>OX451741.1:1229468928-1230854537 GCA_948472305.1 Vicia faba | reverse complement strand
TAAAGAAAACTAGGCTCAGAATTAGGGTTAGAATTTCTATGAACTGTCGTGCTTTTATTTTTCTGTTTGGCTGTTGTTAAGAACTGAATAAGTTATAGATGTTCTGGCTAATGTAAGGGAGGAGGTGAAGCATAACACAAAACTTCTGAGTTTTCTTTCCCACTATTTTGGCACAGCATCATAACTTCTAGATGTTTTTTTAACTGTTGTAGCGTAGCGCCCAAAACTTCTAGTTTTTTTTACACCGTTATGACACATCATCCGAACTTCTAGGATGTCACACTGTTATGACACAACATCATAATTTCTAGGCTTTCTTACTATTATAACACAACGCAAAATTTCTAGGCTTTCTTACTGTTAAAACAAAACAAAGAACTTCTAGGATTCCTTATTGTTTTAACACACACAAAACTTCTAGGCTTTCTTACTGTTTTAACACACACAAAATTTCTAGGCTTTCCTACTATTTTAACACACACAGAACTTCTAGGTTTTTCTCACTGATTATAACACAACACAAAACTTCTGGTTTCCTCTAATGTTTCTTTCAGAACTTCGGCGCGCAGTAACCCAAAACTTCTGGTCCCATCTAACGTTTCTTTCTGAACTACAACATGCCTAACATCAGAACTTATGATCCCTCTCATCTTGGTTTTCAACAACATGCTGATTCTGTTCTCGTTATTTCTTCTTTTGCTTCCTTACTCTTATTATTTTCTGCATTAATATTACTTTCATTAACACAAAAAAGACATAAAAAATATTTTCTTTTATTAACTAAGTATTTTCCTTTTAACTTATTAAGACAAAAAAAACATTTTCAAAACAAATATTTTTCTTTTCTTGTATTGTACAATTCAATATGGTTATAATAGATAATTAGGATTTAAATTCTTGTAATCCTCATTTGTAAATATGTACCCCCATCCCTGAAATGATGTAATAGCTTAGGATTTATTTTCCGCATTTTTATTGTTTTCATACATTATTAGTAATTAGGATGTATGGCAAGATAAAATTAATGAATAGATGTCATACCCTAATTTTTGACCTAAGATCCCGCATTCCATTCGCATCATTGCATGGCAAGAGTTCACAAGCAATTCGACCTATTTTTGCCAATTCCCGAGTCAGATTTCAAAAATTCATAACTTCTTCAAATTTCAATATTTTGAGGGGTTATTTTTTGCATATGATTTTTCTTGACACCATCTACAATTTTTCTTTACAAGACAAGAGATGATTATGCATTGAAAAGCCACGAAAAAAGTTATTAACGTTCGAAGTTGTTTCACGAATTTAATGGAATTTGATTCTTAATTTTGGACTGTGTTTTATCCGACCATAAATTTTACACTTTCTCTTCTTTTATTTTTAATTCCATGGAAAAAATCCTAAAAAAATATTTAGTTCATGTCATCTTAATTTTATTTACATTATTATTCAAAATATAAAAAAAAAAGTAGTCTCTTCAAGTTTCATTTAGATTTTTATTCTTAAGTCAAAATTATAGTCTTCTAGATTTAATTTAGTAAAAATCTCAACAAAAAAAACATGTCTTAGCATTATTTTATTTTAGCATTTCACTTTAATCACAAAAAATATATAGTTAATATCTTTTCCTTTTAATTCTTTTAGTTATTATAATTTTCATTTCTTTCTTTCAATATTAATCTTGATTTGGTTCTAATTTTAATTCAACTTTTTAGTTGAGTTATTATTAAAATTAAAATTAATTTTAATTTCTCTTTAATTTTCATGTTTTGGAAATTTTTAGTTTAATATTTTTTATTTTTATTATTTTGTTATTATTATTGTTATTATTATTATTATGCTATTCCTCTCCTTGTAAAAAAATGTCCAAACAAATACCAAGTCTAAACCTTGCTTCAATTTTCATCCAAACCTGTCCACCAAAACAACAAAATATATGAAAACAAAATCAGTCCAATATTTTGAAAGAAAAGAGAGAGAAAATACATGTATGGTTACATGGAAAAAAATCAGAAAAATGCAAAGTAGAAAAAGGACCTTTCAATGATAATTTTATTGCTGCACATCAGTCCAAAAATAATGCCCCAAAACTGTAGTTTGCTTGCTGTCCAGAATAAACTGCTCCAAACATTACCCAGAATGGTTAAATTTTTCCTGCATCAAGAAAGCATAAGGCAATTGACATAAACCAGAATTCAACTGATATTTGGCTCCAATTTTCCCTCTAATTCTATGATACATTCACTATAAAAAACAGAAGCAAAAAGAAAAACGAGGGGGACACAACAAAAACCAAAAAATTATACACAGTAACTCATTTCCTGCTCACTCACCACCACCTCATCCTCCTGCTTCTGTTCATTCACCACACTACCTTAACCCCCCTTCAATTTATTCATTCACAAAAACAACAACATGAAACAACCCAATCCACTTCCGCCATGACCGCTTTGCCCCTGTATCCTTTTCCATTTCGAATTACAGTCCCTTCTCCTTTAGCCCGCGAGGAACATTTGTTTCTCCTGCATAACATTAATTCACACTTCAATTCATCTTCTATATCACAATAATTGAATCAATAACACTCACTTTTTGTTCACCATTTTCAGATTCTTCCTATAAGCCAAATCATGTGTTAGATACTTCAAACTTCAATAGCTAGTTCAGTATGAATATCTTAGGAACTAATAGGTTTTGTATTGATCCTACTCTCATTACAGTAACCTATTGCAGTAACCTCTTATGCAAAATTTACAACCGACTAAATACTCCCCGTTGTCAAAACACTTCTCCAAGCACTTAACAGTCAAGCACAACTCAGCTGCTCCCATCGCACATCTTCATCTATTCATTGTTACTGTCAAGTTGCACGGTATCATCAGTTCACGAACTACCAGTTCCGTCAAAGGCATAACTTTCTTGTTACAGCTCCAGCTTCCTCAGGTCAACCGACAGGAATCAACATCCCAACAGTTGCACATCATCAACATCTAGCAATCCCAAACCTCTCCACGCAAACCGCAACAGCATACCAACATAACACAACTCCTCAAACCTCCATAAGCTACCCTTCAAAATTTCATAACCATTCCGCAAGCCTCACAATCAAAAACACAATCGCCAAATTTCAACAACACCATTCAATAGAAACAACTATAACCCACTCTCAATTTTAATACCAGCAACAAAGTCCTTTCCACTCTCCATTCAACTAACCAACGCATTATAACTTCAAACCACTATCACTCAGGATTCATACCAGCTCGCGTAGTTCAAAATCTCAACATCATGGTCACCACAACCTGTAGATTAGAATGCAAAAAATAGAAGAAATTTGTTTCAAGCTTTTTGTCAAACAGGTGGTGGACAGGATGCAATACGCAATTACAACACCGATGCATCACGCCCAACAACCACCACGAAATCAATGTTCAACCTCTTTGAACCCCATGACCGCACAACTCCGATTCCAGATTTGCGCAATGACCCTCGCAATGCTCGACGTCCCTTCAATAGTTGTACTCTTTTAGATGTAGCAATTGTCTTTTTTTCTTCTTTTAATCTGAGAATGAAGAAGAGAAAGGATATTGAAGAGGGAAGTTTGTGGGTTTTGAATTGCACTGCTCAAGGATGTACTGTAAGTGAAGATAATACTTTATGTTTTCTTTTTCTTTTCTGATACGTGTATACAACTCATGTTTGTGTGTTTTATTTTAATATCTTTTTAATTAATTGCTCCTGCCATTAGTCACAATCTAAATGGTGGAGGATGAAAGCTTTTGAAAAGTCAATCTATGCTTTAAAAATATTGTTTTAATTCATAAAAAAAATATAAAAAAATATTAGTAAATCTTACATTTAAATTTAGTTTAGTATTAATTTAGAATTTTTAATTTGTTTAGGTCTATTTTATAACTTTAGAACTTCTAATTAGTGTAGATACATTTTGATAACTTTAGAATTTTAACTTAGTCTTAGAATTTTAATCTTTAGTTTAGAATTAATTTAGTTTAGTATTAATTTAGATTTATTTTATAACTTTTTGTTTTAGCTTTAGTTTAGTAAACTTTAGGATTTTATGTGTTGTAGTATTATTTTAGTAACTTTAGGATTTTATTTCATTTAGATTTGACTTAGTAAATTTTAGAGTTTTATTTGTTTTAGTTTTGACTTAGTAAACTTTAGAATTTTATTTTAGTTTTATTTTAGTAACTTTAGGATTTTATTTCATTTAGATTTGACTTAGTAAATTTTAGAGTTTTATTTTAGTTTTTGACTTAGTAAACTTTAGAATTTTATTTGTTTTAGTTTTTGACTTAGTAAACTTTAGAATTTTATTTTGTTTTAGTTTTAATTTAGTAAACTTTAGAATTTTATTTGATTTTATTTAAGTTAACTTTAGAATTTTAGTTGTTAGTTTTAGTTTAGGGACTTTAGAACTTTATTCGATTTAGAATTAGTTTAATAAGTTTAGAATTTTAGTTGTTTAGAATTAGTTTAATATTCTTTTAGAATTTTATTTGATTTAGATTTAGTTTAGTAACTTTGGAACTTTTTTTGTTTTAGATTAGCAACCTTGGAATTTTTATTTAGTTTAGATTTAATTTACTAATTTTAAAATGTTTAATTTAGCTTAGATTTAATTTAGTAATTTTAGAACTATTTTTGCAACCTTAGAATTTGTAGTCAGTTTAGAATTATTTTAACAAGTAATCTTAATTTTTTCAATTTAGTTCAAATAGCTTTTTTTAGATGATTAGTTACATTTATTTGTTTTATTTCCTTGTGGATTTTTGAATCTTTGTAATTTGATGTTTATCTTATTTCGCTTGTTTGCTCAACTCCAAGGGAAAGATTTAAATTTGTTGACTTCACGTCATCAAACACATCTCATCCAATCGTGCGAATACCCTCATTCATCTTTTGTTTGTTTACTATTTTGTTAAACCTAAGATAATTTTCCCAAAAGAGTCAATTTTTAAACTCCTACCTTTCAAGTCAAAACTTCGACGCTAGGTCGTCGTATCTTCAAAATCTCGTCCATACCCATCTTTTAGCCAAACGAATCATTTTAATCAAACAAACAATTTTAACCAAAAAACAGATATTTCAAAAGGTTCCTGCGGAGTACCGCAGATGCATTGGGTGCTAATACCTTCCCATTGTATAACCAACCCCCGAACTCTCGATCTCTTTCAAAAATGCATTGTATTTTTATTACTTTTAAGTATTATTTTACATTGCATATTTTAGGGTTTTATTTCGCTCTTTTCCCTTTTCCCTTGGAAATAATAAAGCGCGGTGGCGACTCTTGCTTTTTGCGAGTCAAGTTAATTAATAGCTTGATCTCCGATTTTCACCGCTACAAAATTGGCGACTCTGCTGGGGAAAGATTGACCTCTTGCTGGTCCATCCCTAAGTGGGTTAAGCCTAATTTGTTTTATCTGTTTTATCATTATTTGATTGTTTGATTATATGTATATATTATGATTATTTGGGTGTTGATAATATTTACAAAGGACAAGTCCTATACCCGGACTAAGTTACACTTAGGAATAGGACGGGCAGTATAGTCATGTTAACTTTGAGGGAGTAATCCCGAAGAAGGAGGCATGAGATCCCCCACTCAGTGGAAGGCCCTTTTGAACGTAATATTTGTTTACCGAGTAATCGGGAAGACATTATTATTTTCGACCTGGGAGCCAGAGAAGCTGGGAACCGTAGAACCCTAACCCATCTTGGCCTTTTAGGTGTAGCGCGAAGATTATAACGGAGTAATCCGGAAGTAATTGTTACGCGATGCTACGCTCGAATGAGTTTCTCTTGAGAATATTGCTGATTATTGAGTAATCAAGACGTTGGTAATATCCGAAGGAGGAATGTAGACTCCGGGAACTCTTAGAACCTTGTTCTACAGGTGTGATTAAACCGTTAGTACATACCTTGGGGGTGTTCCTTACCTTGACTCCATGCTCGTGACATTGAACCTTTCGACTTTATTTGTGACCTTGCTTGTGGTTGTTGCATAGCCATGCATTCATGCAACCCTTTTCACTTGACTTTGAAGGAATTTGGAGGTCTTTCTTTGTAAACATCACAAGTTTCGTCAAGCTCAATGGATCTTGGGTATTGATAGGGCGAAAACCCTAATCCACCAAAATGGATGATTGATCTTGATGATAACTTGATCAATGTTTGGAGCCAATTTAAAATTCATCTTCTATCTTCATACTTTGATGTTTACAACTTAATATCTTGAGTTCCTTGAAAATCAAATAAAAACTCTCTTTTGCATATCATACATCATTCTACATTTTTTGTTTCACTTTCAAAGGTCTTTTTCCGAGTCTTATTTTTCCTTTGGTCTCACCAGTACAACACTCGCGCTAAGAGAACAATGGAGAATATCAAGCAAGAGGTTTCTGAACTCCGTAGAGAGATGACTATTTTGAAAGCTGGTATGGATCACTCAACTGTTTTGGTTGAAATTTTGGTTGCTGCCCAAGTCAATCCTTCTAAGAAGGAGGAAGCGATGATAAAAGTCTTCACTGAAACTCTAAAATCATTTTCTCATGAGAAGGTGATGGTTAATGCACCTAATGACTTTCCTGACAAGGTGAATGTGGGAGTGCGTCTAGAAGAAGATGTTGGGAAGGGATGTTCATATGAAGATGGTAGCTCAGCTAATGGTGTGAAGAAGTTTGATAATAACTTTTCCAAGAAGAGAACCAGAGGAAGAAATATTCATCGTCAAAATCATCATGTTCCTCCTATTCATCGACAGAATCAGCAAGTTCCTAATCATAGGAAAACCCAGTCTGATCCAATTCCAATTACCTATACAGAGTTGTTCCCTATCCTGATGCAGAGGAGTTTGGTTCAGACCCGACCTCCACCGAAGGTTCCTGAGAAGATACATTGGTACTACAAAGCTGATTTGGCTTGTACCTTTCATCAAGGTGCTCCTGGGCATGACTTGGAGGGTTGCTTTGCTTTGAAGATTGAGGTTCAGAAGTTGGTCAGAAGTGGTATCTTGTCATTCAAGAACGTTGGTTTTGAAGTTCAAATCAAGCATGTGCCGAAGAGTAAACACGATTGATGGTCACTTTGAGTTTTGAAGGATGTTTTCGGTGATTCAAGTCCAGATGGAAAGCCTTCCCCGATCATTAACTTATTTATGCTTTTTGTAATTTTTCTTGTTTATCAAAACATTGTTTGCATGTAAGAACTTGTTTGCATCTGTATGATTATCTTAATACAATGAGTATGTTTGTCTTGAAGAAATTCATTCGTTTCACTCATATTTGTTTTCAAATTTTAAATTTCTTTTGGCATTATGATACCAAATTGTTGCTCATTCTCTTGCCTAGGCAGAGATTGAGGGGAGGATGATGATCTAAAGAACACAAAATCTCTGGTTGTTTACTTTTGGATAAAATCTTGCTGATGATGTACAGGCATTGTTTCAAATCCCTAAACACTGGAGATATAAGGAAGATAATCCCTTGCTAACCCCTTTTGAGCCTTTGAAGCAGAAGTTTCTTTTCTATACGAAAAAACCTTGAATTTTAACCTGGGGCAGGGTAGTTTTTAGTTAATCTGACTGAGTGTTCAAAATTCATAAGGAAGATGTTTTTTTGAAGAGAAACTACGAGGGCTATCCTTCATGTATAATGAATCTAGAGGATGTGGAACCACAATGTTATCCCTCATTCATCAAGAAACAAGGCAATCACAATCCTCTCAACAAGCAAAGACAAGCTAATGTCACACATTTTGTTCAAAAAGTCAAAAATCGAGAAAAAAGAAAAAGCCTGCTAAGCCAAAAAACATGAAAACGTGTGACTTAGGCAAAATTAAGGCATCCCGCTGGACTATCAATTCAAAAGAAGTAGTTCAGGCAAAAGTTAGGGAAAATAAAAATTGCAAAGAAAAAGACTGCAAAGAAAAGTCCTCAGCAAAGAACAAATTGGTGACTACAAACACGAAGACATGAGGGTGGTTTCTACTCCGAAAGCCTCGTCGTTTCCTTGACCGTCACAAAATCCTTTTGAGAAATGAACACTCATGTTGAATTAACTGGACATAGGGTTGGAGAACATCATGAAGAATGGGTGGGCACCAAATATTTTGAGCCTTAAAAATCTTTTTTCTAAAAACCATGAACCAGGCCACGTTACAACCTTCAAAAGTCCTAATTGAAGCAAGGTTATTTTGAAAGCATACTTCAATGAGATAGTGTTCCTGACTCCCATGAATGTTCTAAATAGTTATGTTGGTATCATATGTTCTTCCTATACAAAAATAAATGGTGCTTTAGCTCGCAAAATTTGTGCGATATCTTTCAAAATCTTCAAGACTTACATAACTGTTGCATTAGAATTTTCATTCTCATTGTAAACTTTTTTCTAACTGCAAAACATTTGTTTGATATCAAGGAAACTCGCATAAGCACCAGTGATGAGTTTATTCTTTTAAGGCTTGAAACTATGTTGAGTAATTGGCGAATCATTTCAAGAAAAAATCATATCCAGGGGCATGTCACCTAAAGACCGTAAACACGAACATGTTGCTTCTCCCAGTTAATGCTTTTCCCAACTTGTTTGCTCGTTTGGGGCAAAAATTCGAAGACTTTGTTGTGCCGACTACAGTCAATCTGGGGCAATCACGTAAAGATTTGATGAATCTCTCTAAGAGTTTGAAGACACCAGAGCATGGTGAATGCCAGGTCTTTTGTAAAATCCTCTTGAGACGATTTCTCCTTATCAACCATATAGCTTGGGGCGTTTTAGAAGTGAAGCTATTCGCAAGAATTGTCGTGCAACATGCAGCTTATCAGCGGTAAACTTGGGGCATCCAAAATTAATCCCAGGGGCAATCCAGATTTGTCAAGATATGTTTTTCATACATTATCAGAGGGTGGTGTTCCCAGTATCTCCAGCTAAGCAAGACTTCTTTCCAGCTGAAACTTTATTTGTATTGTTATCCTTTCAATGGATTGTTTGCAATAAAAGACTAGACTTTGGGTTTTCTACCTGAAAATATCTTCCTCTCCAGAGAGATTTAAGCCTTGTAAAAGGACTTTGCTCCAATGATGGCTTTTGTTTTCTATCTCCAGTAATGTTACCATCCTGTTGAGATTAGCCGAGTGTCGAGTTGTACTGTGACGTCTTATCATCTTCAGTCTATCTCCCCTGTCAGTTTGTCAGCATATACATGACATTCATTTATTCATTCACACTTGCATCATGCATGCACAATTGTATTTGTTGATGTCATTGAGTTCGTACACCTTGGTTCTGTCTATTCAAATAACATATTTGATCTTTCCAAATAGAGTGTCAACTTAAGCAGAAAGTGCGCCTCTCTTTCTAATTCCCCACTGAGTTAACTCTCGTGGAAGAATCTTGCTTCAGCTTTCCTTTTCCATCTCTGGATAGGATAAATCCCCATTTGAGTTGTTTCCTCATTGGGTGGAGTCTTGTTTGACTTTTTTCTCTCCAGTTTATTCCTAGATTGAGCTTTGTCTCTTGTGAACGATACCCTGTGAATATCTCTAGCCTGTGAAACCTAGATGGAAAGTGCATTTATTTTGCAATGTAAATACTTGGTCTCCTCAAGAAGGATTTACTCATGGTTCCCCATTGAAGATGAACTTTATTCCCCAGTAGTGTTATCGCAACCTTCTTCTGGAATATCGACATGACAACAAGCGACTGACTCTTTATTTGAGCAGTTTGATTATTTCTGATTTCTCTACGACAAATGGTGGTCTCTTCATGAGCAGTTTGTCCATCCTCGATGAAATTATTGGTTCTCACCTCCAGCAATATCTTCACGATATTTTATGGGTATCTTTTTGGGAAACAGCAAGCGGCGGTCTCTTCATGAGGCAACTTGTGTGTTATGAATACTCTTGACAAACAGCAAGTGGCGGTCTCTTCATGAGCAACTTGTGTGTTATTGTTACCTTGAAAAACAGCAAGCGGCAGTCTCTTCATGGACAACTTGTATGTTATCAACACTTTTAAAAACAGCAAGCGGCAATCTCTTCATGGACAACTTGTATGTTATCAACACTTTTAAAAACAGCAAGCGGCAGTCTCTTCATGGACAACTTGTATGTTATCAACACTTTTAAAAAAAGCAAGCGGCAGTCTCTTCATGGACAACTTGTATGTTATCAACACTATTAAAAACAGCAAGTGGCAGTCTCTTCATGGACAACTTGTATGTTATCAACACTTCTTGAAAACGGAAAGTGGCGGTCTCTTCATGAGCAGCTTGTACGGAAAATGGCAAGTGGCAGCTCTTCATGAGCAGCTTGTGGGTTATAAGCAACAAGTGGCGGACTCTTCATGAGTAGCTTATGTGTTTTAATATTCTTTGAAGATGGCAAGTGGCAGCTCTTCATGAGCAGCTTGTGGTTTATTGGCAACAAGTGGCGGACTCTTCATGAGTAGCTTGTGCGTTTTAAATTTCTTTGAAGACGGCAAGTGGCAACTCTTCATGAGCAGCTTGTGGGTTATAAGCAACAAGTGGCAGTTCTTCATGAGCAGTTTGTGTATTTTAATATTCTTTGAAGACGGCAAGTGGCAGCTTCTTTATTTGAGCAGCTTGCGTATCCCCAACAATAATGTTTACTCAGCAAATGGCATCCCTTCGGAAAAGTCCCGTGGGGAAGTTTGTTATTTTATCCTTTTCAAGCGATATCTTGGTTAAAGAAGAAATGTGTTACCGGTCTTGGTAAAATTCAGAAATCAGAGATGTTTATCTCCAGCCACAGTGCTAATGTCAATCATTTCTTTTCTTCCATTCTTCGTACTGATGTCAATCATTTTCCAGTCTCAGTGCTGATGTCAATCATTTTCCAGTCACAGTGCTGATGTAAATCAATCATTTTCCAGTCTCAGTACTGATGTAAATCATTTCTTTTCCAGTATCAACACTGATGTAAATCATTCAAGAGTCTCTCATTTGAAGTCTATGACTTTGTTTCCCCAGTGGAGTTATAATCTCTTCCCCAGTGGGATTACTGTATAATGTGCTTGGTTTCTCCAGCAGTAGTTTGCCTCATACGGAATCCTTCCTCATTAAATTCAAAATGTTACATTCATATCAGATCATAAACATAATTGCGGTATCTTATGGCCAAAAATTATGTATTCTATATTTAAGTCCCTTCGATCTCGTCGAAATGAAGATTCCAATCTTTATATCTCCGGATAGAAGAAACTTAAATAGGGGCATCTGTCATACCCTAGATTTTGACCTAAGATCCCGCATTCCATCCGCATCATTGCATGGCAAGAGTTCACAAGCAATTCGACCTATTTTTGCCAATTCCCGAGTCAGATTTCAAAAATTCATAACTTCTTCAAATTTCAATATTTTGAGGGGTTATTTTTTGCATATGATTTTTCTTGACACCATCTACAATTTTTCTTTACAAGACAAGAGATGATTATGCATTGAAAAGCCACGAAAAAAGTTATTAACGTTCGAAGTTGTTTCACGAATTTAATGGAATTTGATTCTTAATTTTGGACTGTGTTTTATCCGACCATAAATTTTACACTTTCTCTTCTTTTATTTTTAATTCCATGGAAAAAATCCTAAAAAAATATTTAGTTCATGTCATCTTAATTTTATTTACATTATTATTCAAAATATAAAAAAAAAGTAGTCTCTTCAAGTTTCATTTAGATTTTTATTCTTAAGTCAAAATTATAGTCTTCTAGATTTAATTTAGTAAAAATCTCAACAAAAAAAACATGTCTTAGCATTATTTTATTTTAGCATTTCACTTTAATCACAAAAAATATATAGTTAATATCTTTTCCTTTTAATTCTTTTAGTTATTATAATTTTCATTTCTTTCTTTCAATATTAATCTTGATTTGGTTCTAATTTTAATTCAACTTTTTAGTTGAGTTATTATTAAAATTAAAATTAATTTTAATTTCTCTTTAATTTTCATGTTTTGGAAATTTTTAGTTTAATATTTTTATTTTTATTTTTTTGTTATTATTATTGTTATTATTATTATTATGCTATTCCTCTCCTTGTAAAAAAATGTCCAAACAAATACCAAGTCTAAACCTTGCTTCAATTTTCATCCAAACCTGTCCACCAAAACAACAAAATATATGAAAACAAAATCAGTCCAATATTTTGAAAGAAAAGAGAGGGAAAATACATGTATGGTTACATGGAAAAAATCAGAAAAATGCAAAGTAGAAAAGGGACCTTTCAATGATAATTTTATTGCTGCACATCAGTCCAAAAATAATGCCCCAAAATTGTAGTTTGCTTGCTGTCCAGAATAAACTGCTCCAAACATTACCCAGAATGGTTAAATTTTTCCTGCATCAAGAAAGCATAAGGCAATTGACATAAACTAGAATTCAACTGATATTTGGCTCCAATTTTCCCTCTAATTCTATGATACATTCACTATAAAAAACAGAAGCAAAAAGAAAAACGAGGGGGACACAACAAAAACCAAAAAATTATACACAGTAACTCATTTCCTGCTCACTCACCACCACCTCATCCTCCTGCTTCTGTTCATTCACCACACTACCTTAACCCCCCTTCAATTTATTCATTCACAAAAACAACAACATGAAACAACCCAATCCACTTCCGCCATGACCGCTTTGCCCCTGTATCCTTTTCCATTTCGAATTACAGTCCCTTCTCCTTTAGCCCGCGAGGAACATTTGTTTCTCCTGCATAACATTAATTCACACTTCAATTCATCTTCTATATCACAATAATTGAATCAATAACACTCACTTTTTGTTCACCATTTTCAGATTCTTCCTATAAGCCAAATCATGTGTTAGATACTTCAAACTTCAATAGCTAGTTCAGTATGAATATCTTAGGAACTAATAGGTTTTGTATTGATCCTACTCTCATTACAGTAACCTATTGCAGTAACCTCTTATGCAAAATTTACAACCGACTAAATACTCCCTGTTGTCAAAACACTTCTCCAAGCACTTAACAGTCAAGCACAACTCAGCTGCTCCCATCGCACATCTTCATCTATTCATTGTTACCGTCAAGTTTCACGGTATCATCAGTTCACGAACTACCAGTTCCGTCAAAGGCATAACTTTCTTGTTACAGCTCCAGCTTCCTCAGGTCAACCGACAGGAATCAACATCCCAACAGTTGCACATCATCAACATCTAGCAATCCCAAACTTCTCCACGCAAACCGCAACAGCATACCAACATAACACAACTCCTCAAACCTCCATAAGCTACCCTTCAAAATTTCATAACCATTCCGCAAGCCTCACAATCAAAAACATAATCGCCAAATTTCAACAACACCATTCAATAGAAACCAACTATAACCCACTCTCAATTTTAATACCAGCAACAAAGTCCTTTCCACTCTCCATTCAACTAACCAACGCATTATAACTTCAAACCACTATCACTCAGGATTCATACCAGCTCGCGTAGTTCAAAATCTCAACATCATGGTCACCACAACCTGTAAATTAGAATGCAAAAAATAGAAGAAATTTGTTTCAAGCTTTTTGTCAAACAGGTGGTGGACAGGATGCAATACGCAATTACAACACCGATGCATCACGCCCAACAACCACCACGAAATCAATGTTCAACCTCTTTGAACCCCATGACCGCACAACTCCGATTCCAGATCTGCGCAACGACCCTCGCAATGCTCGACGTCCCTTCAATAGTTGTACTCTTTTAGATGTAGCAATTGTCTTTTTTTCTTCTTTTAATCTGAGAATGAAGAAGAGAAAGGATATTGAAGAGGGAAGTTTGTGGGTTTTGAATTGCACTGCTCAAGGATGTACTGTAAGTGAAGATAATACTTTATGTTTTCTTTTTCTTTTCTGATACGTGTATACAACTCATGTTTGTGTGTTTTATTTTAATATCTTTTTAATTAATTGCTCCTGCCATTAGTCACAATCTAAATGGTGGAGGATGAAAGTTTTTGAAAAGTCAATCTATGCTTTAAAAATATTGTTTTAATTCATAAAAAAAAATATAAAAAAAATATTAGTAAATCTTACATTTAAATTTAGTTTAGTATTAATTTAGAATTTTTAATTTGTTTAGGTCTATTTTATAACTTTAGAACTTCTAATTAGTGTAGATACATTTTGATAACTTTAGAATTTTAACTTAGTCTTAGAATTTTAATCTTTAGTTTAGAATTAATTTAGTTTAGTATTAATTTAGATTTATTTTATAACTTTTTGTTTTAGCTTTAGTTTAGTAAACTTTAGGATTTTATGTGTTGTAGTATTATTTTAGTAACTTTAGGATTTTATTTCATTTAGATTTGACTTAGTAAATTTTAGAGTTTTATTTGTTTTAGTTTTGACTTAGTAAACTTTAGAATTTTATTTTAGTTTTATTTTAGTAACTTTAGGATTTTATTTCATTTAGATTTGACTTAGTAAATTTTAGAGTTTTATTTTAGTTTTTGACTTAGTAAACTTTAGAATTTTATTTGTTTTAGTTTTTGACTTAGTAAACTTTAGAATTTTATTTTGTTTTAGTTTTAATTTAGTAAACTTTAGAATTTTATTTGATTTTATTTAAGTTAACTTTAGAATTTTAGTTGTTAGTTTTAGTTTAGGGACTTTAGAACTTTATTCGATTTAGAATTAGTTTAATAAGTTTAGAATTTTAGTTGTTTAGAATTAGTTTAATATTCTTTTAGAATTTTATTTGATTTAGATTTAGTTTAGTAACTTTGGAACTTTTTTTGTTTTAGATTAGCAACCTTGGAATTTTTATTTAGTTTAGATTTAATTTACTAATTTTAAAATGTTTAATTTAGCTTAGATTTAATTTAGTAATTTTAGAACTATTTTTGCAACCTTAGAATTTGTAGTCAGTTTAGAATTATTTTAACAAGTAATCTTAATTTTTTCAATTTAGTTCAAATAGCTTTTTTTAGATGATTAGTTACATTTATTTGTTTTATTTCCTTGTGGATTTTTGAATCTTTGTAATTTGATGTTTATCTTATTTCGCTTGTTTGCTAACTCCAAGGGAAAGATTTAAATTTGTTGACTTCACGTCATCAAACACATCTCATCCAATCGTGTGAATACCCTCATTCATCTTTTGTTTGTTTACTATTTTGTTAAACCTAAGATAATTTTCCCAAAAGAGTCAATTTTTAAACTCCTACCTTTCAAGTCAAAACTTCGACGCTAGGTCGTCGTATCTTCAAAATCTCGTCCATACCCATCTTTTAGCCAAACGAATCATTTTAATCAAACAAACAATTTTAACCAAAAAACAGATATTTCAAAAGGTTCCTGCGGAGTACCGCAGATGCATTGGGTGCTAATACCTTCCCATTGTATAACCAACCCCCGAACTCTCGATCTCTTTCAAAAATGCATTGTATTTTTATTACTTTTAAGTATTATTTTACATTGCATATTTTAGGGTTTTATTTCGCTCTTTTCCCTTTTCCCTTGGAAATAATAAAGCGCGGTGGCGACTCTTGCTTTTTGCGAGTCAAGTTAATTAATAGCTTGATCTCCGATTTTCACCGCTACAATAGATAACCCTAATCAAAGACTAAATGCATGTGAATCAAACACACATGCATACTAGTACCTCTAGGGTAATCTCACTTTTTTGCCTTTCGGAAAATAGTCATGTCCCTCGAATATGGGTGTTTTAGCAAAGACCCTCGATAAAGGATCGTAGTCCCTAGATAACCCTCAATGTTGCCTTCAGTAAACGATCTAGTCCCTAAACGAAATTGTTAAAACGTCCCATAAGTTGCCTTCTATGACTATACAAAACGTCCCGCGACCGTCCCTTCACATCCAACGATGGGGCTTCTTACCAAATCAATAGCAAGATAGCAACATCTAAAGGAGGAGGAAAATAACATTTAAGACCTTCTAAGTAGGTAGGTTGCTCCTAGTTGCTCGCTTGCTCACAAAAAAAATATTTTATACACCAACACTTTTATTTGAAACATTTTCAAAAGTTAAAACACTATGTACGCGTTCTTATAGAAACAAGAACCATTACAAAGACACCTTTTCAAAATCACTTTCAAAAACACATTCCACAAACACCTCTTTGAACTATTTTCAAAATAAAACTTTGTACGCGTTCTTATAGAAACGAGAGCCATTACAAAGAAGTTTTCAAAATACTTTCAAAAACCACACCACAAGCAAAAACAAGTGATCTAGCAAGTAACTAAGAGCCCTTAGATAAATACGAATGGAAAGGGTGCTAATACCTTCCCTTTTCATAACCTACACCCCCGAACTCAAGAAATAATCTTGAAAGGTCTTTCCTGTTCTTTTCAAACCTTTCCTTATTGGATAAAAGAAAAGTCGGTGGAGACTCTTGCTATCCCCAACAATTGCGATCAAACGCAAAACACCCAAGTCAGTTCTCCCACAGTGTTACAGAACTGGTGACTCTGTTGGGGAAAGAATCTTAAAAGTGGGGTTACCTTAGGCTAGATCACCTTTACTTGCTTTCCTTGTTTGGCTTGCTTGTTTTACATTTTGGGTCCTTGTTTGGGGTTTTGTAAAGATCCTATACCCGGATCTGGGGCACCTTTTAGGTAAGTATAAATAAATCATGGAGGATGTACGGGGTATACCGATATGGATGAAGTCATAGCTATGTTAGCGTGATACTTTGGTTTGTACTAATGTTCCTTGAGTCAGTCAAGGATAACATTAGGCTTCCTTAGTGTCGTTAAGGGCTAACTGACCTTTAGAACCTTTTAATTGACTCATCCTTGGCCATTAGGAAGTAGTGAGATAGCCGGCTTTGGTTTTGATCAAATATTGGTTGATACTTGATACTATGCTCATTGAGATCGGACTTTCAGGATATTTCGGTCACCACTAAAGACGCTTGTGCTGAAACAATGCCCGATGAAGAAAGATCATGGATATTGAGATCCCCTAGAACCCGGTTACTATTACTAGGACAGGTTGAGCTAAATAAACTTCAAAAGGGTACTTACCTATCAAACTCCATGCAAGCCTAAACATAAGGACTTGTCTGCTTTCTGTGTATATGACTATTTGTACATAACAACTTGCTTACTTTGCATACTTATACATAACATCATGACATCATACCATAGCATTTTCAATAATTGTTTCAAGGATCTCAAGGGCCTATGGTGCAGGGTCATGTTGAACCAGACGCCTATCAAAGGACACTAGGATCCATTCTCTAATCAAGCACCGTCAAAGACCAAAACACGGTAACTTGAGTCAAGGGCTACGACCCACTTGACATGGTGAGCTTGATTCTCGTGGAAGGAGATCCACCAATACGAAGTTATCCAATCAAAGTTTTTGATCAAAATTCAATTTCTAACATCTTCTTGTGTTTACCCTGCGAGATCCTTGAAAACATTACATCCACATACCATGCATCATATCATGACAGGTTTCTCCCACACATGTTTCCTTATCTTCCTACTGTTTATTTCAGTAGAGACGACTCTAGAACAAACTATCAAGGACATTCAGACTTAAAATGCTCAACTTCAGCAGATGTTTTTGAACCTATCCAAGGGGCAAGAAGAAGTGAAAGCACTCCTCACTATGGGATTGACCATGGAGAATCCCAAGGACGACAGGGATGACTAGCTGGAACGGCTACAAACTGAAATGACAACAATTAAAGTCCAGATGATGGGGCAACTGGTGGGCCAGATGGATCTTTTCCAAAACTTAGCTCGTTGACAAGAGGAGCTAAGGACCCTCGTCAACAAGCTTCTTCAAGACAAATGCAACCAAATGGGGAAAACAACTAGAGTTGGGGATGAAGATGTGAAAAACACAAGAAAGGGGTTGAATTGAAAAACTTAAATCAAAAGGCTTAACAACACAGTATTTTTATCCTGGTTCGTTTGATCTCAAACTACTCCAGTCCACCCGTCAAGGTGATTTCGCCTCTCTCCAACGAGGTCTTAATCCACTATTCTCAAAGGATTATAAGAACTACTTTAACAAATGTTAAAGTCTTCTTGAGTATAACCACAATCCGGTTAATCTCAAGGAACTTCTTTTACAAATGATTTGAACAAATGTGTGTTGTTGTTTTCTTACAAAACTGTATATCACAACTGTGATAATTACACAAAATAAGCTTGGAATAAAATGAATTTGCTAAAGCTTTGAATATGCGTGGTTTGGATAGCTTGGCAAATTTTGAGTGCGTACGTACGTGCTTATTTTCACAAGCAGACCTGTTTATATAGGCAAGCAAAGATACATTGTCCATAAATCAGGTTTTAATGATAATAATGCACTTTCCTTTAGTAGAAGATCTTTGTCTGAAGAAAGCCGTTAGCATTTGATTCTGTCTTGAATAACCAGTAACACTTCAGAGTCTTCTTTGTTGTATCTGCTGATAACGCTTCAGAGTGTTGATGACTTGGTAAAGATGTCTTTGATCAGAGTCAGAGTATATTTGTTTAGGAGCAGATTCTGGTCATCAAGCTTCAGCGTATAATCTGGTAGCTTCAGCGTATAACACATATTTCTAATCTTCTGATGCTGATTCCATCAGAACTTCTGCATATACAAAACATAATTTCTAAGGAGCATAATTGTTCTTTGTATATATCTTTGAAATAATTTATTCTTTGTATTTTGTTATCATCAAAACTATAATCAAGGGTTGTAGAATCAAACTATGTTCTAACAATCTCCCCGTTTTTGATGATGACAAAAATCATATTTTTCAATAAAGAATAAATAACAAAAAGTATAGAATTAAGAAGAAAAACTCCCCCTGCGTTGATTACCTCCTTTTAATTCCATGAGTCTTTGAGCATCAGAATCTTACTGTATCTTTCATCAGAGTTTTGTACCTGTTCAAGCTTTTCAGAAGAAAGAAATTAAGTAGATCAGAATGTTTGAGACTTATGTCTCAGTAATCTGTTATTGAAAATATCTTATTCTTTCTCCCCCTTTTTGTCAGTTATAAAAAAAAACATATAATCAGAGCCAAAAAGAGTTTATATTATAATCAGAATCAATGATAATAAGTTCAGAACAAATTTAGAAAATATTACCAGCAGCAATGTAGAAAATATTACAGATAAACAAATTTTAAAACAAAGGAAAATATAAGAGGGAGGAGGAAGACGCGTGAACAAAGCTTCCAACAAGCCCTTGATCTGGATGTTGGTTTCCTCTTGTTTGGTTAACATGCGCTTGATTTCCGAAATTTTGTCATCCTGTTTATCCATCCTTTCCTGCATAAGAATATCAGATCTCTTCAGTTCTTCCAAAGTATTCCTTTCATAGGAGGAAGCTTGAGAATCTTCAGTAGCCGGATGCTTCTCAGAACATTCTGCAATGTCATCTTTTTGAACTAGTTCCTCTGCAGGAATCATCTGCTCTAGAGTATCAGTCAGAATGAGATCTTCTGACTCTGGTTGAATTTTGTCTGCTAGATGATGTTCTGACCAGGGAGCATTGTCTAGAGGGAGAACTTCTTCCTTGAGCAGTTGGCTCAGAACTTGATCTTCAATTACTTTTAGCAGATTGCTGAAGTTCTATTGAACTTGTCTGTAGCTTTGTTCTTGCATCTTATGAGTTTCAGAACATACCCATTTTCTGAAACTTGTCCAAAGATAATCTGATGCAGCAAGATTAATCATCTCAAGACTAGCTTGCTTCAGGGAAGTTATCCACTTCTGCATTTCTGTTTCAAATATCAATAAACTAGTACCAACATCTGGTGTAGGTTCATATGGTTTTGGTTTTGGAATGGCTGTTTTGTGGGTTATGGCAGCAAGGCGTTCAAACACAGTTAAATCAATGACAGTTTTGGCATTGTCATTTGGATTGTTCTTTGGTGAGGGAGTGGGAGAGTCTGGAATGATTATTGGACTAGTTGGGGAGTTTGGTGGAGTTGATTCTAGTGAAGAAGGAATTTGGGGAATATCCAGAATGGTCAGGGGGATACGGATGGCCAGAGGTTCAGTGATTCCAGGAATGGGAATGGGATCAGAATCTGAAGTGGGTTCTTCACTTTGGTTGGATTGAGTGTTATTTGGTTTTGGTTCACAGGATTCAGAAGGTTGGATCTCAGAAGTTTGAACTTCTGGTTGGATTAGTTCAGGTTGTGGAGAAGGTGGAATTTTTGGTTGAGGTGCTTCTGAAATGGTTTCAGAGTTTGGATTTTTTGGTATGGGAGCAGAAATATGCTGGTTAAAGGTTTCAATATGTGATAGAACTTTTGCAAGTTCTGGTTGAGTTATTTCAATATTTGGATTGATAGGTAGGGAGTGAGTTCCTCTAAGAGTTAAAGTTTCTGAGGGGTCAAAATCTATGTCAAAATCATCAAATGTTTGTGGGGTAGGAATTTCTGATTGGGTAGGAATTGGTGCAGATGTTGATACAGATACTGAATCTAAAACAGTTACAGAAGAAGGATTACCTCTCTTTTTAGCTGCTTTGGGAGTCCGCTGGGATGATCCTTCTACTGCTGCCTTCCTTTTCTTGTTCTTCTTCAGCACAACTTCTGGAGCTTTCTGTTGCAGGTCCTGAATATTTAAATCTGGTGTTGTACCATCTTCCTTGCATGCATCCAGATATCTGACGATAATCTCAGGCTTGGAATCAATTTCTGAGAACATGGGAAAGTCATCCAGAGGGATTCTTCTGCTGGAGATTGTTGCAAAAGAAGTAACACTGGGTTCCTTCTTGATGTTCTCAATAATCTTCATCTTCTTTAGATTCTTCGCATTCAAAGGCTTTCCAACAGTTGCCTCTAAAGTGCTGATTTCCTGTGCTTCTGTTAGATGATCTATCAGCCTATTCTCTGTCAGAATATCTGATATGAGCCTTCCAAGGGGGTATCCAGTCCCTTTAGTGCGCTCATATTCTCTAGTCTCCTTAACACTAGTCCTCAGATGATTGAACAACAAGTGAGCCAGATTCACCTTAGTCTTCTGGGAGATGAAGTAGATCAGAAACTGCTGATCAATGTTGATGTAGTCAGGAGAGCTGGTTGGCTTCCTGTGGTTTATGCATCCCAGAATAATCTTAGCCCATATTCAGTGATGGTCTTTCAGATCCCTTATCTTGCTGGAGGGAAGACCCAGAGTGAAAATTTCTCTAGCAATTGAAGCGACATCAGCACATCTTTCAGCCATGTCTATGCACCTTACGCCACCACCACTGTAACCTATCAATTTTGCAATAAGGTCTTTAGTTATGACTATCTTCTTCCGCATTATGTACGAAGTAACTTTATGGTTGGAGGATGAAGCATGAATCCAAAATTCCATCACAAGGATTGGGAACGTTGGACCTACCAAACGGTCAAAATACATGTTCCATCCTTGAGCCTTTACTTCTTCAGAAAGGTTGAACCCATTTTCTTGAAGACTGTTAAAGTCCACAATCAATTCTGAGAGTACTTCTAGGTTGTTAATGGGCGTGAGGAGAGTTCTGAATGGTTCTTCATATTGTTCTGAGGACTGGAAGTTGGGTTGCTTGAGGAAGCCATGTTCACACATAAAATTTGAGAAGAAAATGAAGGGGTTTTGGAAAAGATGCAAACTGAAAACAATTAGATTGTAGAGAAAGTGAAAGTGAAAGAGTGTAAAGAGTGAGAAATGTGTTTAAATAGATTTTGAAAACGAAAACTGCAAGAGAGAGAAATAAATTGTAATGATTATAAGCATTAATGACAGCTGATTTTGGGGGATTCAGAAAGATATTGGAACGGTTACCCATGACATGTGTCTCAATGCATCCAATCAGTGCTTTTGACCTTTCAGAAAAGTGAACGCGTGTTCAGCCTCAGAAGGTAGCTGATGAATGGATGACAACTGTTTGCTTACGTGAACAACACACTTCTATCCTTGAAATGAAACGCTCAGATCTTCATGGATAGATTCTGATACAATCTGGACTTCTAAAATTCTGAAGGCAGGTTGATCAGCAGTTCACAGAAAATAACAAAAATTCTGAGGATTAAGATATGTATATAAATCAGTTTATTTTGGGCAAAGCTTCATGCTGAGATGTTTCAGAATGAAGTTAAACCTATCTTCAGAAAGAGGTTTTGTAAAGACATCAGCCCATTGATGGTCTGTGTCAATGAATTTTAAATTGAGAATCCCTTTCTGAATATAGTCCCTAATAAAATGATGTTTTATTTCTATATGCTTAGCCCTAGAATGCAAAATAGGATTTTTACTGAGACAAATGGAAGAAGTATTGTCACAGAGGATAGGGATGTTACTCTCAAATATATTGAAGTCCTCAAGTTGACTTTTCATCCAGAGCATTTGCATGCTACATCCAGCTGCTGCTATGTATTCAGCTTCTGCTGTTGATAAAGCTATTGTGGATTGTCTTTTGTTGGACCATGAGATCAGATTTTCTCCCAGAAACTGGCAGCTTCTAGAAGTGCTTTTATGTTCTACTCTGTCTCCAGCAAAATCAGCATCATAGTATGCTACTAAGCTATAATCACTTGATTTTCTATAAAACAAACCCCGATTAGCAGTACCTTTCAGATACTTGAAAATTCGCTTAACTGCTGTTAAGTGAGATTCTCTAGGATCTGATTGGAATCTAGCACAAATGCAAACGCTGAATAAAATGTTAGGCCTTGAAGCCGTCAGATAGAGAAGAGAACCAATCATACCTCTGTAGACCTTCTGTTCTACCTTTTTACTTACCTCTTCTTTTTCTAGAATGCACGTGGGATGCATTGGAATCCTTGAGGGCTTACATTCTGAGAGATCAAATTTCTTCAGAAGTTCTCTGACATATTTTCTCTAATGAATGTAAGTTCCTTCTGGAGTTTGATTAATCTGAATGCCCAGAAAGAATTTTAGTTCCCCCATTAGGCTCATCTCAAATTCTTCCTGCATACATTTAGCAAACTCTCTTCCCAGAGAGGGTTTAGTGGATCCAAATATAATGTCATCAACATAAACCTGACATACTAAGATGTCATTCTTAACTGTCTTACAGAACAAGGTTGTGTCCACTTTCCCTCTGGTGAATTCCTTTTCTAACAGGATGTTACTTAGTCTTTCATACCAAGATCTGGGAGCTTGTTTCAGACCATAGAGTGACTTCTTTAGTTTGAAAACATATTCTAGATTTTTGGAACTTTCAAAACCAGGGGGTTGGTGCACATAAACCTCTTCTTCTATATAGCCATTTAAGAATGCACTCTTGACATCCACCTGATACAGAGTGATGCCTTTATTAACAGCAAATGAAATTAAAAGTCTGATAGATTCTAACCCGGTGACTGGAGCAAAGGTTTCTGTTAGTCTATCCCCTCTTGCTGACTATAACCTTGTGCTACCAGTCGTGATTTGTTTCTGATGACTTCACCTTGTTCGTTCAGTTTGTTTCTGAACACCCATTTTGTACCAATGACGTTGAATCCTTTTGGTTTGGGAACCAGATCCCATACGTCATTTCTTGTGAATTGATTTAGCTCCTTTTGCATTTCCAGAATCCAGTCATTGTCCAGAAGTGCTTCACCAATTGTTGTTGGTTCAATCAGAGAAACCAGTCCCATGAGGGATTCTTCAGAGTTTCTGAAGGTAGATCTTGTTCTGATTTGATCTTCCTTCCTTCATAAGATTGTTTCTTCTGGGTGATCAATGTTGCTTCTGGATGGTCTTTTCTGGAGTTGATCAACAGAAGGTGCTGGGTTGTTTGTAGTGACTCTTTCTGATGTTGAGGGAGTGTCTCTGTTGAGAGCCTCTGAGTTGTCTTCAGTACCTGTGTGTTCAACTTCCATACCTGCAAGGAATTCATTCTGCTTTGACTTTTGAGAGTCAAGCTTATCATCAAACCAAACACTGATTGATTCTTCAACAATCTGTGTTTCTGTATTGTATACTCTGTACCCTCTTGAGCATTCAGAGTATCCTAACATAATACACTTTTGTGCTTTAGAGTCAAACTTGTTCAAATAATTTTTTGTATTCAAAATAAAACATGTACATCCAAATGGGTGAAAATAAGAAATGTTGGGCTTTCTGTTCTTCCACAATTCATATGGAGTCTTTTCCAGAATAGGTCTTATGGAGATTCTATTCTGAATGTAACACGCTGTGTTTATTGCTTTTGCCCAGAAGATCTTAGCAACGTTAGTCTCGTTGATCATGGTTCTGGCCATTTCTTGCAATGTTCTGTTCTTTCGTTCTACAACTCCATTTTGCTGGGGAGTTCTAGGACAAGAGAAATCATGCAGAATGCCTTTTTCATTAAAGAATAATTAAAAATCTTTATTTTCAAATTCTCCACCATGATCACTTCTGACTTTGACTATTCTAAGATCTTTTTCATTCTGAACTTGGTTGCAGAAGGTAACAAACACAGAGTGTGACTCGTCCTTGTGCCTTAAGAACTTTATCCATGTCCATCTGCTATAGTCATCTACGATTACTAACCCATACTTCTTTCCACTGACTGAAGCAGTTTTTACTGGTCCAAATAAGTCAATATGCAGAAGTTCTAATGGCTTAGAGGTGGAAACAACGTTTTTGGATTTGAAAGCAGGTTTTGCAAACTTGCCTTTCTGACATGCTTCACACAGAGCATATGAATTGAACTTCAAGTTAGGAAGTCCTCTGACCAGATTGATTTTGTTAATATGAGATATTCTTCTCATACTAACATGTCCCAATCTTTTGTGCCAGATCCATTGCTCGTTGTTAACAGACAAAAGACATTTTACATTCTGACTTTTCAGTTCAGAAAGTTTGATTTTATAAATTTTGTTTTTCCTCTTTCCATTAAATAGGATAGTCCCATCTTTCTGACTAACAGCTTTGCATGAATTTTGATTGAAGATTATATCATAACAGTTATCACTTAATTGACTTATGGATAACAGGTTATGCATTAATCCATCAACTAATAAAACATTACTTATAGAGGGAAGATTTCCATTACCTATTGTTCCAGAGCCAATAATCTTTCCCCTCTGATTGCCTCCAAAGCCTACGTGGCCTCCAGGCTTAAGTTCCAGGCTTTGGAACATATGCCTTCTTCCCGTCATGTGTCGTGAGCAGCCAGAGTCCAGGTACCATTCCTGGTGTCTTTACTTTGCTGCTAAAGATATCTTCCACATGTATTATTTTATCCTTAGGTACCCACATTTTCTTGGGTCCTGATTTGTTAGTTTTACCAAAACTCTGGTTGAATTTTGGTTTGACAGAGTAATCACTACTTGTATATTTTATGTCATGTGTGTGCCCATATATAAAGTGTGAATCAAGTGGAGTATGTTTTATAACTAAATCCATGGCATTTTTTGGTGTAGGAACCTTACCTTGATATCCTATCCCTTTTATGCCATTTCTGCTAACTCCATAGATCATTGAAGCCATTTTGCTTCTGTCTATGTTTTTAGCTAGAAACTTCTGAAAGCCGTGATCATACTCTTTGATGATCTTATCAGCATTGCTGGGAGTTTCAGGGATTGTTTCCTTCTGAGAGTTTTGCAATTGGTTTTCTAGTTTTGAAATTTTATCTTTTAACTCAGAATTCTCCAATTTGAGACTCTCAGTCTTATCAGAGTCAGAAGCAAGATTCCTTTTCAGGTTTCTGAATTTGACTCTGATCTGCTGATACCTTTCCAGAATTTCATTAAGGCTTTCAGCTAATTCAGCCTTAGTAAAATTTATAGTAAAGTCATGGAATACCTCTTCTGTATCTGATTCTGAGTCTGAACCAGAAGCTTCACTATCTTCATATACGTTTTCCATGAGAGCTATGTTTGCTCTTTCATCATCTGATTCTGAGTCAGCTTCAGATGTATCAGAATCAGCCCATGTAGCCATGAGACTTTTCTTCTTTTCCTTACCAAACTTCTTTTTGGGCTTCTCCTTCTGAAGCTTTGGGCAATCACTTTTGTAGTTCCCTTGCTCGTTACACTCATAGCAGGTGATGTCTTTGTTGTTTGGCTTTCTGTATCCCGAAGAGCCTTCAGATATTTTGTGTCCAGAGGAGGATTCTGACCTTCTTATCTGGAGAAAGATTCATTCTGACTTTCTGATCTTCTGGGATTCCTGAACTTCCTTTGCCTCTGCTTCCACAGTTGGTTCACCCTTCTGGAGAGAAGAGACATTTCATCTTCTTCTGATGAGGATCCATCAGAGGTTTCTTCCACAGCCTGCAAAACTTTGGAGTCAGATTTTCTGTTAGATTTTAAGGCTAATGGCTTACCTTGATTTTGAGGTTCATCTGCTTCTAGCTCTTTCTCGTGACTTCTGAGGGAGCTGACAAGTTCCTCCAGAGAGATTTTGTTGAGATCCTTGGCTAGCTTAAGCGCTGTGACCATTGGCCTCCACTATTTTGGTAAGCTTCTGATAATCTTTTTAACGTGATCAGCAGTGGAATATCCTTTGTCAAGAACTTTTAGACCAGCAACAAGAATTTGGAATCTTGAAAACATAACTTCTATTGACTCACTATCTTCCATCTTGAATGCCTCATACTTCTGAATGAGCGTAAGTGCTTTTGTTTCTTTGACTTGAATGTTGCCTTCATGCGTCATTCTCAAAGAATCAAACATATTCTTGTCAGTTTCTCTGTTGGATATTTTCTCATATTCTGAATATGAGACGACGCTGAGAAGAATTGTTCTGGCCTTGTGATGATTTATGAACTCACGCTTTTTCTGATCAGACATCATTTTCTTGTCAATCTTCTGACCACGTCCATCCACTTGGTGCGTGTATCCATCAGTCACCATGTCCCACATATTAGCATCATGGGCCAGAAAGAAACTCTCAATTCTGTCTTTCCAGTAGTCAAAGTTTTCTCCATCAAATACTGGAGGTTTGCCACTGAATCTGTCCCTTTCTTCATTGTTGTCATTGCTGATGTTTTGACTTGGTCCTGCCATTGTGTTTTTCTGACGCTGGATCTTGTACTGACATAGTTAAGTGTTAAAGCTCAGAACCAGACGCTCTGATGCCAATTGAAGATGTGAAAAACACAAGAAGGGGGGGTTGAATTAAAAAACTTAAATCAAAAGGCTTAACAACACAGTATTTTTATCCTGGTTCGTTTGATCTCAAACTACTCCAGTCCACCCGTCAAGGTGATTTCTCCTCTCTCCAACGAGGTCTTAATCCACTATTCTCAAAGGATTACAACAGCTACTTTAACAACTGTTAAATTCTTCTTGAGTACAACCACAATCCGGTTAATCTCAAGGAACTTCTTTTACAAATGATTTGAACAAGTGTGTGTTGTTGTTTTCTTACAAAACTGTATATCACAACTGTGATAATTACACAAAATAAGCTTGGAATAAAATGAATTTGCTAAAGCTTTGAATATGCGTGGTTTGGATAGCTTGGCAAATTTTGAGTGCGTACGTACGTGCTTCTTTTCACAAGTAGACCTGTTTATATAGGCAAGCAAAGATATGTTTTCCATAAAGCAGGTTTTAATGATAATAATGCACTTTCCTTTTGTAGAAGATCTTTGTCTGAAGAAAGCCGTTAGCATTTAATTCTGTCTTGAATAACCAGTAACGCTTCAGAGTCTTCTTTGCTGTATCTGCTGATAACACTTTAGAGTGTTGATGACTTGGTAAAGATGTCTTTGATCAGAGTCAGAGTATATTTGTTTTGGCGCAGATTCTGGTCATCAAGCTTCAGCGTATAATCTGGTAGCTTCAGCGTATAGCACATATTTCTGATCTTCTGATGCTGATTCCATTCGGATGCTGATTCCATCAGAACTTCTGCATATACAAAACATATTTTTCTAAGGAGCATAATTGTTCTTTGTATATATCTTTGAAATAATTTATTCTTTGTATTTTGTTATCATCAAAACTCTAATCAAGGGTTGTAGAATCAAACTATGTTCTAACAGGGGATCAAGTCATTAATTAGCCTCCGATAAAGAGTGGACCTTTCCAAATTGCTGCCACATCACGGGCCCGTCAACAACCTCACCAACAAAAAAAGGGGAATCAACGAAAAAAGGTCTCACCTAAGAGACAATTTACCAGGATCGGCATGTCGCTAGCTCATGTAATACAACACATGTTAAAGGCGGAACTAATTACATTAAAGGCTCCTCTCCGGAATCCTAACACTATTGCTCCTAGTTACCGTCCTAATGAGAGGTGTGCATACCATTCTGATGGTCCTGGGCATGATACAAACTGTTGCTGGGCTCTGAAGAACAGGATTCAAGACCTAATCGACAAAGGAGTGTTGGAATTTACACAAGACGATCAAATTGGAACTCTTCTATCACCCTTCAAAGGCATCCATATGAATTAACAGTCTGGGCGAGGAAATTTTTTGTTTATTTGAATTTTCAGTTGTAATTTCTATGTTTGTTTAAACACATATCTACATGTCAGACTTTGGTTATTTTCATTAATGCATTAAATATGTTTGTCTTGAATCAATCCATTCATTTTTCATTCTATTTAAACTATGCTTTTTACTCCCTTATGATATTCAACTCTTGCAAGTCTTCCGAGGGAGGATGACGAAAACAATGCCATAATCTCATACAGTATGCTTTGGGATAGACCTTACTGACGATGTCCAAGCGTTCTTTCAATTCCTAAACACTAGAGTTATAATGAGGATAATCCCTAGTCAACCCCTTCGAGCCAAAGAAGTATAAGTTTTCTTTTTTACGCAAATTGAAACCTTTAAACAAAACCTGGGGCAGGGTAGTCTCTCAGTTAATTCAAACGCGCATTCAGTTGCAAACTTTCACTTCGTACACAACGAATTACATCAAAAGCATTAATTTTGAACCAAAAGATGGTGATGGTTCCCTATCAAATAGGAAGTCATTTTCTCTAAAAAAAAGCCCACTAAGTCAAAACCTACGAAGGAGACTTAAGGAAAACTGGGGCATCCCACTGACTGTAATCTAAAAAATAAGAACAGTCAGGCAAAATCAGGGATAATAAATCAAAAAAAGGTCACTAAAAATCCTGAACAACATGGAAAATATGGCAAAAATGACTGCCTTCTAACAAACTTATCTTGTATGAACCATCACCAAAATGCCATTCTAGACTCAATTGGAGTTCAAACGCACAATTAACTGAGTTTAGGACTGAAGAACATCACGAAGAACGGGGGGGTACAATTACACTTTGAGCCTTATCCTTTGTTTCTTAAACCGTGAACCTAGTCCATGATACAACCTTTCAAAGTCCTAACTGAAGCATGGGTTAGTTCGAAAGCATATTGTTACAAAAGGTATCCTGACTCCTGTAAGGCTTACTCTAAATCCTGATTTAGATTCACATACTTGCAAAATTCTTTTATCTGCTAAAACGCATTTTCAAAACTTCAAGACAAGCATAAACTTTGCATTATTTTGAATACTACTGTTTGCATATGGCTAATTGTTTGAAAACAGAGAAATTCACACGACGAACATTCAGCAAATGAAAACTCTCTCAATAAACATAATCACTTAAAATGGAAAGACACTTCCAATGACAAATCTCTCATAATCTAGGGGCACGACATGACCATTATCCAACACATCTGGGGCAGTCAAGTCGAGATTCAAATAATCTCTCAAAGAAATGTTGAATAACCAGGGGCAAATCTCCATCTGAATCACTCAAGGGGAAATGTTACGTTGATCATGGGTTTGAACAAAATCCACTATGAAGACTTCCAGTACCATAAAATTGCTTGTCTGTGCCAATAGTATATGATGGTGTCAGTATCATGTCTTCGGATCCTCCCATGACAGTTCTTAGAAAATTCTGAGACTTGACCAAAGATCTTAGGTATCACCAATTTGTTTGTCTGTGCCAGTAGTATCAGATGATGTCAGTATCATGTCTTCAGATCCTCCCATGACAGTTCTTAGAAAATTACGAGATTTGACCAAAGATCTTGGGTACCACAATTTATTTTGTTTGTGCCAGTAGTATCAGATGGTGTCAGTATCAGGTCTTCGGTTTCTTCCACAACAATCTTAGAAAATATCCCTAGGAAGTTCAAGGCTACCGGAAATGTGATCAAAATCTCAAATGTCTAGGTGCACCAGATTAACTCAAGGGGAAAACAAGTTCCCATATATAAAGGGTCATGTGCGAACAAGCAAACATTTTCTGGCATTACTACAACACTTACTACTATGGACAGTGTCAAATCCCCACAAAGTACCCTTCATAAGGTGATCCTCAGTGAAGTCGTTAGAGTCACAAGGTTATCCCCGACAAGTGCAGAAGCATCTTTAAACAAAAGTGGGACATACTCCAACCGATGACATAGTCAAACTCACCAGTGAACAAAGGAGTTTTGATCTCCTCCCAACAAACGCACACATCACAATAATTCCTAAAACAAAGGGAGATTTCCAACAGTTTACCATCTTCTTAGATATAGTTCAGACACAATCTGTATGCAGATTCATTTTGATACTCATTCCAGATTCTCTTGCAAATACAATACAGTATGGACACGATCCAGACAAAAATTCATTCAGTTACTTATTCAAAAGCTTCTTCTAGATACAATGCAAATATAATATAAATACAGATTTATTCTGATATTTATTCCAGACTCTCCTCAGATACAGTGCAGATACGATCCAGATATGGATATCATTCTGATACTCGTTCAATATCTCCTCAAATACCATCAAGGCTTGGAATTATTCTAACACTCCGCAGTTGAGCTAGTCTTAACTTAATTAAAAACCTTATGGAGTTTCTGTCAAAAGCTCCCCTCCAGCAGATTGGTGACATGGTTTATTTCCCCAACAAATGGCAAGATTCCCCAGCTTGAATTTTCTTCCCAGACTATCATATCAAGGGACCATAACTCATATTCCTCAATAGACTTTCCTACAATCCCCAATAGCTCCCGAGTAGAGCAACAGACAATGAAGACTCCTGAACCCTTTTCCCCAAGCAGAAATCAATACTCTCCACAAAATTTTCTTCTCAAGCAAAATCAACATTCCCCAACAGAGTTCTCCTCAAACAAAAAAACAAAAATCCCCAGCAGAAACATTCTAAAAGCACAGTCTGGAAAAGTGTGCATACACTTCTTTCCTAACGGCCGCCCGAGAGTTAGCTTCCCAAAACTCCCCAACACTTGTCAAGGATTTATTTTCCAAGAAAAAATTACATTCCAACTGAAACAACCTGGCCGAACCATCATCTTGTGATGAAATATCAATGAAGTCGCCACCGAACGTCTTTTATCCTGCTAAGAGGGAAAGGTAAACATCGAGAAAACCTGAAGAGGGAAAAATCACGGTCTTTCGACCGAGATATCGGGTAAGGGATTCTGTTATGCGAGGGGAAGGTATTAGCACCCCACACGCCCGTAGTACTCTACGGTATCCACTCTTGTTGTCTAATCTAATGGGTGTGTTCAAAACCTATGTCTATGGCTTAAAGCTAAAAAAAGGGAATGCATGCGAGAGAAAAAAAAAAGAAAACAATGTAGGGAAAATAAAAGTTGTGCTCGGTTGGGCCCTACCCCAATGCCTACGTATCCCTTTTAAGGAATCAGAGGAGCCGTAGTTAGGCTCATATATTCTGGTTGGTTTGTGTTTTTTAGTTAAGACAACAAAAACAGTCAAAATGGCAAAACATCACATAAAACAACAAACAAATGAGATGGTAAAACATCGGCTAAATAAAAAAAAAGTAACATGTCAAAGATAGCGAAACACCAAATGATAAAACATCACACCTAACAATGACATTGAGAGTCAAAGAAGGATAACCAACATGTGCAATGGCGAAACATCGGCTTCAAACAAGTATGCGATGGCGAAACATCGACTAAAAGATAACAAGGTATCATGGCAAAGATGGTGAAATATCAATAAACTGGCTGACAAAACATCACACCTAACAACGATTTTGAGAATCAAAGTAGGATAACAAACATGTGCGATGGCGAAACATCGACTTCAAACAAATGTGCGATGGAGAAACATCGACTATAAGATAACAAGGTATCATGGAAAAGATGGCGAAACATCAATAAACCAGGTTGAAAAAACATCACACCTAACAATTATATTGAGAATCAAAGTAGGATAACAAACATGTGCGATGGCGAAACATCGGCTTCAAACAAATGTGTGATGGCGAAACATCGGCTATAAGATAACAAGGTATCATGGAAAAGATGGCGAAAAATCAATAAACCAGGTTTAAAAAATAAGCCAAGAGGCACACAAATAAATTAGATTGATTTATGTCTTTTACCTTGAAGAAGGGTTTGAGTTTATTAGAAGTGTTTTAGGATTTTCCAAGAAAACAATTTTTGTTTTAAGATGCAAAAATGCAAAGGAAGGAAAAAACAACTAAGGGAAACTAGCCTAGCACTATCCCTAGTGTTATCATACAATGATTGACTCTAAGGTTGAGGATAAAGGAAATTACTACCTTATCTTAGCATACCTGGATTCCTACCTTAATTAACATGTCAAAGGAAGCTTAACAAAACTATCCTATAAGGAACAGGCAATGAGAGTGAAGTCGTGATCTCAATTTCTAAATTGATTAACTCATCGATCAACAATTAAAGAAAAAAATAAATATCGTATAGGGAACATGCAATGAGAGCGAAGTAGTGATCTCAATTTCTAAATTGAGTGACTTATCGATCAATAGTTAAAGAGACAAACACAAACACAACGCATGTATCAAACAAAACAGAGGGCCTCCTGACATATATCAGCAACATAGGTCCTATCATGCAACATAGAACTATACAAAACGAAAATAGAAGAAAGGAAATAGTGCAATACCAAACAGATAACTATCCGTAGCAATTGAGCAAGAATAAAAGAAAACCCAGAGAACTTCAAGCAAGCTGGCATCAGCAGACAAATCAAGTCAGAAATTACGCCATCAGGATGTAAGTATTGAGATTTTCAGATATGAATAGATCCCATGGGAAATGTATAACATTCATAATCACATATATATCCTGCATAGACTATCAAATATGCCAAGCACAAGAGTAGTACAATTATAATAAATTGTGTTCCACAAATAAAGTGAAAAACAATAGCCTCAAGTCAAAAATAGAAAACTTTTCTCAGAGTACCTCGCACATTCAACAACCAAGTTAGTATTCCCATAAATAGAATGATGACTCACATAAGGGATGGATGATAACACCATAATAAAGTGAGAAAACATGATAGCAACTATCAAAACATTAGATATGATAGACAAAAAGAAACAGGCATATGCACAATTTGGTCAAAAGTTAGACGAATGTTTCTCATTTTTATCACCATATTGAATTGACAATTGAGTATCAATCAAGGATCATGGGAGCTTTAGAAGAATACAATAAAAGACCATGAAGGTCAGTAGCAACCACAATTCAATCATACTCAATTACTTCATCATAGCTCACAAGCATAATAGAAGAGGAATCCCACATAATGTATCAAAGACTTAGATCTCAAGCTAACCATGGAAGAAAGTCAAACAAGGACAAAATTAGAGAGTTTGTAAGAATCAAAGATTTGAAGTAAAGCTTCCAAAACATGATTAGGACATGATCAAAAGGTTAAAGTGTTGATTCTAAAACATGCTGCATAAGTGCATTCAAAATGCCTCACAAATTCAAAAAGGATAAAAGAAAGAAGTCAAACTCCATTCATGATTAGAACTAACTTAGGTAATAGGGATCAATTACTCTCAAGTCCTCATGAGACTATCATTGAAGTATCATTTCCCTTCATGTTATCATTGGCCATCTAGTGACCTCAAACTCAAATTGAATGCTCAAGTTTCAAAGTGAAGATCAACAAGAAAGCAAAAAGTCATAAAACATGCATCAAAAGGTTAAATCATTCAAACATGGGGCATTAAGTGAAATGACTTGAGTTTATGTGGATAAACAGAACCAACATGATCATTAGGTGTCCAATTATAGGACTCACTCAAGTTCATTGGCCAACAAGCAAATTGCGACAAGATATGCAACATTAATTGGGTACCTTCACTTCAAAAAATACATCAAAAAAAGAAAAGGGCTTCCATAATTCAAACAAAAATTTTCTTAGCATCCTTGAGATGTATAAGAGTCAGCAAACATGTTTTAAGTTCATGGATGGATGAGGAAAGGATCAATTAAACTTCAAATATCAAAAACTAGTTGGCAAAAACCACCAAACTAGACAAGTTTTCAAAATATTTTGTGGAAAATATCAAACCTTATCAATTAACTCAAGAAAATACTTTTTAAGGACCTCAATCCATCTATGAACCTTAAACAAGAACCAACTTCAATTGAAACTCAAGGCCAGTTGCTTTTTGGAATCAAAACAAACAAGGGAGTTAGCAAAACCCTAATTATTTAGAAAATGAACTCAATTGTTGATTAATCAAGTTCTAATTCTAAAAAAATAAAATTAAAATCATATAAAAATAAAGAAAATTCTAAAGATCAGAGAACTTATTTTTTTCAAATTTTTAAAATTAAAGAAAAGTCAAAAATAAAATCAAAATTCAAACCTTTAAACAATTAAACAAAAATTCACATCTCAAAATAAAATTCCAATCAAAAGTCAGAAAAATATCCAACCAAAATTATATTCAAATATTAGAATTAAAAACCAGCATCCATGATTTTTTGTGGAATTTTTGAGTTAAAGGAAATATTAAAATAAAATCAAACAAACAATTAAACAATTAAACTATTATTTAATGACAAAAATGCAAACCCTAGTCAAAAGTCATAAAAAGGTCAAAACAAAATTATATTCAGACACTATGATTAAAAAAACTTATTTGATTTTTTTGAGGATTTTTGAGTTAAAGGAAATATTAAAACAAAAATTATGAAGCAAACATTTCAAATAAACTTCTCAAATTAAATTTCTAATCAAAAATAGAAAACATGCTAAACCAAAATCAGAATCAATTTCTAAATTATTTTATGAGTCAAACATAATTTTTGTGGAATTTTTAGATCAAAAGAGCTATTAAAATAAAAATAATCATTGAACAAACAATTAATTAAACTTATAAAATTTTAAACCAATCAAAACATTTTTAAAAATTCCAATAAAATTACACAAGATAGTAGAATTTGTTTTGGACTTGTGATAATTGTTTCATAATTTTTTAAATTGTTTTGATCAAGAAACAAAAATCAGAAAATCAATTGAAATCAAAATATAAACTAATATTCAAAAATTCAAAAGGACCGTTTAGATGATGACACCTCATCATCCCTAACCTCCAGCCAAACTAGAAAACACGCGCGCCCATCAGTGTTGCACCCCAACTTCATTCCCTCCAAACAAACTCGTTTCTCAACCATTTTTCATCAAATCAAGTGCAAATTAAAGTCATCATGACAAGGAATTCAATGTAATTCTAATCACATCAAGTAGTCAAACATGGATTTAGAAATTTATGCATGAAAACATCAAAAAATCACTGAAACCTAGAGTTGCAGAGATCTCAAACAAGCATTGTATACCAAATGAAACCTCAAATTGCTTCAGAATCATTCACATAACATCCACAAACAGATATTCATGCTTAATTTCAACAATAAACGGCTATATTTCAAAAATCAAAGTTGAATGAACCTACCTCAATTAAAAATCTGAATGCTTGATTCTCTCACTCCAGATGTGATTCCAGGCTTGCTTTAGTTTCCTTAGCACTTGAGGATGAAGATCCAAGAAGAAAAACTCCCAATGCACCACTGAAACTTGAGATTCGAAGAAAAGTGCAGCTATGGAAATTCTGAGTTCAGATCTGGAATTTGGAAGTTGTGAGCTCTCTCCCCCGCCTTCAGTGCTCGCTTCTTATTATATATGACATGTAGAGTAGGTTTTCTGAGAGAAATGGGCCTTAAAGTGAGTGCATTGCCCAATTGGAATTTTTGCTACATTGACAAATGAAATTCTGACCATGTCATCCGCTCGTGCGTTTTTCCTCCTTTCAATTGCTTTTGAGGCCTCTCCTCCTCAGATTTTGATCCACTAAATCTTGGCCCTTGATTCCTCATGATGAGATCATGCTAGTGTTTTTGCAAATTTGGCAAGTTTTGTCAATTTTTGAGTCATGGTGGTACTGCTGCACATGGGGCACGATTTTGCTGCCATTATGAGCTTCCTCAAATCACAAATGGGTCTTGGGCCTGATTAGAAGTGAAAAGAATGACCGAAAATGAAGTTCTCAAGTTTTGGCATTTTGCTTGCATGGCTAAAGTTCAATAAAATGGCATGAAATTCAAAAGACCATATCTTGCCCATAATTTTGAATTTGGACACAAATGAGTACAATTTGGAAAGGTATTAAAAAGATCTACAATGCCTTAGTTTTGAGTTTTTGCAATTGAATCCATTAAGGTCCTCAAAATTTTACATGAAATTCACAAATTTTGGAAAATGACCTATAATTTTAACTTGAGGCATGAACTTCCAAAGACCATAACTATTGACTCTTTGCCAATTTGGACATGAGACCAAAAGGAGATGAAAGACACCCTCTTATCTTTCCAAGAATATTTCATTTGCATTTTTTTGATCAAAGGTGAATAAAATATGAATTTTTGAAGTTAAGTCCTCATTTTCCAAAATTAGAAACTTTTAGGGTTTCTTCAAGAACAAGTTTCAACCCAAACCTCAATCTTTTTGATCCATTGATCAAAATGGACTTGAAATATAAAAAGTACACCCTTGAATTGATGGTTGACCAAAATTTCACATGGTCAACCTTGACTTTGACTGATTTTGACCAAAATGACAATTTTGCCCCTTTGAATTAATTGGTCCACTTCTCTTCAAAATTGATGGTCAAAACTTCAAACATACTATCTCCCAAATATATAGAGGCCATGTACAAAGTTTCACTTCAAAATTCTCAAGAAATCTTGATAAAATCCCGAACCCTAGTTTTTTTTAACACCTTAGGAGACTGATGAATCGTCTCCAAAATTTCAAATCCTCTGGGCATCTTGACCAATTTCTTGTACAAAGACTTTTCAAATACCAATGAGGTGTTGTAGCTTCTAGATCAAGACTTGTACATTAATCAATAGCCTTGATCAAGCAAAACCCTAATTTTGACTGGTGAATCAAAAGAGTGATTCTTCTTATAATCAATCACAAACTTCAATCCTCTGATGATCCAAAGAGATGGATAAAATATCTTGAGATATGCAGTAACTTTTAAACTTGAAAGATCCAGAGGTTTAGATGATAAGGTTCTACTTGAGCAACTTGTCAATGCAATCAACCTTCAAATATTGAGGAAGACTTGATAACCAATGTATTTTGATCCCATCACAATGTATGAATGCAATGAAATATGATATTCATGATGAAACATAAGCCTAAATTAAGAGGGTAAATTTTGGGGTGTAACAGCTGCCCCTATTCAAATATCTTCAACATGATAAGTGAGAAAAGTGACAACTTTCGAGCGTTCAAAGTTGAAGATGATTAAATACAAAAGACCCAAAAGTTTACACTCTTGAAGAAGAAAGAAGAAAAAATAGAAAACCCCCAAGACATGCATCAGAATGAAGCTGTAACGCAGGTTGAAACAAAACAAAAACAAAATAAGAGTAGACGCAACTAAACTTCCGGACAAATGTGCCAGGGAAAAACTGGGCTTAAAAAAAAGGTGAGGTAAAACTCAAACCACAGAGTATAGGTGAAACTAAGCTCTGGAAAAGAAAACGTACGCGGGTGAGGAGGCGAAACTCTGAGCTCGACCCAAAGCAAAGTGGCTAGAGTGCGTGATTCTAGGGGAACTTGCTAATCTCAACTAAGATAGACAGTATGAAGGAATTGAAAGAATCCCATAAATGAGGAACAAAAGTGAGATGAAACTCGACTCAATAACCAGTTAGACGAAACTAAACTAGATGAGTACCAGGACGAAACTGGATTTCACGCACGGGTAACGAGGAGAAACTCGACCCATAGCAAAGTGATGAGAGTGCATGTTTCTCATAGCACCTGCTTGTCTCAGATCAATGGATAAATAGTGACGAAAATTGATAAAAGAATCCAAGGAACAAAAGAGACTGATTTCAAACCAGGGACGCAGTATGAACACTGCACTCGGTAAACGAACACCGTCAAAGGGTCCAAGGTATGAAAGCAAAAAAACGAGACGAAACTCGACTCAATAACTAGTTAGACTAAACTATATGTGTACCAGGACAAAACTGGATTTCATGCACATGCGACGAGGAGAAACTCGAACCAAAGCAAGAGTGATGAGAGCGCATGTTTCTCAGAGCACCTGCTGGTCTCAGATCAATGGATAAACAATGACGAAAACTGATAGAAGAATCCAAGGAACAAAAGAGACTGATTTCAAACCAGGGACGCAGTACGAACACTGCACTCGGTAAACGAACATCGTCAAAAGGTTCCAAGTATGAAAGCAAAAACAAGACGAAACTCGACTCAATAACTAGTTAGGAGAAACTAAACTAGATGAGTACCAGGACAAAATTGGATTTCATGCACAAGGTGAGGAGACGAAACTCTGAGCTCAACCCGAAGCAAGGAAATTAGGGCGCATGTTTCTCAGAGCACCTGCTGGTCTCAGATCAATGGATAAACAATGACGAAAACTGATAGAAGAATCCAAGGAACAAAAGAGACTGATTTTAAACCAGGGACGCAGTACGAATACTGCACTCGGTAAACGAACACCGTCAAAAGGGTCCAAGGTATGAAAGCAAAAACGAGACGAAACTCGACTCAATAACTAGTTAGGCGAAACTAAACTAGATGAGTACTAGGACGAAATTGGATTTCATGCGCAAGGTGAGGAGACGAAACTCTGAGCTTAACCCAAAGAAAGGAGATTAGGGTGTACACCTAAAAACCTGCTGAAAGCAAATATCAGGACGAAACTGGTATTTGAAAGGTGCATTAATAGACATTGGAATGAACCGGAGAGGGTAGTGAATACTAAACCCGAGAAGACCGCGCCGGGGCGAAACTGAACTATATTCAAGAGTAGACACTCAAACAAACAAATGATTGACGTCAAAAGGATATTGGTATGGGGATGAAACTGAGATAATGAGGACGAAGACCTCGCTGGGGATTTAATTCGAAGTATTAGAAAATTCATAGGGGACAACAAAAACAATAATGGCTTATGTTCCGATGCATGTTTGAATTCTTTCTATATAGCGCAATGTTCCATATATTGGAAATGCTACACATTTTGGTAGATGCAATGTAATGATGCATGTTTAGAAGTTTCACAGGGGAATGGCCAATTGAGAAGCCAAAAACCAAGAAGTCAGAATCTGACATGACTTGCAAAAATAAATTGCAAAATCAAGGAGAGGAGAAAATATGGGGAACCGCTAGAGAGGGAACCTCGAAGAGATGAAGCTTGGCAGGGAATAACAACCGAGAAACCAGTAGAAACGAGCCACAAACATTGAGAGGAGATGCAGAAATAAATTGCAAACTCCTAGAGAAGATCAGATCGACACTGTAGCTTCTAGAGAGGGACACCATCTGAAGATTAGAAATTGAGGGAGAAGATCAGGGCAAGACTGTAATCTCAAGAAAAGACAGCACGCAGTCGTGTTGAGGATGACACCAAGACAACAGACCCGACGTGAGGGGTGAAAACCTTTGCTGGGGGATCAAAGCTCTACTGAGGAAACAAGACTTCACCTGGGAGACAGAATTCTGTTGAAGATTTTTGTTAGAGAGGTTTTTTTTTTAATACAACCATTGGATGGATCATGCAGATAGTCACATAGTATCAAATTTACTGGGGATAAGGAAAGATCTTAACATAAGGATGCCTCCAATCAACAGACCGAATGGGAAATGAGAGGTCATGGCGAGGGATCTCTGTTGGCAACTCCGTTGGGGATATGCGATATCCTCAAATCCGGAGTCTCAGAATGAATCCTTTAAAAGAAGATTCCAGGGGCAACAAAACTTCACTGCAGAAATGAAACTTTACTAGGGATAGCTAAAGTCCTATTCATACATGGGCTCTATCTAACAAAAGAAAAATCAAATATTCCCTTCCTGACAATCATTAAGCTCTTTACAGGTGTTCAACGTGTAAACTCTTTTTTTTTATGTCAAAAAAATGTTTTGCTTGCAGAAAGATGTTTATTTTGGGAATGGCAGATCTGATGCGACGATTATTTAAGCCTTGAAGTTGAAAACCTTAACAAAGTGCCGCATCTCTGTCATGAATAAATCACTGGCTAGAGTGCAAAAAATTTCAAAACTTTTCTTCCCCTTTAAAAAAAAAGAGTCAAGATACGGGTGATAAGATACCAACATGAATATACAACACATATTTGGGAGTTTAGGAAACATTATCCTGTTGTAGTATGCTTTCGAGTTAAACCCTTGTTTCAGTTAGGACTTTTAGAGGTTGTAACATGGCCTGGTTCGAGGTTTTAGGAAAAAGTTTTTCAAGGCTCAAGTTATTTGATGCCCACCCCCTTCGTGATATTCTCCCGTCCTAAGTTCAGTTGACTTATCACAAGCATTCCTCTTTCAAAAGGATTTATAGTGGTTAAGTGATCACGACAAATTCTCCAACATGATTGTCACTTAACTTTTGTTGCTTTTATTTTTGATATTATTGTTCCTCTTCTTTTGATGAAAATTTTATTGGATAATCTTTTTCGGCCTTTTAGGCTCTTCTTTTCCCTAACTTTTGCCTGGACAAAATATTTTGAATTTCAATTTTGGGAGTCCAGCGGGACGCCCTAACTTTTGCTTAAGCGACTTGTTTTCATGTTTCGACTTAGAAGGGCTTTTTGTTTCTTTCTTATTCATACTTTCCACTTCGAACGAGTCAATATGACTTTAGGTCTTTGACCTTTTTCTTTCTTTCTCTCTTTTATTTTTTGAAGAAAACAAATGCCTCATTCCTTGGTCGGCGAGGGATAGCCTTTATTGTATCGATTAGATCTCGACCTCAGGACTTTGTGAGGAAATGAACATCGTGGTTTAGACATTTTTCCTGATCTCCTAATGCGAAAGATAAAATGTGGTGATCCTCAGATGGGATATTCCTTCTGAAATTTGAATGCTTGGTCAAATTAACTGAACATCTACCCTGCCCCGGGTTTTAAAAAAATAAGGTTTTTTTTTTGAACGGAAAAGAAACTCCTACTTCGAAGTCTCAGGGGGGTTAACGAGGGTCTAAATCCCTTCTATCTCCGGTGTTTGGTGATTGAAACAATGCATGTACATCATCAACGGGGTTCTACTCATAAGCATACCATTACAGTCATCGTTTTTAGCTAAACTCCTTCCTCCAAACTCTTGGCTAAGAAAAATAATTGGCACAGTTGGTATCAAAATGCCTGAAAAATCAATTAAAGAGTGATACTGGATGGATTAAGTAAAATGAAACAATTTCTTCAAGGCAAAAATATTCAACGCATCAAGACTGACATTCAACCATAAACAAAATCCTATATGCAAACAATGCTAAAACAATCAATCAAGATAACACATGAAAGTGCAGAAAAGAAACGTAATAAAAGCCATTATGGGGAAGAAATATCTCCAACTTGGTTCTTCGATCTCGCCGACCTGCCGTAATCTTGATATTACCCTGACCCATAACCTTTACTAACAACACGGAGCTGTGAAATAAATTGGCAAGGCATCCACCAGTAGAGTGAAAGAGAATCCTATCAATCATATAACTAAACACGCCCCTTGCACAGTAGTAGTTGTGTTTGATATCCATATTTCAAGAAATCAACTAACCATGACTTAGATTACCATTTCCGTGTAAGGCCCACAAAGTTTATATGCACATGCTTATCAAAATATTGGATGTTTTTGCAAACAAAATAGTAAAAAGGGAGAAAAGAAACGTATACGTATACTTGAAAGAAGATATTCTATTGATTTTGAGGAACCAGCACGTGAAAAAAAAGGCATTTACATTTGGAAGCAAGTAATTACAAAATCAAAGAAAACAAGTGTTTACAAATGGCAATGTGAATGTGAATATCCATCAAGTCCCGACTCTGCTATGACTCTTACGCTTTCATCTTCCTGCTTTCAGACAGATCATTCTTGGATTAGCTTCGAGTTTATTCCAGGTGATGGAACAAAGGAAAGAAACAAAGGATCCCATTCCGAGCGTAGTCAATTTCTTTAAGCCCCTAACTTTTTCCTGAATCGCCCTTTCGGGTTTTCGATTCACCAAGACACACTCTTTTTGCCTAAACTGCCCTTTCGGGTTTTCAGTTTAGCGGGTTTTTTTTATTATTATTTTTTTTATGCAAAGTATTTTTTAACTTCGTCAGCATTCACAGGGAGAGGGAAGTACTCTCCATCCATAGTCGTGAGCATCATCGCTCCTCCAGTGAAAATTTTTCTGACCACAAAAGGACCTTCATAAGTCGGAACCCACTTTCCCCTGGGATCTCCCTGGGGGAGAATTATCCTTTTTAGCACAAGGTCACTTGGCTTGTAACACTGAGGCTGTACCCTCTTATCAAAAGCTTTCCTCATCCTTTGCTGATATACCTGACAATGACATACAACCGTCAACCTCTTCTCGTCAATAAGTTCCAACTGATCCAGCCGATTCTGTACCCATTCACTTTCATCCAGCTCAACATCTCTCATGATCCTAAGAGAAGGAATCTCGACTTCTACCGGCAATACTGCTTCCATGCTGTAAACCAATGAAAATGGGATTGCCCCAGTCGAAGTACGCACAGTGGTGCGATAACCATGCAAAGTGAAACGCAGCATCTCATGCCAATCTTTATAGGTTACCGCCATCTTCTGTACGATCTTCTTAATATTCTTATTCCCCACTTCGACAGCACCGTTCATCTTTGGTCGGTATTGGGGAAGAGTTATGATGCTTGATTTTGAAGGACTCACAAAGCTCCTTCATCATTTTTTTGTTCAAATTAGACCCATTATCGGTAATGATCTTTTCAGGCACTCCGTAGCGACAGATAATATTGTGCTTAATGAACCGACTTACCACCTGCTTGGTGACATTGGCATAGGATATAGCTTCGACCCATTTTGTAAAATAATCGATGGCAACTAGAATGAAGTGGTGCCCGTTGGATGCATTCGGTTCAATTTTGCCGATTATATCAATTCCCCACATTGCAAACGGCCAAGGGGAAGTCAAGACATTCAAAGGTACTGGCGGCACATGCACCTTATCAGCATAGACTTGACATTTGTGGCAAACCCGTGCATGATTGTAACAGTCAGTCTCCATGGTGGACCAATAATAACCTCCTCACAAAATCTTTTTAGCCATGGTATGCCCACTGGAATGGGTCCCGAAATCACCTTCATGTATCTCCTCAATGATTCTAGCTGCTTCTTTCTTGTCAACACATCTGAGCAGTAAACCGTCATGATGCCTTCTATACAACACACCACCATTGAGAAAGAACTTGGCTGAAAATCTTCTAAAGAACTTCTTATCTGTGACGGATGCCTCTTCAGGGTACTCTTGTGTTTCAAGATATCATTTAATATCATAAAACCAATGATTACCATCTGATTCCATACTAGCCTCAAAGCAGAAAGCTGGCTCACTCAAACTTCTAATGGTAATGGAAGGTGCCTCATTAGCCCATTTATCCTTGAACATGGAGGACAAAGTTTCCAGTGCATCAGATAGATTGTTTTCTTCTCTGGGAATGTGCTCAAATGTGATCTCTTCGAAGTACGAAATCAACTTCATAACATGCTCACGATAGGGAACTAGGTTCTGATGGCGAGTCTCCCAATCTCCACTAATCTGGCTGATAACAAGATTGGAATCCCAGTAAACTTTCAAAAATTTGATGCGCAGGTCGATCGCCGCTTCAATGCCATAAATGCAATCCTTATATTCGTCCATGTTGTTAGTGCAATCGAAACAAATACGAGCCGTGAAAGGAATGTGGTATCCCTCAGGGGAACTGATAATAGCTCCGACGCCATTTCCCATGGCATTGGAGGCACCATCAAAAACAAGCGTCCAACGTGATCCTGGCTCGGGTCCTTCGTCTGGGTCTGGCATATTACAATCCTGAATATACACAATTTCCTCATCTAGAAAATCAAACTTCATCGGTTCATAATCGTTCATGGGCTGATGAGCAAGATGGTCGGCCAGTACACTACCCTTAATTGCTTTTTGAGTAGTGTATTGGATATCATATTCGGTGAGTATCATCTGCCAACGGGCTACCCTGCCTGTAAGAGTTGGCTTCTCTAAAATGTACTTGATTGGATCCATTTTGGATATCAAGTAGGTGGTGTGAGTTAACATGTACTGCCTCAAACGTTTGGCGGCCCAGGCAAGCGCACAACAAGTCTTTTCCAGCAATGAGTACCTCGACTCACATTCCGTAAACTTCTTACTCAAGTAGTAAATAGCCTTCTCTTTCTTCCCTGTCTCATCGTGCTGACTGAGGACACAATCCATTGAGCTCTCCAACACAGTTAGATACATGATTAGTTGCCTTCCTTCCACTGGAGGCATGAGTATTAGAGGTTCCTACAAATACTCCTTTATTTTGTCAAAGGCCTTCTGACAATCCTCATTCCATTTCATTGTCTGACTTTTCTTCAATAACTTGAACAAAGGTTCACAGGTGGCTGTGAGATAAGAAATAAATCTAGAAATATAGTTTAACCTTCCCAAGAAACCACATAATTCCTTCTTTGTCCTTGGTTCAGGCATTTCCTGTATCGCTTTTACCTTGGCCGAGTCCACCTCGATACCTTTTTCACTTACAATAAAACCCAACAGCTTGCCGGATCTTACCCCAAAGGTGCACTTATTCGAATTCAGCCTCAGCAAGAACTGCCTCAGTCTCTCGAACAATTTTTCCAGATGAAATAAATGTTCCTCTTCCATATCAGACTTAGCAATCATATCGTCCATATAAACCTCAATCTCTTTGTGAATCAAATCATGAAAGAGAGTGACCATGACGCGCTGATATGTTGCCCCGACATTTTTCAAACCAAACGACATCACTTTATAGCAGAAAGTTCCCTAAGGCATGATAAATGTTGTCTTCTCTATATCCTCCGAAGCCATCTTAATTTGATTGTAACCCGAAAAACCATCCATGAACGAAAACACTTTGGAATGAGCAGTATTATCCATCAACACATCAATATGCAGAAGAGGGAAGTCATATTTAGGGCTAGCCCTGTTCAAATCCCTATAATCCACGGACATCCAGACCTTACCATCCTTCTTGGGCACAGGCACAATATTTGCAATCCATGGCGGATAATTGATGACTTTAAGAAATTCGCGTCCAACTGCTTCTTGACCTCCTCCTTGATCTTCTTGGACATCTCAGGATGAGTTCTTTGGAGCTTTTGCTTGACAGGAGAACAACCTTCTTTGAGCAGTAGTCGATGCACCACTATGTCTGTATCCAACCCAGGAATATCCTTATAAGACCAAGCAAAGATATCAGAATACTCACGGAGTAGCTCAATCAATTTGACCTTTATACTTTCTTCGAGATCTGCCCCTATCTTGACTTCTCTTCTTACCTCTTCTGTGCCAATATTCACCACCTCAATCGAATCCTGATTCGGCTGGATAACCTTCTCCTCTTGTTTTAACAATCTTGCTAATTCCTCAGGAAGATCACAATCCTTATATGCTTCTTCTTCAGCTTGCTAAATAGGAGTATCAAAGTCATAATGAGCCATAGCAGAGTCGTTATCAATATAATCAGTGGTGGAAGTGCATCTTCATGAACGATATTTTGGCGTTTTTTAGTGACTGTGTGAAAAGAGAAACATTGCCATTCAAATAAAAAAGAAATGGAGCAAAATTTTGAATGCAAAAGCGTCATTTATTTCATGATAAACTTTTGAAAATAAACATGGTGGCCCTACACAATTGATCCACCACGCCTTGGGCAGAGCGTAGGAATTATGATATGATAATAAAAGAAAACAAGAAAATTACTCCTCAGCGCTTGAAACTTGGATAACATCCATAGAAGTTCAATTGTTGAGTGTCCGACCTGGAATACTCAGACGAATCCAATCTTCGATATTGTAGCCATCAACCTTATCGTCTCCAACTGCATTGTCGTGTCCTTCTTGAGTAGCACAAGGACGGGAAAACTTCACAGGAGTAGATAAACTAGATGCTCAGGGAGTTGTACTCTACTGACCTGGGCTAAAACCAAGACCAAATTTATTAAATTTTGGGGTAACGTCCAGCACCTGACCCCAACCTTCAGGGTTGCCATTTTCCACCATAGCTCTCGCATCCTTGAGAGAAGACATAACAGTTTCAGGTTTCCTTTTCTACTCTGGAGGAGGAAAATTGACAGCATGAACTGTCTCAAACGCCTGAAATGGAGTCTCGTGTATCTCGCCTTCAACTTCAACATAGAATAATGATGTCAAATGACTCACGATGTACTCTTCCTCACCGCACACAGTTATCACCTTTACCTCTGTAGGATACTTGAGTTTCTGATGAAGAGTAGAAGTGACTGCCCCTGCTTTATGAATCCACGGCTGCCCCAACAAACAACAATACTCTGGATGTATATCCATCACAAAAATGTAGCAGTGAATGTGCGAGGACCAACCTTTATTGGTAACTCCACCTCCCCAAACACTGACTTTCGAGACCCATCAAACGCCTTCACCATCAAATCACTAGGGCGCAACTCCAGTCCAGAGTAATCAATCTTCATCAACACTGACTTAGGCAATACATTCAAAGATGACCATGTGTCCACCAAAACCCGGGATAAAGTAGTGCCCCTGCACTCCATTGAAATATGCAACGCTTTGTTATGGTCTCGCCCTTCCGAAGGAAGATCAAAATCTGTGAAGCCCAGACCGTTACCGACAGATATGTTAGCACAAACATTCTCAAACTGATTGACTGTTATCTTATGTGGTACGAACGCATTCTTTAACAACTTCATCAAAGCATTTCTGTGAGGTTCTGAATAAATCAACAGATACAAGATAGACATCTTAGAAGGAGTATGGCTCAGATGATCAATTATGCTATAATCACTCTTTCTGATAATTCGCATTAACTCTTCAACCTCATCGGGAACTGAAGAAGCTTCTGGTATCGGAATTGGTTGAGTCACATTGGCTGGCGTAACCCTTGGATTACCAATCATCGCCTGTTATTTTCCTTTTTCTCTTGCAGAAGCATCTTCCGCATCTTGCACATTGGAAGGACCAAATACTCTCCCGCTTCTAGTCATCCGACCCACACCAGAAAAGTTATAAACTTCCCCTTCATTACCTTCAACATGTTATTCCTCAGACAAACGAGTACTTACCTCCTGCTTCACCCCATGGTAATAAACATCAGCACCATAATGCCATGGGATGGCCTTCTCACTGGTATACGGCATGGGACCAGGTACTGTAATCATCAAAGGAGGTGCCCTAGATGGGGTAGGAATGTGCACATGGGTGTAAGGAATAGATACCACAACAACATCTTCTTCGGTACCCTTATGGTAACTCGGTTTTCTATCGAATCACAGGGAATCCTCCTTTATCATCAACTGGATACCGGCTTTTAAATCATCACAGCCCTTCGGTTGCTCTCTGCATTTGACACACTCTGAAGTACAACCCGGGAAAATAGAATTGTCAAGAAAATACCTCTTAACATACCAAAATAGAGTAGTTACGTGTTCCACATTCATGATTAAATTCAACACTTCACCATTATCATCAATCATATTAACAACACCCCCTCCATGCCTAGGCATTGGGTTCTGAGTAACATTCGGACCAGTCACTGGAGTAAACTCAATTGCCTTAGCATCCAACAAGTCTTATATTTTGCACTTCAACGTAAAGCAATTGTCAGTAGAATGGCCAACTCCTCCTGAATGGAATTCACATCTTGCGTTAGCATCATAGTTAGGAGGAATTCTTGCGAGGGGTGGGGGAATATTTCTCAAACCGATCAACTTTACATCGAGCAAATGGTGGAGTGCTTCAGTAAGAGATACTGGCAAGGGATCGAATTTTCTCAACTGTCTCTGTTGTTGATTATTATACTGACAGGGAGCATCTTGTTGTCTTTGTTGTTGAAGCACTGTATTCGGTCTCTGCTGCAGAGGAGCATTAACAGGAATAGAAACAGCATTGATTTGTTGGTGCTGACGATCCTCTCCTCTTCCTCTATGAGAGTAAACCGCACTTGCGTTGCCTTCCCTTTTCTTAGGGTAAGTGTTGAATGGTTTCTTACTGCCCCCTGATGAGACACTAGAACCTCCAATCTTAATTTTCCCCAATTTCAAACCTACCTCAATTCTTTCACCAGCCATAACCAAGTCTGCAAATTCTGCCGAAGTACTTCCTATCATGTGCTCATAGAATGGCCCTTGCAGGGTACTCATAAACATATCAATGAGTTCTCTCTCTCTCCATGAGTGGAGGTTGAACCCTTGCAGCCAACTCACGCCCCCTCTGAGCGTATTCCTTGAAAGATTCTCTTGGTCCTTGTGACAGATTCTGTAACTGAGTGCGATTAGGCGCCATATCCACATTATACTGATAATGTTTGACAAAAGCCCGAGCAAGATCATTCCAGCAACGAATATGGGTTTTCTCCAACTTCATGTACCACTCCGGGGATGCCCCAAATAGGCTATCCTGGAAAAAGTGAATCAAAAGCCCCTGATCCTCGGTATGCACCGACATCTTTCGGAAATAAGCAGTTGCATGAGTAACAGGACATGACATTCTGTTGTACTTTACAAATATAGGAGGCTTGAACTTTGGAGGAACTTTCACCCCAGACACCAACCCGAGATCATTATCATCCATACCAAAGGCTTATTTCCCTTCCACAGCCTTCAAACGTTCTTCCAACAACCGATACTTCATATCCTCAACCTGAACTTCCGACTCTGAACGCCGAACAGAAAACTGATCTTCATCCTGTTCAAAGTCATAATCCTGCTCCTGATAGTTCCTTATGCCGCCCTGATTATCTCTTCTGTTCCCCACAAGAAGAGGTCCCGGAGACGGGGGAAACTGCCCTATGTTGCGCACAAAGGGGTTTCCGGGCATCCCGTGAAAATTTCCAACAGGATGATCTTGCACATCCCCCAATCCTATAGAAATGTCCTGATAGAGCCCTTGATTTCCACCATCCCCTGGATAGTGGCGCTGGTTGTTGAAGTGGTATCCAGTTCCTCCTGTCGGCGATTCACATTGGTGATGACCTCTATGTAGTGGGTCATTTGAGTAGCCATATGGGCCCTTATTTCAGCGAGTTCAACTTGAACTTGTTCCATCTGTCTTGGAAAATTGTTTCTGGTGGAATACCGGTGAGTAGTCGTCTTGAATTCTGAATAAGAAAAGCAGAAGAATAAGAATACCGTCTTGAGATAACCTGTAATGTTATGAAATGCATGATGTGCATGATATGTTTGTAATTTCCTGGTATTCAAGAGTCCTTCTATTCATCAATCACGGCGCGCAACCAAAAATAATCAAGCATACAATCAAAGGATAAAAAAACAATAAGACAAACACTTCAATTATTTACAAACAAAAGAAATGATGTTCAAGTGACTTCGAACATTTAAGAGTGTAGCGATAAACAACAAAATACGTGTTTCAAAGTAAACTTAACAAAAACTGAATAATAAAAACAAACAATGGTCCCTTCCAACAATCCTGGGGGTGACCAAATACACCAAAGGTAAGTAACAAAACTAAATCTCCAGAACAAGACACGCTTCAAGGTGTTAACAATACTCTTCAAGCCTGGCTTTCTCCTTCAAATGTTGTGATGCGACTACTTTACTTTCTTGAAACCGATCCTCTACGACTCGCCTCTGGGCTACTTCCTTCTTAAGCTGAGCATCTTTGTCTTTGAGCTATTTCTCCAAGTTTTGAAACTTCTTCCTGTAGCTATTCTCAGATGCCTGAAGCTTCTGGCACTCTTGTTGGGTCTTACTCAACTCTTCTTCCATTTTAGCATGAGACCCCTTCCTAAAACTGGTTGTATCAGAAGTTTCCCCTTGAGCTTCTTTGAGTTTGCGAGCTAAGTCGGGCCTTTCTTGATCTACCCAATAAAGTTTCATCCCTGCCTCACGGTCTTTTGCACGAAGTTGAATGTTCTTAACATGAACTTGGGCGAACACCTCGGTAGGCACCGTGTTACTCAAAACAGTAGTAGGTTGCTCACATATAGGATCCGACCTTGCAAATGGTAACCGTAAAATCTTAACCCTGTCTCTAATCCATTCCAAGTAAGGAACCCTAGCAATAGGAACCTTCTTGCCCAAAGTAGTTCTATCCTTCTTGTGAATTCCCTTCCAAGCACTTGTCACTCTTTTCAACATCACAGGATCACTTCCTCTAACAAAATACACTGATTCAGACACCTCCTCAACCTTTGGTGGTCCATCCATTGCATATCCCAATTGACGATAAGCAAGCACATGATTATAGTTGATACACTCCTTAGTTCCTATGAGGGGAACATTAGGGAAATCTCTGCAGCTAGTGATAATACTTCGTACTTCCCCCATGTCATAATTCCACCAGATATCAAATGAAGTAAGGTTGACAAGTCTTGATGACCATTGGAGAAAATGTCTGGTATCTACGAAAGGGCCACTTGTCGGTAGGTACAACTTAAACCATTGATAAACATCGAATGACATAAACTTCCATTTCCTACTTTTCCATGCCTGAAATGAATGGTGTAAAGAGTATCTTCCAAGAGTTTCGGTACCGGGTTCTTATTTTTAAAAACACAAATAGCCGTCAAATCCATAAAATTTCTCTTGTGAGGAAAGAGGATGATCCCGTATATCATGAGAGAAAACAGAGAGCTGAAGTCACTCCAATTCCCTTTCTTTGCCCAGTCTTCAGCTTTCTTCACTAAGAAATCCAAATAAAACCCTGTAGTATCCTCACTTGATTTCGAATTGTCCTTCACCTCTTTCCAACTCAAATGAAGAATTTCAGCAATAACTTCGAACTTCAGCTTCTCCGACACTTGGACAAAAGGAACTTCATCAGACAACTTGATATTAAGTACGTACGCGTACTCTTCTAGTGTGGGAACCAGTTGATAATCTTGAAAAGTAAAACACCATAATTCCTTGTCATAGAACTGGAAGAGGGTGATCAAAGCCATTGGGTCAGCTGGAGTGTTAAGGATTAGTAACAAATTGCCATAGTTTTTGTTGAAAATATTCAGAACATCACTCTTCAGATAAGAACTCAACCTCTTCAATTCGGACACATCAATAGTAGGAATCTGATAAGCGAATGTATGCATATTGGGCTCTTTAACACGAACTGAATCAAACTCATCTGACGGGAGGCCAGCCATTTCTAATGGAAAGAAGACTCTCGAATGTCCCTGGAAGATGACATGCGCATGCTAGTTATTTTTTTACACATCATTTTTTTAGAAATAAATATGCTATGATGCAACATGATAGGATCAAAGTTTCACATTGGATAATAGTTGGACCATTACAGAACAACACCACTCAAGATCAAAAGAAAATCCCAAAGCTTCAAAACTATCATGGGAACCTGAGTTACCTTCGCAACACAAAGTCACCAACAATACCTGTAAGAAAAGTTTTCCCGCCCCTCTCACGGGTGTAGTCTAGGTCAAGGTAAGGTTAAAAGCCAAATCAAAGTACAAGAGCTCGACTGTCGGTATCGTCATACGATAACACCTATCTGAACTACCTCTGAAGTCATGGGTATGATGGTCAGGTCTACAAAGCATCTGCCACATAGATGCCATGGCCACTCTATTCCTAGTTCCTATGAAATTCACTCATATCCTAGGTATGAGGCCTTTTACCTCATGGACAAACCCACCCACCAAGAAATCCAGAATCCAAACAGTCCAGCCAAATCCAATATGCAGAAAGTAAAGTGCACATAGGATGCAATGCAAACAGATAAATATGCAAAGCGGTAAAATAAACACCCAAAAAGAAAACAAACAAGAGCTAGGATCGACACCTGGATGAACCAGTAAGAGGTCAACCTGTCCCCAGTGAAGTCGCCAGTTGAAACAACCTGGCCGAACCATCATCCTGTGATGAAATATCAATGAAGTCGCCACCGAACGTCTTTTATCCCGCCAAGAGGGAAAGGTAAACATCGAGAAAACCTGAAGAGGGGGAAATCATGGTCTTACGACCGAGAGATTGGGTAAGGGAGTCTGTTACGCGAGGGGAAGGTATTAGCACCCCACACACCCGTAGTACTCTACGGTATCCACTCTTGTTGTCTAATCTAATGGGTGTGGTCAAAACCTATGTCTATGGCTTAAAGCTAAAAAAATGGAATGCATGCGAGAAAAAAAAAAGAAAACAATATAGGGAAAATAAAAGTTGTGCTCGGTTGGGCCCTACCCCAATGCCTACGTATCCCTTTTAAGGAATCAAAGCATCTGTAGTTTGGCTCATATATTCTGGTTGGTTTGTGTTTTTTAGTTAAGACAACAAAAACAGTCAAGATGGTAAAACATCACATAAAACAACAAACAAATGAGATGGTAAAACATCGGCTAAATAATAACAAAGTAACATGTCAAAGATAGTGAAACACCAAATGATAAAACATCACACCAAACAATGACATTAAGAGTCAAAGTAGGATAACCAACATGTGTGATGGCGAAACATCGACTTCAAACAAGTATGCGATGGTGAAACATCGGCTAAAAGATAACAAGGTATCATGGCAAAGATGGCGAAACATCAATAAACCGGCTAACAAAACATCACACCTAACAACGATATTGAGAATCAAAGTAGGATAACAAACATGTGCGATGGCGAAACATTGGCTTCAAACAAATGTGCGATGGCGAAACATCGGCTATAAGATAACAAGGTATCATGGCAAAGATGGCGAAACATCAATAAACCAGGTTGACAAAACATCACACCTAAAAAGGATATTGAGAATCAAAGTAGGATAACAAACATGTGCGATAGTGAAACATCGGCTTCAAACAAATATGCGATGGCGAAACATCGGCTATAAGATAACAAGGTATCATGGCAAAGATGGCGAAACATCAATAAACCAGGTTTAAAAACAAAGCCAAGAGGCACACAAATAAATTAGATTGATTTATATCTTTTACCTTGAAGAAGGGTTTGAGTTTATTAGAAGTGTTTTAGGATTTGCCAAGAAAACAATTTTTGTTTTAAGATGCAAAAATGCAAAGGAAGGAAAAAACAACTAAGGGAAACTAGCGTAGCACTATACCTAGTGTTATCATACAATAATTGACCCTAAGGTTGAGGATAAAGGAAATTCCTACCCTATGTTAGCATACCTGGATTCCTACCTTAATTAACATGTCAAAGGAAGCTTAACAAAATTGTCCTATAGGGAACAGGCAATGAGAGCGAAGTCGTGATATCAATTTCTAAATTGAGTGACTCATCGATCAACAATTAAAGAAAAAAAATCTCATATAGGGAACATGCACTGAGAGCGAAGTCGTGATCTAAATTTCTAAATTGAGTGATTCATCGATCAAAAGTTAAAGAAACAAACACAAACACAACGCATGTATCAAATAAAACAGAGGGCCTCCTGACATATATCAGCAACAGAGGTCCCATCATGCAACATAGAACTATACAAAATGAAAATAGAAGAAAGGAAATAGTGCAATACGAAACGGATAACTATCCGTAGCAACTGAGCAAGAATAAAAGAAAACCCAGAGAACTTCAAGCAAGCTGGCATCAACAGACAAATCAAGTCAGAAATTACACCATCAGGATGTAAGTATTGAGGTTTTCAGATATGAGCAGATCCCATGGGCAATGTATAGCATTCATAATCACATATATATATATATATATATATATATATATATATATATATATATATATATATATATATATATATATATATATATATATATATATATATATATATATATATATATATATATATATATATATATATATATATATATATATATATATATATATATATATATATATATATATATATATATATATATATATATCCTGCATAGACTATCAAATATGCCAAGCACAAGAGTAGTACCAATATAATAAATTGTGTTCCACAAATAAAGTGAAACACAGTAGCCTCAAGTAAAAAATGGAAAACTTTTCTCAGAGTACCTCGCGCATTCAACAGCCAAGTTAGTATTCCCATAAATAGAATGATGAATAACATAAGGGTGGATGATGACACCATAATGAAGTGATAAAACATGATAGAAACTATCAAAAAATTAGCTATGATAGACAAAAAGAAACAGGCATATGCACAATTTGGTCAAAACTTAGAGGAATATTGCTCCTTTCTATCACCATATTGAATTGAAAATTGAGTATCAATCAAGGATCATGGGAGCTTGAGAAGAATACAATCAAAGACCATGAAGGTCAGTAGAAACAACAATTCAATCATACTCAATTACTTCAGCACAGCTCACAAGCATAATAGAAGAGGAATCCCACACAATGCATCAAAGACTTAGATCTCAAGCTAACCATGGAAGAAAGTCAAACAAGGACAAAATTAGAGAGTTTGTAACAATCAAATATTTGAAGTAAAGCTTCCAAAACATGATTAGGACATGATCAAAAGGTTAAAGTGTTGATTCTAAAACATGCTGCACAAGTGCATTCAAAATGCCTCACAAATTCAACAAGGATAAAAGAAAGAAGTCAAACTCCATTCATGATTAGAACTAACTTAGGTAATAGGGATCAATTACTCTCAAGTCCTAATGAGACTATCATTGAAGTATCATTTCCCTTCATGTTATCATTGGCCATCTAGTGACCTCAAACTCAAATTGAAAGCTCAAGTTTCAAAGTGAAGATCAACAAAAAAGCAAAAAGTCATAAAACATGCATCAAAAGGTTCAATCATTCAAACATGGGGAATTAAGTGATATGACTTGAGTTTATGTGGATAAACAGAACCAACATGATCATTAGGTGCCCAATTATAGGCCTCACTCAAGTTCATTGGCCATCAAGCAAATTGCAACAAGATATGCAACATTAATTGGGTACCTTCACTTCAAAAAGTACATCAAAAAAAGAAAAGGGCTTCCATAATTCAAACAAAAAATTTCTTAGCATCCTTGAGATGTATAAGAGTCAGAAAACATGTTTTAAGTTCATGGATGGATGAGGAAAGGATCAATCAAACTTCAAATATCAAAAACTAGTTGGCAAAAACCACCAAACTAGACAAGTTTTCAAAATATTTTGTGGAAAATACCAAACCTTATCAATTAATTCAAGAAAAATCTTTTTAAGGACCTTAATCCATCTATGAACCTTAAACAAGAACCAACTTCAATTGAAACTCAAGGCCAGTTGCTTTTTGGAATCAAAACAAACAAGGGAATTAGCAAAACCCTAATTATTTAGAAAATGAACTCAATTATTGATTAATCAAGTTCTAATTCTAAAAAAATCAAATTAAAATCATACAAAAATAAAGAAAAATCTAAAGATCATAGAACTTATTTTTTTCAAATTTTTAGAATTAAAGAAAAGTCAAAAATAAAATCAAAATTCAAACCTTTAAACAATTAAACAAAAATTCACATCTCAAAATAAAATTCCAATCAAAATTAAGAAAAATATCTAACCAAAATTATATTCAAATATTATAATTAAAAACCAGCATCCATGATTTTTTGTGGAATTTTTTAATTAAAGGAAATATTAAAATAAAATCAAACAAACTATTAAACAATTAAACTATTATTTAATGACAAAAATGCAAACCCTATCCAAAAGTCATAAAAAGGTCAAAACAGAATTATATTTAGACACTATGATTAAAAACAAACTTATATGATTTTTCTGAGGATTTTTGAATTAAAGGAAATATTAAAACAAAAATTATGAAGCAAACATTTCAAATAAACTTCTCAAATTAAATTTCTAATCAAAAATAGAAAAATGCTAAACCAAAATCAGAATCAATTTCTAAATTATTTTATGAGTCAAATATAATTTTTGTGGAATTTTTAGATCAAAAGAGCTATTAAAATAAAAATAATCATTGAACAAACAATTAATTAAACTTATGAAATTTTTTACCAATCAAAACATTTTTAAAAATTCCAATAAAATTACACAAGATAGTAGAATTTGTTTTGGACTTGTGATAATTTTTTCAGAATTTTTTAAATTGTTTTGATCAAGAAACTAAAATCAGAAAATCAATTGAAATCAAAATATAAATTAATATTCAAAAATTCAAATGGACCGTTCAGATGATGACACCTCGTCATCCCTAACCTCCAGCCAAACCAGAAAACACGCGCGCCCATCAGTGTTGCACCCCAACTTCAATCCCTCCAAACAAACTCGTTTCTCAACCATTTTTCATCAAATCAAGTGCAAATTAAAGTCATCATGACAAGGAATTCAATGCAATTCTAATCACATCAAGTAGTCAAACATGGATTTAGAAATTTATGCACGAAAACATCAAAAACTCACTGAAACCTAGAGTTGCAGAGATCTCAAACAAGCATTGTATACCAAATGAAACCTCAATTTGCTTCAGAATCATTCACATAACATCCACAAACATATATTCATGCTTAATTTCAACAATAAACGACTATATTTCAAAAATCAAAGTTGAATGAACCTACCTCAATTAAAAATCCGAATGCTTGATTCTCTCACTCCAGATGTGATTCCAGGCTTTCTTTAGTTTCCTTAGCACTTGAGGATGAAGAGCCAAGAAGAAAAACTCCCAATGCACCACTGAAACTTGAGATTCGAAGAAAAGTGCAGCTATGGAAATTCTGAGTTCAGATCTGGAATTTGGAAGTTGTGAGCTCTCTCCCCCGCCTTCAGTGCTTGCTTATTATTATATATGACATGTAGATTAGGTTTTCCGAGAGAAATGGGCTTCAAAGTGAGTGCATTGCTCAATTGTAATTTTTTCTATATTGACAAATGAAATTCTGACCATGCCTTCTGCTCGTGCGTTTTTCCTTCTTTCAATTGCTTTTGAGGCCTCTCCTCCTCAGATTTTGATCCACCAAATCTTGGCCCTTGATTCCTCATGATGAGATCATGCTAGTGTTTTTGCAAATTTGGCAACTTTTTTCAATTTTTGAGTCATGGTGGTACAGCGGCACATGGGGCACGATTTTGCTGCCATTATGAGCTTCCTCAAATCACAAATGGGTCATGGGCCTGATTATAAGTGAAAAGAATGACTGAAAATGAAGTTCTCAAGTTTTGGCATTTTGCTTGCATGGCTAAAGTTCAATAAGATGGCATGAAATTCAAAAGACCATATCTTGCCCATACTTTTGAATTTGGACACAAATGAGTACAATTTGGAAAGATATTGAAAATATATACAATCCCTTAGTTTTGAGTTTTCGCAATTGAATCCATTAAGGTACTTAAAATTTGACATGAAATTCACTAGATTTGGAAAATGACTTATAATTTTAACTTGAGGCATGAACTTCCAAAGACCATAACTCTTGACTATTTGCCAATTTCGACATGAGACCAAAAGGATATGAAATATCATCCTCTTATCTTTCCAAGCATATTTCATTTGCATTTTTTTTATCAAAGGTGAATAAAATATGAATTTTTGAAGTTAAGTCCTCATTTTCCAAAATTAGAAACTTTTAGGGTTTCTTCATGAACAAGTTTCAACCCAAACCTCAATCGTTTTGATCCAATGATCAAAATGGACTTGAAATATGAAAAGTACACCCTTGAATTGATGGTTGACCAAAATTTCACTTGGTCAACCTTGACTGATTTTGACCAAAATGACCATTTTGCCCCTTTGAATTAATTGGTCCACTTCTCTTCAAAATTGATGGTCAAAACTTCAAACATACTATCTCCCAAATATATAGAGGCCATGTACAAAGTTTCACTTCAAAATTCTCAAGAAATCTTGATAAAATCCCAAACCCTAGTTTTGTTTAACACCTTAGGAGACTGATGAATCATCTCCAAAATTTCAAATCCTCTGGGCATCTTGACCAATTTCTTGTACAAAGACTTTTCAAATACCAATGAGATGTTGTAGCTTCCAGATCAAGACTTGTACATTGATCAATAGCCTTGATCAAGAAAAACCCTAATTTTGACTGGTGAATCAAAAGAGTGATTCTTCTTATAATCAATCACAAACTTCAATCCTCTGATGATCCAAAGAGATGGATAAAATATCTTGAGATATGCGGTAACTTTTGAACTTGAAAGATCCAGAGGTTTAGATGATAAGGTTCCACTTGAGCAACTTGTCAATGAAATCAACCTTCAAAGCTTGAGGAAGACTTGATAACCAAAGTATTTTGATCCCATCACAATGTATGAATGCAATGCAATATGATATTCATGATGAAACATAAGCCTAAATTAAGTAGGTACATTTTGGGGTGTAACACCAACAAAATTTCATAAATCATATTTATATACATGATAAATGCATACAACACAAATGAATACGACATAATCTTATTTTATTATTTTTGAGAACATCATTACGCCATGCATTTCATACATCATGACATTTCATGCAACTAACTCTTTACCTTTTCAGGAAAGATCAATCAACAGAGAACAAATGCATCGACAAATTTTTGACAAGACATAACAACTATCTGTGAACAAATCAAATGTAGATCAATTTTCGAAGCAGGACTGGGGGACTATCTACATGACAAACACTTCCTTCAAGACCTATGTTGGTTCAGTTTAAATCTATCAATGGTTTATCCTGATTCTTTCCCGCAGACATTTTCCCTGGTTCAGATAAATCGCTCCAAGATTTATTCTAATTCTTTCTAGTTAAAGAATATTCAAGACCTCTGCTGGTTCAGTTTAAATCTCTTAATGGTTTATTCTGATTCTTTCCCGTAGACATTTTCTCTGGTTCAGATAAATCACTCCAAGATCTATTCTAATTCTTTCCAGTTAAAGAATATTCAAGACCTCTGCTGGTTCAGTTTAAATCAATTATTGGTTTATCCTGATTCTTTCCCGTAGAAATTTTATCTGGTTCAGATAAATTGCTCCAAGATTTGTTCTGATTCTTTCCAGTTAAAGAATATTCAAGACCTCTGCTGGTTCAACTTAAATCTCTCAATGGCTTATCCTAATTATTTCCCGTACACATTTTCTCTGGTTCAGATAAATCGCTCTAAGATTTATTCTGATTCTATCCAGTTAAATATTATTCAAGACCTCTGCTTGTTCAGTTTAAATAGATCAATGGTTTATATTGATTCTTTCCCAGTAGACACTTTCTCAAGTTCAAACAAATCACTCCAAAGATTTATCCTTATTCTTCCCAATTAAATATAATTCAAGACCTCTGTTGGTTCAGTTTAAATCGATTATTGGTTTATCCTGATTCCTTTTCGGTAGACACTTTCTCTAGTTAAGACAAATCACTCCAAAGATTTATTCTGATTCCTGCCCCAGTTGAAGTCAAGCTTAGACTTAGTCTAATTTCAATCAACAGACACCTTTGTATCGCATCTATAAGCCCATCTCTACCAACTCTCCATCATTTCTGCAAATGGCATATTTAAGCCCATTCCTTACACCTCAATCTCAAAATCATCAGAGTGCAAATTTCTGGGCACTCTAGTGTTCAATCATCTTCCACCTTCAAGTCACGAATGACAGATTCACCAATCTAACTCTTTAGGGTTAAAAAGATTGAACAGGGGCAGTTGTTGTACCCCAAAATTTGCCCTCTCTTTTCTCAAAGGATCATCCTGGACCCTCAGGATTGCTTCTGTCAAGTTTCAAGTCTCAGATTACAATTTTCCAAGAAAAGTCATTCACAAGGGTAAAATGGTCAAAAGCACACTGAAAAGTCAAACTTTGACTTTTTTGACCAAAATCAAGTTTCAACAATCATATTTCATCAAGACATAAAATTGGTTCATTAAGAAATCAAAAGCCAGAAATTACTTCGAAAAAATCAAATTTCTAAACACTTGGAAAATTTTCTAAGTATTAAGAAAATATGACAATTTCAGAACTTCTGGGCCAGATTTCATGCAAGCGCAATCAGAATTTGCAAAGACGGCTTAGAACACGACTCTTCAATCAGAACATTTGGAAACCGTTATCTTCAATTAGAACATGACTCTTCAACATATGGAGACTATGTTCTACGCTTCAATCAGAACATCATCCTTCGAATCTCATGCTGGTCTTCTTCGATCAGAACATTACCAAGCCCCAAAACCTCGTTTGAACAGTTTGCTGCACTTCTATGGCACAGTCATGCATCCAGCTGCCACGACACTCCAAATTACTACTGATCCAGTCCACGCCTGCATTATTCTCAAACCCCATAATTACGCCAAATTAGCATACAAAAGTTGTGTTTTAAAAGCAATGGAACAGTATGCCAAAAAGGTTTAAATCCCATTTGTCCCCCCCCCCCAAAACCACAACAAACTCATCTATAAATAAGTTCTTACATCACACGTTTAAGGGGATGGCTTTTGGAGAGAGAGAGAGAGTGAACAAATACAAAAAAAAAGAGAAAAGAAAACATTCAAACATTCTTAAACCCAAAATTCTCAAAAACATTACCTTTGTTCTTCCCTTTTGAATCAAAGAACACAACATTTTCTGTTTTGTTTCTTGCTGGCCCCAGAACATTCAAAGGCAGCAGCTCAGGTCCCAAACACATGTTTCAAATTTAAGGTAAGTCATTATGACTTTGAACTTTTCATTCAGAACATTATTAAATATGAAAAATATCATAGTGTTGGTATTGTCCATATAATTTCCTAAGTAGAAAATTTGTGGATCAGATCTTCTTGAAGAAAACTAGGCTCAGAATTAGGGTTAGAATTTCTATGAACTGTCCTGCTTTTATTTTTCTGTTTTGTTGTTGTTAAGAACTGAATAAGTTGCAGATGTTCTGGATAATGTAAGGGAGGAGGTGAAGTGTAACACATAACTTCTGAGTTTTCTTTCCCACTGTTTTGGCACAGCATCAGAACTTCTAGATGTTTTTTTTCCACTATTGTAGCGTGGCACCAAGAACTTCTACTTTTTTTACAGTTATGACACAACATCAGAACCTCTAGGCTTCCACACTGTTATGACACAACACCAGAATTTATAAGCTTTCTTACTGTTATAACACAACGCAAAATTTCTAGGCTTTCTTATTGTTATAAGACAACACAGAACTTCTAGGCTTCCTTACTATTTTAACATACACAAAACTTCTAGGCTTTCTTACTATTTGAACACACACAAAATTTATAGGTTTTCCTACTGTTTTAACACACACACACAAAACTTCTAGGTTTTTCTCACTGATTATAACATAACACAAAACTTTTGGTTTCCTCTAACGTTTCTTTCAGAACTTCAGCGCGCAGCAACCCAGAACTTCTGGTCCCATCTAACGCTTCTTTCTGAACTACAACATGCCTAACATCAAAACTTCTGATCCCTCTCATAGTGGTTTTCAGCAACATGCTGATTCTGTTCTCGTTATTTCTTCTTTTGCTTCCTTACTCTTATTATTTTCAACATTAATATTAGACGATCCATGCTTGACCTATTTGTGAAGACCACTCCTCCCTTATTAGATGATCTAGAAGAGTTGCAGCTTGCTTTGGTTAGGATGCAACAAGAAAGGGATGCTTGGAAGAACAAATTCCAGACTTTAGAGAGTTTCTACAGAGCAAACATGAAGGAGAAAGATGATTTGATCGAGATCCTTGAGAGTCTAGTGGTGGAGTCTATGGAGAGGCAAGGGGATTTATTTTCTCCTAAGCCTCAAACAGGTGTTGATCGCTCACTTCCTGCTTCAGCGGATTGGAAGAAAATTGCCATCAGGCACGTAGGAGAAAACCAGAGGTTGAGGGCTCAGATTGCCAGGCTCACAAGGAAGCGCCAGCGTATAGATTGATCTCTATCAGTTTCTTTCTCTCAAGATTTTTAGATTGTATTTTCATCTTGTACTTGGGATCATTGAAACTTGTAATCCATTTTGAAGTTATTATAATAAAAAAAAATTCAGTATTTCAAATGCGTAATTATTTTGATGTTTTCAATATGTCTATAAATGTTAAATCCCTTGAAATATTAAATAGTAAAGCAAAAATAATCATGTGCGTTGCATGTCATGCATCATATTGCACATATTTCTTGCATTTATTATGCATATCCAGGTGCCTTACCCAGCTTTTTACTACATCCAGCAAGCTGACTCATCGCCACAACACTCGGGCTAACTTCAAAAAGAAGATGGACAACTTGGAACAGGAGAATCGCGAGCTACGCGGATAAATTTATGCTTTGAAGGCTGGCTTGGCCAACTTAACTACTCAGATGGAAGCTCTAGTGGTTGCTCAGAATCAGCCACCGAGTGTTCAACCTCAACCAACAAGGGCAAATGCTGAAGTTCCTACTGTTCCTGTATCCGCTACTTCTACTGTTGTTCAAAACCGCATGCCTCAGGGTTATCCATGGGGAATGCCAGAGAATTTTGCACCTGAAGGTTTCAATTTGGGCCCCCAAGATGCTCCAGTAATTCCAAATGTTGTTACTCCAGCACCTCCTGTGGTGCATACTGTTCCTGCTGCACCTCTTTTGGTGAATTTGGTTCCGTTTGTTAATGAAGATGTATGTCGTCCTTTCCCTCCTCCGAGTGAAGATTTGGGTCTTTATGACAAAATGGATGACTTCCAAGAGAAGTTTGATAGAATGTAAAGAGAGACGAAGGCTCTTAGGGGAAAAGAGTTATTTGGGCAGAATGTGAATGAGCTATTTTTGGTCCCGAATGTTAAAGTGTCTGCTAAGTTCAAGGACCCAGAGTTTGAGAAGTACAAGGGCAACACTTGCCCTCGTGCTCACTTGGTGATGTACGTTAGGAGAATTTCTACTCACATCGATGATCAGCGTCAGCTGATTCACTTTTTCCAAGATAGTCTGACCAGCGCAGCATTGAAATGGTACATGAGTTTAGACAGCGCCAACATCCATACTTTTAATGATTTGGGAGAAGCATTCATTAAATAATACAAGTACAATATGGACATGGCACTTGACTGTGACCAGCTTAGGACCATGGTTCAGAAAGACAGAGAATCGTTCAAAGAGCATGCGCAAAGATGGCGCGAAGATGCTGCACAAGTGATTCCTCCCATGGAGGAGAAGGAAATGACTAAAAAATTTCTAAAGACGCTAAGCGCTTTCTACTACGAAAGAATGGTAGAAAGTGCTCCAAGTGATTTTACAGAAATGGTAGGGATGGGTGTCCTCCTAGAAGAGGCAGTAAGAGAAGGCTGTTTGACAAAGGGTGAAGGATCCAGAGGTTTGAAAAAGTCAGCTTATGGGTTTACAAAGAAGAAAGAAGGGGATACCAATGCTATCATACAAGAGAGGAGAGTGAACGCTCCTAGAAGGAATTATCAGCGTCACTAGCAAGTTTCCTCAGTGACTCCTGTTATAAATGTCGCTCCGACTACCGTTTCTTATCAAAGACAGTCCCAACAGGGGAACCAAGGGAATAATCAGAGAAGGGAGAACTATGACCCTATTCCCATGAGTTATGCAGAGCTACTACCAGCATTGATTCATAAGAAGTTGGTCCAGACACGACCACCTCCAGCTGTACCATCACCATTGCCTTGGTATTACAAAACAGACCAGACGTGTGCCTTTCACCAGGGAGCACCAGGGCATAGTGTTGAAAATTGTTATTCTTTGAGGACTGAAGTGCAAAGGTTGGTGATGTCTGGAATTTTATCTTTCAAAGACATGGGACCTAATGTGAAAGACAATCCTCTACCCAAGCACGGGGGAGTGAATGTTGTGAATATGGTGTCCGGTTGTCCAGGTGACTTCTGGATTTTTGACATTAATCTGGTTAGAGGAGATTTGGTGAAGATGCATGCAGACCTATGTGAATTCAGTTATTATACACATGACCACACCGACTGTGCTATTTGCAGTACAAACATACAGGGTTGTGAGAAGATAAAGGCTGATTTAAAGGAGATGATGGATGAAGGTCTAATTCATATAATCAGGCCTAGGACAGAATATGAGGAGGAAGTGAATATGGTGTCTGGATGTCCGGGTGAATTCATAATTTTTAAAGTGGAACATTTGAATGAAGATCTCGTGCAGTTGCATGCTACCTTCTGTCGTACTGCTGGTCAAGTGGAACACCAATATGGATCTTGCATAGTTTGCTGTCGAGACCCCCGGGGATGTTTTATTGTGAGAGAGGGTGTTCAATTACTGTTAAATGATGGAACTATCAAGATCACATGTCAGAGAGATGATTATCACGAGATTGATATGGTTGAAGTTTGTTTGATGGGAGAAGAGTCAGAGGAGGAGTATGCCTCCGCGGATGAGTATTTCTCTTCAGACGAAGATTTGTTTACTGGAAATGACCTTTTGAGTGCTAATTGTGTTGATGAAGGTGTAAACATCATTGTACCTTGTTTTGGTGCACCGGATCATCTTGAGGTGGAGTACCATAGCAAACTAGCTGTTACCCCATTGGTAATTAGTCTGCCAGGACCTGTTCCCTATAAATCAGATAAGGCTGTGCCTTACAAATACAATGCTACAATCTTAGAAGATGGGGTGGAAATTCCCATCCAGCCAATGCCAGATGTTGGAAATATAGCTGATAATAGCAGGGTGACCCGTAGTGGTCGTGTGTTTGTGCCGGTTATTCGAAGAGATGTTGTTGCTGGAAAGAAAATTGTTGAGAACGATTAGCCTAAGAAGACTGCATGAGAGACTAGTGGAGCTACATTAGAGAAAGAAGTGGATGATATCTTGAAGATAATTAAGATGAGCGACTACAAAATTGTAGATCAGCTATTGCAGACTCCTTCAAAGATATCCTTCCTAGCTTTATTGATGAATTCCTCCGCTCATATTGAATCACTGATGAGAGTACTAGACCAAGCTTTTGTAGAGAATGACATGCCATTAGATCAATTCAGCAGCGTAATTGGAAACATTACATCATGTAACAACTTGAGTTTCTGCGATGATGAGTTACCAGATGAAGGGAGGAATCAAAACCTGGCCCTCCATATATCCATGAACTGCAAAAATGACTCGCTATCCAATGTTCTAATTGATAACGGATCCGTGTTGAATGTTATACCGAGAAGTACCCTTATGAAGTTAAAGTATCAGGGAACACCTATGCGCCCGAGTGGCATCATTGTGAAGGCTTTTGATGGGTCGAGGAAATCTGTCATCGGTGAGGTGGACTTACCCATCCACATAGGACCACATTTGTTCTTGATAACCTTCCAGGTAATGGACATTCTTCCCGCATATAGCTGTTCACTAGGACGACCATGGATACATGAAGCAGGGGCTGTCACTTTAACTCTACACCAGAAGCTAAAATTTGTGCGTGAAGGGAAGGTAGTGATCATAAATGGGGAGAAGGCGTTGTTGATATCCCATCTATCCTCTTTCAGTATTGTAGAAGCGGATGAGGCTGTTGTTGGAACCCAGTTCTAAGCCCTATCCATTGACAACATAAGGAAGAATGAGAATTTAGTGGTCTCGCTGAAGGACGCGCAGCAGGTTGTGCGCAATGGTCATAATACAGTTTGGGGACGACTTGTGGATCCACCTGTGAACAAGAACAGAACTGGTTTAGGTTTCTCTTCGAGGAATGGCAAAGGTGAAAGTTTGAAGTCAAAGTCTTCTGTGAACAGTTATCATGATTTTTTCTGCAGCGGAGGCTACCTCCATCCAATTGGTTCTGGAATTAATGCTGTTGAAAAGGATGAAGCAGAGCAGGAAGTACCGAATTATGTGACGCATGGAGTCCGAGTTCAGAACTGGGTCACCATTGATATTCCTTCTTGCATACATGTTTCAAAGTAATTTGTTTTGTTAATCTGTTTCTTTCTTTTGAAAAGCTTTCACTCTGCCCAAGGTGGAAGTATTAATGTTGCAGGGCTTATTTGTTTGCTATAACTTTTAAGATCATTAATAAAAGTTGTCTTTGCTTCCAAAATTATGTCTTTTATTTTCTGCTTTTTCTTGGGAAATGGTAATAAAAAAATAAAAAAAACCTTTCAAAATAAATAATAACTGAAAATTAATCTGCATGATCACTTGTTATATGTGTCAGTTTCTAAAAGCAATCATAAATCATATGTGCAGATTAATTAAAAAACCCGTTGAATACAATGACCCTGCACCCTCTCCCAACTTTGATTGTCCTGCGTTTGAGGTTGAAGAAGAAGATTATGATGAGATTCCAGAAGAGGTCTCACAGTTGCTTGAGCAGGAGGAAAATACCATTCAGCCATATAAGGAGCCTTTGGAAGTGGTTAATTTGGGTTCAGAAGAAGATCCAAAGGAAATCAAGATTTGAGCATCGTTGCATCCTGATGTGAAGAGCGGGTTGATTGAGTTGTTGAAAGAGTATGTGGATATTTTTGCTTGGTCTTATCAAGATATGCCTGGTCTAGATACAAACATTGTCGAGCATTGTTTGTCGTTGAAGCCAGAGTGTCCGCCAGTTAAACAAAAGCTGAGAAGAACTCACCCAGATATGGCAGTAAAGATCAAAGAGGAGGTCTTAAAGCAGATTAATGTTGGTTTTCTTGTGATGTCAGTGTATCCTCAATGGGTTGCCAATATTGTCCCAGTACCGAAAAAAGACGGAAAAGTCCGCATGTGCGTAGATTATAGAGATCTAAATAAAGCTAGTCCAAAATATGATTTTCCACTGCCTCACATTGACATGTTAGTGGATAGCACAACAAAATTCAAGGTATTCTTGTTCATGGACGGATTTTCCGGGTATAATCAAATAAGAATGGCTCCAGAGGACATGGAAAAAACAACGTTTATCACACCCTGGGGCACATTCTGTTACAGAGTGATGCCCTTCTGGTTGAAGAACGCTGGTGCAACGTACCAGAGGGCTATGACAACCCTATTCCATGATCTGATGCACAAATAAATCGAAGTATATGTTGATGATATGATTGCCAAATCCCAAACTGAGGAAGGGCATATAGAAGATTTGTTGAAGTTGTTTCAGCGTTTGAGGAAGTATCGTCTCTGCTTGAATCCAAATAAATGCACCTTCAGAGTTAGATCGGGGAAATTGTTGGGTTTTATTGTTAGCCAGAAAGGAATTGAAGTTGACCCTGACAAAGTCAAAGCAATTCAAGAAATGCCAGCACCAAGAACTGAAAAGCAAGTCAGGGGTTTCCTCGGGTGTTTGAATTATATCTCCAAATTTATTTCCCACATGACTGCAACGTGTGAACCAATCTTTAAGTTGTTAAAGAAATATCAAGGTTGTGTGTGGACGGATGACTTCCAAAGGGCATTTGAAAGTATTAAAGAGTATCTTCTTGAACCTCTTATCTTTCTCCCTCCCATAGATGGAAGACCGTTGATTATGTATCTAACAGTGTTAGATAAATCTATGGGTTGTATTCTGGGATAACAGGATGAAACGGGAAAGAAAGAGTTCCTCATTTATAATCTCAGCAAAAAGTTCACTGATTGTGAGTCGCGGTATTCTATGCTAGAAAAAACATGTTGTGCTTTGGCCTGGGCGGGAAAGCGTTTGCGGCAGTATATGTTGAATCATACCACTTGGTTGATCTCCAAAATGGATTCAATCAAGTATATTTTTTAAAAGCCTGCTCTTACTGGGAGAATTCCCCACTGGAAGATGTTGTTATCTGAATATGATATCGAGTACCGCACTCAAAAGGCTATTAAAAGTAGTGTGTTGGCAGATTACCTTGCTCACCAGCCGGTGGAAGATCATCAGTCTGCAGAATATGAATTCCTCGATGAAGATGTGATGTTCTTGAAAGTGAAAGATTGTGATGAACCATTGCCTGAGGAGGGCCCCGACCCTGAATCTTGTTGGAGTATGGTATTTGATGGAGATGTGAATGCTTATGGTAAAGGAATTGGTGTTGTGATTGTTACTCCTCATGGATCACATATTCCTTTCACCACGAGGTTAATATTTGGTTGCACTAATAATATGGCAGAATATGAGGCTTGTATCATGGGTCTTGAGGAAGCTATTGATCTCAGAATCAATATTCTAGATGTGTATGGCGATTCAGCTTTGGTAATAAATCAGGTTAAAGGAGAATGAGACACTTTTCACCCTGGCTTGATCCCTTACAAAGATTATGCTAGAAGATTAGTACCCTTCTTTAATAAAGTTGAATTCCATCACATTCCTAGGGATGAAAATCAAATGGCGGATGCTCTGGCAACTATAGCTTCCATGTACCAAGTAAATGCTTGGAATGATATACCCTGAATTGCAATTCGACGGCTAGATAGGCCCGCTCATGTGTTTGCGACAGAGGAGGTAGCAGATGAAAAACCTTGGTATTATGATATCAAGCATTTTCTTCAGACTCCGGAATACCCGTTCGGTGCGTCAAAGAAAGATAGAAATACACTGAGAAGATTGGTAGGAAGTTTCTTCCTCAATGAAAATGTGTTATACAAGAGAAATGATGACATGGTCTTGCTCATATGCGTAGATAGACACGAAGCAGACATGCTGATGCATGAGATTCATGAATGTTCATTTGACACTCATGCTAATGGATATTCGATGGCTAAAAAGATGCTAAGGGCAGGTTATTATTGGTTGACAATGGAATTTGATTGTTACAAATTTGCAAAGAACTGCCATAAATGCCAGATTTATGCAGATAAGATCCATGTGCCTCCGACACTTCTCAATGTGATTTCCTCCCCCATGGCCTTTCTCTATGTGGGGTATTGACATGATCGGGATGATAGAACCCAAAGCTTCGAATTGACACCGTTTCATCTTGGTAGCAATTAACTACTTTACTAAATGGGTAGAGGTTGCTTCATATGCCAATGTTACCAAACAGGTGGTTGTGCGTTTCATCAAAAACAATCTTATATGCCGGTATGATGTGCCGAGCAGAATCATCACCGACAATGGCTCTAATTTGAACAACAAGATGATGATTAAACTGTGCGAAGAATTCAAGATTTTCCATCACAATTCATCTCCATACAGGCCAAAGATGAATGGGGCTATTGAAGCTGCTAATAAGAATATCAAGAGAATTATCCAGAAAATGGTTGTCACTTATAAGGATTGGCATGAAATGCTACCTTTTGCTCTGCATGGATATCGAACATTTATTCGCACTTCAACAGGAGCAACCCCGTTCTCCCTAGTATATGGAATGGAAGTTGTACTCCCTATCGAGGTATAGATTCCCTCGTTGCATGTGATAATGGAAGCCAAGCTGACAGAGGATGACTGGGTCCAAAACAGGTTTGACCAATTGAATTTGATTGAAGAGAAGAGGATGATAGCTTTATGTCATGGGCAGTTATATCAGAAAAGAATGAAGAAAGCATTTGATAAAAAGGTCAAACCTCGTGAATTCAGAGAAGGCGACCTCGTTCTCAAGAAGATCACGTCTTTCAACACTGATTCTAGGGGCAAGTGGACTCCCAATTTTGAAGGCCCGTATGTTGTCAAGAAAGCCTTCTCTGGTGGTGCATTAATTCTTGAAACTATGGATGGCGAGGAGTTCCCACGTCCCATGAATGCTGACGCAGTCAATAAATACTTCGCCTAAAGAAATAAAAGATTAGCTCGCTAAGTTGAAAACCCGAAAGGGCGACTTAGGCAAAAAAGAGCATCTCAGTAGGCCGAAAACCCGAAAGGGCGGTCTAGGAAAAAATTAGAGACATAAACAGAATAAATTTCCCGCTAAGTTGAAAACCCGCGAGGGCAGCTTAGACAAAAGTTAGAGATTTTCTTGGCAAGTAACTACGTCAGACGAGACTTGATCGTTGAAGCAACAATCTTCTCGGATCCTCACCATACTTCAACGAAAGCTGCTGCTCAGGATTTCAAAAGTTGTTAGGGGGGATAGTGGTTATTGTATCTCAATGTATCTTTTCCATTATGTATTACCATTTCCCATACTTTATAATCATCCATGGAGTCTCTCCATTCGAAGACTACCATTCTATTAATGAAATTCGAGCTTTTGCCCAATTCTTTGTGTTCTTATTTTTATTTAGCTTGCAAAGACTTCATTTATTACTGATAATAACTGTTAAAGCAAAAAGATTAAAAGAAGCAAAATTAAATTTTCAAAAAAGAGAAGAGATCTTTACAATTCAATTTACTTTGGGATTTGTGTTGAAACAATGACAACAAAAATGGTGATCCCAAGAATGAACAAACTCTGTTTGTTTTAAGATTTACTTCCTTCATGAAGGTTTTCTCAGGTCATTTTGCTGGTGTGCGTAATCGTTGTGTGTTTCTCAGATAGTTAAAGACAATATCAGTGGGTACAAGGTACAGTATTGGGTTTGTGACCCCATTATCCCCAGTCAAGTCTTGGTTCATTCTTTTTGGGTTTTCATGATCAGAAGCCTCCATCCCAGGTTCTCCAGCGAAGTGTTCCCTCATATAATGAAAGGTTTTATTCCCTTGGTGTGCTGAAATGTCGCTCTTTTTGCAGTATTGGCATTAATGTTGACTTCTTGATTTCTCAGGAAGATTATCCCAGAGCATCTCTTGTTGGAATGAGTATAAGTGATGAAGGTTTCAGTCCGCAATTTTTTTCTCCAGGGAGGTAGGCTTGAATCCCTCAGTGAGGCTTGGTTGTTTCGGTGTCAGTCTGCTTTATTTGAGGTGGGTCTTGCAATCTCCAGTAGGCATGTTGCTTTTGGAAAACTGTTTTCTCCGATCAAACTGGAGGAAGGATGTTCTATCCCAGTATCTGTTTGATTTAGCTACATCCGGATTATGTTTCTCCTCAGTGAGGTTAGGACAGGCAATAGGTTTGGTTTCCACAGTAGCTTTTACCTTTCTTGGATTGTTCTTTTTGGTTGAAGTTTAGCCCAATGTTGTTAGTACCTGAGGCGGTTTTGTTTGTTTGCACTGATTATATATCCTTTTTACCAGCATATGCACGATAGCACTCATACATTCATACATACATCATGCATTTCTAAAAATCATCGTTCATTGACATTGTGTTCTGACCTTTCCTGCAGCGCTCTTTGCTTAATTGAATTTGGTTTTCCCTCTTGAGTTTATTTCTCAAAGGATGTATCTGCATTGGCCGTCTTGCTCTAGTTTATTTCTGAATTGGATTTGTGGCTACATGACAATATCATTTATATTGGATTTCTGAAAACTTTAAGTTTTGGTTTGTGCATTTATTTTGCACAGGAGGACTTTATCTCCTCGGCAGGAATATCGTGATATTTCTATCCCCAGAAAGTCATTTTTCTTTGCAATTCCCCTTGACAATGAGTGTAAGTCTCTTTATTTGAGACATATTACGTATTACCCTTTCCAGGCGGATTTCCTTGGTTAAAAAAGAAGTTGAGACCCGTTCTTGGCAAAATGCCAGAATCTTGGGGAAACTATGATATATTTTCTCTTTCTACCTTCAGTGAACGTTGGTAGTACATCGGCAGTGAACGTCGGTGTCTGTTATCTTTTTGCTATCTTCAGTGAATGTTGATAGTTCATCGTCAGTGAATGGCGGTGATATGATATATTTTCTCTTTCTACCTTCAGTGAACGTTGGTAGTACATCGGCAATGAACGTCGGTGTTTGTTATCTTTTTGCTATCTTCAGTGAACATTGATAGTTCATCGTTAGTGAACGGCGGTGATATGATATATTTTCTCTTTCTACCTTCAGTGAACATCGGTAGTACATCGGAAGTGAACGTTGGTGTTTGTTATCTTTTTGATATCTTCAGTGAACGTTGATAGTTCATCATCAGTGAACGGCGGTGATATGATATATTTTCTCTTTCTACCTTCAGTGAATGTTGGTAGTACATCAGCAGTGGACGTCGGTGTTTCTTATCTTTTTGCTATCTTCAGTGAACGTTGATAGTTCATCATCAGTGAACGGCGGTGATATGATATATCTTCTCTTTCTACCTTCAGTGAACGTTGGTAGTTCATCGGCAGTAAACGTCGGTGTTTCTTATCTTTTTGCTATCTTTAGTGAATATTGATAGTTCATCGTCAGTGAACGGCGGTGATATGATATATTTTCTCTTTCTACCTTCAGTGAACGTTGGTAGTACATCGGCAGTGAACGTCGGTGTTTGTTATCTTTTTGCTATCTTCAGTGAACGTTGATAGTTCATCGTCAGTGAACGGCGGTGATATGATATATTTTCTCTTTCTACCTTCAGTGAATGTTGGTAGTACATCGGCAGTGAACGTCGGTGTTTCTTATCTTTTTTCTATCTTCAGTGAACGTTGATAGTTCATCGTCAGTGAACGGCAGTGATATGATATATTTTCTCTTTCTACCTTCAGTGAATGTTGGTAGTACATCGGCAGTGAACGTTGGTGTTTGTTATCTTTTTGCTATCTTCAGTGAATGTTGATAGTTCATCGTCAGTGAACGGCGGTGATATGATATATTTTCTCTTTCTACCTTCAGTGAATGTTGGTAGTACATCGGCAGTGAACGTCGGTGTTTCTTATCTTTTTTCTATCTTCAGTGAACGTCGATAGTTTATCGTCAATGAACGGCGGTGGCATGATATATTTAGTAAACGTTGGAAGTACATCAGCAGTGAACGTCGATTCTTGTTATCTTCCTCTCTGATTCTGTTCTTGTGGTTCACTAGTGATTTATTTTCCTGGTGAGGTTTCTCCATTGTTTCTACATTTTATTATTGCATCCCCAATGTTACTTTGCGTCTCTTTGGTTCTGTTCATATGCATTCATATGCATAAGCATTTGCATGGCATCTTAGGGCCAAAAACAGGGTTTGTTTTATATTTAAGTGTCTTCGATCACGTCGACGCAAAGATTTTTAACCTTCGTATCTTTGGATAGAAGAAACTTAAATAAGGGTAGCTGTTGTAGCCCAATTTTTGCCCTTAAGATCCCTTGATCATACCATGTTCTTTCAATCACAACAAAATCACATTAGGGCTTTTGGTTCTTCTCCCTATCTTTAGCCTTGCTTTTCTGAGGAATTACCAAGTACCTTAACTTGTTTTCTTTTGTGATCATGGATATTTTGTTTTGATTTTCTCTCTAATTAATAAAATGCAATGTTGGTTTGTCTTACTTGTTAATAATGTAGGTAAAGGCAATGAGGTTTATCAAGTTGCTTCATGGGTTAATGAGTTTATTTTCATGCCCTAGTCAACATAGCTTGATGAGTTCAAACTCCACCATTGAAGTTGTTTTGAAGTTGGTATGGAAGTGGTTTTGGTGGCCATGAGTCCTCATCATCATCCTCAACAATTTCAATTCACAAAGGAAGAATATTGGCACAAAAAGTTTGTTCAAACCTGGCAAAGTTCCACCAAGCATTCTCTTGATCTGGAGGCTAGGGTTTTGGATTTCAAAGGGGCATATCTTACTCATATTTTGGTATTTTTGAGTGATTCCAAAAAAATTCTTCTCTTTAATGAGCTACCAATAAATCACTTCAAAAGTTCCAAGGAGTTTTCATGTGGAAGGAACTTGGTGAAGAAGAAAGATTACAAGGCACCCAGATGAATGCCCAATTTTTGCTATGTGACTTCAAATGGTCATAACTTGGTCAATTTTTATCACCTTGAGCCCATTATTTTTTCATGATGATCTTGAAGATGTATACTTAATGCCTTCTTTTATGTACAAAGTAAAAAAATGGATGGAAGTTTCCTTAAGAATGCAAAAGATTATAGGTCATTTCATGATTTTTGGCCAACTTCAACAAGTCATAACTTACTCAATTTTTGTAGATTTTGAGTGGTTCAAATTGCAAAATGTCAATCAAGAGATCTACTTCATTCCATCTTTTTTGGTCAAGAGTAAATCCTAAGTGGAAGGCCATGTTTGAATGCAACAGATTATAGGTCATTTTTAAAGAAGAATTTGAAATATTTCTAAGTATGGAAAGTCAACTCTTTTTCTTCAACTTTGACTCCATGTAACTTTCAGCTCAAGCATCCATTTGATTCCATTATTTTTCCATTGCAAAGCTTGTTAAATCATCTTTCCAAAGCATCAAGAATTTTTCCCTAAGGCCCCTTGAGGTGGAAATGCCATTGGATTGAACTTGGTAACTTAGAACTGAAGTTTCTCCATAAGTCAGAATTTGAAATTCATGTTTTGGCCTTTAAACATCAAATTAGCACGCGTTTGTGATCTAAACATGTTTAACCAAGTTGCCAAAGTGTATTAGAGCCTTGAAACGCAAGGATTAGATGAGTTTTGATGCAAATCGGATCACACTTTGCTCGTGCATCAGGTTAACACGATTTCCCTCCAAACTTCATCATTTCACACGCTTAAACATTCCATTTGATTCCCTATAAATAGAGGGTCATCCCCCATTCCATTTCCCAAGCTTAGATATCCAGAATCACCCTGCCAAACTTGCTTTACAACTCAGAATTCAGCTACTTCAAATCCTACTCTCAAGCCTTTTTCAATCCATTTTTCCATCAATTCACCTTCCTTGATATTCCCTAAAGCTAACCATATAATTACATTCAAGAATCGTGCCCTATATTGCTCCATAGAAGTCCAGTTTCAGAGCTCTGCAACTCAACATCAATAGGTAGATTTCTTCATCAATTCTTCAAAACTTTGGTATCATTGTGTTGCTCTCATTTCCCTGGTTCTAGTCGCAACACTTAATTTCATCTAGAAGCACGTTTTGACCATGAATTTTCAAATCCCTTTTCAAAACTTTCTTTCCAAATTGCTTGAGCTAAAGTTTATATAAATTTGGTGCGAGGATGTGGTTGTCTTCGTCTTGAAGAGACGAAGCGAATGACATAGGTCTGAGCTTCTGTTTTATAGTTTGAGAGACCTGCAATTCGTGAGAGCTGGAGGTTGAAGATGACCAACATGTCATCTTCTAACCAATGAAAGCGTGACATTTGTTATTTTCAAATTCTGATTTTATTAATGATTTTGTACATTATTCATTAAAGACCATGATATGCATAGCGCGCCAGATCCCTTGGATTTGATTACTAACGTGTTTTGACTCTCATCCAATGGTCCACATCTTTTCCTTTTATTTTCTTTTTCTGATTTTTATATTTTAATTGTTTTAAATTTCAAAAAATCATAGAAAATTCATTTTTAGTCCAAAAAATCTGAAAAAATTAAGAAAAATACTTTTGATCATTCTCTTTCTGATTTATATTTTTTCACAATTTAATTTTGTGTTTTGGTATTTTTTTATGAATTTTACACTTATTTGATTTGTTTACAATGCTTAAAAATACTTTTACACATTTTTAAATTATGAAAAAATTATGGAATGATCCAATGATATTGTGACAAATATTGGTGACCTTATTTTATTTTTGTTTCTGACTTTACTATTTTTTATTATTTTTGTTTATTTTACCCATTTATTTTAATTTTTTAAAATAGTTTCTGACTTTTAAAAATTCCCAAAAAAATTTATAAAATCACTTGACCTCTTTTCTGATTTTTCTATGGTCTTATTTTTCATTTATTGACTAATTTGAATATAATTCACATTTTCTTCATTGTTTTCCCTTTTTTTTTACATTTTTAAACCCTTTAATGTATATATTAATTATATTATTATTTTGTGAATAGTTTCTGGCTGTCTTGGTTTGATTTTTTGGTCATGGATTAATTAACATCATTGGATCCATGGTGTTAAGTTTAACTCCACAAAAAATGGATGGATGGTTTTAATAATAGTTTGATTAAATATTAATTCAAATGTGGTTTCTCTTTTTACCCTAACTCCTCTTCATCTCATCCCCTTCTCATTGCACTAAATGTTGTTGGAGCATAATCTCTATATCATGTCTCAAAACAAATGGTGCATAGATTGCTATTGACCAGCCTCAAAATAGGTGCGACTTCTATATAAGTCCACTTACGATTGGATAAAATAGCGCTAAATTTTGTCCCGATTCAAATAAATGATCATTCGTGGCCCAAACTTATGATTGCAAGCCCGAGTATGTTAATTTGATCTCTTTGATCCAATAACCTTGAGATTCATTATGTGGAGGCTTTGGTTCTACCAATCCTCTAATGGATCTACAACACATTTGGTCAACACGGATCACTTAAACATCGTTGATCATTAAATGGTACTTGTGAGAATTCCAAATGGATGATAGACTTGACAAAAAGCAAATGCAACTTGTTGTGTGGAGGCTTTGGTTCTACCAATCCTCTAATGAGTTCCAAATGCAAGTTTCAAGATGGTCATTCAACTAACCACTAATTATTGACTTGTTTTATCTTATGCTTTTATTCTTTTTTTATGCTTTATGTACTATTTACTTTTAGCATTTACATTTCATGCCATTTTCATTTTTGCTTATTTGAGCATTTATTTTCTTGCCATTTTTAATTTGCTCACTTGAGCTTTTCTTTTCCTTTCTTAAGATACTTAATAATCCACATAAACCCTAAAAAACTCTTAATGGTACTTGGACTATTTGGTTACTATCCTTGGCATTATGGAGCATGGGACTATTTCTTGGACTTAGGATTAGAAACTTTGGCCTATCTTGGAGACCTTGTGATCTTATATGATTATTTTGTCTAGAGCTCTTGAGGTTTACCTCAAGACATTGGGTTGCTTGTTTATTTTTTGTGTGCAGGTTTTTGTGATTACATCCTTTGTTTGTAATCTGGAATTCACCCGTATACAGCCGTTACTCTTCCCAATTTTTGTGAAGACTTAATACACTTGAAGAGGTCTAGTATCTTTGCTTGCTTGGTTTCAAATCCAAAGAATGGGAATTCTATCTTGGTTCATAATGTCAAGTTTTGGCTTCTTGTTAGTTAGATGGTCATTATCCTTAGCTTTTACCTTATGCTTTAGGATAGTCTCTTCTACTCCTCCAATCTTCTTTAATTTCAAAAATCTTCTCCCTCCTTTTGAAAACCCTTCTTGTTTTGAAACATAAACCACTTTCATAATAAACTTGGACTTAGGTCCATGCATTTTCAAAGCATTTTCATAAATAAACTTCAATCAACTTAACAATACCTTGACATTTTTGTGAGAAGACTAAAAGTCAATCAATCTCATTTCAAATCATTTTTCCACTTTGGATTTTACCTTTAACTTTTCTTAAAAGATTAGACTCTTGTCAATCCTTGTAGTGATGCAAACAACTATACTTCTACAATATGTAGTGAAGAGAGATATTTTCCACTTGGGTGTTGAGTGAGGCATTGTTGATTTTAAAATCCAAGCCATATCCTCCACTTTGAGATGATGCAAATTCTCCTTTCTCATGATTGTGGGTAGTAAGTATGTTTTCCACATGGACAATGACTATGATGTCTTATCTCTTAAAATTAACCAACCCACTTGTGTTTCAAACTTTTAAAAGAGGAACTACGTGTACCCTGATCCCCTATTGCACGAAAGGTGGTATGTAGGAACTAAAGGTTTGCAACCGCGGAGGGTGCAAAAATCATAAAAAATATATTTCTTTTCTCACCTCCACCATCCATTTTATATACAACACATTTTATAGCCAAAATATACAGATTTTACAAAGAAGTTCCTACAGAGTACCATAGATGTTTAGGGTGCTAATACCTTCCCTTTGCATAACCAACCCCCTTACCTTAAATCTTTCCCCCCTTTTGGGTTATTCTCTCTTTTCCCATTCCTTTGGAAACAATAAAGCGCAGTGGCGATTTTTACTTTTGATTTGTATAAAGTCTAGTCAATCCAATGGCTTAGTCTTGAACATTTCTACCGCTACAATAGCACCAGAATTTCTAGGCTTTCTTACTATTATAACACAACGCAGAATTTCTAGGCTTTCTTACTGTTATAACATAATTAAGAACTTCTAGGCTTCCTTACTGTTTTAACACACACAGAACTTCTAGGCTTTCTTACTGTTTTAACACACACATAATTTCTAGGCTTTCCTACTATTTTAACACACACCGAACTTCTAGGTTTTTCTCACTGATTATAACACAACACAGAACTTCTAGTTTCCTCTAACGTTTCTTTCAGAACTTCAGCATGCAACAATTCAAAACTTCTGGTCCCATCTAACGCTTCTTTCTGAACTACAACATGCCTAACATCAGAACTTTTGACCCCTCTCATCTTGGTTTTCAGCAACATGTTGATTCTGTTCTCTTTATTTCTTCTTTTGCTTTCTTACTCTTATTACTTTCAGCATTAATATTACTTTCATTAACACAAAAAAGACATAAAATTTTTTTTCTCTTATTAACTAAGTATTTTCCTTTTAATTTATTAAGACAAAAACATTTTCAAAACAAATCTTTTCATTTTTTTGTATTGTACAATTCAATATGGTTGTAATAGATAATTAGGATTTAATATTCTTCTAATCCTCATTTGTAAATATGTAACCCCATCCCAGAAATGATGTAATAGCTTAGGATTTATTTTCAGCATTTTTATTGTTTTCATACATTATTAGTAATTAGGACGTATGGCAAGATAAAATTAATGAATAGAAAACCCTAATCAAAGACTAAATGCATGTGAATCAAACACACTTGCACATTAGCACCTCTAGGGTAATCTCGCTTTGTTGCCTTTCAGAAAATAGTCATGTCCCTCGAATATGGGTGTTTTAGCAAAGACCCTCGATAAAGGATCGTAGTCCCTCGATGACCCTCAATGTTTCCTTCGGTAAACGATATAGTCCCTAAACGACATTGTTAAAACGTCCCATAAGTTTCCTTTTATGACTATATAAAATGTCTCGCGCCCGTCCCTTCACATCCAACGGTGAGACTTCTTACCAAATCAATGATAAGATAGCAACATCTAAATGAGGAGGAAAAGAACTTTTAAGACCTTTTGAGTAGGTAGGTTGCTCCTAGTTGCTCGCTTGCTCACAACAAAAACATTTTATACACCAACACTTTCATTTGAAACATTTTCAAAAGTTAAAACATATTGTACACGTTCTTATAGAAACAAGAACCATTACAAAGACACCTTTTCACAATCACTTTCAAAAACACATTCCACAAATACCTCTTTGAACTATTTTCAAAACAATACTTTGTACGCGTTCTTATAGAAAGAGGGCCATTACAAAGACGTTTTCAAAATACTTTCAAAAACCACACCACAAGAAAAAAAAAGTGATCTAGCAAGCAACAAAGATTGGTTGATACTCGATATCTCGATCGCCACTAAAGAGGCTTGTGATGAAACAATGCTCGATGAAGAAAGATCAACGATATTGAGATCCCCTATGTTGCACCCCAATTTTTGCCCCTAAGATCCCTTCATCATACCATAATGATTCAATCATAACAAGATCAAATTAGGGATTTTGGTCATCCTCCCTAGCTTTAGATTTGCTTTTTGAGGAATCACCAAGCACCTTGACTTGTTTTCTTTTGTGGTCATGAATATTTTGTCTTAATTTTTCCTTTTAATTAATAAAATTCAATGTTGGTTTGTCTTGCTTGTTACTAATGTAGGTAAAGGCAATGAGATTTAGCAAGTTGCTCCATGGGTTCATGAGTTTATTTCCATGCCCTAGTCAATAAAGCTTGGGAAGTTCAAACCTCACCATTGGATTTGTTTTGGAAGAAATGGCATGGCAAGGTTATTTTGGTTCACCACATTTCAAGGTTATAAAATTTGATTCAAAAATACAAGGGGTTGATTGAAGAAGTTGTCATGCTTGGACAAGGCTTTGTTCCCATTGGTCACAAGTGCATATTTCTCTCAATTCTAAATATGTGGAAGTGGTTTTGGTGGCTATGAGTTCTCATTTTCTTCCTCAACAACTTCTATTTACAAAGCATCTGTGTTGGTACAAGAATTTTGTTCAAAATTGTCAAAGTTCCTCAAAGCATTTTCTTGATCTAGGAGCTAGGATTTTGAACTTCAAAGAAGCATATATTGCTCATATTTTGGTAGTTTTGAGTGATTCCAAAAATATCCTTCTCTTCAAAGGGTTATCAATAAATCACTTCAAAAGTTTCAAGGAGTTTTTGTTAGAACAAAGTTTGAATCTACTACCCTATATTTAAGTTTTGATGATAACAAAGTGAAAAGATATAGTATTTATAAGTTTCATATATGAACTATCTGCTGCCTAAAATTATTATGTTCTGACTTGTAGATACTCTGATTGATATAAGCAAGATCACATCTATTCAGCATCAGAACTTGATTTCAGACACCAGCATCAGAAGTTGCCATATCAGAATCAGATGATCAACTCACGTACATGCTGAAGCCTGATGAACAAGACTGCGCCCAACTCTCTGATAAAGAAACACAAACAGTTCATCAGCAGCGAAGCAGAGTCAGAATGAGCCAAGCCAGAACTTGCATTAAGTAAGCAACGGTACTGTGCATTGAAAGCAAATTAATTCCAACGGCCTCATTCCAGACAAGATCTGCTCAATAAGGAAAGCTTGTTATTAGCATTGAATCAAGAATATTGCATCCAACGTTCATCATCTCAGTGCTATATAAACAAGGCTTTGAAGATTGAAATGGCTAATGCTCTCCAAATCTCTACACGCACAAAAGCTAATTATAATCTTCTTTCTCTCAGTTTTGCTAAACCACTCATTCTGATATTCTATCATTGTTTAGCAATCTAGTTTCTAAGCTTCAATTTGTGTATACATCACAGTTGCGATATAGTTTTGTAGAAAACATCCACACACTTAGTTTTATCTCTTTGTAAGAAAGTGTTACCTTGACAAACCGGGTTGTGGTTTGGATCAAGAAGGCTTTAGCAGTTGTTAAAGCAGTCTGTAATATTCAGTTGAATATAGTGGATTAAGACCTCGTTGGAGAGAGGCGAAATCACCTTGACGGGTGGACTGGAGTAGTTTGAGATCAAACGAACCAGGATAAAAATATCTTGTTCATTGCATTAGATTTCAGTTTTACAATTCAACCCCCCCCCCTCTTGTGTTTTTCACCACTTCAATTGGCATCAGAGCGCCTGGTTCTGAGCTAAAACACTTAACCGTGTCAGTACAAGATCCAGCGTTAGAAAAACACAATGGCAGGAAACAATTCTCACATCAGCAATGACAACAATGAGGACAGAGACAGATTCAGTGGCAAACCTCCAGTATTTGATGGAGAAAACTTTGATTACTGGAAAGACAGAATTGAAAGCTTCTTTCTGGCACATGATGCTGATCTGTGGGATATGGTGACAGATGGATACACGCACCCTGTGAATGCAAGTGGTCAGAAGATTGATAGAAAAACAATGTCTGATCAACAAAAGCGTGACTTCAAGAATCACCATAAGGCCAGAACCATCCTCCTCAGCGCCATCTCCTATACTGAGTATGAAAAGATCTCCAACAGAGACACAGCAAAGAATATTTTTGACTCACTCAAAATGACGCATGAGGGCAACGTTCAGGTCAAAGAAACAAAAGCTCTGGCGCTCATTCAGAAGTATGAGGCGTTCAAAATGGAAGAATCTGAATCCATTGAAACCATGTTCTCTAGATTCCATATTCTGGTAGCTGGTCTCAAAGTTCTGGACAAAGGATACTCTACTGCTGACCATGTCAAGAAAATCATCAGAAGTTTACCCAAGCAGTGGAGACCTATGGTTACAGCTCTGAAGTTAGCTAAAGATCTCAACAAAATCACTCTGGAGGAACTTATCAGCTCCCTCAGAAGTCATGAGATAGAGCTAGAAGATGATGAGCCTCAGAAGCAAGGTAAGCCTTTAGCATTAAAATCTAACAGAAAATTTGAGTCTAAAGTTTTGCAGGCAGTTGAAGAAACATCTGATGGATCCTCATCAGAAGAAGACGAACTCTCCCTTCTCTCCAGAAGAGTAAATCAACTGTGGAAGCAAAGACAAAGGAAGTTCAGGAATCCCAGAAGATCTGATCAGAACGAGTCTTCCTCCAGATACAGAAGGACAGATTCTTCCTCTGGATACAGAAGATCTGAAGGCTCCTCCAGTAGCAAAAAGCCAAACACCAAAGACATCATCTGCTATGAGTGCAATGAGCAAGGACACTATAAGAGTGACTGCCCAAAGCTTCAGAGGGAAAAGCCCAAAAAGAAGTTTGGAAGAGAGAAGAAGAAAAGTCTCATGGCTACATGGGATGACTCTGACTCGTCTGAAGCTGACTCAGAATCAGATGATGAAAGGGCAAACATAGCTCTCATGGCTAACATTTCAGAAGATAGTGAAGCTTCTGAATCAGACTCAGAATCAGACACTGAAGAGGTATTTCCTAACTTTGCTGTTAACTTTACAAAGGCTGAACTTGCTGAAAGCCTTAATGAGATTCTGGAACGTTATCAGCAAATTAGAGCTAAATTCAGAGACCTGAAAAGGAATCTTGAATCTGACTCTAATAAGACTGAGAGTCTCAAATTGGAAAATTCTGAGCTGAGAAATAAGATTTCAAAATTAGAAAACACTTTACAAAACTCTCAGAAGGAACCAATTTCTGAAACTCCTAGCAACGCTGATGAGATCATCAAGGAGTATGATCACAGTTTCCAGAAGTTCCTAGCTAAAAGCATAGATAGAAGCAGAATGGCTTCAATGATCTATGGAGTTAGCAGAAACGGCAGGAAAGGAATAGGATACCAAGGTAAGGTTCCTACACCAAAGAATGTCATGGACTTAACCATTAAACACACTCCTCTGAATTCACATTTTGTATATGGTCACACACATGATATCAAATACACTAGCAGTAAGCACTCTGTGAAACCAAAATTCAACCAGAGTTTTGGTAAAACTAACAAATCAGGACCCAAGAAAATCTGGGTACCTAAGGATAAAATAATACATGTTGCAGATATCTTTAGCAGCAAGTCAGAAACACCAGTCATGGTACCTGGACTCTGGCTGCTCACGACACATGATGGGAAGAAGGCATATGTTCCAAAGCCTGGAACTTAAGCCTGGAGGCCACGTTGGCTTTGGAGGCAATCAGAGGGGAAAGATAATTGGCTCTGGAACTGTAGGTAATGGAAATCTTCCCTCTATTAATAATGTTCTGCTAGTAGATGGATTGATGCATAATCTGTTATCCATAAGTCAATTAAGTGATAACGGTTATGATATAATCTTTAATCAAAAATCATGTAAAGCTGTTAGTCAGAAAGATGGGACTATCCTGTTTAATGGTAAGAGGAAAAACAACATTTACAAAATCAAACTCTCTGAACTAAAGAGTCAGAATGTAAAATGTCTTCTGTCTGTTAACAATGAGCAGTGGATCTGGCACAGAAGATTGGGACATGTTAGTATGAGAAGAATATCTCAGATTAACAAACTCAATCTGGTCAGAGGACTTCCTAATTTGAAGTTCAATTCAGATGCTCTGTGTGAAGCATGTCAGAAAGGCAAATTTGCAAAACCTTCTTTTAAATCCAAAAATGTTGTTTCTACCTCTAAGCCATTAGAACTTCTGCACATTGACTTATTTGGACCAGTTAAAACTGCTTCAGTCAGTGGTAAGAAGTATGGGTTAGTAATCGTAGATGACTATAGCAGATGGACATGGGTAAAGTTCTTAAGACACAAGGACGAGTCACACTCTGTGTTTGTTACCTTCTGTAACCAAGTTCAGAATGAAAAGGATCTTAGAATCGTTAAAGTCAGAAGTGATCATGGTGGAGAATTTGAAAACAAAGATTTTGAGTCATTCTTTGATGACAGAGGCATTCTGCATGATTTCTCTTGTCCTAGAACTCCCCAACAAAATGGAGTTGTAGAACGAAAGAACAGAACATTGCAAGAAATGGCCAGAACCATGATCAATGAGACAAACGTTGCTAAGACTTTCTGGGCAGAGGCAATAAACACAGCGTGCTACATTCAGAATAGAATCTCAATAAGACCTATTCTGGAAAAGACTCCATATGAATTGTGGAAGAACAGAAAGCCCAACATTTCATATTTTCATCCATTTGGATGTACTTGCTTTATATTAAATACAAAGAATTATTTGAACAAGTTTGACTCTAAAGCACAGAAGTGTATTATGTTAGGATACTCTGAACGCTCAAGAGGGTACAGAGTATACAATACAGAAACACAGATTGTGGAAGAATCAATCAGTGTTCGTTTTGATGATAAGCTTGACTCTGAAAAGTCAAAGCAGAATGAAGTTTTTGCAGGTATAGAAATTGAATTTGCAGGTTCTGAAGACAAGTCATCAGAAGCTCTCAACACAGACATTCCTTCAACGTCTGAAAGGAGCACTGCTAGCAATCCTACAACAGCTGCTGATCAACCTCAGAAGAGATTACCCAGAAGCAGCTTGGATCACCCAGAAGAGACTATCCTAGGAAGAAAGGAAGATCCAATCAGAACAAGAGCAAGTTTCAGAAACTCTGAAGAAACACTTATGGGACTTGTGTCTCTGATTGAACCTTCTTCTATTGATGAAGCAATTCTGGATAATGACTGGATTCTGGCAATGCAAGAAAAGCTGAATCAATTCACCAGAAACGACGTATGGGATCTCGTTCCCAGACCAAAAGGATTCAACGTCATTGGAACAAGATGGGTGTTCAGAAACAAGCTAAATGAACAAGGTGAAGTCATCAGAAACAAGGCACGACTGGTTGCACAAGGTTATAGTCAGCAAGAGGGGATAGACTATACAGAAACCTTTGCCCCAGTCTCCAGGTTAGAATCTATCAGACTTTTAATTTCATTTGTTGTTAATAGAGGCATCACTCTGTATCAGATGGATGTCAAAAGTGCATTCTTAAATGGTTATATAGAAGAAGAAGTTTATGTACACCAACCCCCAGGTTTTGAAAATACAAAACATCCAGAACATGTTTTCAAACTAAAGAAGTCAATGTATGGTCTGAAACAAGCTCCCAGAGCTTGGTATGAAAGGCTAAGTAACTTTCTGCTGGAAAATGAATTCACCAGAGGGAAGGTAGACACTACTCTCTTCTGTAAATCAGTTAAGAGTGACATCTTAGTTTGTCAAATTTATGTTGATGATATTATTTTTGGTTCTACTAATCCTTCTCTTGGAGGAAAATTTGCTAAGTGTATGCAGGCAGAATTTGAGATGAGCCTCATGGGGGAACTGAAATTCTTTCTAGGAATTCAGATCAATCAAACTCCAGAAGGAACTTACATTCATCAGAGCAAATACATCAGAGATCTTCTGAAGAAATTTGATCTCTCAGAATGTAAGCCATCAAAGATTCCAATGCATCCCACGTGCATTCTGGAAAGAGAAGAGGTGAGCAAAAATGTAGAACAGAAATTCTACAGAGGTATGATTGGTTCTCTCCTCTATCTGACTGCTTCAAGACCTGACATATTATTCAGTGTTTGTATCTGTGCTAGATTCCAATCAGATCCTAGAGAATCTCACTTAACAGCTGTTAAGCGAATTTTCAAATATCTGAAAGGTACTACTAATCTGGGTTTGTTTTATAGAAAATCTAGTGATTACAGCTTAGTAGGCTACTGTGATGCTGATTTTGCTGGAGACAGAGTGGAACGTAAAAGTACTTCTGGAAGCTGCCAGTTTCTGGGAGAAAATCTGATCTCTTGGTCCAGCAAAAGGCAATCAACAATTGCTCTGTCAACAGCAGAAGCTGAGTACATAGCAGCAGCAGGATGTAGCACACAAATGCTCTGGATGAAAAGTCAGCTTGAAGATTTCCAGATTTTTGAGAGTAACATTCCTATACTTTGTGATAATACTTCTGCTATTTGCTTAAGTAAGAATCCCATTTTACATTCTAGAGCTAAGCATATAGAAATAAAACATCACTTCATTAGGGACTATATTCAGAAAGGTATTTTGAACTTAAAATTTATAGATACAAACCATCAATGGGCTGATATCTTTACTAAACCCCTTTCAGAAGATAGGTTTAATTTCATTCTGAAACATCTCAGCATGAAAGTGTGTCCAGAGTGAAAATGTTTTAATTCCATATATTTACCTTCAGAATGTAATTGTTTTACTGTGAACTTCTGATCAATCTCCTTTCAGAAAGATAGAACATGCAGATTGTATCAGATGCAAGTCTAAAGATCTGAGAGTCTAAGCTCAAAGACAGACGTGCTGATCACTACATCAAACAAGTGTCATCCAATCATCAGCATATCTCTGAAGCAGAACGCGTGCACGCTTCTGAGAAGGCAAAGCGCTGATTGGGTGCATTGAGACACATGTCTGGTAACCGTTTTTAAGTATCTTTCTCAAATCCCCCAAAATCAGCAAGCATTTAATGAAAAGTAATCATGCTTTTAAAATGCAATCATGATTTTTCTCTCTCTTAAAAAAAAAAGTTTATCTTTTCAAAAAAGTTTTGAAAACTCTATTTAAGCACATTAATCTCTCATTCTCATTCTTTACGCTTTCTCACTAATACTCAAGCATTTTCTGCATATTTCTGTGTTCATCTCTTGTAACCTATTTTCCTCAGTTTATTCTCAAAACCCTTTTAGTGTGAACATGGCAACCTCCAGCAGCGCTTCTGCAGGTCCTCAGAAGAAAGCATCATCTGAGCAATATCAAGTGCCATTCAGAACTCTCCTCACTCCTGTGAAGAATCTTGAAGTGCTTTCTGAATTAATCATTGATTTTGAAAGCTTGAAGGAGAGGTTTTGACCTAACTGAAGAAGTTAGGGCTCAGAAGTGGGAAAGGTATTTTGACAGGTTGGTTGGACCAACATTCCCAATGCTAGTTAAGTAATTATGGATTCACGCCAAGGCTTCAACACATCTAGTCACCTCCTTTGTTATGGGGAAGAAGATTGTGATCACTGAGGACCACATTGCAAGGCTAATCGGTCACAGTGGCGGTGGCGTCCGTTGTGTGGACATGGATGAAAGATGTGCTGATGTAGGTGTGATAGCTGCAAGGATTTTCACTCTTGGGGTGTCCAGCAGCAAGATTAAAGATCTGAAGGATCATTACAGAGTGTGGGCTAAGATAATTCTGGGGTGCTTCAACCACAGGAAACCAACCAGTTCTCCTGATTACATAAATGTGGATCAGCAGTTTCTGATCTACTTTATTGATCAGAAGGTAAAGATCAATCTAGCTCACTTCCTGTTCAACCACCTCAGAACAAGTGTGAAGGAAACAAGGGAAGAAGAAAGAACCAAGAGGGATTGGATACCTTTTGGAAGGTTGATATCAGATATTCTGACAGAGAATAGGCTGATTGAGCATCTGATAGAAGCTCAAGAGCTAAGCACTATTGAACCAACAATTGGGAAACCTCTGAATGCAAAGAACTTGAAGAAGATGAAGCTGATAGAGAATATTCAGAAGGAACCCAGAGCCACTTCTATTGCTGATATCTCCAGCAGAAGAGTGCCTCTGAGTGACTTTCCGTTATTTTCTGAAATTGAATCCAAACCAGAGGTGATTCTCAGGTACTTGGATGCGTGCAAGGCAGATGGTACAGATCCAAATCTGAATATCAGAGATCTGCATCAACCTCAACCAGAAGTGACTCTGAAGAAGACGAAGAAGAGGAAGGCACCATCAGAAGGATCATCCCAGCAGACACCCAGGAAAAGTGGTAATTCATCTGCTGCTCCTGTTTTAAAATCTTCTACTATTCCAGCATCTATTCCTCCTCAAACCTCTCATAGAATCTCAATCCCCATCCCTACCATAGATGAAACCGTACAAGAAGAGGACCCTTCTGAGGCATTAAAACTCAGAAGACCCAGAACCAAACATCCCAAACAACCAACAATCTCAACAATATCAGCAATTGACCAAGTGCTGTCTGACATTGATCAACACACCTCTGATCAACCAATCTCTAAACCACAAACTGTTCCTCCTCCACAACCAGAACAACAGCAATCTGCTGAAGAACCAGAACAACAACAACCACTCTCATCAATTCCAGAAGAACCCCTTATCCCTGAACAATCAGAAATTCCGTCTCCCTCTCCCCAACCAGAAATTAATCCACCATCACCTCAAACAGAGTTTCATCACTCTGAAACTCCTTCTCCTCAACCATCTGAACCTCATTCACCTCAACCATCACCTCTGGCAATCCAGCTGCCATGTGGAACAACTGTTATCATGCCCCAGATACCATCCTCACCAGAATCTACACCACCAAATACTCCCAAAACACCACCCAGTCCAATCATAATCTCTGATACTGATACTCCATCTCTAAAACAAACAGCTGCTCAGAAAACCTCCGAAAACCCCAGCAGGACTTTCATAGACTTAACCAGTCTTGACCGTCTTGCTGATCTGAAACACAAAATTGTCGTCCCAAAACCAAAACAACCAGACGTTGGCTCTGGTATTATGAATTTTGAAACAGGTGTGCTGCAATGGATTGCTTCTTTGAAGCAAGTCTGTCCTGGAATGATTGACCCAGCTGCTTCTGATCAGCTCTGGTCACAATTCAGACTTTGGGTACGTGCTGAAGCCCTCAAGTTGCAGGATATCAACTATGAGCAGGCACAACAAAATTTCAGCAAGCTTCTGAATGAAGTTGGAAGTCAGCTTCTGAAAGAGGACGTGCTCCCTCTGGACAGTGAACCTTGGTCTGAGAAACAGCAAGCTGCAAAGGTGCAATCAGAAGAAGACAAGACCATTCAAGCTGAAGAAAGTCAAGCAGAGGATGTTGCTGAAAGTTCTCAGAAGCCTCCTGCTTCTGATGCTTCTCAAGCTGCCTTGGACAGGCAGACTCTGGAAGAACTAAGGCTGAATGACATGCGTCTGCAGCAGCGGATGGATGAAAGCGATCAGAAGATGAAAGAGAGAATGGATGTGCAGGATAGCAAGATTGACACTGTTGTCAGCATGGTGCACAAGCAGAATGAGACTGCTGAAAAGATCCAAGCCATGCTGGAGAACCTGTTCACACGCTTGCCTCCTCAACCTTAGTCTCTTTTTTCATTCATGACCTTTTTCATGTTTTCCTTGATTTTCTGATGTACTGTTTGAATATGTTTTGTACTATTTTCTTGTTTTGATTCTGAACTCTCTCAATATGATTAGTTTTTCTGATCTTAATTGTTTTAGCACATCACCTACACTTTTTGATTGCTGACAAAAAGGGGGAGAACAAGAATGATATTTTAATCAATAACGGCTAACTAGACAGAAATTCTCAAACATTCTAACTCTATTACTTGAAAATGTTTTTCTGTTTTGCTTAAAGTCTACAGGTACAAGGAAGCTCCTGGACACTCTGAAGACTAGAAGCTCTGAAGCTCTGATCACTATGAAGTTCTGATCCGCTCTGATATTCTGATCCAAAGCAAAGCTCTGACAAGAAAAACTCTGATGCTCTGCTCTGACATAAAGCTTCTGATAAGTCAAAGGCTCTGATACTCTGATGTTCAAAGAAAGGCAAAAAGATCTGATCCTGAAGAACACGTGTAATCAAAGGGAAGTAATAAACTCAGGGGGAGTATCTCTCAACTCTGATATCTCTTTACTTCTTATTCTGATACATATTCCAGATACCTTTTCACGTTATTTTCATTTAAAATATCTAGTTTTTGTCATCATCAAAAAGGGGGAGATTGTTAGAACAAAGTTTGAATCTACTACCCTATATTTAAGTTTTGATGATAACAAAGTGAAAAGATATAGTATTTATAAGTTTCATATATGAACTATCTGCTGCCTAAAATTATTATGTTCTGACTTGTAGATACTCTGATTGATATAAGCAAGATCACATCTATTCAGCATCAGAACTTGATTTCAGACACCAGCATCAGAAGTTGCCATATCAGAATCAGATGATCAACTCACGTACATGCTGAAGCCTGATGAACAAGACTGCGCCCAACTCTCTGATAAAGAAACACAACAGTTCATCAGCAGCGAAGCAGAGTCAGAATGAGCCAAGCCAGAACTTGCATTAAGTAAGCAACGGTACTGTGCATTGAAAGCAAATTAATTCCAACGGCCTCATTCCAGACAAGATTTGCTCAATAAGGAAAGCTTGTTATTAGCATTGAATCAAGAATATTGCATCCAACGTTCATCATCTCAGTGCTATATAAACAAGGCTTTGAAGATTGAAATGGCTAATGCTCTCCAAATCTCTACACGCACAAAAGCTAATTATAATCTTCTTTCTCTCAGTTTTGCTAAACCACTCATTCTGATATTCTATCATTGTTTAGCAATCTAGTTTCTAAGCTTCAATTTGTGTATACATCACAGTTGTGATATAGTTTTGTAGAAAACATCCACACACTTAGTTTTATCTCTTTGTAAGAAAGTGTTACCTTGACAAACCGGGTTGTGGTTTGGATCAAGAAGGCTTTAGCAGTTGTTAAAGCAGTCTGTAATATTCAGTTGAATATAGTGGATTAAGACCTCGTTGGAGAGAGGCGAAATCACCTTGACGGGTGGACTGGAGTAGTTTGAGATCAAACGAACCAGGATAAAAATATCTTGTTCATTGCATTAGATTTCAGTTTTACAATTCAACCCCCCCTTCTTGTGTTTTTCACCACTTCACTACTCTCTTCTGTAAATCAGTTAAGAGTGACATCTTAGTTTGTCAAATTTATGTTGATGATATTATTTTTGGTTCTACTAATCCTTCTCTTGGAAGAAAATTTGCTAAGTGTATGCAGGCAGAATTTGAGATGAGCCTCATGGGGGAACTGAAATTCTTTCTAGGAATTCAGATCAATCAAACTCCAGAAGGAACTTACATTCATCAGAGCAAATACATCAGAGATCTTCTGAAGAAATTTGATCTCTCAGAATGTAAGCCATCAAAGATTCCAATGCATCCCACGTGCATTCTGGAAAGAGAAGAGGTGAGCAAAAATGTAGAACAGAAAGTCTACAGAGGTATGATTGGTTCTCTCCTCTATCTGACTGCTTCAAGACTTGACATATTATTCAGTGTTTGTATCTGTGCTAGATTCCAATCAGATCCTAGAGAATCTCACTTAACAGCTGTTAAGCGAATTTTCAAATATCTGAAAGGTACTACTAATCTGGGTTTGTTTTATAGAAAATCTAGTGATTACAGCTTAGTAGGCTATTGTGATGCTGATTTTGCTGGAGACAGAGTGGAACGTAAAAGTACTTCTGGAAGCTGCCAGTTTCTGGGAGAAAATCTGATCTCTTGGTCCAGCAAAAGGCAATCAACAATTGCTCTGTCAACAGCAGAAGCTGAGTACATAGCAGCAGCAGGATGTAGCACACAAATGCTCTGGATGAAAAGTCAGCTTGAAGACTTCCAGATTTTTGAGAGTAACATTCCTATACTTTGTGATAATACTTCTGCTATTTGCTTAAGTAAGAATCTCATTTTACATTCTAGAGCTAAGCATATAGAAATAAAACATCACTTCATTAGGGACTATATTCAGAAAGGTATTTTGAACTTAAAATTTATAGATACAGACCATCAATGGGCTGATATCTTTACAAAACCCCTTTCAGAAGATAGGTTTAATTTCATTCTGAAACATCTCAGCATGAAAGTGTGTCCAGAGTGAAAATGTTTTAATTCCATATATTTACCTTCAGAATGTAATTGTTTTACTGTGAACTTCTGATCAATCTCCTTTCAGAAAGATAGAACATGCAGATTGTATCAGATGCAAGTCTAAAGATCTGAGAGTCTAAGCTCAAAGACAGACGTGCTGATCACTACATCAAACAAGTGTCATCCAATCATCAGCATATCTCTGAAGCAGAACGCATGCACACTTCTGAGAAGGCAAAGCGCTGATTGGGTGCATTGAGACACATGTCTGGTAACCGTTTTTAAGTATCTTTCTCAAATCCCCCAAAATCAGCAAGCATTTAATGAAAAGTAATCATGCTTTTAAAATGCAATCATGATTTTTCTCTCTCTTAAAAAAAAACGTTTATCTTTTCAAAAAAGTTTTGAAAACTCTATTTAAGCACATTAATCTCTCATTCTCATTCTTTACGCTTTCTCACTAATACTCAAGCATTTTCTGCATATTTCTGTGTTCATCTCTTGTAACCTATTTTCCTCAGTTTATTCTCAAAACCCTTTTAGTGTGAACATGGCAACCTCCAGCAGCGCTTCTGCAAGTCCTCAGAAGAAAGCATCATTTGAGCAATATCAAGTGCCATTCAGAACTCTCCTCACTCCTGTGAAGAATCTTGAAGTGCTTTCTGAATTAATCATTGATTTTGAAAGCTTGAAGGAGAACGGTTTTGACCTAACTGAAGAAGTTAGGGCTCAGAAGTGGGAAAGGTATTTTGACAGGTTGGTTGGACCAACATTCCCAATGCTAGTCAAGGAATTCTGGATTCACGCCAAGGCTTCAACACATCTAGCCACCTCCTTTGTTTTGGGGAAGAAGATTGTGATCACTGAGGATCACATTGCAAGGCTAATCGGTCACAGTGGCGGTGGCGTCCGTTGTGTGGACATGGCTGAAAGATGTGCTGATGTAGGTGTGATAGCTGCAAGGATTTTCACTCTTGGGTTGTCCAGCAGCAAGATTAAAGATCTAAAGGATCATTACAGAGTGTGGGCTAAGATAATTCTGGGGTGCTTCAACCACAGGAAACCAACCAGTTCTCCTGATTACATAAATGTGGATCAGCAGTTTCTGATCTACTTTATTGATCAGAAGGTAAAGATCAATCTGGCTCACTTCCTGTTCAACCACCTCAGAAAAAGTGTGAAGGAAACAAGGGAAGAAGAAAGAACCAAGAGGGATTGGATACCTTTTGGAAGGTTGATATCAGATATTCTGACAGAGAATAGGCTGATCGAGCATCTGATAGAAGCTCAAGAGCTAAGCACTATTGAACCAACAATTGGGAAACCTCTTAATGCAAAGAACTTGAAGAAGATGAAGCTGATAGAGAATATTCAGAAGGAACCCAGAGCCACTTCTATTACTGATATCTCCAGCAGAAGAGTGCCTCTGAGTGACTTTCCGTTATTTTCTGAAATTGAATCCAAACCAGAGGTGATTCTCAGGTACTTGGATGCGTGCAAGGCAGATGGTACAGATCCAAATCTGAATATCAGAGATCTGCATCAACCTCAACCAGAAGTGACTCTGAAGAAGACGAAGAAGAGGAAGGCACCATCAGAAGGATCATCCCAGCAGACACCCAGGAAAAGAGGTAATTCATCTGCTGCTCCTGTTTTAAAATCTTCTACTATTCCAGCATCTATTCCTCCTCAAACCTCTCATAGAATCTCAATCCCCATCCCTACCATAGATGAAACCGTACAAGAAGAGGACCCTTCTGAGGCATTAAAACTCAGAAGACCCAGAACCAAACATCCCAAACAACCAACAATCTCAACAACATCAGCAATTGACCAAGTGCTGTCTGACATTGATCAACACACCTCTGATCAACCAATCTCTGAACCACAAACTGTTCCTCCTCCACAACCAGAACAACAGCAATCTGCTGAAGAACCAGAACAACAACAACCACTCTCATCAATTCCAGAAGAACCCCTTATCCCTGAACAATCAGAAATTCCGTCTCCCTCTCCCCAACCAGAAATTAATCCACCATCACCTCAAACAGAGTTTCATCACTCTGAAACTCCTTCTCCTCAACCATCTGAACCTCATTCACCTCAACCATCACCTCTGGCAATCCAGCTGCCATGTGGAACAACTGTTATCATGCCCCAGATACCATCCTCACCAGAATCTACACCACCAAATACTCCAAAAACACCACCCAGTCCAATCATAATCTCTGATACTGATACTCCATCTCCAAAACAAACAGCTGCTCAGAAAACCTCCGAAAACCCCAGCAGGACTTTCATAGACTTAACCAGTCTTGACCGTCTTGCTGATCTGAAACACAAAATTGTCGTCCCAAAACCAAAACAACCAGACGTTGGCTCTGGTATTATGAATTTTGAAACAGGTGTGCTGCAATGGATTGCTTCTTTGAAGCAAGTCTGTCCTGGAATGATTGACCCAGCTGCTTCTGATCAGCTCTGGTCACAATTCAGACTTTGGGTACGTGCTGAAGCCCTCAAGTTGCAGGATATCAACTATGAGCAGGCACAACAAAATTTCAGCAAGCTTCTGAATGAAGTTGGAAGTCAGCTTCTGAAAGAGGACGTGCTCCCTCTGGACAGTGAACCTTGGTCTGAGAAACAGCAAGCTGCAAAGGTGCAATCAGAAGAAGACAAGACCATTCAAGCTGAAGAAAGTCAAGCAGAGGATGTTGCTGAAAGTTCTCAGAAGCCTCCTGCTTCTGATGCTTCTCAAGCTGCCTTGGACAGGCAGACTCTGGAAGAACTAAGGCTGAATGACATGCGTCTGCAGCAGCGGATGGATGAAAGCGATCAGAAGATGAAAGAGAGAATGGATGTGCAGGATAGCAAGATTGACACTGTTGTCAGCATGGTGCACAAGCAGAATGAGACTGCTGAAAAGATCCAAGCCATGCTGGAGAACCTGTTCACACGCTTGCCTCCTCAACCTTAGTCTCTTTTTTCATTCATGACCTTTTTCATGTTTTCCTTGATTTTCTGATGTACTGTTTGAATATGTTTTGTACTATTTTCTTGTTTTGATTCTGAACTCTCTCAATATGATTAGTTTTTCTGATCTTAATTGTTTTAGCACATCACCTACACTTTTTGATTGCTGACAAAAAGGGGGAGAACAAGAATGATATTTTAATCAATAACGGCTAACTAGACAGAAATTCTCAAACATTCTAACTCTATTACTTGAAAATGTTTTTCTGTTTTGCTTAAAGTCTACAGGTACAAGGAAGCTCCTGGACACTCTGAAGACTAGAAGCTCTGAAGCTCTGATCACTATGAAGTTCTGATCCGCTCTGATATTCTGATCCAAAGCAAAGCTCTGACAAGAAAAACTCTGATGCTCTGCTCTGACATAAAGCTTCTGATAAGTCAAAGGCTCTGATACTCTGATGTTCAAAGAAAGGCAAAAAGATCTGATCCTGAAGAACACGTGTAATCAAAGGGAAGTAATAAACTCAGGGGGAGTATCTCTCAACTCTGATATCTCTTTACTTCTTATTCTGATACATATTCCAGATACCTTTTCACGTTATTTTCATTTAAAATATCTAGTTTTTGTCATCATCAAAAAGGGGGAGATTGTTAGAACAAAGTTTGAATCTACTACCCTATATTTAAGTTTTGATGATAACAAAGTGAAAAGATATAGTATTTATAAGTTTCATATATGAACTATCTGCTGCCTAAAATTATTATGTTCTGACTTGTAGATACTCTGATTGATATAAGCAAGATCACATCTATTCAGCATCAGAACTTGATTTCAGACACCAGCATCAGAAGTTTCCATATCAGAATCAGATGATCAACTCACGTACATGCTGAAGCCTGATGAACAAGACTGCGCCCAACTCTCTGATAAATAAACACAAACAGTTCATCAGCAGCGAAGCAGAGTCAGAATGAGCCAAGCCAGAACTTGCATTAAGTAAGCAACGGTACTGTGCATTGAAAGCAAATTAATTCCAACGGCCTCATTCCAGACAAGATCTGCTCAATAAGGAAAGCTTGTTATTAGCATTGAATCAAGAATATTTCATCCAACGTTCATCATCTCAGTGCTATATAAACAAGGCTTTGAAGATTGAAATGGCTAATGCTCTCCAAATCTCTACACGCACAAAAGCTAATTATAATCTTCTTTCTCTCAGTTTTGCTAAACCACTCATTCTGATATTCTATCATTGTTTAGCAATCTAGTTTCTAAGCTTCAATTTGTGTATACATCACAGTTGTGATATAGTTTTGTAGAAAACATCCACACATTTAGTTTTATCTCTTTGTAAGAAAGTGTTACCTTGACAAACCGGGTTGTGGTTTGGATCAAGAAGGCTTTAGCAGTTGTTAAAGCAGTCTGTAATATTCAGTTGAATATAGTGGATTAAGACCTCGTTGGAAAGAGGAGAAATCACCTTGACGGGTGGACTGGAGTAGTTTGAGATCAAACGAACCAGGATAAAAATATCTTGTTCATTGCATTATATTTCAGTTTTACAATTCAACCCCCCCCCCTTCTTGTGTTTTTCACCACTTCAGTTTTCATGTGGAAGAAACTTGATGATGAAGAAAGATTACAAGTCCTCCAGATGAACCCCCATTTTCTCATATGTGACTTCAAATGATCATAACTTGGTCAATTTTTATCACCTTGAGCCCATTCTTTTTCCATAATGATCTTGAGGATGTGAACTTTATGCCTTCTTTTATGTGAAAAGTGAGAAAATGTATAGAAGATGCCCTAAGGATACAAAAGATTATAGGTCATTTCATGATTTGGTGCCAACTTCAACAATTCATAACTATCTCAATTTTTGGATATTTTGAATGGTTCAAGTCTCAAAATATCATTCAAGAGGTCTATTTCATTCCATCTTTTATATCAAGAGCAAATTTCAAGTGGAAGGACATGTTTTGATGCAAAACATTATAGGTCACTTTTGAAGAAAGACTTGAAATATTTCTAAGTATGGAAAGTCAACTTATTTTTCCCAACTTTGACTCAATGCAACTTTCAGCTCAAGCATCCATTTGATTTCATTATTTTTCCATTGCAAAGCTTGTAACCTCATCTTTCCAAAGCATTAAGAATCATGCGCTAAGACCCCTTGAGCTGAGAATGCCATTGATTTGAACTTGGTAACTTGGAACTGAAGTTTCTTCAAAAGTAAGAATTTGAAATCATTGGTTTAGCTTCTAAACACTTCTTTTCTACACGTGTTTGCCTCTAAACATGTTTAGTGAACTTGTATAAGTGATTAGCACAACAAAGTGCGCATTTTGGATGAGTTTTGATCAAATTAGAAGTCACACTTTTCTTGTTTGCAACTTCACACGATTTCCCTCCAAACTTCACCATTTCACACGCTTAGAAATTACATTTGATTCCCTATAAATAAAGGTTCATCCCCCATTCATTTCCTCAAGCTTGGATAGCCAGAATCACCCTGCAAACTTGTTGCATAAATCAAAATTCTGCAACTTCAAGATCTATTTTCAAGACTTTTTCAATCAAATTTTCTATCAATTTATCTTCCTTGATATTCCCTGAAGCTAACCATATAATTATATTCAAGAATCGTGCCCTATATTGCTCCATAAAGGTCCAGTTTCAGAGCTCTACAACTCAACTTCAATAGGTAGATTCCTTCATCAATTCTTCAAAATTGTGATATCATTGTGATGCTCTCATTGCCCTGGTTCTAGTCGCAACACTTACTTTTATCTGGAAACTTGTTTTGACCATGAAATTTCAAATCCCTTTTCAAAACTTTCTTTCCAAATTGCTTGAGCTACAACTTATATAAATTTATCGCGAAGGTGTGGTTGTCTTTGTCTTGAAGAGACGAAGCGAATGACATAGGTCTCGTGCTATAATTTTATAGATTGAGCAACCTAGTTTTGGGACTGGCTGGAGGTTGAAGATGACCAACGTGTCATCCTTCAACCAATGAAACAGCGCCATTTGGATTTTTTTGAATTTCTGATTTACATTTGATTCAGTGCTTTATTCACTAATGACCATGATATGCACAGCGCGCCAGATCCCTTGGATTTGATTACTAACGCATTTTGACTCTCATCCAATGGTCCAAATATTTTTGACTTTATTTTTATTTTCTGATTTTTATTTTTAATTGTTTTAAATTTCAAAAAATCATAGAAAATTCATTTTAGGTCAAAAAAATCTGAAAAAATTATGATAAATATTTTTGATTTTTCTCTTTCTGATTTTTATTTTTTCACAATTTTATTTGGTGTTTTGATATTTTTTATAAATTTCCACTTTGTTTGAATTTTTATAAATGTTTAAAAATATTTTTATGCATTTTTAAATTCTGAAAAAAATTATGGAATGATCCAATGATATTGTGACAAATATTAGTGCCCTCATTTATTTTTTATTTCTGACTTTGTTATTTTTTTATCATTTTTGGTTTATTTTAGTCATTTCTTTTAATTTTAAAAATAGTTTCTGATTTTTAAAAATTACCAAAAAATTTACAAAATCATTTTGTTCATTTCTGATTTTTCTATGGTCTTACTTTTATTTTCTTGATTAATTTAAATATAGTTGATATTTTTCTCTTTTATTTCTATTTTAAAACTTTTTTAAAACTTTTTTTGATGTATATATTAAATGCAATATTAATTTGTGATTATTTTCTGGCTGATCTTGGATTGAATTTTGGTCATGAACTTTGTTAACATCATTGGATCCATGGTATTGAGTCTAACTCCATAAAAATGGATGAATGATTTTAATAATAGTTTGATTTAAATTTAATTCAAATGTGGTTTGTATATTCTTTCTCACCCCTCTTCATCTAATCCCTTTCTCATTGCACTAAGTGTTATTAGAGCATGATCTCTATATCATGTCTCAAATAAATGGTCCATAGATTGCTATTGACCGACCTCAAAATTGGTGCGACTTCTATATAAGTCCACTTACGATTGCTTAAAATAGCGCTAAATTTTGTCTCGATTCGAATAAATGATCATTCGTGGCCCAAACCTATGTTTGTAAGCCCAAGTATGTTAATTTAATCCCTTTGATCCAATAACCTTGAGATTCATTGTGTGGAGGCTTTGGTTCTACCAATCCTCTAATGGATCTACAACACTTTTGGTCAATACGAATCACTTAAACATTGTTGATCATTAAATGGTACTTTTGAGGATTCCAAATGGATGATATACGTGACAAAAAGCAAATGCAACTTATTGTGTAGAGGCTTTGGTTCTACCAATCCTCTAATTAGTTCCAAATGCAAGTTTCAAGATGGTCATCCAACTAACCATTAATTATTAAATTATTTTTACTTTATGCCCTTTCATTTTTTATGCTTTATGTACCATTTACTTTAAGCATTACATTTCATGTCATTTTTATTTTATTCACTTGAGCCTTTTCTTTTCTCTTCTAATACACCTAATAATCAACATGAACCATAAAAAAACATTATTGATACTTGGACTATTTGATTAATATCCTTGGCATTATGGAGTATTGGACTTCTTGGACTTAGGGTTTGAAACCTTGGCCTATGTTTGAGACTTTGTGACCTTAATTGATATTTTGTCTGGAGTTCTTGAGGTTTACCTCAAGACATTGGATCATTTGTTTGTTTTCTATGCAGGTTATTGTGATTACATTCTTTGTTTGTAATCTGGAATTCACCCGTATACAGCCGTTACTCTGCCCAATTTTTTATGAAGACTTAATACACTTGAAGTTTGGTTCTCACAAGAGGTCTAGTATCTTTGCTTGCTTGGTTTTAATCCAGAGAATGAGAATTCTATCTTGGCTCATAATGTCAAGTATTGGCTTCTTGTTGGTTAGATGGTTCTTATCCCTAGCTTTTACCTTATGCTTTAGGATAGCCTATTCTTCTCCTCCCATATTCTTAAATTTCAAAAAAAATATTCTCCCTCCTTTTGAAAACTCTTCTTATTTTTAAAATTGAACTACTTTCATAATAAACTTGGACTTAGGTCCATGCATTTTCAAAACATCTTTCACAAATAAACTTCAATCAACATTAACAAAACCTTGACATTTTTTTGTGAGAAGACTAAAAGTCAATCAATCTCATTTTAAACCATTTTCCATCTTGGTTTTCATCTTAAACTTTTCTCAAAAGATTCAACTCTTGTCAATCCTTGTAGTGATGCAAACAACTATACTTCTACAATATGTAGTGATGTGAGATATTTTCCACTTGGGTGTTGAGTGAGGCATTATTGATTTTAAAATCCAAGCCATATCCTCAACTTTAAGATGATGCAAACTCTCCTTTCTCATGATTGTGGGTAGTAAGTATGTTTTTCCACACGGACAATGACGATGATGTCTTATCTCATAAAATTAACCAACACACTTGTGTTTTACAAAAAAAAATTCAAAGGTAACTAGGTGTACCCTGATCCCATATTGCACGAAAGGTGGTACGTAGGCACTAAAGGTTCGCAACCGCGGCGGGTGCCAAAATCATTTAAAAAAATATTTATTTTCTCACCTCCACCATCTATTTTTATACAAAATTTTTATAGCCAAAATATACAGATTTTACCAAGAGGTTCCTGCAGAGTACCGTAGATGTTTATGGTTCTAATACCTTTCCTTTGCATAACCAACCCCCTTACCTTGAATCTTTCCCTCTTTTTTTGGCTTATTCGCTCTTTTCCCTTTCCTTTGGAAACAATAAAGCACGATGGTGATTTTAATTTGGATTTGCACAAGTCTAGTCAATCCAATGGCTTAGTCTTAAACATTTCCACCGCTACAGAAAAATGGCGACTTCACTGGGGAAAAATTGACTTCTTGTTGGTCTATCCCTAAGTGGGTTGAGCCTATCTTTGTTTCTATCTGTATATGTGCTATTGTTATTTATGTGTTATATGTTGTATATATGTTTGTTTGGATTTTCCTAGTCGTCAGGGTACTTGGTGATTACTTATAGGTCCTATACCCAGACTTGGGCAAACTTTAAGATAAGACAGGCGGTATAGTCATGTTAACTTTGAGGGAGTAATCCCAAAAAAGGAGGCATGAGATCCCCCACTCAATGGAGGCCCCTTTGACTGTAGTGTCGTTTACCGAGTAATCGGGAAGACATACTGCTTTCGACCTGGGAGCCTGCTGAAGCTGAGGACCATAGAATACCAAACCCATCTTGGCCTTTTAGGTGTAGTGAGGAAGCTATGAAGGAGTAATATGGAAATAGTTGTCACACGATACTACGGTCGGACGAGTTTTTCTTTAGAATATTACTAATTATCGAGTTAATCGGGAAGTTGGTAATATCCGAAGGAAGGATGTAGACTCTAGGAACCTCTAAAACCTTGTTTGGCAGGTGATAAATTTTATACCAACACCTTATGGGTAGTACCTTCGACCTCATGCTCGTGACGTTGAACCTATGAACCCTATATGTGTGATATTGTGTGTGATTGTTGCATCATGCATCCATGCACTCATGAGCATCTTTTGAAAAAATCTTATTTCAAGGGACTTAAAATTTGACCATTTGTGAATATCTCAGGTACTTTTTAACCATGGATTTTGGAAAAATAAAGATCGGGAAGTACAGTTTCAAGGATCCCAAGATAGATGAGTTGATCAGTCTAATTCCCAAGATCGAGTGTTCTGTAGATTTTCGGAAGAGGTATGGATCCATCATTCCTCTTATGAAGCTTAGGATGAAGGAGGGTATTCTATCGACCTTGGTCCAGTTCTATAATCCAATGTATCATTGCTTTACTTTTCCGGACTATCAGTTGATGCCTACACTGGAAGAGTATTCTTATTTGCTAGATTTACTCGTTATCGATCGTGTTCCTTTTACTGGTTTGGAGGGTGAACCAAAACCATATGAGATTGCTGCTTTGATTCATCTAGGGAAGTCTGAGGTGGAAGCCCATATGACTACTAAAGGAGGGATTAGAGGATTACCAGCCTAGTTCTTATTGGAGAAAGCTCGTTAGTTTGCCAGGATGAAAAGTACAGTCGCTTTTGAGGCCATATTTGCTCTACTTGCTTACGGGTTGTTCTTATTTCCTAATGTGGACAAGTTTGTTGACATTAATGCTATCAGGATCTTCATGATTGGAAACCCAGTTCCTACATTATTGGGTGATGCTTATTACTCTATTCATCTTTGGAATTCTTATCAAGGAGGGATGATTATCTGTTGCACGCCTTTATTGTACCAGTGGTTTATCTCTCATATGCCTCAGTCTGATGCTTTTTGGGATGTCAAGAAGGAACCCTGATGGGCTCCTAAGATCATGTCACTTACTCACTCGGATATTGATTGATATCGTCGAGCTTACCAGGATATTGAGATTGTTGATAGTTGTGGTAGTTTCCCCAATGTACCTCTTCTTGGTACAAAGGGAGGAATTAACTATAACCCTGTTCTTACACGACAACAACTTGGTTATCCGATAAGGGATAAACCAAATAGTATTCATTTGAGTAGTTTCTTTCTGAAGGAGGGAGAAGACCATAAGGAATCTAGGGAGCATATTGCGAAGGCATGACGTCAAATTCATAGGAAGAGTAGGAAAGACTTGGGAGCTAGGGGTGCTGTGTCTTTGGAGCCATATCTTCAGTGGGTCCAAGCGAGAGCTATTCAGCTGAAAATTCTATATTCCCAGGAAACACCTATGCCTGATTTGTTTGTGAAAACTACTCCTCCTTTATTGGATGATCTAGAAGAGCTGCAGCTTGCTTTGGTCAGGATGCAATAGGAAAAGGATGCTTTGAAGAACAAGTGCCAAACTTTAGATATTTCCTTTAGAGCAGACTTGAAGGAGAAAGACGACTTGATTGAGATCCTTGAGAGTCGAGCGGTAGAGACCATCGAGAGGCAAGGGGATTTATTTTCTCCTAAGCCTCAGTCAGATGTTAGTTGCTTACTTCCCGATTCAGGTGATTGGAAGGAGGTGGCCACCAGGTATGCGGAAGAAAACCAGAGGTTGAAGGCTCAGATTTCCAGGCTTACGGTGAAGCGCCAGTGTATAGAGTGATCTCCGACAGCTTTACTTCTCAGGGTTTTAGACTTTATTTTCATCTTATACTTGGGATTATTGAGACTTGTAACCTATTTTGAAGTTATTATAATAAAAAATTTCAGTATTTCAAATGCGTTATTACTTTGATATTTGCAATGTGTCTATAAAACTTTAAATCCCTTGAAATATTAAATAACAAAATAAAATCATGTGCATTGCATATCATGCATCATATTGCACATATTTCTTACATTTGTTATGCATACTTAGGTGTCTTACCAAGCTTCTTTACTTTGTTCAGCAAGCTGACTCACCATTACAACACTCGGACTAATTTCAGAAGGAAGATTGACAACTTAGAATAAGAGAATCGCGAGCTGCGCTAGGAGGTTTCTGCTTTGAAGGCCGACATGGCCAATCTTACTGCTCTGATGGAATCTCTGGTGGCTGCTCAAAATCAACCACCAAGTGTTCAACCTCAACCAATAAGGGCTACTGCTGAAGCTCCGACTGTTCCTGTATCCGCTACTTCAGTTGTTGTTCAGAATCGCATGCCTCAAGGTTATCCATGGGGAATGCCATAGAACTTTGCGCCTGAAGGTTTCAATCTTGGTCCTCAAGATACTCCAGTTGTTCAGACAACTATTACTCCTACACCTCCTGTGGTGCATGTTCCTGCTTCACCTCCTTCGGTGAATATTGTTCTGTTTGTTAATGATGATGTGTGTTATCCTTTTCCTCCACCAAGTGAAGACTTGGGTCTCTATGATAGAAAGGATGATTTTCAAGAGAGGTTTGACAAGATGCAGAGGGAGATGAAGGCCCTCATGGGAAAAGAGTTATTCGGGCAAAATGTGAATGAGTTATGCTTGGTCCCGAATGTTAAGATACCTGCAAATTTTAAGGTCCTGGAGTTTGAGAAGTATAAGGGCAACACTTGCCCTCGTGCTCATCTGGTATTGTATGTAAGGAGAATGTCTACCCATACTGATGATCAGCGTCTGCTGATTCACTTTTTTCAGGATAGTTTGACTGGTGTTGTGCTGAAGTGGTATATGAGTTTGGATAGTGTCAATATCCATACTTTCAATGACTTGGGAGAAGCATTTATCAGACAATACAAATACAACATGGACATGACGCCTGACCATGATTAACTCTGGGCCATGGTTCAGAAAGATAGGGAATCATTCAAAGAATATGCATAGAGATGGCGTGAGGTAGCCTCCCATGTGATCCCTACCATGGAAGAGAAGGAGATGACTAAGATTTTCTTGAAGACTCTGGGTGCTTTCTACTATGAAAGGATGGTAGCAAGTGCGCCAAGTGACTTTACTGAAATGGTAGGCATGGGTATCCGTTTAGAAGAGGCTGTAAGAGAGGACCGCTTAACAAAGAGTGAAGGGTCTGGAGGTGTGAAGAATCCATATTATGGGTTTACCAAGAAGAAGTAAGGGGATACAAATACTGTTATGCAAGAGAGGAGGGCCAATCCTCCTAGAAGAAATTAGCAGCGTCATCAGCAATTCGCCTTAGTTACTCCAGTTGTTGGTGTAGCTCCAACCACCGTTGTTTATCAGAGACCATCCCAACAGGGGAATCAAGGGTATAATCAGAGAAGGGGGAGTTATGACCCTATTCTTATGAGTTATATAGAGTTACTACCAGCATTGATTCAGAAGAAGTTGGTGCAGATCCGACCACCTCCCGTTGTACCATCACCATTGCCTTGGTACTATAAGGCAGACCAAACATGTGCTTTTCATCAAGGAGCACCATGGCATAATGTTGAGAATTGCTATCCTTTGAAGACTGAGGTGCAAAAATTGGTGAAGTCTGGTATTCTATTTTTCAAGAATGTGGGTCCTAATGTGAAAGACAATCCTCTACCCAAGCATGGAGGAGCAAATGCTCGGAATATGGTGGCCGGTTTTCTAGGCGATTTCCGGATTTTTGATATTCATCTAGTTAGAGGAGATTTGGTGAAAATGCATGCAGACCTCTGTGAATTTAGCTACTATATGCATGACCATTCCATTTGTGCTATTTGCAGTACAAACATACAAGGTTGCGACAAGATAAAGGTTGATTTGCAGGATATGATGGATGAGGGCCTCATCCACATTATTAGGCCTAGGGAAGTGTATGAAGAGGAAGTGAATTTGGTTTCTGGATGTCCTGGAGAGTTCAGAATTTTTGATGTGGAGTATATGAATGAAGACCTTATGAAATTACATGCTACTTTCTGCCACTTGGCTGGTCAGGTGGAACATCAGTATGGATCTTGCCGAATTTGCTGTCGAGACTCCCGAGGATGTTCAATCGTGAGGAAAGGTGTTCAGTTGTTGTTGGACAATGGAACTATCAAGGTTACAGGTAAAAGGGATGATTACCATAAAGTTGATATGATTGAGGTTTGTTTGGATGTAGAAGAGTTGGATGATGAGTATTCCTAGTATTTCTCCTCAGATGAGGATTTGTTTTCCAGAGATGACTCAATAATGACTGATTGCATTGAAGAAGGGGTAAACGTCATTGTGCCTTGTTTTGGTGCACCCGCCCATTTTGAAGTTGAGTATTATAGCAAGCCAGTTGTTACCCCATTGGTGATTAGTTTGTCGGGTCTTGTCCCCTACAAGTCAAATAAGGTTGTACCCTACAAATATAACGCTACAATCTTAGAGGAGGTGTGGAAATTCCCATCCATCCAATGCCTGATGTTGGAAATATTGCTGAGACTAGAAGAGTGACCCACTACGGTCGTGTATTTGTACCAGTTGTTCAAGGAGATGTTAGTGATGGAAAGAAAATTGTTGAGAATGTTGAACCCAAGAAGGTTACGTGTGAGACTAGTGGGGCTATGTTAGAGAAAGATGTGGATGATATTTTAAAGATAATCAAGATGAGCGACTACAGAATTGTAGATCATCTACTGCAGACTCCTAAGAAAATATCTATCTTGGCTTTATTGATGACCTCCTCTGCTCATAGAGAATCTCCGATGAGGGTACTGGATCAAGCTTTTATGGAAAGTGACATGCCTATAGACTAATTCAGTAGTGTAGTAGGGAACATTACGTCATGTAATAACCTGAGTTTCTACGATGATGAATTGACAGATGAAGGAAGGAATCATAACCTGGCCCTCCACATTTCTATGAATTAAAAGAATGATTCACTATCCAATATGCTGATTGATAATGGATCCGCTCTGAATGTTATACCGAGGAGCACACTTATGAAGTTGAAATATCAAGGAACGCCCATGCGCCCAAGTGGAATTATTGTGAAAGTGTTTGATGGATCAAGGAAATCTGTTATCGGTGAAGTGGACTTGCCTATTCATATAGGCCCACATTTGTTTCAGATTACTTTCCAGGTCATGGACATTGTACCTGCTTATAACTGCTTGCTAGGAAGGCCGTGGATACATGAGGTAGGGGCTGTCACTTCAACTTTACACCAGAAACTGAAGTTTGAACGTGAAGGAAAAGTGGTAATCATAAATGGATAACAGGCATTATTGATATCTCATTTGTCCTCTTTCAGCATTGTGGAGGAAGATGAAGCTGCTATTGGAACCCAGTTCCAAGCCTTATCCATTGATAACATAAGAGGAAATGAGAATTTTATGGTTTCTCTTAAGGATGTGCTGCAAGTTGTGCGTAAGGCTCATAGTGAAGTATGGGGACAGATTGTGGATCCACCTGTAAAAAAGAACAGAGTTGGCTTGGGGTTCTCTTTGAAAAATGACAAAGGTAAGAGCATGAATCCGAAGTATGTTGTAGAAAAGTATCAAGACATCTTCCGTAGCGGGGGTTATCTTCATCCGACTATTTCCAGGATTAATGCCATTGTGCAGGATGAAGCAGAGCAGGAAATGCCAAATTACGTGACGCACGAAGTTAGGGTTCAGAACTAGATCATCATTGATGTTCCCTCTTGCATAAATGTTTCAAAGTAATTTGTTTTGCTAATCGTTTTGAAAAGCTTTCACTCTTCCCAATATGGAAGTATTAATGTTGTATGGGCATATCTGTTTGCTGTGGCTTTTAAAATCAATAACAAAAGTTGTCTTTGTTTTCCAAATTGTGTCTTTATTTTCTGCTTTTTCTTGGAAAATGGTAATAAGAAAAAACCATTTCAAAATAAATAATAACTGAAATTCAATATGCATGATCACTTGTTATATGTGTCCGTTTCTAAAAGCAATTATAAATCACATGTGCAGATTAATTAAAAAACTCGTTGAATACAATGACCCTGCACCCTCTCCCAACTTTAAATGTCCAGTGTATGGGGCCGAAGAAGAAGATTATGATGAGATTCCATAAGAGGTCTCACGGTTCCTTCAGCGCGAGGAAAATGCCATCCAACCATATAAAGAGCCATTGGAAGTAATCAATTTGGATTCAGAAGAAGATCTGAAAGAAGTCAAGATTGGAGCATTATTGCATCCTGATGTGAAGAGCAGATTGACTGAGTTGTTGAAAGAGTATGTGGATATTTTCGCTTGGTCTTATCAAGATATGCCTGGTCTAGATACAGATATTGTAGAGCACTGTTTGCCATTGAAGCCAGAGTGTCCGCCAATCAAACAGAAGTTGAGAAGAACTCATCCAGATATGGCAGTGAAGATCAAAGAGGAGGTTCTAAACAAGATTAGTGTCGGTTTTCTTGTGAAATCAGTGTATCCTCAATGGATTGCCAATATTGACCCAGTACCAAAAAAAGACAGAAAAGTTTGCATGTGCGTAGATTATAGAGATCTAAATAAAGCTAGTCCAAAATATGATTTTCCATTGCCACACATTGATATGTTAGTGGATAGCACAACAAAATTCAAAGTATTCTCGTTCATGGACGGATTTTCCGGGTATAATTAAATAAGAATGGCTCTAGAAGATATGGAAAAACAATGTTTATCACACCCTGGGGAACATTTTGTTACAGAGTGATGCCCTTCAGATTGAAGAACGCTGCTGCAACGTACGAGAGGGCTATGACAACCCTATTCCATGATCTGATGCACAAGGAAATTGAGGTATATGTTGATGATATGATTTCTAAATCCCATAATGAAGAAGGGCATGTAGAAGACTTGTTGAAGTTGTTTCAGCGTTTGAGGAAGTATCGTCTCCGCTTGAATCCAAATAAATGTACCTTCAGTGTTCGATTAGGGAAATTGTTGGGTTTCATTGTTAGCCAGAAAGGAATTGAAGTTGACCCTGATAAAGTCAAAGCAATTCAAGAGATGCCAGCGCTGGGAACTGAAAAGCAAGTCAGAGGGTTCCTCGGGTGTTTGAATTATATTTCCATATTCATTTCCCACATGACTGCAACATGTGAACCGATCTTTAAGTTGTTAAATAAAGATCAAGGTTGTGTGTGAATGGATGAATTCCAAAGGGCATTTGAAAGTATTAAATAATATTTGCTTGAACCTCCTATCTTGCTCCCTCATGTCGAAGGAAGACCATTGATTATGTATCTGACAGTGTTAGATAATTCCATAGGTTGTATTCTAGGACAACAAGATAAAACAGGGAAGAAAGAGTATGCCATTTATTATCTCATTAAATTTTTTACTGATTGTGAGTCACGGTATTCCATGCTGGAAAAGACATGTTGTGCTCTGGCTAGGGTGGCAAAATGTTTGCGGCAGTATATGTTGAATCACACCACTTGGTTGATCTCCAAAATGGATCCAATCAAGTACATTTTTTAAAAGCCTGCTCTTACTGGGAGAATTTCCCGTTGGCAGATGTTGTTATCTAAATATGACATTGAATATTGCACTCAAAAAGCTATTAAAAGTAGCGTGTTGGCAGATTATCTTGCTCACCAACTGGTTGAGGATCATCGGTTTGTGAAATATGAATTTCCCGATGAGGATGTGATGTTTCTGAAAGTGAAGGATTGTGATGAACCATTGCCTGAGGAAGGTCCTGATCCTGAATCCCGTTGGAGTATGATATTTGATGGAGCTGTGAATGCTTATGGTAAAGGAATTGGTGTTGTGATTGTCACTCCACATGGATCGCACATTCCTTTTACTGTAGGGTTGACATTTGATTGTACTAATAATATGGCAGAATATGAGGCTTGCATCATGGGTCTCGAGGAAGCTATTGATCTCAGAATTAAAATTCTAGATGTGTATGGTGATTCAGCTTTGATAATAAACCAGATTAAAGGAGAATCGGATACTCCTCACCTCGGCTTGATCCCTTACAAAGATTATGATAGAAAGTTGTTACCCTTCTTTAATAAAGTTGAATTCCATCACATTCCTAGAGATGAAAATCAAATGGCGGATGCTCTGGAAACTCTGGCTTCTATGTATCAAGTGAATACTTGGAATGATATACCTCGAGTTATGGTTCGGCGAATAGATAGGCCCGCTCATGTGTTTACAACAGAAGAGGTAGGAGATGAGAAACCTTGGTATTATAATATCAAGCATTTTCTCCAAACTCAGGAATACCCGATTGGTGCATCGAATAAAGATAGAAAGACATTGAGAAGATTGGTTGGCAGTTTCTTCCTCAGTGAAAATGTGTTGTACAAGAGAAGTTATGACATGGTCTTGTTCAGATGCGTGGAATGACACGAAGTGGACATGTCGATGCATGAGGTTCATGAAGGTTCATTTGGCACTCATGCCAATGGATATTTGATGGCTAAAAAGATGCTAAGGGCGGGTTACTATTGGCTGACAATGGAATTTGATTGTTACAAATTTGCAAAGAAGTGTTATAAATGCCAGATTTATGCGGACAAGGTTCATGTGCCTCTGACACTTCTCAATGTGATCTCTTCCGCATGTCCTTTCTCTATGTGGGGGTACTGACATGATTGGAATGATAGAACCCAAAGCTTCAAATGGACACCATTTTATCTTGGTAGCAATTGATTACTTCACCAAGTGGGTGGAAGTTGCTTCATATGCTAACGTCACCAAGCAGGTGGTTGTGCGCTTCATTAAGAATAATCTCATATGTCGGTATGGTGTGCCGAGCAGAATTATCACTGACAATGGCTCGAATCTGAACAACAAAATGATGATAGAACTGTGTGAAGAATTCAAGATTGTCCATCATAACTCATCTCTATACAGGCCAAAGATGAATGGGGTTGTTGAAGCTGCTAATAAGAATATCAAGAAGATTATCCAGAAAATGGTTGTTACTTATAAGGATTGGCATGAAATACTCCCTTTTTCTTTTCATGGATATCGAACATCTGTTCGCACTTCAATAGGAGCAACCCCGTTCTCCCTTGTGTATGGAATGGAAGCAGTGCTCCCAATCGAGGTTGAGATTCCCTCTTTGTGTGTGATAATGGAAACCAAGTTGTCAGAGGATGAATGGGTCCAAAACAGGTTTGACCAATTGAATTAGATCGAAGAGAAGAGAATGACAACTTTGTTTCATGGACAGTTATATCAGAAAAGGATGAAGAAAGCTTTTGATAAGAAGGTCAAACCTCGTGAATTCAGAGAAGGAGACCTCGTGCTCAGGAAGATCATGTCTTTTAACGCTGATTCTAGGGGTAAGTGGACTCCCAATTTTGAAGGCCCATATTTTGTCAAGAAAGCCTTCTCTAGAGGTGCATTAATTCTTGAAAATATGGATGGCGAGGAGTTCCCACGTCCCATGAATGTTGATGCAGTCAAGAAATACTTCGCCTAAAGAAATAAAAGAACAGCTCACTAAGTTGAAAACCCGAAAGGGCGGCGTAGGCAAAAAAGAGCGTCTCGGTAGGCCGTAAACCTGAAAGGGCGGTCTAGGAAAAAATTAGAGACATAAACAGAATAAATTTCTCGCTAAGTTGAAAACCCGCAAGGGCAGCTTAGGCAAAAGTTAGGGACTTTCTTGGCAAGTAACTACATCAGACAAGACTTGATCATTGGAGCAACAATCTTCTCGGATCCTCATCACACTTCAACAGAAGCTGCTTCTCAGGATTTCAAAAGTTGTTAGAGGGGATAGTGGCCATTGTATCTCAATGCATCTTTTCCATTAAATATTACCATTTTCCAAACTTTTTAATTATCCATGGAGTCTCGCCATTCGCAGACTACCATTCTATTAATGAAACTTGAGCTTTTACCCAATTCTTTGTATTTCTTATTTTATTTAGCTTGCAAAGACTCCATTTATTATTGATAATAACTTTCAAATCGAAAAGATTAAATAAAAAAATTGATTTTCAAAAAGAATTTACAATTTGCTTTTACTTTAAAATTTGTGACGCAAGAGAAATAACAAAAGTGGTGATCCCAGGAATGGACGAACCCCGGTTGCTTTTAAGAAGTTTTGATTCCAGGGGAAGTTTTTTTCAAGATGTTTTCGCTGTATTGGGTTTGTGACTCCAGTATCCCTGGTCAAGTTTTGGATCATTTCTCCTCTTTTCTAAGGTTACATGATATGAAGATTCAATCCAAGATTTCTCCAATGAAGGTTTCGTTTGTTTAATAGAAGTTCTTTTTTCTAGAGAAGTTGGTACAATAATTACTCTAGAAGAACACAAGCCTCTATTTTCCCCAGTGAAGAATGTATGTTGGTTTTTCCTTTGTGAATGTGGTGTTGACCTCCCCAATGAAGTTGGCACGAATCCCCCAGTAAATGTTTTGATGATTTGATGACTGGTTGCTCTACTTGAAATTGATTTTTCAAATCCCCAGTAGAAGCATTACTTTTGAAAATATTTGATTCCCCGTTGAAGTCTGAGTGCTACTCCCTGGTAAAGCCTAGAGAAGGATGTTGTGTCTCTATCGGTATTGTTTGGTCGCTATGTTTTATTTACTTCCAGATTACGTTTCTACCCAATAAAGTTAAATCAAGCAGTAGGTGTTGTTTCCTCAGTTGACACTTACTTTTTCTTGGATTGTTCATCTTGGATGTAATTTATCCGAGTGTTGATTATGCCCAAGTTGGTTTTGCCTGGTTACTCCTAGTTTTATGTATCTATTTTGTCAGCATATGCACGATAACACTCATACATTCATACATACATCATGCATAGCTAAAATTGGCAAATCATTGCTCATTCACATTCGTTAATATTTTGTTGACATATTACCCTATTTTTCAGATTTGCGTTGTCCTCTCTCCAATAGAGTGTTGGCCTTAAGCAGAAAGCGTATATTCTTTCAATTTCCCAACTGAGTTATCCCTCGTGGAAGATTTTTGCTTTAGCCTTATTGTACAGCTCTTTCTCTGGATGATTTGGGTTTCCCTCTTGAGTTTATTTCTCAAAGGAAGTTTTTCGGACGACTGTCTCATTCCAGTTTATTTCTGGTTTTAATTTTTGATCCTCGGCAATATTATTACTTTGGATTTTTGCAAGCTTCGAGCATTGGTTTGAGAATATGCATTTATTTTGCACGAGAAGACCTTTATCTCCTCAAGAAGGAATATATTGGCATTTCCCCAGGAATTTATTTTGCTCTCCCCGAAAATCATTTATTTTTACAATCCGTCCTACAACAACAAGTAGAAGGTCTCTTTATTTGAGCAAGTTGTACTTCCCTGTAAAACTTGACGTAACCTTTCTGCTATCTTCACTATGAATGGATAGTTTGCAGTCCTTTGCCAGATTACTCCAGCGGATGGCAAGACTTTCAATATCACAGAGACGATTCATTATGAAATCTTTACAAGTGGTAGTCTCTTTATTTGAGATAACTTATATGTTACCCTTTCCAGGCGGAGTGTCGTGGTTAAAGAAGAAGTTGAGACCCGTTCTAGGTGAAATTCCAGAATTTTGGGGAAACTTGTTATCGTTTTGCTACCTTCAATGAATGTTGGTAGTTCATCATCAGTGAATGGTGATGATATGATATATCATCTTTCTACCTTCAATGAAAGTTGGTAGGTAACCTTCAGTGAAAGTTGGTGATTGTTATCTTTTTGCTACCCTCAGTGAACGTTGGTAGTTCATCATCAGTGAATGGTGATGCTATGATATTTCTTTTCTTTCTACCTTCAGTGAACGTTGGTAGCTCACCTTTAGTGAACGTCGGTGTTGTTATTTCTTTCCTCTTACTACCTTTAGTGAACGTTGGTTGTTTCGCCTTCAGTAGGAGTTGGTGTATCCTTTGACCATTTTACCATCCTCCCTAAGTCGGGTCTTTTGATCCACCAGTGATTTATTTTCCTGGCCGAGTTGCTCTCTTGTTTCTTTATTTTGTTATATCCCCAGTGGTGTTTTGCGTCCCTTTGGAGTTGTCCATGTGCACTCATATTCATAAGCATTGCATGGCATCTTAGGGCCAAAAATAGGGTTTGTTTTATATTAAAGTATCTTCGGTCGCGTCGGCACGAAGATTTTTAACCTTCGTATCTCCGGATAGAACAAATTTAAATAAGGACAGCTGTTGTACCCCAATTTTCCCCCTAAGATGCCTTCATCATACCATATTAATTTAATCACAACAAGATCACATTAGGGCTTTTGGTCCTCCTCCCTACCTTTAGCTTTGCTCTTTGAGGAATCACCAAGCACCTTGACTTGTTTTCTTTTGTGGTCATGAATATTTTGTCTTAATTTTTCCTTTTAATTAATAAAATGCAATGTTGGTTTGTCTTGCTTGTTACTAATGTAGGTAAAGGAAATGAGATTTAGCAAGTTGCTCCATGGGTTCATGAGTTTATTTCCATGCCCTAGTCAATAAAGCTTGGGAATTTCAAACCTCACCATTGGATTTGGTTTGGAAGAAATGGCATGGAAAGGTTATCTTGGTTCACCATATTTCAAGGTTATCAAATTTGATTCAAAAGTACAAGGAGTTGATCAAAGATGTTGTCATGCTTGGACAAGTCTTTGTTCCCATTGGTAACAAGTGCATATTTCTCTCAATTCTCAATATGTGGAAGTTGTTTTTGTGGCTATGAGTTCACATTTTCATCCTCAACAGCTTTTATTTACAAAGGATCTATGTTGGTACAAGAAGTTTGTTCAAAATTGTCAAAATTCCTCAAAGCATTTTCTTGATCTAGGATCTAGGGTTTTGAACTTCAAAGAAGCATATCATGCTCATCTTTTGGTATTTTTGAGTGATTCTAAAAACATCCTTCTCTTCAAAAGGTTATCAACAAATCTCTTCAAATGTTTCAAGGAGTTTTCATGTGGAAGAAACTAGATGATGAAGAAAGATTACAAGTCCTCCAGATGAACCCCCATTTTATCATGTGTGATTTCAAATGATCTTGAGCCCATTCTTTTTCCATAATGATCTTGAGGATGTGAACTTTATGCCTTCTATTATGTGCAAAGTGAGAAAATGGATGGAAGATGCCCTAAGGATACAAAGGATTATAGGTCATTTCATGATAATTTGACAACTTCAACAATTCATAACTCTCTTAATTTTTTGAGATTGTAAATGGTTCAAGTTTAAAAATGTCATTCAAGAGGTCTATTTCATGCCATATTTTTTGGTCAAGAGCAAATTTCAAGTGGAAGGCCATGTTTGGATGCAAAACAGTATAGGTCACTTTTGATGAAAAACTTGAAATATTTCTAAGTATGGATAGTCAACTTCTTTTTCCCAACTTTGACTCAATGCAACTTTCATCTCAAGCATCCATTTGATTCCATTCTTTTTCCATTTCAAATCTTGTAATCTCATCTTTCCAAAGCATCAAGAATCATGCCATAAAACCCCTTGAGCTGAGAATGCCATTGATTTGAACTTGGTAACTTGGAACTGAAGTTTCTTCAAAAGTCAGAATTTGAAATCATTGGTTTAGCTTCTAAACACTTTTTTTCTACACGTTTTTGCCTCTAAACATGTTTAGTGAACTTGTATAAGTGATTAGCACAACAAAGTGCGCATTTTGGATGAGTTTTGATCAAATTAGAATTCACACTTTTCTTGTTTGCAACTTCACACGATTTCCCTCCAAACTTCATCTTTTCACACGCTTGGACATTCCATTTGATTCCCTATAAATAGAGGGTTATCCCCCATTCATTTCCTCAAGCTTGGATAGCCAGAATCACCCTGCCAAACTTGTTCCATAACTCAAAATTCTGCAACTTCGAAATCTATTTTCAAGCCTTTTTTAATCCAATTTTTCTATCAATTTACCTTCCTTGATCTTCCCTGAAGCTAACCTTATAATTACATTCAAGAATTGTGCCCTATATTGCTCCATAGAAGTCCAGTTTCAGAGCTCTGCAACTCAACTTTAATAGGTAAATTCCTTCATCAATTCTTCAAAACTTTGATATCATTGTGATGCTCTCATTGCCTTGGTTTTTGTTGCAACACTTACTTTTATCTGGAAACTTATTTTGACCATGAAATTTCAAATCCCTTTTCAAAACTTTCTTTCCAAATTGCTTGAGCTACAACTTATATAAATTTATCGCGAAGGTGTGGTTGTCTTCGTCTTGAAGAGACGAAGCGAATGGCATATGTCTCGTGCTCTAATTTTACAGATTGAGCAACCTAGTTTTGGGACTGGCTAGAGGTTGAAGATGACCAACGTGTCATCCTTCAATCAATGAAACAACGCCATTTGGATTTTTTGAATTTCTGATTTACATTTGATTCAGTGCTTTATTCACTAATGACCATAATATGCACAACGCGCCAGATCTCTTGGATTTGATTACTAACGCGTTTTGACTCTCATCCAATGGTCCACATATTTTTGACTTTATTTTAATTTCTGATTTTTATATTTAATTGTTTTAAATTTCAAAAAATCATAGAAAATTCATTTTTAGTCAAAAAAATCTGAAAATATTATGAAAAACGTTTTTGATTTTTATCTTTTTGATTTTTATTTTTTAACAATTTTATTTTGTGTTTTGATATTTTTTATAAATTTCCACTTTATTTGAATTGTTTTAAATGTTTAAAAATACTTTTATGCATTTTTAAATTCTGAAAAAATTATGGAATGATCCTATGATATTGTGACAAATATTGGTGACCTCATTTATTTTTTGTTTCTGACTTTGTTATTTTTTTTTATCATTTTTGGTTTATTTTAGTCATTTCTTTTAATTTTAAAAATAGTTTCTGACTTTTAAAAATTACCAAAAATTTTACAAAATCATTTTAACTCATTTCTGATTTTTCTATGGTCTTACATTTTTTTTCTTGATTAATTTGAATATAGTTGATATTTTTCTCTTTTATTTCTATTTTAAAACATTTTTAAAACCTTTTTTGATGTATATATTAAATGCAATATTATTTTGTAATTATTTTCTGGCTGATCTTGGATTAAATTTTTGGTCATGAACTTTGTTAACATCATTGGACCCATGGTATTGAGTCTAACTCTACAAAAATGGATGAATGATTTTAATAATAGTTTGATTTTAATTTAATTCAAATGTGATTTGTATATTCTTTCTCACCCCTCTTCATCTCATCCCTTTCTCATTGCACTAAGTGTTATTGGAGCATGATCGCTATATTATGTCTCAAAATAAATGGTGCATAGATTGTTATTGACCAGCCTCAAAATAGGTCCGACTTCTATATAAGTCCACTTACGATTGCTTAACATAGGGCTAAATTTTGTCCCAATTCGAATAAATAATCATTCGTAGCCCAAACCTATCTTTGCAAGCCCAAGTATGTTAATTTAATCCCTTTGATCCAATAACCTTGAGATTCATTATGTGCAGGCTTTGGTTCTACCAATCCTCTAATGGATCTACAACACTTTTGGTCAATGCGAATCACTTAAACATTGTTGATCATTAAATAGTACTTTTGAGGATTCCAAATGGATGATATACTTGACAAAAAGAAAATGCAACTTGTTGTGTAGAGGCTTTGGTTCTACCAATCCTTTAATGAGTTCCAAATGTAAGTTTCAAGATGGTCATCCAACTAACCACTAATTATTAAATTGTTTTTACTTTATTCCCTTTTATTTTTTATGCTTTATGTACCATTTACTTTAAGCATTGCATTTCATGTCATTTTTATTTTATTCACTTGAGCCTTTTATTTTCTCTTCTAAGACACCTAATAATCAACATGAACCATAAAAAAACTTTAGTGATACTTGGACTATTTGGTTACTATCCTTGGAATTATGGAGTATTGGACTTCTTGGACTTAGGATTAGAAACATTGGCCTATGTTGGAGACTTTGTGACCTTAATTGATATTTTGTCTGGAGTTCTTGAGGTTTACCTCAAGACATTGGGTCGTTTGTTTGTTTTGTGTGCAGGTTATTGTGATTACATTCTTTGTTTGTAATTTAGAATTTACCCATATACAGCCGTTACTCTGCCCAATTTTTTATGAAGACTTAATACACTTGAAGTTTGGTTCTCAAAAGAGGTCTAGTATCTTTGCTTGCTTGGTTTTAATCCAATGAATGAGAATTCTATCTTGGCTCATAATGTCAAGTATTGGCTTCTTCTTGGTTAGATGGTTCTTATCCCTAGCTTTTACCTTATGCTTTAGGATAGCCTCTTCTTCTCCTCCCATCTTCTTAAATTTAAAAAAAAATCTTCTCCCTCCTTTTGAAAACTCTTCTTATTTTTAAAATTCAACTACTTTCATAATAAACTTGGACTTAGGTCCATGCATTTTCAAAACATCTTTCACAAATAAACTTCAATCAACATTAATAAAACCTTGATATTTTTTTGTGAGAAGACTAAAAGTCATTCAATCTCATTTCAAACCATTTTTACCATCTTGGCTTTCATCTTAAACTTTTCTCAAAAGATTCGACTCTTGTCAATCCTTGTAGTGATGCAAACAACTATACTTCTACAATATATAGTGAAGTGAGATATTTTCCACTTGGGTGTTGAGTGAGGCATTGTTGATTTTAAAATCCAAGCCATATCCTCCACTTTGAGATGATGAAAACTCTCCTTTCTCATGATTGTGTGTAGTAAGTATGTTTTTCCACACGGACAATGACGATGATGTCTTATTTTATAAAATTAACCAACACACTTGTGTTTTAAAAAAATAATTCAAAGGTGAACTACGTGTACCCTGATCCCCTATTGCATGAAAGGTGGTATGTAGGCACTAAAGGTTCATAACCGCGGCGGGTGCAAAAATCATTAAAAAAAATATTTCTTTTCTCACCTCCACCATCTATTTTTATACAACATTTTTATAGCCGAAATATACAGATTTTACAAAGAGGTTCCTGCGGAGTGTCGTACATGTTTAGGCTGCTAATACCTTCCCTTTTCATAACCAACCCCCTTACCTTGAATCTTTCCCCCTTTTTTGGGTTATTCGCTCTTTTCCCATTCCTTTGGAAACAATAAAGCGCAGTGGCGATTTTTATTTTGATTTGTACAAGTCTAGTCAATCCAATGGCTTAGTCTTAAACATTTCTACCGCTACACCCTAGAACCCGGTTACTATTACTAGGACAGGTTGAGCCAACTAAACTTCAAGAGGGTACTTACCTATCAAACTCCATGCAAGCCTAAACATAAGGACTTGTCTGCTTTCTGTGTATATGACTATTTGTATATAACTACTTGCTTACTTTGCATACTTGTACATAACATCACGACATCATACCATAGCATGAAGTGTAAGATGAAAATGAGCAAAGATGAAAAATGACATAAAAGATAAAGGCTCAAGTGAGCAAAGATGAAAATTGCATGAAGTGTAAATGCTAAAGTAAATGGTACATAAAGTAAAAGCATAAAATAAAATCATAAAATAAAGTCAATTGTTAGAAATTAGTGGTTAGTTGGATGACCATCTTGAAACTTGCATTTGGAACTCATTAGAGGATTTGTAGAACCAAATCCTCTCAACAACAAGTTGCATTTTCTTTTTGTCAAGTATATCATCCATTTAAGAATCTCAAAGTAACACTTAATGATTAATGATGTTTAAGTGATCCACTTTGACCAAAATTGATGAAGTTCCATTAGAGGATTGGTAGAACCAAAGTCTCCTAACAATGGATCTCAAGGTTATTTGATCATAGAGTTCAAATTAACATACTTGGGATTGCAAACATAGGTTTTAGCCACGAATGATCATTATCTCAAGTCGGGACAAATTTTAGCGCTATGTTAAGCAATTGTAAGTGGACTTATATAGAAGTCGCACCTATTTTGAGCTCGGTCAATAGCAATCTATGCACCTCATGTTTTGAGACATGACATGTAAATCATCCCCCAATAACAATTGGTACAATAAGAATGTGATAAGATGAAGAGGGAAGGGGAAATGAATAAACCACATTTGAACCTAAATTTAATCAAACTATTATTAAAATCATTCATCAATTTTTATGGAGTTAGACTCAACACCATGGATCCATTGATGTTAATAAAGTTCATGATCAAAACATTAATCCAAGATCATCCAGAATATATATACAAAAAATAAAAATATATTTAAAATAAAAGAAAAAGGTTTTTAAAGTGATTATAAAATGGAAATTGGAGAGAAAAATAACAACTATACTCAAATTAATCAAGAAAATTAAGTAAGGCCATAGAAAAATCATAAAGGAACTCAAATATTTTTAAGAAAATTTTAATAATTTTTAAAAGTCAGAAACTATTTTTAAACTAAATAAAATTACTCAAATAAATGGAAAATAGATCAAAAATAGTAAACGTCAAGATAAAATTCCACAAAATTTCCAGAAAGTCAGAAATAAGGAAAATGATATTTATGAATGTTTTCAGAATTTAAAAATGTGAGAAAGTATTTTTAAAACAATTAAGATAAGGCAATTATGGTGAAAATCATGAAAAATACTAAACATCAAAAAAAATATGAAAAAAATACTTATAAAGTCATAAATAAATCAATGTATTTTTTTATATTTTTTCATTATTTTTGGATAAAAAATAAAAGAGTTATGAATTTCTGAAATTTAAAACAATTAAAATATAAAATCAAAAAATAAAATAAAACCAAAAAGATGTGGACCATCAGATCATAGTCAAAACGCGTTAGTAAGCTGATCAAGTGGACCAGGCGTGTTGTGCTTGATATGGACATTATTTGAAAATGCATTGGATCAGGAAAAAGGCAACTAATAAAAATAAAACAATTGACGCGTTATCATTGGTTGAGACGAGACATGTCATCGTCTTCAACCTCTAGACACCCTGTAATGGAGATTTCATGAGTTTCTTCAAATGAAAAAATTAAAATCCCAGACTAGTATCATTGGATTCGTCTCTTCAAGACGATTCTAATGGTACCATCGCGCCAAATTTATGTAAACTATGCAAGGCTATGTTTGAAGAAAACCAGAAAAAATAGCGAATACGAAAACCTGGGATATCTCACTCAAACATCAAGGAAATTGCAAATTATAAAGAGCACGAAGATCAGAAGGATACAGAGAGTAGATTAGCCTTTTATTTGAATCAATTTGGCCAAGAAATCTACCTGAATGAAGTAGTGAGAAGTTACTCTGAAACTGGACTTCTGTAGATCGATATAGGTCGAGGATAATTGTATGGTTAGCTTCAAAGAATTTCAATGAAGCTAAAGGAATGGAGCTTTTGGTGTTTGAAGGTTAGAATGTAAGAAATCAGAAATTCAAATTCATAGTTCGTATGGGATCTGAACAGGGGTCAATTGGCTATCAAAAGCTTAAATAAATGAATGAGAGATGATGCTATATTTATAGGGAGTGAATGGGACCCTTAAGCGTGTGAGATGATGAAGTTTGGAGGGAAATCGTGTGGGTATACAGCATGAACAAAGTGTGACTTGTTTAGCATCAAAACGCAGCTAAATCGTGCATTTCATGATGCTAAACGCCTTTGGAGAGTTTCTAAGCATGATTAGAAGCAAAAACGCGTGGAAAATTTATGATTAGAAGCTAAAACAAAGATTTCAAAATCTGACTTGTGATGAAACTTCAGTTTCAAGTTACGGAATTCAAATCAATGGCATTCTCAACTCAATGGGTCTTAGGGCATGATTCTTGAAGCTTTAGAAAGATGAGGTTACAAGCTTTGCAATGGGAAAAGAATGGAATAAAATGGTTGCTTGAGATGAAAGTTTCAATGAGTCAAAGTTGGAAAAAAGAAGTTGACTTTCCATACTTTAAAAATTTCTAAGTTTTTTCTTCAAAAGTGACTTATAATGTCTTGCATCCAAACATGGTCTTCCAATTGGAATTTGATCTTTACCAAAAAAGGATGGCATGAAGTAGATCTTTTGAATGACATTTTGAAACTTGAACCATTCAAAATATCCAAAAATTTAGAGAGTTATAACTTGTTGAAGTTGGCAAAAATTCATAAAATGACCTATAATTTTTTGCATCCTTAGGGCTTCCTCCATCCCTTTTCATATGTTGCACAAAAAAGAAGGGTTGAATTTAACATCTTCAAGATCATTATGGATAAAGGATGGGCTTAAGTTGATAAAAATTCATCAATTTATGATCATTTGAAGTCAAACAAAGTAATTTGAGGGTTCATCTGGAGGAGTTGTAATCTTTCTTCATCGTCAAGTTTCTTACACACAAAATTTCCTTGGAACTTTTGAAGTGATTTATTAATAACCCTTTAAAGAGAAGGATTTCTTTGGAATCACTCAAAAATACCAAAATATGAGCAAGATATACCCCATTGAAGTTCAAAACCCTAGCTCCTAGAGTAAGAAAAATGCTTTGGGAAATCTTTGCAATTTTGATTAACCTTCTTGCACCAATACCTTTTTCATGCAAATAGAAGTTGTTTAGGATGATAATGAAAAGTCAAAGCAACCAAAACCACTTCCATATCTTGATAAATGAAGGAGATATGCACTTGTGATCAATGGAAACAAAGACTTGTCCATTTGAGTCAAAGTTCTTCCATCAACCCTTGTACTTTTGAACTAATTTTGACAATCTCGAGGCATGATGAATCATAAAAGACTTTGTCATGATATTAATTCAAAACATCTTAATGATGAGACTTGAATCTCAATGAAGCTTGGTTGAGGAAGGCACATAAATGAACTCATGAATCCCTAGATTAACTTGATGGAATGTATTGTGCTTTCACCTACAACATCAACAATTGGGGGCAAACACTCATTGAATTTATTAGTTAAAGGATAATCAATACAAAACATAGATGATCATAAAATACAAGTCAATGTACTTGGTGATTTCTCCCAGAGAAAATCTAAAAATAGGGATAAGAACCAAACCCTAATGTGTGATCTTATTGTGATTGATACGATATGATGAAGGGGATCTTAGGGGGAAAATTGGGGTACAACAACTCTCCATTATGAGAAAGAAGTTAGAGTATTCTTGGGTAGTCTTAACTACATTTCCCACTTCATATATCACCTAACTGCTACTTGTGAGCCAATCTTCAAACTCTTGAAGAAAGATCAAGTAGTCAAATGGAATGACGACTGCCAAGCTGCCTTCGACAAAATCAAGGAATATTTGCAAGAGTCTCCTATCCTTATGCCTCCAATTGAAGGAAGACTCTTGATCATGTATCTAACTGTGCTAGAGAATTCTATGGGGTGTGTGTTAGGCCAACATGACGAGTCTTCCCGCAAAGAGCATGCAATATACTACTTGAGCAAAAAGTTTACCGACTGTGAAGCCAAATATTCATTGCTTGAGAAAACTTTATGTGCTCTGGCATGGGCTGCTCTCCGGCTAAGACATCATATGTTAACTCATACCACTTTATTTATTTCTAATATGGACCCTATCAAGGACATCTTTGAGAAGCCATCTCTCTCCGAGCGAATAGCTAGATGGGAAATGATTCTGACTGAATATGACATCCAATATACCATACAAAAGGCCATCAAAGGAAGTGTGCTAGCAGATCTTTTATCCCATCAAGCTGTTGATGATGACCAATCCACGAATTTTGATTTTCCGAACGAGAATATCATGCTGATAACTGGCTGTGAAAAGCCTGGACCGTATGACGAACCTAAACAAGGATCCCGATGGACTATGGTTTTTGATGGGGCTTCCGACACTCTTGGTAATTGAATCGGTGTTATGATTATTTCTCCTAAGGGTTTCCATACACCTTTCACTGCTAGATTGTGTTTCGATTATACAAACAACATGGCTGAGTACCAAGCGTGCATCTTGGGTCTAAAGGCTGCCATTAACCTAAGGATCAAGTTCTTGGATGTATACGGAGATTCTTCTCTAGTAATCAGTCAAGTTAAGGGATAGTGGGATACAAAACATCCTAATTTGATTCCTTACAAGGAGCTTGTGCTAACTTTGATCCCATACTTTGAGGAGGTTACTTTTGAATACTTCCCAAGAGAATAAAATCAGTTGGCAGATGCCCTAGCAACAATGTCATCTATGTTCAAGGTCAAATGGGATAATGAGGCCCCTAGAATTACAATTGAAAGATTTGACAAACCTGCACATTGTTACGAGATTGACACTAATGAAGAGAAGCCATGGTACCATGAAATGAAGAAATATCTTGAAGCACAAGAGTATCCTGAAGGAGCTTCCATCAATGATAAGAAATTTTTGCGAATATTTTCAGCCAAATTCTTCCTAAGAAATGAAATCCTGTACAAGCGTAACCATGATTCTACTCTACTTCGGTGTGTGGACAAGAAGAAGGAAGAGGAGATCATGGAAGATATGCATGATGGTATATTTAGGACTCAATCTGGTTGACACACTATGGACAAGAAGATTCTAAGGGCTGGTTACTATTGGTCAACAATAGAAACCGATTGTCACCATCACTCGAGAACTTGCCACAAGTGTCAAATCTATACCGACAAAGTTCATGTACCTCCAATTCCTTTGAATATCATGACTGCTCCTTGGCCATTTGCAATATGGGGCATTGACATGATTGGAGAGATCAAACCTACTACTTCCAATGGACACCGCTTCATCCTTGTTGCTATTGACTACTTCACCAAATGGGTCGAAGCTGCTTCATTTGCCTCAGTCACAAAGAAAGTTGTAGCCAAGTTTATCAAGCATAACCTCATCCGCCGATACAGAATCCCTGAAAGGATCATCACCGACAATGGAACTAATCTCAACAATGCTATGATTAGGAACTTTGTGTTCAGTTCAAAATCAAGCATCATAATGTTTCTCCATATAGACCTAAGATAAATGTCGCAATAGAGGCGGCCAATAAAAACATTAAGAAGATTATGCAAAAGATGGTGGTGACCTACAAAGATTGACATGAGATGTTACTGTTTGCTCTCCATAGCTACCGTACCTTAGCTCGAACGTCAACTAGGGAAACTCCTTTCTCTTTGGTCTATGGTATGGAAGTTGTCTTGCCTATAGAAGTTCAAATTCCTTTCCTAAGGATTATGAAAGAGGCTGATCTAGGCAAAGACGAGTGGGTGCATACTAGGTTGGATCAGCTAAACTTGATCGATGAGAAGCGACTGGTTGCTGTTTGTCATGGTCAGATATATCAAAAGAGTATGATCAAGGCGTTCAACAAAAAGATCAAGCCTCAAGTGTATCAGACTGGTGACTTGGTAATAAAGCACATCATTCTCCCACAAGGCGACCCCAGGGGTAAATGGATCCCACTTACGAAGGATCATTTATTATAAAGAAAGTATTCTCTGGTGGTGCCATGATGCTAACAACTATGGACGGCGAGGATTTCCCGCATCCTGTGAACGCGGACATAGTTAAAAAATACTATGCATAAAATGACCCGCTAGGTTGACGCACCTAGGAAAAAGTTAGGGGTTCATGCAAAAGATTGTACACCCGGCAAGTTGAAAACCTGAAAGGGTGGCTTGGGCAAAAAAGGGTATCCTGGTGGACTGAAAACCCGAAAGGGAGGTTCAGGAAAAAGTTAGGGATTAAAGCGTATGAATGTGTCCCGTTGGATCTCTACAACCAACTTTATTACCAAGGTCCGAGTCCAAATGATCCAAGATCAATCCAATAAATTTATTTCAACGGAAAGGGATGATGTTAGAAGACATAGGGGCAATAGCGGAGTTGGAACACAATGAGATCACTTCCACGTGACTATTATTTTTGTTTCACTTTGTATTCCTTTCATTCTTTCGATGATTTCCTCTTACTAGGATCTCTGTCTCCTTGTACAAAAATTCCTGTTTATAGGCAAACATCAATACAAATATACTTTGAAGTGCAAACTTTTTGTTTTTTCTGTTTTGAGTGCAAAAGTGTCCAATGACTAAAATTGAATGAACATGTGCATATCAACATGATTAAATTGTTAAAAAATGTATAAATAAAATAGTAACAAGCATCTCCTTAAGGATTTGGGATATCCCCACAAAGATACTTCAATAAGATTATCCCCACAAAGACGGATTCATGCAATCCCCGTCTAGAGTTCCAATCTCTCAAAAAACCTCTCCCCAGCTGAGTTGGTCTTAGAAAGAGGCCTTATGGAGTTCTACCTAAAGAAGTTACTTCCCTATAAGGTCGTCAAAATATTATCTTTAACCAGGTTTATTTCCCTAACAAACTACAAATCCCCCGGCTTGAGTTGGCCTCTCAAACTATTACAAATCAATGGACAAAACCCCTTATTCCACAGCAAAATCATTACAATCCTCAACGGAGTCGTTACTATCACCGCAAGTTTCTGCAAAGCCTGGAATCCGACCAGATAACAGCTCAACTTCATCCTTTCAAGCAAGTTACTACGAAGCCTGGACCCGACCAGATACTAGTTCAACTTCATCCCATCCAAACAAATTATTGTGAAACCTGGACCCGACCAGAAAATAGTTTGAGTTGCTAAAACCTGGACCCGACCAGATAATAGTAAATCTCAATTTTAAGTTACTAAAGCCTGGACCCGACCAGATATTAGTCTAACTTCTTCAAATTTCTGAAACCTGGATCTGACCAGATAATAGTAAATCTCAATTTTAAGTTACTAAAGCCTGGACCCGACTAGATATTAGTCTAACTTCTTCAAATTGCTGAAACCTGGACCCGACTAGATAAGAGTAAATCTCAATTTTAAGTTACTAAAGCCTGGACCCGACCAGATAATAGTTTAACTTCTTCAATTGCTAAAACCTGGAACCGACCAGATAACAGTTCGAGTTGCTGAAACTTGGACCCGACCAGATACCAGTTAACCTCAAGATCAAATTGTCGAAACCTAGACCCGACCAGATAACAGTTCGAGTTGCTGAAACCCGGACCCGGCCAGATAACCGTTTGAGTTACTACGAAACCTAGACCCGACCAGATAATAGTTTAATTTCTTCAAATCATTAACAAAACTCCTCTTCCCCATTAGAGTTTTCCACTATCCCTAGTGAGTTGTTGCAAAGCCTGGAATCCGACCAGAAAACAGTTAACTTCTTTATCCCTAGCAAGTTATTGTGAAGCCTGGAACCTGACCAGATAACAACTAACTTTTATTCTCCCCAATCAAGAGTAACTCCCCAGTAGAGAAATGGACAACTAAAACTCCTTAACTTTATTCCCCAAACAGAAATCAACATTTCCCGCAGAGTTTCCTCAAGCAAAGAGCCAAAGTCAATGTTCCCCAGTGGATTTCTCCTCAAACAACAAAACAGGAATTCCCAGTGGAAGAATTCTAAGCAAGGTTTGAAGATGTGCATACTCTTCATAATCTTCATCCCCAACAACAGTCTGGTATTTAACTTCCCAAAGCTCCCCAGCATTTGTCAAGGATTTATTTTCCAAGACAAAGATACACTTCAACAATATTTCACATTCATATATCATATTACATACATGAGAAATGAATACAACAAAATCTCAATTATTTTTAGGATATCATTGTTTCATGCATACATCTGCATGCAACTAACCCTCTTTCTTGCAGGAAAAGCCAACAAATCAACAGTCCTCTTCTGGATGGATTTGCTTCTACCAATTAATAATAGGCAATCAAAAGGCCTCTTCTGGTTAGATTTGTTTCCCCAGTGAAGTCACTATCACAAAACCTCTTCTGGTTAGATTTATTTCTCCCAGTTAAATACAGGAAAAAGACATCTACAATTTCAATATAAATCTACCAAGGATTTATTCTGATACTTCTTCCAGTTTCTACCAACAGCCACTCTAGATGGCATCTATAAGCCCATCTCCGAAAAACTCTTCATCATTTCTCTAAATGTAATCTTTAAGCTCATTCCCGATATAATCAATTAACACATCATCGAGTGCAAATTTCTGGGTACTATAATGTTCAATCATCTTTCACCTTCAAGTCACGAATGACGGACCCGCCAATCTAACCCTTCAGGTTTAAGAAGATTGAACAGGGGAAGTTGTTGTACCCCAAAATTTTCCATCTCTTTTCTCAAGATATTTCACAAAGGATCTCCAATTCTCAAGGAATTAATCAAACAAAATCACCTTTGAAAAACTGAGACCACAAATTAGGGTTTTGACTGAGAACGACTGATCACTGACTTTTGACCTAATACGCAATCTATTGGTTTGAAACATGGTATCAAGGATTCAAATTCATCATTTTTACCTAATTGCATATATCAAAACATTTCTCAAGATCAGTGGATTGATAGGTGAAATTTGGTCAACTGATGAAAAAGTCAATTGTACACTGAAAAGTCAAACTTTGACTTTTTGGTCAACATTAAGTTTCAAAGATCAAAATTCATCAAGACATTCAAGAATATCAAGTTTGATCTTCAAGAAAGTCAAAAGTCAATTTGAAAAGTCAAACTTCTCAAAACTTAGAAATTTTTCTAAGTGTTTTGTACATGATAATTTCAGTACTTCATGCCAATTTTTCACCAAGATCCATGATGATTCAAAGGAAACTTTCAACATGAAAGTTGTATATCTTGATGAATTCTACAACTTTCATGGATTCTACAGCTTTCAACATGAATTCTACATTATTTCATGGTCTCGATACATTTCATGCATTGTTTGTCTTAAATTATGGTTTTCTATTGGTTGATTTTATGTCTTGCCATACAAATCCTAATTACTAGCAATAATATAGAAAGCGATAAATTGCGGAAATTTAAAGTCCTACGCTATTACAATACTTTTAGGGGATAGGGTATAAGTTTAATGAATGGGGATGAAAGTGATAAAGCCCTAATTACTATTAGAAATAATTAATGATCCAAAAATAACAACAAAAAGTCTCAAAAATCAAGAATTTTGGTGCCTGGCTGACACGGGCCGTGTCATGTGACACGGGCACCCATGTCAGAACCCTGTAATTATCCTTGCATGATTTTTCTGTCCCAAACGAGCTGACACGGGCCGTGTCCCGTGACATGAGCACCCGTGTCAGGACCATGTCTTGCCACTTTATCCAGTTTTAAGCCTAGTAAGAGGGATATGGGCCATGTCCTGTGACACGGGCACCCGTGTCAGAATCCTGTATTGCCATTTTTCCTGTTTTCTTCCTGACACAGCCCGTGTCAGGCGATACGGCCTGCGTGTCAGACTTCCAGAAGCATTTTTTTGTAGTTTTGAGTGTTTGCAACTTTTCTACTTTGATTTGTCTTGTTATATTCTTTTGAAAACAAAAGTAAAATGATGTATGAACAAGGATATTACAGTTTGAGAAAACTTACCTCTTGAAGTGAAAACTCAAAATGTGTATGGATGTTTCCAAGTACAATGTGATGATTGATTGAGCTTCCTTAGACCTCCCTGAAGTTATTCCAATCTTTACTTCATGCTGAGATTGTTTGAAACTCTCCAACCAAGTCAAATTGCAAGATAATGTTTTTGAGTTTGGACGGTGATAATAATGATGTTATAGAAGTTGTTCTTGTGTTTGAACAACTTCTATATGATATATATGAAGTATGTGGATGGTTTGTTTGGACAAAAATGTAAGGTTTGAGATATTTGAAGATTTTGGTTTCTATGCTCAAGAGTGGAGGTTTTATGGACAATTATGGTTTTTTGAGAGTATGAGGGGTTTTGAGAATTTTTCTACACAAAAGAAAATCTGGCCCTTAGCTTGAAAATGACTTCTCTATTTAAAGAGAAGGTTTGATAGGACGAGAGAGTTTGTTTTACAAGCTGTCAAAAATCTGGTTTAGTTGAGATGTAACAACCAAGTTATTATGAAAATTGGTGTTCCAATGCATGGTACAATCATGGTATGAAGTTGCTAGAGGCTTTTAGGCATGTTGATTCTTACTTTGAAATTGTGTATGTGTAGAGAAAACAATTGAGAGACTCAAGGAATTGACAATTGCATAAAGCATGCTTTATGTGAATGGCAATGGTGCCTTTGTGCCATAAATGGAATGATGCAATGGAGAATATATGAATCACTTATATAATGGTTCAATCAATTGTGTAAACATCTGATTATGAATACATTTTCAAGTCAAAAGGCCTGCCAAGCAAGATTATGTAGCACATCATGCAAATTGGATTATGTGTTCTTCAACCAAATGTCTTGCAATTCAAGAATGGATGCCCAACTTTATGCCCTTGAATCTCCTAGTTCAAGTATGACAGATTCATGATCTTGGATGTTTTGGAAATATTGAAACATCCTCTACAACTTCCATGTTGGCCATTTTGAGAAAATCATTTTGGAAATATGTGAAAAAATTCCAAGAAGTTGGGATAAAATCCTGACCAAAATCTGTTGAAAATTTCTCTAAGTGTTAAATGAAAATGTCATGACTTCATGGGCTTATATATTCAAATCTAAGAATTTTTTGGATATCAACTCTCTAATACAAAGTTGTAGAATTCATAAAGATCTACAACTTTCATGTTGAAAGTTTCCTTTGAATCATCATGCATCTTGGTGAAAAGTTGGCATGAAGTAGTGAAATTATCATGTACAAAACACTTAGAAAATTTTCTAAGTTTTGAGAAGTTTGACTTTTCAAATTGACTTTTGACTTTCTTGATGATCAAACTTGATATTCTTGAATGTCTTGATGAATTTTGATCTTCGAAACTTAATGTTGACCAAAAAGTCAAAGTTTGACTTTTTAGTGTACAATTGACTTTTTCATCAATTGACCAAATTTCATCTATCAATCCACTGATCTTGAGAAATGTTTTGATATATGCAATTAGGTCAAAATGATGCATTTGAATCCTTGAGAACATTTTTAAAACCAATACATTGCGTATTAGGTCAAAATTCAATGATCAGTCATTCTCAATCAAAACCCTAATTTGTGGTCTCAGTGTTTCGAAGGTGATTTTGTTTGATCAATTCCTTGAGAATCCTTGAGCATTGGAGATCCTTTGTGAAATGTATTGATAAAAGAGAGGGAAAATTTTGGGGTACAACAGTAGCCTACAACCATAATGGTGGCATAAATCATCGTTACCCAACTGCAATAGCGTCATTTACCTTGCGCTCAAAGTTACCTGAGCATAATGTCCAATGATCTCCCTAAGGTTTAAAAATGTTTCCTTATTTTCCTTCATTTCAACCTTGTCAATGATACATAAACGCCTAAGATCCATTTCATGCTCTCCTCAGCATGCACGCAGCACAACAAAGTTCTTAAGTATATTCTAATACAGGAAAACTACTACACCAAGTATAATCCAAAATGAAATCTTTATCCAAGTAGAGGACTTTAACAACACTAATAAATCCTACGTCTTTCCTTAAATCTCATAACATCATTGATCCATATAATCTCATATTTGGATCTCATTCTAATCATAATCTCAACACTACCATCTCGTCATCCGGTTGGTGATAGAGACTTCCAAATTTTCCTGACACGTGTCGATACCATGTCATCAATGACACACAATCCACGTCACCATTTAACTTCCTCTTTTCCTCAATGATTTCTCTACTCTAACCATTCTTAATTGGCATACTCCTCATCTCCTTGTGCTTCTCCAATACCCTTACCTCCTTCCTATTACCAAACATCTCATACCTGACCTCATCTCAAATAACTATGATATTAATCAGTTAAGCTCAACAAGCTTCTAATATCTGTAACTGACTTTGGAGCCGCTCAATTTAGAACTGCATCCACCTTGGATGGATCTACATATACCTTTGCTTGAAATAGAATACTCAAGAAAACTCACTTTCCCAAACTAAAATTTACACCTTGACAACTTAACATAAAGTTTCCTCCTTTCGACACTGCAATACAAATTGCAACATTCAATACGTCCATCTTCTGACCTGGATTAAATCAGAATGGCCTCAATAAATATCGTAATAAATTAATCCAAATATTCATAATGCTTATACTAACTTCTAAAAGCTTTCCTCTAACTATCCTCATCCCTCAACCAAATCTGAAGGTAACTCAACCTCAATTCGATTATACCAAAGGCATACTTGCCTACCCGTTGATTCATCGAATCATCAATCATTTGAAGAGGATGTTTAATTTTAATCATTACCTTAATTAACTGTCTATAGTCAACACATGACCTCATACTACCATTCTCTTTCTTTACTAACAACACCAGAGCTCCCAAGTGATACGCCCAGTCTTACAAATCTATTGTCCACACATCTCCTAATAGCTTCTTCAGTTTTCCCAACTTTGAAGCTGACATCCTGCATGGTGCCATATGAACAAGTCTGGTACCAAGAACGAGATCAATAGCAAAAGTCCACCTCTCATCTAACATCACCACGTGAGAAATAAATTAGTTTCAGGTGCTAGAACAATTTTTAAAAACAAATTTCATCATGTTAGATTTCTAATGCTTCAAACGGAACTCAAATTGGACGTCCAGAACTCAAGTTATGAATTTTCGAAGTTTTCATAAAATTCAGTTTAACACAGTGGTAACCAGTTCCCTCCAGGATGGTAACCGGTTACATCCCTGTAACCCAAAAATACTACGCTACTGTCTAGTTGGGTAATCGATTACCTCCTAGTCGGTAACTGATTACACCTTCAACTTTTTTCCTTTTTCGCCTAAAATTATATAGGGTAATCGATTACTCCCAGAACAGTAACTGATTACACGCAGTGTAGAAGCACTTTTATGCTGCTTCTCGACACGAATATCACTTTTCTTATCAACCCAAAACATTATTCCTCTTATTACTCAAAAGACATATTACTCTTCCAAAACCCCAGTTTTCAAAATATCAAAATCTCAATTCTTTTCACAAGACTACTAATATCTTTGAGTTCCGACTCTAACTCGTGATTTACAAATACCCAACAACATCAATGACATTGAGCAACTACCTACATGATTCCAACAACAAAATCACAATAATTCATCACTTCAGCATTACTCCGAATAATGACAACACACATAATGATAACTCAACACTGACAACTTCACAATCAACATGTAGTGCTGAGAACATTGCAACCATGCGAGCTTCATCTTTTAAGAGTTATCCAACTTACTTAACAAATATCTTCCGACATAAAAAAATTTCATTGACTCATCAAAGAAATTCGTAATCCTTGGGTTTAACTCTAAACAGTTCACTCCAAGGATAACATTAAGTCAATCCAACATCTCTCTCTAATGACAAGTCGCAATTTCCCCCTGGATAACATCAGGACCCCCACACAATTGAAACATCATTAGCCATAACATCGCCTTCCATCCCTAGGGATGCAAACAACACAAGTACCTGATCATTCCCTCTTAAGGACACTTCGACCTAACCGCTAGATATAGATTATGAATATGTACTTCCTTCAAAATCGGGAAACAACACAGCCTCGCTAACATTTACGCCCATGCAATCCATGACATCCTGAACCAACTGTTCTCACTTGAACCATCTCAGTGGAGCACAAGCTTCTCCCCCACTTGTTTTAATCCCACTCCTGTAAACAAACGATTGGAGAAGCAAGAAAGCACCGACAGTGTTTCACATACATGTCGTGTACTAAGGAACAACACACCGACAATATTCAACTATCGTACTTCCCTGACTCGACAACTTGGTCGAATGGACCGACTTGCTCTGATACCACTAATGTAACACCTTATTTCCCCGTCGATAATTTAACCAAAAATTAGAGTAAATTAATTCATAAAATAAAAACATCAAAAATAGGATGTCACCTCTTCGTACATACACACATGCTCATATAATAAGATACACAACACGTAATCACATATTCACCAAGTCTAAACTTCATTTCATTTATTCTGAGTAGAAAAACATCAAGTACAATTATTCTTAACACTTTAACATGAGTTATAATTCTCATAATTCAAACTTCAACATGCATCATCAAATAAATCCAACAAAGTGGAGTTCTACAATAGTTTGCTCCCATCATAATAAAACAAACGCAAAACCCCCGTGTTACATATCATAGCTGACACCGACTTAATCTACGCAAAATAATTCACTTTTCAATGAGCCTCTACCTCGAGCTACTTTGGATTATTTACATGCTACCCACATAGAGGCAACATTCAAACATAAGGGGTGAGATATCATAACAATATAATAAGTTATATAATCATAGGTATACGAAAGATATATCAAACAAGATTCCAAGCTCAACAATCATAATTCTTAATGATTATACAAGTACATACATATTTATCATCATCCATCATATAACACATACCAACTATGCAACTCAACTTCATCATTATATCAACAATTCAATCAAATACAATGCAACTGACACTGATGCAAGATGCATGTGGTACCAATGGGGCAAAACCCTCATCATGATAATGCCAACTTAGGGAAACAATAGCATAATAAGACAAAACCATCATCAGAATAATGCCAAGTTAGGGAAACAACATCATAACGCCAATACATGCCATTGTTTACCAATACAGGCCATCGTTCACCAATACATGCCATCATTCATGAATGCATGTGACACTGACATGCAACAACGCAATTCATATTGATTATTCTTACTTATCAATTTCACGCCAATACATGCCATCATTATCGTCATTAGCATGTCATACATCATGCAAAACAATCGAATTATTCATACAACATCATCTTACTCAATCGCATCAATATGCATCACACTTCATACAACATTAACACACAAGGCATAAACCTTCACCAAAATAATCATCATAAGATAGAAAATATCACATCACATCAACAACAAAATCCTCATGATTATTTCCACAACAACAATAATTCATCATTAAAAATAGGACATTCCCAATTAATCTACTATACGAAGCATTTGCATACATTTAACAAAACAACATAACTCGACAGTACGAAACACCCGCCTATGCATCAAATAGTTAGAATTATGGTACTAAAAATATTTTTAAGAGAAATTATGTTAAACCAGTGTTCCAACGATCCTAACTATGCGTCAATCGAATACCCAAAACTCAAGTTATGAATTTTTGAAGTTTTATAAGATTTACCAACACCGACAACCTACAACAACAGACACTGACACCATAAAACATCTTTACACACCAATTAAATTTAGTTCCATAACTTGAAACCATTTTTACAAGAAATTACATTGTATTAGTTTTCCAACGGTTCAAACGACATCCAAAACGGACTCACAGTTTGAAAGTTATGAACTTTTGAAAATTTCATTTTTTTCAATTTACTCTCGGGGTAATTGATTACCCAATATGTGGTAACCGGGTACACCCAGTCAAAATGCCCAGAAATGCTATTTTTTCACGCGGTAACCAATTACCCATATAGTGTAACTGATTCCCACTGTACCAGAGTAAAAAAGCTAGATTTTTATGTTACGAAAACCATCATTTTCCAATCCAAAACCCCAATTTTTCTACATCAAAAAACATAATATAATTTATCACATTGTCATACTACATCTACTACATTCTAAGTCAACTCACATCATCAATTTCATAAATTATGCATAATTTCAATGGATTAAATCAAAAACAATCTACACCCAAAACCTAACATTCAATATCATCATCTACCCACAATTATACCACATATTAGAGAGTCAGAACCTCACCCTTATCTTAGGTTGTAGATTCTTCAAGCTTCAACAATGGTTCCTCTCTTCTTAGCTCTTCCTCTTTCTTGCTTCTTCTCTTCTCTCGTTTCTATGATCGATCAAAATAAAAATGCTCTTCTATTCCTCTTGTTTTTACTTATCAAGCCTTTGGACCCCTAAATCAAAAATCCCAACATTGCCCTCACTTGTTCAACACAACGTTACCATCTTGCCCTTCTTGTCTTACACTATTATTCTCCTCATATTATTATAAATAATAATTCTATATATTATTATTAAATCCAATTTAATCTCAAATAATTATTTAAGCTCTAAATAATTATAAACTAATTAAATCCTCATATTACTCTCATTCCCATACACTCATAGCACTGCATTCACCAATGCACCACCATGCATCACATAACTCACCATAATTCATATATTCACCAATAATCACCAATATTCACACTAAATTAATCAAATAATTAATCTAGATTTTCTAGGTGTTACAGTGAGTACAACTTCCGTCATTAGATGTTTTGCATGATGTCAAAACTGTGTAAAGCTATCACTTTTGTATATTGAACGATATCTCTATGTCGTGTGACACTCCTACGCATTAAAGGCCTTAGGAACCATTAAAAAGAATTTTGAAATTGATCCAAGTCATGAAAAACAAGTTTTTGCATAAATTTTTATTGCATGTATCGACACAAACGATTTTTAGGTCGATACATGAAACTCAGTTTTGAACCTTGTAGCCTTTGGAAGGTTCAGGGTTAACACATGCATTACACATGTCGACACATACTGAAGCATTTCCGAAATTGCAGAAATTATTATTTTATGTGTCGACACATACGAATTTCAGGTCGACACATTTATTGTTTTTTTAAAGCCTGTAGCCTTTTACTTGCTTTGGTCGACACTAGGTCCCTTCAAGTTGACACATACAAGTTAAAGTTAGCGTATGCGTCAAGACTTACGATTTTTAGGTCGACACATACTGAATTGTTTGGTTAATTTTTTAAATCTTTTTAATTCCAAAAATTTCCTTTTTGCCTTAAACTTCCAAAGCTATAAATATATCATTCATGCATCGTTTCAACTTAATGATATCATAAAATTAGCCTACATTTGCTCTTCATCTTCAACCTCCAACCTATGCATACACACTAATAAACCGTTGTAACAATTCTTTGTTGGGTGCCATTTAGGCGAGATTTGATAACGTCCAATTAGGTTCTTGTGAGCCGAGAATATTGGGTTGAGATTTGTAGGGGTCTTCATCCGGAAAAATCATGGGTTTGTCTTCCAAGATCATTGATTGATTTGGGGGTTTTTGTGCAAGACATTTAAAAGTTGATTGCGTCCCAGTGAAACCCTTTGGAGATAAAGAAATAAAAAGGATCCTTTGGAGATAAAGAATGCAAAGGAAGTAACGAGAGAATTATAGATCATAATTAAAGTCTTGTGTTGCAATAGCTATAATTGATCGTTCGTGCGCAAAAGATTTAGAGATAAAGAATACAAAAGAGTAGAAATATCGATAACTCATTGGGATCTATTGTATCTTAGTCTTTTTGAAGATAAAAATAAGATAAGGGGTTGAATCAAAAATAAGCATTATGGTTTGTGGAGTTGCTCTTGAACACTTCTCTTGTATCATTTTTTTGTATAGTAAGAATTATCCTAATTTCATTGGAATTAGGCGCAGGCGTACCGACATGCGAGGACAACCATAGGGAGCCGTGAATAAAAATCCTTGTGCCGCTCTTTATTTACTTTTTACTCACTTTTATTTTCATTATGTAATTTTTCGAATAACATTGTTTAATTGATTGACTCGTAAGAATTTTTATGCAATTATTTTGTTTAAAGTGGTGTGTTGATTATATTATGATCACTTTGATTATAAGTGGTTTTTATATCAACACAACTCAAAGAAATATTTTGAAAAGTTGAACGCACACCAAGTGTTTGACAAATTGCAATGTTCTATCTCTTACTCTCATTTACTCTCTATATGCAAGTTGTTGAATATGTTGTTTGATCGATCAATTCATATATAGTTTTTCTTTGATTGTTAAAGTTTAAATTGCTTTGTTTATGAGCTTATAATCACTTTGATTTTAATACATTTTTCATATCAACAAAGCTCAAAGAAAACTATGAAAAATTGATTGCGCGCCACATGCTCGATAAATTGTCAAGTAATGTTTTTTAGTATGATTTCATTGGAAATAGGAAACCATTGTGATACAATTGAGATACAATTATGTTGATTGATTTTATCATTATCTTAATTCCATATGGCTTGTGCATATCCGAGTTTCTAATAACTAGGTTCGTTTAGACTACTATTTTGATCTAGGCCAAAAACCTTCAGCTCAACATTGTTTTTCAAATAAGTTTTTAGGTAACCATTTTGAAAGGTAATTTTTAATTGGGGATCTATTCACCCCCCCCCCCCCCCTAGATAAGTCTTCATAGTCTAACAAGTGGTATCAGAGCTACAGTTTATTTCCTGCTTTAAAACTCTTATTAGAAAATGACGTACAAACCTAAAGGGGATTACAAAATAGCCCCAATTTTTTCGGAAGAAAACTATAGTTACTAGAAAGCTTGTATGCAAATTCAGGTTGATTCATATGACAATAATATGTGTGACGCTATTACTTAAAACAATGCTAATGGAATTTCCAAATCTAAGCCGGAAGCACTATGGAATAATGATGATAAGAAAAATACATTAAATCTCATTAATCGTTTGAACCCACTTGGTAATATTATTTCTAATGCAATTACTACTAACAAAGTTGTGAGATGTCTTACTAGGAATTGGTAACTGAAGGTCACCGGGATCAAGGAAGTCAATAATTTTACAAAACTTGACCTCACTATATTGTTTGGTAAGTTTGAAGAACATGAGCAAGAACTTACTTGCTTAGACAAGCATGAGAAAAAGCTTGAGAAGAAGAAGAATAAAAATGAGAAATACACGAATAAGGAAGAAAGAACTAAGTTTAAAGCTCTTAGGGATTCAAGTTCAAGGTCCTCAAAAAAAGTGATCACGTACACAACAGTGATTTTAGTGATGGTGAAGATTTAAATTGTCACGTTGGTTGTATGAAAGGCTTGTCCAAATGCAATCAATTTTTCACTAACCCCAAAGGACCCAATGAAAACTGGGTACCTAGATTATCTTGTTGATTTTGTAGGAAAGTTATCTTGACTCTATGAAGAGAATATGGGTTCTCATTTATGGTGGCTCAAGGCATATGAACATATTCTCATCCTATTGTATATGTGACAAGATAAATTATGTGATCTAGAAAGAAATAAGTTTTTTTAATTGGTAAAAGAGGCATAAGTTAATTTTGATATTGTATCTGAGATTACTCGGAAAAGCTATTTCATTTCATAATGTAGGTGTATCTTCAAGATACATACTCAATGACATCGAAGAAGAAATTGATCAACCCGAATCGTTGAAATATGAGGAGGAGAAAGATAACTAACATGAAAAGGATAAAATGAGAGTTCAATCAAAATGAATGATCATCAAATTAACGAATTTCATGGATTCATCACAAGTTATACTTGTGGGTACTTTGTCAAAGCGAAAAGTGGTAAGATCGTGTTGTTCTAAAATCTTTGTGGCATACTTTGCATTTGGTTCAACTTTCTTTTGAGAGTTACTTGTGAAATGCAAGTGCATCCTCCGTCATATTGTACGTGAGGTAGTATCAATTTAACTTTTACTTTGTTAGTAAGTTCCCTCTTTTACTTGTTTATTTCTCTAAGTATGTGACATTCTTGGTGTATGGTATATATATTATGAGTATTAATTTGCAACATAATTCTTAATTGATAATTGATCGGAAAAATAGCAAGTGTACTATTTTTCTTCTTGTAATAATAGAGAAGATTCCCTGAATGTCTATCTCAAGGAATACACAAAAGTACTGAGTTCAATTAAACAAAAACTTTAACTGGGGGTTTTGTTTGGAAATTCCACTTATCAATAAGTAAAAATAATGCAGAAATATAAATAGGTTCTTTCACAGATATGAGTAACATGCTAGGGTAAAGTGTATAATTTTCCCTATAATAATATTGAATCTTGATTTCTTCAACAACTTCATAACATTCAATTACCATCCCTTAAGATTATTTTCCCCTAAGTCCTTAGTGAGAAAACCTTTGAAATTCATCCTAAATCCTAAGTCCTTAGAGAATTATGATCAAATCAAGCCTTTGTTTCATCAAGAGTTAACCGATAAATATAAGGTATCCCTAGTCTTAGGTGATATCTACTATAGTCTAATCGTATAAAATCCTTAACAACCGTGGTCTAACTAATTGTTAGTCGTAAATTAATCCTTGTTGGTTCGACAAAGAAAGCATAAAGAATTGTACAATTGAATTGAATATGAAAAACACATAGATTAAAGAAATTCAAAACCAAAGTTGTTTACAAAATAAAATCATGGACACTCTTAGAGTTGAGGGGTTTAGCTACTTATATTGTTCAAAATAACTACAAGATAAAATTAGACATTACAAGTATTAGGATAGCTTCGATCTTCAATTGCTTCTGCTCATGAAAATATTTCGCCTTCCAATCACCTTTATCTCTCTAATCTTCAATCGTGTAAAAATCTTCTCAAAAGTCCCCTAATTCATCGTGAAAACTCATCTAAATATTGAACAATTCATTTGTCTCGGTCGAAAATGGCCAAAACGTCCCTCTAAGTCATAATTAGTGAAAAATCATGAAAGCACTCAAAATCAGCGTCACTGGCCAACATGGCTCATGTTAGGTGACACATCCGCCCATGTTGGCCATCTGAAATTATATTTTATTTTTCAAGTCCCAAGAAAGCTAACACGACCTGTGTCAGCCCCTGGCTTCCTACTTCTTCCATGACGCCCATCCTGACACGGCCCGTGTCAAGCCTCCTGTAGATGGATTTTTGACTTTCTCCGAAACTCCGAGTTTTTGCACTTTCCACTCTGAATTGTCCTGATTTATTCCTTTGAGCCTAAAAATAGTAAAACACACAACCAACTCATAAAATATGGTCAAATAAAATGAAACACTCAATAATCAAAAGAAAAGATAAATGAAATTATTGGTAAATAAATGTGTAAAAACCACTGGTCAAACTCTCCCAAACTTGAATCGTTTCTTGACCTCAAGCAACAAAAACAAGAGCTCGTGACATTCGCAACATACATGAGACTTCTATTCAAATTGATCAAGAGATATTTCGTCCCGTGTTCACATGACGCGAAGAGTTTTTGTAAGAATCTTTTAAACTTGAGCTTCCTCTTCGGACACCTCTCTAACTATGCTTTGTACTTAATTCTCTTTCTGATTTTCCTCCTTTTTCATTCGGACAATCAAATTAAGGAAATGAGAATCATGTTGATCATCACATGCACAAGACTAATCAAGAATTTTTTGCAGTTATATAATGTCCTTATTTGGACGATGTTTGGGGATTAACCCCCTTTGGGATGAATAACCGGGTGAGAGTTATCCAAATTAGCGGGCCGGTTGCCTTTTACCGCCTCTTCATCATCTGGTGCCAATTTTATTTACTTCTCAACCAATCATACATGCATATGAATCTAGATTATTCCAGACTGTCAGGATAAACTACTCAAAGAGTACTTCTCAAGATACAAGCACTATGGTATAAACTACACGTTAAACTCGTATCATTGTCACCTTATCTGAACTTTCTACCCTTAAACAATCATTCATTTATCTCTATATACTTCCCCGATCTCTTTGAATTACAAGCTCTTGTGCAAAACAACAATTTTTGGTCAAAATTTGGGACAAACTTCAACGGGTGGTTTTACAAAGAAAATAAAATTAAAAAACAAATAAATCGCAAAATAAATCACCCAAACTTGAAATAAAAATTGGCCCTAATGTTTCAGAACAAGATCGAGAAGGGTGAATCACAAAGGGTGATGCAATACCAACTACTACCTCCTAGCTTTCACCAGTAAAAACCCCTTTTTATTACCTAAAAACAAACAAAACAAAAAGAAAATATAAGTTATTAATAGCATGGGTTTCCTCCCATGAAGTGCTTCGTTTAAAATCGTATGGCTCAACGGTTTATCCTCTTTATTATGGGGGGTACTTCCTCTTCCACACCTTGTTACTTGTCCTTTCCGCAACCCAGAACTCATCCAAATCAAAAGTATGAACCACTTTGTGCCTCCAGTCACTAACAACTTTCATCTTCTCACCTCGTTGTTCCTTCTTCTTTCTCTTCTTGACTTCTTGACTGAACTTCTGAATTTTTATTGATGCCACCTAAGTGACTACGCTGGAGACTTTTTCTGGGGGTGGTTTTGAAATTTTGTTGTCTCTTTAGTCATACAAACTGAAGCTTGATGCTTTTCACCTGCACCTTGCTTTTTGATCTCCAACACCTTCAAAGTTATATCCTCATCAAATGATTTTAACGTCAGATTACTTGTCTTGATATCAAAATTGCATAGGCTAGTCAGCAAAAATTATCGACCAAGAATGATAGGAGTCTCTTCATCTTTAGGAATGTCCATGATCTGGAAATCAATTGGAAATATAAAATTGTCAATTTCCACCAATACATCTTCAACTATCCCATATGACTGCTTGATGGTGTGATCAATAAATTTCAATTTTGTCCCACTCTCGCTTATCTTCTCAATACCAAGCTCTTTGAAAATAGATAATGGCATCGAGCTCACACTAGAACCAGAATCAATTAGAACCCTCTTGAATGTTTTGTCTTTTATAGTGCAAGATATTACAACTGACCCCAGATCCTTCTGCTTGATAGGGATTTTCTCTCTGGCGTGATTACACACAATTTCTCATCACTCGGTACCCGTCCATTTTCTGTTGGTATATTTTTTAATAGTACCTCCTTCATGAATTTCTGGTACAAGGGCATTTTCTCGAGTACTTCAAAGAACGGTATGTTAATCTCTAGATTTTGAACATTTTTACAAATTTTTTGAAGTCTTTCTCTTTTGGGTCCTTCTTTGCTACCTGAGAGGGATAAGGCAACTTAATCACGAGTTTACTCTCCTTTGACTCTTCTCTTCAGTTGGCTTTGCAGGCAATACCACTTCCTTCTTTTTCTTGTTTTCTATCACTTCCAACTCTACCTCTATGATCAGATCATCATATTCCTTCTCTTTTTAACCTTCTTTAGCCACTTTCTGACTCCTTGTTGCGACAACATTAACATTCTCATGGATTTTTTTATTTGCGTGTGCTTGTAGAGATAATTGATGTGAAACCTTTCCCATTTGAACTTCCAAATTTTTGATCACAGTTGTGGTATTCCCGTTATTTCTCCTTGTCTCTTATTAGAATTGAGAAGTGTGGGCATCCATCCTTTCAATAGCTACCTCCCACTCTGCCATCTGAGGAGTTTGTTGATGAATTTGGTTGTTTCCTTGCTGCGATTTCCAGGAGAAATTTGGATGATTCTTCCACCCCGGATTGTAGGTATTTGAGTAAGGATTATTCTGCCTTAAAAATTTGATCTCTTCAACTTGTTGTAGAGTTGCAAGACAATGTACAATCATGTGTAGTCCACTACAAATTTCACAACTTTCATTTTGTGCATGTTGAACCTGAGCTACCCATTGAGTACCCATGTTTATTGCTTTCAGTTTTTTCTCCACTTCTACAACAATTATCTCTTTGATTTTGAGTTGCTTGTTAACTTCTAACTTCACATCAATCACTCCCTCTGGTTTACATGTAACCCTATCATACAGCTCCAGATGCTCATTTGCAGCAATGACTTCAATGATCTTCTTCAAACCAATGGCTATTATAAAGTTGGATGAACCACCGATTGCTGTATCAATCAGCTGCTTTGTCTTCATTCAGAGGCCATTTACAAACATCTGCATTTGTTCAGTTTGATTCATATTATGAGTGGGACAAGCAACTAATAACCTCTTGAATCTCTTATATGCATCACCTAGTGACTTTCCTTCTTTCTGCTTAAAATTCACAATATCATATCTTTTGCGAATGTAAACAGAAGCAGGAAAGTATTCATCCAAGAAAGTTTTCTCCATATCTTCCCAAGTAGTAATATTCCCAGCAAGAAATGAGTAAAAGCACTCTTCAGCATCTTCAGAAAGCATGGACAGAAACATTCTTAATTTCTTTGATTCTCCGGAGTGCCCCTCAATCTTCAAAGTAGTGCTCATAGTGAGAAATCTTTGCAAATTCTTATTTGCATCTTCATTTATCTTTCTGGTGAAAAATTTGTTCTCAAGTTGTCGAATTGTAGAAGGGTGTAGCTGTAAATTTGCAACAGTTACCGGTTGATTCATAATAGTCAACCGACCTGCTGGAGCATTTGCTCATCCATAGTCCCTAAGAAGTCTCTCAGATTCTGGTGGATCTTCAACCATTGTTCTTTCCTCTTCCTTTTCGGACTCTGAACCTGAATGATGTTCTGACTCTGACTCTGTATGAACTGAATGTTCTTCTTCAGAGGCCAGTCTGGCTAATTAATCTTGACTACACCTTGCGTGAAAAGTTCTTTTAATTTCTGCATCAAAAGAAAATTCAGTTGAGGCCTTTCCTCACATACAAAGGTTAGACACAAATTATTAATAACAAAAATATAAAAATTACAAAAAATAAAACTTTAGTCGCAGAGCAACAAAATTCAAATTGAACTCTATATTTTGGAAATTCCCGATAACGGCGCCAAAATCTTGATCAAAAAAATAGCAAGTGTACTATTTTGCCTCTTATAATAATAGGGAAAATTCCCTGAATGTCGATTTCAAGGACTGCGCAGAAGTACCAAGTTCAATTTGTGGTACAATTAAACAAAAACTTTAACTGGTGGTTTTGTTTGGAAATTCCACTTATCGATAAGTAAAAACATTACAGAAACATAAATAGGCTCTTTCACATATATGATTAACATGTTAGGGTAAAGTGTACAGTTTTCCCTGTAACAACCTTGAATCCTGATTTCTTCAACAAGTTCATAACATTCAATTACCAGCCCTTAAGATTATTTTCCCCTAAGTCCTTAGTGAGAAAACCTTTCAACATTCATCTTAAATCCTAAGTCCTTAGAGATTTATGATGAAATCAAGCCTTTGTTTTATCAAGAGTTAACCAGTAACTATATCGTATCCCTAGTCCTATGTGATATCTACTATATTCTAATCGTACAAAATCCTTAAAAACTGCGGTCTAGCTAATTGTTAACCGTAAATCAATCCTTGTTGGTCGTCAAGTGATATGGGTGGTCGTGTCAGGCCTCCTATAGATAGATTTTTGACTTTCTCCAAAACTCTAAGTTTTTGCACTTTTCCTCCGTGAATTGTTCTGATTTATTCCTTTGAGCCAAAAAACGTAAAACACCACACATAAAATATGTTAAAATGAAATAAAACACTCGACAATCAAAAGAAAAGTTAGCTGAAATCAATGGTAAATAACTGTGTAAAAATCACTGGTCAATAATCATAGTGACTTATCAATTTATATACTTGAAATGACCTCATCATAATATATTTTCATGTATTTTTTAAACAGTTATATGTACATAAGCATGTTTATCTTCATTAAATGTCAAGCATAACACATTTGATAATATATCATATTTGATTCTACTAACATGTAACTTATCAAAGAGTTCTTTAAGCTTATGCAGGGAGTGTTTGAAATTAGTCTTATGGGAAGTTGAATTACTTTCTGGACTCCAAATAAAGTAACTCAAGGAAGAAACACATGTATGGGGATTACCTTCAAATTCATGTTTAAAAAATGGATGTTGTGTTTGAGCATTTTGATAGCGAAAATCAACTTGCCAACATTTTCACAAAAACGTTTGCAACCAAACCGTTTTCAACAATCATGAGAAATTGGGGATTATTAATGTCTCCAATGTTGATTTCTTTATTATGATGCTTGCACTTTTATACTTTTGCTCTAACACTTTGTTTGAGTATTTTATATCATATGAGTGTAACTTCCATTCCATCAAGAGTAAGGTAACATTGTTTCAATTTCTCCTTGAAAGTAAGATTTGCCTTAATGCATGTTACTTGTTTATGTCCAAAAATGCTTGATATTTTCTCAAATGATGGAAACCATGAATGTTCGTTTACAAAATATTTCTGATTACTAACCATTGTGTGTTCTTAATCTATATGCTTATAATGACTTCATGTATTAATTTTTTCATATTTTTATAAGTTTGTTCTTGGAGTGCAAGCATGTGTTTTTGTTTATTATTAATTTCTTGCACTTGTGCTTGAGCTAATAGTATGCATGTTATTTGCAATATGTATTTCTTGTTGTCTTGGATATATGGTATGACAAACATCTTCTTTTTGGTTTTATGCTAGGCACATGCGTGTGCGGCATCGGGAGATCCATTATGTTCTGTTATGTAATCGTGACGCTATAAAAGCAACTTGACATATTTTCTATTTCCTGCTTGTTTATTCTTTATGTATTGCATTACATTTGTTGTGATGTTATTTGCCGGTTATTTTTGATTTTTGCATCATTACATATATATGGGGACATGTGATTGTTGTTCTTCTATGCAAAAACACCTTTGAGTGATATATTTATATTTGTATTAGACTATGATACTTCTCACGGTTTTCTATCTTTCTTTTGATGTTTTCAAAGGGGGAGAAGCATATGCGAAACGAAGTTGAGAAGCACAAAGTCAGGGGGAGCCTTCGATAACTACATGAAATGCATCGTCGCAAGTTTTGCCATTATAAAAAAAAGGGGAGTATGTGAGTACAACTTCTGTCGTTAGATGTTTTACATGATGTCAAAACTGGGTAAAGCTAGCATTTTTGTTTATTGGACGGTATCTCTATGTTATGTGACACTCATATGTATTAGAGGTCTTAGGAACCATTAAAAAGCATTTTGGAATTGATTCAAGTCATGAAAAAGAAGTTTCTGCATAAATTTTTATTGCATGTGTCGACACATACGAGTTTCAGGTCGACACATGCAACTCAGTTTTGAAGCCTGTAGCCTTTGGAAGGTTTAGGTCGACACATGCATTGCAAAGGTAGACATATACTGAAGCATTTCTGAAATTGCAGAAATTATTATTTTATATGTCGACACATACAAATTTCAGGTTGACACATTTATTGTTGTTTTAAAGCCTGTAGCCTCTGACTTGCTTCTGTCGACACATAGGTTCCTTTAGGCCGACACATACAGGTTAAACTTAACGTATGCGTCGACACTTACGATTATTAGATCGACACATACTGACTGGTTTGGTTAATTTTTCAAATCTTTTTAATTCCAAAAAAAAAGTCTTTTTTGCCCTAAACTTCCAAAACTATAAATATATCATTTATGCATCATTTCAACTTGATGACACCGTATAATTAGCCTACATTTGCTATTCATCTTTAACCTCCAACCTATGTATACACACTAACAAACCATTGTAACAATTCTTTGTTGGGGTGCCATCTAGGTGAGATTTGATAACGTCCAATTATGTTCTTGTGTGACCGAGAATATTGGGTTGAGATTTTTAAGGGTCTTCATCCGGAAAAACCACAGATTTATACTCCAAGACCATTGATTGATTTGAGGGTTTTCGTGTAAGACATTCAAAAGTGTATTGCGGCCAAGTGAATCCCTTTGGAGATTAAGAATGCAAAGAATCCTTTGGAGATAAAGAATGCAAAGAAAGTAGCGAGAGAACGGAGAATCACAACTGAAGTCTTGTGTTGCAATAGGTACAATTGATTGTTCGTGCGCAAAAGCTTTAGAGATAAAGAACACAAAGGATTAGAAATATCGACTACTCATTGGGACCTATTGTGTCTTGGTCTTGTTGAAGATCAAAAGAAGATAAGGGGTTGAATAAACAACAAGCTATAGTTTGTGGAGTTGCTCTTGAACACTTCTATTGTATCAACTTTTAGCATAGTAAGAATTATCCTAATTCCATTGGAATTAGGCGCAGACGTACTCACACACGAGTACAACAACGAGGAACTATGAAGATAAATCCTTGTGCCGCTCTCTATTATCTTTACTCGCTTTTATTTTCATTACGTAATTTGTTGAATAACATTGTTTAATCGGTTGACTCGTAAGAAATTTTCTGAAATTGTTTTGTTTAAAATGGTGTGTTGATTAGCTTATAATCACTTTGAATATAAGTGGTTTTCATATCAACACAACTCAAAGAAAATTCTGAAAAGTCGAACGCACACCAAATATTTGATAAATTGCAATGTTCTATCGCTTACTCTCATTTACTCTATATATGCAAGTTGTTGAATGTGTTGTTTGATCGATCGATTCGTATAAAAAATTTCTTTGATTATTAAAGTTTAAATTACTTTTTTTATTATCTTATAATCACTTTGATTGTAAGACCTTTTTCATATAAACAAAGCTCAAAAAAAATTCTGAAAAATTGATTGCGTGCCACATGTTCAATAAATTGTCAAGTTATATTTTTTAATATGATTTCTTGGAAATAGGAAACCATTGTGTTTGATATTAAACTACCAATTGAGATATTATTATGTTGATTTATTTTATCATTATCTTAACTCCATATGACTTGTGCATATCAGAGTTTCTAATAGCTAAGTTCGTTTAGACTACTATTTTGATCTAGGCCAAAAACCTTCTGCTCAACATTGTTTTTCAAATGATTTTTTAAGTAACCATTTTAAAAGGTAATTTTAATTGGGGATCTATTCACCCCCTCTAGATAATTCGTCGTAGTCTAATATCAAGTGCCAAAAATTATTTATAATTTACTTTTATTTTTCTAGTGCATGAGGATAAATGAGAGAACTTGATTATGTAACATATCATTGATCGATATGCTTAATGTGAATGTGTGATTCATGTTAAGGTTTCCAAAGTATTTTGAAGAAGATGCACCAGTTTACCCATTTGCATCCAATTTGCCTAAATTAGTGGGGGTGAATTGAACCTAAAGCTTAGTGTAAACACACGCTTTGAAATTTGTTTGTGCAACTTTCATCATACCGTTTTTATCTTCTTTTTGTTAATATTTTGCAGTAGACCCCCAACACAAGATCTAACATGAAAATAACAGAAGGATATAAATGAGAAATTTTTGAAGGATTTGTTTTTATTTAAAAATTAAAATAATTTAATTTGTAGAACTAAAAAATTGTATTTGAGGAGAAAATTGGAGGGCTTTAACAAATTGTTCAAATATAATTTATGTTATTAGAGTATTTCAAAAATTAAAAATATCCCCCTCCATTCCATGTTGAGAAATAAGTGTGAGTTGTGTAAGTCTCATATTGCTTGAAAAAGTGGGGGTTGAACACTTTATAAGTGAGATGACTCATACACTAACTGCCTTAGGCTATGTTTGGATTGATGGAACATAACAGAATAGAGCGGAATGGAACATAATGGTGTAGCAGAATGGAAAAGAGTGGAATGAAACATAGATCCCACTCCATTGTTTTGTTATTTTTATTAGAAGTAATTCATATTCAGAAGCAGTGTTGTTAGTGAAAAACAATTATTGTTTCAGAAACTGTGTTGTTCAGAAGCTACGTGCTTCAGAACCTTGCTTAGTGTAGCTGAGAAGTTGCATGTTAGTTTAGCTTAGCTTTCGAGGTTTTGTTTTAGCATTTAGCTTTGCCTAAGTGGTATGTTTCATTGGTGTATTTAAACACTTTGGTGTAACTGATTTTGTAATTCATTTTTTCGTAATAGAGTTTTTTTCTTAACAAGTTTGTTGTAACTCTCTCTCTCTCTCTCTCTCTCTCTCTCTCTCTCTCTCTCTCTCTCTCTCTCTCTCTCTCTCTCTCTCTCTCTCTCTCTCTTAATGGACCTTCATCGATTTTCGTAATAGAGTTGATGATCCAATAATGTACGAGTATATTGCACCGGTTCCATGCACGATACAATGGATCAAAGCTATCGACAATAGGATTAAGAGTTCCATTGATGAACTCGAGTTTAAGTTTTCCACCAAGTGCCTGACGCATAGAACGCGCACATGAGTGATAATCACACCATTGAGCTTCAGAGAAACAAAAACCGATGAAGGTCCTCATTAAGATGAACGAAGAATGGACTTGATTGATCGAGTTGCGGATCAACAAGTTGATTATGAGGAGGAGCCGTGAAATACAGAAACGATGCACTCTCAGATCGAGAGGCTCATGATACCATGTTAAGAGAAGAGAAACTCTATGAAAGTTCCATAGTAAAAACTTGAAATGATAGAAAGAAGAAGAAGTGAAAATCTTATTGAATCTCACAATAGAAGCATGAAATGATTTTATACTAGTTATATGTTAGTTATATGTTGCTACTCAACTTATCCTACACTAGCATGCATGTGATTAATCATAAAAGAAAATCTAAATCTGTTATGGCAGTTACAATGATGTAACTAACAAACTAACATGAAACTTGCACAGTAATTTAAGCTGTTATCACTTAACCATGCATTTTTCTTTGCATCTTTCAATGTGTCATCATTTAACAATTACCTCTCACCAATTTTTATTTCAGTCCGCAATAATTAGATTACATTTTACAAACCTACTTTTATGAATTGAAATTATTGTTTGAAAGAAACAGAAGACTCAACTTGTATATCATATTATTACGTTTTCCAAATGCGTTTAAAACGAGTCAAATGACATGACTAGTACAGAGGGCAGAGTCACTTTCGCTCTGTCTGAATTAATTCAGTCTCCCTCATTTCACGCGGCATGATAGGACTCACAGTCACAAGTTCACATGTATGTGCATCATATTTTTTTATAATATTTAATGCAATAATTTGAGTTTCATCATGTATTTCTCTTTTTTATCTTTAATATTGACACTCAAATTTTAATCAGATTTATAATGAGTTGAAATAAATATATCAATCTGAACCAACGAACATTATATTAAAACAAAAGAATCAACAAATATCACAAAAAAGGACGAAAACTTAAAAACAGAGAAAAAAAATTGAAAAATGATGATGAGGAGTGATTTATAACTAAAAATGACTAGAAACCACCCTTACAATAAAAGAATGAAATGAGAGAAAAGTTAAAAAGAGAGCATAATATATTTCTCATACTAATATTTTATAATATGATAACATCGATGTATAAGTAACTTATTTTTATGAAGTCATGGCATAATATTTTTCTAACGAAGTATTGATAGGAGACTTAATTTAACTTATATATTAAATCAACTTAAGTTAAGTTAATTAAGCGAGTTGACTAATTATTATGGAGGTGTATTTAAAGACAAATTGTTCAAACAAAGTTTAGTTAATTTGACTGAAACAATATTTAAAAAACTTTATTAATTATTAATTGATTTTAGTAGTGATTGATCTTGGAATATTTGATCTTTTGCTTTCTTTTCAATCTAACTCTAGATTATTGGAGTCATCTTCGCCTATATGAATCGAAGAAACATAGACTAAAAATAACGTAACATCTAATAAAAGGCCATACTGATACTAAACATGTGTGTCATAAGTCATAAAGGGTGTTCGTTTGAGAAAAGTTTTATATTAAATGTATTGAATTAGAAACTTCTAAAAGTTGAACACACCAATTTTCAACACAATATTACTCTCATTGCTACTTTTTATAAGCATTTATTGACATTTGTATATATTTTGTTCCCTATTTTCTTTTAATATGTGTGAAATAATAGATTGAGTTACTCATTGTAAAATGGAATGAATAATTAATTGCATTAAAGCTCTAATCAATTAAAAAAAACATCATTTATACAAAATCTATTTTCACTGTGCACAAAAGGTCCTAACTCATACTAGTATACTCTCCTACAATCACTATTATAAACACACACAAAATTAGATTCATTAAATAAATGATGTATCTCTCATCACACACAAATAATAGGTTTTCCATGAATATAATAAAATATTGACTAAATTCAACCTTGAATGAATCGATTCAAGGTAGTGCACGATCCAATTCAAATTGTTAGTCTACTGGAATCGATTCAAACAATAATTGAAATCAATTTAAAGTTATATTTTTTAGATTCGTGATTTGATTCAGTTTGTTAGAATTGATTCATGCATTGCTTGGAATCGAGTCAATTAGATTTTTCCAAACTCTTATATTCCTTTTGTTTGTTGGAGTCGATTCACATGCTTGTTAGAATCAATTCAATTAACGATTTGCTAATTCATATTTTGCCTCTGTTTGTAGGAATCGATTCATATGTTTGAAGGGCATGATTCCACTGGATCCAATTCCACTGCAATTTGATCTTGATCATTTAAAATGAAATTTCAACATTGAAATTAATTCATTACAAACTTTGATCTAATTCATTTAAGACTATTTTTCTCTCATTTTGTGTGTCATCTCATATGACAATACTTCTGCTATTTGTCTTTCAAAAAATCCCATTTTACATTCGAGGGCTAAGCATATAGAAATTAAACATCATTTTATTAGGGACTATATTCAGAAAGGAATTCTCTCGTTACAATTTATAGGCACAAACCATCAATGGACTGGTGTTTTCACTAAACCCCTTTATGAAGATAGATTTAACTTCATTCTAAAACATCTCAGTATGAAATTATGCCCAGAATGATAGTTTCATTTCTGCATACTCTAACCCTCAGAATTTTATGCTTTAATTTTTCTTATGTGAACATCTTATCAATAGTTCTTCAAAAATTAGAAGGAAAGTTATATCAGGATCTATCTAGAAGATATGAACGTTCTCCAAACAGTTCATTTCAAAGATAGAAGCATGCAGTTCACAATATCAACATATGTCAACTCTATACGCAAGTTCTTCCTCTAAGGATGAACACGTGTTCAAATTCTGAAGAGATTGAAACGTTGAGTTAGTGCACTGAGGCTCGTGTCAAATCGGCAATTATTCCATATCTTCACGCTATCCCTCTTTTCAGGAATCATTAATGCACGTAATCATTTTCTTTAAATATTTTTCTTGTTAATTAAGACTTCTATTATCTTATATATACTTCGCTCACCATCACTATCACACTTTCACTCTCAATTTTTTTCTCTGTTTAACTTGTTCGATCTTTCAAAAACCCTAAAAGAGTCTGTATGAACAAATCGCTTCCTCTCAAAAACTTTCTCAAGGTTCTCAAAGCATTCCTGGTTCTTCTTCCTCAATAGCAGAAAGATACGTAGAACCCTCAAGAACTCTCCTCACACCCATTGATTCGCTGGAAGTTTTATGTGAGCTCATTGTAGATTTCGTAAGCATGAAAGAAAACATATATGATTTAATCCCTGATGTTGAGTTTCAAGGATTGACTAAGTACTTTGATCGCCTCCTAGGTCCAGTTTTTCCAAGATTTGTTAAAGAATTCTGGATCCATGCCACAACTTCAAATCATAACATGGATTGGTAGTGAAATTCGTGCTTGGAAAGAATGTTGTCTGCAACAATTTTTCTGGTTTTCGTAGAGGGCGCTTAGTGCGGCCTATGGCGCTTAGCACGGTCTACTGCAAGTTGAAAATTTATATTATGTATTAATGGGATTGGAATCTTGTATGTTATGATTTATCTTGGATTTACATGAATTTTAATAATTTATTCGATGTGTTTTGGATTGGTTTTGGATGAGTTTTGATGAATACATGATACTTGATTTTAGTATAATGTATGTTATATTTTGGTGATTATTGAAAATAACATTGTTTGGCTTATATGCTATATGTTGTTTGTGAGTTGTGATGATGGTTAATACTATGCAAATGTATTGTTAATGATGTTTATATGACAACATGATAAATGTATGTTTTATGCAATTGTTGGTGGATAATTCAATGTGTTGAATTATTGTGATATGATTGGATGATTAAGATTGTGAAATGGTCTTAATTGCATATGTTTATTGGAAATTGCACATACATTCATGGGGAAATTGAACTCCGGTTGGTTGCTTTAATCCTTGTGTATGTAAGTGTTGGAATTTGATGATGTTTGAATATGGCATGATTTGTATCTAGTTGCTACATCTTATAATGATGTGTTGAGATGATTTATACTTTGAGATTGTGTATAAGTGATTGGTTGGCATGAAAGATGGATGTTGTGCAATATTGTGAAGATATTTCAAAATGTGTTAAATTATGTGATGAATTGTTGAGATTGCACATGTACATGCATCATTTGTGTCAAGAGGCAAGGTTTGATAATTCCGTGGGAACTATTGACTTGTCCCAAACCTAACGTTGAATGGGGTTTGAAAGATTAAGGATGAATCAGGCTTTTATTAGTGATTATCTTTCTTGGAGATGTGGGTCTGATACGATCGGAAAGGATAACATTTGGTACCACATGAATAATGCATTGGAGTCACAAGTATCGATGTGAATTATTGGTTTATTGTGCATTATGTGATGTCAATGTGAATGTTATGGTTGATGTGAAATGCATGATGATTGAATTGATAGATATACTTGTGATAATGGTGATTGATTACGTTTGAAATATGAATGAATGAGATATGTTGTATATGAGAACATGTATGATGATTTATGTTTATATCAAATGCATGACTATGTGAAGTGTGGTGAATTCTATCGTTGTATATATGTTTTACATTGTTTATGATTATGTATTTTCATAATAATATGAATTCTCACCCTTCTGTTGGAATGATGTTTTCTACGATATTGAAACAATTGGGCCGAACCGTCATCCGATAATATGAAATATCATCAATGAAGTAGCCACCGAACGTCTTTTATCCCGCTGAAAGGGAAAAAGTAAACATCGAGAAAACCTGAAGAGGGTGAAATCACAGTCTTATGACCGAGATATCGGGTAAGAGAGTCTGTTACGCGAGGGGAAGGTATTAGCACCCCACACGCTCGTAGTACTCTACGGTATCCATTCTTGTTGTTCTATTCTATGGGTGTGTAAAAATTTATATCTAAGTTGTACAGGAAATGCATGCAAAAGAAAGGAGAAAAGAATGTAGGGAAAATAAAAGTTATGCTCGGTCGAGCCCTACCCCAATACCTACGTATCCCTTTTAAGGAATCAGAGCAGCCGTAGTTCGGCTCACATATTTGGTTGGTTTGTGGTTTTTAGTTAAGATGATAAAAGCAACAATCAAGATAGCAAAACATCAGATAAAACAAAAAAAAACGTCAACATGATCATTAAGTGCCAAATTATAGGCCTCACACAAGTTCATTGTCCATCAAACAAATTGCAACAAGATATGCAAAATCAATTGGGCACTTTCACTTTGAAAATTCATCAAAAATAGAAGTGCACTTCCATAATTCAAATACAAATTTACTCAGTATTATTAAGATGTATAGAAGTCAGAAAGCAAGTCTCGAGTTCATTGATGGATGGGGAAAGGGTCAAATAAGCTTCAAACATCAAAACTAGTTGATAAAACCACCAATCTAGGCAAGTTTTCAAAATAAATTAGTGGAAAATACCAAACCTCATCAATTAATTCAAGAAAAATATTTTTGAGATCCTTAATCCATCTATGAACTTCAAACAGGGGCTGAATTCAATTGAAACTTAAAGCAAATTGGTTTTTGGAATCAAATATTAGAATTAAAAAAAAAGCTTCAATGATTTTTTGTGGAATTTTTGGAGTAAAAGAAATGTCAAAATAAAATTGAAAATTAAAAAAAAAACAATTAATTAAACACACGAATTTTTAAACCAATTAGGAAATTTTCAAAAATTCCAAAAAAAAAATACACAAGGCCAAAAATATTATTTTGGAGTTTCATGAAAAAATTTCAGAATTTTTCAACCATTTTTGAGCAAGAAACGAAATCAGGAAAATCAAGTTATAAAACAAAATTCAAATAAATGTAAAATCCAAATGGACCAATAGCAACGCGCCACCACACATCTTCAACCTCTGGATAAGTTCAAAAATGCGCGCAAGAAACAGTCCTAGGGCTCAATGTTAAGATCCACACCACATACTCATTTCGACACCATTTTTCATGAAATTTCATGCAAATTAAAGCCAGAAATAAGATCTACATCATGTTATTCGAATCACATAGAATGATTGACCATAGATCAAGAACGGATCTCATGAAGATTGCAAAAACACACTGAGCAAGATATCTCAAAATCATCAAATATGTATGTTTCATCAAATCAAAAGCTCTAAAGCTGCAGAAACACTCAATGAACATCAAACAACATGATTCCAAACTCAAATCATACAATTCATGGCCAGAAATCAAGATCCAAAGTTGAGGATTCTAACCTTTGAGGCAAAAGTGTATCTACTGTCTCCTTCACTCCAACTGTAAACCAAGTCTCGATCTACAATCCTTAGCACTTGGAGAAGAGAATGCAAGAAGAATCACTCAAAACGCACAAGCAAATTGGGAGAATCGAAGAAATGGATTCTTTGAGAGAAAAAGTGATTCTAGATCTGAACTTCCAATACAACCTTTCATTCTTACCTTTTTTCCTCCTCCTCCTTTTTTTTGAATGAGCAATGCAATGTTTATATAGAGTGTTTAAAGTGAGGGCAATAGGGTCATAACTCATAGAAATTCGTTGGAGGATAATTTGGCCAAAACAGGCAAATGGAAATGTGATATCATGTGCTTGCGTTTTGTTTGTTACTTGGCTTTTTATGCTGCGTTTTGATGAGCTCAGGGATAAATGTAATGAGGTGAGTGAAGCGTGAGGGGGTGAGGTGGCAAGGATTACAAATGGTGTGATTTTGCTTGAGGTGAAAGTTACCAATTTTGGAAAAAAAAATGTAGAAAGCGTGGGGAGGCAAGGAAAGTGTGATTGTTTAGCCAGAAGAAGTAAGAAACGAAGTGTGTGATTCGTGTCAAGCATGTGCAATATCCATCCTGAAAATAAGCAGAATCGAAGGGTGCACCAAATCTGCAACCCACGCATGCACCAAAGGTCAGTTGATTTCTAATTGAGGCCATAGAGAATTGGTTCATGCATTCTCAAATTTTCCTTGAGCCAATTAAAGAACACATTTTAAGCTTCGAAACAAGCTGAGGTTCGAAAGGAATGATGGAGGGATGAGCCAGATATGAGGCTTAGAATTCCTGGGAAACTCAAGCCAACTTGCCCTAAACTGCACGCGCGTTGGCCTGCCCAAGATAACACTTCAATTGGTCCAAATTAAGAGGAAATGAAGAGAAAAGGAATGAGATTTCAACCAATCTATAAGGTCACTTAGAATGGTCCAAATGAAGAGAACAGGAATGAGGCTTCGACAAGCCCTCAAAATGACACTTTGAATGTCCAAACGAAGAGAGAGAAAATGAGACTTCGACGAGCCCTCAAAATGACACCTTGAATGTCCAAACGAAGAGAGAAAAAATGAGACTTCGACCAGCCCTCAAAATGTCACTTCGGATGTCCAAACAAAGTAAGAAGCAAGAGGCTTCGACCAGCCCTCGAAGCTACTTCGAACGGTCCAAACGAAGAGAAATAAAGTTAGAAAAAAAAGAGGCTTCAACCAGCCCTCATGATGGCACCTTGAATGTCCAAACGAAGAGAGAACAAAGTAAGAAGCAAGAGTCTTCGACCAGCCCTCAAAGCTACTTCAAATGATCCAAATAAAGAGAAACAAAGCAAGAAAAAAGAGGCTTCAACCAGCCCTCAAGGTAACACTTTGATTGTTCAAACGAAGAGAGGAGAATGAAGCTTCGACCAGCCCTCAAGGTAACACTTTGAATGTTCAAACGAAGAGAGGATAATGAAGCAAGAGGCTTCGACCAGTCTTTAAGATGATGCTTCGAATGTCCAAACTGAAGAAAAATCAAAGAGAGAAAAAGAAGGCTTCGACCAGCCCTCAAGATAATGATTCAAATGTCCAAGCTGAAGAAAAATCAAAGAGAGCAAAATAAGGCTTCGACCATCCCACAAAGCCACTTCGAATGGTCCAAACTGTAGGAAATCAAATAAGGTCATTCGAATCCTTGGTTTCAACATCCAACTTCCTCAAATCACAGTCTCTTCGATTTTAAACCAAATTGATAGATTCCAAGTTTAATGAGAAGCTTTCATAGCCCTCTTTAAAGTGCACGAGGCACATTTTTGAATTATGCCTTGAATCAACAATTATAGGCATGTCACCAACTGTTTGATGAATTGCCTAGGCCAAATGCCTTGTCTCGCCTAGCCAGTTGCCCTAGATTTCCCAAAAAAATGTTCAACTTGCCTTGAACTTCAAAGGCTCATAACTTTTGATTTTGAGTAAGAAGTGTGTTTTTTGTCCTCTGTGGAGCCTTGTAGATCTTCTTACCCTCTTCAATTGGCAAAAAAGAACCACGAAAATCCCCTGAAAAATGGGAAAATTATGCTCTTGTAAATCCAGACCTAAATCAAGAACACTTAGTGAAATTTTCAATCACCAAAATAACTTCAAATCCAAGTAACCTCTTAAACTTGCAATTCTCATCAAAATAAATCATCAATGATCATCCCACATGAAAATACATGTCAAATGCTTCACATTGACCAAAAGTCCACTTGGTCAACTTTGACTTTGTTGACTTTGAGTAAAATGACTATTTTCCCCCTTTGATTCAATTGAACCACTTCTCTTTAAAATTGATGATAAAAACTTCAAACATATGATATTCCATACACATAGAGCACATGGAAATAGTTTCCACTCAAAATTCCAAAGAATCCCTGATTAAAACTCAAACCCTAGTTTTGCACTCTGCACTAGGAGATAATAGGTCAAGCTTCAAACCCCTAATTCCTCTGGGAATCAAGAGAGGCTTTTTGAACACAATTGATTCCAATGATGATAAAAGAATGATGCTTCAATACTTGGCTCATCTAGACCCCGATAACTCCAACTTGGGAAAAACCCTAGTTTTGACTGATGAATCCAAAGGATGTGATTATCCTTATAAACAGTGCAATACTTAATCTTCGGATGATCCAATGAGGTGTGTAAGTGTTGGCTGAAGATTTTGATGACACAGTTCGAAACGAAGCAAGTTGGATGTTTCGTTGGAATAGAGCAAGATGTTACGGTTCGGAATGGTAGAAGCAGTTCTTCGAACGAATATGTCAAGGCTCGGAGCTTCGAGTGACAGTTGTGAAGATATATTTAAAAGAAGCCTCGAAGTGGTAATGAGATTATGTTTAAGAAATAAGTTCGAAGCGAAGAGTGCCAAAACATTTGAAATTCAAACGCAAGCGGGATGTTCGAAATTTAAAATATATGCGCTGTAGCGTTCGAAGACGCGTGGAAGCTAGAAAGGAGCGGTGCTCTGCATGTTCTGAATGTGGCAGAATCTTATAGGCAAGACCGTTATGGTCGAAGTAGTATAAATAGAAGTCTTAGTACTAGGATTTCGTGTGTCATATCTATTGTACAAAATTCAGTAAACATTCAAAATACCACATGGCTAGGGAAACGAATGCTCGAACAATGTACGTATGATAACACCAAATATTTATGATTCAGTAAAACTCTTTATCATTTCCAGTTTATCTTCTATCTTCATGTCAATATCATTCAAAAGCCTTTACATTAAAGTATTTTCATTCAAAGTCATTTATTGATTTCTTGCATTTAAACGCTTTCTTTCCATTTTGAATCCTCTACAAATTGGTTTCTTTTACATTTCATGCTTCTATATTCATGTTCTTTACATTCGAATACCTTTTCATTCAAAATCATTTACTGATTTCTTGCATTTAAACGCTTTCTTTCCATTTCGAATCCTTTACATTTCAGAAATTCTATTACATTTCATGCTTTTAGACTTCAAAGTTATTTACTTGTTTCTTGCAGTTTTATATTTCTTTGCAATAGAATCTTTATTCATGCAACTTAGTTTCGCACGTCTTTACTTGATCATGTCATCAGATCCTTTTAATATGGTAATCGAAGTAAGTTGAACGTCTATAAAATATTCCAAACACAAATCCCAACTATGAATATCAGTTTTACAATTAGAACTATCCAAACGACCAATACCCCATAGGATCAATCTAGTCGATCCTGCAAGTTACCAGAGAGATTAAATAACAGTCATTAAGATTATTTGATAGTTTGGAGGACTAGCGGTTGTTTACCAGAAATCACTGTAAACAAATTGGCACACCCAGTGGGACCGTCATTGGTCGTTACGAAATTTAGAACAAAGTAAAGATTGTTGGGACATAACCATTGTAAAAGTACTTTCTGAGTTATAAGTTCGTTGTTATATGAACCTTAGAAGTGGTAGAATAACCAATAGCAATCAACCCTTACCCAGAAGAAAACGTTTGAACAAGATGTCTAATCCAGACAATCAACAAGGGGAACAAAATATCCCACATGCAACAGGCACTAATATGTCCACTTCGACGGGAACATCTAATGCGATCCCTTCGAACGCACAGTCTGTTGCATCTTCTACCAGTAGTGTATCCACTAATGGAACAAGTGGCATGTCGACTAACAGTTCGATCCTAGGAAATACAGGAACCATTGGTTATCCTGGGGGATTCGTCCCACCATCAGGGACACAAACCCATTTCGCCACCCCACTAACTAGACCACTCGGGTTCGATGCTAACAGACACAGAAATTCCTCTTATGGGATGCCAACATCTTTTATGGCGGGTCTGCACACTTCGACATCGAATACGTCACCACAATTAGGGTCTGGGTCTGGGGCAAATCAATTTATGACAAATAACCAAGGGTCAGTAGGTTATAGTGCAATGCCTATCTTAACCACATAAAATCAGTTGGCCTTTAGGCAATTAATGGATGATAGTAACCATAATATGATAGGAGTGTTAGCACAAACTATGCAAGAGATCTTTGCCCCAATAGTATAAAATGTAACTGTGACAAACAGAGAAAACGCGGATAACATGAGTCGAATAGCAGATTTTTTCGCTCCCCCGGAAAGGCGTAGGCAGAATCAGGCGGGAGTTCGAGCAAACGTACCTATCATAGAACAAGTTGCTGATGACCCACCCTATAGACCAGCCAGAGAGGGGTTAATTTGGGGGCAAGGGCACAAAGGTTAGAAACCCCAATGATTCAAGGCCCACAAAGGGAAGTTATAGAACCGGGGGCAAGGATCGAAAGGTTAGAAGTCCCAGAGTTTCGAGAAGAACAACCTAGAGGAGTTGTCATGGTGGGTCGAAATCAAGATGCTGATGCAGTCGTTCACAGAATTCGAAACGATAACATCTTGGCAGAAAATAATTTAACCACCATGATAGAGAGAATCATGGCCCAAAATGGCCTCAATACAGGAATTAGAAGGCCAAATTATGCCTCTCCTATATCAGATTACATAATGCATACTGATTTACCAAGGGGATATAAAGTCCCTAAGTTTATAAAGTTTGCTGGAGATACCAATGAATTAACAGTCGAACACATAGCCAGGTATCTAACCGAAGCAGGAGATATAGCGAATAATGAAGACCTTAGGATCAAATATTTCCCAAGTTCCCTAACTAAGTACGCTTTCACATGGTTCACCACTTTGCCTCCTGGGTCCATAGATACTTGGGCTCTGTTGGAGAGATTATTCCATGAACAGTTCTACATGGGGCAATCTAAAATAAGTCTGAAGGAACTAGCCAGTGTCAAGAGGAAGTTTACTGAACCCATAGATGATTATCTGAATAGGTTCAGACTTTTGAAATCTAGATGCTTTACAGTAGTTCCTGAACATGAGTTAGTCGAAATGGCTGCTGGCGGCCTGGATTACTCTATTCGAAAGAAATTAGATACACAATACTTGAGGGACATGGCTCAATTAGCCGATAGGGTTCGACAAGTCGAAAGGCTAAAGGCCAAAAAGGCCAGAGTTTTTAAAAATAACAAGAAAGAAAGGGTCTCCTATGTTGGGGCTGAGGAAGCAGAAGATTACCCTGAATTCGAAGAGGTCGAAATTGATCTCGCTGAATTGAAACAGGCCCCACCTTACTCTTGTAAGTTATTAGTTCCCACAAAAGGGAAAGAAATTGTTGAAAATGAGAAAAGGGACAAATTCCCAAAGAAGGTTTATACCTTCGATGTAACTAAGTGTGACGAGATTTTTGATTTGCTTGTCAAAGATGGCCAACTCATTGTGCCATCAAATGTCAAAATACCTCCTTTAGATCAAAGGAAGAAAAGAGGATTTTGTAAGTATCATAGTTTCCTAGGCCACAAAACCTCACAGTGTTTTCTTTTCAGGGATCTAATTCAAAATGCAATTAAGGATGGCAGACTGAAATTTGCTGACAAACCAAAAATGAAAGTAGATGAAGATCCTTTGGATGTCGCAGACACCAATTACTCCGAGCCTGTATGCATTGGAGGAATCAATATGGTGGAAGCGGATCAAGATGACACTCCATTAGGAGAGAAAGGCACTGAGAATGAAAATTGGGTGTTAGTCGAAGTCAACAAGGGGGTCACTGAGGACGTCCACAAGCAACCAGAGGCTTCGATCGAAGCAGTACCTTTGGCTATTTCGAAAGAGATCCAGGCTACTGAAGGCTAGGAGAACCAAAAGCAAGAGTTGACACAGGTTACTGAAGGCCTGAGGCTAAAATTGGAGAAAGTCCAGATCACAAAGCCACCCTCCCCTCAGAAAGAAATATGGGATACTTTAGGAGAGCCCAGTGGAAAGTTTGACTACTTGGTTAAGTATTCTGCCCCAGAAAGTTCAAAAATCCAAATTGAAGATATAAAACCTACTGGATGGGGAGAGGATGACATAAAGGGGGAGGATGTAGATGTAAACATGGTGGATATGGAGAGACCTCGTTCTGAAATGGAGGAGATGGAGAGATACTTAGAAAAGGAAAAATACAAAATGGAGGATAATTATGCTGGGGATGCTAGTCTTAAAGATTACCTCATGTTGTGCCACAAAGGAGATGCGGAAATGATATTATGCCCTAGGTGCAGCATTATCTGCAACCAGAGAATTGCTGTAAACTTCGAGAGGATACAAAGGGCACGAACTGGCATCAACTGGCGCCAGGATAACCAGTTATTCAGGTGTTATCCTAAAGCTGGAGAAAGTTTGTTGAAATTCTTGGTTCGCTGTTACAAAGGAGCAACAAAATGCCTAGTATGCCCAAGGTGTTCTGCTGTGTACGATCAAAGTATGGCCAGAGCCTTCGAAACAATCCCTTTCGCCCCATGCTGGAACCACCAAGAGACTGGTCAGATGGGCCAACGTTTCGATAGCAAATACACTCAATGAAGGCCTGATAGCCCTCATCCCAAAGGCGCACGAAGGGTAACATTCAAAATTCCTGCTGAAATACCAAAAGACAAGTGGCTGCAAGTCAGAACGGACAAGGGCAAAGACAAATGGAGAAACAGTGAACGAAACGCACGCCACGCTATGACATATAGAAGGCAGTTCAACATGGCAAAGAGGGAAGAAGTGAGGTTAGAAAACTACAAAGGAAGAAACCCCATGTCAAGATCATAATGGCGAAGGCAACAGAGAATTCGAAAGGCTGAAAGGGAAGCTGTAGCAAATAAAGGAGCAACTTTGATAAAAAACCAAGGAGAATCAAGCACTAACAAACCCACACCAAATAATCAAACTGAGGACAAACCCCCAGTTAGTAGGAGACTCTTCTCTGAAGCACAACCAACTGAATCGAAGGAATACACACCAGGTCCAGAAGAAGACGAGGATATGCTAACGGACAACTTCAAATCAGAGGGGGAGTCTTCGCTCAATATCAATTGCAATGTGGTATCTATACTACCTTGTGAGTTTGGACAGGAAACTGAAATCGAAGAGTTTGAGGAGGATGATACAATAGATCTGATGAAGCATAGGTCTGTGTGTTACTACGTGATGGATAACGGAGCCTTCGAGGAGCAGAATGCTTTCTTCGAGCGCCCAGAGCCAGCTATGAAAAATCATCTGAAGCCATTATTCATTCGGGCAAAAGTTGGTGCCCATGGTGTAAACAAGGTTTTAGTGGATGGGGGCACTGCAGTTAACTTAATACCCCATTTCATGCTGAAAAAGTTAGAAATACGCGAGGGTGACATCAAACCACACAACATGGTTCTATCCAATTATGAAGGGAAAGTAGGCCAAACATTGGGAGTAGTTCAACTGGATTTGACGATAGGATCAAGCTGCAGGCCCACCATGTTCATGGTGATCGAAGCCAAAGCCAACTACAATTTGTTGTTGGGAAGAGAGTGGATCCATGGCGTAGGAGCAGTTCCTTCGTCAATGCATCAGAGGTTGGTTTTATGGAGAGAAGATGGGATCGTGGAAAACATTGAAGCGGACCAGAGTTACTTCATGACAGCAGTCAACTTAGTTGACAAGAGGAATTATGACAAACATTTGGCCAAGATTGCTCCATGTGTCCCTAATGATGAAATCAACGAAACCAGGAACGCACACTATTATATGACCCTTCGCCATGATGGTATATATTGGGATAGAAGAATAGTCAGTGAAGATGAAGGAGTCGAAGGTACTATGCAAAGACGGCCAGCAGGCTGGGAATTCGACAACCTTGCTCATGATTGAGTCCTCCTTCTTCGAAAGGATTTCGGCCTATATGGCTGAGAACGAATCAAAAGCGGCCTTAGAGGCTGAAATAAATAAATTGGCTGTAGAAGTGAACGAAATAAACGGGGATGGCTCGAAAGGATCACCCTTTGAAGAACACGAAATAGATCAAAGGCTGGATGCCATCTATGATAAAGAACCCTTAGGCTTCGAGAGGGACCCCATAGACCCAGGTGCCAAAATGTTGGTGCAGGATCCACTCGAAGAAGTGAATTTAGGGGATGAGAACACGAAAAAAATAACCTACATAAGCGCAAAACTTGATCCAGACCTCAAGCAGGAAGTGATCGAAGTCCTCAAGAGAAACAAAGATTGCTTCGCGTGGGACTATGATGAAATGCCTGGTTTAAAGAGGGAGTTAGTGGAACACAGACTTCCAATCAAGGATGGCAAGAAGCCCATCAAGCAAACTCCTAGAAGATTCACACCAGCGGTTCTCACAAAGATCAAAGCTGAGATCGAAAGGTTGCTACGCTGCAGATTCATCAGAACCACAAGGTATGTCGAATGGTTAGCAAATATAGTGTCTGTTATTAAGAAAAATGGCTCTCTGAGAATTTGCATAGATTTTAGGGATTTAAATACTGCAACCCCTAAAGATGAATACTCCATGCCTGTGGCAGAAATGTTAGTAGACTCTGCTGCAGGATTCGAATATTTAAGTATGTTAGATGGATACTCTGGGTACAATCAGATTTTTATTGCTGAAGAAGATGTTGCCAAGACAGCATTTCGTTGCCCAGGAGCCTTAGGCACCTACGAATGGGTAGTGATGCCTTTTGGTTTGAAAAATGCTGGGGCAACTTATCAAAGGGCAATGAATTCTATTTTCCATGATTTCATTGAAACCTTTATGCAGGTGTATATTGATGATATAGTCATCAAATATATATCTGCAGAAACCCATTTGCATCATTTGAGCCAATCGTTCGAACGAATGAGAAAACATGGCTTAAAAATGAACCCCCTTAAATGTGCATTTTTTGTGCAGGCTGGAGATTTCCTTGGCTTTGTGGTTCACAAAAAAGGAATTGAGATCAATCAAAATAAAACCAAAGCCATAATGGAGATGAAAGCACCTACGTCAAAAAGGGAGCTGCAATCTTTGCTAGGGAAGATTAACTTTCTCAGAAGGTTCATTTCGAATCTGAGTGGAAGAACCCAAGCTTTCTCTCCGTTTCTTCGTTTGAAGCAAGGCCAAGCCTTCGAGTGGAACGAAGCCCATCAGGAGGCATTTGACAAGATAATAAGATATCTCTCTCAGCCTCCCATCTTGTCTCCACCTTCATGGGGAAAGCCCATGAGATTGTACATATCTGCTTCTGAAGTTAGTATAGGTAGTATGTTAGCACAAGAAGATAGCAATGGCATCGAAAGAGCCATATACTATTTAAGTAGGGTATTGAATGATGCAAAGACTAGATATAGCAATATAGAAAAGCTATGTCTCTGTTTATACTTTTCTTGTATGAAACTTAAGTATTATATAAATCATGTTGATGTTTATGTTTCATCTCACTTCGATGTTATTAAACACATGCTTTCGAAACCAATAATGCATAGCAGAGTTGGTAAATGGGCTTTAGCCTTAACAGAATATTCTTTGACTTTCATGCCTTTAAGAGCTGTGAAAGGCCAAGTAATTTCTGATTTTATTGTGAACCATTCACTGGTTGAAAAGACTGTCATGGCTTGCGTTGAAATGCAACCTTGGAAATTATACTTTGATGGTTCGACCCATAGGGATGGTAGTGGTGTTGGAGTTCTCATAATTTCTCCTGAAGGAATTCCAACAAAATTCAAGTATAAGTTAGATGGTCCTCGTTGCTCGAACAACGAAGCTGAGTACGAAGCACTTATTGTTGGACTTGAAGCTTTGTTGGAATTGGGGGCAACTAGAGTCAAAATTAAAGGAGATTCAAAGTTAGTGGTCAAGCAAATAACAAAGGAGTACAAGTGCATAAAGGAAAATCTGATGACATACTTCGTCATAGTTAACAGGCTACTTAGAAGATTCGAATACATGGATATTCAACATATACCAAGAATAGAAAACCAAGAAGCAAATGACTTAGCACAGTTGGCTTCAGGTTATAAAGTTTCTGCCAAAAAATTTGAGGATTTAGTCGAATTAAGAGGCAGAGTTATGGCTACTAGATTCATACCATCAGATCTAGAGAGTATAAAATTAGGTTATGCTGAGAAACAGGGATTCGAAGTACTAGCCATAGACACCTTATCAGATGCAGATTGGCGAAGTCCACTTGTGAGCTATTTAACAAATCCAACTTTGAATGTTGATAGGAAGATAAAATATAGAGCATTATCATATGTCCTCATGGGAAATGAATTGTTCAAAAAGACCCAAGAAGGCGTATTACTGAAATGCCTAGGAGAAAGTGAGGCATACTTAGCATTGTCAGAAGTCCACAATGGGGCATGTGGGGCACACCAAGCAGGTCATAAAATGAAATGGTTGTTATTTCGATATGGCATGTATTGGCCCAGCATGCTCAAAGATTGTATAGACTTTGCTAAAGGGTGTGAAGAATGCCAAAAACATGCAGGGATTCAACATGCTCTTGCAAGTGAGTTGCATTCGATCATTAAACCATGGCCCTTCAGAGGATGGGCATTGGATTTAATAGGAGAAATAAATCCTGCTTCGTCTAAAGGACAGAAATATATCTTGGTAGGAATAGATTATTTTACCAAGTGGATAGAAGCAATACCATTAGTAGCTGCTGATCAAGAGGCTATTATTGAGTTCATACAGAAACAAATTATCTATAGGTTCAGATTGCCAGAGAGCATAACCACAGACCAAGGTTCTGTGTTTACTGGAAGGAAGATGCAAGAATTTGCTCAAGAGATGGGGTTTAGATTACTGACATCAACACCATATTATGCTCAAGCAAATGGTCAGGTCGAAGCAGCCAATAAAGTGATAATAGGATTAATTAAGGAACACGTTGGTAAAAAGCCAAGGAACTGGCACAAGACTTTGGACCAAATACTATGGGCCTGTAGAACATCTCCTAAAGAAGCTACTAAAACCACACATTTCCAACTAACATGTGGTCATGATGCGGTATTTCCAGTAGAAATTCATCTACAATCAGTTCGAATTCAAAGACAAAACGAAATCTCATCTGCATTATATTGGGAGATGATGATTTTTGTACCCCAAAATTTGCCCTCCCATATTCTTCAAGAAATTGCCAAGTCATGTTTCAAAATTCCCCAAGGGTTGCACAGTGCAAGGGCCTCCTGAACAGTCAAAATTAGGGTTCTTGTTCTGATCAAGAAAATGAAGTTTCCAAAGGTCCAATCAAGTCCCACATGCCTACAAATATGGTCAAGCATCTTCATATCAAGTTTCAAGACATTCAGCTCAAAATTGCACAGTCAAAACCCTAAATTGCACTACAGTCAACTGTAGGGGCAAAATGGTCATTTGACAGTCAAAAGTTCAAATTTTTGGTCAACATATCATTTTGAAGCCACAAACATAATTTGATCAATACTTGATCATGATTCTCAAAGCTTGGCTCGAAAATCATCAAGATGCAAAAGTTTCCTTATTTGGACAGCTGAAAAAGTCAACTGTAAATTGACCAGAGCATAACTTTCACATGGATTATCAGAAAAATTCCATCCAAAGCTCATTTTGAAGAGAAAGACATTTCCTACAACTCATCTTCATACTTCAAGTCCAAGAAATGCTCTCACAAAAAGTTATCAATTTCAACATTATAGGTCATTTTCAAAAGTCAACAAAAAGGGACTTTAAGTCAAAGGCCATAACTTGAAATTGGTAAATCAAAATGACATGGGACCAAAAGCATTGGTTAGAGGACTCAAAGACCTTTCCAAAATGTCCAAGAACATGAGAAAAGCTTAAAAATTGAGCAAGTTATGCCTTGTAGAAGTTGGGAAAGTTTTGGATATTTTGAAAAAAGTCAACATTGATTCAAATGACCTAAAATTGCTAATGGGCCCATTTTTCTTCCATAATTCATCATCCATGGCATGTGCACGACCACTTGGCCCAAAGGGAAGTATTTATTCATTTTTTATTTATTTATTTGAATTTTTATTTATAATAATTCATTTAAATCAAATTAAATACATGGAAAATATTTAACCTAAGTTTTACAATCCTTTTTTGCATGAAATCCACTCAATAACTCGTGCATGATCCAATATGGAAAGATTTGGAGAGAATTGATATGATTGAGAGCAAAAGCACATGGAAAATATTTGGAAAAAGATCTTGAAAATCAAATCTCTCAAACCATGAATACAAGAGATTTTGATCAAGTTTGTTGACCTAATTGATTTAATACATAAGCCTGAACGAAAACCTAATGCATTAGACCATTGAAGCTGCGCAGAAAACTCTAGACAAATTTGCATTTTTCCAAAAAAATCTCAATTCTGAAAACACCTTTGCAAGGCGATTCAAGACAAAATAGTGTTTCCATTAGCTTCTTTGAGCATTATAGGACGTATTCCAATCAAAAACATCAAGCCTTACGCTTTGAAACGGTATACAGAAGTCACACTTTTCCATTTTTTTTTCATTATCGTGTTTTAACATCCATGCACATTCATAGCGTTTTGGTTATATATTCATGATCAGTGAAGTGTTTGCAAGCTAACCATATGCCTTGATTGAAGTTTTATGCATTATATGCCCAGATGCCATTGTTGCTTTTTAGGGTTTGCAGAGTTTCGAATTAGGGGTTTTCAGATAATGTAAAATCAGCCTACCACAATGCCATGGTTGTAATCAGCATGTCTGGACGAAGAAGACGGTACCATTGCGCCTAATTTATGGAGCCCCTGGGGCTAGTCGCTATTTTCCCTAATATGGCCTAAGGGAACGGTGTAAAAACCGTTGCCTATGTTTGTTCTGTTTTCAAGAAAAACGAAGATGCGAGGAAGATGATGACGTGTGGAGTAATGGTTGGAGTATTCAAAAATTCGCGCGCAGAAGGCATTAATGAATTGTTTTATATTATAATGTTTGTTTATTATGTGATGTACAACACGCGCATCTGGCTCCACTGGCAAGCATAAGGATTGGTAAAGTACATGACCTGGGTTCGAGCCCCAGGTCTTCACTCTTTCCATTTGTTTTTTCAATTAACAATCACATGTAGCGCCCAGGTTGAAGCGCACCATACGCCTTCCAAATCCAACGTCCACGCGTCCAGCTTCATCAGGTCAAAGGCCATGGATTGGAGAACACAGTGCACCCTAGTCAATGCATCATACGTGTCCTGCAAAAGTCAAAAGGGCCATGCTAAATGGGCCAGAATTCTTAAACTATACCTCCATGTTGGGGACTACAACCCTCCTTGGTTTGCGAAATTCTTTTAACTTTCTTTATTTTCTCTTTTATTTGTTTTTATAAATTGCTTATTAATTTAATTATTATTTTCATAAATATAAAAAAAAACCATAAAAATCAGAAAAGAATTAAAATAATAAATATTTTTATTTCTAGTATTTTCATAAATAAATGCATATAATTAAATTTAGTGTAAATTAGGTTTAATTTTAATACTTTTAATAAAAAATCTAAAAAATGTAGAAATAGGGTTTAATTAATAATTTCTCATCCTTTTTATTTTTCCTCCAATAATAATTAAATAATTAAATATTTTATTTATTTTTGTAATTAACCTTGTATATAAAAATTAGGGTTAATTTAGGATAAAATTCAATGTTTTCTTAATAAATTAAAAATAAAATAGAATTAGGGTTAGCATTTAATTTCAATTAATTCCTTTTTCTATTAAATCCTAAAATACTAAAAAATACCAAAAAACAAGTTCTTTCTTTTTTTAATTAGTTAACTCCATCATTAATTCAATTTTTGCAAAAGGGTCCAACACCCTCGTTCTTAATTTCTTATCAATTCGCATACTTATTTCTTTCCCGTTTAAATATTTATGTATCTCTCCCGAAGCCATGTAAACTATTTGTCGCACTTTATCTTTTCTTTTATTTCTTTATTTTTCTGTCAAATCGGGTCCTGGTTAATTTTGGCGATGTGGACCCGCGCCTTTTGTAATAGCTTTAGACTTTTACTTTTCCCGCAATATTTTTAACTGCTAATCAAAAGGCATGAAAGAATGTATGGACAAAATAAAAACAAGCGTAGAACACCAATAACATGACAAGATAAATGCAAATGAAAACGACACATAAATCGCACACACCACCCCTAGGGTACGCCTCATTGTTGCCTTGCCTCGAAAGGTGATCGTTGAGTAGAGGATGTCTTAGTAAGTCCTCATGATCCGGGAACCTGGCATGAAGGTAGCTTCTAAGGTGTCTTCCCATTGCTCCGGTGATCACCATGCCCCGAACCTCGAATTGACCCGAACACCTCCAACGGTGGTGCTACCTACCTCTCAATGGTGGGATGGCACTACTTTAAAGGACATTTACACAGACGAATTCCTTAGGGTAGGTAGGTTCTCATAGATACTTGCTCTAATCTCAAAACAAATCAAAAAAAGACTTTTCACACCGACACCTTTTCAAAAAGCTTTCGAAAGCAATTTTTCAAACACTCTTGAAGACCGATACAAGAGTCGAACTGAAATTTTCAAAGAAACTTTTTTAAAACCCACAGTTGAAAAGCAAACAAATCATTTTTGAAAACACAAGTGAGCAAGTATCTATGAGCCCATGGATAACCATGGATAGAAAGGGTGCTAGCACCTTCCCTTTCTATAACCTACCTCCCGAACCGAGAGCAATCTCTTTAAGGAATTTTTCTGTGCTTTTGTCCTTTCCATTTGGAGAAAATAAAAGATGGTGGTGACTCTTGCTTCCGCGACATTTCGCGAACCAGCGTTAAACAGTCAGTTCCAGATCCACCGATCACAGAACTGGCGACTCTGCTGGGGACTTAAACTTAAAGTGAGGTGTACCTTAGGGTTAGTTCATAACTGTGTTTTCAATTGTATTGACTTGTATGCTTTAAATTTGTGGGTTGCATGGGAGTTACATAGATCCTAACCCGGATCTGGGGATACCCTGTTTAGGTAGCATAAGCTGTGAGGGACCTGTCCAGCGTAGACCGACACGGGTGAAACAGTGGCTACGTTGGTGTGGCACCTTGGTCTGTACCGATATCCCTTGTGTTGCAACGAGGAGAATATGGGTCTTCTGAGGAGTCATTAAGCACCAACAACCTTAGAACCTTAAATGACACAACTTGGCCATTAGAACAGTAGCAGTATGCTACGCCCATTGAGGCTAAACTCTCGTGATGGTTCTGGCCGCAAGAAAAGATTGCGATGCTAGAGTTATGACCGATTGAGGGTAGTCAATGATATTGGGATCCTCTAAGAACCCGGTTACTTTGATAGGACAGGTATGAACCAACCAACTTCAAGAGGGTAATACCCAGACCCCATGCTGGCCTTAAACTCTAAGGGCTTGTCCGGTGTGACTTGTGTGCCTTCGTACTTGACTACTTGCATGCTTGTTACCTGACACATGAACTACTTGCAGGTTTTGTTTATAGTCCTTAATCGGGACTCATAACAGGGTATACTAAGTTTCTTACAGGTTTTGGTTTGCAGTCCTTAATTAGGACTCATAACAGGGTTTACCGAGTTTCTTGTAGGTTTTGTTTTTTAGTCCTTAACTGGGACTCATGACAGGTTTTACTTGAGTTTCTTGCAGGTTCCTGTTTATAGTCCTTAATAAGGGCTCATAATAGGGTTTATTCATATTACCCCATGCATCATGACATCATACCATTGCATACATCCTAACCCATTTCAAGGATCTCAAGGGCTTGTGATGCAGGTCATGATGAATCAAACATCTAGCAAGGGGCAAAGAGGATTTATTTTCCTCTAGCCAAAGTTGTCAGGGGCTATGACCCACTGGATATGGTGAGCCTTTGACCCTTGAAGAAGGACTTTCAACAACATGAAGTTCCTTCACTCAAGCTACCGGACTCAAATGTTAAGAATTTTCTTGTTTGTCCCGCGAGGTCCTTGAAAGCATTACATGCATGTCATACATATCATTGCATTGCAGGTATCTTTGTTGCAGGTCACTTACCTTTCCCGCTGTTTATTTCAGCAATGGCTCCCCAACAAGATAACCAGGACCTTCTGGCTCAAGAGACTCAGTTTGGGGAAATCCTCCTGAATCTATCCAAAGGGCAGGAGGAGCTAAGGACACTTTTCATGGGGACTTTTGTCAAGAACGGTGCTGAGGATGAAAGGCTGAAACACCTGCAAGCTGAAGTGGATGCATTGAAAGCCCAGATGTTGGGGCAGGGGACTGCCATTCAAGGGTTAGCTCAAAGACAAGAAGAGCTCGGGGTTCTCATCAACCAACTGCTTCAGGGTAACCAACTGGGGCAAACGTCTAAAGGGAAAAAGCCATTCATCGTTCAATCATCCTTGAGACAAGGAGATAAGGGGAGAGATCCTCAAATGGCTTCAGCGCCACAAATTCAGCATCAACCTCACCAGCCTCAGCCAGACAAGCCCAGGAGGCAATTCACCCAGCTCAACATGTCGCTGTTCCAAGCTTTACAACGCCTGTTAAGATTGAACCTGATCACATTAAGGGCTCATCCCCGGAACCAGAACACAACATCTCCTGTCTATGATCCCAATAAAAGATGTGCCTACCACTCTGCCTGTCCAGGACATGATACAAATGAGTGTTGGGCTCTGAGGAACAAGATCCAAGACCTGATTGATGAGGGAGCACTGGAGTTCACACAAGATGGCCAGACAGAATTTTTCTACCATCCCTCCAAGGCTCACCATTTGAAGTGACAAGCCCTGAGATGAAAAGACTTTTGTTCATTCGAATGTTCAAGTTGTGTTGTTCTTTGATTGTTTATACATTTATTCATGTTAAACATTGTTATTCCATTAATGCATCGCTTATGTCTATTTTGAATCAATATATTCGTATTCACTATATGCAAATTATTTTCATATTTTTTCTGATGTCAACTCTCGATTAATAATTCTAAGCCTCTTGAGGGAGGATGACGAAAACGATACCATAATCTACAGTATGCTTTTGAACAGACCCCGCTGATGAGGTACAGGCATTGTTTCAATCCCTAAACATTGGAGTTATAAGGAAGATAATCCCTCGTCAACCCCTCTGAGCCAAAGAAGTAGGAGTTTTTCTTTTCGAAATTTAAAACCCTTATCATAACCTGGGGCAGGGTAGTCCTCTCAGTTGATCCAAGTGCATGACAAATGGCACCAAAGCGGTCCGGACAAATAAGCAAAAGACAGTGATGGTTTCGAATAATCACAAAGACAGGCAGTCATTATCTCAAAAAATAAACAAAAAACCCATTAAGTCAAAACCCATGAAGGAGACTTACAAAACTGGGGCATCCCGCTGACTGTAATTCCAAAAAAGGAAACAGTTCAGGCAAAAAAGAAAGGGATAACAAAAAAATCAGAAAAGAAAGAGGTCATACAAACCCTCAACAAAAAGGAAATGACTGCCCATTCAAAATAATTCATCAATATCCGAACCATCACCGGAAAATCAGAGCAAAGATTCAATCAAGGTCTAACGCACGATCAACTGAGTTTAGGTTTGGAGAACATCACGAAGAGCGGGTGGGTACAAATAAAATTTGAGCCTTTATCCTTTGTTTCTTAAACCGTGAACCAGGCCACGTTATAACCCTTAAAAGTCCTAGCTGAAGCATGGGTTAGTTCGAAAGCATACTGTTACGAAAGGTATCCTGACTCCTTAAGGCTTACGGTAAATACGGAGTTGACATCACGTTTTACAAACATTCACTTGTTTTATGAAAAAGAATGCATTTTTAAAATCTTCAAGACAGACATGAGCTTTGCATTTTTAACATAACTTTGTTTGCATATGACTTCTTGTTTGAACAGCAGAGAAGTTCGCACGACGAATGCCTAATGAACAGAAGTACCTCCAATCAAGGGGCAGACATGAGCATGGTCCATCATCTGGGGCAATCCAATCAAGATTCGGAGAATCTCTCAAAGGCCAAATAGCCTGGGGCAAATCTCCGCCTGAGTCACTTGGGGCATTTCAACAACGAATCTGGCCTGATCAAACACCTTCTGGTGGCATGACAAAACACTTCTAACAGGGGCAACTCCCTACATTCTGAGAACACAGACATAGTCGAAAAAATACTATGCAAAATCAAAGACCCGCTAGGTTGACATACCTAGGCAAAAATAAGGGCTTCCCGGCGAACCAAAAGGGTTCGGGCAAAAATAAGGGATGAAATGAAAAAACCTGTACACCCGGCGAGTCGAAAACCTGAAAAGGCGGCTTGGGCAAAAATGGGTATCCTGATGGACTGAAAACCCGAAAGGGCGGTCCAGGCAAAAGTTAGGGATTAAAGCGTACGACTATGTCCTGCCATCTTGTCACCTGCCTACCAGAAGTAGGTCTGTCCGTCAATAAGCTATCAGCACCTCACAGGTCTTCCTCTCCCACCTCAGAAACAGGGGCAATGATGAGCCGTCCAAGCAAGCCAATTGTTCTGTCCTCCAAAGGTACCAAGGTAACCTCAGCTGAAGAACATAACCAGTGCATCTTAATTCCCCAGAGAGTGAGCCAGCAAGACAGTATACTCTCCTCAAGCAAAGCTATATTATCAAACCTTAAGGAAGTTGGGTGTCTTCCAGCAGATCTCAAAATTCCCCAGCAGCAATATACATATTCTTAACAAGCATCCCCGGCAATCTTGGTCTAAAGATTGTTCCCCGGCGGTATATCCAACATTCAAAGGAATCACTTCCCCCGCAGTTCAAAACTTCCCCAAGAGAGTCTAATCTAGTTTCCCCAGGGAAGTTGGAATTCATCTCCCCAAGCAGCAAGCTCATCTCCAGTAGATTCTGGAAGCTTATCCTCGCAGAGCACGAACGCGCTTTCCGGCTTTATTCAAAGAGTTATTTCCTTACCAGGATATAACTGGGTTATCCTCAGCCAAAAGCCACGGAAAGAGCGTCCTCGACGGAGTCTTCTTATCCCCAGCGAAGTCTATTAACACTTCCAACACAACAAGGGTATCCCCAGCAAGTTATTATCAATAATCTAACAAAGTACCCCGCTCCCCACAGAGTATTGATTCCCAACAAGATCGTTAGAGTACTTTGCTCCCCGCAGAGTAATCTATTCGCCAAGTTTATTCCCCAACGGAGTCATCTTCTCCTACCGGTATTCTTGCAACTATCATCCCCGACGGAAGCAAAATCTATCCTCCAACATCAGCCCAGGAGTGACGTCCCGACACCCGTCAAGGATTTACTTTCCTAGACGAAAAATACATTCATAAACATCTTCATACATTATAGCATGCATATACGCATCATGAACATACAATCTCACGTATTCAGAGAGTATCTCGCATGTCATACCACATGACATCGCATACAACTAACGTTTGTCTTTTCAGGACAAAAGTACAAAAATGATTACCATCAATGGTCGCAACTAAAGATCCGATTCCTGTATCTTGCCAGGGTGTATCTATTGACGACCAATTACCAAATCTGATTCCTGTATCTTTCCAGGGTGTGTCTAAAGAGTTCGAGGATCCGATACCTGAATCTTGCCAGGGTGTATCCGTTGAAGACTAACATTACCAGATCCGATTCCTGTATCTTGCCAGGGTGTGTCTGAAGAGTTCGAGGATCCGATACCTGAATCTTGCCAGGGTGTATCCGTTGAAGACTAACATTACCAGATCCGATTCCTGTATCTTGCCAGGGTGTGTCTGAAGAGTTCGAGGATCCGATGCTTGAATCTTGCCAGGGTGTATCCGTTGAAGACTAACATTACCAGATCTGATTCCTGTATCTTGCCAGGGTGTGTCTGAAGAGTTCGAGGATCCGATGCCTGAATCTTGCCAGGGTGTATCCGTTGAAGACTAACATTACCAGATCCGATTCCTGTATCTTGCCAGGGTGTGTCTGAAGAGTTCGAGGATCCGATGCCTGAATCTTTCCAGGGTGTATCCGTTGAAGACTAACATTACCAGATCCGATTCCTGTATCTTGCCAGGGTGTGTCTGAAGAGTTCGAGGATCCGATGCCTGAATCTTACCAGGGTGTATCCGTTGAAGACTAACATTACCAGATCTGATTCCTGTATCTTGCCAGGGTGTGTCTGAAGAGTTCGAGGATCCGATGCCTGAATCTTGCCAGGGTGTATCCGTTGAAGACTAACATTACCAGATCCGATTCCTGTATCTTGCCAGGGTGTGTCTGAAGAGTTCGAGGATCCGATGCCTGAATCTTGCCAGGGTGTATCCGTTGAAGACTAACATTACCAGATCTGATTCCTGTATCTTGCCAGGGTGTGTCTGAAGAGTTCGAGGATCCGATGCCTGAATATTGCCAGGGTGTATCCGTTGAAGACTAACATTACCAGATCCGATTCCTGTATCTTGCCAGGGTGTGTCTGAAGAGTTCGAGGATCCGATACCTGAATCTTGCCAGGGTGTATCCGTTGAAGACTAACATTACCAGATCTGATTCCTGTATCTTGCCAGGGTGTGTCTGAAGAGTTCGAGGATCTGATACCTGAATCTTGCCAGGGTGTATCTGTTGAAGACATTTCAAGACCTAGACCGGTTCAGTTAATCGACCCTAAGATTTTCTGTCTCTTATCCAGTCATAGGCCTTCTCTAGTCCAGTTAAATCGACCCCAAACATATTTTTCTAATGAAGACTCAGTAGAAGTTATCCAAGGTTTTCTCAATAATTGCTATTGAGATTATAATCGCCTATGGTTCTCTCCCCGATACTGCGGAGATGATAATTCCATTCCAGGTTTTTCTCAATGATTGCTATTGAGATCGTAATTGCCTATGGTTCTCTCCCCGATACTGCGGAGATGGTAATTCCCACCAAGATTGTCTCAATGTTTGCTGTTGAGGTTAAAGTCATCCAAGGTTCTCTCACCGTTCCTGTTGAGGTAGTAACTATCCCTGGTTCATTCATCACCATTTGAAGCTCCAGATCCGATTCCTGTAACCAGTCAGGACATATCTACACAAAGCATATGAAGACCAGCTCCTGCAACATGTCAGGTACTCATCTTTCTTTTGCAGGTACGCAGGTTCTCGCTAAGGAATCTCTTATGCGATCAACATCCAGATGGCATCTATAAGCCCATCATCCCCCATCAATCTCCAAATGGCATCTATAAGCCCATTCCATCGTCACTGCTACTATGTGAGCGCAAATTTCTGGGCACTCTAGTGTTCAATCATCTTCTACCCTCGGATTACGAAAGGCACGTCAGCCAATCTGCATCCTCAGGTCTAAGAAGATTGAACAGGGGAAACTGTTGTACCCCAAAATTTGCCCTCCCATATTCTTCAAGAAATTGCCAAGTCATGCTTCAAAATTCCCCAAGGGTTGCACAGTGCAAGGGCCTCCTGAACAGTCAAAATTAGGGTTCTTGTTCTGATCAAGAAAATGAAGTTTCCAAAGGTTCAATCAAGTCCCACATGCCTACAAATATGGTCAAGCATCTTCATATCAAGTTTCAAGACATTCAGCTCAAAATTGCACAGTCAAAACCCTAAATTGCACTACAGTCAACTGTAGGGGCAAAATGGTCATTTGACAGTCAAAAGTTCAAATTTTTGGTCAACATATCATTTTGAAGCCACAAACATCATTTGATCAATACTTGATCATGATTCTCAAAGCTTGGCTCAAAAATCATCAAGATGCAAAAGTTTCCTTATTTGGACAGTTGAAAAAGTCAACTGTAAATTGACCAGGGCATAACTTTCACATGGATTATCAGAAAAATTCCATCCAAAGCTCATTTTGAAGAGAAAGACATTTCCTACAACTCATCTTCATACTTAAAGTCCAAGAAATGCTCTCACAAAAAGTTGTCAATTTCAACATTATAGGTCATTTTCAAAAGTCAACAAAAAGGGACTTTAAGTCAAAGGCCATAACTTGAAATTGGTAAATCAAAATGACATGGGACCAAAGGCATTGGTTAGAGGACTCAAAGACCTTTCCAAAATGTCCAAGAACATGAGAAAAGCGTAAAAATTGAGCAAGTTATGCCTTGTAGAAGTTGGGAAAGTTTTGGATATTTTGAAAAGTCAACATTGATTCAAATGACCTAAAATTGCTAATGGGCCCATTTTTCTTCCATAATTCATCATCCATGGCATGTGCACGACCACTTGGCCCAAAGGGAAGTATTTCTTCATTTTTTATTTATTTATTTGAATTTTTATTTATAATAATTCATTTAAATCAAATTAAATACATGGAAAATATTTAACCTAAGTTTTACAATCCTTTTTTGCATGAAATCCACTCAATAACTCGTGCATGATCCAATATGGAAAGATTTGGAGAGAATTGATATGATTGAGAGCAAAAGCACATGGAAAATATTTGGAAAAAGATCTTGAAAATCAAATCTCTCAAACCATGAATACAAGAGATTTTGATCAAGTTTGTTGACCTAATTGATTCAATACATAAGCCTGAACGAAAACCTAATGCATTAGACCATTGAAGCTGCGCAGAAAACTCTAGACAAATTTGCATTTTTCCAAAAAAATCTCAATTCTGAAAACACCTTTGCAAGGCGATTAAGGACAAAATAGTGTTTCCATTAGCTTCTTTGAGCATTATAGGACGTATTCCAATCAAAAACATCAAGCCTTGCGCTTTGAAACGGTATACAGAAGTCACACTTTTCCATTTTTTTTCATTATCGTGTTTTAACATCCATGCACATTCATAGCGTTTTGGTTATATATTCATGATCAGTGAAGTGTTTGCAAGCTAACCATATGCCTTGATTGAAGTTTTATGCATTATATGCCCAGATGCCATTGTTGCTTTTTAGGGTTTGCAGAGTTTCGAATTAGGGGTTTTCAGATAATGTAAAATCAGCCTACCACGATGCCATGGTTGTAATCAGCATGTCTGGATGAAGAAGACGGTACCATTGCGCCTAATTTATGGAGCCCCTGGGGCTAGTCGCTATTTTCCCTAATATGGCCTAAGGGAACGGTGTAAAAACCGTTGCCTATGTTTGTTCTGTTTTCAGGAAAAACGAAGATGCGAGGAAGATGATGACGTGTGGAGTAATGGTTGGAGTATTCAAAAATTCGCGCGCAGAAGGCATTAATGAATTGTTTTATATTATAATGTTTGTTTATTATGTGATGTACAACACGCGCATCTGGCTCCACTGGCAAGCATAAGGATTGGTAAAGTACATGACCTGGGTTCGAGCCCCAGGTCTTCACTCTTTCCATTTGTTTTTTCAATTAACAATCACATGTAGCGCCCAGGTTGAAGCGCACCATACGCCTTCCAAATCCAACGTCCATGCGTCCAGCTTCATCAGGTCAAAGGCCATGGATTGGAGAACACAGTGCACCCTAGTCAATGCATCATACGTGTCCTGCAAAAGTCAAAAGGGCCATGCTAAATGGGCCAGAATTCTTAAACTATACCTCCATGTTGGGGACTACAACCCTCCTTGGTTTACAAAATTCTTTTAACTTTCTTTATTTTCTCTTTTATTTGTTTTTATAAATTGCTTATTAATTTAATTATTATTTTCATAAATATAAAAAAAACCATAAAAATCAGAAAAGAATTAAAATAATAAATATTTTTATTTCTAGTATTTTCATAAATAAATGCATATAATTAAATTTAGTGTAAATTAGGTTTAATTTTAATACTTTTAATAAAAAATCTAAAAAATGTAGAAATAGGGTTTAATTAATAATTTCTCATCCTTTTTATTTTTCCACCAATAATAATTAAATAATTAAATATTTTATTTATTTTTGTAATTAACTTTGTATATAAAAATTAGGGTTAATTTAGGTTAAAATTCAATGTTTTCTTAATAAATTAAAAATAAAATAGAATTAGGGTTAGCATTTAATTTCAATTAATTCCTTTTTCTATTAAATCCTAAAATACTAAAAAATACCAAAAAACAAGTTCTTTCTTTTTTTAATTAGTTAACTCCATCATTAATTCAATTTTTGCAAAAGGGTCCAACGCCCTCGTTCTTAATTTCTTATCAATTCGCATACTTATTTCTTTCCCGTTTAAATATTTATGTATCTCTCCCGAAGCCATGTAAACTATTTGTCGCACTTTATCTTTTCTTTTATTTCTTTATTTTTCTGTCAAATCGGGTCCTGGTTAATTTTGGCGATATGGACCCGCGCCTTTTGTAATAGCTTTAGACTTTTACTTTTCCCGCAATATTTTTAACTGTTAATCAAAAGGCATGAAAGAATGTATGGACAAAATAAAAACAAGCGTAGAACACCAATAACATGACAAGATAAATGCAAATGAAAACGACACATAAATCGCACACACCACCCCTAGGGTACGCCTCACTGTTGCCTTGCCTCGAAAGGTGATCGTCGAGTAGAGGATGTCTTAGTAAGTCCTCATGATCCGAGAACCTGGCATGAGGGTAGCTTCTAAGGTGTCTTCCCATTGCTCCGGTGATCACCATGCCCCGAACCTCGAATTGACCCGAACACCTCCAACGGTGGTGCTACCTACCTCTCAATGGTGGGATGGCACTACTTTAAAGGACATTTACACAGACGAATTCCTTAGGGTAGGTAGGTTCTCGTAGATACTTGCTCTAATCTCAAAACAAATCAAAAAAAGACTTTTCACACCGACACCTTTTCAAAAAGCTTTCGAAAGCAATTTTTCAAACACTCTTGAAGACCGATACAAGAGTCGAACTGAAATTTTCAAAGAAACTTTTTTAAAACCCACAGTTGAAAAGCAAACAAATCATTTTTGAAAACACAAGTGAGCAAGTATCTAAGAGCCCATGGATAACCATGGATAGAAAGGGTGCTAGCACCTTCCCTTTCTATAACCTACCTCCCGAACCGAGAGCAATCTCTTTAAGGAATTTTTCTGTGCTTTTGTCCTTTCCATTTGGAGAAAATAAAAGACGGTGGTGACTCTTGCTTCCGCGACATTTCGCGAACCAGCGTTAAACAGTCAGTTCCAGATCCACCGATCACAATGATGAATGAGTTAGTTGAGTTAGATGAAGTTAGATTGCATGCATTGGAAATCCTAATGAGACAAAAGGAAAGGGTAGCCAGGGCATATAACAAAAGGGTGAAAGGAAAATCATTCACTATTAATGACTTAGTCTGGAAAGTCATATTGCCCATGGACAAGAAAAATAAATCATTAGGTAAATGGTCACTTCATTGGGAAGGACCTTTTCGAATAATAAAGATATTTTCAAACAATGCATATGAAATCAAAGAGTTGGCTGATGATAAGCGAATCCAAAAGGTTAATGGGAAATATTTAAAGAAATATAAGCCACGCCTACAGGAGATTCGAATAATAACAACGTAATCGAAACATCATAAAGGAATGCCAAAATGGTAATATAGGGTTGCCAAAATGGCGTTGTTTGGATATTACAGACCAAAACCAAGTTTCAAAACTAATTAAATAAACTGAGATTTAAAAATAGGCATTGTTCCTCAATCTATTAAAGGTACTCCGAAAGGACTCAAGCCTTTGTTGAGTGAAAGGCCTTGCTCCTTCTAGGGTAGCTACTTCTCCTTTAAGTTGCTCTGCTGCCTCCATTTCTGCAAGTCCTTTGTTGAGGAGCTCTTCGAACTAATCACCAGCAGTATTGGTTTCATAGGCCAATTGTTGTTGTTGAGCCTCCTTAACCTTTTGTTGAAGTTCTTGAATTTGCTTTTCCCAGAGAAGAATAGACTCAGCTCGAGCTTCATAGTCAGTTTTGGCTTGCTTTATGTGTATAGCTTGGTCTTCAACTTCTTTAGAGAGCTTCGAGGCATGCTCATAAGCAGCGTCCATGGCAGTTCGTTTCTCTTGGACCTTTCTGGTAGCAAATTCGTCTTGAAGAAGACACTCAGTCACGTTATCTAACAGAGATTGAAGATCGAATAATATGGTGCTGACTGGCAAATAGCAGGTGGCGAGGTTAACTTGCGTAAGTAGCTCCTTCATGGTATAGCAAGTTGTACTATCCTGTTTGAGCACTTCGAACAAGTCCACATCAAGGATTGTTCTCCTAATTCTGTTAAGGAGTACAACTCTATCATATGAGGGCAACGGATTGCTAGTCGAACTAGTGCCAGCCCTAGCAAGAGGAATATCCCTTTGAGCTAGTTTTGCCTTCATGTACCCAATTGGGTCATTTCGTCTTAGGAGAGCTAGCTCCTCTTCAGTCATTTGAGATTGAGACGATTGAGGAAGTTCCATGCGCAAGGGAGTCACATCCATTTCGACTAGCTCATTGGTTCGGTCACCATCACCTTCACTTGTTTCTTGCTCATTTCCTTCTTCATTATCAACCAGATCCACCACTTCGATATCATTGTGTTCACTGTTATTGGCATCTGACTCTGTTCCAGCAGTCGAACCATTATGGGCATCTTCTTTCTCGGATCCTTCCTCTGCAGATTCTTCGTTCTCTTGATCAGAATCAACCTTCTCTTCTTCAGCATGGCGGTCCTTTGGGTTCTCTTGAAGGGTTTCGAGAGGGGACTTTTGAAGAGAAGTTTCTGGTAAAATCTCTGCAGATGCATGAAACGTTGCTTCATTCGTTTCTTTCAAAGGAGGAGAAGTACTTTGGTCATCTTGCTGCTCTGAAGCCCCAGTCAGAACCGCCATGTTGGAGGATCCTTTGTTTTGCACCAGGTTACTGGAGTCCCCATGAGGAGAAGAATTGATGGGAGCAGCAGTCTTTGATGGAGAAGTCGAAGTGGTAAGAGTTGGGTTCAAAATGTCCTACAGAGACAAAGAATATTAAGAGCATGCACCAAGGTAATGAATAACTATTTTTGTTAAAAATTCGAGTTCAATTTACCTGTGGATTCTCAGAAGAGAGGTTGCTATCTATATGTTCCAACATTACGTTGGAGGTCGAAGGTGGATTTTTGGATTTAGTTGAGGGAGAAGCATCTCTGGAATCGAGTCCAGAAATGCCAGTTGGTTCAGCGCCTTTGGAGATTTCTTTCTTCTGCTTTTTCTTCGAAGCAGTTGGTGAATTCCCTCCAGCATTGGGATTCTTCCCAGTGGGGTTTGTTTTTCTTTTCTTCGGAGTGGTTGGTGGGAGTTTGTTAGTCTGAAAAGATTTAAACATGAGTTAGATCCAAATCATGAAATTCAGTTTATTCGAAACATCAGGGCTAATTGATTACCTGTGGAGTTGGAACAGTTGTTATTACTGGTGTTGTTGTTGTTGCAATAGTTGTTGTTGGTTTGGATAAGGTCACATCATCAGTGGTTTCGACAGATGTTTGGGAAGCACTTCCTTCTTTAGATTTCGAGGCAGCGGTCTTTATCCTGATGGCTGAAAATCGAAACAATTAAGGGAAAAGTTAAAAATGTAGAAAGTAAGAAACATTTGGGATTTTCCCAAGCATTCGCACATGCGCCTTGATTAGATATAATCGACATGGAAGAAAGGTCATAGCGAAGATGTCCTGGGAAATCATGGAGCCAATGACGAGCCCATGTCACAGTCTCAGATGGCTTTGGTTTCTTTTGAAGGTATTTGAACATTTATTTGCAAGTGAACCACCAAGGGTATGGAGGAAACCAAGCCACATCCAGTTCTGAGATAGGCAATCTAGGGAATTTAGGTGGATGCATTTCGAGTGCCAACCTATACCTATCCTCAGGTGACAACCCTGAAGGAAGTTTGAGCTTAGAAATTTTTTCTTTAAATTTTTCCTTCAAGGTCTCAGCCGCTTGATGCACAGTGGTTTCCAAGTGTGTGGGATCATAAGTGGTTTCGAAATGATTTTGAAAAGCCCTAATCTCTTTGGAGTGAGTGAACATACCTTTCTTGGAGTGTACCTGCACATAGAACGCATCAGTTAGTTTCTGTTGAATGGAGAGGGTATCGAACATATAAGATTGGTAGAACTTTGTCCACCATTCCAGAAAACCCTTTGTTGTGAAGTGTGTGGGTTCAAAAGGTATTAGTTCAAAGTGGGCGAAGCCTTGATATTGTTTTTGTTGTAGTTTGGCTTCTCTGGCTTTAAAGGTTCGACCAGAAGTGATAGCATTCTCTGTTTGGAACAGAGGTTCAGGGATTAGTTGGCACAGGCCAAATTGTCTAGAAACAAAATTGGGTTGATAGGCAAAGAGGAAGATTTGATTCTTGGACGGAGTGATTCGCGAGGAAATTAATCTGGGAAGCAAAAAGGCTTTCCAAATATCTTGAATTTCTTTGCTTTTTACTGCTTCTGAAAGAGGCATGGTGAACCATGATGGTCCATGAGTCCTTGAAGAAAAGGGCGCCATGGTCTCTTCAAATTTGTGTCTCTTGGAAAAAATCATGATATAATTTGAGAAAAGGACCTTGAAGTCATCTTTATCATCGTTTGGGGTAAGTTTTCGCAGCCTCGTACCTTCAATGATTCTATCCGCTATCTCCGGATCTTGTTCAACAATGGTGTTAGCAGTGGATAGTGAGGGTTCAAACATGGCATTAAGCCATAATTGGAGTAACCAAAAGGGGCCAGCTAGAAGGATGTTTTTGGGAGTGTGGGATTTCAAACTCGAAACGGCTGATCTTAAGCTTTCGTAAAGATCAACAAGTAACAGTTCGCTTAAACACACCCTCCTATTCTCATGTAAGTCTCTAGCTAGAGGGATGAACCTGCTGGCTACCTGTAAGGACCTACTGCAGAATACATACCTTGATAACCATAAGGTGAGGAAAGCAATATGTTCCACATCTGACACATTATCTCCTTCAGTGTGGTAATGGCTAATGAATTTTGAAAAGCTGGCTAATTTGACTTCGAAGTCAATAATGCTGGAGTGCTCTTCATTGTCAGGGATGTAGGTTTCTCCTATTGGTGACAAACCAGTAATGGTTGCTATATCGAAAAATGTGGGTGTAATCATTCCCCCAGGGAGATGAAAGGTGTTGTAGGTGCTATCCCAGAAATATAAGGACACAAATAGTAATGGATGACTATAGGTGAAGCCTGGTTTCGATAACTTAATCAAATTGTAGATTCCTAATTCCTCCCATTGCTGGGATTTCTTGGCTTCTACTTTGGTAAGCCAGTTTTGGTAAGCTATGTCAGAGGTAGGGCAGGATCAGAATGGTTTAAAGTTGCTCTTCACATAATCTAGCACAAAGGGATCTTTAGGGGGAACGATTGGAGTTTCCATGGTTGTCGAATCATAAGACTCGCCTATCTTAGGGATATCCATCTTATTAAACAAAGGCTTAAAGTTATAACAAACAAGGAAGATTTTTCTAGTATCTTTTAAGATTTCAAAGACTGTAAGAGGACCCATTAGAGCAAACCTCTTTCCAGCCGCGTTAGTTGGAATTAGTACCTGAGAGGCGTAAAGCATTTCCTTCTCTTTGGAGATCATTTGGGGGATAAGCACAGATTGACCTTGATAAGTACCAACCTTGCTTTCCATTATTGTTCCTGTGTTCTTTCCTTTCTTTTTTTGAAGTTTTCTTCAGTTGGGATGATGTTGTAGAAGACATTGTTGAAGATTGTTGGAAGTTTTAGGGTTTCGGTGAGAAGAAAGGAAGAAAAGTTTCAGAAAGTGGGAAAGGTTAAAAGACTAAGTTGATTGGTTTTTATAGTGTTGAAGTTTAAACATCCACTAAGTGAGACTAGGATACGTGGGAGTCGTGGGTTGGATTGAGAAGGAGGTGGCGTAAAGGCTGATATTGGTAATAGGCGTGATTAATAATAATCATTGTTTTATAACTGCACCATGCTGTGAGATACTGATTCAAGACGGTTAAGGAATCCAAGAGGCGTCGTGATTGACGTGACTGGAGTCATACACAATAAATGTTACGATTACTTAAAGGTCACATCAAAATCTTGCATATATATTTAAAATAAGTGTTTCTCAAAGAATCGAAATACATATTTTAAAGGGGCATTTTGTTGGCTGAAGATTTTGATGACACAGTTCGAAACAAAGCAAGTTGGACGTTTCGTTGGAATAGAGCAAGATGTTACGATTCGGAATGGTAGAAGCAGTTCTTCGAACGAATATGTCAAGGCTCGGAGCTTTGAGTGACGGTTGTGAAGATATATTTAAAAGAAGCCTCGAAGTGGTAATGAGACTGTGTTTAAGAAATAAGTTCGAAGCGAAGAGTGCCAAAACATTTGAAATTCAAACGCAAGCGGGATGTTCAAATTTTAAAATATATGCGCTGGAGCGTTCGAAGACGCGTGGAAGCTAGAAAGGAGTGGTGCTCTGCATGTTCTGAACGTGGCAGAATCTTATAGGCAAGACCGTTATGGTCGAAGTAGTATAAATAGAAGTCTTAGTACTAGGATTTCGTGTGTCATATCTATTGTACAAAATTCAGTAAACATTCAAAATACCACATGGCTAGGGAAATGAATGCTCGAACAATGTACGTATGATAACACCAAATATTTATGATTCAGTAAAACTCTTTATCATTTCCAGTTTATCTTCTACCTTCATGTCAATATCATTCAAAATCCTTTACATTAAAGTATTTTCATTCAAAGTCATTTATTGATTTCTTGCATTTAAACGCTTTCTTTCCATTTCGAATCCTCTACAAATTGGTTTCTTTTACATTTCATGCTTCTATATTCATGTTCTTTACATTCGAATACCTTTTCATTCAAAATCATTTACTGATTTCTTGCATTTAAACGCTTTCTTTCCATTTTGAATCCTTTACATTTCAGAAATTCTATTACATTTCATGCTTTTAGACTTCAAAGTTATTTACTTGTTTCTTGCAGTTTTATATTTCTTTGCAATCGAATCTTTATTCATGCAACTTAGTTTCGCACGTCTTTACTTGATCATGTCATCAGATCCTTTTAATATGGTAATAGAAGTAAGTTGAACGTCTATAAAATATTCCAAACACAAATCCCAACTATGAATATCAGTTTTACAATTAGAACTATCCAAACGACCAATACCCCATAGGATCAATCTAGTCGATCCTGCAAGTTACCAGAGAGATTAAATAACAGTCATTAAGATTATTTGATAGTTTGGAGGACTAGCGGTTGTTTACCAGAAATCACTGTAAACAGTAAGATATCTTGAGATATGTGGTACCTTTGGGCTTGAAAGATCCAAAGGTTTAGATGATAAGGCCCTCCTTGAGCAACTTGTCAATACAATCAATATTCCAAAGCTTGAGGGAGACTTGGCAACCAAAATACTTTGATCCTTACACAATGCATGAATGCAATGCAATGTGATGTTTATGATGAAACATAAGCCTAAATCAAGAGGGTAAATTTTAGGGTGCAACAATTTCCCCTATTCAATTTTCTTTAACTAGATAAGCGAGAAAAGTGACAACTTTCGAGTGTTCAGAGTTGAAGATGATTGAATATGAAAGAATCCGAAAATTTACACTCTTGAAGAAATAGTAAAACCCCCAAAGACAAAGAATGCCAGCAGGCGTGGGATTAAGAAGATACCAAATGAAATTGGATTTAGCAAACAACGGGTTTAATGAACATTGGACCCCCCAAGACATGCATCAGAATAAAATTGTAACGCATATATAAATAAAGTTGAAGCAGAACTAAAACTTAGAAGAGTAGACGAAACTAAACTTCACAATGAATGTGCCAGGACAAAACTGGACCACAAAAAGGGGTGAGATAAGACTCAAACCACGGAGAATAGGAAAAACTACCTCTGGAAAAGAAAAGTAAGCGGGGAAAAGTGGCTAGAGTGCGTGATTCTAGGAACACTTGCTAATCTCAACCTAAGATAGACAATGTGAAGGAACTGAAAGAATCACAGGAGTGAGGAACAAAACGAGACGAAACTCAACCCAATAACTAGTTAGACGAAACTAAACTAGATGATTACCAGGATTAAACTAGATCTCACGCACGGGTAACAAGGCGAAACTCGACCCATAAAAAATTGATGAGAGTGCATGTTTCTCAAAGCACCTGCTGGTCTCGGATCAATAGATAACAGTGACGAAAACTGATAGAAGAATCCAAGGAACCAAAGAGACTGATTTCAACCAGGGACGCATCACGAACACTGCAAAGAGACTCAGTAAACGAAAACGATCAAAGTGGTCCAAGGTATGAAAACAAAAACGAGACGAAACTCGACTCAATAACTAGTTAGGTGAAAATAAACTAGATGAGTACAAGGACGAAAATGGATTTCATGCATAGGAGACGAGATCGAAACTCGACCCAAAGCAAAGTGATGAGAGCGCATGTTTCTCAGAGCACCTGCTGGTCTTAGATCAATGGATAACAGTGACGAAAACTGATAGAAGAATCCAAGGAACAAAAGAGACTGATTTCAACCAGGGATGCAACACAAACACTGCAAAGAGACTCGGTAAACAAAAACCATAAAAGGGGTCCAAGGTATGAAAACAAAAACGAGGCGAAACTCGACTCAATAACTTGTTAGGAAAAACTAAACTAGATGAGTACCAGGACGAAACTGGATTTCATGTGTGGGTGAGGAGACGAAACTCAGAGCTCGACCCAAAGCGAGGTGATTAGGGCGTAAAACTAAAAACCTGCTGAAAGTGAATACCAGGGAGAAACCGATATTCAAAAGGTACATCAATAGACATTGAAATGAACCGACGAGGGTAGTAAAGACCCGAGAAGACTGTGCCAGGGCAAGACTGAACTACAATCAAGAGTGGACACTCAACCAATTAAATGATTAACATCAAAAGGATTTTTGTATGGGGTGAAACTAAGATAATGAGGGTGAAGACCTCGCTGAGGATATAATCTGAAATATTAGCAAATTCACTGGGATTTGGTCCTAGACGGGTACACTCATCCAGAAGATAAAGACGAAAACAAAATTGACAAAAAGAACATGGATAAACAACAGAAGGTAGATTTCAAGAATCACCACAGAGCCATAAACATCTTTCTGGACGCTATCTCTAAAAATGAATATGAGAAAATCACCAACAGAGATACAACACATGACATGTTTGAATCCCTCAAGATGACTCATGAAGGAAATGCTCAAGTAAAAGAGACAAAAGCTCTGGCTCTCGTTCAGAAATATGTAGCATTCAAAATGGAAGAAAATGAGTCTATTGAAGCTATGTTCTCGAGATTCCAAACTCTGATTGCTGGCTTGAGAGTTCTGAACAAAGGATACACCAAGGTAGACCATGTTAAGAAAATTATCAGAAGCTTACCCAGAAGGTGGGCACCTATGGTCACTGCATTCAAAGTGTTAAAAGATCTGAATGATGTTTCCCTTGAAGAACTTATCAGTGCTTTAAGGAGTCACGAGATAGAACTTGATGAACATGAGACTCAGAAGAAAGGTAAGTCTGTAGCTCTTAAATCCATTAAAAAAATTGAAACTAATGCTTTTCAAGCAGAAGAAGGAAACTCTGAAGATTATGCATCAGAAGAAGATGAGTTATCTATGCTCTCCAGAAGGATCAATCAGATGTGGAAGCATAGACAAAAGAAGTTCAGGAACTACAAGAGGTTAGAAGATAAACCAGAATCTTCTGGACAGAAGAAGTCAAGCGGAAGAGATATAGTCTGCTATGAATGCAAAGAACCTGGACACTACAGAAGTGACTGTCCTAAGCTGCAAAGAGAAAGACCAAAGAAAAAATTTGGAAGAAAGAAAGGCATGATGGCCACCTGGAATGATTCAGAATCTTCTGAAGCTGAATCTGACTTAGAAGATGAACACGCTAATCTAGCGTTTATGGCTACCACAGCAGATGACGATGACTCTGACTCAGAACCAAAAGAGGTATTCTCTGAATTTTCTAGAATTGAACTTGCTGAAAGCTTATCTGAACTGCTCGAAAACTACAGTAAACTCAAAATCAAATACAAGAAACTCAAAAAGAATCTTGCATTTGATTTTGAGAAACTTGAAACAGAAAACTTTGAACTTAAAGAAAACATTTTTAAACTCAAAGAGGATGTTCAAAAATTTGAAAAGAATTCCATTTTAGATTCTGCTTCAAGTTCAAAAGATATTCTAAAAGAATATGACTCTAGTTTTCAAACGTTTATTGCTAAAAGCATAGATAGAAGCAAAATGGCTTCAATGATTTATGGTGTTAGTGGAAATGACAGAAGAGGTATTGGATATAAAGCTCCCAGAGGGAAAGAAATATATAAACCTAAGCCCGTTGAGGAAATGGTTATTTCATATAAACCACTACACAAACAATTTAGTTTTGGGCACACACATGATATCAAATACACTTCTCACTCTGAAAATTCCTATGCAAAATCAAAGTTCAATCTGAACTATAGAAACTCTAACCAAAAAGGACCCAAAAAGAAATGGGTACCTAAGGAGAAAATAATCTATGTTGCAGATGTCCTTAATAGCTCAGTTGAAACACCAGTCATGGTACCTAGACTCTGGATGCTCGCGTCATATGACAGGAAGAAAGTCTATGTTCCAAAGTCAGGAACTTAAATCTGGAGGTGATGTAAAATTTGGAGGAAATCAAAAAGGAAAGATTATTGGTTCTGGAACCATTGGAAACAGTAACCTTCCCTCTATAACTAATGTTCTGTTAGTTGAAGGATTAGCGTATAACTTGTTGTCCATAAGTCAATTAAGTTACAACGGTTATAACATTATCTTTAATCAAAAATCCTGTAGAGCTATTAGTCAAAAAGATGGAACAATCCTTTTTACTGGCAAGAGAAAGAACAACATCTATAAAATTAATCTTTCTGATCTTAAATCTCAAAATGTAAAATGCCTTATGTCTGTTAGCGATGAGCAATGGGTTTGGCACATAAGATTGGGACATGTTAGCATGAGAAGAATATCTCAAATTAACAAACTCAATCTGGTCAGAGGACTTCCAAATCTAAAGTTCAACTCAGAAGCTCTGTGTGAAGCTTGTCAGAAAGGAAAATTTTCAAAACCTTCTTTTAAGTCAAAAAATATTGTTTCTTGCTCTAGGCCATTGGAACTTCTTTATATTGATCTGTTTGGACCAGTTAAAACTGCATCCATCAGAGGCAAGAAGTATGGATTGGTCATTGTTGATGACAACAGCAGATGGACATGGTTTAAGTTTTTAAAACACAAGGATGAGTCACATTATGTGTTCTTCGACTTCTGCATCCAAGTGCAAAATGAAAAAGATTTTAGAATCATAAAAGTTAGAAGTGATCATGGAGGAGAATTTGAAAATCATTATTTTGAATTTTTTTTTAAAGAAAATGGCATTTCTCATGATTTCTCTTGTCTTAGAACTCCCAAACAAAATGGATTTGTAGAACGAAAGAATAGAACTTTGCAAGAAATAGCCATAACCATGATCAATGAAACTAATATGGCTAAACACTTTTAGGCAGAAGCAGTGAACACAGCTTGTTACATTCAAAATAGAGTCTCTATAATACCTATTCTTGAAAAGACTCCTTATGAATTATGGAAAAACAGAAAACCTAACATTTCATATTTCCATCCTTTTTGATGCACTTGCTATATTCTGAATACTAAAGATAATCTGAACAAGTTTGATTCTAAGGCACGAAAGTGTTTTCTGCTTGGATATTCTGATCGCTCAAAAGGCTATAGGGTATACAACACAGAAACTCTGATTGTTGAAGAATCAATCAATGTCAGATTTGACGATAAGCTTGGCCAGCAAAAGCCAAAGCAAAATGAAAATTCTGCAGGTACAGAAGATTATCTTACAAACTCTAAAGAGCCAGAAGCAAAAGACAACTCAGAAGATCCTCCTATTGAAAATTCTCTAGAAAATCTAAGAATTTCTGAACAATCCTCACAAAATAAATTCCCCAGAATCACATCAGCACATCCATAAAATGTGATTATAGGAAAGAAAGAAGATCCCATCAGAACAAGATCCTCCTTCAGAAACAATGAAGAATCACTGTTTGGATTGGTCTCTCTGATTGAGCCAACTTCAATAGAGGAAGCTCTACAAGATAATGATTGGATCCTTGTTGTGCAAGAAGAATTAAATCAATTTTCAAGAAATGATGTGTGGGATCTTGTTCCAAAACCTAAAGGATTTAATATCATTGGAACTAAATGGGTCTTCAGAAACAAGCTAAATGAGCAAGGAGAGATTGTCAGAAATAAGGAACGACTGGTTGCTCAGGATTATAGTGAACAAGAAGGAATTGATTATAATGAAACCTTTGCCCCAATCTCCAGGTTAGAATCAATTAGATTGTTAATTTCTTTTGTTAACATAACATCTCATTATATCAAATGGATGTTAAAAGTGCTTTTTTAAATGGTTACATAGAAGAAGAAGTTTATGTCCACCAACCTCCGGGTTTGATGACTCAAAATTTCCAGAACATGTTTTTAAACTGAAAAAGTCTTTGTACGGTCTGAAACAAGCTCCCAGAGCTTGGTATGAACGTCTGAGTAATTTTATTTTAGAAAAGAATTTTACTAGAGGAAAAGTGGACACAACTTTATTCAGAAAACATTTAAAAATGACATTTTAATCTGTCAAATATATGTTGATGATATTATTTTTGGAACTTCTAATGTCTCTCTTGAAAGAGAATTTGCTGAGTCTATGCAGGCAGAATTTGAGATGAGCATGATGGGAGAACTAAAATTCTTTATGGGAATTCAAATAAATCAGACTCCAGAAGGTACTTACATATATCAGACAAAGTATGTTAAAGAACTTCTGAAGAAATTCCAGCTATCAGAAAGTAAAGAATCCAAGACCCCAATGCATCCTACATGCATTCTGGGAAAAGATGAGGTAAGTAAGAAGGTAGATCAGAAACTCTACAGAGGTATGATTGGATCTCTTCTCTATCTGACTGCATCTAGACCAGATATTCTATTCAGTGTATGTTTATGTGCTAGATTCCAATCAGATCCTAGAGAATCTCACTTAACTGCTGTTAAGCGAATTCTGAGGTATCTGAAAGGTACTACTAACCTTGGACTGTGTTACAGAAGATCCAAAGATTTTAAACTAGTAGGTTATTGTGATGCTGACTTTGCTGGAGATAGAATAGAACGCAAAAGAACCTTTGGAAGCTGTCAGTTTCTGGGTGATAACATCATCTCATGGTACAGTAAGAAGCAAGCCACTATTGCACTATCAACCACTGAAGCTGAATATATATCTGCTGCTGGATGTAGCACTCAGCTAATCTGGATGAAGATCTAGTTGGAAGATTATCATCTATATGAAAGTAAGATTCTTATCTTCTGTGATAATACCTCTGCTATTTGTCTTTCAAAAAATCCCATCTTACATTCTAAGGCAAAACATATAGAAATTAAACATCATTTCATAAGGGACTACATTCAGAAGGGAATTTTAAACTTAAATTTTGTAGACACTGACCATCAATGGGCTGACATTTTTACTAAACCCCTTGCTGAAGATAGATTCAAATTCATTCTGAAAAACATCAGCATGGAATTTTGTCCTGAATGAAAATATTTTTTTCTTCTATATGTGTTTCCAGAATGTTCTAAAATGAACGTTCTGATTGACTGCTCTTCAGAAGTTAGAAGAAGAGTTACATCAAAAGCCATTCATCATGTTCTGAAATGTGTCTAACGTTTCATTACTAGAATGGTCAAAAGTTCATTATATTAAACCAACTTTCTCACGCTACCCTCAGAAGTTGAACGTGTGTTTCAATTCTGAAAGGTCACCCATGCGTGCACTGCTATTGAGATGCCGTTCCTAGGTAACTGTTCAGATTTGATCAAAATCACGCATCCCCTTAATGTTAAATCTCATTAATTGTTTTTAATTATTGTGTTTTTAAATCGTTTCAAATTCTTAAACTGCTCATTAATTTAAAGATTCTTTTTAGCTATAAATACCCTTGCAAAATCCTTGTTCTTTTTTTACTCTCTTTCTCAAACTTCAATCGCCTATGCGTTTTTGTGCAAATTCTCTCAACTCCCCTCTCAAAATTCTAAACCTAAACGTTCAAATGGCTTCATATTCATCTCCTTTCTCAAGCTGGAAGGTATGTCACTCCTGAGAGAACAACGCTGATACTTGTGGATAGCTTGGAAGTGGTGTCTGAACTTATGGTAGATTTTGATAATCTGAAGGAAAATGGGTTTGACTTGTTCCTAGCTGTGGAGTTCCAAGGTTGGAAAAACTTCATTGGTCGTCTTGTTGGACCAGTATTCCCTTATCTAGTTAAGGAATTATGGATTCATGCTATTGCTTCCCCAAAAGTCATCCTTTCGTTTGTCATGGGCAAAGAGATTTCCATTACTGAGAATCTCATCAGGAAGCTTCTAAGTTTTGAAGGACATTGCGTTACTGGAATCTCTAGTGGACGAATGGATATGTCAAAAGTTTATGCTGAAATCTTTACTACTGGGCAAGCTTCAAACAAGGTCAGAGACTTGAAGAACTACTATAAAATCTGGGAAAGAATCATTCATGGTTTCATTCATCACCAGAAGCCTATTCACCTCTCTCTCTAGAACCAATCCTTAGTCCATCCTCATTAGAACCTCCTGAGCCCTCTGTCCCCTCTGACTTTCTCATAATTACAGTTGATCTTGAATCACTACGTTACCTACAGATAAAATCCACCAAAAAGGCCATTCCCAAACCAAAACCTGATCAATCAGATGTTCTTGTACATTGTTAGAATTTTGTAACAGAAATGCAGACGTGGATTGAGCTGCTGAAGGAAAACAGTGCCAACAACCTGAATTCAGCAGCATGTGATTTTATGTGGGAAGCATTCAGAAGAAAACTCAATGATGAAACCTTCAATTTGCAAGATCTGTGCTATTCTTAGGTTCTTGAGAATTTCACCAAGTATCTGAATGCCTTCTTAACAGAAGTGGTAAACATCTGGGATCAAAAGTCTCCACTATAGATTAATGGTGCTCCATTACCAACTGCTGACCCCATGGAGATATCAGAGGATGAATCTGAAGATGACGCTGAGTCTGAACCAAATCCTTTGTCCATGACTCTGTATCACCAACCTTCTGCTAACGCTGCCTCTGAGAAAGTGCCTACTCTGCTGATTGATCCTGGCACCCTTCTCTCCAATGTTGTCAAGTCAGGCTCTGCTACTTCTGCTCTAAAGGTTATCTCCTCTGAAGCTGCATCAACTTCTGCTTCACCTTCGCTGTTGCTGGACACTCTGAACGCACTAAAGAAGGACAATGAGGTCATCCATGAACGTTTGGATAAACAAGATGAAACCAACAAGGAAATCAGATCTTGGATACTAAAACAAGAGGATTCCTCAAATGAATTCAAGAATCTTCTACTTTCCCCTGTTTCTCGTCGCTCTTAGATTTTATTTCTATCTTTTTTTTCTTGTTGTTTTTGTTTTGTAACTCTGTTTTCTCTTGAATCCTCAATATATGACAATTTTGAATTTCTTTATTTTTTACTTTTTGATTATGACAAAAAGGGGGAGAAAATAAGATTTTGATCTGATCCATGAAAACAATTATGGGACTAAGTCTCAAACATTTCTAAAGAAATACAAAGTTTCTTTTCTGTTTAAGAGATATGCAGGAACTCAAGAAACTCAGAAAGACTAAGCTCTGAACATCATCAGGAAAAGAATTGCTAAAGAAACTCAGAAAGAAAAAAGTCTAAAAGCTATGAAGAACAAATCTCATGAAGTTTCCCTTATGCTTTTAAACTCTTTAATTATTCTCTATCTCAGAAGAAGAAATATAAATCTCAGGGGGAGATTATCTATCTCAGGGGGAGATCCTCATACTTGCACAAAATTTCTTAATCAAAATCTGAATTATTTTGTCATCATCAAAAAGGGGGAGATTGTTAGAACAAAGTTTGGTTCTAATCATATCTTAGAGTTTTGATGATAACAATGAAATAAATTTTGTGATATTTATTTTATACTCTGACTTATATGTTCTCTAAGTTCAGATGATGTTCTGACTTATGCATCTTAGAAAGAAACAACATTCTATGCAAATATAAAGCAAACTCAGAAGAAAAGAAATCCTAAGCAACCTCTGGTTAAGCTAGCTGAAGCAAAAATCCGATAGAAGTACGCTGAAAGCAACATCTAATAAATGCAAGATTAAAGCAAACTCTGATGAACACATATTGAAGAATACTCTGATAGAAGAAAAGATCAAGTAAACTCTGAAATGGAAACGCTGCAAGCAAACACTTCAACTTCCAAAGACAAGCTCTGACAGTACCGTTAGTTATTAAATGCTAAGACGGCTAACACACTCAAGTGTACTACGTGCACGAGCATTGGAAACGTAAAGACCAAGCCTACACGCATCATTGCAAACACGCTTCATTAAATGCATGCACTCTCATCCAGGAATTAACGATCAAGAATTGGAAGCTATATATAGAAGACCTTTTGTTTCAAAGAAAGGTTACTGACTTACGTGAAATATACTTACGCCCACTGTTTTCATATTTGTAAACTAATACTGTATAGTGGGTAGATCTTAAGTATTGGGAACAATCTTAGTGATAAAACACAGTTGTGATAAAGCTTTTTAGAAGCAAATCTATTTCACTACTATTAAGAAATAATTTTATAAGTGTTCCTTGAGAGACCAGTTGGATCAGATTTCTCAAGTGGGCTAGTGTTAGAACAAGATTAGTTCTGATCTATCTCAGAGTTTTGATGATAACAATAAATTATATTTTAGATAATTTATACAATGGTGAATGTATTTGAATGTTTTAGATAATGTTCTGACATAAGCATTCTGAAGTGCTAAGCTAAAAATTATGATGAAGTTCTTTAATGAAAGAACCTTTTTGTTTTAAGCGCAACTGCTAACTCTGGTAAGACAATTTATTTAAATGTATCTTCTAACATTTAGTAGGATTCCTTGCTCAGAAGATTACTTGAAAGCAAGTGTTGTTCAGAAGTTATTTGAAAGCAAGCGTTGATCAAGTTCTTAGCAAGCAAAGCACTACTTAGAAGATGTGTAAAGCATGTTCTGAATTCAAGACATTGAAGCAAGTTCTGACAGAACGTTAAAGCCAACTTGTCTTGTCAAGCGTAGGAAACATGTTCTTACAAGTTGATGTTTTCTCATTAATGCAAAGATGGTTGTAAGCACTCAAGTGTCTAAGCTAGTTTCTTGGAAAATGGAATAGTACAAAGAAATACGCAATCATTTAATGCTCTCCACTTTTCTGAAGGCAACAACGGTATTTTTGTTCCTACTATAAATAGAAGGACATTTATTGCAAGCCAACTAACCAATCAAATTTCAAATAGAAGCAAGAAACTACGTGAAAAATTCTGGGCTCACAAACTCTTTGTTCATACACTTTGTGCAATTTATTCTAAGTGAAAAATCACAGTTGTGATATAGCTTGATTAGAAGCAAATTTTTATTTCACTATCTGTAAGATTGAACTCTTGTAATTGTTCCTTGAGAGACCAAGTTTGGTCATATTTCTCAAGTATACTAGGACTAGATTTAAGTCTTAGTGGTGTGAGTCACTTGTAAGATTACTTGTGCATTGTTAGTCACAACAGTTGTTGTGTGTTTGTAATCAGTTGATTATAGTGGATTAAGTCCTTGTTCAGAAAGGCGAAATCACCTTGATGGGTGGACTGGAGTAGTTTGAGTTCAAACGAACCAGGATAAAAATAACCTTGTCCTTCCATTATTGTTGAGCTTTGTTTTGAAAAGAAAAAGAGTCACTTATTCAACCCCCCCTTCTAAGTGTTTTCTTACCCCTTCAATTGGTATCAGAGCTTGACTCTGAGCACAACACTTAACCGTGTCAGGAAAAGATCTAGAAGAAAACACAATGGCCGCTGAACAAAACAATAATAGTTACAACAAACCTCCTGTATTTGATGGAGAAGATTTTGAGTACTGGAAAGATAGACTAGAAAGTTTCTTTATAGGTCATGATAGTGATCTTTGGGATATAGTATTGGATGGTTACACACATCCTACAGACTCAGAAGGAAACGAAGTGGATAGAAAAAATATGGATAGACAACAAAAAGCTAATTTTAAAAATCATCATAGAGTTAGAAATATTTTTCTAAATGCTATCTCTAAAGTAGAATATGAAAAAATCACCAATAAAGATACAACGCATGATATGTTTGAGTATCTTAAAATTACTCATGAAGGAAACGCTCAAGTGAAGGAGTCTAAAGCTCTAGCTTTAGTTTAGAAGTATGAAGCCTTCAAAGTTGAAGAAAAGGAGTCTATAGAAGCAATGTTCTCTAGGTTTCAAACTCTGATCGCTGGTCTGAGAGTTTTGAACAAGGGATATACCAAAGCAGATCATGTGAAAAAGATCATTAGAAGCTTACCCAGAAGATGGGCACTAATGGTCACTGCTTTCAAAGTTTTAAAAGATCTGAACAACGTATATCTGGAGGAACTCATCAGCACTCTCAGAAGTCATGAGATTGAAATGGATGAGCACGAGCCTCTGAATGAAGGCAAGTCTCTTGCTCTTAAATCTATTAAGAAATTTGATACTAATGCTTTTCAGGCTGAAGAGGAAAACTCTGAAGAATCAGCGTCAGAAGAAGATGAACTATCCTTGCTCTCCAGAAGGATCAATCATCTGTGGAAGCACAAACAAAAGAAGTTCAGAAACTTCAAGAAGTCAGAAGATAAACCAGAATCTTCTGGACACAAAAAGTCAAACAGAAGAGAAATCATCTGCTATGAATGCAAAGAACCTGGTCCCTACAAAAGTGATTGTCCAAAGCTTCAAAAAGAAAAACCAAAGAAAAGGTTTGGTAAGAAGAAAAGGATGATGGCAACCTGGGATGACTCAGATTCTTCTGAAGATGAAAATGCCAACATAACTCTGATGGCTACCACAACAGATGACTCAGACTGTGAGTCAGAACCAAGAGAGGTATTTTCTGAATTAACTAGAAATGAACTTGCTGATAGTTTATCAGAACTTCTGGAAAACTATAGTAAGCTCAAAATCAAATACAAGAAACTCAAGAAGAGTCTTGCATCTGATATTGAGAAACATGAAGCAGAAAAATCTGAACTTTTAGAAAATAATTTTAAACTTGAAAAAGAATTTCAAAACGTTCAAAAAATTTCTAGTTCAGAATTTGTGTCTTGTTCAAAAGATATTCTAAAAGAATATGACTATAGCTTTCAAAATTTCCTAGCTAAAAGCATAGATAGAAGCAAAATGGCTTCAATGATTTATGGAGTTAGTGGGAACGACAAAAGAAGAATTGGATATGAACCTCCCAAAGGGAAGGAGACATACATACCAAAACATGTGGCTAAAATGACCTTCACTTACAAACCTCTGAATAATCAATTCAAGTTTGGACACTCACATGATATAAAATATACATCACATTCTGGAAACTCTTATGCTAACCCAAAAGGACCCAAAAAGATATGGGTACCTAAGGATAAAATAATATTTGTTGCAGATGTCCTTAACAGCTCAATTGAGACACCTGTCATGGTACCTGGACTCTGGGTGCTCACGACACATGACGGGAAAAAGGTCTATGTTCCAAAGCCTGGAACTTAAAGCTAGAGGAGACGTGAAGTTTGGAGGTAATCAGAAAGGGAAGATTATTGGTTCTAGAACTATTGGAAACGGTAACCTTCCTTCTATCTCTAATGTTTTATTAGTAGAAGGATTAGCTCATAATCTATTATCCATAAGTCAATTAAGTGACAATGGTTATGACATTATCTTCAATCAAAACTCATGTAGATATGTGAGTCAAAAAGATGGATCAATCCTCTTTTTTGGCAAGAGAAAGAACAACATTTACAAAATTTATTTTTCAGATCTTAAATCTCAGAACGTTAAATGCCTCTTGTCTGTTAGAGATGAGCAATGGGTATGGCACAGAAGATTGGGACATGTCAGTCTTAGAAAAATCTCTCAACTAAATAAATTAAATTTAGTCAGAGGACTTCCCAATCTGAAGTACAACTCAAGCTCTGTGCGAAGCATGTCAAAAAGTAAAATTTTCAAAACCTTCCTTTAAATCCAAAAATGTTGTCTCTTCCTCTAAGCCATTAGAGTTACTTCATATTGATCTGTTTAGGCCAGTTAAAACTGCATCCATCAGAGGCAAGAAGTATGGATTAGTCATTGTTGATGAATTCAGCAGATGGACATGGATAAAGTTTTTAAAACACAACGATGAGTCACATGCTGTGTTCATTGACTTCTGTACTCAAGTGCAAAACAAAAAATATTTTAAATTATAAAAGTCAGAAGTGATCATGGTGGTGAATTTGAAAATCATTATTTTGAATTTTTTTTAAAGAAAATGGTATTGTTCATAATTTTTCTTGTCCTAGAACTCCCCAGCAAAATGGAGTTGTAGAAAGAAAGAATAGAACATTACAAGAAATTGCCAGAACCATGATCAATGAAACTAATATGGAAAAGCACTTTTGGGCAGAAGCTGTGAACACAGCGTGTTACATTCAGAATAGAATCTCTATAAGACCTATTCTTGAAAAGACTCCCTATGAATTGTGGAAAAACAGAAAGCCCAATATTTCTTATTTCCATTCTTTTGGATGTACTTGTTTTATTCTGAACACTAAAGAAACTCTGAACAAGTTTGATTCTAAAGCACAAAAGTGTTTTCTGCTTGGATATTCTGAACGCTCAAAAGGCTATAGAGTATACAACACAGAAACTCTGATTGTTGAAGAATCAATCAAAGTTAGGTTTGATGATAAGCTTGGCCAGCAACAGCCAAAGCAAATTGACTTTTCTGTAGGTACAGAAGATCATCCCTCAAACAAAGGAAGACTCGGCAGATCATCCTCTTGACAATGCTCTGGACAACCTCAGAATCTCTGATCAAACCACTTAGAAAAGGTTTTCTAGAATCTCTTCAGCTCACAAAGAAGATGTAATCATTGGAAGAAAAGAAGATCCCATCAGAACAAGATCCTCTCTCAGAATCAATGAAGAATCTTTGTTTGGTTTGGTTTCTCTGATTGAGCCAACTTCCACTGATGAAGCTTTGGAAGATAATGATTGGATCTTAGCAATGCAAGAGGAACTCAATCAATTCTCCAGAAATGATGTATGGAATCTAGTTCCAAGACCCAAAGAATTCAACATTATAGGAACCAAATGGGTTTTCAAAAACAAACTGAACGAGCAAGGAGAGGTGATCAGAAATAAAGCACGACTGGTTGCACAGGGTTATAGTCAACAAGAAGGAATTGATTATAATGAAACCTTTGCCCCAGTCGCCAGGTTAGAGTCTATAAGATTATTAATTTCTTTTGTTGTACAAAATAACATTTCATTATATCAAATGGATGTTAAAAGTGTATTTTTAAATGGCTATATTGAAGAAGAAGTTTATGTCCACTAACCTCCTAGATTTATTGATTCAAAACATCCAGAACATGTTTTTAAATTAAAAAAGTCTTTGTACGGTTTAAAACAAGCTCCTAGAGCTTGGTATGACCGTCTGAGTAATTTTCTTTTAGAAAAATATTTTACCAGAGGGAAAGTGGACACAACTCTTTTCAGAAAGACACTTAAAAATGATATTTTAATTTTTCAAATTTATGTTGATGATATAATTTTTGGAACCTCTAATATCTCCCTTGGAAAAGAATTTGCTGAGACCATGCAGGCAGAATTTGAAATGAGCATGATGGGAGAATTGAAGTTCTTTCTGGGAATTCAAATCAACCAGGCTCCAGAAGGTACTTACATGCATCAGACGAAGTATGTTAAAGAACTTCTGAAGAAATTTCAGATGTCAGAAAGAAAAGATGCCAAGATACCTATGCATCCAACCTGCATTCTGGGAAAAGATGAGGTAAGTATGAAGGTAGATCAGAATCTCTATAGAGGCATGATTGGATCCCTTCTCTATCTGACTACATCTAGACCTGATATACTATTCAGTGTGTGTTTATATGCTAGATTCCAACCAGATCCTAGAGAATCTCACTTAACAGCTGTTAAGAGAATTCTTAGGTATCTGAAAGGTACTACTAATCTGGGTTTGTGTTATAGAAGATCACAAGATTACAGACTAGTAGGTTATTATGATGCTGATTTTCCTGGAGATAGAATTGAAAGAAAGAGCACCTCTGGAAGATGCCAGTTTTTGGGTGACAATCTTATCTCGTGGTACAGCAAGAAACAAGCAATAATTGCACTTTCAACCATAAAAGCTGAGTATATATCTGCTGCTGGATGTAGTTCTCAGATGATTTGGATGAAAAGTCAGCTAGAAGATTTTAATATTTATGAAAGTAAGATTCCTACCTTCTGCGACAATACTTCTGCTATTTGTCTTTCAAAGAATCCAATTTTACATTCTAAAGCCAAACATATTGAAATTAAATATCATTTTATAAGGGACTATATTTAGAAGGGGATTTTAAATTTAATTTTTGTAAAAACAGACCATCAATGGACTGACATTTTTACCAAACCCCTTTCAGAAGATAGATTTAATTTAATTTTGAAAAATATTTGTATGGAATTATGTCCTGAATAAAATAATATTTATCTTCTGTGTTTGACTTCAGAATATTCTGAAATAAATGCTCTGATTAATAACTCTTCAGAAGTTAGAAGAGAAGTTGCATCAGAAGCTATATGAAAAGTTCTGAAATGTTCTAACGTCTCATTTCTAAGTATAGTTCAGAAATTCATTAGAACAAACAGTTGTTACATGCATCCTTCAAGAGATGAACACGTGGTGCATTTTTGAAAGGTCACGCATGCAAAAGCTACTGATGACGTTCTAGGTAACTGTTAATGATTAGCCAATACTCTCACGTTTTCCCTAATTTTTAACAAAATAATTAAATGCACGTAATGATGAGATTTGTTTTAAATTCGTTTTAAATTCTTTAAAAATTATTTTTTAAATTTATTTCTAAACCTATTTTTGAAACTGTTGCATATAAATACTTTTTGAAAAACCCTTTTTCATTCTTTACCGTCTCTTTCAAACTCAATCGTTTATGTACTTTTTCTCTAAAACCCTTTTCTTCATCTCTCTTCTCTAAGAACTTAAATGGCTTCTTCTTCTACCCACTCTGAGCAATACATAGTGCCTGAAAGAACAACTCTCATTCCTGTAGACAATTTGGAAGTTTTAAGTGAGTTCATGGTAGATTTTGAGAATCTAAGAGAAAATGGTTTTGACTTGTTCCCTGCTGTTAAGTTTCAAGGTTGGGAGAACTTTTTTGATCGTCTCATTGGTCCAGTCTTTCCACATCTGGTGAAGGAATTCTGGATACATGCTATTGCAACCCCTAAGGTTATCCTCTCTTTCGTAATGGGCAAGGAAATATCCATTACAGAAAACCTAATCAGAAAGTTGTTAGGGTTTAAAGGACTTGGAGTTACAGGTATGCCAAGTGGAAGAATGGAAATGACAAGGGTCTACTCAGAGATTTTTACAAACGGTCAAGGATCTTCAAAAGTCAGGGACTTGAAAGATAAATACAATATTTGGGCAAGGATTATCCATGGATGTATTCACCATAGGAAAGACACCAGCTCTCCTGATTATATTAACGCTGATCAACAATACTTATTGTTCTGCCTCAGAACAAATGTAAAAATTGATTTGCCTTATTTGCTGTTTGAACATCTCTGAAACCATGTAAAAGAGACTAGGGAAGCTGAAAGGATGAAAAACCCAAAATCCAAAAGGAATTGGATTCCTATGGGTAGATTAATATCAGACATCCTGACTGAGAATGGTCTGATTGCTCACCTAGATGAAGCCAATCTTCTGGGGAAGCTAGAACCTACTTGTGGTAAGACTATGACTGGGAAGAATTTACTGAAAAGGAAAATAATTGACAAGCTGCTGGTGGAACCAACTCCGAATGTGTTAGCTGCTGTGAAGAGAAGAAGGATACCTATTGCTGATTTCCCTCTGTTCAATTCAGGAGATCATCCACGTATCATCCCGCACTACATTGAAATCTGCAAAGAGACTGGAACACCTACTAATCCAGCTTGGCTCCAAGGAAGAAATCAAGCTGCTCCAGATGTTGTTCTCCATGAATCTTTGAAGAGGAAAGCTGTTGAAGGACCTTCTGCCACTCCTCAGAAGAAGAAAAAGAAGACAGGTAAACCTGCTGAAACTATCACTATTTATGATTCTGTCAATGTATCTACATCTGCTGAACCCTCCCAAACCTTAGGAGATATAGATGTTGATATTGACCTGACCTTACCATCTGACTCTCTTGCTGACAACCCTCAGAGAAATCAAGCCTTATCAAAATTGAGTGACTTTGACTCTGATGAACACTCTGAAACCCAATCAGAACCCTCTCAATCAGAACCCTCTGAACCATCTGTTTCTCAACTCATTCCTACTGAACGCTTTTCAAGACCTCCTTCCAGACCTCCTCCCAGACCTCTATCACCCAGACCCACTGTATGGTATGATGCTGGCTCTTGGAGAATTCCAGGGATAAATGAACCTCTAGCCACTATAAAGCCTCCTTTCAACTTACTATTTGAAAACATTTTTTCTATGAATCGACCACAGCCTCAGAACCCCATTCCCACTCCTGAAAATACAATAATTATTTCACCTGATATCACTCCACCTACTTCACCATACATCCAACACCAAACTCACCTATACTCTCACCTCCTCATATTCCAGAACACTAATCTGATGAACCACCTGAAACTTTTGAATCATCCGAACCTCATGAACAATCAGCACCACCTAATTTTGTTGACCACCCTGATCATTCAGCCACTCCTGAACCAACCAAAAATCCTGAACCTGATAGCTTTTTAAGAACTGTAGTGGATTATGAATCTCTATAATTTTTGAAAAAAAAAACTTTCAAGAAGGCTGCCCCAAAACCTGTTCAGCCAGATGTGAATACATTGTTTCAGAATTTTTTAACAGATGTTCAAGCATGGTTGAATCTGCTAAAAAAAGATTGTACCAGAAGCGTGAACCCAACTGCAACGGATCTTCTATGGGAAACCTTCAGAAGAACTTTTGATGCTGAGTCACTGAAGCTACATGACTTATGCCACTTTCAGGTGCTGGACAATTTTTCCAAACATCTGCATGCTTTCAAGTCAAAAGCTACTGACATTTGGAATAAGAAGTCTTCTTTAATGATTGCTGATACACCAGCTGATACAATGGACATATCAGAAGATGAATCTGAAGATGCCTCTGACGATTCAAACCCTCTGGCTATTGTTCTATTGAATCAACCTTCTGTTAAGGCTGAACCTGAACCAGTGCCAACTCTTGTAATGGATCTGGGCACTCTGCTTTCAACCTTTGTGCATTCTGACTCAACGGTTGCTGCTTCTAAGCCTGTTTCTGTTGAAGCTTCGTCATCCTCTGCTCCTACCTCACTTATCATGGACACTCTGAATGAGCTCAAGAGGGAGAATGAAGTCATACATGAGCGCTTGGACAAGCAAGACCAAAAAAATCAAGAAATTAAAGGCTGGATGATGAAACAAGAAGAATCTTCCTCTGAGATAAAGAATCTTCTGATGGCTCTTGTTATTAAGAAATCCTAGTATCTTTCTGTTTCTTGTCTTTTGTTTGTTGTTTTGTTCTTCTGGATATTTTTGCTATGTTATGAAAACTTTTAAGCTCTTCAACTATTTTATTTATACGCTTTTTTATTATGCCAAAAAGGGGGAGAAAATGAGTATTTTGAACTAATCATTTTTTAATAGTTATGGGACTAAGTCTCAGACATTCTAACAAAATACAAGAATTTTTTCTGTGCAAAAGAATTTTTTTGCAGGTATCACTTTAACTCTGAAAGAGTAATTTCAACTGAACATTATCTTCAAAAGAAGTTCTGAAGAAATCCAAGAAGATATTTTTTATGCTCTGATAAATAATCTCAGGAATTTTTATATAGAAATATCCATTTCAGGGGGAGATTCTTATCTCTTATCATATTTTATTTCTATATCTGAATAATTTTTGTCATCATCAAAAAGGGGGAGATTGTTAGAACAAGATTAGTTCTGATCTATCTCAGAGTTTTGATGATAACAATAAATTATATTTTAGATAATTTATACTCTGATGAACGTATTTGAATGTTTAAGATAATGTTCTGACAGAAGCATTCTGAAGTGCTAAGCTAAAAATTAGGAAACAGTTCTTTAATGAAAGAACCTTTTTGTTTTAAGCGCAACTGCTGACTCTGGTAAGATAATTTATTTAAATGTATCTTCTAACATTTAGCAGGATTCCTTGCTTAGAAGATTACTTGAAAGCAAGTGCTATTCAAAAGTTATTTGAAACAAAGCGCTGATCAAGTTCTTAGCAAGCAAAGCACTGCTTAGAAGATGTGTAAAGCATGTTCTGAATTCAAGACGTTGAAGCAAGTTTTGACAGAACGTTAAAGCCAACTTGTCTTGTCAAGCGTAGGAAACATGTTCTTCCAAGTTTCCGTTTGCTCATTAATGCAAAGACGACTACAAGCACTCAAATGTCTAAGCTAGTTTCTTGGAAAATGGAATAGTGCAAAGAAACACGCAAGCATTTAATGCTCTCCACTTTTCTGAAGGCAGCAACGGTCTTTTTGTTCCTTCTATAAATAGAAGGACATTTATTGCAAGCCAAGTAACCAATCAAATTTCAAATAGAAGCAAGAAACTACGTGAAAATTCTGGGCTCACAAACTCTTTGTTTATAAACTTTGTGCAATTTATTCTAAGTGAAAAATCACAGTTGTGATATAGATTGATTAGAAGCAAATTTTTATTTCACTATCTGTAAGATTAAACTCTTGTAATTGTTCCTTGAGAGACCAAGTTTGGTCAGATTTCTCAAGTAGACTAGGACTGGATTTAAGTCTTAGTGGTGTGAGTCACTTGTAAGATTACTTGTGCATTGTTAGTCACAACAGTTGTTGTATGTTTGTAATTAGTTGATTATAGTGGATTAAGTCCTTGTTGAGAAAGGCGAAATCACCTTGACGGGTGGACTGGAGTAGTTCGAGTTCAAACGAACCAGGATAAAAATAACCTTGTCCTTCCATTATTGTTGAGCTTTGTTTTGAAAAGAAAAAGAGTCACTTATTCAACCCCCCCTTCTAAGTGTTTTCTTACCCCTTCAGTTAGGACTAGTTTGAGTCTTAGAGGTGTTAGTCACTTGCAGTTGGCTTGTGCATTATATTGTTAGTCACACCAGTTTGGTTGTGCACTTGTAATCAGTTTGATTATAGTGGATTAAGTCCTCGTTGAGAGAGGCGAATCACCTTGGCGGATGGACTGGAGTAGTTTGAGTTTCAAACGAACTAGGATAAAAATACCAGTGTCCTTCCAAAAGTATTGCGCAAGAAAAATAAAAAAAACTTATTCAACCCCCCCCCCCCCCCCCCCTTCTAAGTGTTTTCTCACCCTTCAATTGTTGATACTTCGCTACCCGCTTGTTTGCTTCGGGTGATCCACTTCCCTTAGCTAAAGTAATGCTTTTCTTTTTAATTTTATCTCAGTCTCCCGCTTGTTTTCTTTGGTGATTCGCTCCCCTTAGCTAAATCATTTTCTCTTCATACCCCCATCCCCTGAAGTCAGTATATCTCGATTGTGTGCTTTTTCTAGAGCACTTGTTTGCTTACTTGTTTGCTATTCCATACTTCCCTTAGGATCTCCCGATTAGAGTAGCTCTCGAGCTAAGACATTAGGATATGTATCTATGCATGCTAACATAGGTCATAGATTTCCCTTTCAAAACTCAACCGTAAGGCCATCATTGTATGATTACACTAGGGCTAGATATTAGGATAGTCTCCCTTAGTTGTTTTCTTTTCTTTGGATATTGCATCTTAAAACAAAAACTTTCTTTTTCTTAGAAAATCATAAAACATCTCTACTGAACTTAAATCCTTCTTCAAGGTAAAAAACACAAACCAATCTTCATTGTTTGTGCGTCTTTTGGTTTTGTTTTAAACCCTTTTTAAGTTATAATCTTGTTGTCGTCTTTACCATGATATTTTACTATCTTTGTGTCGATGTTTTGCCATCACTTATGTTTGTTATCCTACTTTGATTTTCAATATCATTGTTAGGTTTGATGTTTTATCATCTAAATTGATGTTTCTCCATCCTTGCCATGATGCTTTGCTATTTTTGTGTTTATGCTTCGCCAACACATATATTTGTTATCCTACTTTGATTTTTTAATATCATTGTTATGTGTGATGTTTTATCATCTAAATTGTAATGTATATCATCTTTACCATGATAGTTTACTATCTTTTTGCCGATGTTTCGTCATCGCATATGTTTGTTATCCTACTTTGATTTTTCAATATTATTGTTAGGTGTGATGTTTTATCATCTTATATGATATTTTACTATCATGCTGATGTTTTATCATCTTATTCGATATTTTGTTATCATCTTGTATGAGTTTGTGTTGCCATGTAATATCTTGTCGTCCTTGTTTTGATGTTTTATCATTGTTGTTGATGTTTTGTCATTTTATCTGATGTTTTTCCATCTTGATTGTCGCTTTGTCTTTTTAACTAAGAACCACAAACTAACCAAAATATGTGAGTCAAACTACGGCGCTCTGATTCCTTAAAAGGGATACGTAGGCATTTGGTCACGGGGCTCAGCCGAACGAACTTTGTAATTATTTCATTCTTTTCCCCGTGTTTTTTCTTTTGCATGCATTCCTTCTTTGCATCTTTCTTTTTCACCTTTAAGCCTTAAACATAGATTTTGACCACACCCTTAGATTAGAACAAACACGAGTGGTTACCGTAGAGTACTACGGACGTGAGGGATGCTAATACCTTCCCCTCGCGTAACCGACTCCCTTACCCGATTTCCTGGTCGAAAGACCGTGATTTCACCCTCTTCAGGTTCACTCGATGTTTACCATTCTCTTTTCGGCGAGATAAAAGACGTTTGACAGTAATTTCATTGAATTTATATCTGATAAATGTTCAGCTGATTGTTTCATAGGTCTATCCCCAATTCTAAATAAATTTGACAAAAAAAACAAAAAAAAAAACAAGATGGGGATTATCACGTTTCACCATATTCGATGGTTTATCCCTATATCCGATGACTTCACGTTTCACCAAAAAAAAAGAATAAGAAGTAGCATGTGGAGAGCCCATATCGGTTGTAACCAATGTTTTAAAACCCAGACCGGTGATCGACTCGGTAAAGTTACTGGGTCACCGGGTTACTGGTCGGACCAGTGGGTCACTGGTCAGACCGCATGGCTTTTGACCCGGTTTCTATAAAAAATATATTCACTACCTGAAATTTGTAACTATAATAATAATATAGAAAATTATAAATTCAAATAATTTAGAATAAACAAAAGTATTAGTAACAATCAAAATAAGTGATAGAAACTTAATGTAGAAAATTATAAATTCAAAGAAGTGATAGAAACTTAACAATTTATAAGTTATAGTATTATAATAAGTCACAAAAATCCATACTTAACGATCCATAATTTTTTATGTCCATGAAGTCAAATTGTCATAATCTTGATATTCATATCCATCTTCAACTTCATTGTCTTCTCCACCAACTTCATCTTCTCTGGTGTTGCTTTTTTCTTGATTCACAGTATCAACAATAGTATCTTATGCATTACCCATATCTCCATCTTCATCCTCATCTAAATCTATTTGATCTATAACAATATTTTAAAAAATAATTAACAAAAAAAATCTATAGATGGTAAATATGAGACATTAAATTGATTCACAACCACAAACTATATTATACTCATATTAGAACATACCAATATCACTTGAAATTGGTTGGATGGTCATATTTGCAAGGTCATTCCGCAATGCTTCCAACTCTTCATTGGTTAAGAGAGGTGGTGAATCCTCTAATACCCAACTAGAATGGTCGGCAATTGTTTCAATATTGATAGGATCATAACTCCCATTTCTTATTTTCCTAAGTACACATGAATTAAATCTAAGTATATGTATTTAAATATAAAAATATAATAATCAGAGAAAAATAACCATAATAATACATATTTTGAAGTCTCAAGTTGTAACGAATAAACACAAAATCATTAAGCTTTTGGTGCTCCAATCTATTTCTTTTTTTGGAATGAATATGCTCAAATATACTCCAATTGCGTTCACAACCCGAAGCACTACAAGTTTGGCTTAGAATACGAATAGCTAACCTTTGCAAAGTTGGTGTACAAGTGCCATAAGTTTCCCACCATTGATCTGTTTATACCACGTGATTAAATAAATTTATAAACATATTGAAATATAAAATAAAATATATATCAAGAGTTAGAAGTTATGAAATTACCTGTCCTCACAATACATCGTTCATCCACGGCTGATTTCCTTCCAAAATCTAATTCACCGTCTTTGAATATTCTTATCTCATCTGTTAACTTCAATTGAAGTTCAGAATTTCCATTAGCATGCTTTTCAATGACATCTAAAAGTCCTGATGTTGTGGATGCATGTTTTTCAAATTCTACATCATTATATCTACAAGCTGGATTCAACCAATAACCGGCAGCATGAAGATTTTTGCGGAGCTGTGAATCCTAACATTTATCTAAGATTTTCAAGTAAGGATCCACTTTCTTCTTATTTATTTGAAACCTCCTCACCATCTCCTCTATAGCTTTGACTATAGATTTGTATAGAATGCCCATAGCAGGTTTATCTTCACTATCAACAATACGCAACACACGCACAAGTGGTTCAGTGAGATTAACTACATCATCACATTTACTCCAAAATCCAGAATCTAAAAATTGATCCACAAACTGTTTTGCCTTTGCTTCTTTGGCATATGCTGAGCTTGTCCATTCTTTAGATGTTACCATGGCTCTTAGTGAGTTTTTGTGAGACAAAATTCTTTGCAAAGAAATGAAATTAGTGGCAAACCGATTTGGAGCAGGACGAAGGATTTCTCTTCCACCTGTTTGCTTTCTCATTAAATACAATGCATAATAATGGTTATAAATATATTTGGTAACATTAGAAGCATGTGACACTGTCTCACTTACTTCCTCTAATTTTCCCATGTCTTGCAACATCAAGTTAATGCAATGTGTCGCACAAGGAGACCAAAATAAAGTAGGAAACTCATTTTCTAATAACCTTCCAGCAACAACATAATTTGCAACATTATCTGTCACTATGTGAACTACATTTTCAGGCCCAACAAATAAAACCACCTCTCTAAAAAGCTTATACAACATATCTGCAGTTTTTGAAACATGAGAAGCATCAACGGATTTTAGAAAAATAGTACCCTTGGGACAATAAACTAGAAAGTTTATAAGAGTTCTTCTTTTTCGATCAGTCCATCCATCGGCCATTAGAGTACAACCAGTTTTCTTCCAAATCTCACGACACTCCTCTATCAATTTGTTCACATCTTCAACCCATTTATTTAACAAATAGCCACGAAGACTATGCATAGTTGGATCTTTATACCCCGGACTCATGCTGCAAAGTACATCAGTCATATATTGAAAATACGCAGAATTAGCTGCATTGAATGGCACAGAAGAATCAATGAACGATCTTTCAATAGCTAGATCACACTTCTCCACCAATTCCTTACTTTGTAACACACTTTTTAAAGAAGGTTGAGCTCTAGGAGTTGTTCTAGGCAAAAAATAATTACCAATACGACTAGTATTCTTTCTCTTTTGAGATACAATCACCGAATTTGATCTTGATTGTTCTACATCCATTTCTACAACACCACCCTCTTGAGTAGTAAGATCAACATCAAAATTTTGTGCTTGAGTCTTTCTTCTCTTATTTGCACCTTCATCAAGATTTTGTTTCATTTGATATTGAACATCTGGAGGCACCTTTTTACATGTTTCAACTTGACCTTTTATTCCAGCCAAATGAATTTTGAACCTATTAATCCCCCCTGCTCTAATAATTTTATCACAGTAAATACACAAATTAGCAAGTTTTCCTTTCTCTTCAATTTGTTTACAATGACCCAAAGTTATATCAGTTTTTCCCCTACTGCTCTGGAGTTGGGTTGGATTTTGAGATGTAACTTCTTCCGAAGTTATTACTTCAGCGGGTGATGTCATATCTAATATCAATCAAAATTTAAAAATACAAAACTATATTACAAAAATATTAACAAAACACAATTCTAAACAAAAATTATTGAATTTATAAAAACATTCTAAGAAACATTAAATATGTAGCATATCTAAATCCAAAATATATGAATATGTTGTTGTATATTACATATAGGCTACCAAGCATCGTTATTGTGCATCACCATATATAAAAAAAAAAAACTTTGCTTTCCAGCCTTTGCTATATATTTTAGATTAATAAAATCCTGAAACTTTTCTTTCCAGCCTTTTCTATATATTTTAGATTAATAAAATCCTGAAACTTTTCTTTGTTATATAATTTAAATTAATAAAAAACAGAAAACTTTGTCTTACTATATAATTTAGATTACATAGTTTTAAACCCAATTTCTATCTCCATAATATATACAACGACTATTACAGTAATATATATCTATCCCAATTTCTATCTCCAATATACAACAACTTCATTACCAGTCTATAATAAGTTAATTCATAAAAGTATAAAACTGCTTCATTCATACAAATTCTATCTCAATTTGTTAAGCTAAAAGACCAAATTTTATAGAAAATGATTAAATTTAATCATTTATTTTCTATATCAATTAATCAACAAAATGAAACAATAATATTCATATTGAAAAACATCAATGCAAATTAGACCAAGTAAAAAAGAAATAACCTGTTTTTGATGTTTTGATGAAATTTTTGACGGCAAACAAGGAATATCAAATAAAAGCAGCAAGTGAGAGTTTTTGTTGGTAGAGAAAATTGAGAATATGACTTCAATTAGAAAAAGAAAAGACAGAATAAAAAAGAAAATATTTCAAATGCCTAGATTTTGGAAACGAAGAGGCAAAACATTTATGTTATTTTTTTTTCAAAAGCCCTAAATAGTCAAATCCGCCGGTTCAGTAAAAACTGTCGGTTCACTAGTTTAACCGGTGATCCGGCCGATTCACACCGGATTCATCCGATATAAATGTAATTCCGATCTTATCATTTAATCGGACCGCCTGACCCATCGATTCTCGGTCAGACCGGTCCGACCGGCCAGGTCGGACTGGATTTTAAAACACTCGTTGTAACATAAAGCAAATTTCTGACCTTTCAACATAAATACAACAACTAATAGGGAGATGACACATTTCTATTTCCAATTAAAAATTTAAGGCATAGTATTAAGAAAGGAAAAGAAAGCAGATTGTGGAACAGAGGCAACACGACGTAATATCTTCTTCTCTCTTCCTTCAATTTATTCTCACTCAAAGTTTTCTATTTTTTCAAATACAAAAAACAAACAACAAAAACACACAAATCGATTGGAAATCCAGATCGTACCTATGGTCATGGAGGCGAGAGTTCGAAAGAGCTCCTTCACGACTGGCCTTCATCGGTTTTCGGCGACTTATGGCGGATCTATGATGTGGGTTACGGCAGAGGCATCCTGGAGTGACGAGGAAAGGAGATCGCGGCTTGTTGCTTCGTCGGACGAGTTGAGTGTTGCACAACGAATTCCAGCACATGAAGGGCGGCAGACTGAGTGACTCGTGGGTCTGATGGTGGCTACGGCTGAAGGGCGCGGATGCGGAGGTTGGTTGACAGCGAAATTCCTTAGTTTCCAACTTCCTCTATTTTACTCCCTTTCTTCTATTTTCTCAAATTCATTTGTTGTTGTTAGAACTATGGTTTAATGTTACAAATAACATGACACGGTAGAAACAGGATGATAAGTTGCGTACAGAAGGAAATCTAAAAATTTTATGTTAAAATGTAATATTATTCTAATGAGAAAACTTATGTAAAGGTAAGTGTAAATTATATTCTAGGAACAAACTTAGAAAATGGATGTACAAGTGAAACTCAGTGTGTGAATCCTAATATGCGGATAAAAAAATTGTTGATACAAAAATTTAAGAAAAAAGAACCATCAGTTTAACATGTAAAATAGAAAACAAATTAAAATTAAAAGGATAAAATAAAATTAAAAGGTGGCCTCATATTTAATCATTGGTCAAAAATTGTTTTGAAACAAAGAAGTTTTGAAAACAAGTGTGTGAAGAAAAATATTTGAAAAACGGCTTGATAGTGTATGTAGAGAAATTGTAAGAGATTGTTGATGAAAATTGTTAATGATATTATTGTCTGATACATTCAATAACCCTAAAGTAAGAAGAATTGTAAGAGCAAGATAGTAAGTTTGTGTTGTGGATGATTGTTGATTTCTTGATAAAATTGTTGATGAAAAATTAGGACAACAATGAGTTCTATTTATAGACTTAGAATTAGGTTAAAAATGCTTGGAGACTAAGTGATTCAAAATAAATGAAAAGCCGGATCTCCAAAAAAAGAAAGAAAATTAGTGACAACAAAAAGGAATAGACAAAATGTTAAAAGTGCACCACAAGAGATTCAAACTCATGACCTTATGCTCCAAGCTATGCTTCCTTACCAATTGTGCTATGTTATTTATTTGAAATAAAAATCCAATTGAAAGTATATGAAGACGAACAACTATTTTCTATTTTTTTAAAAATACAAATAATTATATTTTTAAATAGACTCGAAAGCGAATATTTATTAAAACCCCAATGTTAATGTAATTAAACCAAAGGAATTTTAAAACCCAAGTTTGAAAATAAATTTGACGGTAGCACTAAGGGCGGAAAAAATTGAGGTAAGACAATAGAAAACAAACCATTCGAGTTAGTATCGTGATTCCTAATATGAAAAGAATGAAGCCGATTAAGGGAAAATTGACTGAGAGTGCTATGAAAATGTTTGTTCGATGCTATGGAGATATCCTTGAGTTGACCAAATTAACTGTGCAAGAGGAATCCGTCACAACCCTTGCTCAATTCTATGACCCTCCGCTAAGGTGTTTCACTTTCCAGAATTTTCAACTAGTACCTACCTTGGAGGAATTTGATAGGATTTTGGATTTCTCTAGAATTAAGGATGAACCTTACATGTGGATTGAGAATACTATCAATGTCTGAGATTTGGCTAAGGAATTTGAAATACCCTTTACTAACTTATTGCTCAATTACAAGAAAGATGGCGGAGTTCAAGGGATTAAAAGACTGTGTTTGGAGTCCAAAGCTCTTTGTTTTGCTAATAAGAAAGAATGGGGACCTTGTGTAGATTGTTTGGTGTTGTTTATATTTGGTTTGATTATTTTTCCGCATATTGTGGATTACATAGATCTTGCTGCTATTAGTGTGTTTTGGGCCATAAAGGTGTTAAATGTTGATCATATTCCCACTTTACTCGCGGATGTTTATTACACTCTTCATATTTGTTCTGAAAAAGGGAGAGGCGTGCTAAATTTTTGTATCCATATCTTATACTCTTGGCTTATCTCTCATCTCTACAAAGAGGACTATATGGTCAAAGATCTAACTCGAAATCAATTGTCCCAAAAATTGAGAGCTCTCACCTGATTATGTCTTATGGTATTCAAGAAAATTGAAGATAGAGGAAATTGTTTTTAACTGCAGAGATTTTCTCAATGTTCCTTTGATTGGTTCAAGAGGGTGTATTAACTATAGTCCCACTTTGGCTTTATGCCAACTTGGATACCCTTTGGAAGATAAACCTTCAGACGAGAAACTTCAACAGTTAATTCTTCATGACATGGATAAAAATAACTTTGAATTACTTAATAAGATCATCCAAGCTTGGAATAGAGTTCATAAGAAAGGATTCAGAATAAAGAATGTTGTGGCAAGGGAGCCCTATACTCAATGGGTTTTGGAATGAGTCTAAATAGTCAAGTTACCATTTGTTGTTGATCCTACCTACACACCAGATGTACCAAATCATATTCCGGTGTCAATAGAGGAAATAGAAAATTTGAAAAGTGCCTTAGAGAAAGATCAAAGAGAAAAGAAGGGATTAAAGCATAGCCTTTATGACCTTGTTATTGAGAAGAATCAATTGCAACGAGAGTTTGAGCTAAAATATCAACAGATTCAAAAAGACTGTGAGGTATTTGAAATGGAGAGTCTTAAGAGAAAGCGTTCGACTGAAGGGTTATTGAGTGCTACTTTAAACTTGGATTCCCACAACCAACATTTGGATGATGCGACAAGAGAAATTGAAAGACTAAAAAGGTGGTATGAAAAAGCACTACAAGACAAAAAGGAGATGGAAAAGAATCTGAGAGCCCAAATCCAAGGGCTAGCAGAAGGAGCTCTAGAATAAGAAGAGAAAATCCAGTTTCTCACTACAAGTCTCCAAGATATCCAAGAATCATATGTAGGAGAATGCCTCAAGAGGATAAGGGCAGAAAGACTTTTTGCCTAAAAGATAGGAGAATATGAACAAATATGTCAAGAACTAGAAGGCCTCCCAAAAGACTTCCTCATTCAAAGGGAACTCTATAAGGAGACGAGGGATGAAAAGATGTATTGAGAAGAACAATATACAAAGATTGTTCAAGCGGGAGAAGATAACAAGATCATAATTCCGACACTATACAAGGAGTATCTGAGATACAAAGACAAGCATACAAAAATTTCCTCTCTAGCGAACAATCTCATTGATGACATTCCTAGAAGCTTAAGAGATGCAGAAGTTGTGATGGTCCCTCTTCCGAAGGACGTTGAAGACTTCCTTAAGCTTTGTAGGGAGATGGTTGATGCTTTTAGGGTAGATATCCGCAAGCACACTTAGGAGATTTTAGTTTTCCTTTTGTTATTTCTTTCAGTACTTGACATTTGATTTTGATTTCCAATTTTCAGTATTTCCCATTTAGTATTTGTTTCAGTATTTGGATTGTATTTCCCTTTTGCAAGGATAATGGTTATTATTCAATAAAGTACTTTGTTTCAGTATTTCATTCGCGTATTTATCTTGAGGTGCTCACCAATAAAAAAGTAAAACTTGAAAAATAATAATGAATAATAAAAGAGAATCCAAGTGAATAAGACATTCGAATAAATCTTCATCATATTCATTCGCATTAATCCAAGCACAAGCATCACATTTCATGCCTCATACATAGTAGAATTGGAAGAATGATATGGTAAATAAGAAGCAAATAAAAATAGTAACAGAAATAAGAAACAAATGAAAATACTAATAGAAATTGCATAGTATAAAAATAAATACATATTGTGAATGAAAATAAATAAATACTTTAAAATAAAATAAAAAGATGGATATGAAATGAATAGATGAATAAATAATCGAAATTTTAGAACCGAAAAGTAACAAATTATTCGAAAATAATAAAACCATAATGAGTTTTGAGAATAATAATGAACCCCCCCCCCCCCCCATACTAAGAACAAACAATGTCGTCACTGGGGCGGCACATAAACAAAAACTATCAAGCATGAGGGCCTCCTAGAGGTGGTGCAGAAGCGTGCAAATGCTGATAAATATGATCAAACTGCTCCGTGACGACGTCCATGAAATGAAAGAAGTCACGCCGAAGTGTGCTGACATTGTCTTTAACAGTGGCAAGCTCGCCTCAGAGTGTGGTAACATCTGTCTGCAGTGTTGTTTCCAGTGATTTCTGGTAAACAACCGCTAGTCTTCCAAACTATCGAATAAACTTACTGACTGTTATTCAATTTCTCTGGTAACTCACAGGATCGACTAGATTGATCCTAGGATTCCTTGGTCATTAGGGTAACTCTCATGATCGAACAGATATTCATGGTTGGTATTTGAGTGTTGTATAGGTGTTTGGCTTATTTCGATTTCTCTCTTAAAGATCTAAAGGTGTAATCAAAATATGTGTGTACGAAACTAAATTGCATGAATAAATGTTAATTGTAAAGACACATAAAATTGCATAAAAAGGCAAGTAAATGGCTTCGAATTATAAAAACAGTTAATGTAAAAGATGCTCTGGAACGTAAAAGATTTGAAATATGAAGAAAGCGTTTAATGCAAGAAATCTGTAAATGACTTTAAGTAAAAATAGACTTTCGAAAGACAAAACTTGAAGATAAAAGCATGAAAAGTATGACAGTTTTCTGAAAGGTAAAGTGCTTGAAATGTAAAGAAAGCATTGAAATGTAAAACTTTAATGGAGAGATTTCGAAATAAAAAGACTTTGAATGAGAAAACTTGTAAATGCTATTTGGCAGAAAGATAAAGGAAAGTGCTGGAAATGATAAAAGGTTTTCATTAACTGATAAATATGTGGTGCTATCATACGTACATTGCTCTTGCATTCGTTTCCCTTGCCATGTGGTAATTTGAATGTTACTGAGTATTTAGTACAATAGATATGACACACGAAATCCTAATACTAAGACTTCTATTTATACTAATTCGACCATAACGGTCTTGCTATAGGATTATGCCACGTTTAGAACATGCAGAACAATGCCTCTCTCTTCTTTCCACATGTCTCCAAATGCTCCAGCACATAAATTTCAAACTTCGAATGTCCCGCTTCCATTTGAATTTCAAATGCTTTGGTACTTCTCTGTTTCGAACGCACTTCTCAGACACAGCCTTGTTGTTATTTCGAGACTTCTTTAGATATGTTTCCATAACTGCCACTCGAAGCTTCAAGCTTTGATATGCTTATTCGAAACACTGCTTCTGCTATTTCGAAACATGACGCTTTGTTTCATTTCGATCGAAATGTTCAATTCGCTTGGCTTCTAATAATATTATCAAAATCTTCAGCCAACAAAATGCCCCTTTAAAATATGTATTTCGATCTCTCTGAGAAATACCTATTTTAAACATCTACACAAGATTTTGATGCGACCTTCGAATCATCGTAACATTTAATGCATTTGACTCCAGTCACGTCAATCATAGCACTTTTTGGATTCCTTAACCGCCTGGAGCCACTTCACAATATGGTGCAGTTACAAACAATGATTATCTTTAAATCACGCCTATTACCCATGTTAACTTTACGCCACCTCTTCATCACACCAACCCATGATTTCCACGTATCACACCCTCATTCAGTGGATGCTTAAACTTCCACATTATAAAACATCATCCACTTAGTCTTTTTCTTTTCTTTCTACATTCTGAATCTTTTACCCTCCTTCTCTCGCCAAAAACCCTAAGCTCTCAACATCCTTCAAAAATGTCTTCTTCTACTTCATCCCAACTCAAAAAGGTCTCCAAGAAGAAAGGAAAAACTGCAGGAACTACAATGGAAAGTAAGATTATCACTCACCAAGGTCAATCCGTTCTTGCTCCTCAGATGATCTCAAAGGAAAAAGAAATGTTGTATGCGTCACAGGTACTCATTCCTACCACCGTTGCTGGTAAGAGGTTAGCTTTAAATGCCCCTCTTACGGTTTTTGAAATATTAAAAGATACCAGGACGATTTTCCCAGTTTGCTATAGTTTTAAACCCTTGTTTAACAAAATGGACGCCCCTAAGGCAATAGAATCTTCTGGCCCAAACACCATAAAAAATCCAACTGTTCCTCCTAAGGACCCCTTTGTTTTGGACTATGTAAAAAGTAATTTTAAGCCGTTTCGATCTTGCCCCACCTCCGATACTGCTTATCAAAACTGGTTCAAGAAAGTAGAAGCTAAGAAATCCCAGCAATGGGAAGAATTAGGTATCTACAATTTGATTAAGCTATCGAATCCTGGTTTCACTTACAGCCACCCTCTGCTATTCGCGTCCCTCTATTTCTGGGACAGTACCTATAATACTTTCCATCTCCCAGGTGGAATGATCACCCCTACCTTCTTCGACATAGCGGCCATCACTGGGCTATCGCCAGTAGGAGAAACATATATACCTGACAACGAAGAACACTCAAGCATAATTGACTTCGAAGTCAAGTTAGCAAGTTTTTCCAAGTTTATCAGTCATTACCATGCTGAGGGGGACAATGTGTCTGACGTAGAACACATTGCTTTCCTAACCCTATGGCTGTCAAGATACGTTTTCTGCAGTAGATCCCTACAGGTAGCCAGTAGGTTTATTCCTCTAGCTAGGGATTTGCATGAAAATCGAAAAGTGTGCTTAAGTGAACTGCTCTTAGTTGACCTTTATGAAAGCCTGAGGTCAGCTGTTTCGAGCCTCAAGTCCCATACCTCCAAGAATATCATGTTGGCTGGACCTTTTTGGTTACTTCAACTATGGCTAAATGCCATGTTCGAACCCTCCTTGACAACTGCCAACACCATTGACGAACAAGACCCTGAGATAATTGATAGGATAGTCGAAGGCACTAGGCTTCGAAGATTAACTCCAAATGACGACAAAGATGACTTCAAAGTCCTATTCTCTAAGTACATCATGATATTCTCCAAAAGGCACAAGTTCGAAGAGAGCATGGCGCCTTTTGCTTCGAGGGCTCATGGACCTTCCTGGTTCACCATGGCTCTCTCAGAAGCTATCAAGAGCAAGGAGATTCAGGATGTATGGAGAGCTTTTTTGCTACCTAGACTCATTTCTTCAAGAATAACTCCAGCCAAGAACCAAATTTTTCTTTTCGCTTACCAGCCAAATTTTGTTTCGAGACAGTTTGGCTTATGCCAACTGATTCCTGAACCTTTATTTCAAACTGAGAATGCCATTACTTCTGGGCGAACTTTCAAGGCACGGGAAGCCAAAATACAGCAAGAACAATATCAAGGCTTTACCCAGTTTGAGCTGATAACCTTCGAACCTACCCATCTCACAGCTAAAGGGTTTCTGGAATGGTGGACCAAGTTTTATCAAACTTATATGTTCGATACATGTGATCGGTGGATCTGGAACTGACTGTTTAACGCTGGTTCGCGAAATGTCGCGGAAGCAAGAGTCGCCACCGTCTTTTATTTTCTCCAAATGGAAAGGACAAAAGCACAGAAAAATTCCTTATAGAGATTGCTCTCGGTTCGGGAGGTAGATTATAGAAAGGGAAGGTGTTAGCACCCTTTCTATCCATGGTTATCCATGGGCTCTTAGATACTTGCTCATTTGTGTTTTCAAAATGTTTGCTTTTCAATTGTGAGTGGGTTTGAAAAAGTTTCTTTGAAAATTTCAGTTCGACTCTTGTATCGGTCCTCAAGAGTGTTTGAAAAATGCTTTCGAAAGCTTTTTGAAAATGTGTTGGTGTGAAAAGTATTTTTGATTTGTTTTGTTTTGAATTAGAGCAAGTATCCACGAGTCGTCTACCTACCCTAAGGAATTCGTTTGTGTAAATGTCCTTTAGAGTAGTGCCATCCCACCATTGAGAGGTAGGTAGCACCACCGTTGGAGGTGTTCGGGTCAATTCGAGGTTCGGGACATGGTGATCACCAGAGCAATAGGAAGACACCTTAGAAGCTACCCTCATGCCAGGTTCCCAGATCATGAGGACTTACTAAGACATCCTCTACTCGACGATCACCTTTCGAGGCAAGGCAACAGTGAGGCGTACCCTAGGGGTGGTGTGTGAATTGTGTGTTAAATTCAGATATTTTATCTTGTCATGTTATGAGTGAGCTACGCGCTTGTTTTTTATTTTTGTCCATTCATTCTTGCATGCATTTATTTAACAGTTAAAAGATCGCGAGAAATAAAAGTCCTAAAGCTATTACAAAAGGCGCGGGTCCACATCGCCAAAATTGCCAGAACCCGATTTGACAGAAAAATAAAGAATTAAAGTAAAGTGCGAGAAATAAGTATTTACATGGCTTTGGGAGAGATACATGAATTATAAGAAACGAAATAAAACGCGCGAATTGAAATAGGATTGGAAACGAGGGCGTTGGACCCTTTTTAATGGAATTAAAATAAATTGTTAAATTAATTAAATTAAAGAAAAAGAAATTATTTTTTTGTTTTTTTGTATTTATGAGAATTTAATGAGATTAATTGAAACTAAAATGCTAACCCTAATTCTAATCATTTTTTTTTAGTTTATTAAGAAAGTATTAAAATTAAACCTAAATTAACCTAATTATTTACATGCAATTTTAATTTATAAAAATAATAGGAAATATTTAATTATTATGAAAGAAAAGAAAAAAAGGATAAAAAATTATTACAAACCCTAGTTCTACCAATTTTAAATTAATTAAGAAAATATTAAGATTTACTCCTAAATTAAAACTAATTAATTAATAAAGGTTTTATTTACAAAAAATATAACATTAAATAAAAATATTAATTTTTGTCTCTTTTCTGATTTTTTATTGTTTTTATGTTTTTTTATGAAAAATTAAATTAAAAGAATTAATTGAAAAGAATAATAATTGAAATAAAAAGAATAAAAATATATTGAAGATTGCAAACCTAGGGGGGGTTCTGTCCCCAAATTGGAGGGCTTGTTAGCATGGCTGGCCCAAAGTTCTCAAGGCCTTATTTGACTTTTTCACATTCCCATGCACCTGGTTGACTAAGGCCCATGATACGCTGCAAGTTGTGCCCTTTGGATTGACCTCAGCCAGCACGTGGAGGGCCTGGATGTTAAGTGTATGGTGTTCCTCAAGAGAGATGCTGCATAGAAATATTAATGGAAAAACAATATTGAAGGGGTGGGGGACCTGGGATTCGAACCCAGGTCCCAGGGGTCACCAGCGTGTACGCCTGCCAACTGCTCCACTTTATCTTTTTGTATATACAATGACTAATAATTAATATAAGAGAAAAACATGATTAGTGAGAGAATTAGCGCGAAATTTCAAACAGACCAACCATAGCTGGCCACATAGTCATCTTCTTCCTCCATGATTTTTTTTCCTGAAATAAAAAGGAAATAGGCAACGGTTTTGGAACTGTCCCCTTATACCCTATATTCCAAAATAACGATTAGCTCAGGGAGGCTCATAAATTGAGCGCGAGGGTTGGGTCTAGATCGTCCAAGCACGCTTGTTTCAATGGTCCAGGTCTCGAATGCTAATTTTTCCTTAAATGGGAAACCCCAATTCACAACTTGGAAAACCCTAATATCCAACAATGGTGAAATCGCATAGAGTGCACAAAAACACAATTAAATTATACAGTTAGCATCAGAATCCATCAATTAGTAATAATCCATAAGAAAAATGCAATGAATGTGCTTGAAAATCAAAATACGATTATGCATATTATATGAAAAAGTTTGATTTCTGGATACCAATTCAAAGGGCTATGCGTATGGAAAGCTATCCAGTTCGACTCAGTGATGTCCCAGGAAGGTAATGGAATGAATTTCTTGGCTTGAATCGACTTGCAAGTGTGTTTTCAGATTTGGAATTTTTAAGCAAAAACTCAAGTGTTGTTTCTTGTCTATGGCGCAGCTTGGAGTCCAAAGGCACGAGGGTTTGCTTGCATATATGTATATGAGTGATTAGGTTAAGAATTTGATCAAAAGAAATCCATGAATTGATGAAACAAATATTTGATTTTTATGGCTTTAGCTTTCAAATCTTTTTCATGCGAACTTCTACCAAATCATGACCAATTAGCAAAATTCTTTCCAAATCTGATTATACACAATATCTTGAAATTATTTCATGCACAAAAAGATTCAACAAATTAGGTTTAGTATTTTTCACATATTTAATTAAATGAATTATTAATAATTAAAAATCCAAATAAATAAATAAAAATAATAAAAAACTTCCCTTTGGGCCAAATGGTCGTGCACATGCCTTGGATGATGAATTGTGGAAGAAAAAGAGGCCCATTAGCAATTTTAGGTCATTTGAATCAATGTTGACTTTTCAAAATATCCAAAAACTTCCCAACTTCCACAAGGCATAACTTGCTCAATTTTTAAGCTTTGCTCATGTTCTTGGACATTTTGGAAAGGTCTTTGAGTCCTCTAACCAATGTCTTTGGTCCCATGTCATTTTGATTTACCAATCTCAAGTTATGATCTTTGACTTAAAGTCCCTTTTTGTTGACTTTTGAAAATGACCTATAATGTTGAGATTGATAACTTTTTGTGAGAGCATTTCTTGGACTTTAAGTATGAAGAGGAGTTGTAGGAAATGTCTTTCTCTTCAAAATGAGATTTGGATGGGATTTTTCTGATAATCCATGTGAAAGTTATGCCCTGGTCAATTTACAGTTGACTTTTTTCAACTGTCCAAATATGGAAACTTTTGCATCTTGATGATTTTTGAGCCAAGCTTTGAGAATCATGATCAAGCATTGATCAAATGATGTTTGTGGCTTCAAAATGAGATGTTGACCAAAAATTTGAACTTTTGACTGTCAAATGACCATTTTGCCCCTACAGTTGACTGTAGTGCAATTAGGGTTTTTGACTGTGCAATTTTGTGCTGAAAGTCTTGAAACTTGGTATGAGGATGCTTGACCATATTTATAGGCATGTGGGACTTAATTGGGCCCTTGGAAACTTCATTTTCTTGATCATAACCAAAACCCTAATTTTGACTGTTTAGGAGGCCCTTACACTGTGCAACCCTTGGGGAATTTTGAAGCATGACTTGGCAATTTTCTTGAAAAATATGGGAGGGCAAATTTTGGGGTACAACAGTTGCCCCTGTTCAATCTTCTTAGACCTGAGGATGCAGATTGGCTGACGTGCCTTTCGTAATCCGAAGGTGGAAGATGATTGAACACTAGAGTGCCCAGAAATTTGCGCTCACATAGTAGTAGTGTGATGGTGGAATGGGCTTATAGATGCCATTTAGAGATTGATGGATAGGATGATGGGCTTATAGATGCCATGCTAAGAGATGATGGAAGGTGGATGGGCTTATAGATGCCATTTGGATGTCAATCGCGTAAGAGATTCCTTAGCGAGAACCTGCGTACCTGCAAAAGAAAAGATGATTACCTGACCTGTTACGGGAGCTGTTTTTCAAATTCTTTGTGTAGATGTGTCCTGACTGGTTACAGGAGCTGGGTCTGGAGCTTCAAACGGTGATGAATGAACCAGGGATGGCTACTACCTCAACAGGAACGGTGAGAGAACCTTGGGTGACTTTAACTTCAACAACAATCGTTGAGAAAATCTTGGGATGATTACTACCTCCGCAGGATCGGGGAGAGAACCAATAGGTGACTACAACCTCAACAACAATCATTGAGAGAGTCTTGGATAACTTCAACTTCAACAGCAATCGTTGAGCGAAGCCTGGGATTACCACCTCCGCAGGATCGGGGAGAGAACCATAGGCGACTACAACCTCAATAGCAATCATTGAGAAAATCTTGGATGGAATTATCATCTCCGCAGTATCGGGGAGAGAACCATAGGCGATTACAACCTCAATAGCAATCATTGAGAAAACCTTGGATGGAATTATCATCTCCGCAGTATCGGGGAGAGAACCATAGGCGATTACAACCTCAATAGCAATCATTGAGAAAACCTTGGATAACTTCAACTTCAACAGCAATCGTTGAGAGAAGCCTGGGATTACCAACTCCGCAGGATCGGGGAGAGAACCATAGGCGATTACCACCTCAACAGCAAACATTGAGAGAACCTTTGATAACTTTAACTTCAACAGCAATCGTTGAGCGAAGCCTGGGATTACCAACTCCGCAGGATCGGGGAGAGAACCATAGGCGATTACCACCTCAACAGCAAACATTGAGAGAACCTTTGATAACTTCTACTGAGTCTTTATCAGGAAAATCTGTTTGGGGTTGATTTAGCTGGACTAGAGAAGGCCTTGGACTGGATAAGAAACAGAGAATCTTAGGGTCGATTAACTGAATCGATCTAGGTCTTGGAATGTCTTCAACTGGGTCTTTATCAGAAAAATCTGTTTGGGGTCGATTTAACTGGACTAGAGAAGGCCTTTGACTGGATAAGAAATCTTTGGAGTCGATTTAACTGAACCGGTCTAGGTCTTGAAATATGATTGAGAATTTAACTGAATCTTTCCTGAAAGGTAAAGGTCAGTCATATGCAATGCATGATATGGACCAAGCAATGATGTTCTCAACATAAATGAGATTTGTAAGATATGATGCGTCTATGCATGCTATAATGATGTATGGAAGTGCGATGTTTATGAATGTATTTTTCGTCTAGGAAAGTAAATCCTTGACGGGTGCCGGGAAGTCACTCCTGGGCCAATGTTGGAGAATAGATTTTGCTTCCGCTGGGGATGATAATTGCAAGAATACCGGTAGGAGAAGATGACTCCGTTGGGGAATAAACTTGGCGAATGGAATATTTTGCGGGAGAAAAGCACTCTAATGATCTTGCTGGGAAGCAAAACTCAGTGGGGAGAGAGATACTTCGTTGAGTTGATGGTAACTTGCTGGGGAGCAATACTCTGTGGGGAGGAAAGTACTCTGACGATCTTGCTGGGGAGCAATACTCTGTGGGGAGAGAGATACTGTGCTGGAATGTTGATAATAACTTGTTGGGGATACCCTTGTTGTATTGGAAGTGTTAATAGGCTTCGCTAGGGATAAGAAAACTTCGTCGAAGACGCTCTTTCCATGGCTTTTGGCTGAGGATAACCCAGTTATATCCTGGTAAGGAAATAACTCTTTGAATAAAGCCGGATGACGCGTTCGTGCTCTGTGAGGATAAGCTTCCAGAATCTACTGGGGATAAGCTTACTGCTTGGGGAGATGGATCCCAACTTTCCTGAGGGAACTGGATTGGACTCTCCTGGGGAGGTTTTGAACTGTATTGGGGGAGTGACTCCATTGAATGTTTGATATACCGTCGGGGAACAATCTTTAGACCAAGACTGTCGGGGATGCTTGTTAAGAATATATATGCTGCTGGGGAATGCTGAGATCTGCGGGAGGATACCCAACTTCCTTAGGGCTTGATAATAGCTTTGCTTGAAGAGAGTGTACTGACTTACTGACTTACTCTCTGGGGAATTAGGATATCTGGTTATGTTCTTTAGCTGAACCTATCTTGATACCTTGGAGGACAGAAAAATTAGATTACTTAGACAACTCTTTTATTGCCCCTGTTTCTAATGTTACATGTAATTAATCCTTTGTTTCGTATGCAAATATTTATGAGTTAGCAAATTATTGTCAATGCATATATCACAAATTGAACCTTGGACGTTCTTCGCAAGACAAAACAGAAAAGGAAAAACAATTGGCACTTTTTAATTGAAAAGTATATTTGTATTGATTTTTGAATTTGCCTGTAAATAGGCGTTTTGTGTACAAGAGGCTGACGTCCTAGTAAGAGAACGCCGCCGAACAAAAGAGTTTATACAAATTTTGTATAAGAGAAAATAAAACAGCTGTGTGAAATGAACGATCCCACTGGGTTTCCACTCTGCTATTGCCTTTATAACTCCGAGCGTCTCATCACTTGATGACCTTGGTTGAAGATGAAGTTGACTGATCAATGTCGTCTGAGCTTGATGCCGATACCGGATTCTGGATGCAAAGTGATCCCATGAGACATAGTATTACGCTTTTATCCCTAACTTTTGCCTGGACCGCCCTTTCGGGTTTTCAGTCCACCGGGATACCCTTTTTTGCCCAAGCCGCCTTTTCAGGTTTTCGACTTGCCGGGTGTACAGATTTTTTCATTTCATCCCTTCATTTTGCCCGAACCCTTTTGGTTCGCCGGGAAGCCCTAATTTTTGCCTAGGCATGTCAGCCTAGCGGGTCTTTTTTATGCGTAGTATCTTTTTACTATGTCTGCATTAGCGGGGTGAGGAAGGTCGTCACCGTCCATGTTGGTCAGAATCATGGCTCCTCCTGAGAACACATGCTTAACCACAAATGGCCCTTCGTACGTAGGGGTCCACTTGCCCCTTGGATCACTCTGAGGAAGGATGATTCGCTTGATTACCAGATCCCCAACTTGATATTCCTGTGGTCTGACCTTTTTGTTAAATGCCCTGATCATTCGTTTCTGGTACGTCTGACCATGGCAGATAGCAGCAAGTCTCTTTTCATCAATAAGATTTAGCTGATCAAGTCATGTCTGGATCCAATCATCTTCGTTCAGATTTGCATCCTTCATTATCCGGAGAGAGGGTATTTGCACTTCGATCGGTAAGACTGCCTCCATACCATAAACCAAAGAGAAAGGAGTTGCCCCGGTTGACGTCCTAGCTGAGGTACGGTACCCATGTAGAGCAAACGGTAACATCTCGTGCCAATCTTTATAAGTCACTGTCATCTTCTGCACGATTTTCTTGATATTTTTATTTGCTGCTTCTACAGCCCCATTCATCTTCGGTCTGTAAGGAGAAGAATTGTGGTGCTGTATTTTGAACTGCTCGCAGAGCTCAGTGATCATCTTATTATTCAGATTGGTACCGTTGTCTGTAATGATCCTCTCTGGGACGCCGTACCGACAGATCAGATTATGCCAAATGAACCGTGCCACAACAGTCTTGGTTACCGTAGCGTAGGAAGCTGCTTCAACCCATTTTGTAAAATAATCAATCGCTACCAGGATGAAGCGATGCCCATTAGATGCCGTAGGTTTAATCTCACCGATCATGTCTATGCCCCACATTGCAAATGGCCAAGGCACAGTCAGGACATTCAGAGGAACTGGAGGAACATGCACCTTGTCTGCATAAATCTGGCACTTATGGCATGTCCTGGAATGTTGGTAGCAGTCAGCTTCCATTGTGGACCAGTAATACCCTGCCCGAAGGATCTTCTTCGCCATAGTGTGTCCACTGGAATGTGTACCAAAGGTCCCTTCATGTAGCTCTTCCATGATCCTTTCTGCTTCAGTTTTATCCACACAACGCAGTAGGGTTGAATCATGGTTTCGCTTGTACAAGATGTCGTTGCTAAGGAAGAACTTTGCCGCGAACCTTCTCAGGAACTTCTTATCATTGACAGAAGCACCCTCAGGGTATTCATGAGCTTCCAGATATCTCTTCACCTCATGGTACCAGGGCTTCTCTGTCACCAATTCAGTCTCGAGATCGCAACAGTATGCCGGTTCGTCCAGTTTCCAGATGGTGATCCGGGGAGCCTCATTATCCCATTTGACCTTGAACATAGAAGACATTGTAGCTAACGCGTCCGCCAACTGATTCTCTTCTCTCGGAAAGTGTTCAAAGGTTATCTTCGTGAAGTGGGGGATCAAGGTCAACACACATTCCCTGTAAGGAATAAGGTTCGGATGTTTCGTATCCCACTCTCCTTTGATCTGATTGATCACGAGAGCGGAATCTCCGAAGACACTCAGAAACTTGATCCTTAGGTCGATCGCAGCTTGAAGACCCATGATGCACGCCTCATACTCCGCCATGTTGTTGGTACAGTTGAAGCATAGTCGGGCAGTGAGCGGAGTATGAGTGCCTTGCGGTGATATGATTACAGCGCCGATACCGTTTCCCAAAGCATTGGAGGCTCCGTCAAAGTGCATAGACCATCGGGATCCTTCCTCGGGTCCTTCATCCGGTCCAGGTACTTCACAATCAGTTACTATCATGATGCTTTCATCCGGAAACTCGAAGTTCATTGACTGATAGTCGTCTACGGCCTGATGAGCCAAGTGGTATGCCAATACACTTCCCTTGATGGCTTTATGAGTCGTGTATTGAATGTCGTATTCCGTCAAGATCATTTGCCATCTTGCAATTCTCCCAGACAGAGCAGGCTTTTCGAATATGTACTTTATAGGATCCATCTTTGAGATCAACAAGGTAGTGTGAGTCAGCATATACTGTCTCAGCCGGCGAGCAGCCCATACCAAAGCGCAACAAGTTTTCTCGAGCAGTGAGTATCGGGTCTCACAGTCGGTAAACTTTTTGCTAAGGTAATAAATGGCATGCTCTTTTCGGCCAGACTCGTCATGCTGCCCCAGCACACACCCCATTGAGTCGTCAAGAACTGTCAGGTATAATATCAGAGGTCTCCCCTCAACCGGTGGCATAAGGATGGGTGGTTCTTGGAGGTACTCCTTGATTCTGTCAAAAGCAGCCTGGCATTCATTATTCCAACGTACTACCTGATCTTTCTTCAGCAGCTTGAAGATTGGCTCACATGTAGTATTCAGGTGCGAGATGAATCGAGCAATGTAATTCAGGCGTCCTAAAAAGCCTCTGACCTCTTTCTCTGTCCTAGGAACTGGCATCTCTTGAATAGCTTTGACCTTGGCAGGGTCCACTTGAATACCCTTGTCGCTCACAACGAAGCCTAGCAACTTCCCAGATCTTACCCCGAAGGTGCACTTGTTCGGGTTCAATCTCAGCTTGTACAGTTTCAACCGGTCAAACAACTTCTGCAGATGATCTAGGTGCTCTTCCTCAGTTTGGGACCTTGCAATCATGTCGTCAACATACACTTCTATCTCATGATGGATCATGTCATGAAATAAAGCAACCATGGCACGTTGGTAGGTTGCCCCAGCGTTCTTCAGTCCAAAAGGCATGACCTTGTAGCAGAAGGTGCCCCACTGAGTAACAAAGGTAGTTTTTTCCATGTCTTCAGGAGCCATCTTGATTTGATTGTAACCTGAAAAGCCATCCATGAAAGAGAACACCTTATGCTGAGCTGTATTGTCAACAAGGACATCAATGTGAGGTAATGGGAAGTCATCTTTGGGGCTGGCCCTATTCAGATCCCTGTAATCAACACACATTCTGACCTTACCGTCCTTCTTAGGTACCGGCACCACATTAGCAACCCACTGCGGGTAAGAAGTCACTGCAAGGAACCCGGCATCAAACTGTTTCATAACCTCGGCTTTGATCTTTTCGGACATCTCTGGACGCATACGACGAACCTTTTGCTTAACCGGAGGGCAATCTTCCTTAGTAGGCAAGTGATGGACCACAATATCGGTATCCAATCCGGGCATGTCTTCGTAGGACCAGGCAAATATTTCCACATAATCATGTAGCATCTTAGTCAACCGTTGCTTTACGCTGAGCTCTAGGTTGGCCCCAATCTTTACCTCTTTCCTGTCCGCCTCAGTACCCAAGTTTATTGTTTCCACTGGCTCTTCGTGTGGTTGAATTGCCCTCTCTTCCTGGAGTAACAGTCTTGCCAGCTCGCCAGGCACTTCGCAATCATCTTCACCTTCGTCTTCGGCTAAGTTGATCGGATTTTCGAAGTCATAACTGGCAGTAGTAGAGTCGTTACCAGTGAGATCCATGGTGGATTGAAACCTGTATGAGTGAGTGTGTGTAAATACAGCTGTTTTGAAAAATATGTAAAGGAAGGAAAGACAGAAAAGGAGCATAAGATTTGAAATGCGAGAAAACGTCCAAGATTTTCATTTATGATATATGAAATGACAATTTATATGCCCTCACAAATGAAACCACGGTGCCTCGGGTAAGACGCCGGGCCATAGAGTTTATTTATTGTTTATTACAAATAGCAAAACAAAGAAGTTTATTACTGCGTAACAAAAGTAACAGGAGTATGGTCTTTGACAATCCAATTGGTCAACCCGCCTTCGGTCGTCGGGTAGATCCAGCTATTGAATTCTGCTTCATCCACTTCATTGTCCTCCCCAACAGCATTCACTCCTGGATTTGTGATGAGCACAGGAGGTCTTCTGGTCTTCGCCTTCCGCATAGCTTTCTGACCCTCTGCAGTAAAACCCAGTCCAAATTTGTCAGTTTTCTGTGTAAAGTCGGGAAGCCTGCCCCAATTAGCACATTCACCTTTTTGAACCACAGCCCGGGCATCCTTCAGGGAAGCCATCTTCAACGGAACATTCTCTTCGACCGCTGTTTCTGCTGCTGCTGAAATTGGAAGTACTTCTTCGAAGTGTTGAAAGGGGGTCTCAATGAACTCCCCGTCCATCTCAATGTATCTGAAAGAATTCACATGGCTCACCATATACTCATCCTCTCCTTGCACAGTGACGATCTTCCCTCTGACGGGGTACTTCAGCTTCTGGTGCAAGGTGGAGGTCACTGCCCCAGCTTTATGGATCCAAGGTCGACCCAGTAGACAAGAGTACGATGGACGGATATCCATCACATAAAAAGTAGAGTCAAACACCTGAGATCCCACACGAATAGGAATGTCAACCTCTCCATGAACCATCCTCTTGGAACCGTCAAAGGCCCTGACGATGATATTGCTGGGTTTTAATTCCAGGCCTTCACAATCCAGACGGTCTAAAGCCTTCTTTGGTAGAACATTCAAGGAAGAACCAGTATCCACCAATACATGCGCTAGAGTAGTGCCCCTGCATTCAATAGAGACATGCAGGGCGTCATTGTGGTCTCTTCCTTTTGCAGTCAGGTCAGCATCTGAGAAACCCAAGCCGTTGTCTGCTGTCAGATTTGCTACGCAATCAGTGAATTAGACTGCAGATGTTTCCTGTGGCACATGGGCCGTCTTGAGAAATGAGATCAAGGCCTTAGCATGGGCCTCGGAGCATAGCAATAAGGAGAGCATGGAGATTTTGGAGGGCGTATGCCCCAGCTATTCCACAACATTAAAGTCACTCTTTTTTATTATCTTTAGAATCTCCTCCATTTCTTGTCGGGAGGCCTCAGCATTTATAGGTATCGGTGCCTCCATCCGGGCAGGCTCATCTTCAACTCCCTTGCCCCGAGCATTGGATGACTCGGCAGCAGGGGAAACAACTTGATTAGCAACAGGAACATGTACACTTGTAGGTGTTATAAGGAGGGGTCTTCGAACGGCGGGCGGTGCAATGTCAGGCGAGAAGAGCCTGCCACTGCGGGTAACCTTGGCTGGATCAGTGATATCGCAGATACTGGCGCCAGCGTTGAATTCTTGTTTGATCCCGTTTATATATACATCTGCCCCATAGTGCCAGGGGACAGCTTTATCAGACACATAGGGGAGAGGCCCCAGAACAGTAATAACCACAGGTGCAACGGTCATGATTTGAACAGGCTTCTTTGGGAAAGCCTTGATTGGATTATTGAAGATGGTAACCACAGAAACTTCTTCTACCGGAACCAACTGAACAACAGACTTTTTGAACAGAATCTCCTTACTGTCCATCAGGCTTTGGATGCCTAACTTTAGCAAGGGAAAACCAGATAGGGAAACAGCACAGAACAGGCAACCTTCACTGCAACCCGGAAATAAACCGGCCAGCAGTAGGTTCTTCTTGGCAGTCATTAAGGGAGTGGCTAGATCATCCACAGAAACAACGTACACCTCTTCATCAACAGCATTTACCCCATGCTGAGGCATAGGAGCAGTAACCACATTCGGCCTCTCAGGCGCTTCAAACTGTATCTCCTTCGCATCAATAAGGTCTTGCACCTTATTCCTTAATGCCCAACAGTCATCAGTGGAATGCCCCGGGCTATCAGAATGATAAGCACAACGAGCATTTGGGTTGTATTTGGGGAGGCAGTGTTTACACCTTTGGGGGCCTCTCTGACAGTCACTAGGTTGGTGGATAGCAACTGTGGCAAGATCTGCGATAAGGTCATGCTCAAACGGGTAAACTCTCTCCGGGGTCTTTCAGCCCTTTGAGGATTGTTTGGCCGAGGAGCGGCAGCAGGCTTAGCAATCATTACCGCACTGACAGATTGGCGGCGCTCAGATTTCTCTGGTCTCCGGGAGCCATATACAGCACTAGCCTCCTTCTTGAAGGGTTTCTTCTCTGAACTAGACGATGCACCCTTCGGAATCTTTCCAGACTTCAACCCAGCCTCAATTCTCTCTCCAGTTAGAATAAGATCAGTAAACCCTGCAGACGAATTCCCGATAAGATGGTTGAAAAATGGCCAGATAGGGTCCCTAAGAACATGTCTACCAACTCCCGATCAGTCAACGGAGGCTGCACCCTGCCAGCCAGATCCCTCCACTTCTGAGCGTACTCTTTAAAACCTTCACTTGAACCTAACGACATACCCTGGAGTTAGGTACGTGTAGGGGCAAGGTCGGCATTATATTGATACTGCTTATAGAAAGCAGTAGCCAACTCCTCCCAGTTACGAACCTTGGTCCCATCCAGCTGATAGAACCATTCGAGATGAGTCCCTGAAAGACTCTCCTGGAAGAAGTGGATCCACAAATTCTTATCCACTGAGTACAGTTGAATCTTCCGAACATAGGACCTGAGATGTAGCTTGGGACAAGACGCCCCGTCGTACTTAGTGAAAGATGGTGCTTTGAATTTACGAGGAATAATCACACCGGTAGACAAACCCAAATCTCCAAAATCCAGCCCAGGTACCTATTGTATCTCCATAGCATTCAACCTGTCTTCCAACTGCTTGTATCTGTCCTCTGCAGGAGGATACTGCTCTTCATCAAAATCAGTCTCGTTGTCAGAGACTACCGGACTAGGACCTTTTTCCGCTTGAGGAGTACCCTTGCCAATGGAAGAACCAGCCTCTTCGTTCTGCAGAGTATTGCCAAACCTTCGGCCCGAGTTGAACAGAACAGTTCTTCTCTTCTTCTTCTTCTCCTTCTTCAGGAGCAGAGCCTTCAGTTCTTCTTGGCCCTGAGCCAAACCCATGATTAATTCCTGAAATTGCGCATTCTGCGCCTGAAGAGCCTTGATGGACATCTCAGTTGATGACGAGTCAGGATTCATGATGCTGAAATAAACAGCGAAGAACTGTAAGCAACCTGAAAAGAGGAAAACCTGCTATGCACATGATGAATGATATGTGTTTATGCAATGCATTCAAGGGTTCGAAAGTTTAAATTTGTTGTAGACAAAAAGGAACACACGTTATCATTAAGGAAATAATTGTTCAGTACATCGAAGCCTCATGGGCAAAATAATACAAAAGCAAATCAATCCCAAAATATACTACGCATCCTCTTTGGAGCTATGTAAGTGTTGAGATTCCTCTCCTCGTGCAACAGGCGGGTGAGCTCCAAGACCTTCTTTTCACTAGCATGTAGATTGGTCTCAAGAGAATTCCGTTCTTCCTTAAGCTGGATCCAGCTCTTCTGCATCTCTTCCCAGGATGTGGGCATATCAGGGTGTTGAATAGTGTAGGACACTTCTCCTTCCAAGACTGGCTCTTTGATCACAGGGAGCATATGGGGATAAGGCATCACTAACTTCTGGGAGCGGGCTCGTACCCACTTGAGATAAGGTTCCAACAGGATGGAGTTCCTGTGCCCCAGTGTCTTACTGTCTATCCTACTTGGCATCCTCCAAGCTCTGATAAATCTCTGGCGAAGTCCTTGTGCATCGTTGTCGAAGTCAAAAACTATGTCAGGAATTAACATGTCATGAGGACCATCCCTCCGAGCATAACCAAACTGTCTCCAAGCCAGGCATGGGTTATAAGTAATACCTCCTCTGATTCCAAGTAAAGGAACATTAGGGTACTCCCCTCAACGATCAATGATAGTGACATCTTCTCTGGACCTAGGGCACCAATGTATATCCGCATGTGTAAGAGTCATCAACCGTTGTGACCATCTCAAACCCCGCTCGTTCTTCAAAACTGATTGTGGAAGGTGCGAAATAAACCACCTTCCCAGGAGAGGAGTGCAACACATAAGGACACCTCTTTTTCTCATGGTTCGAGTGTAACATGAGTGAAGGATGTCCCCCAGCAACGCAGGTATAGGATTCCTGGACATAAAGATCTGGACAGCACTGATATCTATAAATTGATCTGGGTTAGGGAACAACACCAAACCATAGACAAGGAGGGCCACCACTTCTTCAAAAGCTTGTAAGTCAAGGGAGTTCCAACATTCATGGGCCTTCTCAAACAGAAACCTGGCTAAGAACCCTTTGATACCACTTCTAACTTCCCAATGTCCCTTGAGGTCAGATGACTGTAGGTGCAAGGCTTTAGCAATCTCTTCAAGCTTGGGTTCCTTTTCTGTACCGTTGTAAGGTAGTTGATCAAGGATAGGGATCTTCAGGAGCCGGGAGAACTCCTCCAATGTAGGTACCAGCTGATAATCCAAGAAGGTGAAACAGTGATGCAGAGGGTCAAAGAACTGGAACAGGACCTTTATCATATCTTCCTCAATGTTGGTGTTGACCAAGCTGATGAGTCTTCCATGTCTTTCACTGAATGAAGAGCTCTCAGGAATCCTGGATATAAGTTCCTTAAGCTGAGGAGGGATCCTTACAAGACTGATTTGAATTGTCTTCCGGCGAACAGTTTCCATGTCCTACAAAACAAGAACAAAGATGAAAATTCGAACCCCTGAAATGGTTAGTCAATGCATATGATGCTGGATGATGTCATGATGCTATGATTAAACACACCACAGATATTTATAGAGACAAACATGTAAGGCACACAAGGCACACAAGACAAGCCCCTAGAGTTTAAGGCCAGCATGGGGTCTGGGTAGTACCCTCTTGAAGTTGGTGGGTTCAACCTGTCCTATTAGAAGTAACCGGGTTCTAAGGGTCCCAATATCACGGGATTGCTTTCATTGTTCATCGTTTCGATTTAGCCACTGAACTGGCGACCGAAATATTCCAGGAAAGCAACCCTCAATTGAGTGTAGTATCGAGTATCAACCAACCTCGGACTGCACCAAAGTCAATTATCTCACTACCCTAAAGAGGCCAAGATAGTTCAGTTAAGGTTCCTAAGGTCTGTTAATGCTTCATGACACCACGCGGAGGCCCCGTACTCTCCTTGACTGAACTCAAGGGTTACCGGTACACACCAAAGTGCCACATCAATGTAGCAGACTATTTCAACCATGTCGGTATACCCCGCACAGTTCCCTCACAACCTTGTTGCTACTTTCTAAGAAGGTATCCCCAGATCCGGGTTAGGATCTATAGAACTCCCAAGCAACCCATAATAATAAAGCAAGCAAGGAAAGCAATTGAAAACACAGTGATCTTAGTCCTAAGGTACACCTCACTTTAAGTATTATCCCCAGCAGAGTCGCCAGTTCTGTGATCGGTGGATCTGGAACTGACTGTTTAACGCTGGTTCGCGAAATGTCGCGGAAGCAAGAGTCGCCACCGTCTTTTATTTTCTCCAAATGGAAAGGACAAAAGCACAGAAAAATTCCTTATAGAGATTGCTCTCGGTTCGGGAGGTAGATTATAGAAAGGGAAGGTGTTAGCACCCTTTCTATCCATGGTTATCCATGGGCTCTTAGATACTTGCTCATTTGTGTTTTCAAAATGTTTGCTTTTCAATTGTGAGTGGGTTTGAAAAAGTTTCTTTGAAAATTTCAGTTCGACTCTTGTATCGGTCCTCAAGAGTGTTTGAAAAATGCTTTCGAAAGCTTTTGGAAAATGTGTTGGTGTGAAAAGTATTTTTGATTTGTTTTGTTTTGAATTAGAGCAAGTATCCACGAGTCGTCTACCTACCCTAAGGAATTCGTCTGTGTAAATGTCCTTTAGAGTAGTGTCATCCCACCATTGAGAGGTAGGTAGCACCACCGTTGGAGGTGTTCGGGTCAATTCGAGGTTCGGGACATGGTGATCACCAGAGCAATAGGAAGACACCTTAGAAGCTACCCTCATGCCAGTTTCCCGGATCATGAGGACTTACTAAGACATCCTCTACTCGACGATCACCTTTCGAGGCAAGGCAACAGTAAGGCGTACCCTAGGGGTGGTGTGTGATTTGTGTGTTAAATTCAGATATTTTATCTTGTCATGTTATGAGTGAGCTACGCGCTTGTTTTTATTTTTGTCCATTCATTCTTGCATGCATTTATTTAACAGTTAAAAGATCGCGAGAAATAAAAGTCCTAAAGCTATTACAAAAGGCGCGGGTCCACATCGCCAAAATTGCCAGAACCCGATTTGACAGAAAAATAAAGAATTAAAGTAAAGTGCGAGAAATAAGTATTTACATGGCTTTGGGAGAGATACATGAATTATAAGAAATGAAATAAAACGCGCGAATTGAAATAGGATTGGAAACGAGGGCGTTGGACCCTTTTTAATGGAATTAAAATAAATTGTTAAATTAATTAAATTAAAGAAAAAGAAATTATTTTTTTGTTTTTTTGTATTTATGAGAATTTAATGAGATTAATTGAAACTAAAATGCTAACCCTAATTCTAATCATTTTTTTTAGTTTATTAAGAAAGTATTAAAATTAAACCTAAATTAACCTAATTATTTACATGAAATTTTAATTTATAAAAATAATAGGAAATATTTAATTATTATGAAAGAAAAGAAAAAAAGGATAAAAAATTATTACAAACCCTAGTTCTACCAATTTTAAATTAATTAAGAAAATATTAAGATTTACTCCTAAATTAAAACTAATTAATTAATAAAGGTTTTATTTACAAAAAATATAACATTAAATAAAAATATTAATTTTTGTCTCTTTTCTGATTTTTTATTGTTTTTATGTTTTTTTATGAAAAAGTAAATTAAAAGAATTAATTGAAAAGAATAATAATTGAAATAAAAAGAATAAAAAAATATTGAAGATTGCAAACCTAGGGGGGGTTCTGTCCCCAAATTGGAGGGCTTGTTAGCATGGCTGGCCCAAAGTTCTCAAGGCCTTATTTGACTTTTTCACATTCCCATGCACCTGGTTGACTAAGGCCCATGATACGCTGCAAGTTGTGCCCTTTGGATTGACCTCAGCCAGCACGTGGAGGGCCTGGATGTTGAGTGTATGGTGTTCCTCAAGAGAGATGCTGCATAGAAATATTAATGGAAAAACAATATTGAAGGGGTGGGGGACCTGGGATTCGAACCCAGGTCCCAGGGGTCACCAGCGTGTACGCCTGCCAACTGCTCCACTTTATCTTTTTGTATATACAATGACTAATAATTAATATAAGAGAAAAACATGATTAGTGAGAGAATTAACGCGAAATTTCAAACAAACCAACCATAGCTGGCCTCATAGTCATCTTCTTCCTCCATGATTTTTTTTCCTGAAATAAAAAGGAAATAGGCAACGGTTTTGGAACTGTCCCCTTATACCCTATATTCCAAAATAGCGATTAGCTCAGGGAGGCTCATAAATTGAGCGCGAGGGTTGGGTCTAGATCGTCCAAGCACGCTTGTTTCAATGGTCCAGGTCTCGAATGCTAATTTTTCCTTAAATGGGAAACCCCAATTCACAGCTTGGAAAACCCTAATATCCAACAATGGTGAAATCGCATAGAGTGCACAAAAACACAATTAAATTATACAGTTAGCATCAGAATCCATCAATTAGTAATAATCCATAAGAAAAATGCAATGAATGTGCTTGAAAATCAAAATACGATTATGCATATTATATGAAAAAGTTTGATTTCTGGATACCAATTCAAAGGGCTATGCGTATGGAAAGCTATCCAGTTCGACTCAGTGATGTCCCAGGAAGGTAATGGAATGAATTTCTTGGCTTGAATCGACTTGCAAGTGTGTTTTCAGATTTGGAATTTTTAAGCAAAAACTCAAGTGTTGTTTCTTGTCTATGGCGCAGCTTGGAGTCCAAAGGCACGAGGGTTTGCTTGCATATATGTATATGAGTGATTAGGTTAAGAATTTGATCAAAAGAAATCCATGAATTGATGAAAAAAATATTTGATTTTTATGGCTTTAGCTTTCAAATCTTTTTCATGCGAACTTCTACCAAATCATGACCAATTAGCAAGATTCTTTCCAAATCTGATTATACACAATATCTTGAAATTATTTCATGCACAAAAAGATTCAACAAATTAGGTTTAGTATTTCTCACATATTTAATTAAATGAATTATTAATAATTAAAAATCCAAATAAATAAATAAAAATAATAAAAAACTTCCCTTTGGGCCAAATGGTCGTGCACATGCCTTGGATGATGAATTGTGGAAGAAAAAGAGGCCCATTAGCAATTTTAGGTTATTTGAATCAATGTTGACTTTTCAAAATATCCAAAAATTTCCCAACTTCCACAAGGCATAACCTGCTCAATTTTTAAGCTTTGCTCATGTTCTTGGACATTTTGGAAAGGTATTTGAGTCCTCTAACCAATGTCTTTGGTCCCATGTCATTTTGATTTACCAATCTCAAGTTATGGCTTTTGACTTAAAGTCCCTTTTTGTTGACTTTTGAAAATGACCTATAATGTTGAGATTGATAACTTTTTGTGAGAGCATTTCTTGGACTTGAAGTATGAAGAGGAGTTGTAGGAAATGTCTTTCTCTTCAAAATGAGCTTTGGATGGGATTTTTCTGATAATCCATGTGAAAGTTATGCCCTAGTCAATTTACAGTTGACTTTTTTCAACTGTCCAAATATGGAAACTTTTGCATCTTGATGATTTTTGAGCCAAGCTTTGAGAATCATGATCAAGCATTGATAAAATGATGTTTGTGGCTTCAAAATGAGATGTTGACCAAAAATTTGAACTTTTGACTGTCAAATGACCATTTTGCCCCTACAGTTGACTGTAGTGCAATTAGGGTTTTTGACTGTGCAATTTTGTGCTGAAAGTCTTGAAACTTGGTATGAGGATGCTTGACCATATTTATAGGCATGTGGGACTTGATTGGGCCCTTGTAAACTTCATTTTCTTGATCAAAACCAAAACCCTAATTTTGACTGTTTAGGAGGCCCTTACACTGTGCAACCCTTGGGGAATTTTGAAGCATGACTTGGCAATTTTCTTGAAAAATATGGGAGGGCAAATTTTGGGGTACAACAATACACTTACAATTCAACAGAAACTAATTGATGCCTTCGATGTGCAGGTACCAGCAAAGAAAGGTATGTTTACTCATGCCAAAGAGATTAAAGCTTTCCAAAAAGTTTCTACAGGGTTGTCACCTGAGGATAGGTATAGGTTGGCATTCGAAATGCATCCACCTAAATTTCCTAGATTACCTACCTCAGAACTGGCTCTGGCTTGGTTTCCCCCATATCCTTGGTGGTTCACTTGCAAAGAGATGTTCAAACATCTTCAAAGGAAACCAAAGCCATCTGAGACCGTGACATGGGCTCGACACTGGCTTCACGATTTCCCAGGACACCTTCGATACGACCTTTCTGCCATGTCAATTAAATCTGATCAAGGCACAGGTGCGAATGCTTGGGAAAATCCCAAACGTCTTTTATTTTCCATATCTTTAACCTTTGCTTTAATTGTTTCGATTTTCAGCCATCAGGATAAAGACAGCCGCCTCGAAGTCAAAAGAAGGGAGCGCCTCTCAAGCCTCCACCCGAAACAACCACTATTGCTGCAACCACAACAACAACAACAATACCAACAACAACCAGTGTTCCAACTCCAACGGTAATCACTTAGCCTTGATTTTTCGAATTCACTCATGTTTTATGATTTGCATCTAACTCTTTGTTTAAATCTTTTCAGACCAACAAGCTTCCTCCTACTACTCCCAAGAAGCGGAAATCAAGCACCACTGGGGAAGACCCCAAGGCTGGAGGAAACTTAACAACTGCTTCGAAGAAGAAGCCAAAGAAAGATATTTCGAAAAGTACCGTTCCAACTAGTGTCTCTGGACTAGATTCCAGGGATGCTGCTCCCTCACCCAAATCCAAAATTCCACCTTCGACCTCCAACACAATGTTGGAACGCATAGCTAGTAACCTCTCCTCCGAGAGTCCACAGGTAAATTGAACTTTTAAATCTTTTTGACAATAATAACTTCTTATTACCTTGGTGCATGTTCTTAACATTCTGTTGCTCCTTGTAGAACATCTTGAATCCAGCTTCCACTACTTCGAACTCACCGTCCAAAGCTGCTGCTCCACTCAATTCCTCCCCTCAAGGAGATTCCAGCAACCTTGTACAGAATAAAGGTTCCTCCAATATGGCGGTTCTGGCTGGAACTTCTGAACATCAGGATGATCAAGGCACCTCTATTCCTCTGAAAGAGACAAACGAAACGCCACTTCAAACATCTGCAGAGGATTTGCAAAGAGCTTCTCTTCAAAAGTCCCCTCTTGAAACTCTTCAAGAGGACCCAAAGGACACTCAAACTGAAGGAGAGAAAGATGATTCTGGCCAAAGAGACGAAGAATCTGCAGATGAAGAGTCTGAGGAGGAGGATGCTAATGGTGGTTCGACTGCTGGGACGGAGTCCAACGCAAATAGCAGTGAAAGGGAAGGCATCGAAGTGGTAGACTTGGATGATGATGAAGAAGATCAAGAGCACGAAATGAATGAAGGGGATGGTGATGCAACCAACGAACCCATGGAGGTTGAAATGGACGTGACTCCCCTACGTGTGGAACTCCCTCAATCCTCTTTGTCTCAAATGACTGACGAGGAGCTTGCACTCCTGATACGAAATGACCCTATTGGGTATATGAAGGCAAAGTTGGCTCAAAGGGACGTCCCACTTGCTAGGGCTGGCACAAGTTCGACCAGCTATCCTCTTCCCACAGATGAAAGAATTGTACTTCTTAATAAGATTAGGAAAACAATTCTCAATGTGGATATATTCTAAGTGCTCAAGCAAGATAGTACTGCTTGCTATACTATGAAGGAGCTGCTCACAAAGGTCAATCTTTCTACCTGCTCCTTGCCAGTTAGTACTCTCTTGTTCGATCTTCAGGCTTTGCTGGACAACGTAACTGGTTACCTTCTCCAAGACGAATCTTCTGCCAAGAAGGTTCAATAGAAACGCATTGCCACGAATGCTGCTTATGAACAAGCTTCGAAACTCTCTCAAGAAGCTGAGGATCAAGCTATGCATCTAAAGCAGGCGAAAACTGATTATGAGGCTCGAGCTGAGTCCATACTTCTTTGGGAAAGGCAGATTCTGGAACTTCAACAGAAGGTTAAGGAGGCTAAAGAACAACAAATAGCCTTCGAAACCAATACTGCTGGTAACCAATTCGAAGAGCTTCTCAACCAGGGGCTTGCAGAAATGGAAACTGCAGAACAACTTAAAGGAGAAGTGGCAACCTTGGAAGGAGCCAGGCGTTTCGCTCAGCAGAGGCTTGAATCATTTCGAAGCACCTTCAACCGATTGAAAAATAACTCTTATTTCTAAACTTTTGTGGTTTATTTGACTACAATTTTGGTTTCTTATATGTAATATTCGAACAACGCCATTTTGGCATCTTATCTTGCCATTTTGGCCTTTTATAATATCTTGGTTACGTTGTTACTATTCGAATCTCCTGCAGGCGTGGCTTATATTTCTTTAAATATTTCCCATTAACCTTTAGGATACGTTTATCATCCACCAGTTCTTCGATTTCGTATGCATTGTTTGAGAATACTTTTAATATTCGAAAAGGTCCTTCCCAATGAGGTGACCATTTACCTAATGCTTTATTTTTCTTGTCCATGGGCAATATGACTTTCCAAACTAAGTCATTAATAATGAATACTTTTTCCTTCACCCTTTTGTTGTATGTTCTGGCCACTCTTTCTTTTTGTCTCATCAAAATTTCCAATGCATGTAATCTAATTTCGTCCAACTCGACTAATTCATTCATCATCATTTCCCAATATAAAGCAGCTGGGATTTCATTGTCTCTGAATTCGAACTGACTGTAGATGAATTTCTACTGGCAACACTGCATCATGACCAAATGTGAGTTGGAAAGGCGTAGTATTAGTAGCTTCCTTAGGAGATGTTCTACAAGCCCATAATATTTGGTCCAAAGTTTTGTGCCAGTTTCTTGGCTTTTTGCCAATATGCTTCTTGATTAATCCTATTATCACTTTATTGGCTGCTTCGACTTGACCGTTTGCTTTAGCATAATATGGCGTTGGCGTTAGCAATCTAAACCCCATTTCTTGGGCAAATTCTTGCATCTTTCTACCAGTAAACACAGAGCATTGGTCTGTGGTTATGCTCTCTGGCAATCTGAACCTATAGATAATGTGCTTTTGTATAAACTCAATAATAGCCTCTTGATCAGCAACTATCAGTGGTATAGCTTCGATCCACTTGGTAAAATAATCTATTCCTACCAAGATATATTTCTGTCCCTTGGACGAAGCAGGATTTATCTCTCCTATCAAATCCAATGCCCATCCTCTAAATGGCCATGGTTTGATGATCGAATGCAACTCACTTACAGGGGCATGTTGAATCCCTGCATGTTTCTGACATTCCTCACATCCTTTAGCAAAGTCTATGCAATCTTTGAGCATGCTAGGCCAATACAAGCCGTATCAAAATAACAGCCATTTCATTTTATGGCCAGCTTGATGTGCCCCACATGCCCCATTGTGGACTTCTGACAATGCTAAATATGCCTCACTTTCTCCTAGGCATTTCAATAATACGCCCTCTTGGGTCTTTTTAAACAATTCGTTCCCCATGAGGAGATATGACAATGCTCTGTATTTGTCTTTCTATCCACGTTCAGAGTTGGGTCTGCTAAATAATTCTTCAGTGGACTTCGCCAATCTGCATCTGACAAAGTATTTATGGCTAATATTTCGAATCCCTGCTTCTCAGCATATCCCAATTTCATACTTTCCAGATCTGATGGTGTGAATCTAGTAGCCATAACTCTACCCCTTAATTCAACTAAATCCTTAAAGTTCCTGGTAGAAACTTTATAACCCGAAGCCAACTGCGCTAAGTCATTTGCTTCTTGGTTCTCTATTCTTGGTATGTGTTGAATATCCATGTATTCAAATTTCCTTAATAGTCTATTGACTATGACGAAGTATACCATTAAGTTTTCCTTTATGCACTTATATTCCTTTGTGATTTGTTTGACCACTAATTCAGAGTCTCCTTTAATTTCGACTCTGGTTGCCCCCAATTCCAACAAAGCTTCAAGTCCAACAATGAGCGCTTCATACTCAGCTTCGTTGTTCGAGCAACGAGGACCATCTAATTTATACTTGAATTTTGTTGGAATTCCTTCAGGAGAAATTAGAAGGACTCCAACGCCACTTCCATTCCTGTGGGTTGAACCATCAAAGTACAATTTCCATGGTTGCATTTCGACGTAACTCATGACAGTCCGCTCAACCAAAGAATGGTCCACAATGAAGTCAGAAACCACTTGACCTTTCATAGATTTTAAAGGCATGAAAGTCAAAGAATATTCTGTTAAGGCTAAAGCCCATTTACCAACTCTGCTATGCATTATTGGTTTTGAAAGCATATGTTTAATGACATCGAAATGAGATGAAACATAAACATCAACAGGTTTTATATAATACTTGAGTTTCATATAAGAGAAATACAAACAGAGACATAGCTTTTCTAGATTGCTATATCTGGTCTCTGCATCATTTAGCACTCTACTTAAATAGTATATGGCTCTTTCGATACCATTGCTATCTTCTTGTGCTAACATACTACCTATACTAACTTCAGAGGCAGATATGTACAATCTCATGGGCTTCCCCCATGAAGGTGGAGACAAAATAGGAGGCTGAGAGAGGTATCTTTTTATCCTGTCAAATGCCTCCTGGTGGGCTTCGTTCCATTCGAAGGCTTGGCCTTGCTTTAGACGAAGTAACGGAGAAAAAGCTTCGGTTCTTTCACTCAGGTTCGAAATGAATCTTCTGAGGAAGTTAATTTTCCCTAGCAGAGATTGCAACTCCCTTTTTGATGTAGGTGCTTTCTTCTCCATTATGGCTTTGGTTTTGTTCTGGTTGATTTCAATCCCTTTCTTGTGAACCACAAAACCAAGAAAATCTCCAGCCTGCACAAAAAATGCACATTTAAGGGGATTCATCTTTAAGCCATGTTTTCTCATTCGCTCGAATGATTGGCTCAAATGATGCAAATGTGTTTCTGCAGATATAGATTTGATGACTATATCATCAATATACACCTGCATGAAGGTTTCAATGAAATCATGAAAAATTGAATTCATTGCCCTTTGATAAGTTGCCCCAGCGTTCTTTAAACCAAAAGGCATCACCACCCATTCGTAGGTTCCTAAGGCTCCTGGGCAACGAAATGCTGTCTTTGCAACATCTTCTTCAGCAATGAAAATCTGGTTATACCCAGAGTATCCATCTAACATGCTCAAGTATTCGAACCCTGCAGCAGAATCTACTAGCATTTCTGCCACAGGCATGGAATATTCATCTTTAGAGGTTGCAGTGTTTAAATCCCTAAAATCTATGCAAATTCTTAAAGAACCATTTTTCTTAATAACAGGTACTATGTTTTCTAACCATTCGACGTACCTTGTTGTTCTGATGAATTTGCAACGCAGCAACCTTTCGATCTCAGCTTTAATTTTTGTGAGAACCGCTGGTGCGAATCTTCTGGGAGTTTGTTTGATGGGCTTCTTGCCATCTTTGATTGGCAGTCTGTGTTCGACCAACTCCCTCTTTAAACCAGGCATTTCGTCATAATCCCATGCGAAGCAATCTTTATTTTCCTTGAGGACTTTGATTACTTCCTTCTTGAGGCCTGGGCTGAGTTTTGCACTTATATAGGTTACTCTTTTCGTTTTTTCATCCCCTAAGTTGACTTCTTCGAGTGGATCTTGTGCCAACATTTTGGCACCTGAGTTTATGGGGTCCCTTTCGAAGCCTAAGGGTTCTTTATCGTAGATGGCATCCAACCTTTGATCCATATCAAATTCTCTGAAGGGTGAGCATTTCGAGCCATCCCCACTTACTTCGTTCATCTTTATAGTTGATTTATTTATTTCACCCTCTAAGGCCGCTTTTGATTCGTTCTCAGCCATATAGGCCGAAATCCTTTCGAAAAAGGTGGACTCAGTCATGGACAAGGTTGTCGAAGTCCCAGCCTACTGGTCGTTTTTGTATAGTGCTTTCGACTCCCTCTTCTTCATTGATTATTGTTCTATCCTAGTAAAGGCCATCATGGCGAAGGGTCATGTAGTAGTGGGCGTTTCTGGTTTCGTTAATCTCATCATTTGGAACACACGGAGCAATCTTTGCCAGATTTTTATCATAATCCCTCTTGTCAACTAAATTGACTGTTGACATAAAGTAACTCTGGTCTGCTTCGATGTTTTCACGATTCCATCATCTCTCCACAGAACTAGTCGCTGATGCATTGACGAAGGAACTGCCCCCACGCCATGGATCCACTCCCTTCCCAGCAATAAGTTATAGTTGGCCTTGGCTTCGATCACCATAAACATGGTGGGCCTACAGCTTGAGCCTATTGTCAATTCCAACTGGACCACTCCCAGTGTTTTGCCCACTTTTCCCTCATAATTGGACAGAACCATATTATGGGGCTTGATGTCTCCTTCGCGGATCTCTAATCTTTTCAGCATGAAATGGGGTATCAAATTGACTGCAGCACCCCCATCCACTAGAACTTTGTTCACACAGTGGACACCAACTTTTGCCCGAATAAAAAGTGGCTTAAGATGGTTCTTCATAGCAGGTTCTGGGCGTTCGAAGAACGCATTTTGCTCCTCAACAGCCCCATTGTCCATCACATAGTAGCACACAGGCCTATGTTTTATCAAATCTGTGGTATCTTCTTCCTCATATTCATCAATTTCGGTTTCCTGCCCAAATTCACAGGGAAGCACAGATACCACGTTACAGTTTAGGTTGAATGAAGACTCCCCCTCCGATTCGAAGTTATCTGTTATCATATCTTCGTCCTCTTCTGGGCCTGGAGTGTATTCCTTTGGTTCATCCCGTTGTACTTTAGAGAAAAGCCTCCTATTAACTGGAGGTTTGTCTTCAGTTTAATTTTTTGGTTTGTTGGTGCTAGATTCACCTTGGCTCTTTATTGAAGTGACCCCTTTGTTTGCCATAGCTTCCCTCTCAGCCTTTCGAATCCTTTGTTGTCTGCGCCACTGGGATCTTGACATGGGGTTCCTTCCTTTGTAATTTTCTAATCTTACCTCCTCCCTTTTTGCTGTGTTGAATTGCCTTCTGTATGTCACAGCATGGCGTGCATTTCGTTCGGTGTTTCTCCATCTATCTTTGCCTTTGTCATTTCTGACTTGTAACCATCTGTCGGTTGGCACTTCAGCAGGGAGTTTGAAAGTCACTCTTCGAGCAGCCTTGGGGTGAGGGCTATCAGGCCTTCATTGTTTGTGTCTGCTGTCGAAACGTGGGCCCATCTGGACAGTTTCTTGATGGTTCCAGCAAGGGGCAAAGGGAATCGTTTCGAAGGCTCTGGCCATGCTTTGGTCATACACAGCAGAACACCTTGGGAAAATCAAGCACTTGGTTGCCCCTTTGTAGCAACGAAACACAAATTCCAGCAAACTTTCTCCAGCCTTGGGATAACACCTGAAAAGCTGGTTATCCTAGCACCAATTGTTGCCAGTTCGAGTCCTCTGTACCCTTTCGAAATTCGCAGTGATTCTTTGATTGCAGAGGATGCTGCACCTAGGGCATAATATCATGCCTGAATCTCCTTTGTGGCATGTCATGAGGTAATCCTTGAGACTAGCGTCTCCAGTGTGATTATCCTCCATTCTATACTTCTCTTTTTCTAAGTATTTTTCTACCTCCTCCATCTCAGAGCGAGGCCTCTCCATATCCACCATATTTATCTCAACATCTTCCCCCTTAACTTCATCATCGCCCCATCCTGTGGGCTTTATATCCTCAATCTGAACCTTCGAACTCTCTGGGGTAGAATATTTGACCAAATAGTCAAATTTTCCACTGGGTTCCCCTAGAGTGTCCCATATTTCCTTCTGAGGGGAAGTTGGCTTCGTGATTTGGATTTTCTCCAATTCCAACCTCAAGCCTTCAGTGACCTGTGTTAGTTCTTGGTTTTGATTTCCCTGGCCTTCAGTAGCCTGGGTTTCTCTTGCAACAGCTACAGGTGCTGCTTCAATCGAAGTCTCTGGTATCTTCTGGATGTCTTCAGTGACCTCCTTATCGACTTCGACCATCACCCAGTTTTCAGTTTCAGTACCTTTCTCCCCTGTTAGGGCATCGCTTTGGTCAGCTTCCACCATGTTAATCTCTCCAATGCATGCAGGCTCGGAGTAGTTGGTGTCTGCGACGTCCAAGGGATCTTCGTCCACTTTCATCTTTGCCTTATCAGCGAACTTTAGTCTGCCATCTTTGATTGCATTTTGAATTAGGTCCCTGAAAAGAAAACATTGTGAGGTTTTGTGGCCTAGGAAACTATGATATTTGCAAAACCCTCTCTTCTTTCTCTGATCTAAAGGAGGTATTTTGACATTTGATGGCACAATGAGTTGGCCATCTTTGACAAGTAAGTCAAAAATCTCGTCACATTTAGTGACATCGAAGGTGTAAACCTTCTTTGGGAATTTGTCACTTTTCTCATTTTCAACAATCTCTTTCCCTTTTGTGGGAACCAATAATTTGCAGGAGTAAGGTGGAGCCTGTTTTAATTCAGCGAGGTCGATCTCGACCTCTTCGAATTCGAATTCAGGATATTCTTCTGCTTCCTCAGTTCCAACATAGGAGATCCTTTCTTTCTTGCTATTCTTAAAGACTCTGGCTTTTTCGGCCTTTAGCCTTTCGACCTGTCGAACCCTATCGGATAACTGAGCCATATCCCTCAAATATTGAGTGTCTAGTTTCTTTCGAATAGAGTAATCCAAGCCGCCAGCGGCCATTTCGACTAACTCATGTTCAGGCACTACTGTGTAACATCTGGATTTCAAAAGCCTAAATCTATTCAGATAATCATCTATAGGTTCGGTGAACTTTCTCTTGACACTGGCTAATTCCTTCAAGCTTATTTTCGACTGTCCCATGTAAAATTGTTCATGGAATAATCTCTCCAAGAGAGCCCAAGTGTCAATGGACCCAGGAGGCAAAGTGGTAAACCATGTGAAGGCGTTTTTAGTCAAGGAACTTGGGAAATATTTGATCCTGAGATCTTCATTATTGGCTATATCTCCCGCTTCAGTTAGATATCTCGCTATGTGTTCGACTGTTGAATCATTGGTATCCCCAGCGAACTTTGTAAATTTAGGGACTTTATATCCCCTTGGTAAATCAGTATGCATTATGCAATCTAATATAGGAGAAGCATAATTTGGCCTTCTCATTCCTGTGTTGAGGCCATTCTGGGCCATGACTCTCTCTATCATGGTGGTTAGATTGTTTTCTGCCAAGATGTTATCGTTTCGAATTCTATGAACGACAGCATCGGCATCTTGATTTCGACCAACCAGGACAACTCCCCTAGGTTGTTCTTCTCGAAACTCTGGGGCTTCTAGCCTTTCGACCCTTGCCCCTGGTTCCATAATTTCTCTTTGTGGGCCTGGGATTATTGGGGCTTCTAACCTTGGTGCCCTGGCCCCTAAGTTAACTTCTTCTCTAGGTGGTCTATAAATTGGGTCGTTAGCAATTTGTTCTATAACAGGCATGTTTGCTCGAAATCCCGCCTGATTCTGCCTACGCCTTTCTGGGGGAGCAAAGAAATCTGCTATTCGACTCATGTTGTCAGCGTTTTCTCTGTTTGTCACAGTCACATTTTGCACTATTGGGGCAAATATTTCCTGCATAGTTTGTGCTAACACCCCTATCATATTATGGTTACTGTCATCCATCAATTGCCTAAAAGCCAACTGGTTTTATGTGGTTAAAATAGGCATTATGCTATAACCCACTGACCCTTGGTTATTTGTCATAAACTGATTCTCCCCAGACCCAGACCCTAATTGTGGTGATGAATTCGATGTGGAATTGTGTAAACCTGCCATAAAGGAAGTTGGCATTCCATAAGAGGAGTTTCTGGTTCTATTACCATCGAAACCGGGTGGTCTAGTTAGTGGAGTGGCGAAATGGGATTGTGTCCCTGATGGTGGAACGAATCCCCCAGGGTAACCGATGGTTCCAGTATTTCCTAAGATCGAACTATTAGTTGATATGCCACTTACTCCATTGGTGGCTATATTACTGGTTGAAGATGCAACAGACTGTGCATTCGAAGGGATCACATTAGATGTTCCCATCGAAGTGGACACATTAGTGCCTGTTGTATGTGGGGCATTTTGTTCCCCTTGTTGATTGTCAGAATTAGACATTTTGGCCAAACGTTTTCTTCTGGATAAAGGTTGGTTGCTGTTGGTTATTTTACCACTTCTCAGGTTCATAAAACAGCAAACTTCTTAGGTTCCAACGTTTTTATAATGGTTATGTCTCAACAATCTTAATTTCTAATGTCCAATTATTTGTCCCACCGGGTGTACCAATTTGTTTCCAGTGATTTCTGGTAAACAACCGCTAGTCTTCCAAACTATCGAATAAACTTACTGACTGTTATTCAATTTCTCTGGTAACTCACAGGATCGACTAGATTGATCCTAGGATTCCTTGGTTATTAGGGTAACTCTCATGATCGAACAGATATTCATGGTTGGTATTTGAGTGTTGTATAGGTGTTTGGCTTATTTCGATTTCTCTCTTAAAGATCTAAAGGTGTAATCAAAATATGCGTGTATGAAACTAAATTGCATGAATAAATGTTAATTGTAAAGACACATAAAATTGCATAAAAAGGCAAGTAAATGGCTTCGAATTATAAAAACAGTTAATGTAAAAGATGCTCTGGGACGTAAAAGATTTGAAATATGAAGAAAGCGTTTAATGCAAGAAATCTGTAAATGACTTTAAGTAAAAATAGACTTTCGAAAGACAAAACTTGAAGATAAAAGCATGAAAAGTATGACAGTTTTCTGAAAGGTAAAGTGCTTGAAATGTAAAGAAAGCATTGAAATGTAAAACTTTAATGAAGAGATTTCGAAATAAAAAGACTTTGAATGAGAAAACTTGTAAATGCTATTTAGCAGAAAGATAAAGGAAAGTGCTGGAAATGATAAAAGGTTTTCATTAACTCATAAATATGTGGTGCTATCATACGTACATTGCTCTTGCATTCGTTTCCCTTGCCATGTGGTAATTTGAATGTTACTGAGTATTTAGTACAATAGATATGACACACGAAATCCTAATACTAAGACTTCTATTTATACTAATTCGACCATAACGGTCTTGCTATAGGATTATGCCACGTTCAGAACATGCAGAACAATGCCTCTCTTCTTTCCACGTGTCTCCAAATGCTCCAGCACATAAATTTCAAACTTCGAATGTCCCGCTTCCATTTGAATTTCAAATGCTTTGGTACTTCTCCGTTTCGAACGCACTTCTCAGACACAACCTTGTTGTTATTTCGAGACTTCTTTAGATATGTTCCCATAACTGCCACTCGAAGCTTCAAGCTTTGATATGCTTATTCGAAACACTGCTTCTGCTATTTCGAAACATGACGCTTTGTTTCATTTCGATCGAAATGTTCAATTCGCTTGGCTTCTAATAATATTATCAAAATCTTCAGCCAACAAGTGTCTGAATCGCATGTGCATGATCTGGCATAGGGACGTCAACAGCTGTGGTAACAAGGGGTAGTGTAGGGTAATCCAATGGTGTATAATCATGGTAACCGGTGGGTGTGGATGGGTCGCTCTCCTCCCTCTCAGGGTCGTGTTCGTATGTCTTCTCTAGGTGATATAGCCAATTTTTCTTGGTATAGACACTGGTATTCTCAGGGCTAGGCAATTTGAAGTAATAGACAGGGTTATTCTGGACGAGCAGCTGAAAGTGAGGTGGGCTGAGGTTACCAATCAAAGATATGTTAAAGCAAAAAGGGATGTCCGTGGTATAATATCTGGCGTATGGCGTAAGGCGTGACAGAGATGACCGTAGGGACAGGGCCTCAGCTATCAAAGTGACTAGCCCGCCGACACAGATGGGGCCATGGGTACACTGAGCTATAGCTGACATGTTGGCGATCATAAATGATGCGCCAATGACTGGTCTGGACTGAAAAGCACAGTAAATGATGAACAACTCATCCCTAGAAACTGAGAGTTTATTAATAGGTTTTCCAAAAAAGGTGAAAGCTAAAATGTGATGGAAATACCTAATCTCGGGGTTATGAATCTCAGTAGCATCAAGGTGGTATGGGTCCTCAGGATATTGGCCCGCTATGTCCCTCCAAAAGTGATTAAGTTCAAATTTGAGGTAGTCATTCGCCTGGGTTTCCATGTGGGCGTCTAAAGAACTAGGGAATCCTAGCAGCTCAACTAGACTGCAAACTGTAAACTGGTGGGTGAAACCGAACAATCTAAAGGACATCTGACCCCTACTACGCCCTAAGCCTTGTGTGGGTTTATAGATAAGGGAGCTTAAGAACTCCAAGGTGAGGCGTTGTTGTGTAGGGTGTTTATGGGCTAGGAACCCCTCCCATCCTATCTGGTTAAACAAGAAGTATACACTTTCCCGGATTCCTAAAGCTGTCAAGGTGGGATCATGCACATACGTAGTCATACTCATCTGGCGCTGAGCTAGAATCTCGTATCTCCTCTGCTGGGCCTCCGAGGCAAAAATGATAGTATCCATGAATTTTAGCTTGTAGGTTCTTGTGAGTCGGTACTAAAATTTGTAAAAGAAAAATGCAATTAAGTGAATACGTAGTGGAAGAAAGAAAGAAAAAAGGAAAAAAAAAATCGGAAAGTAAAAATCAAAATGCAGAAATAAAAATAAAATATAAAGAGATTTGAAAGAAAGTAAATAATAATAAAAACTTGTGGGTTTCCTCCCACACAACGCTTGTTTAATGTCGTTATCTTGACAATGTTGTTGGACGTGAATTAGTTTCCTAATTCGTGTGGTAGCTCTAATAGCGTTAAGCTCGCGGTGTAATCCTTATTTTCAACGCTGAAATAATGTTTTAGGCGTTGGCCATTTACTAAGAACGGGTTCATGGATTTTCCTTTAATCTCTATGGCACCACTGGGGAAAACTTTGGTTACTTCGAATGGTCCAGACCATCGTGAACGGAGTTTCCCAGGGAAAAGTTTTAGACGAGAGTTGAATAGGAGAACTACATCTCCTTCATTGAATTCTTTCCTTGAGATTCATTTGTCATGCCATTTTTGCGTCCTTTCTTTGTAGATCCTCGCATTTTCATATGCGTCTAATCTTAGTTCTTCTAATTCATTTATGTCGAGGATCCTTTTCTCTCCTGCCGCAGTGTAGCTTAGGTTTAAAGTTTTAATTGCCCAGTAAGCTTTGTGTTCAATTTCCACTGGCAGGTGGCATGATTTTCCATAGATGAGTTTAAAGGGTGTTGTACCTATTGGCGTCTTGAACGCCGTCCTGTAGGCCCATAATGCGTCAGGTAACTTAGCCGACCAATCCTTTCTTGACGTGGCAACAGTTTTTTTCCAATATTTGTTTTATTTCTCGATTTGAGACTTCCACCTGTCCGCTTGTTTGGGGGTGGTATGGTGTTGCGACGCGGTACTTCACCCCATATTTGGTTAGGAGTTTATCAAAGATTCTTGATATGAAGTGGGAGCCACCGTCGCTTATAACTTGTTTGGGTACACCAAACCTTAGGAATATAATGGTTTTTAAGAGTTTAATCACGACTCTAATGTCGTTTGTTGGAGAAGATATTGCTTCAATCCATTTCGAAACGTAATCTACAGCCACAAGTATATATTTATTGCCGAATGAGGATGGAAATGGTCCCATGAAGTCTATTCCCCATACATCAAAGACTTCGACTTGTAGAATGCTAGTCTGAGGCATCTCATCGCGTCTGGATATATTTCCGGTGCATTGGCATCGGTCGCAGTTTAAGATGGCTATGTGCACATCTTTCCACAAATTTGGCCAGTAGAATCCAGACTGCAAAATTTTGGCACATGTCTTTGATGTGTTTGCATGGCCTCCGTAAGGGGCATCATGACAATGAGAAATAATGCTTTCAATTTCGTTTTTCGGGACGCATCTTCGGAAAATACCGTCGGCACTTCTCTTGAATAGTAAAGGTTCATCCCAAAAGTAATGTTTCAAATCGTGAAAGAATTTTTTCTTCTGTTGATAAGTCATATCAGGGGGTAGGATTTTGGCAGCCAAGTAATTTGCTATGTCCGCATACCATGGTATGGTTTGGTTAGTTCGGACAGAGACCACGGTTTCTTTTATATCATTATTTATTACGTCTTGGCTTTCTTGTGAATCATGGTTAACAACTTGTGTGTCAAGTCCTAAAAGCAGTTGATTTGGATTCGATTCAGGCGGTTCTTTGCTGGCATCTCCTAAGTCCATCTGAGCTAACAGACGTTCATACGGGAAGTCATCGTTAATATGTACTTCTTCTGGTGTCAGCTGTTCCATTCGGGATAAATGGTCGGCTACGACGTTCTCGGTACCTTTCTTGTCTTTAATTTCTAAATCAAACTCTTGTAGAAGAAGATGAATTAAATAAGATGCTTGTAACAGAACTTCTTCATATAAACGTGTTATGCACATTTGATGCTGCTGAGTCTTTCATGGTCCACTTAACTTCTGTGCTTGCATAATCAGAACTTCTGATGATGTTCTGGAAGATCTTCCAGTTGCATTAGAACATCTTTTTCACATCAGAACTTCTGCATGTAAAGATACTTATTATTAGCACACATATTTGTTCTTTATATCCTGTGTTTGTTATCATCAAAACTCTTGTTGGGCTGTAGAACTAAATTATGTTCTAACAATCTCCCCCTTTTTCATGATGACAAAACTAGTATATTTTGATGGAAAATGAAGAACAAAAATTAAAAGGAAAGCTCCCCCTGAGTAGAGTACTCAGCTATGGAGAAAATAAAATGTTTTAATAAATATACTTCCCTGACGATCTTCTGATCATGAGTCAACACAAAATATTCTCCATTCTCCCCCTTTTTGTCAAGAATCAAAAAGTGGTAAAGACTCTTATTGGCTTGTTCTGACAGAAGTGCTTTAAACAGTGTGACATCCTCTTCTGGATACTTCTGAGATACTTTAGGGAGCTTCTGATGCTGTATTTCCATTCCTGTTTCAAATAGTTTCAGAGCCAGTAATCTTTTGTTTCTGATTACCTCTGAAACCTGCAAATCTTTTAAATTCCAGGCCTTGGAACATATGCTTTCTTTCCTCTATGTGTAGAGAGCATCCAGAGTACAGGTGTTAATACTGGAGTTTCAACCTTGCTGTTAAAGATACCTGCAACATAGTTGATTTTGTCTTTTGGTACCCATATCTTTCTGGGTCCATGACTGTTAGAGTTTTCAAAATTCTGTTTGAATTTTGGTTTAGTATGAAACGCCTTACCAACATGTTTGATATCGTGTGTTTCTTCAGTGGTGAAGTGAGAATAGAAAAAAGTGTGTTTGATAACCAAATCCTTAACTGTCTTAGGTTGGGATTCTTTTCCTTTGTATCCTATACCTATTCTGCAATTCTTGCTGACTCCATAGATCATTGAAGCCATTTTGCTTCTATCTATGTTGTTAGTTATAAACTTCTGAAAGCTTTGATCATATTCCTTTATGATCTTATCAGCATTAATGGGATCCTCTGAGATTATTTCCTTCTGAGAGTTTTGTAAATTATTTTCTAGTTTTGAAATTTTTTCTTTTAACTCATAGTTTTCTAATCTCAGACTCTCGGTTTCTTCAGAGTCAGAGGCAATATCCTTTTTCAGGTTCTTGCATTTGACTCTGAGCTGCTGATATCGTTCCAGAATCTCGCTCATACTTTTTGCAAGATCAGTTTTAGACAGATTAATTGCAAAGTTAGGGAATACCTCTTCAGTGTGTGATTCTGAGTCTGAACCAGAGGCTTCACTATCTTCTTATATGTTTTCCATGAGAGCTATGTTTTCTCTTTCATTATCTGACTCTGAGTCAACTTCAGAGGTGTTTGAATCGTCCCATGTTGCCATGAGGCTTTTCTTCTTTTGCCTGTGCTTCCGTAGATGATTGACTTTTCTAGATATAAAAGACAATTCTTCTTCTTCTGATGAGGATTCTCTTAAGTTTTCTGCTTCTGCTTCTGCCTGCAAAATTTTGGTTTTATATTTGTTATATTTCAAAGTGAGAGACTTACATTGCTTATGAGGCTCATCATCTTCGAGCTCTATCTCGTGACTTCTGAGGGAGCTGACAAGTTCCTCCAGAGAGATTTTTTTGAGATCCTTAGCTAGCTTCAGCGCTGTGACCATTGGCCTCCACTGTTTTGGTAAACTTCTGATGATCTTCTTTACATGATCAGCAGTTGAGTACCCTTTGTCCAGCACCTCTAGCCCTGCCACCAGAGTTTGGAATCTAGAGAACATTGTTTCAATGTTTTTGTCTTCTTCCATTCTGAAGGCTTCGTACTTCTTAATGAGCACAAGGACTTTGGTTTCTTTTACTTGCAAGTTTCCTTCATGCGTCATTCTTAGAGAATCAAACATGTTCTTAGCTGTTTCTCTGTTTGTGATCTTCTCATACTCTGAATATGAGATGGCACTCAGAAGAATTGTTCTGGTCTTATGATGATTTATGAAATCACGCTTTTGCTGATCAGTCATTGCTTTCCTGTCAATCTTCTGACCGCTTTCAGCAACAGGGTGTATGTATCCATCAGTTACCACATCCCAGAGGTCAGCATCATAAGCTAGGAAGAAACTTCTGATCATATCCTTCCAGTAGTCAAAATTTTCACCGTCAAATATTGGAGGACTAGTGCTGATCTCCTGACTCGTTCCCACCATAGTGTTTTTCTTACGCTGGATCTTATACTGACACGGTTAAGTGTTATAAGCTCAGAACCAGGCGCTCTGATGCCAATTGAAGAAGTGAAAAACACAAGAAGGGGGGTTGAATTGTAAAACTGGAAATCAAAAGCAGACAACACTGTATTTTTATCCTGGTTCGTTTGACCTCAAACTACTCCAGTCCACCCGCCAAGGTGATTCGCCTCTCTCCAACGAGGACTTAATTCACTATATTAAACTGAATATTACAACTGCTTTAGCAACTGCTAAAGCCTTCTTGAGTCTGAAACCACAACCCGATTTCCTCAAGGAAATTCACTAAACAGATAATTGTATATAAAAGTGTACAGAAGTGTTTCTAAATAAACAGTATCACAAACTTGTGATGTATTACACAGCTTAATAATGAATTGATGAAGATGAAGACTGTTTGTAGCTTTAATGACTTTTCACGTTTTGTGTCGTTGTTCATCTCATCTGAAATCTTCTTCTAGTCTTCTTTATATAGGCTTTGCAATAGAGACATAATAAGATACTTTTGGTATGTCCATAACACGCGTTTAATGAGCTTTCCAAAACAGGAGATTCTTGTCTGTTTGTAGCCGTTGCATATGATCTTGCATTGATGGAGTTGTAACGCTTGAGAGACAGTATCAGATATTCTGTTTTGCTGTGCTGGTGCATTCAGAAGTTCAAACAGAACTTCTTCATATAAACGTGTTATGCACATTTGATGCTGCTGAATCTTTCATGGTCCACTTAACTTCTGTGCTTGCATAATCAGAACTTCTGATGATGTTCTGGCAGATCTTCCAGTTGTATTAGAACATCTTTTTCACATCAGAACTTCTGCATGTAAAGATACTTATTATTAGCAAGCATATTTGTTCTTTATATCCTGTGTTTGTTATCATCAAAACTCTTGCTGGGCTGTAGAACTAAATTATGTTCTAACAAATCTATTTCTGGATATTTTTTCACTATGTTTGTCACAACAATTAGTTAGAAAGTGACACTTCAGAAGGTTGTAGCCTTATCAACCACTAAAGCAGAATATACTGCCCTCACTGAAGCTGTGAAAGAAGCATTGTGGCTTGAAGGTTTTGTTAAGGAGTTGAAACTTCAAGGTCGAGTTATCACTGTTAAATGTGATAGTCAAAGTGCAATACACTCGTCGAAGAACTCAGCCTATCATGAGCGAACAAAGCACATTGATGTTAGGCTGCATTTTGTTAGAGGGGTAATCGAGCATGGAGAAGTCCAAGTGCTAAAGGTTTCGACAAATCACAATGCTGCTATATGATCACGAAGACATTGTCAAGTTGTAAGTTTTTCCACTGTATGCAGTTGATGAAGTTGCATGAAGAAAGCTAGTTTGTTCTCTGATGTTAGAGTTTGTTTCAAGGTGGAGATTTGTGAGATATTGGATCGAACTATATTGGGTCGAAAGCTAGCTTTGTGGTTTGACAAGTTCGACAGAGGTTAGAATGCAGTCGAAGGTCGCTCACATGCTGGTGTCGAAGTAGTATGTTGTAGTCGAAGTATGGTCAATCATACAGTTGTAAAAAATGCTAGGTTTGTTAGCATGGCTAATTGGACCTGTTTGTTATGTCCAGTTGTTTAAGTTAGCTTGTACCATAAGTTAGCTTGTAATGAGTATTTGTGAAAAAACCCATTAGTTTAGTATATTAGGTTTATTATAAATAGCATACTAGTTTCTCATTATTGTATACTTTAAATCCTAATTTAGGGCGAGAGGGGTTATTTGTTATTCGGTAATACTTATAATCTTGTTTCAAAGAGAAAGTAAAGAATAATAGTTAATAATCAATTTCATGTCTTCTTCTTGCTTTCCTGATCCATAGCTTGTGGATTTCTTGCCTCAAAGAAACCTGTCATACTCTGTTCTTGACATCGTTTTCACAACAGGTACAAAACTTAATTGAGAATGAAATAATATTTTTTAAGAATTTTGAGAGAAAAATATATTTGATCATGAGAAAGAATAACATGCATGGTGTTGTTGACATTTCAAGAATGTAATTTTGAAATTTTGACACACACAAATGTGACATTTTTTCTTAAATTTTTGTGTCATAAATTCGAAAGTATATATTCGGATTTGTCACTTAGTTCATAAATTATAAAAATCATTAATAGAGGGTCCAAAAATGCATTATCGTGACTAAATTTTAAATGAAAAAAAAGTAAGATTCAATTAAAACATGTTTTGATATGAAAAATGCACGTAATACTAAAATTTTCAAAAACATTTTTAAATTTTCATAAGATCTTTTTCCACTTAAATGATTTGTGATAGATTGATATTGGTAATTAAAAAACCAGTGGATAAAATTAATCTAAAAAATAAAAAGAACGTGTATAAATGGTCCATGCTACTAATTGAAAGTCTAAAGAAAATTCAATTGTTGTTTGTTCAAACTTGAAAGCTTACTCATCCTTCCTCTCCTCAAAGACAAGTCTCATTTTAAACAAACTAAAAACCGTTTTTTCCCTTTCCATGGCTGCAAACGAACCTTCACCGTAAGTACTCACTCTTTCATTTCCACTCACTAATTCATAGAAAAATCAAAATCACGAAAACTCCAAGCAATTTCCTAATTAACATATTCTCTTTTTCTGTATCAGGTTTGAGAGCAGCGAGATGCTGGCCACGTTCTTGATTTCCACGCCTCTCTTGCCGGAGTCATGGAGGCTATGCAGTCAGGCGAACGCCTCCGCCGCCAACTTCCGCGGTTTTGTGGTGGAGCGTGTCGGCGCCGTCGTGTATGTAGCTTTCTCCGGTGTCCAAATGGCCCGCTGTTCGGATCCGAGTTGGAGAACGCTGGCGCCGTTGGACAGGATCGGTGGTGTGCCGTTGTTTTCGTCTCGTCGGAATAGGGAAGCGGAGGAACCGGTGATGGTTCACGCCGGGATGCTGAGTATCTTTTCCTCCCTTTTCAACTCAATCCAAAATCAGGTTTCTTTTCACCTTTCAGTTCTTTTTTTTTTTGTTTGTTAAATATATTTTATGTCATTTTAATTTATCAATTAATTAAAATATTAATTTTATCAAAAATAAATATAAATTATAAATTATCAATTATAAACTACTAGATAAGTGATCAGTTAATACAACCTTGGACAGTTGTTAAAATTTTTTTTTGTTAGATTGTTAAATTCCTCAATTGTTCTTTTTGTCTTTCATTTGTATACATGTTGGCATGTTTTTATGTCCTTGTTTTTGAGTCTTTATAATTATTTTTGTCTCATAAGTACCATCTTTGTAATATTTTTGTCTCATAAGTACCATCTTTGTAATATTTTTGAAATTTTTTAATTATTTTATCAATTTAACTAATTATTATTTTAATTGAATTGAATCTGAGCTGAGGGTTGAGGTGGAGATAGATGAAATAGGGATTTTAATTGTCTGCACTCAGCTTACTCTATCTCTCTCATCCAAGTATTTTTCATTTATTTTATAATCAAAATAAATTAAAGTCATAGTGTATTAATAAACACATCTAATGGTATATTATATATATAGTAGCAAACATTTAGTCTTGTATTTTTTGTTTGAAAAGTTGTTGGGATATTCTATTATGCTTGAATGATGTTGTATTGTTGTTAGTGGGCGTGCTACTTTGGTACGATATAAAAAAAAGTATGAATAAACAAATCATCATCAAAGTTATAAATTCATATTATTAGCTAAATTGTGAAAAAGAAAAAGGTTAGAAAGTGACATTGTAAACAATTCTATCATCCATGCCCGTTCATTTTTAATCGTAATTACTATCGGTGTTAGTGCATGAATCTGTGAAAAAATGTTGGAAAGGGGAAGAAAGAAAATATTTAAATGAGTTATCGATTTTATCGGTATTTTTAATGGATAACTACCGATTAAACTACTTAACGGTACAATAACGAGTGTATTTAAACTGTATATAAAAAATAACTTTTTTATTTTAATAAAAATCGAAGATAATATTGTTTTTGCAAAATCTTCTGAATATCGGTAAACTTCATCATGACCACAAGTCCATTCGCTCAACTAAAATCAATGCTTCAATTTGTCTCTTTGTTTGTTTTTTTATAGAGTGAGGGATAAGAAAGAAAAAAGAAATGTGAGAATAAGAATATAATATTTGCAGTGTGAACATGAACATGAACTTGGACCCAATAAAATCCATCATTTTCTCATAGACGCAACACAAGTGCTAACAATTAATTAGCCACCTTGATTAGTGCACAAAATATGCTGTTAGACACACTGAAAGGGTCATACATTTCAATATCAAAATGATTAACTAGTACTAGATGATACTATACCATAAACAAAGATGGGAGTGAGTGGGTTTTTTTTATTTATTTAGAAAGAAAAATTAAATTTGAACTCCAAAATAATGAGTGATGACCATTGACCAGCCATAGTTGACTAGTGAAATGAAACATGAAAATATAATTTTATATAATGGACTTAAGGGGTATTATCGTCAATTGTGTGTGTGAAAGGGCATGAATCATCATGATAAAGATTCTGTGTTTTTGCCTCACCTGATGGGATTTGAAATTGACAATTCTTAACCATACGCGTAATTTAAATTTGAAGACCTTATAAAAAATAATATAATCAAACATGGTATAGTTCTTATCATATCGCATTAAAGATAACCAATCTTGTGACTTGTTCACACCAGCTTAAGACAAAGCTAGATACAATAATGCTTATTCAATGATTCATGAGCATGAATACAAAATTCAATCTTGACGCATGAGACACACCAATAATGGATCCCACCAAAATGAAAAAATAAAAATAGACTAGGTCAATTTGTGAACTAAAAGACATGAACAATGAGATTACTTGCACAGTTTGTCCCCCAAATGATCAACTTTAAGTCAGAAATTGGATTTCATGCATCTCAAGCACGCTTTCGGGTGTTAGTAATAGTTCGATTCGATAAAGATCTTAGAGTCCAACAAAATATAAATTTTTATTTTATAATTTAAAATATTAAATTTGAATTTGAATTGTCTGATCTTAATTGAACCGTCGCAGATGTCACAATTGTCTCCTAGAATGTTATTCACAACTAAGTAATGAAAATTAATGTAACAATTTCAGGTGTTGGGAATATTGGAAAACACAGATGCAAAATCAGTTGTGATCACTGGTCATTCCATTGGAGGAGCCACAGCATCTCTATGCACTCTTTGGCTTCTTTCATATCTCCAATCCATCTCTTCATCATTATCAGTAATGTGCATCACTTTTGGTTCGCCATTACTCGGTAACAAACCATTTTCTCAAGCAATTTCCAGAGAAAGATGGGGTGGAAATTTCTGTCATGTAGTATCCAAACATGACATAATGCCAAGATTGCTATTTGCACCTATAACACCCCTTACTCCTCAGCTAAATTTCCTGCTTCAGTTTTGGCACCTTTCCATGACTTCACCAGAATTTGGAGAACTTGCAGTTCAGGTTTCTGATCAAGAGAAATCTGAGTTGTTCACTGCTGTATTGGGTTATTTAGAAACTGCAACACAAAATGAAGAAGCTTCAGAGTCAATTTTGTTCTATCCTTTTGGAAACTACTTTTTTGTTTCAGATGAAGGAGCTTTATGTGTTGATAGTCCTATTACAATTATAAAGATGATGCATTTGTTGCTTTCAACTAGTTCTCCATCTTGTAGCATTGAAGATCATCTTAAGTATCGAGAATATATTGACAGATTGTCTTCGCAAATGTTGAATCAGAATAACTCTATGCTGATGAACATTCCTAACTCAAGCTATGAGGCTGGGCTTGAATTGGCCATCCAATCTTCTGGTATAACAAACCAGGTAAATAGTACATCCTACAAATACATTAACTGTGTACCTAAAAAGTGAACTTTTGCTTATTATATTGACTAGAGTAGTATTATATTGAGATTTAATTCATATACACCGTCACCATTAAGTGTTTTTTGCATGCCAAACAATCATAGTAGTCAGATCATAAAAACATTTGATTTCAACAATAACTACTTCTATTGTCACGCATATCAATAGTCGTCATGTGTCACCGAACAAATTACTATGATGTTACCAACAGGAATCTGCTGTCGTAGCTGCCAAAGAATGTCTAAGATCAGCAAGGAGAATGGTTCCATCACCAGCTCTGAATGCTGCAAGTCTGGCATTATCCTTATCCAAGGTTGTACCTTTAAGAGCCCAAATAGACTGGTACAAAACATGGTGTGATGAACAAGATGATGAAATGGGTTATTATGACACATTCAAAACCAGAGATTCTTCCAAAAGAGAAATGAGAATCAACATGAACCGTCACAAACTCGCTAGATTTTGGGACAACGTGATTAACATGTTAGAAAAGAATGAACTTCCTCATGACTTTGACCAAAGAGCCAAATGGGTCAATGCTTCACAATTCTATAAACTATTGGTTGAACCACTTGATATAGCTCAATATTATGGGAAAGGAGAACATATAACAAAGGGTCATTACATAGAACATGGTAGAGAGAGAAGGTATGAGATTTTTGATAGGTGGTGGAGGAATAGAAAAGTTACTAGTGGTGAAGAAAATAAAGAGAGAAGCAAATTTGCAAGTTCGACACAAGATTCATGTTTTTGGGCTAAAGTTGAAGAAGCAAGGGATTGGTTGAATGGTATGAGAAGTGAAAGAGATAATAATAAGTTGGCTATTTTGTGGGAAAAAATTGAAAATTTTGACAAATATGCCATTGGACTTATTGAAAATAAGGAAGTTTCTAGTGATGTTTTAGCTAAGAATTCAAGTTATAGTTTATGGGTTGGAGATTTAAAAGAACTGAAACAACTCAAAGCAAGTTTGCAGAGGTTTCCTAAACAGTTTACACGTTTTATGGACGGAGAAGTTGTTCCTTAGTACTTAATTTCGAATCAATAAGCTTAACTCATTGTGAGCATTGTAAGTATAAAAAATTGCTCCTTATGCTAAATAACTCCTTTTAGTTATGAGCTATGTTTTTTTTGTGTGTTAATAAGAAGTGGTGATAACCACCAAAATATTGTGAGTTATGGGTTATGTCTTTATTCACAATAATATTGTGGGAAATATTCAACTAATATAACACTTACAATAACATAAAAAAAGTGATATACTTAAAATGCAGTCATTTTTCCATTGGTAGAACATTATCACAATCATATTTTTTTTTTTAAAGAGATGCTTCTTGGAACAAAACTCAAACTTGGACACACAATCACAAGCACATGAATGATCCACACAATATGCTTAAGCTTTGTTCTCACACGCACACACACTTAAAACCTTTGAATTGAAGAAAAGATAAAGATTGATAAGGAGAGGATGAGATGTATTGCACTATCTTGAATGGTCGCATTACAAGAGTATATGTAGTTGTTACTTGTTTTACAAGTAACTAACAAACCCCTAACAAATTGTACATACTAATCGTCATAACTAACTTAGTTAAAACATAATTTGGTTTCTAACCAACTCCTACTTGTGTATCAAGTAATACACACTCAATGAATTACAATTCAACACACCACATATTCATTGTGCACAAACTTCTTACACGTTAAGCTTTTAAGTTTCTTGATCACTTCCACTTGCACTACCTTAGTCAGGATGTCTGCAACTTGATTTTCACTTCTACAATGTTTTATACATAGCCTTTCATTGTTAAATTTCTCCATAAGGTAGTGGAATCACATCTCTATATGTTTGTTTCTACCATGTGCAACAAGATTTTTGGTCAAGTTTATGGTAGATTTGTTGTCAATCTTCATGGTCATGGCTCCATGAAATTTTCCTCCAGCTTCATCTATCAAATTCACCAACCATATAGCTTGACAAGCACATAGCAATGTTGAAATGTACTCTACTTCACGTGAGCACAAATCCACCAAAGAATCATTTCATAAACTTCAAGCTAATGGTGCACCACCTAACATGTTGATTTTCTGTCATCAGCATCTCCACACCAACTAAAATCAGTGTATCCAACAAACTTGCACTCCCTTTCCCTGTCTATTGTTGGAAGCAAAATGCCATAATCCAATGTGCCTTTAAGATACCTTAGTATCCTCTTAGTGGTTGTTACATGTGACAAGTTTTACTTTTGAATGAATCTACTTATCATACCTACATTGTATGCAAGGTTAGTTCTTGTGTGACATAGATATCTCAGTGATCCAATGAGTCGATTATATTGAGTTGGATCAATGCCATCCTCATCCGAGTCCTCTGTCAATTCCAATCTTGGTTCAACTGGTGTTGATGCAGAGTTCCAGTGTTCCATCTCAAATCTCTTGAGTATCTCACTTGCATATCTTCTTTGATGAATCAACAATCCTCCATTACATTCTTAAAACTCAATTCCAAGAAAATGTGAGATGTTGCCAAAATCAGTCATTTCAAATTCCTTCATTAGGTTCAATTTTAAATCTTAAATTTCCTTCTCACAACTACTAGTAATTAGAAAATCGTCTACATAAAGGCATATAATTATCAACTCTTTATTGTTACTTTCTTATGACATACACACCATGCTCAAATGCACACTTCATAAACTATATCTCTCATAGGAATCCATCAATATTCTTAAGCTCTTGGAACTTGTTTGGGTCTATATAATTCCTTACGTGGTTTGTACATTTTATTTTCTCGGCCTTCTTTCTCAAAATCAACTGAATAGGACACATACACTTCTTCATTTAAAGGAGTTTTAAAAAAAATGCTTTCATCTGACACATAGGTCAGTTGTTGATATTGGCTAAAATAACTACCAATCTTATTGTATCAATCCTGGTAATAGGTTCAAATACTTCATCAAAGTCAATGTCATCTTTCTAAAGAAAATATTTGGCTACAAGCCTTGCTTTGTGTCTGAGCACTTCACCTTTAGGACTTAGCTTCACTTTTTATTCTCACTTCACATCAATTGTCTTTTTGCCCTCTGGTAAATCAATCAGCAACCAATTATTTTTGACTTCTATAGAGTCCAACTCCTCTATCATAAAATTCATCCATTTAGGATCCCTCAATGTCTCAATCACACTCATCAGTTTAATGTCTGCATAAAATGCATAGTGTACTGATGACACGTAATTACACCGTTTATTTGACTTGATTTGTGCATGTTTTATTGTCTTTTTGTTTTACATTTCCTCTTTTATGCTGGTATTTGTGTGTATTTCAGGTATTTTTATCGTTTAGGAATCATATGCGAAGAAACAAAGCAAATGGACGAAAAATAGAAGAAAATAGAGCATTTTACACTCAAGGCGACTACCATGCAAGTGGCCAAGAGTGTTCCACGTCTCAATGGTCAGAAGACCAAGTCTTTCTATAACACCCCAAAAATTTAGATTAATTATTTAATTAATTTAGTGTGAATATTGGTGATTATTGGTGAATATATGAATTATGGTGAGTTATGTGATACATGGTGTTGCATTGATGATTACAGTTCTATGAGTAGTGTGAGGATAAGAGTAATATGAGGATTTAATTAGTTTATAATTATTTAGAGCTTAAATAATTATTTGGGGTTAATTTGATTTAATAATAATATTTAGAATTATTATTTATAACAATACGAGGAGAATAATAATTTAAGACAAAAAGGGCAAGATGATAACGTTGTGTTGAACAAGTGAGGATAAAGTTAGGATTATGATTTAGGGGTCCAACGACTATTCTAGTCAAAAGGGGAAAAGAGAGTGAGATCAATCATTTTGGAACGATCGTGCTCTGAGAAGTTGAAGCAAGGAAGGGAGAACAAGCAAGAGAGGGAGAATCCATTGTTGGAGCTTAGGAAATCTCCAATCCAAGGTAAGGGTGAAGTTCTAACTCTATAAAGGAATATGTATTTATGGGTTGTGGTAGTGATAGGTTTCCATGGTTGTATATCTTGTATGCTTAAATTGAGGTTTTTGAATGTGTATGATAACGTTGATGTTTTGTAGTGATTCTGTGATTTTAATCTGATGAAATTGATGAAGATTTGTGTGGGAATGAATGGGGATGTTGGGTAATGTGTATTAATAAATTATGAAATTGAAAGACTCGATTTTTGATGCTTTGGTATGATTGAGTGTCGGCGTCGGTGTTTGCAATAACGTGTAAAATTGTGTTGTTTCATGTGTATAATTGTATGTTTGATGAGATAAAAATGTTGTAATGGTGTATGTGAAAGAATATAATGATTGAGAACCTGAAATAAGCTTTGAGGTATGTTTGGACGGTCGAAATAAGTATGAAAAAAGGGCATAAAAGTGCTTGTGTCAGTGAAGTAACCGATTACCTCACTGAAAAACTGGTTTTTGAGAATCTTTAAAAATTCGTAACTTTTAAACCGTGAGTCCGTTTTGGATGCCGTTTGAAGTGTTAGAAATCTAGAGCGATAACCTTTTCAATAAAAATAGTTTTGTTGACAGTAGGTGAATTAATAATTATATGGTGGTTTAAAATGACATGTAATTGTGTGTTGTGTGATTGGTGATAAATGATAAACTGCTGAATTTGATAACATGCTTTGTGATTATAATACCATGATATTGTGATATTGCTATTGAATATAACATGATGAGTTGATAAAATGTTTAATGTTTGATTGATGAAAATAGCATGTGTGATGGTGTTAGCTTATGGTATGTGAAGTATAACAATGTTGTATAAATGTGTTTGAACATTGTTTGTTGATGTATTATGATTGATGCGATAAATTTGAGGAAATTGATGTTATTTGATGAAGGTGAAGTTTGGGTAATGTCTATGTCCAAGTTGTGCAATTTAGAAAACTGTTTTTGATGTAAAAATTGGGTTTTTGGGGGTAAAAGAGTTTATTTTCGTATTCTAGGTTGAAGTAATTGGTTACTTGAAATGAAGTAACCGGTTATCTCAGAAAAAATGGTGTATTTTCCCTTCTGGGTTGAAGTAACCGGTTACTTGAAATGAAGTAACTGGTTACCTCGCTAAAGCTGACAATTTTTGAGAACTTTGAAAAATCATAACTTTTGACTCGGGTGTTCATTTGACGCGTCGTTTGAACCTACAAGAAGCTAGAAATATGTTCTTTCTTATGAAAACAATTAAGGATACAATAGGTTTATATTTTTGATATGTTTATGCAATCTGTGTGCATTTGGTGTGGTAAATGTGTGTGATTATGATGCTTGTTGATGATGATGTGGCGAAGTGCATGATTGACGGAGGCGACGATGGCTATCTAACATGTTGCATTGATGTACAATAGTGTCAGTGTTGGACGAAATATGATGATGATGTTGTTGTTGGCCTGGATTGGCAAATTGTTGAGGGCTCATGTCCATTAATTGCATAATTATGTTGTTGCATGTTGCATGCATGCATCATTGAGCGTTTTTGCCTTGTTGTTGGCCTGGATTGATAAATTGTTGAGGGCTTATGCCCTGTTGTTGCCCTATTTGGCATTTTGGAGATGGCTTATGCCCTGATGGTACCACATGTATTTTAGTCGGTGTTTGTCGCATTGCATTGCATGGTTGATTTGTTGATGTTATAGTATGAAGATGATGTGTTTGCATACGATTAATATGTTTGGTGTGATTATGTTGTTGATACATACATGTGAGATGTTGAATGTATAACTATACATAATAAATCATTACTTGCTCATTATTATATGTTCTTTTATATTGTTATGATATCTCACCCTTATGTTAGAATGTTGCTTTATACAATATCGCTCAGGTACTGAAGATTAAAGTTGCTATTAGCTGAGGAGTTTTGCCTCGTATTGCGTAGATCAAGTCGGTGTCAGCACTGATACGTAACACTTGGGGAAAATCGTGCTTGTTTTATTTATATTGGGAGTAAACTATTGTATAACTCCATTGCTTTGACTTAATTGATGTTTTATGTTGAATTTTGAAAGATGATATTTATCACTGATGTTGAAGAGTTGAAAATGATTGTTATTGATTTTTTTCGCTGCAAATAAATGAAATAAAGTTTAAAATATGATGAATAAGTGATTATGTGTTGCGTGTATTTTTATATGAGCATGTATGATGTATGAAGGTGACATCCTAATCGATGAATTTTTTTTATTTCTTTGATTTATTTAACTATCGTGATGGGGAAATTAGGGTGTTATATTAGTGGTATCAAAGCAGGTCTGTCCATCCGACCAAGTTGTTGAGTCTTTAGTGTGACAATTAAATATTGTCATTGTTTTTTCCTTATTACGCAACATGTGTGTGAAACATTGTTGGTACTTTCTTGTTTTCTAATCACTTGTTGCAGGAGGATGATCGCGACTTTAAGAGTCTATCAAATTTACTGACTGCAAGTGCACAATCTAATCGGTAGTTTCAAAAGATATCGAACCCACAGGGACTGATAATCAAACTAATGTTATCTAATGTTACTGTGTAAATCTAAGGCTAATGATTAATCTTGGTTTTGAGGAAAACGAAAAATAAATTCTAACTTAATAAAAATATTTAATGACGGGACACCAGTATGTAAATCATCATGCTTCGGGGATTGGATAAAATGTTGGTGTGTAAAAATTCTTTTATGTGGAAAGCATTGATTTAAAAGACTTTATCTCACATTGTCGTGTTATTGACTCTGACTATACTCTTAAGCCAAAATGCTTTGATGTCGCTCACTCATTTGAATTAAAAATAATTCTTGAAAAATCAATAATTTCTAATTAATCCTAAAGCGTTGTCGTTGTGTTTAGGATTAATGCCTAATTTCCACCATCTTGTTAAAATCTCAAATTGTCGCTCTATTGATCCTAACTTTTACTGGATTTTTGCTTTCGTAGAAAAACTGTTTTTATTTTTAAATTAGAAATTAAAACTAGAAAAATAGCTTATTACAAATAACACCTATTATCGTCGAATCTCGCCCATACAACTGTTGTTACATATCGGTATCTAATTATTTAGTCTGACATGGTTCTAAACACTAACACGCTAGTATGATTATTAAACGATAAACATAACATTATTTTAGAAAACATAACAATACCAATATAAGATTAAAACAAGAAACAAAACTAAAAATAAGAAATGCAAATAAAATAGAACCTGAAACAAAACTAAATCTGGAAAATATTTATGTGTACAATGACTCGAAAGCAGTTGAAATTATGCTGGAACGCTTGAAGAATCCAGTACAGAATTTGAAAACAATAATAAGATCCTAAGACTAGAGTTGTGATAGTCCCCAATGTGGAAGATCTATCACTATTGCGAGTAAAAATAACTGCCTAAAAGTCTAAGAAGAAAGCTTTGGCTGGTAAAAAATTGACGAACCCTCTACTGTCAACGTCCTTTCCAATTTATAGTGCAGCCTCCTCCTTCAAAATCTGGCGAGTAACGTGCATTTAGGACGGTTGTGTTGAACGATAAAGCTGGTGTTATACCCCAATTTTCCCCCTAAGATCTCTCATTGTCTCAAATTATCAATACATCAAGATCACACATTAAGGCTGGTTCTCCCTTCTACTTCATCCTATATTTAAGTTTGCTCTTGAGGGATCACCAAGCACCTTAAATTGAGTATCTTGTACATGTGCATTTTATGTTAACTAACTTTTAACTAACATCAAATATATATATGTTTCTTTGGATGTTTATATTGTAGGTGATGACACAATTGCATCCATTTCACCATCTAACCTAGGGTTTTGAGGGATAGTCCCCAGTCAAATGGTTGTTCAATGAATTTAAAGAGTTTGAGCTTTAAGGCTATGTTGATGATACCATATTTCTTTGGTTTAAAGAACTCTCTCCAGTTCATTTAAGATCAAGCTTGCTTCAAAGAGAATGACATTCATCAAGAAGATTCATAGGTTCATGTGTTTATTTCCATGCATTTTTCAACAAGTTTCATTGAGACTTAAGCTCCATATTTGAGGGTTCTTCAAGATAACATCATTTCAAGGTCTAATGTGATCCATCATGCTCTATTTTTCAAATAAAGTTCAAAATATTCAAGGTTGATTCACCAAGTTTGACTTAATTGAGCAAGTGCTTGATTCAGTGATCACAAGTGCATAACTCTATCAATTTTAAATATTTTGAGTTGGTTCTTTTTTTTATGGGTTCTTATCACCATATACAACAACTTCTCTTCACATGAAAAGGTCCAATTGTGCAAGGAAAGTCATCAAAATTTGAAAGGGGTTACAAGTCATTTTGACACTTTCTGAGCTAGGGATTTCTGACTTCTAAGGACCATATCTTGCTCATTTTTTTGATATTTTTGATTGATTCCAAAGTAATTATTCTCTTTGAAGAGTCCTTAACAACTTCTATTCAAGGATCTAAGGCTAATTTTGAATGGAAGATCCCTAATGGTTGAAGAAGATTATAAGTCCTTTAAAAAGGCTATCAAATTCTCTTATGTGACTTCAAAGCATCATAACTTGGTCATATTTTATCTCCTTGAGCTCATCCTTTTTTTAAAATAAACTTGAGTATGTCTACTACAACTTTTTTTCAATGTGCAAGACTTGAAAATGTTTGGAAAGTCATTAAAGAATTGAAAAGATTATAGGTCTTTTGTGAATTTCCCCAAATTTTCTCGTCATCTTCCAAAGACCATAAATCTTTCAATTTTTATGATTTTTGAGTGACCTAATTCCATAATTTAATTTGAAGAGTCTACTTCATTTCATCTTCAAGGATCAAGATCAAATTTTGAGTGGAAAGGCTTGTAAGTTTGCAACACATTATAGGTCATTTTGAGACTCCATACTTAAAAATTTTCTAAGTACAAAATATCCATGTGTTTTTTCATGATTTCAAATAGATATAACTTTCTTCTCAAGCATACAAATGAAAACTTTCAAAACCAACTGTCAAGATTGATCATCCAACTTTCCAAAGAACCCAAGATTGCATCATAAAGCCTCCCGAGTTTACTTGCGCCGTCGTTGCAAAGTTGGTACCCTGAAATTGAAGTTTTCTTCAAAAGTCAGAATTTGATTTTCATAATGTTCATTCTAATCACCAATTTTGTGCGTATTTTTCACTTAAACATGTTTAGCAAACTTGCTCATACTTGTTTAAGCATCAAAACGCAGGAATTGAGTAAGGTTTGATGGATTACAAGTCACACTTTGCTCATGATGCAGGTGCACACGAATTCCACTCACACTTGATCATTCATCTCACTTTTTGTTTCCATCATGCTCGGCTATAAAAAAGGGATACATTCCACTCATTTCATCAAGTTTTGATAGATAGAATCACCCTGCCAAGATTCCACACGAACTCTTGAGCTTGAATTTCAATTTCTCATTTCCTCACCTTAATTCACAAAAAGCTTCACTCATCTAGCTTCCTTGACACTAATTGAAGCTAACCAGACCATTAGCAAGAAGAATCATGCACATAATCGAGTTACATAAGTTCAGTTGCAGAGCCAATTTGTTGAACTTCGTTCAGGTAGAATTCTCCACCATTTCACTTCAAATAAATTTCTAAGATGTAGTATCTTCTTCTCCGAAGCTCATGCTTCTTTTGGTTTACATTTTCATGGTGAATTGATCATTTAATTTCAAAACTCCTTTTTACTTTTTCTTTTGGTTTTTTTCTAAATCCACCGAGCTACAAGTTTAATAAATATTTCGCGAGGGTACAATTGTCTTCGTCTTGATGAGACGAATTGAATGACACCGGTCTTGACCTCTAATTTTTCCATTTGCAAAACATGCAATTTGCGTGTGGCTGGAGGTTGAAGACGATCAGCGTGTCATCTTCAATCAATGACAAAGCGCCACTTGTTTTTCCAAATCTGTTTTAAAAAAAATAAATGACTCGGTGGTTTATTCACTAATGTCCATATCATGCACATCGCGTTAGATCCCTCAGATCTGCTTACTAACGCGTTTTGATAAGGATCAAATGGTCAAGATTTTTTTGGTTTATTATTTTATTTTCTGATTTTTGTTTTAATTGTTTTAAACTTCAAAAATTCATTAAAAAATTATTTTAACTTCTAAAATTCTGAAGAAAAAAAATCAAAAAATACTTTATATTTTTCTCTTTCCGATTTTAATTTTTTCACAATTTTATTTTGTGATTTGGTATTTTTTTATGATTTTTCACTTTATTTGACTTGTTTTAATTGTTTAAAAGTACTTTTTGATCTTTTTAAATTATTAAAAAGTTATGGAGGGATCCAATGACTTCTTGACAAATATTGGTGACTTGATTTATTTTTATTTTTGTTTTTACTATTTTTTTTTTACAAATTTTGGTTTATTTTGCTAATTTATTTATTTTAAAAATATTTTCTGAATTTTAAAAATTCTCAAAAAATTTGTCAACACTTGTTGACTCATGTTTAACCTCTGGTATTTTTTTAGGATTTATTTGATGTTTTATACATGTTGTGTATTTTACGAATTATTTCCTTTTTATAAATCATTTAAATCTTGTTTTTATATTAAATATATTTTATTATATTTTTGATTGGTCTCGATTTGGAGATACTTGAGTATTACTTTGGGACAAGTTCTTCAATCTCTTTTGGATCTTGAGTTTTGATAGGTTGAAAAACCAAATCCACCAAAATGGATGAATGATGTTGATGATATTTGAAACCCTAGTTTCATCTGATATATTGGTTACACTATCATTATTGTAATGCCCGTTGATTTAATTAATTATTTAATTAAATTATTTTTGGGTTATTTGTTGAAGTTGTGAAATATTGAGAATCGTGGGTATAAGTTGTTAGATTATTATTAATTAATTAGTTAGTTGATTAATAATAATAAATGTTGGAATTATTGGTATTAGTGATTGGGCTAATTTTGGTGGTATGTTGTATTAAGGGGGTGTGACAATTAGGGCCAATAGACTATTATTATTAAGTTTAGTAATAATAGAAACTAGGTTAATTTAGAATAAAGAATTGGAAGTTGATCGTAGGAGTTACAGAAGAAGGAGAAGTTGCAAAGAAGAGGAATAAGGAGAAGAGGCGAAGCAGGATTCGATCAGAAAATCGTAGAGCGACTTTCAATCCAAGGTAAGGGTGGGGTTCTGACTCTATAATTGGGTATATGATGCATGTTACGTGGGAATTGGGTTGTGGGAAATCTGTTTTGTGTGTGTAAACAATGTTAAATGTTGTGTTGAATTATTGTTGTGTTCTTGCTGTGAATCTGTATAAAATTATTTGTTTGTGAACACTGATATCGTTGCATTGTTTTAATTATTGTTAATCGAAGGTAAAAATTGAGTATAAGAATCGATTGCAGAACATTCTGCTTGACAGGAAAAACTGGAAGTTTGGGCGTGCCGAGGGGCACACAGACTGTGCTGGACGACACAGAAAACAAAAGTGTGTCGAGGGGCACACTCAATTACAAGGGGTGTGCTGAGTGGCACACCATGTTTCAAGTGACAAGCTTAATTTTGTTATATTGTTTTAGTTAGTTATCTTGTTTTGTTTCTGTAGGCATGAAGGCAGTGGCGGAGTCAGAAAAATTATAAAGCCAGGGCAAAAAATTAAAGACCGCAAATTCACATTGTATATAATATATAAATAGTTATCAATCAAAATAAAAAAGACTCGTCATTTTGTCAACAAAAATATAGTTTAAAATAAAAGAGATAAACATAACCTTACAATAGCAGGTTAAATAAAATCACGAGGCAAGTGTTCTTTTCAAGACTTCTTTGCGATAAATGTTCGAATAATATCAATATCATCAAGTGACTTGAATATCTCCTGCTCGGTGTAACACACCATCAAGTCATTAAACCACACACGCTGATCTTATTGCGCAATTTAGACTTGATAATATTCATTGCTGAAAAAGCTCTTTCAATGGATGCTATCGACACCGACAATATTAAAGCTAACTCAATAAGTTTATAAACTAATGGAAATACCAAATGTTTCCCAGTTTGAAACATCTTCATAGCCAAACTTTGAACATCTTCACAAGTGGAAAATGAAGCATTTCTTCTCACTTGAAGAACATAAGTGTCAAGTTGATCCCTTATTGTTCCTCGGTCATCATCAGAAAAGTATGCATGATAAATATCAGCAAGACGTGCAAGCTTATCAACATTAAACTTGGAGAAAGAGTTCTTGGGGTCAAGACACGAGAAGTAATTCAGGATAATATTACTTTCTTCACTAAAGCGATGATCCATCTCCACATATATTTTGTCAATAGCAACATAAAAAATCTCTGCATGATAATGATAAAGATTAGTGGTAGTCCTCACTTCTACCCTTGAATGGCCACGGAAAACCATGCCTTGTGCTATGAGATATCTTGAACAATCTACAAAACAAGTCAAATGAATCTTATACAATTCTTCTGATTCCTTGTTTACTTTAGCAAACTTATTTGTCACACTTTGTCTTTGATTATTATAATCATCGTAGTGCTTGACACATGAGTTGTGAAAAATATTATGGTACCAACGTGACCTTTCAAGCCTTGAGATGTATGCTTATATTATCTATATCTGCTTTTAGTGAAGACTTCAAAACTAAAGTGCTCGGCCCTCCTAATTTACTTAAAGAGAAAGCAATAAAAACAATAAGTTGCATCCTTTATCTCACTGTATTCTAACCATGTATAATTCTTATACCATGATTTACTAAATGATCTTTTAACACTCCCAAATGGAGTACGAGGAAAGCTTGACAAATCTAGTTGCATTGGACCCTTCAATATATACGCCCTCCTCACTTGGTCTTGAATATCTGAAGCATACTCATTAATTTGTTTCCTACGACCTGGATCACGCACAATCTCATTTGAATTAAACACAATAACCACATTAGACAATGGTTCTAATTCGGCTTCCGATTGCCAAATATTCATATTCTCAATATTTTCTCTAGCAACCAAAAATCTCCTCATCTCTGAACAAAAGATAAAATAGTTACAAAATTGTAGTTTCAAAATTTAAAAGAATAATAATCAAATAAAACAAATAAGAATAAACAATGCTCTTCAAACAAATAAAACAAAATTTAAAACTCTAATAAATAAATTAGTATTTATAATTATACATGGTTAATCAAACAACGTAAACTCTAATTAATAAAAAAATTAGTACATGGTTAATTAAACAACCTATATTTTAATCAATAAATTAGAATCAAACATGGAATTATACAAGTATAACATATAAACTTATTTCTACAATTTTCATTTGAAAAATAGCAAGTAGCATAATCACTAATTGATTTGTAATTGTAAATATGTCAATTCAATTTTGTATTAGTTTGGTGGCTTAAATTAAACTTTTTGCATTAAATATTTGTCAACTTTCCAGTGAAATAAAAGTACAAAAAGATAAAAATTATATACGTGTCTATCTAATTCTTTACCAGCATATTAGTAATCTTTAGATCCTTATTTCTTGTTGTGACAAACATATCAAATAGATTAACGGACCAAGTCAAACACATGTAGTATATTTGTATTATATAAAAATAGAGACACACACATCTTCTATTTAATAATCAAGTTAAAGTTTTACATTACCTGTTGTAAAAATGGTATGGAACTATAAAGGAAGTTGGCGACGACAGATTGAACATAGAAGGAAAGAGAACGACGACTGCTATTCAATAATCCTTTTCCTCTTTAGATTTTTGCAATTCTAGGTTCCACTATTTTTTTCTTTTAATTTTATTTATTTAAAAAAAAATATGAATACTAAAAAAAAATTTGGGCCGGGCCGAGCCTGGGCATTTGCCCAAGCTGGCCTTATGGTAGAACCGCCCATGCATGAAGGATAGTATTATATAATGAAACCAATAATTAGTAATATAATTTAAGAACTTCTATTAAGACATTAGAGATGATTAATTAATTTAGTACAACCAGTACATGAACATATTTAACATAAAGTGAAGAAGTTACAGAACCTATATAATTAGCAGAATAGCAGAATATTCTTATATTAGTAAATTAATTAGCAGAGTGGTAAATTAGTAGAGTTATTTTAGTAGTAGTAAATAATAGAGTATTAATATATATCAGGATTGAATAACAGTGTGGGTTTGATAATAGTAGTATAGAGAAGATAAAGTAGTAAGTTTAGTAGATATTTATTAAGCCGATATAGTTGAATTGTCTGAATAATTATACATAATATTTGTTGTATATTTTAGTCGATACGGTGTGTTGAACACTTGACTGAAAAATATGAATTGCAGGTGGTATTGAATTGGTAAGCTTATGGCCAATGTTGATTTATGTTGAGTTGTCGTGTTGTTGTGATTGTCACTGAATTCTTGTTGGTAATGCGAAGTTGCAGGGAATTTTAAATGATGATGAATTACCTCTATTTACTGGTAATAATGGTGATGTCGGATTATGCCCTACGATGGATGGTGATTGTTGTGAGTATGTGATAGTGCATTCATTGAGTCATATACATTTCCATACTCTCTGATGGCCTGGATTTGGTAAACTGCGAAGAAGGCTTATGCCTTGTTGATGCCTCTATTTATTGGCATAGTTTTAAGATGGGAGTTATGCTTCATTGGTACCATATGCATTTGCATAAAGATGAGTTGCATTCGGCATTGCATTCTAAGTCGTTGTGCGGTTGATTTAATTATGCTTATGATGTTAAAACTTGAGAAGTAGTGAATATGTATGAACTGATTCTAATGTAATATTTATCATACATTCTATTATATGTTTGATATCTCACCCCTTCTGTTTGAATGTTACCCGGATGTTGGTAACGCGCAGGTAACCCAGAGTGAAGGCGGTATACCTTCAGTAGTTCGAGTCGGTGTCATTGCTCTTATACGTAACACTCGGGGGGATGAACGCTTGCTGTTTTATTGTAATTATTTCAGTATATTGAATTCTAAGCTGAATATTATTAAGTAATGGTTGTTTTGAAGTTGTTTCAGTTGGTTAAAGATGTTATACTCTTTTAAGTCGAATATTATGATTCTGCTGCGTAGTTATGAATGTTGCTATTTTAAAAGTTTACTTTTATGTTGTTGTTGGTTCATTCCAGTTTAATGTGTTATGTATCTATTAATGAGTGTCGTTGTTTTAAGTTGAATTTGTAGCATCCTAATTCGGTTGTCAGAATTTTATCACTCTGATTTTTATAATAATCGCTGGGTAGAATTAGGGTGTTACAATTACCCTCCCTCTTCATCTTATCCCTTTCTTGTTTTTACTTGTGCTACATGTTTTTGGAGAATGATCTACATATCATTTCTCTAACGTGTATGGTACATAGATTGCTATTGACCGGCCTCAAAATAGGCGTGGGTCCTACATAAGTCCACTTACGATTGCTTAACATAGCGCTAAATTTGTCCCTATTCAAAAAATGATTATTTGTGGGCCAAATTTTATGTTTGAAAGCCTAAGTATAATTGATTATTGGATTTTGGTTCAAAACCTTTGAAGCTTGTTGTTAGGAGGCTTTGGTCTTACCAATCCTCTAACTAGCCTTCATCAACTTTGGCCTAAGTTTGATCTTCAATTATCGTTGGTCATATGTGTTGGATTTACGTACTTGAAATGAATGATATACTTGACAAAAAGCAAATGAAACTTATTGTCGAGAGGCTTTGATTTTATCAATCTTCTAATGATTTTTCAAAAGCAAGCTTCAAGATGGTCATTCAACTAACCTTTTGTTATACTTAACCTCTAAATTCTAATTCACTAACAATTAACTTTACTTTATGCCTTTACTTTTATGTACCATTCATTTTTTAGCATTTACATCTCATGTCATTTGCCTTTGGCTGACTTGAGCATTTATTTTCTGCCTTTTTATCTTTGCTCCCTTGAGCTTTATTTTTTTTGTTTGTAAATATACTTAATAATCAACTTTGACATTAAAAAATATTAAGGTTACTTGGACTACTTAGTTACTATCCCTAGCACTATAGAGTTGTGGATTCTTGAGACTTAGGATTAGAAGTCATGAGACCTTGAAACTATGTGATCTTTGGTTGATATTTTTGGGAAAACCTTCTGAAATCCTTGGGGTTTACTCTAAGGCATTGGTTTGATTTTTTCTGTGTGCAAGTTATTCTGATTTTTACGCTTTGTCTGTGATTGAGAATTCCTCTGTATACAATTGTTACTCTAGCCAATTTTTGTCAATGGAGACTTTATTTGGTTCTAAATTCATCTGAAGCTTGGTATTCCTCAGAGGTTTAGTATTTTTTCTTACTTGGTTTTAATCTAAAGGATGAGAATTCTACATTGACTTCTTATGTCAAGTGTTGGCTTCTTGTTGGTTAGATTGTTCTTTTCCTTAACTTTTACCTTATGCTTTAGGATAGTCCCTTCAGCTCCTCCTATCTTCTTTAATTTCAAAAATATTCTCCCTCCTTTTCAAAAATCTTCTTGTTTTCTAACTTGAACCACTTTCATAATAAACTTGGACTTAGGTCCATGCATTTTCAAAAAATCTTTTCTTAATAAAACATTAATCAATTTAATCTTACTTTGACATCTTTTTTGAAAGACTAAAAGTCATTAACCTCATTCAAACCATTTTTCCACTTTGGCTTTTTTAGTTTAAAACTTTTCTCAAAAGATTAGACTCTTGTTGATTTTTGTAGTGACGCAAGCTACTATATTTCTATGATATGTAGTGAAGAGAGCTATTTTCCACTTGAGTGTTGAGTGATAGATTTTAAATCTAAGTTATATCCTCCACTTTGAGATGATGCAAATGCTCCTTTATCATAATTATGGGTAGTAAATATATTTTTCACTCGGATATGACAATGATGTCTCTTCTCTTAAAATTAACCAACACATATATGTTTTTAAAATTTTTGAGGTAAACTACGAGTACCCTGATCCCCTAATACACGGAAGGTGGTACGTAGACACTAAAGGTTCACAACCGCAGCGGGTGCAAAAATTGTAAAAAATACTTCTTTTCTCATTTCCACCATCTTATTTTGTATACACCTTTTATAGCCAAAATATACAAATTTTCAAAGAGGTTCCTGCAGATACCTTAGATGTTTAGGGTGCTAATACCTTTTCTTTGCATAACCAACCCCCATACCTCGATTCTCCCCTATCTTTTTTTGGTTTATTCGCTCTTTTCCCATTTCTTTTGGAAAAATAAAGGGCGGTGGTGATTTTTATTTGATTTGTACGAGTTAAGTCAATCCAATGGCTTAGTCTCACATTTCTACCGCTACAGAAAACTGACGACTTCACTGGAGAAAAATCTCTAAGTGGGTTGAGCTTATCTTTGTTTATCTGTGCATGTGATATTATTTGTTGTATATTATTTATTATATATATGTACGTCTAGATTTTTTTAGTTTTCAGGGTGCTTGGTGAACTCTTATAAGTCTTATACCCGAACTTACTTAAGATATGATGGGCGGTATAGTCATTTAACTTTGAGGGAGTAATTCCGAAAAAAGGAGACATGAGATCTCCCACTCAGTGGAGGCCCCTTTGATTATAGTATTTGTTTATCGAGCAATTAGGAAGACATGCTGCTTTCGACCTGGGAGCCCGCAAAGCTGAGAAGTCGTAGAAACCTTAACCCATCTTGGCCTTTTAGGTGTAGTGCAAAGACTATAATGGAGAAATCCAGAACTAGTTGTCATGCGATGCTGCACTCAGACGAGTTTTTCCTGATAATATTTCTAATTACCGAGATAATCAGGACATTGGTAATATCCGAAGGAAGAATGTAGACTCTGGAATTTTCTTAGAACCTTTTTCGGCAGGTGTTAAACCATTAGTCTGTACCTTATGGGTAGTACCATTGACTTCATGCTCGTAACGTCAAACCTATGAACCCTCATGTTTGTAATCTTGTGTGTGATTGTTGCATCATCATGCATTCATGCACCCATGAGAATTCTTTAAATGGTCTTTCAAGGAACTTAAGGTTGACTTTTGCAAATATCTCAGGTACTCTTTTGACCTTGGATTTTTGAAGGAGAAAGACTCGGAAGTACAATTTTAAGGATCCTAAGATAGAGGAACTGAGGAGTTTCATTCATGAGATTGAGAGTCCTACAGATTTCCAGAAGAAGTATGGAGCCATTATGCCTCTTATGAAGCTCGAGATGAAGGAGGGTATTCTTTCTATATTGGTCCAGTTCTATGATCCATTACACCAGTGTTTTAATTTTCCTAATTATTATCTGATGCCCATATTGGAGGAGTATTCTTACTTACTTGGTTTACCTATTACTGATTGTGTTCCTTTCACCGGCTTAGAATGAGAGCTCAAGTCTCATGATATTGCCACCATAACTCACTTGAGGAAGGTTGAGATTGAAGCTAACATGAATACAAAAGGAGGAATTAGAGGTTTACCTGCTCAAGTTCTATTGGAGAAAGCTCGTTACTTCACCAAGATAAAGAGTACAACTGCTTTTGAGGCTATCTTTGCTTTGCTTGCCTATGGGTTGTTCTTGTTTCCTAACGTTGACAAATTTGTGGATGATAATGCCACTAGGATCTTTCTGATTGGGAACCCAGTCCCTACGCTGCTAGGAGATACTTATTATTCCATCCATCTTCATAATTTCTACCAGGAATGGATGATCATTTGTTGCACACTGTTGTTATATCAGTGGTTTATTTCTCACTTACCTCGGTCTATTGCTTTTTTAGATACCAAAAAGGAACCACGCTGAGCACCAAAGATTGTGGCTCTCACTCATTATGACATTGATTGGTATCATCAAGCTTATTATGTTGTGAAGATTATTGATAGTTGTGGTGTTTTTCCCAATGTGCCTCTTCTTGGTACAAATGGAGGAATTAACTGCAACCCTATTCTTGCACGCCACCAAATTAGCTATCCAATAAGAGACAAGCCAAACAACATTCATCTAAGTGATTTATTTCTCAAAGAAGGATAAGATCATAAGGCAACTAAGGAAGAGATAGAAAAGGCTTGGCGCCATATTCATAGGAAGGGTACAAAAGATTTGCGACCAAGAGGAGCTGTTTCCTTAAAGCCTCATCTTCGTTGGGTACAAGCAAGGGAAATTCAGTTGAAAAGGCTTCCTTTTCCAAATTAGGGTTCCAGAAAACTCTCTCACTCCCTCTTAGTAACCTAGATCCAGGTTTGGGCCTAGCCCAACCCATTTCACAATTTGTGTTTTTATAGTTTTTGATCAAGAGAATATAATGAATGAACAGTTTGGTGTAGTGGCTGGAGCATGTAAGTGAAACGTGTGAGGAACAGGATTCGATACCTGTGTGAAGCAGAATCATTTTTTTAAAATTTATTTGTTTTTATAGCATTTTTGGGCTTCAACTCAACCAATTTTTCCTAAGCCCATTTGAAATTGTTACCTCCACCTCCAATTTTCTGTTTTCACACCCTTTTTTTATTAAATAACTTAATTTAATTTTAGATTATTAATCTTAGAATAAATTAGTTTAAATATAATTTTTAGTAATTTTTAGGATTAATTTAGTTTAAATTAATATTTTTTATAATAGCTTAGATTTAGATTAGAATTTTATAATTAACATAGTTTGTATTTAAATTAATTTAGATATAATTTAGTAATTTTAGAGCTTTAATAACTTTAGAACTTTTATTTGATTTAGATTTAATTTAATAACTTTAGAATTTTCATTTGATTTAGATTTAATTTAATAACTTTAGAATTTTTATTTGATTTAGATTTAGTTTAATAACTTTAGAATTTTCATTTGATTTAGTTTAGTAACTTTGAAATTTTTATTTCTTTTAGATTTAATTTAGTAACCTCAGAATTTTAATTTAGTTTAGATTTAATTTACTAAGTTTTTTAAATTTTAATTTAGTTTAGATCTAATTTAGTAATTTTAGAATTATTTTTATATTCATAGAATTTGTAGTTAGTTTAAAATTATTTTAGTAAGTAATCTTAAATTTTTAATTTAGTTCAAATAACTTCTTTAGATAATTAGTTACATTCTCTTTTATTTATATTTAAGAATCTCTGTCATTTTAATTTCTCGATGCCTTTTGGTCATTAATCTGTTTCGTTAGATTTATTTTATTGTGAATTTTCGAATGCTTATATTTTGATGTCCAATTTATTTTGCTCGCTCGATTTACTCTAAGGGAAAAAATTAAATTTGTTGACTTCATGTCATCGAGTATCTAATACGATTGTGCGAAACCCTTTCATACATTTTAGTTTTTTGTTAAACTTAAGTTGAATCTCCTAAAAAATCAAAATTTTAAACTTACCCTCTCTTAAGTCAAAACTTCGACACTAGATCGTCGCATTTCAAAATCTCATCCGCACATTCATTTAGCAAACAAACAATTTTAACCAAAAAACAGATATTTCAAAAGGTTCATGTGGAGCACCACAAACGCATTGGGCGCTAGCACCTTCCCTTTGTATAACAAACCCCCTAACTTTCGATCTCTTTCAAAAATGTATTGTATATTCATTACTTTTAAGTATTACTTTACATTGCATATTTAAGGGTTTTATTTCGCTCTTTTTCCTTTTCCCCTGGAAACAATAAAGTGCAGTGGCGACTTTTGCTTATTTGCGAGTTAAGTTAATTAATAATAGCTTGATCTCCAATTTTCACCGCTACAGAATTGGCGACTCTGCTGGGGAACATATTGACCTCTTGCTAGTCCATCCCTAAGTGGGTCAAGCATAATTTGTCATATATGTTTTTTGTTATTATTACTTGTTTGTTTGATTATATGTGATATATTATGGTTATTTGGGTGTTGATTACAAAGGATAAGTCCTATACCCATACTAAGTTACACTTAAGATTAGGACAGGCGGTATAGTCATATTAACTTTGAGGGAGTAATCCCGAAGAAGGAGACATGAAATCCCCCACTCAGTGGAGGTCCCCTTGAGTGTAGTATTTGTTTACCGAGTAATCAGGAAGACACTGTTGCTTTCAACCTGGGATCCAGAGAAGTTGAGAATCGTAGAACCATTAACCCATCTTGGCCTTTTAGATGTAGTGCGGAGACTATGACAGAGTAATCCGAAAGTCGTTGTCACGCGATGCTGCGCTCAGACGAGTTCTTCTTGAGAATATTGCTAATTACCGAGTAATCTGGAAGTTGGTAATATACGAAATAAAAATATGGACTCTGGGATTTCTTAGAACCTTGATCTACAGGTGATTTGAAGACTAGTCCATACCTTGTGGGTGGTTCTTACCTTCGACTCCATGCTCGTGACGTTGAACCTTTCACCTTTGTTTATGACCTTGCTTGTGGTTGTTGCATAGCCATGTCTTCATGGATCCATGAAACCCCTTTTCACTTGATTTTCAAGGAATTTGGAAGTCTTTCTTCGTAAACATCACAAGTTTCATCAAGCTCAATGGATCTTGGGTGTTGATGGGGTGAAAAACCTAATCCACCAAATGGATGATTGATCTTGATGATAACTTGATCAATGCTTTGATCCAATTTAAAATTCATCTTCTATCTTCATACTTTGATGTTTACAACTTAATATCTCGAGTTCCTTGAAAATAAAATAAAAACTCTCTCTTTGCATATCATGCATCATTCTGCATTTTTTTGTTTCACTTTCAAAGGTCATTTCCAAGTCTTATTTTTACTTTGGTCTCACAAGTACAACACTCGCGCTAAGAGAATAATGGAGAATATCAAGCAAGAGGTTTCTGAACTCCGCAGAGAGATGACTAATTTGAAAGCTAGTATGGAGCACTTAACTGGTTTGGTTGAAATTTTGGTTGCTGCCCAAGTCAATCCTTCTAGGAAGGAAGAAGCGATGTCAAAGTTCTTCACTGAAACTCTGAAATCATTCTTTCATGAGAAGATGATAATTAATGCACCTAGTGACTTTCTTGACAAGGTAAATGTGGGAGTGCGTCTAGAGGAAGATGTCCGAAAGGGATGTTTATATGAAGATGGTGACTCAGCTAGTGGTGTGAAGAAGTGTGATAATAACTTTTCCAAGAAGAGAGCTAGAGGAAGAAATAATCATCACCAGAATAATCATGTTTCTCCTATCATCCTCGTGTTCAATTTACCTTCTGCAGTTCCAGTTCATCAACATTATCAGCAAGTTCCTAATCAAAGGAAAACTCAATTTGATCCAACTCAAACGACCTATACGGAGTTATTTCCTGTCCTAATACGGATAAATTTGGTTCAGACTCGAGTTCCATCGAAGATTCCTGGGAAGATGCCTTGGTACTACAAAGCCGATTTAACTCATGCCTTTTATCAGGGAGCCCCTTGGGCATATCATTTAACATTGTTATTCATTGAAAGCTGAAGTCCAAAAGTTGGTTATAAGTGGTATCTTGTCATTCAAGGACGTTGGTCTTGAAGTCCAAATCAAGCATTTGCCGAAGAGTAAACATGATTGATGCTTACTCTGAGTTTTGAAGGATGTTTTCAGCAACTCAAGTCTAGATGGAGAGAGTCTTCTCAATTTATTATCATTTTTTATTACTTTCCCTTGTAATCTTTCATGTTTGTTAAAGCTTTGTTTACATGTAAGAACTTGTTTACATTTGAATGATTATCTTAATACAATGAGTATGTTTGTCTTGAAGAAATTCATTCGTTTCACTCATATTTGTTTTCAAATTTTAAATTGCTTTTTGCATTATGATACCAACTTATTACCCATTCTCTTTCCTAGGCGGAGATTGAAGGGAGGATGACGATATGAAAAATGCAAAAATCTCTGGTTGTATGCTTTTGGATAAAATCTTGTTGAGGATGTACAGGCATTGTTTCAAATCCCTAAACACCGGAGATATAAGGAAGATAATCCCTTGCTAACCCATTTTGAGCCTTGAAGTATGAGTTTCTTTTCTTTACGAAAAAACCCTCAAATTTAACCTGGGGCAGAGTAGTTTTTAGTTAATCTAATCGAGTGTTCAAAATTCATAAGGAAGATATTTCTGAAGAGAAACTGTGATGGCTATCCTTCATATATCATGAGGCCATAAGATGAGAAACCACAATGGTTATCCCTCATCCATCAAGAAACGGGGCAGTCACAATCCTCTCAATAAGTAAAGACAAGCTAATGTCACACGTTTTGTTCAAAAATAAAATAAAAAGAAGAAAAAGCCTGCTAAGTCGAAAACTTGAAAGTGAGCGACTTAGGCAAAAATTAGGGCATCACGCTGGATTATCAATTTAAAAGAATTAGTTCAAGCAAAAGTTAGGGAAAACAAAAATTGCAAAGAAAGACTACACAAAAATCCTCAGCAAAGAACAAATTTGAGTAACTACAAACACGAAGACATAAGGGTGGCTGCTACTCCAAAATCTTCTCGTTTCCTTAACCGTCACAAAATCTTTTCTGAAAGATGAACACGAATGTTGAATTAACCAAACTTAGGACTGGAGAACATCGCGAAGAATGGATGGGCACCAATAAATTTTGAGCCTAAAAAATCTTTTTTTTTTAAATCGTGAACCAGGCCATGTTACAACCTTCAAAAGTCCTAATTGAAGCAAGGTTATTTCGAAAGCATACTTCGACAAGATTGCATTCCTGACTCTCATAAGTTTTGTTAAATATTTGTGTTGGTATCATATGCTTTTGCTATACAAAAATAAATGCTGCTCTAACTCGTAAAATTTGTGCGATATCTTTTCAAAATCTTCAAGACTTATATAACTGTTGCATTAGAATTTTCATTCTTAGGATAAACTTTTTTACTTGTAAAACATTTATTTGATATCAAGGAAGCTTACATATAAGCACCAATGTTGATTTTAATCTTTTAAGGTCTGAAACTTTGTTAAGTAATTGGCAAATCATTTTCGAGAATGATCATATCTAGGGGCATGTCGCCTGAAGACCTTCAGCATGAACAGGTTGTTGCCTTCATAGTTTGTTTACCCTCATAGGGAAAATTTGAAAACTCTGTTGTGCCAAATATAGTCAATATGAGGCAGTCACGTAAAGATTCAACGAATATCTCTAAGAGTTTGAAGACGCTGGAGCATTTTGGATGCCAGGTTTTTCATAAAACCCTCTTGAGACGATTTCTTCTCATCAACCATATAACTTGGGGCATTTTAGAAGTGAAGTTATTCGCAAGAATTGTCGTGCGTCACGCAGTTTATCAGCAGTAAAATTGGGGTATCCAAAATTAGTTCCAGGGACAATCCAGATTTGTCAAGATATATGATCTGCTTTGCACAAATTATCAGATGGTGGAGTTCCCCAGTATCTCCAGCTAAGCAATATTTTTCTACAACGGAAGCGAAGTTCGTGTTGTTATCCTTTCAATGGGTTATTAATGTTAGAAGATTGGACTTTGAGTTTTCTCCCGAAAAATATCTTCCTCCCCAGAGATATTAGAGCCTCATAGCAGAAATATGCCCCGTCAATGTCTTTTATTCTATCTCCAGTAATGTTCTCATCTTGCTGAGGGTAGCTGAGTATCTAGTTGTATTGTGATGTCTTATCATCTCCAATTTATCTCTTCTATCTGTTTTGTCAAACATATACATGACATTCATTTATTCATTCACACTTGCATCATGCATGCACACTCGTATTTGTCGATGTTATTGGGTTCGTATACCTTTGTTAGGTTTATTCAAATAGCGTATTTTCTCTTTCTAAATAGAGTGTCAACTTAAGAAGAAAGTGTGCCTCCTTTCTAATTCCCCAATGAGTTAACTCTCATGGAAGAATCTTTCTTTAGCTTTCCTTTTCCATCTCTGGATAGGAAAAATCCCCAATTAAATTGTTTCCTCATTGGGTGGAGTCTTGTTTGACTGTTTTCTCTCCAGTTTATTCTTGGATTGAGCTTTGTCTCTTGCAGACGCTACCCCGTGGATCGCTCTAGGCTGTGAAACCTAGATGGAGAGTGCATTTAGTTTGCACATTTAAATACTTGGTCTCCTGAGAAAGAATCCATTCATGGTTTCACATTGAAGATGAACTTTGTTTCCCATTAGTGTTGTTGTAACACTCTTTTGGAATCTCAACATGATAGCAAGTGGCAGACACTTCATGAGAAGCTTGTGAATTATTGACATCTTTGGAAGATAGCAAGTGACAGACTCTTCATGAGCAACTTGTGTATTATTGATATCTTTGGTAAGTAGCAAGTGGCTAACTCTTCATGAGCAGCTTGTGTATTATTGATATCTTTGGAAGATAGCAAGTGGTAGACTCTTCATGAACAGCTTGTGTATTATTGATATCTTTGGAAGATGGCAAGTGGCAGACTCTTCATGAGAAGCTTGTGTATTATTGATATCTTTGGAAAGTAGCAAGTGGAGGACTCTTCATGAGCAGCTTGTGTATTATTGATATCTTTGGAAGATAGCAAGTGGCGGACTCTTCATGAGAAGCTTGTGTATTATTGATACCTTTGAAAAGTAGCAAGTGGAAGACTCTTCATGAGCAGCTTGTGTATTATTGATATCTTCGGAATATAGCAAGTGGCAGACTCTTCATGAGCAGCTTGTGTATTATTGATATCTTTAGAAGATAACAAGTGGAGGACTCTTCATGAGAAGCTTGTGTATTGTTGATATCTTTGGAATATAGCAAGTGGCAGACTCTTCATGAGAAGCTTGTGTATTATTGATATCTTTGGAATATAGCAAGTGGCAGACTCTTCATGAGCAGCTTGTGTATTATTGATATCTTTGGAAGATAGCAAGTGGCGGACTCTTCATGAGCAACTTGTGTATTATTGATATCTTTGGAATATAGAAAGTGGCAGACTTTTCATGAGCAGCTTGTGCATTATTGATATCTTTGGAAGACAACAAGTGGTCGACTCTTCATGAGCAACTTGTGTATTATTGATATCTTTGGAAAGTGGCAAGTGGCGGACTCTTCATGAGCATCTTGTGTATTATTGATATCTTTGGAAGATAGCAAGTGACGACCTTCTCATAAGCAGCTTGTGCATTATTGATATATTTGGAAAACATCAAGTGGCGGCCTCTTTATTTGAGCATCTTGTATATCCCTAACAATATGTTATTTTAACAGCAAATGGCGTATCTTTTGAGAAGTTTGCTCATCAACAACAAATGACATCTCTTTTGAGAAGTTTTCTCATCGACAACAAATGGCACCTCTCTGAAAAAGTCCCGCAGAGAAGTTTGTATATTACCTTTTCCGAGTGATATCTTGGATAAAGAAGAAACTATTCTCCATTCTAGGCGAAATCCAGAAGTCAAAGAAGTTCATTATCCTTTCCGAGTGATATCTTAATCAAAGAAGAAGTTGAGACCCGTTCTAGGTGGAATGCCAGAATTTTGGGAAACTTATTATTGTTCTATGAGCTGCTAGTTCACTCGTTTGTTAGTCAGTATCTTCTTATTTCTCCTCATTAGACTTTTTCCTAATAGAGTTGAGCTTTCTCCAGTCTCAGTACTGATGCCAATCATTTACCAGTCTCAGTACTGATGTAAATCATTTCTTTTCCAGTCTCAGTGCTGATGTCAATCGTTTGTTACTAGTCTCAATACTGATGTCAATCGTCTGTTTCCAGTCATAAACACTAATGTCAATCATTTACCAGTCTCAGTACTGATGATGATGTTACCAGTCTAAGTACTGATGCAAATCATTTCTTTCTCCAGTTGCAGTACTGATGTAAATCATTTCATCACCAATCGTAGTGTTGATGTCAATTATTCCGCTTACCAGTCTCAAGGCTGACATTCACTATCATTTCTAAGTCAGTATTATGATGTTTATTCTACCATCAACCCTAAGATCGGTAGTTCACCTTCGGTAAAAGTTGGTGCATCTTTTATTTTTCTACCTTTGACCCCGAGTCAGAAATTTACCATCATTATAAGTCAGTAGTCATTTATTTTTTTTCACAGCATATGCAAAGCGTCTTCTTTGATAGAATCCGAAACTTTTCTTCTCTCAAAGTTATTCCCTAATAAGAGTCTCTCATTCGAAGTTTGTGGCTCTGTTTCTCCAATGGAGTTATAATCTCTTCCCCTATGGGATTATGTCACCACGTGCTTGGTTTCTCCAGCAGTAGTTTGTCTCATGCGACATCATTCCCCATAAAATTCAAAATATTACATTCATATTATATAATAAACACAATTGCGATATCTTAAGGTCAAAAATTGTGTATTCTATATTTAAGTCCCTTCAATCTCGTCGAGACAAAGATTTCAATCTTCATATCTATGAATAGAAGAAACTTAAATAGGGGTAGGTCATACCCCAATTTTTGACCTAAGATCCCATCTTCATTTTCATTTTTATAAAGCATCGATGTCACGAAATACGATCAGTTTTAACCTTTCACCTTCGAGCATTGCCTATGCAGAGATTGTCAAGTGTTTTAAACATCTTTAGCCTATGTATCACTAACTTCTAATCACGTACAAAGGTGCATGTTTGTGTTTCTTTTGTTTCGTGTGCAGAGACAAGTCTGAATCAAGAGCATCAGGTATTGCGCCTCAGTTAGGGTTTTTGGTCCCTCAAGTGTTCAAGAATGCTGAATCATCAATTCTCAAAGGCTACTTCATCAAAGCTTGGCCTCTAATATCAAGAGAACAATCAAGGTTTCATTATCACTGGTTCACATCTGCATCAATGCGTCTTGGAATGCAAGAAAAGATCAGGCTATATGAGAAGATTTAAAGCACTTCGACCAAAAGTCAATTCTTGCAAGTTCAAATTCAAATGGTCATAACTTCTTCAATTTTCAACGTCCTGAGGAGATTCTTTTTATGAAGTATCACAAATAGTGTTGTCTATGAGATAACTTCAAAGATCGAGGTTCAATTAATGCCACTGACGTTTTCTCAAAGGATGTTTGATTCTTATGTTGGGATAATTCATGAAACTAGAGTTTTTGTTCAATGATTATTTGATTGTTTGTTTCCTACTTCAAGCCATTTACAATTGAACATTAGCGATCATTGGTATAAGATCGATTCAAGTGTGCGAGGCGCAATTCATTCATATGAATTTGCTTTTGGATTCAAGATATACAAGAGAACTAATTTCTCATGATGCAAGTTTGCTCAATTTTGAAGATCAATTCATGTAATTTGTTTGGAATTCTACAAGAAAATACAAGATAATCATTCATCTACCATTCAAATTTCACTCAAAGTGTATATTGAGAACCCAAACACATTTTCATATAAGTTACACTACTAGAATTATTCAAGACTTGTTTGGATTTAAGTTCCCAAGATACATCACCATCATTTTTATGTCACAAGAGGAATTCCTAATTTTTCTTATGTCATAAATTTCAAGCTTCAAAAGTCACATAAACTTTGAGTCTAAGATTTGAATAATCCCATCATGTTACAAAAATTTTCAAGTTTTATGGTTTCAAATTCAAGATACATTCATGTTCATCAAGGGAAATACATTTAAACTTACATGTAAACCTATGCTAAACTATCCTAAGTTTCAATTTCCCCTACAATTTTAAGTCTTCTTGTCACCAAACATGAGTTGTTGTCCAAATGCCAAAAATACACACTGCTGCCCTGCATTTTAGAAAGCAAAAAAACCAGTCCAAACTGCTGCTGTTTTGCTACTCTAAAACCTGCACTAAAATAGCCCCAAAACTGTTAATTCCCTATCCCTAAACCTGTTGCATACCCTGCTAATCTGCCTTGCAAAAACAATCCAAAATAAGTCCCAAAACAAAACACATGCTGCTGCCCTGCACAAAAAAAAAACAAGAAAATCTATCCAAAATTATTGATGTCCACAACCTACATAAACTAGAAAATATCCTGCATAAGTATGCCATAGCCTTGTTTTTATCCCTGTCAAAACAGTCCAAAAAGCACATCCAAATAGAATTACAAAATCTGTACCAAAAAGGCATTAAAACATATCACCAAAATTGTTCAAACTTATCGAAATCTCCCTCCAATTCTATGAGGGACTGGCTATAAAGAAGAGACAGAAATACTGAGAAAAGGGAGAAGAGAAAAGAAGTAACACTACTGTAAAAAAACATAATCTCACAAGAGTTTCACACCATAAGTTGCTATTCTCTTATCAGAAAGAGTCGTCAGAGGAAGAGGGAAAATCTTTAACTCACCTTGTTTCAAAGAGCTCTATCGGAGAGACTGCGATATGTAAATGTTTCTGCAATCCTTCTGCATATAATTCAATATTCATCTCTGCATTTGATCATCCTCATAAATTATTGGTGTTCCATAACTTGTATTTGTTTATCACTGTGAATGAAATAAAGAGAAATATTAGATTAAACCAAATCTTTTTGTAAGGTTCATGAATAAGCCAGAAAAAGATAGGAATGTAACCACCATATACATTTGTATCACCCTTTTCATATCAATAACCTGTTTTCTCATCAAAATATAATCAACAATAACAAAATAAATATAAAGAGAATAAGAAAATTAGATAAGTAATTTTTTTATTGCTACAAGAAGAGATGAGGAGAGATCACAAAGATAAAATCTAAAAGCATAAACGCCCTTTTCCTCCAATCCATTTCTGGATTCCCTTCCAATTCGCGCTATCTCTCTATTCCGCACATCAACCTACCATCTTCTGTTAAAAACACAACTTCCGACCATCTCCATCCACCCTTAACAGTGAGAAATGCAACTCCTCTTCATTTCCGTTTCCGCCTCAAACACTCACACAACCTTCTTCAACATAACTTACCACACTTTTCACCAATACCCTTCGTTTACATACCCTTCTCCTCATAGTCTCCATACCACATCACCCACTTAACCTCTATTCATGCACCAAACCAAACAACCCAGCTTTCAACCTCACACCAGCACAACTTTGTGAAGTTCATCCGTTAACTTTCCTCTGTCAACACGACAGCCCAATATTTCCTTCTTCTAAACTCTCTACAAGCTACCCAAGCAACACAGTTTCATAGACCAACACCACCGCACGATAAATCCTACATCGTAACCCATTCAGCCGGAACCTTACTCCCTCCGTGAACAAGAACATAACTCGCTACCCTCTCTGTGAATAACAAAACCTTCAACCACTATTCTTCATCACCGAACACCAAACCCAACTGTGGTACTCCCTCGTCTGCGAGTTGTTCGCATAAGTATCCCAGTGCTCCCTCCACCTTTTGCTTCATAATTGGACCCCATAATACTGTACATGAAAGAAGAATCTATCAACTGAAGCTTTCAAGAGAGGGAAGGACGAATTGGAGAAAGCCGTGGAAAGAGCAACGATACAGAGATGAAGAATTTTGAATAGGGAAGAGAGAGTTTAATTTTTGTTTTTCACGGTAAACATAGAAAATAGAGTCTATTGGGAATTAATTGAATCTGTAATTTTCCTCTTCCCAACAAGAATTTCGGTGTCTCCTTTTCCAAATCAGGATTCCAGAAAACTCTCCCACTCCCTCTTAGTAACCTGGATCCGGGTTTGGGCCTAGCCCAACCCATTTCACAATTTTTGTGTTTTATAGTTTTTGATTAAGAGAATATAATGAATGAACAGTTTGGTGTAGTGGCTGGAGCATGTAAGTGAAATGCGTAAGGATCTGGGTTTGATATCTGTGTGAAGCAGCTTCGTTTTTTTAATTTATTTGTTTTTATAGCATTTTTGAGCTTCAACTCAACCAATTTTTTCTAAGCCCATTTGAAAATGTTATCTCCACCTCCAATTTTCTGTTTCCACACACCTTTTTTTTCATTAAATTACTTAATTTAATTTAGATTATTAATCTTAGAATAAATTAGTTTAAATATAAATTTTAGCAATTTTTAGGATTAATTTAGTTTAGATTAATATTTTTTATAATAGCTTAGATTTAGATTAGAATTTTATAATTAACGTAGTTTGTATTTAAATTAGTTTAGATATAATTTAGTAATTTTAGAGCTTTAATAACTTTAGAATTTTGTATTGATTTAGATTTAATTTAAAAATTTTAGAATTTTCATTTGATTTAGATTTAATTTAATAACTTTAGAACTTTTATTTGATTTAGATTTAGTTTAATAACTTTAGAATTTTCATTTGATTTTGTTTAGTAACTTTAAAATTTTTATTTGTTTTAGATTTAATTTAGTAACCTCAAAATTTTAATTTAGTTTAGATTTAATTTACTAAGTTTTAAATTTTAATTTCGTTTAGAACTAATTTAGTAATTTTAGAATTATTTTTATATTCTTAGAATTTGTAGTTAGTTTAAAATTATTTTAGCAAGTAATCTTAAATTTTTAATTTAGTTCAAATAACTTCTTTAGATAATTAGTTACATTCTCTTTTATTTGTATTTAAGTATCTCTATCATTTTAATTTCTCGATGCCTTTTGGTCATTAATCTGTTTCGTTAGATTTATTTTCTTGTGAATTTTTGAATGTTTATATTTTGATGTCCATTTTATTTTGCTCGCTCGATTTACTCCAAGGGAAAGAATAAAATTTATTGACTTCATGTCATCGAGTATCTAATACGATTGTGCGAAACCCTTTCATATATTTTAGTTTTTTGTTAAACTTAAGTTGAATCTCCTAAAAAATCAATTTTTTAAACTTACCCTCTCTTAATCAAAACTTCGACACTAGGTCGTCGCATTTCAAAATCTCATCCACACATTCATTTAGCAAACAAACAATTTTAACCAAAAAACAGATATTTCAAAAGGTTCCTATGGAGTACCGCAAATGTATTGGGTTCTAGCACCTTCCTTTTATATAACCAACCCCCAAACTTTTGATCTCTTTCAAAAATGTATTCTATTTTCATTACTTTTAAGTATTACTTTACATTGCATATTTAAGGGTTTTATTTCGCTCTTTTTCCTTTTCCCCTGGAAACAATAAAGCGCAGTGGCGACTCTTTCTTATTTGCGAGTCAAGTTAATTAATAGCTTGATCTCTGATTTTCACCGCTACAATGACCAATTAAGAGCGATGGCTCAGAAAGACAAGGAATCATTTAAAGAGTATGTGCAACATTGGCGCGAGGTTTCTGTCCAAGTGGTACCCCCAATGGGAAAGTAAGAAATGACTGAGGTCTTCCTAAAATCCATTGGTTCATTTTACTATGAAAGAATGGTTGCAAGTGCACTGAGTGATTTCACGGAGATGGTAAGTATGGGTGTACGTCTAGAGGAAGCCGTCAGGGAAGGACGATTATCAAAATATGAAGGTTCTAGTGGAATAAAGAATATGGATTTTCTAAAAATAAAGAAGGAGAAATAAATGTTGTTGTTCAAGAAAGAAGGATTAAACCTCTAAGAAGACGTCATCAACAACATGTTGCTTCAGTAACTCCAGTTGTCAATGCAGCTCCGACTGCCATTTCCTATCAGAGAGCACCTCAACAAGGTAATCAAGGGAAATTTAAGAAGAGAGAAACTTTTGATCCTATCCCAATGATTTATGCAGAGTTGTTACCGACTTTAATTCAGAAGAACCAGGTGCAGACTAGGCCTCCTCCTGTTATACCTCCAACTTTTACATGGTATTATAAAAAAGACCAGACTTGTTATTTTCATCAGGGATCCCATGAGCACAATATTGAGAATTGTTATCCGTTGAAGGCCGAAGTGCAAAAGATGGTGAGATCTGGGTTGTTATCTTTTTAAGATGTGAAGGATAATCCGTTACCCAAACATGGAGGTGGAGGTGCTGTGAATATGGTTGCTGGTTGTCCTGGGGACTTCGGTATTTTTGATATCAACCTGGTTAGAGGTGATTTAGTGAAGATGCATGTTGATCTCTGTGAGTTTAGTTATTATACACATGACCATGTCGCTTATAGTGTTTGCAGTACAGATGATAACGAGAAATCGTATCATATATTTACTATAAAATTAAACCGCTTTATATCGTATTGACCCGATTAACTCCCGAATACTCTGAGTTTTGTATGATTTTATGCAGGTACAACATATCTCAGCTTAAACTAGAATGAAACGTGAAATGTACAAGATTGCGGCCAACACCAGAAGAGAAAAGATAAATCTATCAAAAATCCAAAATTTGCTGCTATTACGGTCGTCACACCCTAGCCACGACCGTAAGACACTTCAGAAGCGTGTTACGAACGTCATGCATTGGCCACGATTGTTACGCGCTATTTCATGGAATCTGCACGTAACACACCAGCCACGACCGTAACAAGCATTTTATTAGTTATTTTGAACGTGCAGTACGTGGTCAAGTAATGAAGCATGTGTGCCTTATTTTTCTCCAACGACCAAGACCACCTTCTCCTTATTTTTCTCAGCAAGCCAAGAATCTAGCAACGTGAAATATAATCCCAACTATATTCATTCTCTATAAATAGCTTGGACTTCAAAGAAGAAATTACATAGTTCAGTTCAGAAAGTTCTTGCGGAAGCTCTGCCGATTTAAAACCCGATTCTATTTTCCGATTTTATTTTGTTCTTGTTATTCCCTTTCCTTTCAGAACCTTTAATAGCATTTCCAACATCAGAAAATTGCTATTGTAGTTAGGATTTCTTTCAAGCCTTAGCATTTTGTTTATTTAATTTTCATTCCAACGTTCCGATCTTACCAGCTTATGGAAGAAGGATCTAGGATATTATTGCTTTTCAGGTTTTTTATCGTATTCAATATAATTGCAATTTATTTATGTTAAATTTCTGTTCTTTATTTATAATGCATGTGTTATTGTTTTCTGATTTTATTTCCCGCATTTTAATTCCGAGCATTATGAGTATCTAAATACCCGTAGTCGGGGTGTGATGAAATAACCGAATGAATTAATGTATTTCTAAGCTAAAACCTTAATTAACTTAATTTCTGGCCGTGACTTTTTATAATTAAAAATCAAGCTTTTTGTTACGAGAGTAAGGAAAGTAAAATAGGGAGAAATCAAGACCACGAGAGTGTGAGGTTTTAACCGGATAGCTAAAGTTAGGCATTCGATTTAAATACAGCGAGAGCGCTTTAAAACGAATTAGATTTATTTAGTTTTCAAAAAGATGCTTTCTAAACACTTATGGGCTAGCGAGAGCAGACATTTGGCTTTAGGAGTATGATCCGAGGTAAGACCACGAGAGTGTGAATCGAGGGTTTTTAAACTGATAAGTACTACAGAACAATTTAAGTTAAATATTTTTATATGCTTAGTGTTGTACCCTAAAATTTGCCCTCCCATATTCATCAAGAATTGTCAAAGTCAAGATCACAAAATTCCCCAAGGGTTGTGCAGCTCAACTGTCTCCTAGACAGTCAAAACTAGGGTTTGGGTTCTGATCAAGGAAATGAACTTTTCAAAGGCCTAATCAAGTCTCATATGCCTACAAATGTGGTCAAGTATCCTTATATCAAGTTTCAAGGCATTCAGCTCAAAATTGCACAGTCAAAACCCTAGATTGCCCTACAGTCAACTGTAGGGGCAAAATGGTCATTTGACAGTCAAAAGTTCAAATTTTTGGTCAACATATCATTTTGAAGCCACAAACATCATTTGATCAATGCTTGATCATGATTCTCAAAATTTGGCTCAGAAATCATCAAAGATGCAAAAGTTGCTATATTTGGACAGCTGAAAAAGTCAACTGAAATTGACCAGGGCATAACTTTCACATAGATTATCAGAAAAATTCCATCCAAAGCTCATTTTGAAGAGAAAGACATTTCCTACAATTCATCTTCATGTTCCAAGTCCAAGAAATGCTCTCACAAAAAGTTATCAATTTCAACATTATAGGTCATTTTCAAAAGTCAACAAAAAGGGACTTTAAGTCAAAGACCATAACTTGAGATTGGTAAATCAAAATGACATGGGACCAAAGGCATTGGTTAAAGGACTCAAAGACCTTTCCAAAATGTCCAAGAACATGTGAAAAGCTTAAAAATTGACCAAGTTATGCCTTGTGGAAGTTGGGAAATTTTTAGGAATTTTGAAAAGTCAACATTGATGCAAAAGGCCTAAAAATGCAAATGGGCCCATTTTTCTTCCAAATTTCTTCATGCCAAGCCTATGCACGACCACTAGGCCCAAAGGGAAGTATTCTCATATTTTTTAATTATTTATTTGAATTAATATTAATTTATACTCATTTAAATGATTTTAATATATGAAAAATATCAAACTTAACCTAAAAAAATCTTTTCATGCATGTTTATTCATAATATTTCGTGCATATCCCAATTAGGCAAATTTGGATGAGATTTGGATCATGATTGAACAAAAACAACATGAAAAAAGATTGGAAAAGATATTAAGCAAATCAAATCTTCAAATAATGAATTGATGAGATTTTGTTGGTTTTTGTTGACCTAGAAGCCTCACTATATGATCCAGAACATAACCCTAAGCAAAAGAGACTGAAAGCTGCGCCCCAAACTCCATTGCACTCTTGAATTTTTTCATAAAAACTCAAACACTGAAATCAACCTTAGGAGTCGATTCAAGCTGCAATTTTCCTTCCATTAGCATCCTGAGACATCCTTGGACGTTTCCCAATCATAATCAACAAGCAAAACGCCTTGAACTGGTATCTGGAACTCAAACCGTACCAAGAAAATATTGAAATCGCATAGCATGATTTAAGCATCTTTTTGCATTTTTGCTTGTATATTCTTACTCCTTATGAAGTTTGTGAACTAACCATCATAATTAATTGAGTTTTTGTGGCATAAACATGATTTCACCATGAACGACATTAGGGTTTGGCAGGTTTCAAAATTAGGGGTTTCTTAATCAAGAAAAATCAGGACCCCTGGATACCATGGTTGAGTTCAGCGCACCAAGACGAAGAAGAATGCATACTCGCGAACAATTTATGATGCCCATGGTTCTATTCGCTATTTTCTTGAATCACCTCTAAAACAACGTTTCAAAACCGTTGCCCATGTGTTTCTTATTTCAGGAAAACAAAGAAGAAGAAGTCGTGTCTGAACCTGATTGGATATTTTGAATTTTCGCGCGAAATTCCAAAGCACTAACGCGTTCTTATTATATTGTTTATTGTTTATTGTATATTAATTGAAACACGCTTGGCTCAGTGGCAGCACGCTACGCTTGTAACCTTCAAGACCTGGGTTCAAGTCCCAGGTCTGGCAAAATCTTAATGTTATTTTTCAATACGTTATTCCATGCTACGCTAATATCCAGGTACACCATAGTCCCACCAACATCAACATGCCACGTCTGCTTGGAGGTCAATCTAAAGGTTGGAAGCTGAAGAACACCTACGCCTGGTCAAATGCATCATATGGAATCTTGAAAAGTCAATGGATTCAGATCTAAATGGGCCAGAATTTCCAGGCCTGAACCTCCTTATTTGGGGCAACACCCCACCCTGGTTTGCATTTTTATATTTTTCTTCTCACTTTTATTTTTTGTTGTTTTATTTATTTTATTGTCTTGACTCAATTAATTTATTTTTCTTACAAAATGTAAAAACACTAAAAAATCAGAAAAGGCCAAAAATTAATAAATATTTATATATTAATTATTTTCATGAATAAATAAAAATGTAGATTATTTAGTTTAATTAGGTTTTCAACTTTAAATTCTTTTTAATCAAAATCCAAAAAAAACATGTAGAATTAGGTTAATTGATAGTTTTAATGTCTTTTTAATTTTTATTTCTCACAATACTATTTATTTATTTTTATAATTAAAAATTGTACATAAATAATTTAGGGTTTAATTTAGATTATATTTTAATTCTTTCATAATAAATAAAAAATACTAGAATTAAGGTTTGCCGTTTAATTTAATTGAATTAATTCCTTTTCCCATTAAATCTAAAAAGCATAAAAATATCATTCTCATTTAATTTTAATTTCTAAGTCCTTATTAATTTTAATTATTTGCAAAAAGGGTCCAACGCCCATTGTTTTAATTTAATCGCGCATATTTACTTTATCGCTTATTATAATTTTGTATCTCTCCCAAGGCCATGTACATTTAAAATCCTCGCACTGTTATTTCTTCGCATTATTTATTTTCCGCTAAATCGGGTCCGGTTTATTTTGGCGATGTGGACCCGCGCCATTTGTAATAGTCTTAGATTTATTTTCCCGCAAAATATTTAACTGTTAATAAGCATGAAAGAATGTATGGCAATAATTAAAATCAAGCGTAGAACACGACAAATATGACAAGACAAATAAATGAAACATGACACACGATTCGCACACACCACCCCTAGGGTACGCCTCACTGTTGCCTTTCGAAAGGTGGTCGTCGAGTAGAAAACGTCTTAGTAAGTCCTCATGATCCGGGAACCTGGCATGAGGGTAGCTTCTAAGGTGTCTTCCCATTGCTCTGGTGATCACCATGTCCCTAAAAATCGAATTGACCCGAACACCTCCAACGGTGGTGCTACCTACCTCTCAATGGTGGGATGGCACTACTTTAAAGGACATTTACACAGACGAATTCCTTAGGGTAGGTAGGTTCTCAAGGGTACTTGCTCTAACTTCAAACAAACCAAAATCCTTTTCACACCAACACTTTTCAAAAGCTTTCAAAGCAAATTTTTCAAACACTCTGACGTATGAGTCGATCTGAACTTTTTCAAAGAAACTTTTTAAACCCACAGTTGAAAAGCAAACAAACAATTTTGAAAACACATTGAGCAAGTATCTAAGAGCCCATGGATAACCATGGATAGAAAGGGTGCTAATACCTTCCCTTTCTATAACCTACCCCCCGAACCGAGAGCAATCTCTTTAAAGGAATTTTTCTGTGCTTTTGTCCTTTCCATTTGGAGAAAATAAAAGACGGTGGCGACTCTTGCTTCCGCGACATTTCGCGAACCAGCGTTAAACAGTCAGTTCCAGATCCACCGATCACAGAACTGGCGACTCTGCTGGGGACACTACTTAAAGTGAGGTGTACCTTAGGGCTAGCTTATAACTATGTTTTCAATTGTCTTCTTTGCTTGCTTTATTATTGTGGGTTGCTTGGGAGTTCTATAGATCCTACACCCGGATCTGGGGGATACCTTTCTTAGAAAGTAGCAACAAGGCTGTGAGGGAACTGTGCGGGGTATACCGACATGGTTGAAACAGTCTGCTACGTTGATGTGGCACTTTGGTGTGTACCGGTAACCCTTGAGTTCAGTCAAGGAGAGTACGGGGCCTCCGCGTGGTGTCATGAAGCATCAACAGACCTTAGGAACCTTAATTGAACTATCTTGGCCTCTTTAGGGTAGTGAGATAACTGACTTTGGTGCAGTCCGAGGTTGGTTGATACTCGATACTACACTCAATTGAGGGTTGCTTTCCTGGAATATTTCGGTCGCCAGTTCAGTGGCTAAATCGAAACGATGAACAATGAAAGCAATCCCGTGATATTGGGACCCTTAGAACCCGGTTACTTCTAATAGGACAGGTTGAACCCACCAACTCCAAAAGGGTAATACCTAGACCTCATGCTGGCCTGAACCCTAAGGGCTCTTTTGTGTGACTTGTGTGCCTTCGTACTTGACTACTTGCATGCTTGTTATCTGACCCTTGATGTCTTGCAGGTTTTGTTCATAGTCCTTAATCAGGACTTATAACAGGGTGTACTAACCACTTGCAGGTTCTGTTTATAGTCCTTAATTGGGACTCATGACAGGTTTTACTTAGGTTCCTTGCAGGTCTTGTTTATAGTCCTTAACTAGGACTCATGACAGGGTTTATCAAATTTCTTGCAGGTGTTGTTTATAGTCCTTAACTGGGACTCATAACAGGATACTGAATTTCTTGCAGGGTCTGTTTATAGTCCTTAATTGGGACTCATAACGGGGTTACTTACATTACCCCATGCATAGCATAACATCATACCATTGCATACATCCTAACCCATTTCAAGGATATCAAGGGCTTGTGATGCAGGTCATGATGAACAATTATCCCAGCAAGGGGCAAAGAGGATTTATTTTCCTCTAGCCAAGGTTGTCAGGGGCTATGACCCACTTGATATGGTGAGCTTTGACACCTGAAGAATGATCCCCTAGCTAAGGTTATCAGGGGCTATGACCCACTTGATATGGTGAGCCTTTGACCCTTGAAGAGGAATTCTCAACAACAAGGGTGTCCTTCAATCAAGCTATAAATTCCCATGCTAACAAATTTTCTTGTTTACCCCGCGAGGTCCTTGAAAACATTGCATACATGTCATACTCATCATGGCATTACAGGTATCCCTTTTGCAGGTCACTCACCATCTTCGCTGTTTATTTCAGCAATGGCTTTCCAACCAGACAACCAAGATCTCCGTGCTCAGAACGCCCAACTGCGAGAAATGTTCTTGAACCTATCCCAGGGGCAAGAAGAAATAAAGACTCTCCTCACCAGGAACTTGACCTTAGGGAATGCAGGGGGCATCAGGAACGATCAGCTGGAAGGACTACAAATTGAGTTGGCAACCATGAAGATCCAAATGATGGGGCAGTTGGTGGGCCAAATGACTCTCATTCAGGACTTAGCTCAAAAACAAGAAGAGCTCCGGGTTCTCGTCACCAAGCTGCTTCAAAATAATCCAGTAGGGCAAGCAGCCAAGGTGGAAGCTCCAGCCATCATTCAACCACATGCGGGGCAAGAAGACAAAGGAAAATCTCCTCAGCTTGCTTCAGGGTCACGAGCCCAGCCTCAACGGGGTAGTCAACGTAAACGAAATGCGCCCGGAAGACATTTCTCGGAGACTGATATACCCTCATCCTTTATACTGAAGCGCTTGCTGGAGGTCAATCTGATCGCTCTAAAGGACCCTCCGAAGAATCCCAACAGGACAGCTTCGAGGTATAACCCCGACACCCACTGCGCTTATCATTCAGACAGCCCGGGGCATGCTACAGACGACTGTTGGACCTTGAAGAACAAAATTCAGGATTTGATTGACGAAGGGGTGGTAGAGTTCATGCCGGATGGCGAGATGAAAATCTTCCGCTGAGAATTCTCCATCTGAGATGGCTGCCTCAAACTAGAAATTTTTGTTCATTAGGATTTTTCAAGTTGTAATTCCCTTTTGATTATTCAAACATTTGTTCATTGTTAAACATTGTTATTTCATTAATGCATCGCATACGTCTGTTTTGAAGCAATATATTCGTATTCACTATACGCAAATTATTTTCATATTTTTTCTGATGTCAACTCTCAATCAATAATTCTAAGCCTCTTGAGGGAGGATGACGAAAACGATACCACAATCATTACAGTATGCTTTTGAACAGACCCCGCTGATGAGGTACAGGCATTGTTTCAATCCCTAAACACTGAAGTTATAAGGATGATAAACCCTCGTCAACCCATCAGAGCCAAAGAAGTAGGAGTTTTTATTTTCGAAAATCAAAACCCTTAATCATAACCTGGGGCAGGGTAGTTCTCTCAGTTGATCCAAGCACATCTTTACAAAACGAACAAAGACAGTGATGGTTCAGAACAATCAAAAGGACAGGCAGTCATCATCAAATTCATAAATGAAAAGCCCAAAAAGTCTAAACCTACAAAGGGGACTTATGAAACTGGGGCATCCCGCTGACTGTAATTCCAAAAAGGAAACAGTTCAGGCAAAAAAAGAAAGGGACAACAAAAAAGAGGTCTTACAAACCCTCAACAAAAAGGAATGACTACCTAAACAAAATAAGTTATCAACATCCGAACCATTATCGGAACATCAAAGCAAGGACTCGAGCAAGGTCTAACGCATGATCAACTGAGTTTAGGTTTGGAGAACATCATGAAGAGCGGGTGGGTACAAATAAATTTGAGCCTTTATCCTTTGTTTCTTAAACCATGAACCAGGCCACGATATAACCCTTAAAAGTCCTAGCTGAAGCATGGGTTAGTTCGAAAGCATACTGTCACGAAAGGTATCCTGACTCCTTAAGGCCTACGGTGAATACGGAGTTGACATCACGCTTTACAAACATTCATTTGTTTTATGAAAAATAATGCATTTTTAAAATCTTCAAGACAGACATGAGCTTTGCATTTTTAACATAACTTTGTTTGCATATGACTTTTTGTTTGAACAGCATAGAAATTCGCATGACGAAAGACTAATGAACAAGAGTATCTCCAATCAAGGGGCACGGCATGATCATGGTCTACTATCTGGGGCAGTTAAGTCAAGATCCAGAGAATCTCTCAAAAGGCCAAAACAGCCTGGGGCAAATCTCTGCCTGAGTCACTTGGGGCGCTCCAGCAACGAATCCCGCACGATCAGACACCTTCTGGCAACATGGCAACACAAGCAGCCAGGGGCACCTCCCTGCATTCTAAGAGAACGGCCATAGTCGTAAAAATACTACGCACAATCAAAGACCCGCTAGGTTGACATACCTAGGCAAAAATAAGGGCTTCCCGGCGAACCAAAAGGGTTCGGGCAAAATGAAGGGATGAAAATGGAAAAATATGTACACCCGGCAAGTCGAAAACCTGAAAAGGCGGCTTGGGCAAAAATGGGTATCCTGGTGGACTGAAAACCCGAAAGGGCGGTCCAGGCAAAAGTTAGGGATCAAAGCGTACGACTATGTCCTGTCATCTTGTCACCTGCCTACCAAAAGAAGGTTTGTCCATCAACAACTATCAAGCACCTCCACAGGTCTTCCTCTCCCCCCATAAGAAACAGGGGCAATAAAGAGCGGTCTAAGCAATCTGATTGTTATCCTCCAAGGTATCAGGGTAGGTTCCGTGGAAGAACATAACCAATACAGTTCAAAACTTCCCCAGAGAATCCAATCCAGTTCCCCAGAAAAGATGGAATTCATATCCCCAAGCAGCAAGCTTATCCCCAGTAAATTCTGGAAGCTTATCCCCTCTCAAGGCACGAACGCGTCGCCCGGCTTGATTTAAAGAGTTATTTCCTTAACAGGATATAACTGGGTTATCCTCAGCCAAAAACCACGGAAAGAACGTCGTCGCCGAAGTCTTCTTATCCTCAGCGAAGTCCATTCGTACTTCCAATACAGCAAGGTATCCTCAGCGAGTCATCCTCAACAATTCAGCAAAATCATCCCCCACAGGGTATTTCTTCCCAGCATGGTCGTTAGAATATCTTTTTCTCCCCGCAGAATCCTCCATTCGCCAAGTTTATTCCCCAACGGAGTTATCTTCTCCTACCGGTATACTTACAACTATCATCCCCAGCGGAAGCAAAAGCTATTCTTCCACATCAGCCCAGGATGCGACTTCCCGGCACCCGTCAAGGATTTATTCTCCTACGACGAAAACATACATTCATAAAACGTCACATACATCATTATAGCATGCATATGCATCATATTACACGAATCTCATTGATCTTGAAAACATACAGTTCATGCATCATGATTTTGCATACAATTATGTTCTACCTTTTCAGGAAAAAGATCAATACAAAAATGACTACTATCAACTATCGCAATTCTGTCTAGATATAGTTTCAGATGTAAGCCCAGCGATGGTGACGTTCTGATACTGCTTCCAGAATTCCTTCTCGATATAGTTTCAGATGTAAACCCAGCAATGGTGACGTTCTGATACTGCTTCCAGAATTCCTTCTCGATATAGTTTCAGATGTAAACCCAGCGATGGTGACGTTCTGATACTGCTTCCAGAATTCCTTCTCGATATAGTTTCGGATATGATCCAGATATGGTGACGTTCTGATACTGCTTCCAGATCTCCTTCCAGATATAGTCCAGATGTAAACCAGATATGGCAACATTCTGTCACTTATTCCAGTTGAAGATATTTCAAGACCTCCTCTAGTCCAGCTAAATCGATACCCAACAGATTTTTCTGATAAAGACTCAGCAGTCCCCTATGGTTCCCTCTCCAGCGGTGTGTGAGGTAGTAATCCCTTTTTCAGATGTTCCCCTCTCCGGCATGAGCGTGAGGTGATATTCTCTTATGGTCCCCTCTCCAACGGCGTGTGAGGTGGTAATTCTTTCTTCAGATGTTCCCCTCTCCGGCATGAGCGTGAGGTGATATTCTCTTATGGTCCCCTCTCCAACGGCGTGTGAGGTGGTAATTCCTTCTTCAGATGTTTCCCTCTCCGGCATGAGCGTGAGGTGATATTCTCTGATGGTCCCCTCTCCAACGGCGTGTGAGGTGGTAATTCCTTCTTCAGATGTTTCCCTCTCCGGCATGAGCGTGAGGTGATATTCTCTTATGGTCCCCTCTCCAACGGCGTGTGAGGTGGTAATTCCTTCTTCAGATGTTTCCCTCTCCGGCATGAGCGTGAGGTGATATTCTCTTATGGTCCCCTCTCCAACGGCGTGTGAGGTGGTAATTCCTTCTTCAGATGTTTCCCTCTCCGGCATGAGCGTGAGGTGATATTCTCTTATGGTCCCCTCTCCAACGGCGTGTGAGGTGGTAATTCCTTCTTCAGATGTTTCCCTCTCCGGCATGAGCGTGAGGTGATATTCTCTTATGGTCCCCTCTCCAACGGCGTGTGAGGTGGTAATTCCTTCTTCAGATGTTTCCCTCTCCGGCATGAGCGTGAGGTGATATTCTCTTATGGTCCCCTCTCCAACGGCGTGTGAGGTGGTAATTCCTTCTTCAGATGTTTCCCTCTCCGGCATGAGCGTGAGGTGATATTCTCTTATGGTCCCCTCTCCAACGGCGTGTGAGGTGGTAATTCCTTCTTCAGGTGTTTCCCTCTCCGGCATGAGCGTGAGGTGATATTCTCTTATGGTCCCCTCTCCAACGGCGTGTGAGGTGGTAATTCCTTCTTCAGGTGTTTCCCTCTCCGGCATGAGCGTGAGGTGATATTCTCTTATGGTCCCCTCTCCAACGGCGTGTGAGGTGGTAATTCCTTCTTCAGATGTTTCCCTCTCCGGCATGAGCGTGAGGTGATATTCTCTTATGGTCCCCTCTCCAACGGCGTGTGAGGTGGTAATTCCTTCTTCAGATGTTTCCCTCTCCGGCATGAGCGTGAGGTGATATTCTCTTATGGTCCCCTCTCCAACGGCGTGTGAGGTGGTAATTCCTTCTTCAGATGTTTCCCTCTCCGGCATGAGCGTGAGGTGATATTCTCTTATGGTCCCCTCTCCAACGGCGTGTGAGGTGGTAATTCCCTTTCAAGATGTTTCCCTCTCCGGCATGAGCGTGAGGTGATATTTCCTTTCAGATTATAATTCCCTATAGTTCCCTCTCCGACGGTGAGTAAGGTGACTCCCTTTGAGATTATAATGTCCTTTGGTTCTCTTCCTGACACTACGAAGATGGTAATTCTCACCAAGATTTTCTCAACAAGCGTTGTTGAGGTTGAAATCATTCGGGATTCTCTTACCATTCATGCTAAGGCAGTAACCATCCCTGGTTCTTTCATCAACGTTTGAAGCTCCAGACCCAGCTCCTGTAACCAGTCAGGACATATCTATATCAAGCATCTAAAATCAGCTCCTGCGACGTGTCAGGTACTCATTTTTCTGTTTTGCAGGTATGCAGGTTCTCGCTAAGGAATCTCCTACGCGATCAACGTCCAGATGGCATCTGTAAGCCCATCATCCTATCCAAGCAACATCCAAATGGCATCTATAAGCCCATTCCCTCATCATCACCGCTACTATGTGAGCGCAAATTTCTGGGCACTCTAGTGTTCAATCATCTTTTACCCTCGGATTACGAAAGGCACGTCAGCCAATCTGCATCCTCAGGTCTAAGAAGATTGAACAGGGGCAACTGTTGTACCCTAAAATTTGCCCTCCCATATTCATCAAGAATTGTCAAAGTCAAGATCACAAAATTCCCCAAGGGTTGTGCAGCTCAACTGTCTCCTAGACAGTCAAAACTAGGGTTTGGGTTCTGATCAAGGAAATGAACTTTTCAAAGGCCTAATCAAGTCTCATATGCCTACAAATGTGGTCAAGTATCCTTATATCAAGTTTCAAGGCATTCAGCTCAAAATTGCACAGTCAAAACCCTAGATTGCCCTACAGTCAACTGTAGGGGCAAAATGGTCATTTGACAGTCAAAAGTTCAAATTTTTGGTCAACATATCATTTTGAAGCCACAAACATCATTTGATCAATGCTTGATCATGATTCTCAAAATTTGGCTCAGAAATCATCAAAGATGCAAAAGTTGCTATATTTGGACAGCTGAAAAAGTCAACTGAAATTGACCAGGGCATAACTTTCACATAGATTATCAGAAAAATTCCATCCAAAGCTCATTTTGAAGAGAAAGACATTTCCTACAATTCATCTTCATGTTCCAAGTCCAAGAAATTCTCTCACAAAAAGTTATCAATTTCAACATTATAGGTCATTTTCAAAAGTCAACAAAAAGGGACTTTAAGTCAAAGACCATAACTTGAGATTGGTAAATCAAAATGACATGGGACCAAAGGCATTGGTTAAAGGACTCAAAGACCTTTCCAAAATGTCCAAGAACATGTGAAAAGCTTAAAAATTGACCAAGTTATGCCTTGTGGAAGTTGGGAAATGTTTAGGAATTTTGAAAAGTCAACATTGATGCAAAAGGCCTAAAAATGCAAATGGGCCCATTTTTCTTCCAAATTTCTTCATGCCAAGCCTATGCACGACCACTAGGCCCAAAGGGAAGTATTCTCATATTTTTTAATTATTTATTTGAATTAATATTAATTTATACTCATTTAAATGATTTTAATATATGAAAAATATCAAACTTAACCTAAAAAAATCTTTTCATGCATGTTTATTCATAATATTTCGTGCATATCCCAATTAGGCAAATTTGGATGAGATTTGGATCATGATTGAACAAAAACAACATGAAAAAAGATTGGAAAAGATATTAAGCAAATCAAATCTTCAAATAATGAATTGATGAGATTTTGTTGGTTTTTGTTGACCTAGAAGCCTCACTATATGATCCAGAACATAACCCTAAGCAAAAGAGACTGAAAGCTGCGCCCCAAACTCCATTGCACTCTTGAATTTTTTCATAAAAACTCAAACACTGAAATCAACCTTAGGAGTCGATTCAAGCTGCAATTTTCCTTCCATTAGCATCCTGAGACATCCTTGGACGTTTCCCAATCATAATCAACAAGCAAAACGCCTTGAACTGGTATCTGGAACTCAAACCGTACCAAGAAAATATTGAAATCGCATAGCATGATTTAAGCATCTTTTTGCATTTTTGCTTGTATATTCTTACTCCTTATGAAGTTTGTGAACTAACCATCATAATTAATTGAGTTTTTGTGGCATAAACATGATTTCACCATGAACGACATTAGGGTTTGGCAGGTTTCAAAATTAGGGGTTTCTTAATCAAGAAAAATCAGGACCCCTGGATACCATGGTTGAGTTCAGCGCACCAAGACGAAGAAGAATGCATACTCGCGAACAATTTATGATGCCCATGGTTCTATTCGCTATTTTCTTGAATCACCTCTAAAACAACGTTTCAAAACCGTTGCCCATGTGTTTCTTATTTCAGGAAAACAAAGAAGAAGAAGTCGTGTCTGAACCTGATTGGATATTTTGAATTTTCGCGCGAAATTCCAAAGCACTAACGCGTTCTTATTATATTGTTTATTGTTTATTGTATATTAATTGAAACACGCTTGGCTCAGTGGCAGCACGCTACGCTTGTAACCTTCAAGACCTGGGTTCAAGTCCCAGGTCTGGCAAAATCTTAATGTTATTTTTCAATACGTTATTCCATGCTACGCTAATATCCAGGTACACCATAGTCCCACCAACATCAACATGCCACGTCTGCTTGGAGGTCAATCTAAAGGTTGGAAGCTGAAGAACACCTACGCCTGGTCAAATGCATCATATGGAATCTTGAAAAGTCAATGGATTCAGATCTAAATGGGCCAGAATTTCCAGGCCTGAACCTCCTTATTTGGGGCAACACCCCACCCTGGTTTGCATTTTTATATTTTTCTTCTCACTTTTATTTTTTGTTGTTTTATTTATTTTATTGTCTTGACTCAATTAATTTATTTTTCTTACAAAATGTAAAAACACTAAAAAATCAGAAAAGGCCAAAAATTAATAAATATTTATATATTAATTATTTTCATGAATAAATAAAAATGTAGATTATTTAGTTTAATTAGGTTTTCAACTTTAAATTCTTTTTAATCAAAATCCAAAAAAAACATGTAGAATTAGGTTAATTGATAGTTTTAATGTCTTTTTAATTTTTATTTCTCACAATACTATTTATTTATTTTTATAATTAAAAATTGTACATAAATAATTTAGGGTTTAATTTAGATTATATTTTAATTCTTTCATAATAAATAAAAAATACTAGAATTAAGGTTTGCCGTTTAATTTAATTGAATTAATTCCTTTTCCCATTAAATCTAAAAAGCATAAAAATATCATTCTCATTTAATTTTAATTTCTAAGTCCTTATTAATTTTAATTATTTGCAAAAAGGGTCCAACGCCCATTGTTTTAATTTAATCGCGCATATTTACTTTATCGCTTATTATAATTTTGTATCTCTCCCAAGGCCATGTACATTTAAAATCCTCGCACTGTTATTTCTTCGCATTATTTATTTTCCGCTAAATCGGGTCCGGTTTATTTTGGCGATGTGGACCCGCGCCATTTGTAATAGTCTTAGATTTATTTTCCCGCAAAATATTTAACTGTTAATAAGCATGAAAGAATGTATGGCAATAATTAAAATCAAGCGTAGAACACGACAAATATGACAAGACAAATAAATGAAACATGACACACGATTCGCACACACCACCCCTAGGGTACGCCTCACTGTTGCCTTTCGAAAGGTGGTCGTCGAGTAGAAAACGTCTTAGTAAGTCCTCATGATCCGGGAACCTGGCATGAGGGTAGCTTCTAAGGTGTCTTCCCATTGCTCTGGTGATCACCATGTCCCTAAAAATCGAATTGACCCGAACACCTCCAACGGTGGTGCTACCTACCTCTCAATGGTGGGATGGCACTACTTTAAAGGACATTTACACAGACGAATTCCTTAGGGTAGGTAGGTTCTCAAGGGTACTTGCTCTAACTTCAAACAAACCAAAATCCTTTTCACACCAACACTTTTCAAAAGCTTTCAAAGCAAATTTTTCAAACACTCTGACGTATGAGTCGATCTGAACTTTTTCAAAGAAACTTTTTAAACCCACAGTTGAAAAGCAAACAAACAATTTTGAAAACACATTGAGCAAGTATCTAAGAGCCCATGGATAACCATGGATAGAAAGGGTGCTAATACCTTCCCTTTCTATAACCTACCCCCCGAACCGAGAGCAATCTCTTTAAAGGAATTTTTCTGTGCTTTTGTCCTTTCCATTTGGAGAAAATAAAAGACGGTGGCGACTCTTGCTTCCGCGACATTTCGCGAACCAGCGTTAAACAGTCAGTTCCAGATCCACCGATCACACTTAGGTGCAATTTAATTCGCATAGGTTCAAAACATTACACTCCGACCACTTGAATATTATAATTCTTTTAATTGAATTTAGTTTCTCCTTTAGTTTTAAACTTCTAAAAACCAAACGTGACAATTTCCTCCTTAGCTAAACTAACCCGTTTCATAACACTAGAGTGATTACGAAGTCCCGGTGGGTTCGACATCTTTTTATTACTACCGCGATAGACTGTGCACTTGCAGTTAAGATACCGTTAGACACATTAGGTCAATCGCACATCAAGTTTTTGGCGCTGTTACCGGGGACTTTAGTTTAGTCACTAGTGTATTCTGAAAACAACGCTGTCTAGACTAAGGCAATTTTTTTATTTCCCTCTGTTGTATGCCAAACACTCGTTCTCGAAGCGAGCCTTTGCATCTACAAATCTTGTCCCAGTTACTATGTATCACCCGAATTTTTTCTATAACCCCCACTCTAAGTATTTCGAGGAATCACAAGAATCCCATAAATCCGACCTCAAAATACTATTGGAGAATTTCAATGCATCACAGACCCATTCTCACCCGAATTACCTTTCCAACCACCAATCCCAACGTTTTGAGGAATCGCAAGAATATTATTATTCCAACCAAACTTATCCTCAACCAAATTTCCCCTACAATCACTACACCCAATATTTCGAGGAGACGCAAGTATCCTATAAATCCGACCTCGAAATATTAATGGGAAATTTTAATGAAATATCAATGATGACAAAGCGCTTTACGGAAACACAAAATGTGACTCTAACTCAATTTGAAGAATCAGAAGAATCGCATGATTTCAACTTCGAAACATCAATGGAGGATTCCGACGTGACGCTAATTCACTCTAGGTTAGAATCTCCGATGGAGCACTTTGTAGAGACACAAACTGTCCATAACGAAGAGTTTAGAAAACAAAGTCTTCAAAACAGTGAAAACTTTAGGCAACTGACCACTGTGGTTGAGTCGCTCGCGACCCACAACATAGCCTTAGAGACCCAAATCTCCCAGCTTGAACAAAACCTTCTAGGACCCTTCCCTGAGGAGAAATTGGATGTTGTAACAACCAGTAGTGAAAAACAAGTTGAAAATCCTAAGGAGAGCGATAATGAGGTTGAGGAGAGTGATAATGAAGTTGAGGAGAGTTCAGACGAGGAAAGAGTAAAGATTAAGAAAAATCCTCCAACACCATCTAAAAGGGAGGTTGTAGAAGAGGCAGAAAAGGGAGCACCTATTGTTATGCCTCACCCCTATACCCCACCGTTTCCTTTCTCGAAAAGTTTTATGGAAGCTCAGATAGACTCCAAATCTAAAACGTATGTTGAGGTATTGGAAAATATCCACACTAATGCACCCTTGTTGGAAGTCTTGCATAAAAAGAGAAAATTAGAGGACCGTGAAACTAGGGATATAATTACTGTTAAGAAGGTAAGGTTAACCTTTGAGGTGGTGGATGAAATCACTAAGCCCAAACTTGAAAAGTTGATACTTAGGATAGATCCAGAACCACCACCACAAGTTCAGAAGAATGAACCACCCCACAGAAGAAAGAAAAGAAAAGGTGAGGGATATGTGAGATGGCTTGATAAGTGGCCATGGAAAATGACAACTACTAAAAATTCAACCGAGGAGTCATCCTCGAGAGAACCACTTATTTGTTAATTGTTATTTGTTTCTATTTATTTATTATACTTTTCGTTTTTGCATTTATTCCTATTTAAGTTTTATTTTTCATTTTCTTTCTTTTGTTATAATTTTCATAAAACTGCTGCTGATTTCAAAATAATTTTAATTGCCACAGGATTTCTGAAAAGTTTTTGTTTCTCTTCTACCTTCTATCCTGACTTGTTTCCCTGACTAACACTAATCATGGAACCAAAACCACATAATTTCTTGGAAACAACCTTTAGAGGTAGAAACCAAAAGAGAAAATTCGAGGAATTATCAAAAAGAAACATTGGTATGACACTTTATTATGATGAACCCACTATGAATGCTTTAGGTATATTGGATAGTATTCTGTACTTGTTTAACCAGCTGGGGTGGGAAAAATCCCACATTAAGAATAGGTTTGCCACCTACCGTGAGCTCACCTTTGAATTTCTAAGCTCACTAGTCCATATACCCGAACATGGAAAAGGAACCCGAAAAGGATTTATAAGTTTCCGTCTCTTTGGCATTGATTTTGTTTACACTCATAAGGAACTAGATGACCTGTTAGGATTCCCTAGCGGACCTTTTGCTTACTCTACTACCCAGGTTGAACTGATGGATATTGAGCTAGATTACTTTTGGGGGACTTTAACTGGTAATTATCACCCTGACCCGGATAACATGGATAATGATGAGATACATAACCCTGCTATCCGGTATTTTCATAAGATTCTAGCCCACACTGTATTCGGGAAAGAGGAGAACCGTACTACAGTGTCTAAGGATGATATATTTTTACTATATTGTATGAACCAAGGCCAACCCGTTAATGCCGTGCCATTCCTAATGCAAACGTTTTACCGCATTATCGATAAGCCTGATGAACCAATCATCATAGGTGGCCTGGTCACAATGATTGCAAATGCCCTCGGCCTTAGACACCAGCTAAATAGATGCCCACATTTTGGTACGATTCGTCCTATGAATATTGCTTTTTGCTTTGACCGCCGTATAATAGCAAACCATGATCACCCACCTTATGAGTATTTGATAAGAGATGAAGTTTTAAACCTATTCACCCTTCTAAACCATAATAAAGTAAGTGACCATAACCGTGATAACTGGCTTTATGAGCTAAACCCACCCGACCACCCTCCTACACCTGAGACACCACAAGATTATCAAATTTATGATGATGTTATGTCCGACATGGGTGACCCTGAGACTCCTCCTGGTTACTACGAAAACTTCAACATGGCAGAGGCCCATGAAGCCTCTGAAACAACCAAGAAGGATTACACTGATAATCTGAATAAAATTGTTACCACACTTGATACCTACCAGACTAACATTAATGGAATAAAAGATGAAATAAAAAGCATGCGTCTGGAGATATTCGGATTAATTGACATAACTGTGGAGCAATTTTATCACATTCATAATACACTCGAAGACATAAAAGCAAAGCTTGGATGAACTCACAAAAAGCAACTCTAGTTTTATATTTCCTTTTGTTTTGTTTCTAGGAAGTTTTCCATTTTCGCATATTTTCAGTTCGTTTTAATTTGGAACAAATTTACTTTTATGTAGTTTTTGAATTTCTGGTGTTGAACAAGAAAATTTATGGAATCAAAGTTTCAGTTATTTAGTATTCATTTGCTAGTTTCATCTATGCCAATTATAATGCGATACATAAAATTACGAGCTTTTCTCTGATCGATTGATGTTTTGATGTTTTGGAATATATATATCTGCATTTGCTTGGTATAACACTGAATGTATACTGCTATTGAAATGCCTCTATGTAAAGATAGGATGTTGCAGAATTGGTACAAAACTGTCTGCTAAAAATTACATATTTTGCTGCTGTTACGACCGTCACAACCCCCTTACGATCGTCACACGCCTTTTAGCGTGTTACGACCGTCATGCCTGTGTAACGACCGTAACACGGGGTATATCATTAACCCCTATAGCAGACATGAGCTCTTCTTCTTCAACCTTTCCCTCTTCCTCCACTACTTCAAAACCGTCCCACTACCTCCATCAATCCCCACTCACACCACTTAACTCACCATTATTCTCCACTAATTTTCAAACTTCCCATTACTTTCCCTCATTATGTATACATCTCATAAACCGTATCCCTCATCAATTCCAACCCACAACCCACTCTCTCTAACACTATTGCATGCAAAAATGACAAATGTAAACCAGCAAATTCCAGGCATCCACTTACGCGATGGTGAACAAGGTGAAACCCAGCGCACGAAGTTCTTGAAGTTTCAACACCGAGGCCTCCATCCCACTAGGTACGTCGACATTGACTGCCTCAGAGACCTTGGATTGCTTCAAAGTGTCCAACATCTCCTTCAAAATGTCAACCTTTGGACCCTCTGTAGCCAGCCCCAACCCACGTACGAGAATCTCACTCTCGAGTTCCTCAGTTCCTTCTGCTACATCACTCCAAATGGTCCAACAAATCAACTTACTGGTGCGGTAAGGTTTCACATTTTCTGAACCGAATACGACTTCTCTCAGAATGCATTCGGTCGATTACTCGACTTCTGTACTGATGAAGGCGCTCACCTCCGTGTACCTGACACCTTCCATGAGGAATCCTTTAATCTATGGCATAGCCTGACCAACAACCGTGCTAGCTCCTACGATCACCTCAATGCCACACAAATTCACAATCCTGCCATTCTATATTTCCATCGCCTCCTGTGCAACACCATTTTCACAAGGGACAGTAACCATAAGCTCAACTCCAAAGAGCTATTCTTCATGCACTGCGCGTTCACCGATCAGAAAATCAACGCTGCACCCTTCCTCTTGGCCCATATTCATTCCATTTGCACTCGAGGCGACAAACCTTTCTACTTCGGAGGGCTTGTCACTTCTATTGCCTTGGCTTTGAATCATGGCGATACCCTTGCCCATCTGCCTTCCAGAGCACCGGTTTTGCTCACCTTGGACCATTGCAAATCTGCTCATCTCATTCACGAGCGGGACGACGGCAAGTTCAATCCAGTGATCCGTAATGTTGTTTATTCTAACATTGTTCTGCCTTGCAGGGACCGTATCGATCCACACAACCGAGCCAATTGGCTATTTGATGCCCCTGGCAGCCATGCTCCCGTGCACGATGACCAGCCGGATGCTCCAACTGACGAGATCCAGGAGGAATTGGACCGCGAAGCACCTTCTCCCGACATTCCTGAGTCCTCTTCTGCACCACCTCCTTTCACTATGGAGGACATCCTCAAAGCCCTCCATCAGCAAAATCAGATGGCTGTAGCTCTTGAAAGGAAGCATCAGGAGCAGTATGACACTCTATATGCACAGAACGTCCAAATTCTGAGCGGCCAGCGCAACGTCAACGAGAAACTGGACGAGGTTTTCTGTGAGCTTAATGCCTTACGGATGGACGTAACTGCTCTTGGCTCGCATGATACCGACCTTGAGGCCACACCTACCCGACGCTCCCGCACCCGAAGCAGAGGCAAAGGACACCAGTAGTTTTCTTTTGTTTTTGTTCATTTCCCTTTCCGTACCGTTTTTCTATTTGTAATCCTTCCTACCATATATCATGACATTGAGACAATGTCTGATATAGTGTGGGAGAGGCACTATGCTTTTCATTCCGCATTTTCTTCATGTTGCAAATTCTAGTAATTTTATGGTAATTTTATGATATTTTCAAGTTTTTCAAGTTTTCCCCGTATTATAAGCCATACCAAAAAAAATTCTCTGTTCGCATAGCTCGACATACCTACCTTAAACGGAAACCTAGTTAGGAAGACGAGAGCGAGTAAACAAAATCAATACGATTATGACACCGCAAACATCCTGCTTATGCAACCCGTCTAAACAAAACGTTATACGTACACCTCGATTTTTAAGTTCTGAAGTAACCCCTAGTAGTTTATACTAGCAATCAGCACCGTCTGGACACAAACCACGTGGGGAGCCGATGAATATAAGTGTTTGATGCCTAATAAATGAAACACCCTTCTCATCTCGATTCTAAACAAAGAAAATCTTGTGCCAAAAGACAAAGATCACATACGAGACATAAGTATAAGAGAAGAAGTCCATTGTTGGTTGGTTCAGAGGTATCTGGTTCTGAACTTGGTAGGGCGTGCTACAGCTCGATCCCCCGCAACCTCCGATTTGGAAAAATATAGGGTAACCACATCCGTATACCAGACCCCGTGACAAAAATAGGATCAAAGTCACTAACCGGCTACTCCACTACGTGCGTGCAAAGACAAAGGGCTTAATGTGATTGCGCCAGAACGAAACCGGGCGAAAAAGCACGAGAGGATCGAGGTTGAAATGTGACGAAACGATTAAGCGGTTTTTTAAAGTGGAAATACGCGACTCAATTGTGTCATTGGCATATCACTAACGTTTCACTCAAGTACCGGCCGACTGACGGTTGGTTTTATGTGTTTTATCTCGAAAATCAAAGGTATGTCGTGCATGTGCGCCTGACGAACACTTGTCCGATTTTTACGACTATTTGCTTGAGGACAAGCAAAGGTTTAAGTATGGGAGGATTTGATAACAAGAAATCGTATCATATATTTACTATGAAATTAAACCGCTTTATATCGCATTGACCCGATTAACTCCCGAATACTCCGAGTTTTCTATGATTTTATGCAGGTACAACATATCTCAGCTTAAACTAGAAAGAAACGTGAAATGTACAAGATTGCGGCCAAGACCAGAAGAGAAAAGATAAATCTGTCAAAAATCCAAAATTTGCTGCTATTATGGTCGTCACACCCTTGCCACGACCGTAAGACACTTCAGAAGCGTGTTACGAACGTCATGCATTGGCCACGACTGTTACGCGCTATTTCATGGAATCTGCACGTAACACACCAGCCACGACCGTAACAAGCATTTTATTAGTTATTTTGAACGTGCAGTACGTGGTCAAGTAACGAAGCATGTGTGCCTTATTTTTCTCCAACGACCAAGACCACCTTCTCCTTATTTTTCTCAGCAAGCCAAGAATCTAGCAACGTGAAATATAATCCCAACTATATTCATTCTCTATAAATAGCTTGGACTTCAAAGAAGAAATTACATAGTTCAGTTCAGAAAGTTCTTGCGGAAGCTCTGCCGATTTAAAACCCGATTCTATTTTCCGATTTTATTTTGTTCTTGTTATTCCCTTTCCTTTCAGAACCTTTAATAGCATTTCCAACATCAGAAAATTGCTATTGTAGTTAGGATTTCTTTCAAGCCTTAGCATTTTGTTTATTTAATTTTCATTCCGACGTTCCGATCTTACCGGCTTATGGAAGAAGGATCTAGGATATTATTGCTTTTCAGGTTTTTTATCGTATTCAATATAATTGCAATTTATTTATGTTAAATTTCTGTTCTTTATTTATAATGCATGTGTTATTGTTTTCTGATTTTATTTCCCGCATTTTAATTTCGAGCATTATGAGTAGCTAAATACCTGTAGTCGGGGTGTGATGAAATAACCGAATGAATTAATGTATTTCTAAGCTAAAACCTTAATTAACTTAATTTCTGGCCGCGACTTTTTATAATTAAAAATCAAGCTTTTTGTTACGAGAGTAAGGAAAGTAAAATAGGGAGAAATCAAGACCACGAGAGTGTGAGGTTTTAACCGGATAGCTAAAGTTAGGCATTCGATTTAAATACAGTGAGAGCGCTTTAAAACGAATTAGATTTATTTAGTTTTCAAAAAGATGCTTTCTAAACACTTATGGGCTAGCGAGAGCAGACATTTGGCTTTAGGAGTATGATCCGAGGTAAGACCACGAGAGTGTGAATCAAGGGTTTTTAAACAGATAAGTACTACAAAACAATTTAAGTTAAATATTTTTATATGCTTAGGTGCAATTTAATTCGCATAGGTTCAAAACATTACACTCCGACCACTTTAATATTATAATTCTTTTAATTGAATTTAGTTTCTCCTTTAGTTTTAAACTTCTAAAAACCAAACGTGACAATTTCCGCCTTAGCTAAACTAACCCGTTTCATAACACTAGAGTGATTACGAAGTCCCTGTGGGTTCGACATCTTTTTATTACTACCGCAATAGACTGTGCACTTGCAGTTAAGATACCGTTAGACACATTAGGTCAATCGCACATCAACAGACGCTCATGGATGTGATAAAGTGAGAAGTAACCTCCAAGAGATGATGGATGAAGGTCTTGTCCATATAATCAGACCAAGGGATGAATATGAATATGTTAATATGATTGAAGACTATGATGTCGAGTCTAAGACTCTTGATGAGTTCTTTTCTTCATATGAGTTTTTGTCCGATGATGAAGTTGCATCTGCTGTTGATTTCTTTTATTCAGATGATTTTTTGTTAGACGATGAGTTTTTATCTTCTGATAAGTTATTTTCTGATGATGAGTTTGTGACTATGGATGTTGGTGTTCAAATCCCTACTAAAGCATATGCTAGATATGTCAAGGAACCTACGATTGAAGAGCTCAATACTGTGACTCCTAGAGAGATACATGAAAAATGGGTTCAAAGAAGACTGATTAATTTTAGCTGTTATTGATGTCTAGAATATGCAAAGAAATCGTGGGGTTGCACTGCTTTAAGGAGTGATCTCGAGATAATAAAATGATCAGTTTTGTTTAAAGAAGGAGTGATAACTGTTATCGCTGATAGAAAAAAGATTGTTGAAAAGTTGCGTGCTCCCTTGCCAACCTTGGAACGGACTTCTGATACAGAGAATGAGATCATTGTTTACAAAGGAGTAGTTAACCTGCCGCTCAAGCATGTATGAACTTTGGTGAGCTTGATTGAAGGATAACCTAGAGTTTAAGGATGATTAGCCTTCTTAGTTTATTAGCATATTTTCTGCTTTCTCATTTGTAATTTTTCTTGTTTATCATTGCATTTTTTGCAGGTAAGAACTTGTCTGCATTTGAATGATTATCTTAATACAATGAATATGCCTGTCTTGAAGAAATACATTTGTTTCACTCGTATTTGTTTTCGATTTTAAATTTCTTTTTGCATTGTGATACCAACTTGTTACCCATTCTCTTGCCTAGGCAGAGATTGAAGGGAGGATGGTGATATTAAAATGCAAAAATTTTGGTTGTATGCTTTTGGATAAAATCTTGTTGGCGGTGTACATGCATTGTTTCAAAATTCCCAAACACCAGAGATATAAGGGAGTGAAACCCTCGTTAACCCCTTTGAGACTTGAAGTAGGAGTTTCTTATATGTTCATAAAAAACACTTATTTTTAACCCAGGGCAGGGTAGTGTCCAATTAATTAGATCGAGCATTCAAAACTTATCAGGAGTGCACATCTGAGGATCAACCATAATGGGTGTTATCCTTCAAAAGGTTTAGGAAATCCGAAACCGTAATGGTTAACCTTCACATATCAGGAGGTTAACAGATAGAGATGCAAAAATGATTATCCCTCATCGATCATGGAGTGAGGCAGCCACAATCACTTTCAACAAATCGAAGATGACTCAGGATCACACAACTTGTTCAAAAGAGATAATAAAAAAAGAAAAAAAGAAAAGAAAAAAGAGAATAGGATATTGAGAATTGAAGGATAAGGTTGTGTGATCAGACACCAAAGCCAAAAAAAAGAGTGATTGTCATGTCCAAGAAACCTCAGTGGTTCCTCAACCATCACAAACTCCTCTCAAGAGATGAGTGCTCGTACTAGATTAACTGAATTTAGGAATGGAGAACATCACGAAAAATGGGTGGGCACAAATAAACTTTGAGCCTTAAAATATTTTTTCTGAAAACCGTGAACCAGGCCATGTTATAACCTTCAAAAGTCCTAACTGAAGCAGGGTTTATTTTGAAAGCATACTTCAACGAGATAACGTTTCCCGACTCCCATGATTTTTGCTAAATAGTTGTGTTGATATCATATTCTTTTGTTGTTTTTCATACTAAAATCAATTTTGCATCCTGGCTAGTGATTCTTTCACAAGGTTTTGCGACATCTTTCAAATAAAATCTTCAAGACTTACATAATTGTTGCATTAGAATTATCATTCTTAGAATAAACATTTTTCTCCTTGTAAAACAATTGCTTGATATCAATGAGGCTTATATTTGAGTATCTCAAAGGGCATGTTGTCGAAAATAGTTATTGAGCAAAGAGTATGCAACATTCAGTCGATCTGGGGCAATTGCATTGAGATTTGACAAGTCTCTAGAAGCCTGCTGGTCAGGCATATCGTCTTAAATCCATGCATTCCAGGGCACCAAGGTTGTTTCCAAGGGAATTTCCATATTTTTGCAAGATAATTACTTTGTTTTCTTCTAAGTTATGGTGTGGTGTTGAGTTTGTGATCCCATTTCTCCAGTTAAGTCTTGATTCAGGTTTTCTCCGAGAAGTACTCTCTATTTTCTCTTGCTGGAAGGTGCATGCTTTCCCTACGTTTATGCTCAGAGGTGTTGGGTTTGTAATCCTATGTTCCCCAGTTAAGTCTTGATGCAAATTTCTCTAGATGAATATGATCCCTCTTTCCCATCCAAGTGTTGATCAAGCAGATATTGTAAAGATGTGTTAGCATTTTCTTAGATGCTAGATTCATTCTCCCTTTGTATGTTGATGTAGAATCTCTTGCAGAGCATTGCTCCTTCCAATTATGACATTGTTGCTATTGTATGCCCCCAAGTATCCGGACAAGTGCAATATCTTTTCTTAAAAGTGTTGAGACAACTGTTAACTTTTTAGGTTTTCTCTCTCCAAGTGTTGAGTTTGATTTAAAATCCCCATAATTTTGACTTCTTGTTATGATGTTAACTTCTTAACTCCCTAGATGAATCAAGGATGATGTTTCCATTTAAGGTTATTATCCCCATGAAGTTCCTTTCATCTTCCCTAGTGAAGTCAGTAAGACACCCCTAGTTGAATTCTAGATGATGTGGCATTGTCTTCCTAAGTGAAGTCTGTATGATATTCCCCGATTAAGCTTGGAGTAGTTTATCATATCCCTGCAACTTTATTTGTTTATTTGCTATCAGATTATGCTCTGATTTTTTTCAAGCTATACTTCTCTTCCCAGTGAAGTTAATCCTTAAAGTAGGACTTTGTTTCCTTAGTTGGTTGCTTACTCTCTTACAAAATCTTCATCATGGATGTTACTTGGCTGAGTGTTGTCTTTACCCAAGTGTTGTTTCATCTGGTTCTCCCCAGTGCAATATGTCTGTTTTGTCAGCATGTACATGATAACATTCAAACACTCATACATATATCATGCATTTCTGAATTAAAACTCATGGTTCATTTGCAATCATTGATGTTTTTATTGGCATATTATCCTCTTTGTAGAGTTATGTTATCCTCTCTTTAATAGAGTGTCAACCTTAAGCAGAAAATGTATATCCTTTCAATTTCCCCACTGAGTTATCCCTCATGGAAGAATTTTGCTTTAGCCTTCCTTCCCAGCTCATTATCTAGATATAATTTGATTCTTATTTGAGTTTATTCCTCATTGGATGGTTTCTTGGTTGATTGTTTCACTCCGGTTTGTTTCTGGTTTAAATTTTTGGTCCCGACAACAATATTATTTTGATCCCTATAGGCTATGAGCCTTGGGGTGAGAATGCGCATTTATTTTGCACGTGAAGACTTTATCCCCTCAGTAGGAATGTGTTGGTATTTCCCCATGAAATCAAAATTCATTTCCTAGCAGTGTTATTGCAATCCTTTTCGTAACAGCAAGTGGTGTTCTCCTTATTTGAGTAACCTGTACTTCCCTAATAAGTCTGTTAATGCCAGAGAAGATGTTTTTTTTACTCCAATGAATGGTAGTCTCTATGTTATGGGAGATAGTTTTTTGTTGAGATTGGCCGTACTTCGATGATAAAGACAATTTGTTGAAAGATCCTTATAGCAGTTATTACTCTTTTCAAGTGATATCTTGATCAAAGAAGAAATTGTTACTTCTCAGTGAAATCTAGAAGTTGGTAAGATTTGTTACCCTTTTCAAGCGGAATGCCTCAGTTAAAGAAGAATTGAGACCCGTTCTAGGTGGAATACCATAATTTTGGGAAACTTGTTATTGTTCTATGTTTTTTCTACCTTCATCCTTGAGTCAGTAGTTCATCGTTATTCGTTAGTAAATATTTATATCTTTCTCCTCATTGGACCTCATCCCAATAGAGTTGAACTGTTTACAGTCATAAGTACTGATGCCAACCCTTTTTTCCCGGTCATGAGTACTGATGTCAATTCCTTTGTTACCAATCATAAGTACTGGTGTCAATCTCCATTGTTCCCAGTCATAAGTACTGATGCCACTCATTGTTCCCAGTCATAAGTACTGATGTCAACCAATTGTTCCCAGTCATAAGTGTTGATGTCAATCCTTTGTTTCCAGTCATAAGGACCGATGTCAATCATTTGTTACCAATCATAAGTACTGATGTCACTCTTTGTTACAAGTCATAAGTGCTGATCCAAATCTCTTTGGTGCCAGTCATAAGTACTGATGTCATCCTTTGTTCCCAGTCATAAGCACTGATGTCAACCAATTGTTCCCAAACATAAGCACTGATGTCAACTTTTTGTTACCAGTCATAAATACAGATATCAATCCTTTGTTCTCAACCATAAGTGTTGAAGTCAATCAATTGTTCCCAGTCATAAGTACTGATGTCAATCTTTTGTTCCCTGCCATAAGTACTGATGTCAATCCATTGTTCCCAGTCATAAGTGTTAATGTCAATCCATTGTTCCCAGTCATAAGTGTTGATGTCAATCCTTTGTTCCGAGTCATAAGTAGTGATGTCAACAAATTATTCCCAATCATAAGTACTGATATCAATCCTTTGTTCCCACGATGTCAATCAATTGCTCCCAGCCATAAGTGCTGATGTTAACCCTTTGATCCCAGTCATAAGTACTAATGTCAATCATTTGTTCCCAGTCATAAGTACTAATGTCAACCAATTTGTTCCCAGTCATAAGCATTGATGTCAATCATTTGTTCCCAATCATAAGTACTGATGTCAGTCATTTGTTACCAGTCATAAGTACTGATGTCAACCAATTTGTTCCAAGTTATAAGTACCAATGTCAACCAATTTGTTCCCAGTCATAAGCACTGATGTCAAACCTTTGTTCCCAGTCATGTCATCCTTTATTATAGGTCATAAGTACCAATGTCACTCTTTGTTCCCAGTCATAAGTACTGATGTCAGTCCTTTGTTCCCAGTCATAAGTACTTATGTCACTCTTTGTTACTTGTCATGATTATAGATGTCAAACCTTTATTCCCAGTCATAAACATTGATGTCAATCATTTGTTTCTAGTCATAAGTAATGATGTTAATCATTCGTTACCTACTTCAATACTGATATTTACCGTCATCTCTGAGTCTGTATTATCTCACTATTTCTACTCGCATCCTTTGGGTTGGTAATTTTTGATCCCCAGTGAATTGATGTTACTCTCGTTTTTATATATCCTCTATGAGTGGGTAGTTCACAGTTATTTATCGATCGTTGTTACCAATTTCTTTTTCCTTGTTTATTGAGTTGATATTACTTTGTCACCTCTTTGGGATTTACCCTCGTAAAGTTAAGTCTTCTTTTACCCAGCATAGTTGTTTTTTCTCTAACAGAGTTAAGTTTCTTTCCCGAGTTGAGTCGGTAAACCTTTTTAATGGTTACCTCCTTGTTAGCTTGTGGCTTACATTGTTAAGAATTTCCGTTGTTGAAATCTTACTATGCATTTGGATTCTTTAATCGAGATTTTGGTTTTTCCTATTCATAATCATCCCCCAAAATCATGTTATTCCCCAGTGATTTATTTTCCTGGTGGAACTCTCTTCATTAGGCTGTCTATTTTATTTTTGCCTCCCCAATGGTGTTATATGTCACCTTTGGAGTTACTCGTTTGCATTCATAATTATAAGCATTGCATAGTTTGACCTAATTGAGCAAGTTTGAAGATGAAGATAGGGTTTTTTATGTATTCAAGTATTTTCAATCGCGTCAAGATGAAGATTTTAACCTTCGTATCTACGGATAGAAAACACTTAAATAAAGGCAGCTGTTATACCCCAATTTTCGCCCCTAAGATCTCTCATCATCTCATATTATCAATACATCAAGATCACATATTATGGATGATTCTCCCTTCTACTTCATCCTATATTTAAGTTTGATCTTGAGGGATCACCAAGCACATTTAATTGAATATCTTGTACTTGTGCATTTTATGTTAATAAACTTTTAACTAACATCAAAATATGTATATATGTTTCTTTGGATGTTTATATTGTAGGTGATGACACAATTGCATCCATCTCACCATCTAAACTAGGGTTTTGAGGGATAGTCCCCAGTCAAATGGTTGTTCATGAATTTCAAGAGTTTGAGCTTCAAGGCTATGTTGATGACACCATATTTCTTTGGTTTAAAGAACTCTCTCCATTTCATTTAGGGTCAAGCTTGCTTCAAAGAGAATGACATTCATCAAGAAGATTCATAGGTTCATGTGTTTATTTCCATGCCTTCTTCAACAAGTTTCATTGAGACTTAAGCTCCATATTTGAGGGTTATTCAAGATAAATTCATTTCAAGGTCTAATGTGATCCATCATGCTCTATTTTTCAAAGAAATTTCAAAAGATTCAAGGTTGATTCATCAAGTTTGACCTAATTGAGCAAGTGCTTGATTCAGTGATCACAAGTTCATAAATCTCTCAATTTTCAATATTTTGAGTTGGTTCTTTTTTCTATGAGTTCTTATAATCAACTACAATAACTTCTCTTTATATGAAAAGATCCAATTGTACAAGGAAAGTCATCAAAATTTTAAAGGGGTTACAAGTCATTTTGACACTCTCTGAGCTAGGGTTAGCTAACTTCCAAGGACCATATGTTACTCATTTTTTGAGCTTTTTTATTGATTCCAAAGCAATGATTCTCTTTGAAGAGTCCTTAACAACTTCTCTTCAAGGATCTAAGGCTAGTTTTGAATGGAAGATCACCAATGGTTGAAGAAGATTACAAGTACTTTGAAAAGGTTATCAAATTATCTTGTGTGACTCCAAAGGATCATAACTTGGTCATATTTTATTTCCTTGGGCTCATTCTCTTTCATAATAAACTTGACGATGTCTACTACAACTTTGTTTCAATGTGCAAGACTTAAAAATGTTTGGAAAGTCATTAAAGAATTGAAAAGATTATAGGTTTTTTGTGAATTTCCTTAAATTTGTTCCTCATATTCCAAAGACCACAAATATTTCAATTTTTATGATTTTTGAGTGACCTCAATTCCACAATTTAATTTGAAGAGTCTACTTCATTTCACCTTCAAGGATCAAGATCAAATTTTGAGTGGAAAGACTTTTAAGATTGCAAGACATTATAGGTTATTTTGAGGCTCCATACTTAGAATTTTTCTAAGTACAAAATATCCATGTGTTTTTTCATGATTTCAAATGGATATAACTTTCTGCTCAAGCATCCAAATGAAAACTTTCAAAATACATTATCAAGATTGATCATCCAGATTTCCAAAGAACCCAAGATTGCATCATAAAGCCTCCTGAGTTACTTGCACCATGGTTACAAAGTTGGTACCTTGAAATTGAAGTTTTCTTCAAAAGTTAGAATTTGATTTTCATAATGTGCATTCTAATCACCAATTTTGTGCATGTTTTCCACTTAAACATGCTTAACAAACTTGCTCATACTTGTTTAAGCATTAAAACGCAGGAATTGAGTGAACTTTGATGGATTACAAGTCACATTTTGCTTATGATGCAGGTGCACACGAATTTCACTCATAATTGATCATTTCTCTCATTTTTGTTTCCATTATGCTTAGCTATAAATAAGAGATACATTCCACTCATTTCCTCAAGCTTTGATAGCCAAAATCACGCCGCCAAGATCCCACACGAACTCTTGATCTTGAATTTCAATTTCTCATTTACTTATTTTAATTCACAAAAAGCTCCACTCATATATCTTCCTTGACACTCATTGAAGCTAACCAGACCATTAGCAAGAAGAATCGTGCATATAATCGAGTTACAGAAGTTCAGTTGCGTAGCCAATTTGTTGAACTTCATTCAGATATAATTCTCCACCATTTCACTTCAAATAAATTTCTAAGATGTAGTATATTCTTCTCTAAAGCTCATGCTTCTTCTGGTTTCAATTTTCATGGCGAATTGATCATTTAATTTCAAAACTAGTTTTCACTTTTATTTTTGGTTTTTTCCAAATCGACTATGCTAAAATTTAAATACATATTTCGTGAGGGTACAATTATCTTTTTCTTGATGAGACAGATCAAATGGCACCGATCTGGACCTCTAATTTTTCCATTTCTGAAACCTACAACTCACGCGTGGTTAGAGTTTGAAGATGACCAGCGTGTCATCTGTCATATCCCAAATTTTCCCTACCCTTACATTATATTTAGGGTTCTATTTAAATAAATCATATTATATAGTTTTTATTTCTATGGGGGAGTAAAACATGGAAGAGGGGTGTATTGATCCAAAATGGACCATCAATATCTGATGGCCCATTAGGTTTTAAAAAAAGTCTATTTCAAGTTAAAAAGATAGGTGCATTGTTATAGGGGTTTGTATTTTAATTAAGAGCTTATGGGCTTTCTAAAATTAGAAAGATCATTTTTGGTCTCTTGGCCCATTACAAGTCCAGCCCAATTCTACCTCATTAAGATTTTTTTTTGGGCCTTTCTAAATTAGAAATGCCCATGTAAAAATTACGGTCCATCTTAAATGTTGGAATAAGGTAGGTGTGTGTTTTAATCAAGGAGGTTTGGACAATTTGTTTTCTTTTGTTAAAGCCAAATTATATAAGTAGGTCTGTTTCAGTTTTTATTGTTGAAAATTATACATAATTATTACTGAAGTCTTTATTTTATTATTAATTAAAATTCATTATCAGTTTTATTTGAGAAAAAGCAGTGGCTATGAAAAGCCAAAACTTAGAGCCTTTAAACAAGCAACCCAGGCCCAATAAAAAAAAACGCGCATGGCCCAAAACCAAAAAACATATAATGTATAGAATGATCAGAAAAAACATGCTTTAAAAAGAACAGTTATTGTTGGGATTAAGGAAAAAGTAACACTTATGTAAAGACCAAGAACAATCACTGTTCAAATTAACAAAACGAAATCAAATCAAATACTTCCTTATTCAAAAACCTTTATAGAACATAATCAATACAAAACTCAAACACAAAAACTAAATCGGTCTAAAATATGAAACAAAATTAGATTTGCAATCAAAATATTGACTAATACAGAAATAAATCAATTCTAATAAGAACTTATACATATAAAAACATTTACAACACAAATCATTACAATCTGGAATTTCCATAATTCTAAAAATAATGACAAATTCATAACTTAATTTCCTAAAACATGAACCCTAAAAAATGGTATAAAAACGTAAAAAAATACATAACAGGGGGAGAAATTTATAGAGAAAAAAGGAAAAATTGAAAAGGAAAGAGGCGGAAGAACAGAAAGAGAGCTCGCTCCATTTGCGCTCGCTGAAACCCTTGAAGCACCGCCGCTCCTTGGAAACCTAAGGTTTCAACATCTGAAACCCTAACTTTATCCGCCGTTGCTATCACCTTCATCGCTGCCTCACTTGCCAAATAGAAACAGAAGATTAGCAAAGGCCCTGATTGGAAGAAAACGTAAAGCACGGAGAACGGTCATGGCCGGAGGTAAAACGGCTTAACTTTTTTTCATTGTTGGTGTACGATTTAGGTTGTAAGGGATAAAGTAGATTTAGGAGGTAAGGGAAGAAGAAGGGCTGCCGCCGGCTATGTTTAGGGTGGTTGGCTCTGTTTAGGGTTGAGAGGAGAGAAAAGAAGAAACGAGACAGAGAGAGAGAGGAGAATAGGAATGAAAAATGAAATTTTGTTTTACAAAAAAAAAATTGTGTCCATAGATTTAGTACACGCTGTCACACGGTTACTAATACGCGCTTTCAGTCATCACCATCATACAATACTAAAACGCGTTCCTATTAATCTTACGGTACTCCTGTCCATACCTGAACCAAATGGACCCGTCCCAAACCATTATGGGCCTGGCCCCTATCTAAACAAACCCCCTCCTGTTTTATTTTACTATTCAGCACATAAATGCATACCCCCTTCCTTTTGAGTCTGAATTCAATATCTGAATTCAGGCCCATATTGTTAACACCTTCCTAATTTACTAGCCCCTATGTAGTTTACACCCTCCCCCCACGTTTTATCTAATTTTATTTATTATTTTTATTTTGAAATTTTTATATTTTATATTTTCTAATTATAATATTATGTCAATATCATTTTTATAAATCAAATAATATATTTCTAAGCTCATTCAAATATATTTTATTTATTGCATTAAATTATTTTTTAATCATGCATTTAAATAAGATATTTTTTATAATTAATACCTAAAAAATACTCAACTATCGATTTAATTATTTTACATAATTAAATTAATTCAAAAATTAATTTTCGAAAAAGAGTACAAAGCATATTTTAATTAACTGCGCACTTGGTTCAAAATCTCCGTTATTCACACACCCAGACTAAGTACAAGGGAAATTAAAATATCTACGTAATCCATAAAAATCACAAACCAACCGCGAACTACGAATTGAGACTCTGATTTCTCCTAAGAGGATATGTAGACATGCGATTAAAATTGTGGCGAGTTCCCCTATTAAAATACTAAAAACCCTATTTCCTAAAATTGCGCTTCTAACCCTAGTATTCTTGTGAACAAGGTAGATGAGGGGGTGCCTAACACCTTCCCTTCGTCTAAAACAGAGTCCAAGACCTAAAATCTCTAACCTTCAGGGTTATTCCTTTATATTACCCTCCTTAGGATACAAATTTAGGGTGACAACTTTGTATTTAAAACCAGTTGCAACATCATCTTCAACCAATGAGAAAGCGCCGCTTGTTTTTTCAAATTTGTTTAAAAAAAATAAATGATTCAGTGGTTTATTCACTAATCTCCATATCATGCACAATGCGCTAGATCCCTCATATTTTCTTACTCACGTGTTTTTGACAATGATCAAATGATCCAGATTTTTTTGGTTTATTATTTTATTTTCTGATTTTTGTTTTAATTGTTTTAAACTTCAAAATCTCATAAAAACTTCATTTCAAGCTACAAAATTCTGGAAAAAAAAATCAAAAATACTTTTGATTTTTCTCTTTCTGATTTTTATTTTTTCTTAATTTTATTTTGTGATTTGGTATTTTTTTAAAAGATTTTTCACTTTATTTGACTTGTTTTAGTTGTTTAAAAATACTTTTTAATCTTTTTAAATTCCTAAAAAATTATGGAAGGATCCAATGACCACTTGACAAATATTGGTGACCTGATTTTATTTTTATTTTTGATTTTACTATTTTTTTTACAAATTTTAGTTTATTTTGATTATTTCTTTATATTTTAAAAATAGTTTCTGACTTTTAAGAATTCTAAAATTTGTTGCCAACACTTGTTGACTCATGTTTGACCTTTGATATTTTTTAAGGATTTTTATTTGGTGTTTTAATACATGTTGTGTATTTTACCAATTATATCCTTTTTATAAATCATTTATTTATTTTATATTAAATATATTTTATTATTTTTTTGATTGGTCCTGATTTGGAGATACTTGAGTATTACTTTGGGACAAATTCTTCAACCTCATTGGATCTTGGGCGTTGATAGGTTGAAAAACTAAATCCACCAAAATGGATGAATGATGTGGCTTCTACATAAGTCCCCTTACGATTGCCTAACATAACGCTAAATTTGTCCCGATTCGAAAAATGATCATTCGTGGCCCAAACATTATGTTTGAAAGGCCAAGTATATTTGATTATTGGATTTTAGTTCAAAACTTTTGAAGCTTGTTGTTAGGAGGCTTTGGTCTTACCAATCCTCTAACAAGCCTTCATCAACTTTGGCCTAAGTTTGATCTTCAATTATTGTTGGTCATATGTGTTGACTTTGTGTACTTGAAATGAATAAAATACTTGACAAAAAGCAAATGAAACTTGTTGTTGAGAGGCTTTGATTTTATCAATCTTTTAATGAGTTTTCAAACGCAAGCTTCAAGATGTCATTCAATTGATCTTTTGTTATACTTAACCTCTAACTTATAATTCACTAACAATTAAATTTACTTTATGACTTTATTTTGTGCCTTTACTTTTATGTACCATTTATTTTTTAGCATTTACATCTCATGTTATTTTCCTTTTTCTCACTTGAGCATTTATTTTCTGCCTTTCTATCTTTGCTCACTTGAGCTTTATTTTTTTTTATAAATATACTTAATAATCAACTTGGACATTAAAAAATATTAAGTTTACTTGGACTACTTGGTTACTATCCCTAGCACTATGGAGTTGTGGCTTCTTGAGACTTAGGATTAAAAGCCAAGATACCTTAGAACTCTGTGAACTTTGGTTAATATTATTTTGAAAACCTTCTGAAATCCTTGGGGATTACTCCAAGGCATTGGTTTGAATTTTTTCTGTGTGCAGGTAACTTTGATTTTTATGCTTTGTCTATGATTGAGAATTCCTCTGTATACAGTTGTTACTCCGACCAATTTTTTTCAATGAAGACTTTGCTTAGTTCTTAATTTATCTGAAGCTTGGTATTCCTCAGAGGTTTAGTATTGTTGCTTGCTTGGTTTTAATCCAAATGATGGGATTTCTACATTGGCTTCTTATGTAAAGTGTTGGCTTATTTTGGTTAGATCGTTCTTTTTCTTAGCTTTTACCTTATTCTTTAGGATAGTCCCTTCATCTCCTCATATCTTCTTTAGTTTCAGAATTTTTCTCCCTCCTTTTGAAAACTCTTCTTGTTTACTTCAACCACTTTCATAATAAACTTGGACTTAGTGTCACACGCGCAAATTAGAAATATAGCGGTAAAGATTTGATATTAAGCCATCAATTGACTTATCTTAACATAATGACGTTTCCACCATACTTTATTATTTCCAAAGGGAAATGGGAAAAAAGCGAACAAAACCCAAAAAGATCAGAGATCGAGGTACGGGGGTCGGTTATGCAAAGGGAAGGTATTAGCACCCTAAGCATCTACGGTACTCTGCAGGATCCACTTTTTTTGGTTTCTTTTAAAAGGAGTGTCATGTAAAGTTCACTTGCTAAAGGAAAAGAATGAATGATTATTTGAAAACAAAAGAAAATGAAATGTTTTTTTTATTATTTTTCTTGCTCGCCTTGGGTCGTAAGACTTAGTTCCTACATACTCCCTAGTGCAATGGGAAAGTCAGAGCACCGTAATTCGGCTAGAAAAGACTTGTCTGTTGATTGTTTTTAAACAAGGAGACAAGTCGTCATTGTTAGGATAGAAATCTCGACTAACGCCCACAAGGTGTGAGAAAGATGGACCCTACATCAGCAAGAGTGAGGGTTTGAGAATGCCTCTGGTACTTAAGTAGAAAAGTCGACACCTTTATAACCATAGGGATAGGAGAATGTTGTTCGACTATCAATGAGTCATATTTCATCTTGAAAAAAGTTTTGAAGTATAAAAGGTGCTCGGGCGCACAAAAGAGTTTGAATGAGTTGAAGTATTTTTGTAAGTTTTGAAAGATGTCAAAGTATGATTAAGTGAACTGAAGTTTGTTTAAAGAAAAGAAGTTTTAAAGAAAAGCACTCAACAAAGTCGAGGTTTATCATGAAAGTGATTCGAGTTTATAAACAAAGAAGGTTTTGAAAAAGATGAGAAGATTTTGAAAATTAAAGAAGATGGGAGGAGATGAAGGGACTATCCTAAAGCATAAGGTAAAAGCTAAGGAAGAGAACCGTCTAACAAACAAGAAGCCAATACTTGACATTATGAGTCAAGATAGAATTCCCATTCTTTGGAGTGAAACCAAGCAAGCAAAGATACTAGACCTCTTGAGAAGGAACAAACTTCAAATGTATTAAGTCTTCGAAAAAATTGGGCAGAGTAACGGCTGTATACAGATGAATTCAAGATTACAAACAAAGTATTTAATCACAATAACCTGCTTACAAAACAAACAAACAACCCAATGTCTTGAGGTAAACCTCAAGAGCTCCAGGAAAAATATCCATTAAGGTCACTAGGTCTCCAACATAGGTCAAGGTCTCTAATCCTAAGTCCAAGAAGTCCAATACTCCATAATGCCAAGGATAGTAACCAAGTAGTCCAAGTATCATTAATGTTTTTTTTGGTTCATGTTTATTATTAAGTTTCTTCAAAAGGAAAAGAAAATCTCAAGTGAGCAAAATAAAAATTACATAAAAGTAAATGCTTAAGTGAGCAAAGATGAAAATAGCATGAAATGTAAATGCTTAAAGTAAATGGTACATAAAGCATAAAAATAAAAGCATAAAGTAAAGAGCATAAAATAAAGTCAATTGTTAGAAATTAGTGGTTAGTTGGATGACCATCTTGAAACTACCATTTGGAACTCATTAGAGGATTGGTAGAACCAAAGCCTCCACACAACAATTTGCATTTGCTTTTTGTCAAGTATATCATCCATTTTGGAATCCTCAAAAAATAACATTTAATGATCAACGATGTTTAAGTGATCCGCGTTGACCAAAAGTGATATAGATCTATTAGAGGATTGGTAGAACAAAAGCCTCCACACAATGAATCTCAAGGTTATTGGATCAAAGAGATCAAATTAACATACTTGGGCTTGCAAACATAGGTTTGGGCCACGAATGATCATTTATTCGAATCGAGACAAAATTTAGCGCTATGTTAAGCAATCGTAAGTGGACTTATGTAGAAGTCGCACCTATTTTGAGGTCGGTCAATAGCAATCTATGTACTTAATGTTTGGATAAATGATATAGAGAACATCATCCCTTAACATGTAGCACAATTAAAAAAGAAAGGGATAAGATGAAGAGGGAGGGGAATGATAAGCTAATTTGGATCACTACCTCAAATTTCTTTCATCTTTAAATTCAATCACTCATCTAGATGGATTAAAGCACTAAACATATCATTAATCCAAAGCACCAAAAATGAATTAAATAATTAACTCTTTGGTAGATTTGAATTGATTAACATTTATCCAACTTCATCTACACCACAAAGTCCATTGAATTTAAAGAGAAATTGGATATTTAAAATTGCAATCCAAACCAACAATCAAAAGAGATGAGTAGAAAAAAGTATTTTGGATCAAAACAACCCCAAAACAAGGCAAAAAATGCATTTTGTTTCTGTGCAAATCGATTGCACTACAATGCAAATCGATTTGCATAGTGTTTTTTTTCAAAATTTTGTGTGAAATGCTTCTGTGCAATCGATTGCACCAGTACAACAATCGATTGCACAATGTTACAGTAGGAAAAACAACATTTCAATAGGCCAAATCCTTGTTCAAACTTTCCATCAAATACCTTATGATCATGGATTTAATTGAGCATGAAAATTCCATCAAATTATGAGAAAATAACACCATTGGAATAAAAAAATAGTGCTCAATGAATCAACCCAAAGATCAACAAGAGATCACATTGTGAAAGATGGAAAATCCAACTTACCAAAGGTAGATCTAGAGAATTATCAAAACAACTTCAAGAATTTGCTTCAATTCAACCACAAGAATCAATTGCCCAAGCTTGGATGTAGAGAATTGATGAAGAAAAGTGTTTGGATGAAGGTTTAGCTTAAAGATTAGTAAGCTTCAATGCAAAGCTTACAAACTTTTCTTGAAAATGGAGCTTTGAGTGAATTTGGTAGATGGAGAGAATTGAGAGATTTTTTAGCAAAGTGATTTTGGCTATCAAAAGCTTGAAATTTGAATGAAATGAGGGCTCTATTTTTAGAGTTTAGGATTGGGATTAATGGTGATTTGGTAATTGATTCTTGGAGCCAAAATTTGAATTAATGATAATTCTTTCAAAAATTAGAGAAAAATTGGAGCCAAAATTTGACAAGCTTGAAATTGCTGATTTTTTCAAATTTTCACGTTGCACAATCGATTGCACTAATGTGCAAATCGATTTGCACAGTGTATTTTTTCAAAAATTATGCAAAATGCACTTTGTGCAATCGATTGCACTCTAGGAGAAATCGATTGTACAGTGAAAAAAGTGAAATATTTTTAATTCTTTTTCTTTGCAAATAGAGATTTTAGGGAAATAATACCGGAAAAACTTATTTGCCATATGCTTTGACTCAGTACCTATAAAACACAAATATACAAAGACAAAGACAAATATTTTTTTTTGTATTTTGATTAGAAGTTAGTCAACAACACAAGAGCAAACTTAAAGATAGGATGCAAATGTGATGAATGAAGCTATTTGTTAATGATTGTGACCAAATGAAAAAATATGATATGAAAGTGCGATTGAAAAAGTTAGGGGCGAAATTTAGGGTACAACAGCTGCCCCTATTTAATTATCATTTAGCCAAATAGGCGGAAAGTAATTAAATACAAACAAACCTGAATTTTGTCCCTGATGCGATGAGATGATAACATATGTTATGAATGAATGCATGGACTCTTTTTTTGACATATATATTTTTTGAATAATGTATGAGATGAGACAGACTCTGGGAATATGGAAAGACTTGAAACTGGAAACTTATGGTAGTTCAGCTGAAATGACGTGGAAAGACATACTAAGGAAAAAACAAGATATTCTGGATATCCGTCAGGGTGACAAGGAGTAACCATTAATACTTGAAAAAAAGAGATAAAACCTGAGAAGGCAAGCAGCGATATCCAAGAATGGCATTGAATGAGGTGAGCAACTCTCTGGAAAATACAGTCAGAAACATCTAGAAGAACATTAGATGTGGGATGAGACCAAATTTGAAGTTACGTCAGAGTTGTCTAGGAAAGACGATGGACAGAAAAGAAACACAGAATCCAATATTGGCTTTGGATGAAGGGAAAACTCAACGTATAATAATGGATTTAGACGAGAGAAAAAATCACAACATCCAATAATGGCTTTGGATGAAAAAAAAAGATCTTAGCATTCAATACTGGCTTTGAATTAATGAAAAGCTCAACGTCTAATAATGGCTTTATACGAGAGAAAATATCACAACATCCAATATTGGCTTTGAATGAGGTGAGAAAAAAACATCAAGGCGTCCAATACTGGCTTTGAACGACAACAAAAGATTCCGAAATTCAATAATGGCTTTGAATGGAAAACTCAACGTCTAATAATGGCTTTAGACGAGGGAAAAGATCACAACATCCAATACTGACTTTGGATGAATGGAAAACTCAACATCTAATAATGGCTTTAGACGAGAGAAAAGATCACAACATCTAATACTGGCTTTGAATGAAGGGAAAGCTCAACGTCTAATAATGGCTTTAGACGAGAGAAAAGATCACAACATCCAATACTGGCTTTGAATGAAGGGAAAGCTCAACATTTAATAATGGCTTTAGACGAGAGAAAATATCACAACATCCAATACTGGCTTTAGATGAATGGAAAACTCAAGGAGTCCAATACTGGCTTTAGACGGCAGAAAAGGTAACAACACCCAATACTGGCTTTGGATGGAAAAATAGACCTTGACATTTAATATTGGCTTTGAATGAAGGAGAAGGTAACAAGATCCAATACTAGCTTTGGATGGAAAAAGAGATATAGACATTCAATACTAGCTTTGAATGAAGGAGAAGGTAACAACATCCAATACTGGCTTTGGATGGAAGAAAAGATGGTAGCATCCAATATTGGCTTTCGATGGAAACAAGAGAGACAACATATCCAAGATTAGCATTGGACGAAAGAGCGAAATAGCTCATCCAAGATTAGCATTGGAATAAAGAGAGAAACAGCTGAACTAACGTTTGCTTTGGTAGGTGCCAAGTAAGTTGGACTTTAATCTCAAGGTGACATGTCAACTGCAACAAGACCTTGGAAAATTAAATTGAGGATGAATCACTCTTGTTATGCATTATGTATGAATTTTGTTATGCATGATATGTGAATGATCTATGCATGTAATGCAGACATTTATGACAATGGAGTTTGACTCTTTTGTGGAGGTAAGATTGAAAGTTTGATTCCTCAACACGGAGAACTCTACCAAATTTGCTTGGAAAGAAAATGTCTTGAACCTACATTTGTCACACTTGTAAACTGTATTGAACTGATGATCTTCTAAGGAAAGACATGGAGAGCTTCTTGGGGATTTATCCCAGATTAGCTAACTGTTGAGGATAAACTGATCATGGCTTCAGTCGAAAGTTGCTGGAAATGAGCTGATCATGGCTTCAACTCTGAATTGATTGTTGGAAATAAACTGAGCATAGCTTCAGTTCTTGAAATGACTGTTGGAAAGGAATGCTCCAATATGAGTCTTGAAAATGATCTTCTGGCTAACCAATTCTGAGAAAACTCGCACTGAGCAATAAATCTTGAACTAATTCACAAATGGATCTGGGAGATACTTGCCCCTAATAGGATCATTGACCAAGTTTCTCGGCTGTTTGAAATTCCTTGACGAGGAAAGCTTGTTTGCAAGCAAAATTGTTTATTCAAACATGGTAATTTTAATGCAAAGTTCATGCAAAAGTTTTGAATCCAAAATCATTTTTGAAATGATGTTATTGGTATATGGAAAATGCATCACTGGTTAAAACACAATGGTTTATACTTTTGAAGTGAAAGAGAAAGAAAAGGTATGATACCAAAACAAATAGTTTGCAAAAGATCTTAGGAGTCAGTTTACACAACCTTGCTGTAGTATGATTTCAAAAGAAACCTGGCTTCAATTAGTTCTTTTGAGGGTTGTAATGTGGTCTAGTTCACGGTTTAAGAAATAAAGGATAAAGGCTCAAAGTTTATTTGTACCCAACCCAATCTTCATGATTTTCTTCAGTCCTACGTTCAATTAATTCAGACTATGCATTCAGGTTCCAAGAGATTTTAGAATTGCACTGATGGTAGCAATGATGATGATTCAAAAGCTAAGGAATTTTTGAGACGGCAGTCACTTCTTCTTACATTTTTTTGTTGTTTTGAGGACTTTTGTCAACTTTGGTGGAGAATTTGGAGGATTTGAAGACCTCTTCTGATTGAATTTATTATTCCCAACTTTTGCCTGAACTGTTTCATTTGGAATTACAGTCAGCGGGATGCCCCAATTTTTTTACCTAAGTCTCCTTCAGAGGTTTTGACTCAGCGGGATTTTTCTTTTCATTCTTTTTTTGGAAAGATAATGGATGTCTTGCTCAATGATTACAGGGAACCATCTTTGTCATTTTTGATTTGGGAGCATCTTTGACACTTCTTGATGTGTGCAAAGGAAAGCTTGATCGCGACCTTTATTGAAAGGTGTCTTGCACGATTTCTCTTGTAATTGAATGCACATCCAAATTAACTGAGAACTAACCATCCCCAGGTTAAGATTGCAGGTTTTTTTGTATAGAAAGAAACTCCAACTTCTAGGCTCAAAGGGGTGAACGAGGGATTAACTTCCTTATTTCTCCAGTGTTTGGGAGTTAAAACAATGCCTGTACATCCTCAGCAAAGTTTTATTCAAAAGCATACCAACATCAATTATGGGTATTTCATTTTCATCATCCTCCCTCAAATCTTTGCATAAACAAAAGCTTGATAAAGGGAGTTAACAAGAGAAATATATTTGAAATCAGTAAATGAAAATGATTTGAATCAAAACATTGCAATGCTCATTTCATTAGAATTAACATGAAAGTATAAACAGTATTTGAAAGCAACAATTTTAACATAAACAAGGGAAAAATGCAAATAAAAATAAAGATGGCCTAGTGACTAATCAGTAACAAGGATGAGCTGTCATGTCTGAAACACTAGATTTGGGAAGTGACTTGAGGGTACCCCGACTCAGTCTTCAGCCACTTTGTTTTGGAAAAGGATTGTTGATAACATTAGGACCTGCCTCTTTGAAAATGAGAATATTTGCTTTCACCAATTCTTGCACTCTGTTTTTCAATGCATAACAGCTCTCTAAATCATGACCGACAGCTCCCTGATGAAATTCACAATGAAGGTCAGATATGAACCTGGCTGGAGGAGGATTTCCAGGAATCGGAGGCCTAGTTGTAATCAAGACCTTTTTCACCAATGCAGGATACAATTCAGTGTACGTCATAGGGATGGGATCAAATGGAGCCCTATTTCGATTCTGATTCTACATAATATTCTGTTGTTGAGGAACCTGAACTGGTTGAGCATTGACCACATGAGTAACATCCGCTACTTATGGTTGATCAATGTATTAAGGCCTATGGCAAAGTCCTCTTCTCTCAGTCGAGACAACATTGGCTTCTACCTCTTTCTTCTTCTGAAAGTTCCCAAGGTATTTCTTTGCATTATTGGAAGATTCAACAACTTTAGACACTTTACCATTCTTGATTCCTTCTTATAATCTTTAGCCAATAGTCACCAGGTCTGTGAAGCTGGAGGACACACTACCAATCATCTTATCCCAGAAGAAAGGGGAAAAAGTATCCATGAACAATCCAATTAGCTCTTTCTCTGCCAAAGGTGATTCAACTTGAGATGCCAATTCTCTCCATCGTTGAGCATATTCCTTAAAAGATTATTTCTCATTCTGAGATATATTTTGCAGTTGGCGATGATCAGGTGCCATGTCAAGGTTGTATTTGTATTGCTTTATGAAAGCATCAACAAGATCTTGGAAGCATTGGATACAACCTTTCTCAAGTACCAAATACCATTTCAATGAAGCTCCACTCAGACAATCTTAGAAACAATGGAGAAGCAGCTTGTCATTCTTTGTGTAAGCAGACATCTTTCGAAAGTACATCACCAAATGACTTCTTGGACAAGCGTGCCCCCGATATTTCTCAAAATAGGGAGTCTTGAACTTTGTAGGCATAACCAGATCAGAAACTAGGCACATATTTTCAGTAGCAATACCAAAGACATCATTACCTTCCATAGCTCAAAGTCTTTTCTCTAAAGTCTGATATTGTTCTTTGAACTCTTCAAACTCACCAAAGTCTCCCTGACTCATACTTCGAGGAATGGAAGTATGGTACTCAAAGAGAGGACTCCCAAAAGCAGCTTGTGCAACAGGTTGACAAGAAGCAATATGAACAATTGGTTGAGGTTCAGCGAAAACTGGAGCCTGAAAGACTGGTCGGGAAGACTGGCCAACCATTAAAGTAATTGCAATAGGTGGAGAGTAGTTATGAGGTAACCCAAACTCTAGCCATGTAGTAGATGTATGCTAGATAGGTTGAGTGTTAACAACAACAGTTGGGATTTCAGATATCACAGTCCTTTAAGGTGGCTCTCCTCTGGTAATCAGGACTTGCATCATCTCAGTAAGTTTGGCCATGCCTGACTTTAACTCGTCGATTTCCATTCTGACTTCCATGTTGTGTTGTTCTTGGTTTTCCATTCTCAATCTGACAGCAACTCTAGTCCCGTAGTTGTGTTGAGGAATCAGCTTGACGGTAGATGACTAACTGGAATAAAGAAGCAACTGGGAATAAGGTCCTGAACAACCTGGATGTATGCAGAATGATGCAAATGATATGCAATGTTATGCAATGCACTGCATAGTAACAGGATCACATGGTTCAGAGTCACGAGCCTGGAGTCAAAGGTACAACCCATAAGGTATGGACTAACGGTTATCACCTACCAAACAAGGTTCTAAGAGGTTCCCAGAGTCTACATCCTTCCTTCGGATATTACCAACGTCCTGATTAACTCGGTAATTAGTAATATTCTCAGGAAAAACTCGTCCGAGCGTAGTATCGCATGATAACTATTTTCGGATTACTCCGTAATAGCTTCTGCACTACACCTAAAAGGCCAAGATGGGTTAGGTAATCTACGGTCCTCAGCTTCAGCAGGCTCCCAGGTCGAAAGCAGTACGTCTTCCCGATTACTCGGTAAATGACACTACAGTCAAAGGGGCCTCCACGGAGTGGGGGATCTCATGTCTCCTTTTTTAGGATTACTCCCTCAAAGTTAACATGACTATTGCGCCCGTCCTATCTTATGTTTGCCTAAAGTACGGGTATAAGACTTATAAGAAATCACCAAGCCCCTGAAAACCAGGAAAATCCAGACAAACATATATACAACATAATGGGAAGTAATAAACAACAAGTAAAACAATATATAAACACTCATAGAAAATAAACAAATGAAGCTAGGATTGACCCACTTAGGAATGGACCAACAATAGGTCAATCTGTCCCCAGTGAAGTCGCCACTTTCCTGTCGCACGCTCAAATCAGAACTAAGAGAGAACGAAAAATGCGACAGTGATGATATGAAATAGAAATGTAGCGGTAAATATTTGATATTAAGCCATCAATTGAATTATCTCAACACAATGAAGTCGCCACCTGTGATACGGTGGCAAAACCGGACTGTTTTAGGAAAATGCTGGTTTGTATTTTGCGTTTGTGTTCATAAAATGTCGCGGTAGGCAAGAGTCGCCACCGACTTTTATTTTATCCAATTGGAAAGGAAAAAAATCATAGAAAAATTCCTTTTTCGAGATTTTGAGTACGGGGGGTATATTATAGAAAGGAAAGGTATTAGCACCCTTTCTATCCGTAGTTTTCTACGGGCTCTTAGGTACTTGCTCATCATTTTAAAAATTGCTTGTGTGTGTTTGTTTTGAAAATTTTTGTTTTACTTCGTTTTAACCCTTGCTTTTGTCTTCAAGAGTGTTACGAAGTGTTTTCAAAAACTTTGTTTGAAAAGAAAGTGTAAGTGTGAAAGCTTGATTTTGAGCAAGTACCTACTAGCATCTGCCTACTCGAAAAAGGACTGTTTCTATTCTCGTTTCCTTTAGATAGCACTATCCCACTATAGTGAGTAGGTAGCACCGTCGTTGGAGATGTAAGGGTCAATTCGAAAGGGATGTACAATCATTAAAGCAACGTTAGGACGTCTTAGTAATAACCCTATTGTCTTAAGATCATATTCGAGGCAACATTTTCGAGGCAACCTTTCTTAGGCAACATTTCCGAGGCAACATTTCTGAACGAGACATTTGATCTTTGTTTAGACACAAGGGCAACCACTAAGACACCCTATACTTAATGATCGTTTACCAAAGGCAACCGAAGTGAGAGTATACCCTAGGAGTGCGCATGTGCGAGTGATTTGATTTCAAGTTATTATCTTTGCACATTTAGGGTTTGCTAACCATTTTAAAATTAACATACAGTCTTGTCATGCAATCCTATTATCATACATCTAACAGTTAATATTTTGCAAGGAAAAAATGCGAAAAATAAAGCTACGCTATTACAAGGCTCCGGGAAGGGGGATTAATTACATAGCCAAATACCCGTAAAACGATAAATAAAGGAAAAATCCTAATTAAACTATTACATACCATGAGCAGTTACATTAATATCGCAAAATAATAAATGCACGCGATGAATTAAGAACGAGAGAAAATTAGGGTTTTGACCCCGTCTAAACCTAATTGGAAGAAAAATTGTTTTTTGTTGTTTTTGATTATTTTGAGAAAATAAGGTTTTAATTGAGTAAATAAAAACCTAATTACTAACTAATTTAATTTGAGAAAAATAATTAATTTGACCTATTTTTGAATTTTTATTATTTCAAGAAAAGAAAAGAAAAAATTAAATCAAACAAACCCTAATTTTCTAATTTATTTTAAATTACTTACAAAAAGGTTAAAATTACCCTAAAATTAAATTAAACTAATTACTAAATTAAATTTGATAAAAATAAAACCTAAATATAAATTTGTGAAATTGATTTTATGATTTTGTTGGTAAAAAGGTGATTTTGGTGTTGATAATAAAAATAATAAAAGAAAATAATAACTAAAGAAAGGTAAATTAGAGAAAAAGAAATAACCCAAGGGTCTGCTGTCAGCGGCTCTGATCAGAGGATGATGATCAGAGGATGATGGTCCAGAGGATGGTGATCAGAGAATGATAGTTAGAGGATAGTGATGGTCAGAGGATGATGGTACTGGGCCTGCTCCTAGCGGGTGGATCCAGCAGATCATGACCAGAGGATGCTTGATCTGGTCTTGGTTGATGTGTCTAGAAGGTGTACCTCAGAAAGTGTAAGCGCTGGATCTGGTGAATATAAGGGGGAAAAATGCCAATAGCTCACGCTTGGGATTGAATCCAGAATCATGAGCTTCTGACTTCCTTCTGCTGACCAACTACACTGGGTGTTAGTTTATCAATACAAAAGAAACAAACAAATAGATCAGAACTACAGGCTTCTGGCCAAAATAAATGCGCCAGAATTTAAACCGGCCAGTAAAGTTGTAACACGCCATCGTCTTCCTCCCTGGATATGTCTTTTAAAACTCTGAACCTTTACCTACAAACATGGCGCTGTGGCTATAACCCTGTACAATTCAGAAACTGCATACAAGCAATATAAATAAGATTCAAGACCATGGAACAACTGGGTTTGACCCGCTGATCACAATGGTGTCTCCTCCATTAGGGCCAATTGCTCATGTACACAAAACCCCCAAAAAAGAAACAAGAACCCTAACTATGGTAACTTGCAGTATAGTCAGTAGAACGCAATTGGGTATAATCAATAGCTTGCAAATAACTCAAGGATCAAGAATATATCAATGAATCGTGCTAAATATGCCAGAATTATGGTATTCAAACTTAAGAAAGTATGGAAATCATGTGGTACTTACAGTGCAATTCTGAACGTGGGAAAGCTGGTTAATGGTTGAAATACGTTCCTGGGATGTCCAGGAAACGTTTGGGATGCTTAGAATGGCCTGAGATAGCCTGAATCTTGAAAATCACTTTACACTTTTCTCTAGTTTTTGCAATCCGTTCCCTCTATTACACGCCTCTGAATCCTCTCGTTTTTGGTCTGCACATGCTCTATATGTACCCTAGAATGAATTAGGTTACAAACTTGCTTCAAATCTTTCTCAATTAAGATGATTGAATCATGATTTGATTCTTATGTAAATCTTTCCAAATCAAGCCAAATCCAATCTTTTTGTGTCCAAATGAAACTTGCACGATTTGATTCTCTTCCCAGATGTATAAGAGACCTAAACATGCATAAAATCTCAAGCTTTGATTAGTTTTGATATTTTCATGATTTTATTTTGATTTAATTTAATTTAATTGAAATAAAAATAAAAATAAATGGTAAAAATAAAATAAAGACAAGTGGGAAGGATTATGGGTCGTGGATCATGTTACCAACTCAATACAAACAAAAAAAATTGGGCCCATTTGACAAAAATTGCAATTTTGGCCACATTTGACTTTTGGCAATTTTACAAAAAGGATCAATTTCACCAATGCATAACTCCTTCAATTTTGATCCTAGAGATGTGTTATTGGACTTTTAGAAAGCTTAAGATGTCCTCTAAGCAACCCTTTTTGTTTCATCTCAATTGAGTCTTCCATGTTCATGTATGAAGTTTTGACAAAAAAAAGTGTTTTTGTTGACATTCCAAAATGACCTATAATGTCCAAATTTATATCTTCTTGTGAGTGCATATTTTGAAATTTGGAGATGAAGATGGATTGTATGGAATTCCATACTCTTCAAAATGAGCTTTGGATGGGTCATTTTTGATAAAGTATAAGAAAGTTATGCTTGGTCAAAGTTGAGTTGACTTTTCCTACAAAACCCTAATTTAGCAACTTTTGGGTTTTGATGAATTATGAGCAATCCTTGATGAATCATGATCAACCCTTGATCAAATGATGAATAATGCTTCAAAATGAGAATGTTGACCAAAAATATTGAAGTTTGACTGTATGTAGGACACAGTTGACTTTTGCCCTAGCACAGTCGATTTTTAGGCCTTTGAGCAATTGATTGAGCAAAATCTCCCTGCAAGGCTTGAAACTTGACATGGATGATCTTGTGGACATATTAGGACAATGGTGAGCATTTGGTACCCTTTTGATTCAAACATATTGATGCAAACTGAAACCCTAATTTGAGGTACACTACCTTAAGAGAGAATTTGTCTGGTCAACTCTTGGACTTCCTTGAGCAATTTAAGGACCTCACTTGAAATGTATTGAGAAATATGGGAGGGAAAATTTTTGGGTACAACAGCTGCCCCTGTTCAATCTTCTTAAACTTGAGGATGTAGATTGGCTTGTCTGCCTTTCGTGATCCAAGGGTAGAAGATGATTGAACACTAGAGTGCCCAGAAATTTGCACTCACATGAAGTGGTATCCGTGTTGCGATGTTGGGAATGGGCTTATAGGTGCCATTTGGAGGTTAGTGTCGGACGATGGGCTTAAAGATGCCATCAGGAGAAGTGTCAATCACATCAGAGATTCCTTTGCGAGAGCTCGTATACCTGTTGTCGAGGAGGACTAAGCTGGGGAGTGCTAGTCTCTATCTTGGTAAAAGTAGAATTTTTTTTAGGAGCTTCAGTCGTCCGTTATTCTACTGGGGAATTATCTCTTAGTCGAGGAGGTGAAAATGAAATGCTATCTGGTCGTACTCCAGGCTTCACAGTGATTTGCTGAGGAAAATAAGACCGACTGTTATCTGGTCGGGCTCCAGGCTTCACAGCGACTTACTGGGGGGATGAGATTAAACTTTCTATCCAGTCGTAATCTAGGCTTCGCAATTTCTCACTTCTTATCTGGTCGTGCTCCAGGCTTCAGAAGGAAATAAGTTGTTATCCGGTCGTACCCGGGCTTCAACTTGAATTTAAGGCAATACTAATATCCGGTTGATTCCAGGCTTCTTAGTAATTGGCCGGGTAAACTATTATTCGATCGAATTCTGAGCTTCACAATACCTTATACTGTTATCTGGTCGTATCCCAGGCTTTAGTATTCTTTGCCGCTATCTGGTCGTAATCCAGGTTTCACGGTGTCCTATACCATTATCTGGTCGAGTCCAGGCTTCATGGTATTTGGAGAAATCAAGATATTATCCGGTCGAATCCGGGCTTCATAACTTGCATTAAAGATATACCCCTATTTGGTCGATTCCAGGCTTCGTAGTATTCTTCGCTATTATCTGGTCGTAATCCAGGCTTCACAACGTCTTATACCATTATCTGGTCGAGTCCAGGCTTCATGGTACCTTGTATTGCTATCTGGTCGTAATCCAGGCTTCACAATAACTTTCTAAGCTATTATCCGGTTGATGTCCGGGCTTCACATATTTATGTTTTATGACATACCACTATCTGGTCGATTCCAGGCTTCATGGTGTCTTGTACTGCTATCTGGTCGATTTCCAGGCTTCACAGTAACTTGCTGGGGATTAAACTATTTTCTGGTCAATTTCCGGGCTTCATAGCTTTGAATTCGGGATATACCACTATCTGGTCGACTCCAGGCTTCATAGTATTTTTGGTACTGTTATCCGGTCGTTCTCCGGGCTTCACAGTATGATGGAGAAATCAAGATATTATCCGGTCGGATCCGGGCTTCATAGCTTGAATTGGAATAGAAATCTTAGCACCGATTTGACTGAACCAGAGACAACTTTTGAGAATTTGATTGTATCTTTCCCTGAAAGGTGGAGAGTTAGTTGTATGTAATGCCATGGCGTATGAAATGTATTGAGTAATGATGCTCTCAAAATAAATGAGATTGTGCTGTATGATGCGTATGCGCATGCCATGATGTATGGATATGCAAAAGTTCTCGTGATGTTTTCTATCTGGGGAAAATAAATCCCAGATTGCTACTGGAGAGTATAAGGAGTTGAGTTCCTCGTTCTCGCTAGGGTAACGAACGAAGATGATTTGAGAATAAAGTGGCGATAGAATGACTCTGTGGGGAAGAGAGATGCTCTTCTAGAAGATTTGCTGATTTGGAAAAATAACCTTGGCTGGGGATGAATTACCGTTGCTGGCAATAATGAACCCTATTGGGGATTGAGTTTCTGCTTGTGGAAGAAATAAATTCCACTGGGGATGGTCTTCCATTGCCGGCGATAGATAAACTCTGCTCGAGGAGAATTAACACCACTGACTTTGGATACTTTCTACTCTGCGGGGAGTATATGTACCTTTAGTTGTATTCTCAAGCTAGTTCTATCCCTGTACCTGGTGGGTAGAGCAACTGTAAGGTTTGGACACTTCTAGTTTGCCTCTGTTCCTGGAATTACGAGTAATTGTCTTTTGTTTTGCATGTAAATATTTATGAGCAGCAATTATTGTCAAATGCATATATCAAAAATGAATCATTGGACGTTCTTGAAAAACAAAACAGAAAAAGAAAAACAATGTTGAAATTTATTGTAAAATGAATTGTATTGATTTTTGAAGTTAGCCTGTAATAGGCATTTTGTACAAGAGGCTGATGTCTTAATAAGAGAACGCCGCCGAAAGAACAGAATTTATACATTTTGTGTAAAAGAAAGAAAAACAGCTATGTGAAACAATCCCTCTGGGTTCCAACTCTGCTATTACCTTTATATCTTTGAGCGTCTCATCACTTTGCTATTTGGTTGAAGGTAAATCAGATTGATCAGCCCCGTCCGAGCTTGATAGTCGATACCGAGGTCTGGTTGCAAGATGATCCAATGAGACATAGTGTTACACTTTAATCCCTAATTTTTTCCTGGACTGCCCTTTCAGGTTTTTAGTCCATCGGGATACCCTTTTCTGTCCAAGCCGCCTTTCCAGGTTTTCGACTTGTCGGGTGTACAATTTTTTCATTTTCATCCCTTACTTTTGCCCGAACCCTTTTGGTTTGCCGGGAAGCCCTTATTTTTGCCTAGGCCAGTCAACCTAGTGGGTCTTTGATCATGCATAGTATTTTTTCACTATGTCTGCATTGACGGGGTGAGGAAGGTCGTCACCATCCATGGTGGTTAGAATCATAGCTCCTCCCGAGAAAATGTTCTTAACCACAAATGGCCCTTCGTACGTAGGGGTCCATTTGCCCCTGGGATCACCTTGTGGCAGTATGAAGCGTTTGATCACCAGATCCCCGACTTGATACTCTTGTCATCTGACTTTCTTGTTGAATGCCTTGATCATTCGCTTTTGATACGCTTGACCATGACAAATAGTAGTAAGTCTCTTTTCATCGATTAGATTCAGCTGATCAAACCGGGTCTGGATCCAATCTTCCTCGCTCAAACCTGCATCCTTCATAATCTGGAGAGAAGGTATCTGGACCTAAATGGGTAAGACCGCTTCCATACTATACACCAGAGAGTAGGGCGTTGCCCCTATTGATGTCCTTGCCGAGGTACGGTACCCATGAAGAGAAAATGGTAACATCTCATGCCAGTCTTTGTATGTCATCGTCATCTTCTGCACAATCTTCTTGATATTCTTATTAGCCGCTTCAACAGCCCCATTCATCTTCGGTCGATAGGGAGAAGAGTTGTGATGCTGTATCTTAAACTATTTGCAGAGCTCGATGATCATTGTATTGTTGAGATTTGTTCCATTGTCCATAATGATCCTCTCTGGTACACCGTATCGACAGATCATATTTTGTCGGATGAACCGCGCCACAACGTTCTTGGTTACTGTAGCAAAGGAAGCTGTCTCAACCCACTTCGTAAAGTAATCAATCGCTACCAGGATGAAATGATGCTCGTTGGACGCAATAGATCTGATCTCGCCGATCATGTCGATGCCCCACATTGCAAAAGGCTAAGGAGCTGTCAAAACATTCAGAGGAACTGGAAGTACATGCACCTTATCAGCATAGATTTGGCACTTATGACAAGTTCGAGAATGCTGATAACAATCGGCTTCCATAGTAGACCAATAATATCCAGCCCGTAGGATTTTCTTTGCCATGGTATGTCCACTGGAATGAGTTCCGAAGGTACCCTCATGTAACTCTGTCATGATGTTTTCTGCCTCGCTTTTGTCCACACATCGCAGTAAGGTTGAATCATGGTTTCGCTTGTAAAGAACCCCATTGCTGATGAAGAACTTTGCGGCAAATCGCCTTAGAAACTTCTTGTCATTAACAGATGCACCCTCGAGGTACTCCTGAGCCTCAAGATACCTCTTTACCTCATGGAACTAGGGTTTATCTGCTACCTCCTCAGTCTCAATGTCATAGCAATGTGCGGGTTCATCCAACCTCTCAATGGTAATCTGGGGAGCTTCATTGTCCCACCTGACTTTGAACATAGAAGACATGGAAGCTAGCGCGTCCGCTAACTGATTCTCCTCTCTTGGGAAGTGTTTAAAGGTTATCTTCTCAAAGTGTGGGAGCAACGTCAATACATACTCTTTGTAAGGAATAAGATTTGGGTGTTTCGTATCCCACTCGCCTTTGATCTGACTGATCACTAAAGCGGAATCTCCGAATACACTCAAGAACTTAATCCTCAGGTCAATAGCTACTCGAAGACCTAGGATACATGCTTCATACTCCGCCATATTGTTGGTGCAGTTAAAACATAATCGGGCGGTGAATAGAGTATGACAACCTTCAGGAGATATAATCACGACGCCAATGCCATTAGCCAACGCGTTTGAGGCTCCATTAAAATACATAGACGATCGGGATCCTTCCTTAGGTCCTTCATCCAGTCCAGGTTTCTCACAGTCGGTCACCAACATGATATTCTCATCCGGGAACTCGAAATTCATGGATTGGTAGTCATCCACGGCCTGATGTGCCAAATGACCCGCCAACACACTCCCCTTGATTGCTTTTTAAGTTGTGTATTGGATGTCATACTCGGTTAAGATCATCTGCCATATTGCTATTCTTCCGGACAGGGCAGGCTTCTCGAAGATATACTTGATTGGGTCCATCTTTGATATCAATAAAGTGGTGTGATTCAGCATATACTGTCTCAGCCGGCGAGCAGCCCATGCCAAAGCGCAACAAGTTTTCTCGAGCAGTGAGTATCGGGTCTCACAGTCGGTAAACTTTTTACTAAGGTAGTAAATAGCATGCTCTTTTCGGCCAGACTCGTCGTGCTGCCCCAGCACACACCCCATTGAATTATCTAGTACTGTCAAGTATAAGATCAAAGGTCTTCCTTCCACTGGAGGCATCAGAATAGGTGGCTCTTGGAGGTATTCCTTGATCCTTTTGAAGGCGGTCTAGCATTCATCATTCCATTTTACCACTTGATCTTTCTTCAACAGCTTGAAGATTGGCTCACAAGTAGCAGTCAGGTATGAAATGAACCGGGCGATGTAGTTCAAGCGCCCCAGAAAACCTCTAACTTCCTTTTCTGTGCGGGGAGCTGGCATCTCTTGTATAGCTTTCACCTTGGCAGGATCCACCTGAATACCCTTATCACTGACGACGAAACCTAGCAGCTTACCAGACCTTACCCCAAAGGTGAAATTGTTCGGGTTCAACCTTAGCTTGTACATCTTCAACATGTCAAATATTTTCTGGAGATAATCAATATGTTCTTCCTTAGTATGGGACCTTGCGATCATGTCATCAACATAGACCTCAATCTCATGGTGAATCATGTCGTGGAACAAAGTGACCATGGCACGCTGATACATTGCTCCAGTATTCTTTAACCCAAAAGGCATGACCTTATAGCAAAAGGTGCCCCACTGTGTAACGAAAGTTGTCTTCTCCATGTCCTCGGGAGCCATCTTAATCTGATTGTAACCAGAAAAACCATCCATAAAGGAGAAGACCTTATGCTACACGGTGTTGTCGACCAAAACATCGATGTGAGGAAGCGGGAAATCATCCTTGGGGCTCGCCCTGTTCAGATCCCTATAGTCCACACACATTCGTACCTTACCATCCTTCTTAGGCACCGGAACCACATTGGCAACCCACTGCGGGTAAGAAGTGACAGCTAGAAATCCGGCGTTGAACTGTTTCATGACCTCAACTTTGATTTTCTCAGATATCTCGGGGCGCATACAGCGAACCTTCTGCTTTACCGGAGGACAGTCTTCTTTAGTCGGTAGGCGGTGTACCACAATATCAGTGTCCAAACCAGGCATATCTTTATAAGACCAAGCGAAGATCTCAACATAGTCGCGTAGCATCTGTATCAACCGTTGCTTGACACTATGCTCCAGATTCGCACCTATCTTGACCTCTTTCCTGTCTTCCTCTGTACCCAAATTCACTGATTCATTTGGCTCTTCATGAGGCTGTATGGCCCTTTCTTCCTGCAGTAACAGTCTAGCAAGTTCCCCAGGCACTTCACAATCATCCTCACCTTCGTCCCCGACTTGGTTAATCAGATTCTCGAAGTCATAACTGGCAGTAGCAGAGTTGTTATCAATGGGATCCAGAGTGGATGTGGATCTGCATTATGATATGTGAGTGTGTGTAAGACAATAGCTATTTTGATAAAGTGCGAGATAGAAAAGAAAAACAAGGAGCATAAAATTTGTAATGCAAGAAAATGTCCAATGCTTTATTGATGATATATGAAAATGACAAATAATAAGCCCTCACAAGCAGAGCCAAGGTGCCTCGGGCAAGGAACTGGGTCGTAAAGTTTCAAACTGTTTATTACAAATCTTAAAACAAAAGTCTATTACTGTGTAATAAAAGAAACAGACATGAAGTCCTTCACCGTCCAGTTGTTCAATCCACCATTGGTAGTCGGGTAGATCTAGTTGTCGATATCTGACTCTTCTTCATCATCCTCAATTGCATTCACTCCCTAATTACTGATGTGTAGAGGAGGTCTTCCAATCTGCACGCGCCGAATAGCCCTTTGAGCCTCTGCAGTAAAGCCCAAACCAAACTTGTCAGTTTTGTGTGTGAAATCAGGGAGCTGACCCAAATTTGCACACCCACCTTTTTCAATTACAACCCTGGAATCCTTGAGGGAAGCCATCTTCATTGGAGGTTTTTCAATAGCAACTTCAGTCGACGTTAGAGTTTGGGGAACCTCTTCAAAGTTCTGACAAGGGGTTTCGATGAACTCCCCATCCATATCCACATAGCAAAAGGAATTAAGATGGCTCACCATATACTCCTCTTCACCTTGCACAGTGACGATCTTCCCCTTTACTAGATATTTCAACATCTGATGGAACGCAAAAGTCACTGCCCCAGCCTTATGAATCCAAGGGCGACCCAACAAGAAAGAATATGATGGTCTGATATCCATCACATAGAAAGTAGATGCAAAAGTCTGAGAGCCAACTTTAACATGGACGTCCACCTCCCCGTGCACCATCCTTTTTGACCCGTCAAAAGCCATGACCATAATATTGCTCAGCTTCAGAACCAAACCTTCACAGTCCAGACGGTCTAATGCTTTCTTTGGCAAAACATTCAATGAGGACCCAGTATCCACCAATACATGGGCCAAAGTAGTGCCACTGCACTCGATCGAGACATGCAGAGCATCATTGTGATTTCTTCCTTTAGAAGTCAGATCTGCGTCTGAGAAACCCAACCCGTTGTCGGTAGTCAAACTAGCTACACAGTCTTTGAATTGATCGGCAGAAGTTTCCTGCGGCACATGTGCAGTTTTGAAGAAAGCAATTAAAGCCTTTGCATGGGCTTCGGAACATAATAACAAGGACAATATGGAGATTTTTGACGGGGTCTGCCCCAGCTGCTCGACTACGTTGTAGTCGCACTACTTGATAATCTTCAAAATTTCCACTATCTCCTTCTTAGAGGTTTCTACAATAATCTTCTTAGGCGCCTCCGTCCGGGCAGGCTCACCTGTGATTTCTTTGCCCTGAGTGCCAGATGGCTCGGCGACAGGGGTGATAACTGGGATAGTAACTGGGACAATAGCTGAGGTATTAGCAGATGGAATGACAACAGGTTTGTGAACAGTCGGAGGGGAAATCTCAGGAGAGAAGAGTCTTCCACTTCTGGTGACCTTGCTAGCCCCGAAAATATTGCTGACATCAGCATCATCTTCTTCAATCTTTAAGTCTTGCTTTACTCCATGGTAATACATATCGGCCCCGTAGTGCCACGGGACAGCCTTATCCGAAGTGTATGGGATAGGACCAGGGCCAATAATTATTAACGGAGCAATTCTTGGAACAGATGTAATCCTAACAGGCTTTCTCGAGGAAGACTTGGAAGGATTGGTGGAAATGGTTATGATGGCAACATCTTCAATTGAAACTAATGGAATCAAAGTCTTTTCGAACATGATCTCCTTGTTATCCATCAGGCATTGAACACCTGATTTCAAAAAGTGGCAACCAGTTGGCAGAATTGAACACAAGTGGCAACCTTCGCCACAGCCCAGAAATAAACCGGCCAACAATAGATTCTTCTTAACTGTCATCAAAGGAGTAGAAATTTCTTCCACGGAGGTCACAAATAAATCATCGTCCACAGCATTTACTCCATGACCATGTTTGGGCATGGGAGCAGTCATGACGTTGGGCTTCTCCGGAGCGTCAAACTTAATTTCTCTAGCTTCGATCAAATCTTTCACCTTATTCTTCAAGGCCCAAAAATTGTTTATATTATGACCTGGGCTATCGGAGTGATAGGCGCAGCGGGCGTTCGGGTTATATAGCGGAGATATGGTGCTGGGATTCTTCGGGGCTTCCCTCAGAGTTACCAGGTTAGTCTTCAATAACTGTGGTAGAATTTGAGACAAGGTCATATTAAGCCGAGTGTACTGTCTCTGCGGTCTCTCCATTCTTTACTGATTGTTACGTTGTGGGGCAACTGTGGGTCTTGATATCACTACCACATTCACCGCTTGACGACGTTCAGGTTTGCTTTGGCTCCTCGAGCTGTAGACCGCACTAGCTTCTTTCTTACCGGTGAAAGGCTTCTTTTCTACACTTGATGAAGTACCTTTCTGTATCTTACCACTTCGGATACCAACTTCTACTCTTTCCCCAGTCAAAATCAATTCAGTAAACCCAGATGACGAACTGCCGATCAGATGATTGAAAAATGGACCAGATAGCATCCCTAAAAACTAGTCAACCAACTCCCTATCAGACAAAGGGGGTTGGACTCTTCCAGCCAAATCTTTCCACTTTTGAGCATAGTCCTTAAAACCTTCACCTGCACCCATAAACATACCCTGAAGCTGAGTACGAGTGGGAGCAAGGTCAGTGTTATATTGATACTGCTTGTAAAAAGCAGCAGCAAGGTCCTCCCAATTTCGGACATTGGCTCCTTCCAACTGATAAAACCATTCAAGCTGAGTCCCTGATAGACTATCTTGAAAGAAATGTACCCACAAATTTCTATCAGCAGTGTGGGGTTGAATTTTCCGGACATACGAGCGGAGATGGAGTTTTGGACAGGATACTCCATCGTACTTAGCAAAAACCGGAGCTTTGAACTTATGAGGGATCACCACTCCCGATACCAATCCCAGCTCTCCAAAGTACAGACCGGGGATTCTATGAATCTCCATAGCACTCAGACGGTCTTCTAACTGCTTATACCTGTCCTCAGCAGGAGGATACTGCTCCTCATCGTAATCTGTATCATTATCAAAAATTGCAGGACTGGGGCCCTTTTCTTCTTCTTGGTTCTCCTCTTCCTTAGTTGAAAGGGACAGATCAACTTGCTGTTTCAGCCTATCCCCAAACCTTTTGCCCATACTCAGAAGAACGAACTTCTTTTTCTTCTTCTTCTTCTTTTATTTCTCTTTCTCTTTCAGGATGAGAGCTTTCAAATCCTCTTTCCCTTTAGCCAAGCTTAAGAACATCTCTTAGAATTGGGAATTTTGTGCCTGAAGATCTTTGATAGCTTGATCGGAAGACATAACTGCTGAAATAAACAGCGAAGAAGATGAGAAACCTGTAATGGTACTTGTAATGGCGTGCATGACAATGGGATGCGTATGTAATGATTTCAAAGACTTTGGGAGATTTAAATTTGCAAACCAAGAAATAAACAAACTTTATTATATTAAACTTGTAAAAAGGTTCAACAATGCCTTTTAACGCGTTTACAAAGAAGTAAATGAAAAACAAATCTAAACTAGAAAAAACAAAATCAGAAATCCCATGGACGCTCCCCCTTCGTGCTGATGTAGTCATTGATCATCCTTTCATTCTCAAGTTTCCTGGTGAGCTTCAAGATCTTCCTTTCTTGCTCATGGTACTTCTCCCGGTAGGTATCCCTCTCCTCCTTCAGGTGAATCCAGGATCTCTTCAATGCCCCTAGATCAGTGGGCATGTAGGGATAAATGACTGTATAAGGAATGCCCTCTTCATTGGTAGGCTCCACAATCACTCGCAACACAGCTTCATAAGGCATCCCAAGCTTCTGGGCTCGAGCTCGGACCCACTGGAGGTAAGGCTGCATAGGGAGAGAAGTCCTTGGTCCTAGCTCTTGTGGGTCAGATCTGTTCAGCATGCTCCAAGCTCGTATAAACCTTCGGCGATGCTCGTCAACGTCTTCCTTGTAGTCAAAGGAAATATCTGTAAGAAGTAGCTCATGAGGACCATCTCTCCGAGCCCGACCGAATTGTCGCAAAGCCAAACAGGGACTGTAGGTTATACCCCCTATGATTCCGAGCAATGGGACATTAGGGTATCCCCCACATCGATCAATGACAGTAATGCTTTCCATAGCCTTAGAACTCCAAAGAATGTCTGTATGGGCAAGGGACATTATCCTGTAAGACCATCCTAAACCTTCCTCATTCTTTAACATGGACTTGGGGAGGTGCGAAATAAACCACTTTGCCAGCAACGGCGTGCAACACATGAGGGTCCCTCTTCTTCGCACAATACGAGTGTAGAGGGCATGCAAGATATCACCTAATAGAGTAGGCACAGGATTGCGAGACAGGAAGATCTTAACCGCATTCACATTCACAAAGGAATCTGGATTCAGGAAGAGAACCAAACCGTAGATAAGGAGAGCTAAGACGTCTTCAAAAGCCTGGAAATCCAAGTTATCCCAGAATAACTGAGCTTGATCCATCAGAAACTTGGCTAAGAAGCCTTCAACCCCGCTTTGTGTCTCCCAATTAGATACTACATCAACCCGTTTCAAATGTAGAGCTGAAGCAATGTCTTCTGGCCTAGGAGTCTCTTCCATACCGGTGAAGAGCATCTGCTCGAGGATGGATATGCCCAATAAGTGAGAAAACTCTTCCAAAGTAGGAACTAGATGATAATCCGGGAAAGTGAAGCAATGATGCATCGAATCGAAGAACTGGATAAGCACACTCATCATCTGCTCATCGAACTTTGAGGTAACCAAGCTAAGAAGCTGACCATGTCTTTTAATGAACGAAGAAGTCTCAGAAACTTTTGAGGCTAAATCTTTGAGTTGAGCGGGTATTTGCACGAAGTTAACTCGAATGGTGTTTCTGCGCACGGAAGCCATAATCTGCAAAACAGGACAAAGATAAATCCCCTTGGTCTTTTAAATTGTTATTATAATTAAGTATGCATGTTATGTTATGATGCATGATGTCATGATGAAAACAAACAACAGGTATAGCAGATAACAAGCATGGTAAAGGAAAACAAGTCACACAAGATCCCTTAAGTTTCAGGCTTGCATGGGGTCTAGGTACTACCCTCTTGAAGTTCAGTTGGTTTCAACCTGTCCTAGTAAAAGTAACCGGGTTCTAGGGGTTCTCAATATCACTGACCATCATCCATCGGTCATGGTTTCAGCTCACACAATCTTTTCTTGCGGCTGGAACTATCTCGAGAGTATGGTCTCAATGAGTGTAGTATCGCGTATCAACCAGTTCCCAGCTTTACACCGAGACCGACTATCTCACTACTTCCTAATGGCCAAGTTGGTCAATTAAGGGTTCTAAGGTCAGTTGATGCTTAACGACACACGTAGCGGCCCCGTATTCTCCTCATTTCTCCACAAAGGATACCGGTACCAACCAATGTGCCACATCAACATAGCTACTGCTTCAACCGTATCGGTCTACGCCGTACAATTCCCTCACAGTTTATTGCTACTTACCTAAAAGGTGTCCCCCAAATCTGAGTTAGGATCTATAGTAACTCCCAATACAAAACCCTTTAAAAGTAAAGCAACCAAAACAAACAAGAGAAGCATTATGATGAACTATTCCTAAGGTATACCCCACTTATACAGTCCCCAGTAGAGTCGCCAGTTCTGTGATACAGTGGAAGAACTGTACTGTTTTAGGAAAATGCTGGTTTGCATTTTGCGTTTGTGTTTGCAAAATGTCGCGATAAGCAAGAGTCGCCACCGACTTTTATTTTATCCAACTGGAAAGGAAAAAAAGCACATAAAAATTCCTTTTTCTAGATTTTGAGTACGGGGGGTAGATTATAGAAAGGGAAGGTATTAGCACCCTTTCTATCCGTAGTTTTCTACGGGCTCTTAGGTACTTGCTCATCATTTTAAAAATTGCTTGTGTGTGTTTGTTTTGAAAAGTTTTGTTTTAACCCTTGCTTCTGTCTTCAAGAGTATTACGAAGTGTTTTTGAAAACATTGTTTGAAAAGAAAGTGTAAGTGTGAAAGCTTGATTTTGAGCAAGTACCTACTAGCACCTACCTACTCGAAAAAGGACTATTTCTATTCTCGTTTCCTTTAGACAGCGCTATCCCACTATTAGTGAGTAGGTAGCACCGTCGTTGGAGTTGTAAGGGTCAATTCGAAAGGGACGTACAATCATTAAAGCAACGTTAGGACGTCTTAGTAATAACCCTATTGTCTTAAGATCATATTCTAGGCAACCTTTCTGAGGCAACATTTCCGAACGGGACATTTGATCTTTGTTTAGACACGAGGGCAACCACTAAGACACCCTATACTTAATGATCGTTTACCGAAGGCAACCGAAGTGAGAGTATACCCTAGGAGTGCGCATGTGCGAGTGATTTGATTTCAAGTTATTATCTTTGCACATTTAGGGTTTGCTAACCATTTTAAAATTAACATACAGTCTTGTCATGCAATCCTATTATCATACATCTAACAGTTAATATTTTGCAAGGAAAAAATGCGAAAAATAAAGCTACGCTATTACAAGGCTTCGGGAAGGGGGATTAATTACATAGCCAAATACCCGTAAAACGATAAATAAAGGAAAAATCCTAATTAAACTATTACATACCATGAGTAGTTACATTAATATCGCAAAATAATAAATGCACGCGATGAATTAAGAACGAGAGAAAATTAGGGTTTTGACCCCGTCTAAACCTAATTGGAAGAAATATTGTTTTTTGTTGTTTTTGATTATTTTGAGAAAATAAGGTTTTAATTGAGTAAATACAAACCTAATTACTAATTAATTTAATTTGAGAAAAATAATTAATTTGACCTATTTTTGCATTTTTGTCATTTCAAGAAAAGAAAATAAAAAATAAAATCAAACAAACCCTAATTTTCTAATTTATTTTAAATTACTTACAAAAAGGTTAAAATTACCCAAAAATAAAATTAAACTAATTATTAAATTAAATTTGATAAAAACAAAACCTAAATCTAAATTTGTGAAATTGATTTTATGATTTTGTTGGTAAAAAGGTGATTTTGGTGTTGATAATAAAAATAATAAAAGAAAAGAATAACTAAAGAAAGGTAAATTAGAGAAAAAGAAATAACCCAAGGGCCTGCTGTCAGCGGCTCTGATAAGAGGATGATGGTCTAGAGGATGGTCAATAGAGGATGATGGTCCAGAGGATGGTGATTAGAGGATGGAAGTTAGAGGATAGTGATGGTCAAAGGATGATGGTACTGGGCCTGCTCCTAGCGGGTGGATCCAGCAGATCATGACCAGAGGATGCTTGATCTGGTCCTGGTTGATGTGTCTAGAAGGTGATCCTCAGAAAGTGTAAGCGCTAGTTCTGGTGAATATAAGGTGGAAAAATGCCAAGAGCTCACGCCTGGGATTGAATCCAGAATTATGAGCTTCTGACTTCCTTCTGCTGACCAACTGCGCTGGGTGTTAGTTTATCAATACAATAGAAACAAACAAATAGATCAGAACTCCAGGCTTTTGGCCAGAATAAATGCGCCAGAATTTAAACCGGCCAGTAAAGTTGTGACACACCATCGTCTTCCTCCCTAGATCTGTCATTTAAAACTCTGAACCTTTACCTACAGACATGGCGCTGTGGCTATAACCCTGTACAATTCAGAAACTGCATACAAGCAATATAAATAAGATTCAAGACCATGGATCAGCTGGGTTTGACCCGCTGATCACAATGGTCTCCTCCATTAAGGCCAATTGCTCCTGTACACAAAACCCCCAAAAAAGAAACAAGAACCCTAACTATGGCAACTTGCGGTATAGTAAGTAAAACGCAATTGGGTATAATCAATAGCTTGTAAATAACTCAAGGATCAAGAATATATCAATGAATCGTGCTAAATATGCCAGAATTATGGTATTCAAACTTAATAAAGTATGGAAATCATGTGGTACTTACAGTGCAATTCTGAACGTGGGAAAGCTGGTTAATGGTTGAAACACGTTCCTGGGATGTCCAACAAACGTTTGGGATGCTTAGAATGGCCTGAGATAGCCTGAATCTTGAAAATCAGTTTACACTTTTCTTCAGTTTTTGCAATCTGTTCCCTCTATTACACGCCTCTGAATCCTCTCGTTTTTGGTCTGCACATGCTCTATATGTACCCTAGAATGAATTAGGTTACAAACTTGCTTCAAATCTTTCTCAATTAAGATGATTGAATCATGATTTGATTCTTATGTAAATCTTTCCAAATCAAGCCAAATCCAATCTTTTTGTGTCCAAATGAAACTTGCACGATTTGATTCTCTTCCCAGCTGTATAAGAGACCTAAACATGCATAAAATCTCAAGCTTTGATTAGTTTTGATATTTTCATGATTTTATTTTGATTTAATTTAATTTAATTGAAATAAAAATCAAAATAAATGGTTAAAATAAAATAAAGACAAGTGGGAAGGATCATGGGTCGTGGATCATGTTACCAACTCAATACAAACACAAAAAATTGGGCCCATTTGACAAAAATTGCAATTTTGGCCACATTTGACTTTTGGCAATTTTGCAAAAAGGATCAACTTCACCAATGCATAACTCCTTCAATTTGGATCCTAGAGACGTGTTATTGGACTTTTAGAAAGCTTAAGATGTCCTCTAAGCAAACCTTTTGGTCTCATCTCAATTGAGTCTTCCATGTTCATGTATGAAGTTTTGACAAAAAAGGTGTTTTTGTTGACTTTCAAAAATGACCTATAATGTCCAAATTTATATCTTCTTGTGAGTGCATATTTTGAAATTGAGAGATGAAGATGAATTGTAGGGAATTTCATCCTTTTCAAAATGAGCTTTATATGGGTCATTTTTTATAAAGTATAAGAAAGTTATGCTTGGTCAAAGTTGAGTTGACTTTTCCTACAAAACCCTAATTTAGCAACTTTTGGGTTTTGATGAATTGTGAGAAATCCTCGATGAATCATGATCAACCCTTGATCAAATGATGAATAATGCTTCAAAATGAGAATGTTGACCAAAAATCTTGAAGTTTGACTGTATGTAGGACACATTTGACTTTTGCCCTAACACAGTCGATTTTCAGGCCTTTGAGTAATTGACTGAGCAAACTCTCTCTGCAAGGCTTAAAAATTGACATGGATGATCTTGTGGACATATTAGTTCAATGGTGAGCATTTAGGACCCTTTTGATTCAAATATCTTGATGCAAACTGAAACCCTAATTTGAGGTAGACTGCCTTAGGAGAGAATTTGTCTGGTCAACTCTTGGACTTCCTTGAGCAATTTGAGGACCCCACTTGAAATGTATTGAGAAATATGGGAGGTAAAATTTTGGGGTACAACACCACCGCACTTTATTGTTTCCAAATGGAAATGGTAAAAAAGCAAACAAAACCCAAAAAGATCAGAGATCGAGGTACGGGGATCGGTTATGCAAAGGGAAGGTATTAGAACCCTAAGCATATATGGTACTCCGAAGGATCCACTTTGTTTGGTTTCTTTTAAAAGGAGTGTCATGTAATGTTTACTTGCTAAAGGAAAAGAATGAATGAGTATTTGAAAACAAAAGAAAATGAAGTGTTTTTTTATTATTTTTGTTGCTCGCCTTGGGTCGTTAGACTTAATGCCTACGTACTCCCTCGTGCAATGGGAAAGTTAGAGCATCGTAGTTAGGCTAGAAAAGACTTATCTGTTGATTTTTTTCAAACAAGGATACATGTTGTCATTGTTAGGAGAGAAATCTCGACTAATGCCCACAAGGTGTGAGAAAGATGGACCTTGCGTCAACAAGAGTGAGGGTTTGAGAACGCCTCTGGTACTAAAGTGGAAAAGTCGACACCTTTATAACCATAAGGATAGGAGAATGTTGCTCGACTATCAATGAATCATGTTTCATCTTGAAAAAAGTTTTGAAGGATAAAAGGTGCTCGGGCGCACAAAAGAGTTTGAATGAGTTGAAGTGTTTTTATAAGTTTTGAAAGATGTCAAAGTATGATTAAGTGAATTGAAGTTTGTTTAAAGAAAATAAGTTTTAAAGAAAAGCACTCGACAAAGTCAAGGTTTATTATGAAAGCGGTTCGAGTTTATAAACAAAGAAGGTTTTGAAAAAGATGAGAAGATTTGAAAATTAAAGAAGATGAGAGGAGATGAAGGGACTATCCTAAAGCCTAAGGTAAAAGCTAAGGAAGAGAACCGTCTAACCAACAAGAAGCCAATACTTGACATTATGAGTCAAGATAGAATTCCAATTCTTTGGAGTGAAACCAAGCAAGCAAAGATACTAGACCTATTGAGAAGGACCAAACTTCAAATGTATTAAGTCTTCGAAAAAATTGGGCAGAGTAACGGCTGTATACAGATGAATTCCAGATTACAAATAAAGTATGTAATCACAATAACCTTCATACCAAACAAACAAAAAACCCAATGTATTGAGGTAAATCCCAAGAGCTCCAGACAAAATATCCATTAAGGTCACAAGGTCTCCAACATAGGTCAGGGTCTCTAATCCTAAGTCCAAGAATTCCAATACTCCATAATGCCAAGGATAGTAACCAAGTAGTCCAAGTATCATTAATGTTTTTTATGGTTCATTTGATTATTAAGCGTCTTCAAAAGGAAAATAAAAGCTCAAGTGAGAAAAATAAAAATGACATAAAAGTAAATGCTCAAGTGAGCAAAGATGAAAATAGTATGAAATGTAAATGCTTAAAGTAAATGGTACATAAAGCATAAAAATAAAAGCATAAAGTAAAGAGCATAAAATAAAGTCAATTGTTAGAAATTAGTGATTAGTTGGATGACCATCTTGAAACTTGAATTTGGAACTCATTATAGGATTGGTAGAACCAAAGCCTCCACACAACAAGTTGCACTTGCTTTTTGTCAAGTATATCATCCATTTTGGAATCCTCAAAAAGTAACATTTAATGATCAATGATGTTTAAGTGATCCGCGTTGACCAAAAGTAATATAGATCCATTAGAGGATTGGTAGAACCAAAGCCTCCACACAATGAATCTCAAGGTTATTGGATCAAAGAGATCAAATTAACATACTTGGGCTTGCAAACATAGGTTTTGGCCACAAATGATCATTTATTCGAATCGGGACAAAATTTAGCGCTATGTTAAGCAATCGTAAGTGGACTTATGTAGAAGTCGCACCTATTTTGAGGCCGGTCAATAGAAATCTATGTACTTCATGTTTGGATAAATGATATAGAGATCCTCATCCCTTAACATGTAACACAATTGTAAAAGAAAGGGATAAGATAAAGAGGGAGGGGAATGATAAGCTAATTTGGATCACTACCTCAAATTTCTTTCATCTTTAAATTCAATCACTCATCTAGATGGATTAAAGCACTAAACATATCATTAATCCAAAGCACCAAAAATGAATTAAATAATTCACTCTTTGGTAGATTTGAATTGATGAACATTTATCCAACTTCATCTACACCACAAAGTCCATTGAATTTAAAGAGAAATTGGATATTTAAAATTGCAATCCAAACCAACAATCAAAAGAGATGAGTAGAAAAAGTATTTTGGATCAAAACAACCCCAAAACAAGGCAAAAATGCATTCTGTTTCTATGCAAATCGATTGCACTAAAATGCAAATCGATTTGCACAATGTTTTTTTTTCAAAATTTTGCGTGAAATGCTTCTGTGCAATCGATTGCACCAGTACAACAATCGATTGCACACTGTTACAGTAGGAAAAACAACATTTCAAAAGGCTAAATCCTTGTTCAAACTTTCCATCAAATACCTTATGATCATGGATTCAATTGAGCCTGAAAATTCCATCAAATTATGAGAAAATAGCACCATTGGAATCACAAAATAATGCTCAATGAATCAACCCAAAGATCAACAAGAGATTACATTGTGAAAGATGGAAAATCCAACTTACCAAAGTTAGATCTAGAGAATTATCAAAACAAATTCAAGAATTTGCTTCAATTCAACCACAAGAATCAATTGCCCAAGCTTGGTTGTAGAGAATTGATGAAGAAAAAGTGTTTGGATGAAGGTTTAACTCAAAGATTAGTAAACTTCAATGCAAATCTTACTAACTTTTCTTGAAAATAGAGCTTTGAGTGAATTTGGTAGATGGAGAGAATTGAGAGATTTTTTAGCAAAGTGATTTTGCCTATCAAAAGCTTGAAATTTGAATGAAATGAGGGCTCTATTTATAGAGTTTAGGATTGGGATTAGTGGTAATTTGATAATTGATTCTTGGATCCAAAATTTTAATTAATGACAATTCTTTCAAAAATTAGAGAAAAATTGGAGCCAAAATTTGACAAGCTTGAAATTGCTGATTTTTTCAAATTTTCACGTTGTGTAATCGATTTCACTATAATGCAAATCGATTTGCACATTGTATTTTTTTCAAAAATTACGCAAAATGCACTTTGTGTAATCGATTGCACTCTAGGAGCAATCGATTGTACAGTGAAAAAAGTGAAATTTTTTTAATTCTTTTTCTTTGCAAATAGAGATTTTAGGGAAATAATACCGGAAAACCTTATTTGCAATATGCTTTGACTCGGTACCTACAAAACACAAATATACAAAGACAAATATTTTTTTGTATTTTGATTAGAAGTTAGTCAACAACACAAGAGCAAACTTAAAGATAGGATGTAAATGTGATGAATGAAGCTATTTGTTAATGATTGTGACCAAATGACAAAATATGATATGAAAGTGCACTGAAAAAGTTAGGGGCAAAATTTAGGGTACAACACTTAGATCCATGCATTTTCAAAAAATCTTTTCTTAATCAAACATTTATAAATTTAATCTTACTTTGACATATTTTTTGAAAGACTAAAAGTCATTAACCTCATTCAAACCATTTTACCACTTTGGATTTTTTACTTTAAAACTTTTCTCAAAAGATTAGACTCTTGTTGATTCTTGTATTGACGCAAGCTACTATACTTCTATGATATATAGTGAAGAGAGATATTTTCCACTTGGGTGTTGAGTGATGGATTTTAAATCCAAGTTATATCCTCCACTTTGAGAGGACGCAAATGCTTCTTTATCATAATTATGGGTAGTAAGTATGTTTTTCACTTGGATATGACGATGATGTCAGTTCTCTTAAAATTAACCAACACACGTGTGTTTAAAATTTTTTGAGGTAAACTATGAGTACCCTGATCCCCCATTGCATGGAAGGTGGTACGTAGGAACTAAAAGTTTATAGCCGCGACAGGTGCAAAAAGTATAAAAAATACTTCTTTTCTCATCTGCACCATCATATTTTGTATACACCTTTTATAGCCAAAATACACAGATTTTCAAAGAGGTTCCTCCGGAGTACCATAGATGTTTAGGGTGATAATACCTTCCCTTTGCACAACCAACCCCCGTACCTAGATTCTCCCCTCTTTTATTGGGTTTATTCACTCTTTTCCCATTTCCTTTGGAAACAATAAAACACGGTGGTGATTTTTATTTGATCTGTACGAGTTAAGTCAATCCAATGGCTTAGTCTCAACATTTATACCACTACAGTTGGGACGTGGAAGGATTTATGGAGGAGAAAAAGAAGGCGCGTGAATAGTTAGACATAAATCCATGAAATGAGGCTTCGTGGCCGGGGCCACGTAATGAGGTGGCAGTCGCCACTTGCTTGAAATTGGACGTGGCAGGGGCCACGTTAACAGGTGGTAGGCGCCACTCTTCATGAGGTGGTGGGAGCCACAACCTTTGTGCATGGAAGGCGCCACACTTAGTGGTGGTGGGCACAACCTTGGGCTTTGGTCCTTGCTAATAGGCTTTCTTATTTTTTCTAACACCCATGCTTTCTATTTTCACCATTTACTTGATTTTATTTATTTCCTCTCTTCTTTTCACTCGAATCTCCAACTCTGCATGAGATATCTGAAACAGGACAATAATACCGGCATAACAAGACATAAATAAAGGAAAATGAAACTAAAATCCATGCTAGTCAAGTCAAATATACGATATAATTTTGCATTATCTGAGGAAGATTGAAACAAGAGTGGGGGAGAAGTTGTTGCTTCTTAGAGAGGTTTTGGTTGTGAGGTGCGAACAATTGGTTCATTGTGTCATGGATTGCAGCAATGCAAATGTTGGTTGGACTGTGTTATTTCCCAATTCCGAAGGAAGTACAGATTCAAGATTTATGTCTAACAGTCAGGTCGAAGTGTCCTTGAGAGGGAATGAATAAGTACTTTTGTTGTTCGCATCTCTAGGAGTGGAGGGCAGTGTTATGAGTAATGATGTGCAAGTCGTGTGGGACTCCTGATATTTTCCCGGGGATAATTGCAACTTGTCGTTAGAGTGAGATGTTAGATCGACTTGATGTTGTCCTTGAGGGTGAACATTTTGGAGTTAAATTAAGTGTTTTTGAACTATGTGGATGAGCCGATGCAGATTATTCTGTTTGAGGATGTTGCGAATTTAAGGTTCCTATTTATTGGTCGAGTGGGGAAGTCTCTGAAGGAGAACGATCAAGTAATATTGATGGTTGCTTCTCAGAGATTAGAGAGAAATGTGGCGGTTAATGATATGTCGGTAGTGTGTGCCTTTTAGATGTTTTTTGAGATATCTTCTAAGCAAGTAGGATAACTCTTAGGGAATGAAGCTCAGATGTTTGCATATATGTGATAACGGTTGTATGATATTGTGCATAGATTATCGACAATTGATTAAGGAGATGATTGAGAGTAATGATCCACTTCAAAGAATTGACGATTTGATCGACCAAGTGGTAGGCTAGTATGTCTTCCGTATAATTCAATTGAGGTCAAATTATCTTCAGATTCAGGTGAAGAGCGAGGATAGTTGGAGGACAACTTTTAGAACTCAGTGTAGGAATTACAAAATATTTGGATAATTTTATTATGGTATTTATTGAGGCCATTATGATTTGATCCAATTTAGAAGATGGACATGTTGAACGTTACAATTTGTATTAGTGTCGAAAGGAGGAAACTTTATGTTAAGTTGTCAAGGTGTAAATTATAGTTTAGGTGTACTGGTAAAATCAATGAAGTTGCTACCGAGTATTTATTTATCCCACATAAAGAGAAAGGAAAATCATAAAAGAAAAACTTGAAGGGAGAAATCAAGGTCTTGCGACCGAGAGATTGGGTAAGGGAGTCGATTACGCGAGGAGAAGGTATTAGAACCCCTCACGTCCGTAGTACTCTACGGGATCCACTCTTGTTGTTCTAATAAAAGGGTGTGTTCAATCAAATTCTTATGAGCTATAAAAATTAAGAGGGAATGCATGCAAAGAAAACACTGGGAAAAGAAGGGAATATTTACAAATTTTCCCTCGGCTGGGCCCCGTGACCAGATGCCTACGTATACCTTTTTAGGAATCACTTTAGTCGAGTCCATGAACTACTTTTTTGATTCAAGCGTCATGTGTTAAACAACAAAAAAACCAAGGGCCTAAGCAAATGTAGATTCGGTCCATATGCACAAACAAGCCCACCTTCAGCCATTTTTGTACAGATTTATTATTATTCAGATTTTGTATTTATCAGATTTGTATTAATTAATAACAAAATAAATAAAAAAAATAAAAAAGAACTTAGGTTTAAAATTGGGTGTGACGATTCAAATTCTTCTTCCTCTTCTCTCAAATTGTTGTGCCGCCGCAGCCTCTTCTTTGGTGATCTCCGACGATTAACCACCATCGAAAAAATTTGTCCACCATTTCAACCTTATTTTTCCAATCCATCCTTCGTTTCGCATCAAGGCTCGACGTCGTTCCGCTTCGCCTTCATCAATCAACATTCGCTGCGCGCAATTCGCTTGGTTCTCCTTCCGATTCCGTAGCACCATTGCGATTCGATTCATCCTCATATCCGTCCTTCATCATCTCATCAACAACAAGGGCGCTCAACCTTTGATTCTCCATACTCTTCAAGCTCTGCTCACAACATCTCCAACCTCTCTTTCATTTCGAGCTGTTTCACTTTCATCTCATCTCCAGTTCAACCTTCCGCCGCTCATCTTCGGATCAATCCGTTTCAGTTTCAGATTCAAACTCGTTTCTCATCTTCGTATCAATTATGAGAACATGTACAGAATAAAGCAAATGCTGAAAAGGAATAAAGAAAATCAAGTCTCACTAGTCGGAGTTTGTCCGACGCGTCTTCGATGGTAGCGAAAAGGACAGAAAACCAGAGATACCGAAGTGTAGTTCAGGTATGAAATATTTTATTATTTAGTTTCCTTGCAATACCTTCTTCTTCTTCTTCTATTAGCTTTCATATATGACTCGGTGTTGGGAAATGAACAGAGAAAACCAGGGAGCATTTGAGTTGGTGGTTGCAATGAGAACAAGCATGAGGTTGAAGAGCCACAATTATGATGCTTCAATGGTGAGGGAAGTTCAGAGAGATGAAGCTGGAGCAGGATTCATAGTGAGAAAAGTGAAGGTTGAAGATGAAGATGAGAATTCTTCTGAGAATCTCAGAGATATTCATAGGTGAGTATTTTGTGATGTTTTCTGTTTTTTTGCATAATGAACCATCTCCCAATTTCTGTTAGAGTCCTGTTATATAGTTTTCAAAAAGTTTGTTAGAGATTCAGTTAGGAAGTTGCAAATTAGTTTTGACAGTTGTAAGTTGTAACCGCTAACAGAACTGGTATTGATTTTCCGGTTTTCTCCTTTTTTTTTTTATTTTTGCTTTAATTCCTTCTCCTTTGAACTGAGTTTTTTCTTTTCCCTTTTATTATGTTTCTCATTTTATTTTTATCAGCTGTTATTGAACCGAAGCTTGAATTTAATTATGCAATTCCTTTCTTCTCCCGCCTTGCTTAAAACATGCTCATTTGAAAGAATAAAGTATGCAGCTAACCGCAATAGAGAAATTGACTAGGAAGGGCTTCAACAATGATAAGGTAGTTCTTTATACTGTCAAGTATTTTTCCATCACATTAAGATTTACATCTATTGGATTCTGAAACCAATTCAAAAGTCTGAATTAATATGACAACATTTTTATCAAGGATTCCTTCAGTGACATGCAGGTTGCATCAGAGGCGCGAATATTGAGACCTTGAGCCACTGTTGTTCATATATTTAAGTAAATTGGTTCAACATGTTTGTACAAGATTTGGAGCCATTTACAAGCTTTTGGAATTGTTTTGAAATGTGTAAAAGACTAGGTTTTAAGGTTTAATGGTGTAACGTGGTGGGAGAACTGACTTGGTTGTTTTGCATTTTATCGCAAATGTTGCGGTTAGGAAAAGTCGCCACCGACTTTTCTTTTATCCAAAAGGAAAGGCTAAAAAGAACAGGAAAGAGCTTTGATATGTTTTCTTGAGTTTGGGGGGTAGATTATGAAAAGGGAAGGTATTAGCACCATTTTCATCCATGGTTTTCCATGCGCTCTTAGTTGCTTGCTAGATCACTTGCTTTTGTTTGAAAATGTGCTTTGTATGGTTTTTGAAAATATTTGAAAATGTCTTTGTAATGGTTCTCGTTTCTATAAGAACGCGTACAAAGTGTTGTTTTGAAAGTAGTTCAAAAAGGTGTTTGTGGAGTGTGTTTTTGAAAGTGATTTTGAAAAGGGTTTTCTTTGTAATGGCTCTTGTTTCTATACGAACGCGTATAAAGTGTTTGTCTTTTGAAAATGTTTCAAGTTTGTAAGATGTTTTGAAAGTGTTGGTGTTTGTTTTGAAAATAGCAAGGATGTTTTGGTTTTGAAATTGAGGAAGCAACTAGGAACAAACTACCTACTCAAAAATCTTTCATGTTTATTTTCTCTTTCCTTTGACATTGTTATCTTACCATTGATTTGGTAAGTAACCCTATCTTTGGATGTAAAAGGGACGGGCAAGGGTCATCGTATAGCCATGATTAGCAATGTTGTAAGATATTTTCTTTAGGGACTAAGATCATTTTGAAAGGCAACATGGATAACGTCATCGAGGGACTATGATCTTGTATTTTTTGATTGTTTTTGCTAAGATACCTCACATGTATAATATGGCCATTTTTGTAAGGCAACAAAGTGGGTTTACCCTAAGGGTGTATATGTGCAAGTGTATTGGTTTACATGCTTGATTTGTCTTGATTAGGGTTTTCTAAGCTTTGATTTTATCTTTCCATATAAATCCTAACTTACTAGTATTTGTATATAAAGCATTAAATTGCGGAATTTAAATGTCCTACGCTATTACAACGCTTTAGGGGATGGGGGTGCATGTTTATGAATGGGGAAATTGCAAGAAAATTAAATCTAAATAATTATTACAACCATATTGAATATTGTACAAGAATTGAACAAATATAAATGCAAAAATGTAAGTGTAAAATGAAATGTGATTTTTGGTTTGGTTTTCATGAAAAGATTTTTTGACCTAGTTAACTAAAATAAAATAATTAACTAAAAATAAGAAAATTAAGATTAAGTTATTAAAATAAATTAATTTAAAGGGAAACAAATTTTTTAGGGTTTTTTGTGAATTTGATTAAATAAAATTAATTAAATAAAAGTCCTAAGTTCTAAATTGATTTTAATTTACAAGAAAATAATATATAATAATTAATACTAATTATCTAAGTATTTTAAGAAAAGGAAATTAATTTATTAAAGGAAATATTTTTTATTCTTTTGTTTTATGAGGAAAAATAAACTAAATAAATATAAATAATAAAATATAAATATTTTTTGGATTTTTTATTAATGACAATAACAATAATATTAATAATAATAATAATAATAATAATAATAATAATAATAATAATAATAATAATAATAAATAAAAGAGAATAAAATAAAAATATAAAATTAAAGCCAGGGGGTTAAAAAATGGAAATGGGGGTTAACAATAGTAAAAGGGGAGCTAGGCCCAAAATGTGTGTTTTTGTAATCAGAGAAAAATAAATAAAAAAATGCATGAATGAGCCTGCATTAGAAAGAAAAATGGGGGTGAGAGTCAGCAATTCAGACTGGACCCAAAGCAAAAACCCGACACCTGTTTGGATCAAGTGTGGTTGATTTCTGTGAGTGCACCATGAGCTTGCGTCATGAAGCGTTAGGTTTGGATTGTTGAACATCCAATGGTGTTGATGGGAGGCGCATGATAGGATCTTTGTACATGATTGCATTGGATCTGAAACAAATAAATGTGAAACAAATAAAAGGGTGCCACTGGGGCTCAAACCCAGGTCCATATGGTCACAGACGCGCGCTTCTACCACTGGGGTGGCTATACATCCGTTTATTAATAAAAAATCAATAATATATATTTGAAACACATTCCTAGGCATGTATCATCTTCAACCTCGCGCCAGACCAATCAACATTATTTTTTTGAAATTGCTATCTCTTTCATTTCTCAACCATTTGAAAAAGTATAAACATGAAACTTGCTCCAAATTTTATCACGAGTTCAGTCATATAAATAACTAAAGCTATAAATAAAAAATGAGCATGAATTTTGAATGGTACCAAATCTGACCTAATTTTTTTCCAGAAAATTCAACTCTAAAATTTTCACTACTCAGGCAACATAAATGAATTCTAAGGACATGGTTAGTTTCAGGACTATGATGTCTACATTTTATCTTCACAAATGAGTCAATAATGATGCTTGTAGAGAGAGTTCAAAGTTAAGGAAACTTACCTCAAAACTGGAAATCGTATTCTGAGTATGAGCACTCCTCAAGGTGTTTTGATGATAAGAATAACTTCAGTGACCCTCCAGGACGCTAATGTAATGTTTAGTTTGTACTGGAGATGGCTGAATCGTGCTAGAGAAATCCAAGTGCAGAGCTCTGTTATTGAAAATGGAAGATGGTGCAAATGGTGTTACAGTCATGTAACATGGTATGGGATGAGTTCTAAATTGTGTATGGAAGCTTTGTGATTGAATTTGAGTGAGAACGCACGAGTGAAATCTGAGTTTGGAATTCAAAGTCAGAAATGATACAAAAATGGAGTTTGTGTGAAAATTCTGATCTCAGGGAGTTTTAGGGAGTTTCTAGGCTTGTGAATCCGTCAGTTAGCTTGCATATAGTGCCTTTATGTATAAGCAATAGGTTTGGAATGCTCAAGTTGGTCTGAATTCAAAATCCATGTTTAAACTCAACATGTGATTTTCTTGACAAAACAAGTTTCCATGCATTGTACCTTTGTTCATAGAGTTGTTAGACACTTTAAACACCATGCCTATGACTTTGTGGATGGAGTGTAATCAGAGAAAACAAGTTAGGAGCTCAAGAAGCTGACTTTGTGCATAAAGCTTGCTTTACAAGAATGGTTATTTTGTTTCTACCTAAAATAGCAAATTAATTTGGATAATGCTTGAAACTCTTGGATACAGGCACAATTAGTTGGGTAAAGCATTAATTATGGAGTGACAAACAAGTTTGAGGCCTGAAAAGTGAAATTATGCAACATGGCTATGGATTTGGTTCATGTTGCATCACAAATTTTGCCTTGCAAAACAACTTGAAACCCCAACTTCTGGCCTTCGATTCTCCTTTCTCACAAATGATCTCAAAGAGTTCTTGGATATTTTGGAAAGCTTGTAATGTGCTCTACAACCCCTCTTTTAATAACTTTTGAAAATTACCCTTGTAACTATATGAAAAATTTCCATGAAGTTGGGTCAAAATCCTGCCTAAACTAGGGCAACATTTTCACTAAGTGTTTAGTTTCATGAACATGACTTCATGGATTAGTAACTTGAGATCCAAGCATTTCTAGTAGAAGTTGTGTAAAGAAATTTTTTATATCTCATGGAGATCTACAACTTTCATGTTGAAAGTTTCTTTTGAATCATCTTGCATCATGGTGAAAATTGGCTCAAAGTTGTGAAAAAACATGAAGTTTTCAACACTTAGAAAAATTTCTAAGTGTGGAAACTTTGACTTTTCAAAATGAAATCTTGATTTTTTTGATTTCTTGATGAAAAAGTTTCATATTTTGACATTTTTTGATGAATTGTGATCTTTGACACTTGATTTTGACCAAAAAGTCAAAGTTTGACTTTTCAGTGTGCAGTTGACTTTTGATCAGTTGACTGAAAATCAACTATCAATCAAATGATCTTGAGGGATGTTTTGAGTCATTCCATTAGGTCAAAATGATGCAATTGAGTTCTTGAGATCATGTTTACAACCAATCAACCATTTTCTAGGCCAAAAATCAGAAATTGCCTTGTCCCAGTCAAAACCCTAATTTTGACCATTTTGCCCTTTTGATGATCTGATCAAATTTCTTGAGGAATTATGGTCCAAACTTGATCAAATGACATACATGAGTTCACAATGTTGATATGGATAAAAAATTATGAAGTTTGACTGTAAATTGGCCACAATTGACTTTTCCCCCAATACAACTGATTTTTGGGTCAACTGCTCAATTGACTGAGCAAAAATGTGATCCATGACTTGAAACTTGACACGAGTAAACTTGATGGTCCATAATGATCCATTAAAGTCATATGAGGAATTAAAAGTTCAATTATCCTTGTGCAATCTCAAACCCTAATTTCAGTCATCAGTGCTTAAGGAGGTGTCTTGAGCTGATCAACCCTTGTGCAGTCTTGAACCAAAGGAGATCTTGTGAGAAAAACTTGACAAATGAGTGGAAAAATTTTGGGGTACAACAGCTGCCCCTGTTCAATCTTCTTAAACCTGAAGAGTTAGATTGGCGGATCCGCCCTTCGTGACTTGAAGGTGGAAGATGATTGGACACTAGAGTGCCCATAAATTTGCACTCGAAGATGAAATGGGAATGGGCTTATAGATGCCATTTGGAGGAATGATGGAGATTTTCCAGAGATGGGCTTGTAGATGCCATCCAAAGGTGACTGTTGACGGAAAATGGACTCTGTCTGAACTTGATTTCCACTAGAAAAGAATCAGAATAAATCTTTGGAGCGACTTATCTGAACCAGAAGAAGTCTTGTATGTTATTTGACTGGAAAGAATCAGAATAAATCTTGGAGCAATTTATCTGAACCAGAAATGTTCCTTTGGAAAGTATCAGGATAAACCGTTGAGGGGTTTAAACTGAACCAAAAGAGATCTTGAATATTCTTTAACTGGAAAGAATCAGAGTAAATCTTTGAGCGATTTATCTGAACCAGAGAAAGTGTCTTTGGAAAGAAATCAGAATAAATCGTTGAGAGATTCATCTGAACCCGAAGTATTCCTTTGGAAAGTATCAGGATAAACCGTTGAGGGGTTTAAACTGAACCAAAAGAGATCTTGAATATTCTTTAACTGGAAAGAATCAGAGTAAATCTTTGAGTGATTTATCTGAACCAGAGAAAGATGTCTGCAGGAAAGAATCAGAATAAACCGTTGAGAGATTTAAACTGAACCGACAGGGGTCTGAAATAAATATCTGTTAGGTAGATGGTTGACCAGTCCTTTCTTGGGAATTGATTTGTAGTTGACTTGTTGAAAACTTGACGATAATTTTCTGTTGATTGATCTTTCCTGAAAAAGATGAAAGGTTAGGTACATGCAATGTTATGATGTATGAAATTCATGGTGCAATGATGTTCTCAAAATAAATGAGATTGTGTCGTATGTATCTGTGTCGTCAATGCTATGACGTATGGATGTAATGTATGGACACATTAATTCTTACGCTACAGTATTGCTGGAGTTGGGGAAAATAAATCCCTGAGTACTGCTGGGAATGTAAGTCTTCATATTTTGAAGTTGAAGTGTTGATGGATGAGTTTCCAATTAGAGAAATAAACTCTGTTGTGTAAGGGAAACATGTCGTACATTACTTGTGGAACTCATGAAATCCTGTTGGGGAATCCTGAGAAATTGGGCGACTTTCACTGAGGAATCTTTGGAGCTGTAATCAGAAGTTTTGTCCCGCCAGGGATGTGAGAGCACTTGATGCCATTGGGCTGTATACTGGAGATATGTTAGCGACCTTGTAGTGGGATGTCATGGTTTCCACTCTTGCTGGAAAAGTACCTGCAAGGGATTTTATGGAATAGTCTAAAGATATTATCCTATTTCTTAAAGCCATTAGCGATTGTCTTTCTATTTTCTGTTCCTTTTGTTCATTTGTAAACAGTAGTCACGTTCAAATGCATATGCTCAAAAATAATCGTTGGACGTTTTCGCAAACAAAACACGGAAATAAAAGAAAAAAATAGTTTTGCACTTTCAAAGGAATATCTTTGTATTTACTTGAATAAGTATTTTTGTACAATGAGACGAACATCCTAGTAAGAGAAATTCGTTGTAGAAAATGAAAATCGATACACAGAAAAGATAGCTATGTGAAATAATCCCACGGGGTTCCCATTCTGCTATAACCTTCATGTCTCTGAGTGTCTCATCCACTTGCTGCCTTGTCCGAAGTTGATTGGATTGATTAGACCCGTTTGAGCTTGTCAGTCGGTGCTAAAGGTTGTCTGTATGGTTATCCAACGAGACATAGTCATATGCTTTAATTCCCTAACTTTTTCCTGGACCGCCCTTTCGGATTTTCGGTCCACTGGGATACCCTTTTTTGCCCAAGCCACCCTTTCGGGTTTTCAACTTGCCGGGTGTACATATTTTTTTGTATTTTATCCCTAATTTTTGCCCGAACCTTTGTGGTTCATCGAGATACCCTTGTTTTGCATAGCTGTGTCAACCTAGCGGGTCTCTTATGTGTAGTATCTTTTGACTATGTCCTGGTTGACAGGGTGCAGAAGGTCATCGCTATCCATAGTGGATAAGATCATTGCTCCACCAGAGAATATGCTTTTGATCACAAATGGTCCTTCATATGTAGGAGTCCATTTTCCCCTGGGATCACCTTGTGGAAATATGATATGCTTGATTACCAAATCAACAACCTGATATACCTGACGTCTGAACTTCTTGTTAAAAGCTTTGATCATACGTTTTTGGTACATCTGACCATGACAGACAGCCGTAAGCCTTTTCTCATCAATTAGGTTCAACTGGTCAAGTCGAGTTTGGATCCAATCATCTTCATTCAGCCCTGCATCCTTTATGATTCTTAGAGAAGGTATTTGGACTTTAATTGGTAAAACAACTTCTATACCGTATACCAAGGAGAAAAGAGTTACCCCTGTTGATGTGCGCGCAGTGGTACGGTAACCGTGGAGAGAAAATGGTAACATCTCATTCCAGTCCTTGTAGGTCACTGTCATTTTTTGTATAATCTTCTTGATGTTCTTATTTGCGACTTCGACAACGCCATTCATCTTTGGCCAGTAAGGGGAAGAATTATGGTGCTGGATCTTGAATTGTGCGCATAGTGAGGTGATCATAGTATTGTTGAGATTTGTGCCATTATCTGTGATGATTCTCTCCGAGATACCGTACCGACAGATGAGATTCTGTTTGATGAATCGGGCCACAACATTCTTGGTAACGGAAGCGAAAGAAGCTGCCTCAACCCACTTTGTAAAGTAGTCAATGGCCACCAAGATGAAGCGGTGTCCATTAGAAGCTGTAGGTTTGACTTCTCCAATCATATCGATGCCCCACATTGCGAATGGCCAAGGAGAAGTCGGGATGTTTAGAGGAACTGAAGGCACATGTACTTTGTCAGCATAGATCTGACACTTGTGACAGGTTCGTGAATGTTGATAGCAATCTGATTCTATGGTAGACTAGTAGTACCCTGCCCGTAGGATATTTTTAGCCATAGTGTGCCCACTAGAATAGGTGCCAAAAGTGCCTTCATGTAGATCAGCCATGATCTTTTCTGCCTCAACCTTGTCTATGCAACGAAGCAAAATAGAGTCGTGGTTGCTCTTGTAGAGAATGCCATTACCGAGGAAGAACTTAGCAGAGAATCTTATCAAGAACTTATTATCATTGACTAAAGCTCCTTCTGGATATTCTTGAGCCTCGATATACCTCTTAACTTCATGGAACCAAGGCTGGTTTACTACTTCTTCAGTATCGATCTCGTGACAGTAAGATGGTTTATCCATCCGTTCAATGGTGATCTGGGGAGCCTCGTTACCCTACTTGAGTTTAAACATGGATGACATGGTGGCTAGTGCATCCGCTAGTTGATTTTCCTCTCGTGGAAAATGCTCAAAGGTAATTTCCTCGAAATATGGGATTAATGTCAACACATGTTCTTTGTAAGGGATGAAATTAAGGTGCTTCGTGTCCCACTCTCCTTTGATCTGACTGATGACTAAGGATGAATCTCCAAATACACTTAAGGACTTGATTCCCAAATCTATGGCAGCTTTGAGACATAAAATACACGCTTCGTATACTGCCATGTTATTGGTATAGTTGAAACAAAGTCTTATGGTGAAGGGAGTATGACATCCTTCAGGGGATATGATCACAACACCTATTCCATTTCCGAGTGCGTTGGACGCTCCGTCAAAAACCAAGATCCATCGGGATCCTTGTTCAGGTCCGTCATATGGTCTGAGCTCTTCACAATTGTTTACCATCATGATGTTTTCATCTGGGAACTCAAATTTTATGGATTGATAGTCATCCACAACCTGATGAGCAAGGTGATCGTCCAACACACTGCCCTTTATTGCTTTTTGGGTAGTGTATTAAATGTCGCATTCTGTCAGGATCATCTGCCATCTTGCTATTCTCCCAGAGAGGGCAGGCTTCTCAAATATGTATTTTATTGGATCCATCTTGGATATTAATAAGGTAGTATGGGTCAACATATACTGTCTCAGCCGGCGAGCAGCCCATGCCAAAGCGCAACAAGTTTTCTTGAGCAGTGAATATTTGTTTTCACAGTCGGTAAACTTTTTGCTCAGGTAGTAAATAGCATGCTCTTTTCGGCCAGACTCGTCATGCTGCCCCAACACACACCCTATTGAGTTTTCCAAGACAGTTAGATACATGATCAAAGGTCTTCCCTCGATTGGTGGCATCAAAACATGAGGCTCTTGTAGGTACTATTTGATCTTGTCGAAGGCATCCTGGAATTCATTAGTCCATTTGACTACTTGATCTTTCTTCAGTAATTTGAAGATTGGTTCACAAGTAGCGGTTAAGTGAGAAATGAATCTGGAAATGTAGTTTAACCGTCCTAAGAATCCTCTGACTTCCTTCTCAGAGCGAGGAGCATGCATTTCTTGTATTTCTTTCACCTTGGCAGAGTCCACTTCGATACCTTTCCCACTGACAATGAAGCCTAGGAGTTTACCAAACCTCACCCTAAATGTGCATTTATTCGGGTTCAACCTTAGCTTGTATTTCTTTAGCCTTTCAAACAGTTTCTGCAAATGGTCAAGATGCTCCTCTTCAGTTTGAGATCTGGCTATCATGTCATCCACATAGACCTCTATTTCGTGATGGATCATTTCGTGAAATAGAGCTACCATGGCGCATTGATAATTTGCCCCATCGTTCTCCAACCCGAATGGCATAACCTTGTAATAGAATGTGCCCCACTGTGTGACGAAGGTCATTTTCTCCATGTCCTCAGGTGCCATTTTGATCTGGTTGTAGCCTGAGAAACCATCCATGAAGGAAAATACTTTATGCTATGCGGTGTTGTCAACCAGAATATCGATGTGGGGCAGCGGGAAGTCATCCTTAGGGCTTGCCCTATTCAAGTCTCTGTAGTCCACACACATACGTACCTTACCGTCCTTTTTAGGCACTAGAACAACATTGGCGACCCATTGTGGATAGGAGGTGACAGCCAAGAATCCGGAGTTGAATTGTTTCACCACTTCAGTCTTAATCTTCTCTGACATATCTGGCCGCATGCGATGGACTTTATGTTTCACCGAAGGGCAGTCTTCTTTTGTCGGTAGACGATGGACCACGATATCAGCCTCAAGTCCTGGCATGTCTTCATACGACCAGGCAAAGACCTCAACATAGTCATGTAGTGACTAAATTAAGCGCTTCTTGACACTAGGTTCCAGATTGGCTCCTACCTTGACTTCTTTCGTATCCTCTTCGGTACCTAAGTTAACTGTGTCAACCTGTTCTTCATGGGGCTGTATGGTCCTTTCTCCCTGTTGTAGTAACCTGGCTAGTTCCCCTGGCACTTCACAATCTTCCTCACCTTCGTCTTCGGCTTTGTAGATTAGATTTTCAAAATCACAATAGGCCATAGCAGAATTGTTACCCAAGGGATCCTGAGTGGATGTGGATCTGCATTTTAATATATGAGTGTGTGTAAGAGCATATCTATCATTGAATAAATAAAAATGTAGAAAAATAAAGACAAAGAGCAATAAGTTTGCATGCAAAAATGTCCATGATTCATTGATGACATATGAGAATGAAGTAACAACCCTTACAAATGGACCGTTGTGCCTCGGGTAAGACACAAGGTTTTAAAAGTCTGAATTGTTTAATCATTACAAGTTCGAAAAAAATTTAAAGACAATTACTATTTGATAAAAGGAACAGGGACAAATTCTTTGGCTTCCCAGTTGCTGAGTCCTCTGTTGATAGTTGGGAAAATCTAATCCTCCAGGTCACAACTGTCATCACTATCCTCCACTGTGTTGACTCCATAGTTGCTGATCCTCAAAGGTGGTCCCCCGGCATGAGCACGATGAACAACTTTCTGGGCTCCTGAAGTGAAACCCAAACCAAATTTGTCAGATTTGTAAGGGATATCCAGAAGTTGGCCCCAAATAGTACACCCACCTTCTTCGACCACTGCCTTGGTATCTTTCAGAGAAGACATTTTTAGCGGAGTTCTGGTGATCTTCGGGACTTGGGAAACAATATTGGTTGCTGCCACCGTTTGTGGGACTTCCTCGAAATGCTGAAACGGAGTTTTGATGAATTCACCATCCATTTCTACGTATCTGAAGGAGTTCAAGTGACTTACCATATATTCCTCTTCTCCATGGACAGTGATGATTTTCTCTTGGTTGGGTATTTCAGCATCTGATGTAATGTAGAGGTGACGACACCAGCGTCATGAATCTAAGGTCGGCCAAATATGAAGGAATAGGAAGGGAGAATGTTCATTACTTAGAAAGTTGAATCAAAGGTTTGAGTTCCAACTTTAATGGGGATGTCCACCTCCCCATGCACCATTCTCTTTGAACCGTCGAAGGCCCTTACCACTATGTTGCTGGGTTTTAAGGTCATACCTTCATAGTCTAGTCTATCAATAGCCTTCTTAGGTAACACATTCAAAGATGAACCAATATCAACCAGGACATGGGCCAAAGTTGTGCCCCTGCATTTGATAGAGACATGCAACGCCTCGTTGTGTTTCCTCCCTCTAGGTGTAAGATCAGCATTAGAAAAGTCCAGACCATTATCAGCAGTCAAACTGGCCAAACAAGCTTGGAATTGGTCAACAGAGGTTTCTTGTGGCACATGGGCAATTTTAAATTTTTTTACCAAGGCCTTCGCATGACCCTCGGAACACAACAATAAAGCTAGAATAGAAATCTTTGACGGAGTCTGCCCTAGCTGTTCGACTATGTTGTAGTCGCTTCTCTTTATAATTTTCAGAATTTCTTCCATCTCTTTCTTGGAGGCCTCAGGGATAGATACTGATTGTGCCTTCATCCGGACAGGTTCAACCAAAATACCTTTGCCCCGAGTCTCGGTCGACTCAATGATAGAGGCGTCAGAAGGGATATCCACAGGAACTGTAGTAGTAGTATCAACTGGAACAAAAGTAGGGATGACCACAGGATCGGTAACAACTTTTGGAGGAGAAATCTCAAGGGAGAACACTCTTCCACTTCTGGTTATTTTGCTGGTTCCTGTAATGTTGTTGATGTCAGGGTCAGCCTTCTCAAAATGGAGTCTTCATCAGCCAGCCAATCTTGTTTGACGCCGTGGTAGTAGACGTTGCCCCCATAATTCCAAGGGACAATTTTATCTGAGGAGTACGGGATTGGTCATGGCATAGTAATTATCAGTGGAGTCACCTTCGGAACAGATGTAATCCTAATGGGTCTTTTGGTGGAGACCCTGGAAGAATTGGCGGAAATGGTTACTATTGAAACATCTTTGTAAGAAATGGTGGGAACGGGAGTCTTCTCAAACAAAATCTCTTTGTCATCCATTAGGCATTGGACACCTGCTTTCAGTAAATGACAACTGGTTGGTAGGGTTAATAGAGGTGGCAGCCTTCGCCACAACCCGGAAATAAACCGGCCTTCAACAGGTTCCCCTTAAAAGTTAGGAGAGGAGTAACTAGCTCATCAACAACAATAACAAACACATCATCTTCAACAATGTTAATACCACGACCGTGTTTGGGCATGGGAGCGGTGATAACATTTGGGATCTCAGGAGCATCAAATTCAATTTCTTTAGCTTCGAGAAGGTCTTACACCTTGTTTTTCAAAACCAAGCAGTCGTTTGTATCATGACCTGGACTGTCTGAATGGTAAGAACAACGGGCGTTTGGGTTGTAACGGGGAGAGGCAGTGTTGGGATTCTTCGGAGCTTCCCGCAAGGTCACCAAATTAGATCTCAACAAATGTGGAAATACTTGAGATAGTGTCATATTTATCCGGGTAAATTGTATTACCGGTCTTTCCGTTCTAGGCTGGTTGTTCCTTTGTTGAATAGGTGCTGGCTTAAGGATCATGACAACCCCTACTGTTAGACGGTGTTCAATTCTGTCCTGATTCCTTTGTGGATACACAACACCAACTTATTTCTTCCCAGTGAACGGTTTTCTCACGACACTAGAGGATGCGTCTTTTTGGATCTTCCCACTCTTAATCCCATCTTCCACTCTTTCCTTGGTCAAGATTAATTCAGTGAAGCCGGCTGAGGAGCTTCCAATTAGATGATTAAAGAAAGGGCCGGACTGGGTACCCAGAAACATGTCCACTAACTCTCTGTCTGACAGGGGAGGCTGGACTCTTCATGCTAAGTCCCTCCATTTCTGAGCATAGTATTTGAAACCCTCGCTTGAACCCATAGCCAGACTCTGGAGTTGAGTACGAGTGGGAGCAAGGTCTGCGTTATACTGACACTGTTTATAAAAATCAACGACAAGGTCTTCCCAATTATGGATATTGGCCCTTTCCAGTTGATAGAACCAATCTAGCTGAGTCTCGGATATACTATCTTGAAAGAAGTGGACCCACAAATCTATGTCAGCAGGGTGAGGCTGTATCTTCCTCATATAAGATTGGAGGTGCATCTTGGGACACGAAACCCCATCGTACTTAGAAAACACTGACGCCTTGAACTTTGGTGGAATAACAATCCCAGACACCAAACCCAACTCTTCAAAGTCCAGCCCAAGAACTTTCTGAATCTCCATTTCACTTAGACATTCTTCCAAATGTTTTTACTTCTCATCAGCTGAAGGATACTTATCTTTAGAGTAGTTATCCCCTTCTTCTTCAGATTCTGGATGGTCAGTCACATCTTTGTCTTTCCCTTATTGATTATCCTTTTCACTCGACGATGTTACAAAGTCTAGAGTCCGTCTGGCTTGTCCTTGGAACCTTCTTCCCAGATTTAAAACACCATTTGATTTCTTTTCCTTCTTCTTCTTTTCTTTGATCAACAAAGTTTTCAAATCCTCTTGTCCTTTGGCCAGAGTTAAGAACATTTCTTGAAACTGAGAATTCTGCGCCTGGAGATGTTTTACTGTCTGCTCAAGATCCATCTTACTGAAATAAACAGTAGAAAGATAAGGAGACCCGTTGGTAAGAAACTTGTTTATGTTATGATGAATGAAGATGCTTATGCAATGATTTCAAGGAATTTATAGATTTAAATTTGCTTTAGACAAAAAAAAGAACACACGTCATATTAATAAATCAAAGTTTGAGTACATCATTCCTCTTTGGGATTACAATGAAAGAAATGAAAATACAAAATCTAAGACAAACAAGTTGAGCGCATCCTCTTTGGTGTGATGTAGGCGTTCAAACTCCGCTCCTCATGAAGCTGCATGGTGAGTTCCTGAACCTTCTTCTCACTGGCGTAGAATTGGGCCTTGAAAGTGTCTCGCTCCCCCTTAAGTTGTATCCAATCCCTTTGCAAGTCTTTGAGAGAGGTGGGCATGTTAGGATGAAGGATAGTGTATGGTACATATCCTTCCACAATAGACTCTATGATAACTGGGAGAATAGAGGGCTAAGGCATCATAAGACTTTGAGCACGAGCTCGTACCCATTTGAGATAAGGCTCGAGAGGGATAAAACTCTTGTGCCCTAGTGTCTTGCTATCAACTCGATGTACCATGCCCCAAGTTCTCATGAACCTTTTACGGTAATCCTGAGCATCATTCTCGTAGTCGAAGATGATTCCTTGAATAAGTGCATCATGAGGACCATCCCTTCTTGCATATCTAAACTGTCGCAGTGCCAAACAAGGATTGTAAGTGATTCCTCCCCTAATGCCTAAGAGAGGAACATTAGTGAATTCTCCGCATCGATCAATGATGGTAACATTCTCTGAGAATTGGGGACACTAATGAATGCCTGAATGTGTAAGAGTCATCAACCTATCAGACCATCTTAAGCCTTTTTCATTCTTCAAAGACGGATCGGGGTAGGTGCAAAATAAACCACCTAGCCAAAAGAGGTGTGTAACACAGAAGGGTTCCTCTCCTCTTTATAGTGCGAGTATGCAACAAATGTAAGATATCTCCAACCAGAGTAGGTACTGGAACCGCATTCGCATCAATGAGCTGGTCCGGATCAGGAAACAGTACCAACCCATAGATGAGAAGGGCTAACACCTCTTCAAAAGATTGTAAGTCTAAAGTATCCCAAAAATGATGAGCTTTCTCGAACAAGATATCAGCCTCAAGTCCTGGCATGTCTTCGTACGACCAGGCAAAGACCTCAACATAGTCATATAGTGACTGAATTAAGCGCTTCTTGACACTAGGTTCTAGATTGGCTCCTACCTTGACTTCTTTCTTGTCCTCTTAGGTACCTAAGTTAACTGTGTAAACCTGTTCTTCATAGGGCTGTATGGTCCTTTCTTCCCGTTGTAGTAACCTGGCTAGTTTCCTTGGCACTTCACAATCTTCCTCACCTTCGTCTTCGCCTTTGTAGATAAGATTTTCAAAGTCACAATAGGCCATAGCATAATTGTTACCCAAGGGATCCTGAGTGGATGTAGATCTGCATTTTAATATGTGAGTGTGTTTAAGAGCATAGCTATCATTGAAGAAATAAAAATGTAGAAAAAGAAAGACATAGAGCACAAAGTTTGCATGCAAAAATGTCCATGATTCATTGATGACATATGAGAATGAAGTAACAACCCTTACAAATGGACCGTTGTGCCTCGGGTAAGACACAAGGTTTTAAAAGTCTGAATTGTTTAATTATTACAAGTCCGAAAAAAATTTAAAGACAATTACTGTTGGATAAAAGTAACAGGGACAAATTCTTTGGCTTCCCAGTGGCTGAGTCCCTCGTTGATAGTTGGGAAAATCTAATCTTCCAGGTCACAACTGTCATCACTATCCTCCACTGTGTTGACTCCATAGTTGCTGATCCTCAAAGGTGGTCCCCCAGCACGAGCACGACGAACAACTTGCTGGGCTCCTAAAGTGAAACCCAAACCAAATTTGTCAGATTTGTAAGGGATATCCGAGAGTTGGCCCCAAATAGTACACCCACCTTCTTCGACCACTGCCTTGGCATCTTTCAGAGAAGACATCTTTAGCGGAGTTCTGGTGATCTTCGGGACTTGGGAAACAGTCTTGGTTGCTGCCACCATTTATGGGACTTCCTTGAAATGCTGAAATGGAGTTTTGATGAATTCACCATCCATTTCTACGTATCTGAAGGAGTTCAAGTGACTGACCATATATTCCTCTTCTCCATGGACAGTGATGATTTTCCCTTGGTTGGGTATTTCAGCATCTGATGTAATGTAGAGGTGACGGCACCAGCGTCATGAATCCAAGGTCGGCCCAATAAGCAGGAATAGGAAGGGAGAATGTCCATTACATAGAAAGTTGAATCAAAGGTTTGAGTTCCAACTTTAATGGGGATGTCCACCTCCTCATGCACCATTCTCTTCGAACCGTCGAAGGCCCTTACCACTATGTTACTGGGTTTTAAGGTCAGACCTTCATAGTCTAGTCTATCAAAAGCCTTTTTAGGAAACACATTCAAAGATGAACCAATATCAACCAGGACATGGGCCAAAGTTGTGCCCCTGCATTCGATAGAGACATGCAACGCCTCGTTGTGTTTCCTCCCTCTAGGTGTAAGATCAGCATCAGAAAAGCCCAGACCATTATCAGCGATCAAACTGGCCACACAGTCTTGGAATTGGTCAGCAGAGGTTTCTTATGGCACATGGGAAGTTTTAAGAAAATTTACCAAGGCCTTCGCATGAGCCTCGGAACACAACATTAAAGATAGCATAGAAATCTTTGACGGAGTCTGCCCTAGCTGTTCGACTACGTTGTAGTCGCTTCTCTTTATAATTTTCAGAATTTCTTCCATCTCCTTCTTGGAGGCCTTAGGGATAGATACTGATTGTTCCTTCATCCGGACAGGTTCAACCAAAATACCTTTCCCCCGAGTCTCGGTCGACTCAGTGATAGGGGCGTCAGTAGGGGTATCCACAAGAACTGTAGTAGTAGTATCAACTGGAACAAAAGCAGGGATGATCACAGGACCGGTAACAAATTTTGGAGGAGCAATCTCAGGGGAGAACACTCTTCCACTTCTGGTTATTTTGCTGGTTCCCGCAATGTTGCTGATGTCAAGGTCAGCCTTCTCAAAATAGAGTCTTCATCAGCCAACCAATCTTATTTGACGCCGTGGTAGTAGACGTTGCCCCCATAATTCCAAGGGACAGTTTTATCTGAGGAGTACGGGATTGGTCATGGCATAGTAATTATCAGTGGAGTCACCTTTAGAATAGATGTAATCCTAACAGGTCTTTTGGTGGAGACCCTGGAAGGATTGGCGGAAATGGTTAATATTGAAACATCTTTGTAAGAAATGGTGGGAACGGGAGTCTTCTTAAACAAAATCTCTTTAACATCCATTAGGCGTTGGACACCTGCTTTCAGTAAATGACAACCAATTGGTAGGGATAAATAGAGGTGGCAGCCTTCGCCATAACATGGAAATAAATCGGCCTTCAACAGGTTCCCCTTGACAGTTAGGAGAGGAGTAACTAGCTCATCAACAACAGTAAAAAATACATAATCTTCAACCGCCGTTAATACTACGACCGTGTTTGGGCATGGGAGCGGTGATAACATTTGGGATCTCAGGAGCATCAAATTCAATTTATTTAGCTTCGAGAAGGTCTTGCACCTTGTTTTTAAAAACCCAGAAGTCGTTTGTATCATGACCTGGATTGTCTGAATGGTAAGCACAACAGGCGTTTGGGTTGTAACGGGGAGAGGCAGTGTTGGGATTCTTCGGAGCTTCCAGCAAGGTTACCAAATTAGATCTCAACAAATGTGGCAAGACTTGAGACAGTGTCATATTTATCTGGGTAAATTGTATTACCGGTCTTTCTGTTCTAGGCTCGTTGTTCCTTTGTTGAATAGGTGCAGGCTTAGGGATCATGACAACCCCTAATGTTGGACGATGTTCAATTCTGTCCTGATTCCTTTGAGGATACACAACACCAACTTCTTTCTTCCCAATGAACGGTTTTCTCATGACAGTGGAGGATGCGTCTTTTTGGATCTTCCCACTCTTAATCCCAGCTTCCACTCTTTCCCCGGTCAAGATTAATTCAGTGAAGCCAGCTGAGGAGCTTCCAATTAGATGATTAAAGAAAGGGCCAGACAGGGTACCCAGAAACATGTCCACTAACTCTCTGTCTGGCAGGGGAGGCTGGACTCTTCATGCTAAGTCCCTCCATTTCTGAGGTAGTATTTGAAACCCTCGCTTGAACCCATAACCAGACTCCGGAGTTGAGTACGGGTGGGAGCAAGGTCTGTGTTGTACTGATACTATATATAAAAAGAAACGACAAGGTCTTCCCAATTATGGATATTGTCCCTTTCCAGTTGATAGAACCAATCTAGCTGAGTCCCGGATAGACTATCTTGAAAGAAGTGGACCCACAAATCTCTGTCAGCAGTGTGAGGCTGTATCTTCCTCACATAAGATCGGAGGTGCATCTTGGGACACGAAACCCCTTCGTACTTAGCAAACACTGGCGCCTTGAACTTTTGTGGAATAATAATCCCAGACACCAAACCCAACTCTTCAAAGTCCAGCCCGGGCACTTTCTGAATCTCCATTTCACATAGACGTTCTTCCAAATGTTTGTACTTCTCATCAGCTGGAGGATATTGCTCTTCAGAGTAGTTATCCCCTTCTTCTTCAGATTTTGGATGGTCAGTCACATCTTTGTCTTTCCCTTATTGATTATCCTTTTCACTCGAAGATGTTGCGAAGTCTAGAGTTCGTCTGGCTTGTCCTTGGAACCTTCTTCCCAGATTTAAAACACCAGTTGATTTCTTTTCCTTCTTCTTCTTTTCTTTGATCAACAAAGTTTTCAAATCCTCTTGTCCTTTGTCCAGAGTTAAGAACATTTGTTGAAACTGAGCATTCTGCGCCTTGAGATCTTTTACTGTCTGCTCAAGATCCATCTTACTGAAATAAACAGTAGAAAGATAAGGAGACCCGTTGGTAAGAAACATGTTTATGTTATGATGAATGAAGATGCATATGCAATGATTTCAAGGAATTTAGAGATTTAAATTTTCTTTAGACAAAAAAAAACACACGTCATATTAATAAATCAAAGTTTGAGTACATCATGCCTCTTTGGGCTTACAATGAAAGAAATGAAAATACAAAATCTAAGACAAAAAAGTTGAGCGCATCCTCTTTGGTGACATGTAGGCGTTCAGACTCCACTCCTCATGAAGCTGCCTCGTGAGTTCCAGAACCTTCTTCTCGCTGGCATAAAATTGGGCCTTGAAAGTGTCTCGCTCCCCCTTAAGTTGTATCCAATCCCTTTGCAAGTCTTCGAGAGAGGTGGGCATGTTAGGATGAAGGATAGTGTATGGTACATCTCCTTCCACAACATACTCTATGATAACTGGGAGAATAGAGGGCTAAGGCATCATAAGACTTTGAGCACGAGCTCATACCCATTTGAGATAAGGCTCAAGAGGGATGGAATTCTTGTGCCCCAGTGTCTTGCTATCAACTCTATGTACCATGCCCCAAGCTCTCATGAACCTTTTGCGGTAATCCCGAGAATCATTCTCGTAGTTGAAGACGATTCCTTGAATAAGTGCATCATGAGGACCATCCTTTCTTGCATATCCAAACTGTCGCAGTGCCAAACAAGGATTGTAAGTGATTCCTCCCCTAATGCCTAGGAGAGGAACATTAGGGAATTCTCTGCATCGATCAATGATGGTAACATTCTCTGAGAATCGGGGACACCAATGAATGCCTGAATGTTTAAGAGTCATCAACCTATGAGACCATCGTAATCCTTGTTCATTCTTCAAGACGGATCAGGATAGGTGCAAAATAAACCACCTAGCCAAAAGAGGTGTGCAACACAGAAGGGTCCCTCTCCTCTTTATAGTGCGAGTATGTAACGAATGTAAGATATCTCCAAGCAGAGTAGGTACTGGAACCGCATTCGCATCTATGAGCTGGTTCGGATTAGGAAACAGTACCAACCCATAGATGAGAAGGGCTAACACCTCTTCAAAAGCTTGTAAGTCTAAAGTATCCCAAACATGATGAGCTTTCTCGAACAAGAACTTAGCCAAAAAAACCCTGACACCTCTCTTGGTTTCCCAATTTGCTACTACGTCAGACTGTTGTAAGGACAAAGCTTTGAAAATATCTTAAAGTTTAAGGTCTCTTTCCATACCATTGAAAGGTACCTCATTAAGGATAGGCACCCCCAACAACAGAGAAAACTCCTCCATAGTAGGCACTAACTGGTAATCCAGAAAAGGGAAACCATGATGTAGAGGGTCAAAGAATTGAAAGAGTACTTTTATCATTTCTTCATCAGGGTTTGAGGTGACCAAACTGAGAAGTTGACCATGTCTTTCACTGAATGGAGAGCTTTCAGGAACCCTTGACACCAAATCCTTAAGCTGAGGAGGTACTTTTACTAGACTGACTTGGATAGTGAATCTCCGGGTGAGAGCCATGTCATACAAAACAAGACAAAAATAAACCCTAAGAATCCTTGAAATGGTTAATATGACATGCTATGTTATGATGTCATGATTATGCTCAGATATAGTAGATATAGCAAGCACAAGCAAATCACACAGAGACCTTAGGTTTAAGGCTTGCATGTATTTTAAGGTGATACCCTCTTGAAGTTGGTTGGTTCAACCTGTCCTAAATATAGTAACTGGGTTCTAAGGGATCTCAATATCACTGGTCTTCCCCCCAAATCTGGTTCCGATAGACAATTGACTTACAACCAAACAAAACTCAAGGGTCAAGCCTCAATGAGTGTAGCATCGAGTATAAATCGACTTTGGGTTTACACCAAAGACGACTATCTCACTACATCCTAAAAGCCAAGTTGGTCAATTAAGGTGCTAAGGTCAGTTGACGCTTTATGATACCATGCAGCGGCCCTGTATTCTCCTTGATTACTCAAGGGATACCGATACATACCAAAGTATCGCATCAACATAGCTACTGTTTCAACCGTGTCGGTATACCCCGCACAGTTCCCTCACAGTTTATTGCTACTTACCTAAAAAGGGGCCCCAAATCCGGGTGTAGGATCAAAGCAAACCCAAACAAGGAACCATAATGTAAAGCATGCAAGTCAAATAAAGAAAACAAGTAAATGTGATCTAGCCCTAAGGTAACCCCATTTTTAAGTAACTCCCCAGCAGAGTCACCAGTTCTGTAACGCAGTAGGAGAACTGACTTGGTTGTTTTGCATTTTATCGCAAATGTTGCGGTTAGCAAGAGTCGCCACCGACTTTTCTTTTATCCAAAAGGAAAGGCTGAAAAGAACAGGAAAGACCTTTGAGATGTTTTCTTGAGTTCGAGGGGTAGATCATGAAAAGGGAAGGTATTAGCACCCTTTTCATCCATGGTTTTCCATGGGCTCTTAGTTGCTTTCTAGATCACTTGCTTTTGTTTGAAAATATGCTTTGTATGGTTTTTGAAAATATTTTGAAAATGTCTTTGTAATGGTTCTCGTTTCTATAAGAACGCATACAAAGTGTTGTTTTTAAAGTAGTTCAAAAAGGTGTTTGTGGAGTGTGTTTTTGAAAGTGATTTTGAAAAGGGTTTTCTTTGTAATGGCTCTTGTTTCTATAAGAACGCGTACAAAGTGTTTGTCTTTTGAAAATGTTTCAAGTTTGTAAGATGTTTTGAAAGTGTTGGTGTTTGTTTTGAAAATAGCAAGGATGTTTTGGTTTTGAAATTGAGAAAGCAACTAGGAACAAACTACCTACTCAAAAGTCTTTCATGTTTATTTCCTCTTTCCTTTGACATTGTTATCTTACCATTGATTTGGTAAGTAACCCTATCTTTGGATGTAAAAGGGACGGGCAAGGGTCATCGTATAGCCATGATTAGCAATGTTGTAAGATATCTTAGCATTTTCTTTAGGGACTAAGATCATTTTTAAAGACAACATGGATAGCGTCATCGAGGGACTATGATCTTGTATTTTTTGATTGTTTTTGCTAAGATACCTCACATGCATAATATGGCCATTTTTGTAAGACAACTAAGTGGGTTTACCCTAAGGGTGTATGTGTGCAAGTGTATTAGTTTACATGATTGATTTGTCTTGATTAGGGTTTTCTAAGCTTTGATTTTATCTTTCCATACAAACCCTAATTTACTAGCATTTGTATTTAAAGCATTAAATTACAGAATTTAAATGTCCTACGTTATTACAATGCTTTAGGGGATGAGGGTACAAGTTTATAAATGGGGAAATTGCAAGAAAGTTTAATCTAAATAATTATAACAACCATATTGAATATTGTACAAGAATTGAATAAATAAAAATGCAAAAATGTAAGTGTAAAAAGAAATGTGATTTTTTGATTGGTTTTCATGAAAAGATTTTTTGACCTAGTTAACTAAAATAAAATAATTAACTAAAAATAAGAAAATTAAGATTAAGTTAGTAAAATAAATTAATTTAAAGGCAAACAAAAGTTTTAGGGTGTTTTGTGAATTTGAATAAAAAAAATTAATTAAATAAAAGTCCTAAGTTCTAAATTGATTTTAATTTACAAGAAAATAATATATAATAATTAAGACTAATTATCTAAGTATTTTAAAAAAGGAAATTAATTTATTAAAGGAAATGTTTTTTATTCTTTTGTTTTATGAGGAAAAATAAACTAAATAAATATAAATAATAAAATATAAATAATTTTTGGATTTTTTATTAATGACAATAACAATAATAATAATAATAATAATAATAATAATAATAATAATAAATAAAAGAGAATAAAATAAAAATATAAAATTAAAGTCAGGGGGTTAAAAAATGGAAATGGGGGTTAACAATAGTAAAAGGGGAGCTAGGCCCAAAATGTGTGTTTTTGTAATCAGAGAAAAATAAATTAAAAAAATGCATGAATGGGCCTACATTAGAAAGTAAAATGGGGGTGAGAGTCAGCAATTCAAACTGGGCCCAAAGTAAAAACCCAACGCCTGTTTGGATCAAGTGTGGTTGATTTCTGTGAGTGCACCATGAGCTTGCATCATGAAGCGTTGGATTTGGATTGCTGAACATCCAATAGTGTTGATGGGAGGCTCATGATAGGCGCTTTGTACATGATTGTATTGGATCTGAAACAAATAAATGTGAAACAAATAAAAGGGTACTACTGGGGCTCGAACCCAGGTCCCTATAGTCACAGGCGCGCGCTTTTACCACTGGGGGTCGAACCCAGGTCCCTATAGTCACAGGCGCGCGCTTTTACCACTGGGGTGGCTATACATCCGTTTATTAATACAAAACCAAGAATATATATTTGAGACACATTCCTAGGTCTGTATCATCTTCAGCCTCGCGCCAGACCAATCAACATGATTTTTGAAATTGCTATCTCTTTCATTTCTCAACCATTTGCAAAAGTATAAACTTGAAACTTTCTCCAAATTTTATCACGAGTTCAGCCATATAAATAACTAAAGATATAAATAAAAAATGAGCATGAATTTTAAATGGTACCAAATCTGACCTAATATTTTCAGAAAATTCAACTCTAAAATTCTCACTACTCAGACAACATAAATGAATTCTAAGGACATGATTAGTTTCAGGACTATGATGTCTACATTTTATCTTCACAAATGAATCAATAATGATGCTTGTAGAGAGATTTCAAATTTAATGAAACTTACCTCAAAACTGGAAATCATATTATGAGTTTGAGCACTCCTCAAGGTGTTGTGATGATCAGAATAGCTTCAGTGACCCTCCAGGACGCTAATGCAATGTTTAGTTTGTACTGGAGATGAATGAATCGTGCTGGAGAAGTCCAAGTGCAAATCTTTATTTTTGAAAATGGAAGATGGTGCAAATGGTGTTACAATCATGTAAAAGGGTGTGGGATGAGTTCTAAATGGTGTATGGAAGCTTTGTGATTGAATTTGAGTGAGAACGCACGAGTGAAATCTGAGTTTGGAATTCAAAGTCAAATGACACAAAAATGGAGTTTGTGTGGAAATTCTGATCTCAGGGAGTTTTAGGGAGTTTCTAGGCTTGTGAATCCGTCTGTTAGCTTGCATATAGTGCCTTTATGTATAAGCAAGAGGTTTGGAGTGCTCAAGTTGGTCTGAATTCAAAATCCATGTTTAAATTCAACATGTGATTTTCTTGACAAAACAAGTTTCCGTGCATTGTACCTTTGTTCTTAGAGTTTTTAGCCACTTTAAACACCATGCCTCTGACTTTATGGATGGAGTGTAATCAGAGAAAACAAGTTAGGAGCTCAAGAAGCTGAGTTTGTGCATAAAGCTTGCTTTACAAAAATGGATATGTTTCTTTCTCCCTAAAATGGAAAATTAATTTGGATAATGCTTGAAATCTTGGATAAGGGCACAATTAGTTGTGTAAAACATTAATTATGGAGTGACAAACAAGTTTGAGGCCTGAAAAGTGAGATTATGCAGCATGGCTATGGATTTGGTTCATGTTGCATCACAAATTTCGCCTTGCAAAACAACTTGAAACCCCGACTTTTGGCCTTCGATTCTCCTTGCTCACAAATGATCTCAAGGAGTTCTTGGACATTTTAGAAATCTTGTAGTGTTCTCTACAACCCCTCTTTGAATCACTTTTGAAAATTCCCCTTAGAACTATATGAAAAATTGCCATGAACTTGGGTCAAAGTCCTGCCTAAACTAGGGCAATATTTTCACTAAGTGTTTAGTTTCATGAACATGACTTCATGGATTAATAACTTGAGATAAAAGCATTTATAGAAGAAGTTGTGTAAATAAATTTTTTATATCTCATGGATATCTACAACTTTCATGTTGAAAGTTTCTTTTGAATCATCTTGCATCAGGGTGAAAATTGACTCAAAGCTGTGAAAAAACATGATGTTTTCAACACTTCGGAAAATTTCTAAGTTTGGAAACTTTGACTTTTAAAAATGAAATCTTGATTTTTTTGATTTCTTGATGAACAAGTTTCATATTTTGACATGTTTTGATGAATTGTGATCTTTGACACTTGATTTTGACCAAAAAGTCAAAGTTTGACTTTTCAATATGTAGTTGACTGAAAATCAACTATCAATCAAATGATCTTGAGGGATGTTTTGAGTCACGCCATTAGGTCAAAATGATGCAATTGAGTTCTTGAGATCATGTTTCCAACCAATCAACCATTTGCTAGGCCAAAAATTAGAAATTGCCCTCTCCTAGTCAAAACCCTAATTTTGACCATTTTGCCCTTTTGATGATCTTATCAAATTTCTTGAGGAATTATGGTCCAAACTTGATCAAATGACATACATGAGTTCACAATGTTGATATGGATAAAAAATTATGAAGTTTGATTGTAAATTGGCCACAGTTGACTTTTTCCCTAATACAATTGATTTTTAGGTCAACTACTCAATTGACTGAGCAAAAATATGATCCATGACTTGAAACTTGACATGAGTAAACTTGAGGGTCCATAATGATCCATGAAAGTCATATGAGGCATTAAAATTTCAATTATCCTTGTGCAATCTCAAACCCTAATTTCAGTCATCAGTGCTTAAGGAGGTGTCTTGAGCTGATCAACCCTTATGCAGTCTTGAACCAAAGGAGATCTTGTGAGAAAAACTTGATAAGGGATAGGGAAAATTTTGGGGTACAACAAATGGAATTGTTTTAATTTGTATTGAACTTAAATTTACTGTATGCAATTGAATCTTGCACTTGATTGAATCATATTTGAATGAAACAAGGTTCACTTAAATCCTTGGAATTTGCCTCCTTGAATTTATCTTGTAACTTGAATGCCATTTGAAAGTTGAACTTCACATGAATATAAAAACCTCTTAATTGAATAGTGTCTTGCAAATTGAAACAATGACCGAGAACCCTTAAAAACATTGGATGAAACTTGAAATCATGCTTTGGAATCTTGAATTTGGAATGAACCAAAATGGTATGCCTTAAGTTCCAGTTAATCCAAATATATGAACCTTCCAAATTTTAACTTTTGATCTTGAAATGGAACTTGTATTTGAATTTGAAAGTGAATGAACAAATAACCCCATATTAGAAATAATGAATGCCTTGAATTCAAGTAATTTGCAAACAATCAAGAAATTGAAAAGATAACAAGGCCTTGATCATAAAGAAATCCTTAAACTCCTACCATGATGTATACTTGCTCTTTAATAAAATAAATATCATACTGAAAACCCAAAGCCACAATTAATCATTTAGCAAGTCTCACCACAAGAAGAGAAACATGATTCAATCTTCTAGACTTCTTGAAAAGAAATGAACCATAGAGCAAGTAATAAAAGAGAAACTCTACATGATTGATGAACTTGCAATAAAGAAAGCACGATGATCCTTGGTGGCCTTGAGGAGAAACAGATCTCAATGAACCATTTTGAATAACCAACACTAATATCCAAGCACCTTCATAGGAGAAACTCCCCTAACTTTCTGGATCTTGAGCGCCTATTCGTGGGGGAGGCTTAAGATGTGGGGAGAAGTAAAAATCTAGCTCACGAACACCTTTAGTTGAAATCATGATGAAATCTTACACACACGAGTCGAACCTTAAAGCATTTGTCCCCTTGAAGAAATTATGATGAAGACAACCTTGTATCTTGAGGAATCTTGCCAAGTAAAATATCCATGATGCTTTATGATCCAAAACCCTAGTTTCGTACAAAGAATGATGAGAGCACCACTTAAATCAACTCTGAGTAAGGTAGTCACCTCAATTCATAAGGAAAAACCCTAATGCCAAGAGCCCTTTGATCCCGTTACCATGGAATCAATGATATGCATGAGATGTATAGAGTGCAATGAGGAATCTTAGGGGCAAAAATTGGGGTATAACAGATGCCCTTATTTAAGTGTCTTCTATCCAAAGATACGAAGGTTAAAATCTTCATCTCGACGAGATTGAAGATTTTTAAATATAAACCAAACCCTATTTTTGTCCCTAAGATGCCATGTGATGCTCATGACTATGAATGTAAAATATAAACTTCATGCAGGTGAACAAGACACACTGGAAAAGCCAAAATAAAATCAACAGACTAAGAAAAAAAGTTCGACCAGGAAAATAAATCTCTGGGGAACAACATGACTCTGGGGATAGAAATTCGAATCCATTGGAGACAAATAGATTTCTCTTGGGAAAAGAGGACTCAACTTTATTGGGGTAAAGCCTAGAGAGGAGACAAAATAACATCAACTCAATAACCGAGGAAAAATTTAATGGATAACAACGATTAATCGATAACTGTGAACTATCCACTCATAGAGGAGATAGCAAAAAAAAGTTACATCAACTCAAAGGGGATTGGCAACTGCTAACCCGAAGGGCGCGAATAGAAACGATAAGCTAATATCGGCTCAGAGACGACGGTAAACATCAACGTCGAAACTAGTAAATGAGTGATTGGTATTAGTATTTATGACTGGTAACAAAGATTTGACATCAACACTTATGGCTGGGAACAAAGATTTGACATCAACACTTATGGTTGGGAATAACTCGACTCTATTGGAGTAAGGTCCAATGAGGAGAAAAAGATAAATCCTGACTAAGAATGACGATGAAATACCCCCTCAAGGATGAAGGTAGAAAATACATATAATCAATACCGACTTTTATTGAAGGTAAAGAAACAAAAGATACACCAACATTTACTGAAGGTGAGATCTCCATTAACAATAACGAGTTTCCCAAAATTCTGGCGTTCTACCTAGAACGGGTTTCAACTCCTTCTTTTTCCAAGGTATTCCACACTATGCCAAACAAGCACATAGACAACGTTTTTTTTGGCCATAGACAACACTTTAAAGCGCTGCCTAAACCAACACTGCTATAATTAAATGCAGCACTTTAGATTAATGTAAAAGCGCTGCTATATGTCCCCTTTAGGCAGTGCTTTTAATTTAAAAGCGCTTTCTTGTGCATCCCTGTAGCAGCGCTTTCTCTTTTGAAGCGCTTTCTTATGTACCCCTTAGCAACACTTTCTCTTTAAACAACGCTTTTAGTTATCTTTTACGCATCGCTTTAGACAACACTTTTTCTTTAAAAGCGTTGTCTTTTGCCCACTTTAGGCAGCGCTTTCCCATTTTAGGCAGTGCTTTTCCCCATTTAGGCAACACTTTTTCCTCACTTTAGACAACGTTTTTCTCATTTAGTGCTGTCTAATGTTCACAACTTTTTTTAAATATTAGACTTATTTTCACTTATAGAAAGCGCTGTCTAATATCTACAATAAATTTTCACCAGATCTTCACCATATTTTGCACCAGGTTTTCACCATATTTTGCACCATATTTGGTAGCTTCAATCCAATATAAATGCACCAAATTTGCATATACAAATAATCTACATATATATAATTGATGATATATACAACAAAAACTTGAAAATTGATGATATAACTTCAAAATTCTAAAATTCTAAATTGATGTTTAATCTACATATTACTATCTTTGAGAATTTCTAAAAAACAACAACAATGAACTTGTTAGCTCTATCTTCTACATCTGCACCTATAACCTGAAACAAAACCAAAAGATTGAAATTCATACCATGATAAAACAAAACTTTATTCGAATTTATACTCAAAACTCGAAAGTTATACTCAAAATTCTCATGAATGAAAGAAAGACAATATACCTTGTAAAATTCTCAACTCCATAATGAATTGACACCATTCCTCCATAAGTTCATCCAATTGATCTTTTGAGTAATGAGCACAATTGAATTCATCAAAGTACTACATAATAATATAACATAGTATGTGATTTAGTTAAAACACTATGCCATTTTATGAGAAATATTAAAATAATTCCTAAGTTAGAAATCCATACCGTGGATGGAATCTGTATTCGATCCAAAAGAAGCATTTCTTTCATAAACCTCAATATGAAATAACCGTAATCTATTCCATTATGTTGACAAGGACACTACACATGGAAAGAAAATACGGATATATATCAGGATATACCCCTTAACTTGTTTTATCAAGTATCATCACTAATATAATCAAAATTGTGAAAATATACCTGCACTCTGATCCACGTAATGTTGTTGGCTCTACTCTTCGGTACTTGAATACCTCTTTGTGATTGAAAATCTTGTAGAATGCTATAATAAAATATAAACGACTATTTAGAACAATCTCACATAGATAAATAAATATACACATGAATATTTAGAACAATCTCACTTACGTATCATTCATCTTCTTCAAATCCGGGTACGTTGTCCAATCATTGTATAACGAATCTAGATAGTATACAATTTCTGCTACATGATTAATCGCAAGCAACAACCAATGTCCACTGTAAGATTAAACAAATGTTAGATGGAAAGTTTCTACACAACGTCAAAAATGAAAAATTATAATAGATGAAGTTAGGATGAAAATCTAACCCGTGGCCAATATTATGGGGTAAAAAGAATAACTTTTCTATATCTTTGCTGGCCACAAATAAACCGAGTACATACGATATGACATCATCTGGTTTTGTTAGGATTAACCCTGCATTGACGGTGTTGGGAGCTAAGAAAGCGAATCTTTCTTCCAATCCACGCGGGCGCATCACTTTGTCATACAGAAACCTTAAATAAAAACATCATTAAAATTAGACTATAATCGTTGAAATGAGTAAATAAATTGTTCATTTAATTAAACAAAGTTGATCAGAGTATACCTGATGTATGTATCGATAACACCAAGGCCTAAAGTCAAATGTTGAAAAACTTGATCCATATCTTCTCTACCAATTGCTTCCATGTATTCATAACCAAAAATGTCTGCCAGCATATGTATAAGACGAGTACCACCAATTGGACTATCTGTTATTCCTATATATGTCCGAAGGCATGACCTATACTGAGAAGTAGGTTTTTTGCTAGCCGCGGTCTTCTTACCCCTTCTAACTTGTTCAATCTCTTTAGCATGCATCTAAATATCATATAATTAGTTAGGTGAAGTATAAGATCATTCTATGCATAAATATCATATAATTGTGTTATACCTCTTTTTTTGATGCAACTGACTCGGCTTGCCGCATCATCCCCTTATCTTTTGATTTGGGTTTTGTAGGAGTCTAACATTACCATGTAAAAAAAAGTACATAAAATGCTCGTAAAAACTTTGAATACTCAAAGGTTCATAATGGTTTTAAGCATACCTCATCATCTACACGAACGAGGCTTGACGACCATGCAACATACGCACCTACTGCCTCTCCCACCAATGTTGCATCTGAAACATCGTCTGGTATTGGTAATAACGCACCCCTCTAAAGCAATATCAATTGATACCTTCAAATATCCAGAAGGGAGTAGTTTATGGTGAAGTACTTCTCCCAAAGTATTATTCACTTTCCCCTTACCAACCATCCGATAAGTCAGTGACGATAAATAGAGTTGACAGGGTGAAATATCATAAAACCAATAATAAATATTACATTATTAATGTGTGTGTGTGTGTGTGTGTGTATATATATATATATATATATATATATATATATATATATATATATATATATATATATATATATATATATATGTATATATATATATATATATCAATTAAATAAATAACACTAATTTAATTTCATAATGATATATATAATTACCTCGAGAATATTCGGTTGAACATTACAATTGACACTAGCTTTGTCACTAGTATCTTTAATACCGCAGACAGTCTTGTGAATTTAGTGCAACCTTTATACAATGGTTTCTCTACATCACTTACCAATCTCTCAAATATTTTGGGACAATCTTGAAGATCTTCTTCAAGTGCTTGTACAATCTCTTCGACTCGATCATAATCGTATGTATCTGTGCCATTGTCGTCTGAAGCCTGTGTCGTACTATCCCTCGGTTCAACATTATCGTTACTTCTCACCATGGAATATCCAACATGTGTAACTTCGATCAATTCCACGCCTCAATAAATCCGATTGCAACCCAACTGCGTCAACCCGACCCACAAAACAACAACTTAAGCAAGGACATTTCATTCGATTGGCGCCTTCGGCGTGTTCAATAACAAACTTAATTCAAAATCGAAGGTCTTCAAGTATAATTTTGTCTCCAAAATGTGTAACCTAGATACAAAATGAAGCTCAAATGAGAATATTGCAAAAGTGAATATATAATATACCAAAAGCCAATGCCTACAATTTGAGAAAACTCAAACATATTATGTAACAGTCATCCATTCTTTATTCATCGATAATAAAAATACTATAATTATTCAAGCAACTATAGCAAATTAAAAGAACAACTAAATGCTTGTAGAGAAGTCAACAACTTCTGAAACCACACAATGTAATATTCTTGGAAACGCTCAGAAACTTCACTCTTCACAAGTAACCTATATAAATGGTCAATTAATTTCATTATAATAAAAAAAATCTATAGAATAAGAATTACATTATAATATAAATACTATAAGTACCCTTTTTAATATATAATAATATAATAATAATATAATAATAATATATAATAATATTATATTATTATTAATTATTTCAAAAAAATAAAATTTTATTTTTCTAAAAATGTATATTAATTATTTAGCAATTAATATTTATAAATAACTCTAAAATTTATCATATTTTTTAAAACTATTTTAAAAAAAGTGAAATCATAAAGTAATTTAGTTTCACACATGTAAGAACCGAGGTATCTTGTATATTCTTTTTAACATATATTTTACTAATAAAACAATATTAAACTAATAAAATAACATTAAATAATCACTAACATTTATACACCATGCATCAAGAATATTTATATTATCGATGACCATCAAAAATCATCACTAATATATATATATATATATATATATATATATATATATATATATATATATATATATATATATATATATATATATATATATATATATATATATATATATATATATATATATATATATATATATATATATTATCACTAATATTTATACACCATCAAGAATATACATTATCGTTTCTATTCTATATTATCACTAATATTTATATTATCGTTTCAACTTTACATTATCATCAAATAATCACTTATATTATCAACTTTACACCATCAACTATATGAGTTTTTTTAATTTCAATTTCAACTCTATGTGAAGTGCTTTCAATTTCAACATTATAAGTGTTATTACGACAACCTCACAAACCAGAATTTATAGCTCGATTAATTATATAGGAACATATATTCTCTCAATCAATATATGCAATACTCATTGTGACATTTACATAAACACCTTACATGCAAAACTCATTGTGACATTTTCACAAACACCTTACATGCAAAAACCACATGCCACACAAAACACAACATAATGCAACATTATCAACACTAAATCAACACTATCAACACTATCAACTAAATCAAATGAACATTATATATCAACATTATCAAATATATCAAAAATCATACCTAGAGGAGAAGAGAACCTTGGTTGTGAATGGAAGAAAGGATGAAACGGTCTTGAATGGAAGAAGGATGAGAACCTTGAATAATGTGGAACAAATAGAATCGATTTTCGTTTAGAATCAAACGAAAAAAACCAAAAATCAAGCAATGTGAGAGGGTTTGTACTGTGTTAGGCGTGAGAACAGGGTTCGTGAGAATGGGGTTCTGGAAATAATAATGTTTATGTATGTTGGGCATGTTTTATTTTTTTATAACAGGACTTTAGGCAGCGCTTTCAAAAGCGCTGCGTAAGTCCACCCTTAGCCAGTGCTTCTAGTATAAAGCGCTGTATAATCCCCCCTTTAGGCAGCGCTTTTACAAAGCGTTGCGTAAGCCCACCCTTTAGGAAGCGCTTTTGAAAAGCAGTTTGTAAGCCCACCCTTTAGGCAGCGGTTCTCCAAAGCGCTACAGTACCTATCCCATTTAGCATCGTTTATTCAAAGTGCTTTCTAACACCCCCCTTTAGTAGCGCTTTATCAAACAACTTTCACCCTCTTAGGCAACACTTTTTTAGAAAGCTCTGTCTAAGGTATACGACCAAATTCCCGTGTTTTGAAAATGGACTTTTAGCAGCGCTTTTGATAAGAAGCGCTGCCTAAGATGTGTTGTCTAATCTTATTTTGGTGTAGTTCCACCTTGAAATGGTAACATATAAGCTATCTCAAATAAAGAGACTGCCACTTGCAACGATTTCACAACAAACTTCTTTGCGACACTTCTTCGAAGTGATGTCATTTGATGGATAATCAAATAAACCTTCACTCAATCCTGACCATAAGCCATGAACTGGTCTCGATTTCTTCTTTAACCAAGGTATTTCACCTGGAAAGGGTAACATACAAGCTATCTCAAATAAAGAGACTGCCACTTGCAACGATTTCACAACAAACTTCTCTGCGAGACTTCTTCAAAGAGATGCCATTTAATAGAGAATAAGATAAACCTCCCCTCGATCCTGACCATAAGCCACGAACTGGTCTCAGTTTCTTCTTTAACTAGGATGTTTCACCTAGAAAGAGTAACATACAAGCTATTTCAAATAAAGAGACTGCCACATGTAACGATTTCACAACAAACTTCTATGTGAGACTTCATTGAAGAGATGCCATTTGATGGAGAATCAGATAAACCTCCCCTCGATTCTAACCATAAGCCACGGATTTCAGTTTCTTCTTTAACCAAGGTATTTCACCTGGAAAGGGTAACATACAAGCTATCTCAAATAAAGAGACTGCCACTTGCAACAATTTCACAACAAAATTCTCTGTGAGACTACTTTGAAGAGATGCCATTTGATGGAGAATTAGATAAACCTCCCATTGATCCTGACCATAAGCCACGAAATGGTCTCAGTTTCTTCTTTAAACATGACATTTCAACTAGAAAGGGTAACATACAAGCTATCTCAAATAAAGAGACTGCCACTTGCAACGATTTCACAACAAACTTCTCTACGAGACTTCTTTTAAGAGATTCCATTTTATGGAGAATCAGATAAAACTCCTCTCGATCCTGACCATATGCCACAGATTGGTCTTAATTTCTTCTTTAACCAAGGTATTTCACCTATAAAGGGTAACATACAAGCTATCTCAAATAAAGAGACTGCCACTTGTAACGATTTCACATCATACTTCTCTGCGAGAATTCTTTGAAGAGATGCCATTTGATGGAGAATTAGATAAACCTCCTCTCGATCCTGACCATAAGCCACAAACTAGTCTCAGTTTCTTCTTTAACCAAGGTATTTTACCTAGAAAGGGTAACATACAAGTTATCTCAAATAAATAGACTACCACTTGCAATGATTTCACAATAAACTTCTCTTTGAGAATTCTTTGAAGAGATAACATTTTATAGAGAATCAGATAAACCTCCCCTCAATCCTGGCCATAAGCCATGAACTGGTCTCAGTTTCTTCTTTAACCAAGATATTTTACTTAGAAATGGTAACATACAAGCTATCTCAAATAAAGAGACTGTCAGTTGCAAAAATTTCACAACAAACTTCTCTGTGAGACTTCTTCGAAGAGATACCATTTGATGGAGAGTCAGATAAACCTCCCCTTGATCCTGGCCATAAGCCACAAACTGGTCTCAGTTTCTTCTTTAACCAAGGTATTCCACCTGGAAAGGGTAATATACAAGCTATCTAAAATATAGAGACTACCACTTGCAATGATTTCACAACAAACTTCTCTATGAGACTTCTTTGAAGAGATACTATTTGATGGAGAATCAGATAAACCTCCCCTCGATCCTGGCCATAAGCCACGAATTGGTCTCAGTTTCTTATTTAACCAAGGTAATCCACCTGGAAATGGTAATATACAAGCTATCTCAAATAAAGAGACCACCACTTGCAATGATTTCACAACAAACTTCTCTGTGAGACTTCTTAGAAGAGATACCATTTGATGGAGAATAAGATAAACCTCCCCTGATCTAGGCCATAAGCCACGAACTGGTCTCATTTTCTTCTTTAACCAAGATATTTCACCAGGAAAGGATAATATACAAGTTATCTCAAATAAAGAGACTATCACTTGCAATTATTTTACAATAAACTTCTCTCTGAGACTTCTTATAAGAGATACCGTTTGATGGTGCATCAGATAAACCTCCCCTCGATCCTGGCCATAAGCCATGAACTGGTCTCAATTACTTCTTTAACCAAGATGTTTCACCTTGAAAGGGTAATATACAAGCTGTCTCAAATAAAGAGACTACCACTTGAAATGATTTAATATCAAACTTCTCTGCGAGACTTCTTCGAAGAGATATCATTTAATGGAGAATCAAATAAATCTCCCCTCGATCCTGGCCATAAGCCATGAACTGGTGTTTGTTTCTTCTTTAACCAGGTTATTCCATCTGGAAAGGGTAATATACAAGCTATCTCAAATAAAGAGACTACCATCCATCAGAGTAAAAATCTCAACAACGAACTATCTTCCATAATGAAGAGACTACCATTCATCAAAGTAAAAATCTCAATAACGAACTATCTCCCATAATGAAGAGACTACCGTTCGTTGGAGTAAAAATCTCAACAACGAACTATCTCCCATAATGACAAGACTACCATTCATTAGAGTAAATGAAATATCAACAAAGAACTATCTCCCATAATAATGAGATTGCCATTCATTGGAGTAAAACATCTTCTCTAGCATTAACAGACTTACTGGGAAGAACATGTTGCTCAAATAAAGAGACATGCCAGTTGTTATTACGAAAAGGATTGCAATAACACTGCTGGGAAATGAATCTTGACTTTCTGGGGAAATACCAACATATTCCTATTGAGGAGAAAAAAATTCTTCACGTTCAAAATAAATGTACATTCTCAATCCAGAGCTCATAGCCTAGAGGGATCAAAATAAAGTTACTGTCGGGACCAAAAAGTTCAAACCATGAACAAACCGGAGTGAAACAGTCAACCAAGAAACTATTCTATGAGGAATAAACTCAAATGGGGATCAAATTCCATCCAGATAATGAACCGGATAGGAAAGCTAAAACAAAATTCTTCCACAAGGGATCACTCAGTGGGGAAATTAAAATGATATACGCTTTCTGCTTAAGGTTGATAACCTATTGGAGAGAGGGTAACATAAATCTACAAAGAGAATAATATGCCAATAAACATTAATGAATGCAAATGAGCAATGAATTCTAAATCAATTATGCATGATATGTATGAATGTATGAATGATATCATGTATATGCTGACAAAACAAACATATTGTACCGAGGATAACCAGACAAAGCCAACTTAGATGAAGACAACACTCGGATAAATAACATCCAAGATAAAGGTTCCATAAGAGAGTAAGCATCAACTGAGGAAACAAAGTCCTACTTCAAGTCTTAACTTCACTTGGAAGAATCATGGCTTGAAAATAATTGCAGCATAACTTGACTAGTAACAAATAAAGTTGCTGGGATATAATAAACTCCTTTAAGCTTCACTGGGGAATGTCATACAAACTTCGACTGGGGAAGACAAAGCCTCATCATCTAGACTTCAACTAGAGATTCCAATACGGACTTCACTAGGGAAGATGAAAGCTACATCGTCGAGACTTCAACTGGGGATGCCGTACTGACTTCATTGGGGAAAAAGAAACCACACACACCGAAGGGAGCCCAAATACATTCCTCAATATCAAGAATAACAGTTATGCAAAATTCTCTGAAGAAATTTCATGGGATAACAACTTTAGAGGGAAGCATCATCCTGGACTCATATGGAGAATTAAGAAGTTATCATCACATCAATAGGCCAGCTGTTGGGGAATTTAAATCAAACTCAGCATATGGCGAGAGAAAGCCCAAGATGTTGACACTTGTCTCAACACTTCTTAGAAGATATACTGCCCTTATGTAGCTACTCGGAGACACACAACAACAACAATGTCATAACCAGAGGGAGTAATTCTCTGCAAGAGATTCTATATCGCTTCTCAACACAAAGGGAGAAAGAATCCAACAACTAATAAAATGCTTCATAACTTTGCAATCTCTGCTTGATCACCACTCCATTGTGGAAATGAATGACACTCAGCCGGAGAAATCTGAATTAAGACTTAACTAGGGAATATGGGATAACAAATCCAACATCAAACCATATATCAACTGGTATGAAATCCAACAAGGACTTAACTGGTAATAATTGGATCACAAACCCAATACTACACCAAAGCCTGGAGGAAACCCACTAACTAGTCAGCTACTGTAGAGGAAACCATGCACACATCTTCAAGGCAGATTATGAGAGACAGTCCAGCTTGAGGAAGATCCTCGGCTTGGGGGAGAACATAGTAAATGTCTTGACAAAAATTTGAAAATTCCCTTGAAAACAACTTTGGTATCCCAAGTTTACCATGCTGGTCAAGATAATTTTCACAACTTGCTCTTGGTTGTATGCTTTTAAGATAATCTACCTGACCAAAAGGCTTCTAGAGGCTCGTCGAGTCTCGACGTAACTGCCCTAAATTGGCTTAATGTTTCATCCTCTTTTCTCAACAACTTCTTCATGACGACATGCCTTTTACTGACACCCAAATGGAAGTTCCCTTGATATTAAGCATTTGTTTTACGAGTAGAAAAATGTTTATTCTAAGAATGATAATTCTAATGCAACAATCATGTAAGTCTTGAAGTTTTTATTAAATTTTTTTGCAAAACTTTTTGAATGAAACACTAGCCAGGATGCAAAATTATTTTTTTTGTTGTATAAAAGACAACAAAAGCATATGATACCAACTGATCGGTCACCATTTGTACTCTATTTTCAGCAATCGGTCGATAAAAAGTATATTATTTTGGTAACACAATGTTTCATCTTTTATCATTTTCCGTGTTTTAATTTAGTTTTCAAGATAAGTGGTTTTGCATTGCATTGATTTGGGAATGCATGCCAATTAGGGTGGTTTTGATGCTTGGTTTGGTAGTGTTAATTCTCAGGTACACGCAAGCAAATCTTAGTAACTGATGCGAAGCTGGAGGACATTCTGCGGAAGTTAAAAATGCAAGAACAAAATCCTGACACGGGTGCCCGTGTCACCAGACACGACCCGTGTCAGGGTGTGCGGATGAAGAACACAAGAGAACAAACAAAAGGCTTACACGGGTGCCCGTGTCACCTGACACGGCCCGTGTCAGCATACTTGGGAGCAAGAAATTTAACAACTGAAGCAGAGGGCCAACATGGGTGCCCGTGTCACCTGACATGGCCCGTGTCAGCAGGCCTGGGAGCAAGAACCTTTGATAACCAAGGCAGAGGTGAAACACGGGTCCCCGTCTTGCCTGAGACGGCCCGTGTTGGTAGGCGTGAGATAAATCATATTTTCATTTAATTTAAAGGGTTGAGCTCATTAAGGGTAGTTTTGACTTTCCACACGGCTTTTTTGTAACCTGATACTATTTAAAATCTAGTTTTGAGAAGCATTAAAGATCTTTTGATCATAGAGAAGAGAGAATTACAAAAGAAAGAGAGCGAGCAAGGGTTTCAAGGAGGAAGGATCTTCAAGAGCAATCACAATTAAAGATCAATGGAGTCGATAAATCTTTGTAATGTCTACAATTTGTTTTGTAAGCTTTATGAATATTATGAGTAGCTAAACACCCCAATGCTAGGGGGTGTCCTGAATTACGAATGTTCGGAACCAAATTTCCACTGTTTTTATGATATTGATGTTTTTACGAGTTTAATTTAATGTGCAATGAGTTTAATGCTTTTTCTATCAGATAAATAGATCTTGACTTAAGTTTAAGGTTAGGTCAGAAAAACCACCTTAACGTGTTTGCACAATAATACGATGGTGAAATCGCTCAGGAATAAGGATTTAACCATAGTAACCATTAACGTCTTGGTAAACAATTCGAATTGCTTGATATCGCCGTTAATAGCTAAGGAATTGGGATTAAGGATGAATATCAAAAGTTTTCAGTTAAGGAATTAAGGGAAATAACTCTTGAGATTTGGTATTGATTCACTTTCACAATATATCATGAAACATGGAAGAAAGGTCGTCACTAAGCAATTCACACACCTAACCCTAGAATGCTTTCTCGTATATTTTACATCTTTACTTTTTGCCTTGTTTAAATTGCTATCATTTAATATTACTCTCACACAATCAACAACCCCTATGTTCTTTTATTTAGTTGAGTCATTATAATAACTTATATTTCCTACGCATTCCGCGAGATCGATATTTGGGATTAAATCCTTCTTATTACTACATCGGTAAAAATAGTACACTTGCTATTTTTTGATCACCAACCCAACAATTTTAGAAAAACTCATGGGAGTCAGGAAATGTTATCTCGTTGAAGTACACTTTTGAAATAAACCCTGTTTCAATTAGGACTTTTAAGGGTTGTAATATGGCATGGTTCAAGGTTTTAGAAGAAAAAAAAACAGATTTTAAGGCTCAAAATTATCTGGTTCCCACCCCCTTCATGATGTTCTCCAGTCCTAGGTTCAGTTAACTTGACGCGAACATTCATCTCTCAAAAGAAATTTCAAGATGGTTGAGGAACCACTGATATTCTTTGGATACGACAATCACTTATTTTTACTTTTGGTGTCTGCTCACATGAATTCTTTCTTTGCTGAGGATTTTCATCTCGTAATCCTTATTAGCCTTTCAAGCTTTCCATTGATTTCCCTAACTTTTGACTAAACAAATTCCTTTTGAATTTGACTATGAAGTCCAGCGTGATGCCCTGACTTTTACCTAAGCGACTTGTTTTTCAAGTTTCGACTTAGCGGGGTGTAATACGGTGGTAGAACTGACTTGGGATGTTTTGTGTTTAATCGCAATTGTTGCGGATAGCAAGAGTCTCTACCGACTTTACTTTTATCCAATAAAGGAAAGGGTGAAAAGATCAGGAAAGACCTTTGAGATTATTTTCTTGAGTTTGGGGGGTAGATTATGAAAAGGGAAGGTGTTAGCACCCTTTTCATCCATAGTTATCCATGGGCTCTTAGTTTCTTGCTAGATCACATGCTTTTGTTTGAGAGTGTACTTGTGGTGTGGTTTTTGAAAATATATTGAAAAATGCCTTTGTAATGGTTCTCATCTCTATAAGAACGCGTACAAAGTGTTGTTTGGAAAATAGTTCAAAGAAGTGTTCGTGTAATGTGTTTTTGAAAGTGATTTTGAAAAGGGTGTCTTTGTAATGGTTCTCGTCTCTATAAGAACGCATACAAAGCATTTGTCTTTTGAAAATGTTTCAAAATGAAATGGTTGGTATATAAGATGTTTTTTGTTGTGAGCAAGCGAGCAACTAGGAGCAACCTATCTACTCAAAAGGTCCTTACTGTTCTTTTCCTCCTCCTTTAGATGTTGCTATCTTACCATTGATTTGGTAAGAAGCCCCATCGTTGGATGTAAAGGGACGGGCGTGGGTCATCGTATATTCATGATAGCAATGTTGTGAGATATCTTATCATTTCTCTTGAGGGGCTAAGATCATATGTAAGGCAACATTTGAAGCGTCATCGAGGGACTACAATCTTGTATTTTTTGATTGTTTTTTCTAAGACGTCTCACATGCATAACATGACCATTTTTCATAAGGCAACAAATGGAGTTAACTCTAGAGGTGCAAGTGTGCAAGTGTTTGTATTTCATGCTTGATTTATCTTTGATTAGGTCTTTCTAAGCATTGATTTTATCTTTCCATACAAACCCTAGTTACTAGCATTTATATGAAAGCGATAAATTGCGGAAAGTAAATATTTTACGCTACTACAATCATTTGGGGAATGGGGTGTACAATTTTACAAATGGGGATTGCAAGAAATTAAAGTCCTAATTATCTATTACAACCATATTGAAATAATGTACAAGAATTGAAATGTAAAAATAAATTTGTTTTGTTTTTGTTAAGAGAAGAAATAAATTTGCTTAAGGAAATGTTTTTAGTATTTTTGTTTTTAAAAGAAATAAAGCAAAGCATGTGAATATAAAGTAATTTTGGTGATTTTGATTAATGAAAATAAAGTGATGATAAAAATAATAAGAGAAAAAAGAATTAGAGTCAGCGCATTGCTGAAAGATAGAAATAAGAAGGAGCAGAAGTTCTGACTCTGGATGCGCTGCAAATCAGAAAGCAAATGTTAGCAAAAAGGGGAGCCCGAAAGTTCTGGGTCCAGACGCACTAAAGTTCTGGGGTTGCTGGGAACAAAGGAAAGCCTAGAAGTTATGATTTATTGAGAGAGCCTAGAAGTTCTAGTGTTTACAGGAAGGCTAGAAGTTCTTGTTGTTGAGAGGGCCTAGAAGTTATGATGTAGCTGGAAGCCTAGAAGTTCTGTTGAATGACAATGCGGTTGGATGAGAATGTCTAGAAGTTCTGGTCCAGGAGTACTATTTTGCCAAACAAATGGGAGGGGTTTTATCTAGAAGTTCTGGTCCAGGATCATTATTTGATAAATGATGAGGTAAAAAATGTTAAGAACTAAACGTAAAAGGTATTTCTGGGATTAGAACCCTGGACCCTTAACACTAATGCCTTATGTGCGTGCTCTCTACCACTGGGGTGGCTGTACATCCGGTATTAGAGGAAAAAACATAAACATGTATCACCAAGTAAGTTATTATAATGAACTTCATCTTCTCCTTCACGCCAACCAGAGCATCTGCAACTTAGTCACTTCTCAACAAAAATGGAAAATGCAAACATAAAAGTTATGGCAAATTTCATCATGATTTCAGAAATACAAAGCATCATAACTGTAAACCAGAAGCAAGCATGGATTTTGCTAATCCTAATTCTGAACCTTAATTTCCTCAAGAAGTTCTAATATGAAATTCTCTCTACTTCGGCCATGTAAATGAAATCTATAAATATGTACAGATTCAGAGCCATGATATCTATATTGTATCTTTGAAATTGCAAGCCTAACAATGCCTAAATAATGAGATGAGAGTCAGAAGAAACTTACCTTGCAGCTGGAAATTGTTCTGTGAGTTAGCCTTGTTCAGATTGTTGTGATGTTTTTGTCAGCTTTCTCAAGTTCCCAGGAAGCTAGAACAATCCTTAACTTGAGCTATGAATGGCTAGAATATTCCGGGCCAGCCAAGAAGCAAATTTCTGATTTTTGAAATGGAGGTTGGTGAAGATTGTGTTACAGTCTGAAAACAGAAGTTCGGACGGCTTCCAAGTGTATATTAGAAACTGTGTGGGTGATTTGGCCAAGAAATGCACAAGGAAAATTAGAGTTTGGATGCAAAAACCAGAAATTAGTAGGTTTTGTGTTTGGGCTACAATCTCAGGTTCTTGGAATTTTCAGCAAGGTTTCAAGGCTTTTTTTCCAATGTGTCCCCCCCCTTTTAGTTTTCAAATGATGTTTAATTTATAGGAAAATGATTTTGAAGCTTGGGGAAGTCAAGAGTACAACCATCATGGGTTATGGATCGTTTACTTGTTTTTGACGAATGTTTAGCCAAGCATGTTTCAAGGCAAGGTAGGGTGGTTAGCAGCTTTATGCACACCTAATCTGAGTTTGTAAGCATGATTTTTGGGAGAAGTACACTTAGAAGCAAAATGAAGCATGGGCTCAAAATAAACGTTGTACAAAAGTTTGCTTTTCAAGGACAACAATGGTACTTTCATGCCACACGTGGGAGGATCTTTTGGATAAAGGCTTAAACACTGGGATAAAGACCTAAAAGTTGGTGTGAGAATTAAATGATGATGAGATTTAACAAGCAAGAAAGCCTGAAACATGAGATTATGCAGCATAGCTTGAAGCTGGATCAAAAGTTCAACATAAACATAACTTAGAACAAATGTCCAACTTCTGGTCTTTGATTCTCCCTACTCCAGCATGATCTAAAGGAGTTCTCAGACTTTTCAAAAAGCTTGTAACATGTTTTGTAAACCCTCTTTGAATCACTTTTGTATACTCTGATTGTACTTTCATGAAAACTGGCCCAAAAGTTCTAACCAAATTCTTACTTTGAAAGGCTCACAATTTACTAAGTGTTTTAGCTTTATGGACGTGTCTTCAAGGATTTATAACTTGAAATCCCAGCATTTCTAGGAGAAGTTCTGTTCTGCAATGTTTTAGATCTCATTGAGATATACAACTCTTGTGTCAGAAGTTCTTCCTGAATCATCTTGCATCATGATGAAAATATGGCCAGAAGTTCTGAACTTATCATACTTTCTTAACACTTAGAAAAGTTTCTAAGTGTTTAGAATTTTGACTTTTCCAAAGTAGTTTTAACTTTTGATTTCCTTGATGAACCAACTTCATATTCTACCATATCTTGATGAAATGTGATTCTTGATACTTGATTTTGACTAAAAAGTCAAGGTTTGACTTTTCAGTGTACATTTTGACCATTTTGTCCTTGTGCCAATCCAAACCTAATTGATGTATCAATGCTGCAAACTTGAGCCATGGAAGGTATTGTGAGGAAATTCTTGAGAATTGAGAGGGTGAATTTTGGGGTACAACAGCTGCCCCTATTCAATCTTCTTAAACCTGAAGAGTTAGATTGGCGAGCCCGTCATTCGTGACTTGAAGGTGGAAGATGATTGAACACTAAAGTGCCTAGAAATTTGCACTCGATGATGTGGTGGTTGATTGTGTAGGGAATGGGCTTAAAGATGCCATTTGGAAATTTGTTTGAGATGGGCTTATAGATTCCATCCAGAGTGATTGGGGAAAGTATCAGGGTAAATCTTTTGGTTGATTTATACTGAAATAGTATATGTCTTTTTCCTGTTTTTAACTGGAAGAGATAAATCTAACCAGAAGAGATCTTTGATTCGCCTGTTATTAACTGGAAGAAATGAATCTAACCAGAAGAGGTCTTTGATTTGCCTGTTATTAAATGGAAGAAATAAATCTAACCAGAAGAGGACTTTGATTCGCCTGTAATTAACTAGAAGAAATAAATCTAATCAAAAGAGGTCTTTGATTCTCCTGTTATTAACGATGAGCCGGTGTATGGCTGCTTTTAGGGGACATATGAGAGGGAAGCCTGGGTAGGGCTACTTCAGGATGAATCCATGTGAAACTTCACCTAGAATTTAAGAGAAGGATCCTAGGTAGGGATGCTTCAGGATGAATCCGTGTGAAACTGCATCTGGAAATGAGAAGGAACCTGGGTAGGGTTGCTTCATGATGAGTCTGTGTTAAACTGCATCTGGAAATGTAGAGAGGGAACCTGGGTAGGGTTGCTTCATGATGAGTCCGTGTGAAACTTCACCTAGAATTCAATAGAAGGATCCTAGGTAGGGATGCTTCAGGATGAGTCAGTGTGAAACTGCATCTAGAAATGAGAAGGAACCTGGGTAGGGTTGCTTCATGAGGAGTCCGTGTTAAACTACACCTAGAATTTGAGAGAAGGATCCTGGGTAGGGATGCTTTAGGATGAGTTCGTGTGAAACTGCATCTGGAAATAAGAAGGAACCTGGGTAGGGTTGCTTCATGATGAGTTCGTGTAAAACTTCATCTGGGAATAAGAAGGAACCTGGGCAGGGTTGCTTCATGATGAGTCAGTGTAAAACTTCATCTGGAAATGAGAAGGAACCTGGGTAGGGTTTCTTCATGATGAGTCCATGTAAAATTTCATCTGGAAATGTATGAGAAGGAACCTGGGTAGGGTTACTTCATCTGGTCGTGTAGATAGTCGTCCTGGCTTTTTTCAGGTATTGATCTTTAATCTGTTCATGTAGATAGCTTTCCTGGCTTGTTACATGTATTAATCTACAATCGGTTGTCCACAGATAGTTATCCTATCTTGTTATAGGTATTAATCTGGAATTGTTGAAAATTGTTGACGGTAGTCATCTGTTGTTTGATCTTTCCTGAAAAGGTAAAGAGTTTGTTGCATGCAATGTCATGATGTATGAAATGCATGGCACAATGATGTTTCTCAAAATAAATGAGATTATTCTGTATGCATTTATCATGCATGTAAATAGGATGTATTAAATGTGACATGTTATTGAAATGTAACTTTGTCTGGGAAAATAAATCCTTGATAAATGTTGGGGAGCCTTGGGAAATGAAATCATGGACCGCTGTCGTGGATGAAGAGTATGCTCCTCTTTAGACCTTGTTTTAGGATGTTTGTGCTGGGGAAGTTGACTTTGCTTGAGAAGAAAACTCTGTGGGGAATGTTGATTCCTTCTTGGGGAAAAGAGTTTAGGAGTCTCAGCTATTCGTTGCTCTACTGAGGAGTTATCTCTTGATGGAAGAGACAGGAAAGTTAGCTGTTATCTGATCGAAATCCAGGTTTGGCAGCAATTTGTTTAGGATAATGAAGTTGATTGTTATCTGGTCGTATTCCAGGTTTTGCAACGACTTACTGGGGAAGATTAAATGAACTGTTATCTGGTCGGATTCCAGGCTTTGCATAAAATTACTTGGGAGAGTGAAGTTAAACTGTTATCTGGTCGAATTCCAAGCTTCACAAAAATTTACTAACATTAAAACTGCTACCTGGTCGGATTCCAGGCATCAAACAAGTTTCCGAGGTGGGTGAAGTTAATTGTTATCTGGTCAGATTCCAAGCTTCACAACAACTTACTGAAGTTAACTATTATCTGGTCGGATTCCAGGCTTCGCAGTAACTTACTGAATTTAACTGTTATCTGGCGGTTTCCAGGCGTTACAGTAATATCTGAGAGAATGAAGTTAATTATTATCTGGTTGGATTCAAGGCTTTACAACAACTTACTGAAGTTAACTATTATTTGGTCTGTTTCTAGGCTTCGTAGTAACTTACTGAGTTTAACTTTATCTGGTCGGTTTCCAGGCTTCATAATAATATCTGAGAGAATGAAGTTAATTGTTATCTGGTCGGATCCCAGGCTTCACGACAACTTACTGAAATTAACTGCTATCTGGTCGGTTTCCAGGCTTCACAGTAATATCTGAGAGAATGAAGTTAATTGTTATCTTGTCGGATTCCAGGCTTCACAACAACTTACTGAAGTTAACTTTTATCTGGTCGGATTCCAGGCTTCGCAGTAACTTACTGAATTTAACTGTTATCTGGTCGGTTTCCAGGCTTCATAGTAATATCTGAGAGAATGAAGTTAATTGTTATCTGGTCGGATTCCAGGCTTCACAACAACTTACTGAAGTTAACTGTTATCTGATCGGTTTCCAGGCTTCGCAGTAACTTACTGAATTTAACTATTATCTAGTCGGTTTCCAGGCTTCACAGTAATATCTGAGAGAGTGAAGTTAATTGTTATCTTGTTAGATTCCAGGCTTCACAACAACTTACTGAAGTTAATTGTTATCTGGTCGGTTTCCAGACTTCGTAGTAACTTACTAAACTTAACTGTTATTTGGTCAGTTTCAAGGCTTCACAATAATATATGAGAGAATGAAGTTAATTATTATTTGGACGGATTCCAGGCTTCACAACAACTTACTGAAGTTAACTGTTATCTGGTCAGTTTCCAGGCTTCGCAGTAACTTACTGAATTTAACTGTTATCTGGTCGATTTCCAGGCTTCACAGTAATATCTGAGAGAATGAAGTTAATTGTTATCTGGTCGTAGTCCAGGTTTCACAACAATTTACTAAAGTTAACTGTTATTTGGTCGGTTTCCAGGATTCGTAGTAACTTACTGAATTTAACTGTTATCTGGTCGATTTCCATGCTTCACAGTAATATCTGAGAGAATGAAGTTAATTGTTATCTGGTCGGATTCCATGTGTCACAATAACTTACTGAAGTTAACTGTCATCTGGTCGGTTTCCAGGCTTCGCAGTAACTTACTGAATTTAACTGTTATCTGGTCGGTTTCAAGGCTTCACACTAATATCTGAGATAATGATGTTAATTGTTATCTGGTCGGATTCCAGGCTTCACAACAACTTACTGAAGTTAATTGTTATCTGGTCGGTTTCCTGGCTTCGCAGTAACTTACTGAATTTAACTGTTATCTAGTTGGTTTCCAGGCTTCACAGTAATATCTGAGAGAATGAACTTAATTGTTATCTGGTTGGATTCCATGCTTCACAACAACTTACTGAAGTTAACTGTTATCTGGTCGGTTTCCAGGCTTCACAGTAACTTACTGAATTTAACTGTTATCTGGTCAGTTTCAAGGCTTCACAATAATATCTGAGAGAATGAAGTTAATTATTATTTTTTCAGATTCTAGGCTTCACAACAACTTAATGAAGTTAACTATTATCTGGTCGGTTTCTAGGCTTCGCAGTAACTTACTGAATTTAACTGTTATCTGGTCGGTTTCCAGGCTTCACAGTAATATCTGAGAGAATGAAGTTAATTATTATCTGGTCGGAGTCCAGGCTTCACAACAATCTACTGAAGTTAACTGTTATCTGGTCGGTTTCCAGGCTTCATTGTAACTTACTGAATTTAACTATTATCTGGTCGGTTTCCAGGCTTCACAATAATATCTGAGAGAATGAAGTTAATTTTTATCTGGTCGAATTCCATGCGTCACAATAACTTACTGAAGTTAACAGTTATCTGGCAGGGTTTCCAGGTTGCGCAATAACTTACTGAATTTAACTATGATCTAGTCGGTTTCCAGGCTTCACAGTAATATCTGAGAGAATGAAGTTAATTATTATCTTGTTGGATTCAAGGCTTTACAACAACTTACTGAAGTTAACTATTATTTGTTCGATTTCCAGGCTTCGCAGTAACTTACTAAGTTTAACTTTATCTGGTCGGTTTCTAGGCTTCACAGTAATATCTGAGAGAATGAAGTTAATTGTTATCTGGTCGGATTCCAAGATTCACAACAACTTACTGAAATTAACTGCTATCTGGTCGGTTCCAGGCTTCACAAGAATATCTGAGAGAATGAAGTTAATTGTTATCTTGTCGGATTCCAGGCTTCACAACAACTTACTGAAGTTAACTCTTATCTGGTCGGATTCCAGGCTTCGCATTAACTTACTGAATTTAACTGTTATCTAGTAGGTTTCCAGGCTTCATTGTAATATCTGAGAGAATGAAGTTAATTGTTATCTGGTCGGATTCCAGGCTTCACAACAACTTACTGAAGTTAGCTGTTATCTGGTCGGTTTCCAGGCTTTGCAGTAACTTACTGAATTTAACTGTTATCTAGTCGGTTTCCAGGCTTCACAGTAATATCTGAGAGAGTGAAGTTAATTGTTATCTTGTTAGATTCCAGGCTTCACAACAACTTACTGAAGTTAATTGTTATCTGGTCGGTTTCCAGACTTCGTAGTAACTTACTAAACTTAACTGTTATTTGGTCAGTTTCAAGGCTTCACAATAATATATGAGAGAATGAAGTTAATTATTATTTGGACGGATTCCAGGCTTCACAACAACTTACTGAAGTTAACTGTTATCTGGTCAGTTTCCAGGCTTCGCAGTAACTTACTGAATTTAACTGTTATCTGGTCGATTTCCAGGCTTCACAGTAATATCTGAGAGAATGAAGTTAATTGTTATCTGGTCGTAGTCCAGGTTTCACAACAATTTACTAAAGTTAACTGTTATTTGGTCGGTTTCCAGGATTCGTAGTAACTTACTGAATTTAACTGTTATCTGGTTGATTTCCATGCTTCACAGTAATATCTGAGAGAATGAAGTTAATTGTTATCTTGTCGGATTCCATGTGTCACAATAACTTACTGAAGTTAACTGTCATCTGGTCGGTTTCCAGGCTTCGCAGTAACTTACTGAATTTAACTGTTATCTGGTCGGTTTCAAGGCTTCACACTAATATCTGAGATAATGATGTTAATTGTTATCTGGTCGGATTCCAGGCTTCACAGAAACTTACTGAAGTTAATTGTTATCTGGTCGGTTTCCTGGCTTCGCAGTAACTTACTGAATTTAACTGTTATCTAGTCGGTTTCCAGGCTTCACAGTAATATTTGAGAGAATGAAGTTAATTGTTATCTGGTTGGATTCAATGCTTCACAACAACTTACTGAAGTTAACTGTTATCTGGTCGGTTTCCAGGCTTCACAGTAACTTACTGAATTTAACTGTTATCTGGTCAGTTTCAAGGCTTCACAATAATATCTGAGAGAATGAAGTTAATTATTATTTTGTCAGATTCTAGGCTTCACAACAACTTAATGAAGTTAACTATTATCTGGTCGGTTTCTAGGCTTCGCAGTAACTTACTGAATTTAACTGTTATCTGGTCGGTTTCCAGGCTTCACAGTAATATCTGAGAGAATGAAGTTAATTATTATCTGGTCAGAGTCCAGGCTTCACAACAATCTACTGAAGTTAACTGTTATCTGGTCGGTTTCCAGGCTTCATTGTAACTTACTGAATTTAACTATTATCTGGTCGGTTTCCAGGCTTCACAATAATATCTGAGAGAATGAAGTTAATTTTTATCTAGTCGAATTCCATGCGTCACAATAACTTACTGAAGTTAACAGTTATCTGGCAGGGTTTCCAGGTTGCGCAATAACTTACTGAATTTAACTATGATCTAGTCGGTTTCCAGGCTTCACAGTAATATCTGAGAGAATGAAGTTAATTATTATCTAGTTGGATTCAAGGCTTTACAACAACTTACTGAAGTTAACTATTATTTGTTCGGTTTCCAGGCTTCGCAGTAACTTACTAAGTTTAACTTTATCTGGTCGGTTTCTAGGCTTCACAGTAATATCTGAGAGAATGAAGTTAATTATTATCTGGTCGGATTCCAGGATTCACAACAACTTACTGAAATTAACTGCTATCTGGTCGGTTCCAGGCTTCAGAGTAATATCTGAGAGAATGAAGTTAATTGTTATCTTGTCGGATTCCAGGCTTCACAACAACTTACTGAAGTTAACTCTTATCTGGTCGGATTCCAGGCTTCGCAGTAACTTACTGAATTTAACTGTTATCTGGTCGGTTTCCAGGCTTCATAGTAATATCTGAGAGAATGAAGTTAATTGTTATCTGGTCGGATTCCAGGCTTCACAACAACTTACTGAAGTTAGCTGTTATCTGGTCGGTTTCCAGGCTTTGCAGTAACTTACTGAATTTAACTATTATCTAGTCGGTTTCTAGGCTTCACAGTAATATCTGAGAGAGTGAAGTTAATTGTTATCTTGTTGGATTCCAGGCTTCACAACAACTAAGTTCTTACGAATCTTCTAAAATATTAGAAAATAAGAAAACATTCATTTATTTATCAAAATAATAACAATAATAAAATTCAAAATTTACAAATTGATTTTGTTGAAATAAAGAATGCTAATTCCAAAGAATATGGAAGTTAATAAATTATTTATTAATTTCTGTATGTGTAGACTGAAAAAGAATACTAAAAGTAAGGGAGTAATATCCACAATGTTGATATTACTCCCTTACTTTCAAAAACTCGTATCCTTAAACCAAACTATTATCCATTTATAGATGGAGCCTCGACCGCAGCTAGGTCTAGAGGGAAAGCCCTGGGACTTCTTTTTTAGTTAGAGCTTTCAATTTATTGGTCAGTCATAGTTGCAACTATAGCCGATATACTAGGTCTATAGGGCATGCATGCCCTTGAGATGTAGAAGGACTGGTCTTTTCCTATTTTAGGAAGGTAGAAGACGCTGCCCTATACGTGCCTGCTCGCTTGAGCGACTCTCAGTCATTGTAAATAGATAGAAAGAGCACGAAAGTATACTGTCTTACTGGATCTGCTCTATGGAAATGGAATTGAAATCCTCTTAGTCTGATTCCTTACGAAGAAAGTCTGACTCTATCTGCTCAATAACGAAGGGATTTGGGCAAAAGGTGTACGACTTAGTAGGAGAGGTTCTGAAAGAGTGAAGGTAGTACATCTTTCTTTTCCTTTTGATTGAGATGGACTCCTCTCTACTTCTGGGACGAGGTATGACTGAAATAGGAGAGGTGTCCTTCCTAGGTAAGACCAGACCTGGTTGATTAGTCTGCCTTTTGTGATCCAGGAATGGAAATTGGAAGGCGGTAGTTCAGGGACTGTTTTGGGGGCATTGATCCTAGGTCTTAATCTGTTGTCATCTTGGGGGATTCTTGTGGCATATCATCTTCCATATGTAGGTTTTTCCCAATCCTCATAATGGTCTTTCGATTGTTCCACTAATGCTACTGGAGCACTCTTGATGCCCAAAGTCTTATGGCCGACGACTCTTAAGGGTTTACACTCACAATGAAAATGAATGCATCCCTTATTCGCACTGGCTTGGTTAAGCCCAGAAGCGAAAACAAGGAAATCAGTACCGGAGACTCCTCCGATATAGGCAGGCTCTTTAGGGCGATTCTCCTCTTCCTGAGACATAAAATCTAGTTAGACCCACTAGGTAAATAAAGGAATTACCAAGGTAAGACACATATCGCAATCTTACATCTACCTTTGCCTTACCCACAGAAAGCCTTCGCACAGATTTCCTTCCTACGTTTTTAGCGGAAAGAAGAGAATAGTCTAGTTAGTAGTACTACAGAAGCCAGAATCAATCCTATAGATTAGAAACTGTAACTTATAATATTATATGCATATCCTAACCAGGGAATTTGCACAGAAAAAAGCACCTTTTTTCACTTTATCACTGGATTGCGAACTTACTTATCCTTTTGATGAGAATGCCACTACTCTTACTTACTATCTTCAAAGCCGCCTATTGGCATGTCTGGATCAGGTGAATCGCTTGGCTAGATATCTCCTTAAGCGATATATCGTTAACTCCTTAGTTCCGGATAAGAAGGGATAAGCACGAAAAACCCTAGCTTTCTGTCGATCCTTAGCTCCAACTTGCGTCAGATCCTTTTTCCCCTGACTCTGCTGGATGGAAAGCGGATGCAAGATAACTCTCAATGGCTGCAAGTAGAACTGCCATTGAACTATATGGATAACAACTCCCACCGGATGGAGATATCTTAACTTTTTTTTCAAGCCGCTTGCCGGTAAGAAAAAGAGACAGCTACTGGACACTACGGGGACTGTAAGCGATCTAACAGAACTGGCTTGTTGAACGGAACTCAGACTAGAGATATCAAATGACCCAGGGAACTGGACCTCTAGATGTAGCACTGGATGTAAGAAAAAAGTAGCAGAATAGAATAGATAGGCAAATCAGCACTTAACACTCCAACTAATGGCCTTAAGACTGTTGCAATTGGTACAACAGCTTCTCAGGGGATTCAATCAAGAAGAGTGGATTCTGGGCTACGCTAAGCCTTTTCCTTTTATTTTGCTGACCGAAAGGATTTTATGTCCAGACTGGATAAACATCTAAGAGCTTCTTCTTTGCATTTGCTTTGGGATTTCTCCCCTGCACATTCCGAAAGTCAGTGCCACAGTCTCCTCTCCAGCTCGTTACAAGTATTCAACTCTAGCCTCTCTGCATGAATCCCATTCTGCCTCACTTGCAAGTCTTCAGAAAGGGGTGGTCCTGACCTATTAGGAAAGGGGAAAGCAACGAGAATCTTTCTACCTTCACGGGTGAACCTGGAAATACAGAAAATAGCATTTCCCTTCACTCATACGGGCGCAGAGTCACGAGCTCTTCATGGATAGAAGATAAAGATCTGGGTAAACCTCATCAATTCCATTCTATGTCGGGGAGGTTCCATCATTTCTCCCGGAAGGATTTATTAAGGGGAATGATAAAAGAGGCTTGGTATTCGAACTCACGAAGCCACTTTCAAAGGGGAACTTCTTCCTTTAGGAGTTGGAATCTCTGAAAGCGGGGGAATTTACAGATCTTTTTCCATACCCCTAGCGGCAAAGGTAATTTAATAGAAGATTGCCCCTGATATGACTAAGCGCTATTTTACATCAAAGATGAAGGAAGATTCCAATATTCACTTTAGGAATGCAATGGACCTTTAGCCGACAGATGGAACGCAAAAACCGAAAGGAGGAGTGATTCACTTCGGGGTAGGAGCCTATTACACGAGGATGAATACGACTAGACGAATGTGTCATATACGGAGGAACTTAGTCAAAGACTTCCCGATCCTAAAGAAGGAGATAACATAACTCAACCAACAAGGCAATTCAGCCCGAGACTCTTACACTGTACCAAAAGAAGGGCAACGGCTATGGGTATGGGATACGCTAAAGACGTGATATTAACTTTTAATTAAGAATATTTTAACTTTGGTGTGAAGTCTAGTAAATATGAAAGATGAGTCCCAATCAAAAGATTAGACTGTTTCGGGTAAGTCCTCAACAGAATTACAATCTACTTAACCGTTCCTGCTTTCCCTTTAGATTTTAGTTAACTTTCACTCTGGGACTTCACTTCAAGTAAAGAAAGTAACCAAAACTGTAACAATGCTATGTTAGAATATTAGACTCTGTAGAGACTCTCGGACACTAATGCCAGTTTTTGTCTGGGTCTGACTCGTCAACCTTAAAGAAAGTCTTCCCCTTCTAAAAGAAAGCTCATAATCAAACTCCGTTGACGAGGTCTGTCCCTTCCTTAATCAGTCTTTCTCATGTTCGAGGTCCCTGCTTATCTGTCATGGCGTTCCTTGGCTAAGTCTGAAAGCCCATTTGTGTCAAGACTGGGCTACCATTCTTCCATCTCCGTGTCCCACGTAAGAGAAGGTTCGCGATCCTACACAAATTCTCAATCAATATGCATTCAATAATGGTCCATTCCGGGTAAGCCAAAGGTTCCGTTCACGGATCAAGTCATTGAATATATGATCTTTCTAATTCCGATAACCAGCATACGATATCAATGAAGGCTAGGAAAAGGAAGAAGGTGGCTTTGTAGCGGAGGTAGACTCTGGGAGTGGAGGAGAGATAGTCGATGGGATGGGCAGTCCTCCATTAGTCTTCTGTGTTTGCAAGGCTTACAAGCACCCTTCTGACATCCTTTAAAAGCTCAACAAGAAGAGGAACTTCAAATTAAAGTCTTGGAGATTGGCATGGTAGTTTCCTTGGCCTAAGGCTTCTCTATAGAATAGACTCTTCCCACTGCTAAGCTAATTCTACTGCCGAGCTAAAGGCTGACGCAAGAACAGCTTATCCCTCGGATGAACTCCCTTAATGGAATCCCAGGAGGAGAAGAGAAAGGCCTTCAACCGGCAAAGATGCCTATCTTGATCTTTCGACTGACCTTCTCACTCTCCCTCTACTCTAACTTTCCATTTAATTCGCTAAGTCGTTCCCTCTATCCTTTAACTCGACTAACTTCATACCTTACACGAGACGCAGATTCCCAGCGATAAAAACAACCTTTCAGAAGGATTCTACACACGAGGACAAGAAGACGCATTAGAAGGCCATATAGAGCCTAATAGAAAGAAGACTTTAAAAGGGAAAGTCGTTAAACCTTCCTATGTCTCCGGGTTTGTGCCGGCTGGATGAAATCCTATACCTGATAGCCATCCCGATAATGACTTGATCTAATAAAGGGATCTTTAGTTGAATCATTTCCCCTCGGATGAGGTCTCGCTTATTTGATCTGATTTCCAGCTTCTCCACCCTCCCACCTATCTCTTCCATCTTCACCCCATCCAGAAGCCAAAATGGGAAATTCCAGAAAGAGAAATGAGGAAAGTCCTGTTGTTTTACACGGTATGAACTAGAACATAGTTTGAAAGCCAATATCCCTTCCACAATCCAGCAGAGGTATCCCCACATGAAGTACTACTATCCTCCCGGATCAAGGATTGGCTTGCTCTATTCTGCACTGAGGAAGCTGTGAAAGATTGAGTTGAGGCTGGCAAACAGGCTATCGCTCATCCGCAGCTACTAGTGAAGGGAGTTGTAGCATTAGCGGTTATGGGTGTCTTAATAGAAGAGAGAGGATAGGAATAAAAAATCTCCTCTTATAGAGGCTATAGGGATTTATATGGGTACTGACTTGAGCAAGGGGTCAGCTTATTCTCTGGTTTCAAGATCAAGAGTGTTACGCAAACAAAGATGGGATATACAGTTGGGTACGAGACCGACTAAATGGATAGGAAATGAAGCTCAGTCTGAGTCTGATTCTTCTGAGTGAATAACTCCCTTTCTTAACTATTTAAATTGCGTTAAGTAAGAGAAGCGGGCATAAAGTAGTAGCTAGAGTAGGAGTTCATAGTTGGAGATGCAAGTTTTTGTAAGATGTCAATTTCAGTAGATGAAGTAGCAAGGGCATCTTCTTCAAGCAGAGGTGCGGAGATACTCGACTAAGAAGTCGTTTCCCTCTTTCATCACAGTCTTGTAGGATAACTCACCCAAAGGTGAATTCCTTCCCTACCCTATTTTAGAGGTGTGTTGACAAAGGAAGGGTGTAACCCAACAAGGAAGGGGCACATTGCCACTAAAGTTAATTGTTATCTGGTCGGTTTCCAGGCTTCACAGTAACTTACTAAACTTAACTATTATTTGGTCGATTTCAAGGCTTCACAATAATATCTGAGAGAATGAATTTAATTGTTATTTGGTCGGATTCCAGGCTTCACAATAACTTACTGAAGTTAACTGTTATCTGGTTGGTTTCCAGGCTTCGCAGTAACTTACTGAATTTAACTATTATCTGGTCGATTTCCAGGCTTCACAGCAATATCTGAGAGAATGAAGTTAATTGTTATCTGGTCGTAGTCCAGGCTTCACAACAATTTACTGAAGTTAACTGTTATCTGGTCGGTTTCCAGGCTTCGTAGTAACTTACTGAATTTAACTGTTATCTGGTCAATTTCCAGGTTTCACTGTAATATCTGAGAGAATGAAGTTAATTGTTATCTGGTCGGATTCCATGCGTCACAACAACTTACTGAAGTTAACTGTCATCTAGTCAGTTTCCAGGCTTCGTAGTAACTTACTGAATTTAACTGTTATCTGGTCAGTTTCCAGGCTTCACACTAATATCTGAGATAATGAAGTTAATTGTTATCTGGTCGTATTCCAAGCTTCACAACAACTTACTGAAGTTAACTGTTATCTGGTCGGTTTTCTGACTTCGTAGTAACTTACTGAATTTAACTGTTATCTAGTCGGTTTCCAGGCTTCATAGTAATATCTGAGAGAATGAAGTTAATTGTTATCTGGTTGGATTCCAGGCTTCACAACAACTTACTGAAGTTAACTGTTATTTGGTCGGTTTCCAGGCTTCGCAATAACTTACTGAATTTAACTGTTATCTGGTCGGTTTCAAGGCTTCACAATAATATCTGAGAGAATGAAGTTAATTATTATTTTGTCAGATTCTAGGCTTCACAACAACTTAATGAAGTTAACTATTATCTGGTCAGTTTCCAGGCTTCGCAATAACTTACTGAATTTAACTGTTATCTGGTCGTTTTCCAGGCTTCACAGTAATATCTGAGAGAATGAAGTTAATTGTTATCTGGTTGGAGTCCAGGCTTCACAATAACTTACCGAAGTTAACTGTTATCTGGTCGGTTTCCAGGCTTCGTTGTAACTTACTGAATTTAACTGTTATCTGGTCGGTTTCCAGGCTTCACAGTAATATCTAAGAGAACGAAGTTAATGTTATCTGGTCAGATTCCATGCGTCACAACAACTTACTGAAGTTAACAGTTATTTGGCCGGTTTCCAGGCTTCGCAGTAACTTACTGAATTTAACTATGATCTAGTCGGTTTCCAGGCTTCACAGTAATATCTGAGAGAATGAAGTTAATTATTATCTGGTTGGATTCAAGGCTTTACAACAACTTACTTAAGTTAACTATTATTTGGTCGGTTTCCAGGCTTCACAGTAACTTACTGAGTTTAACTTTATCTGGTCGGTTTCCAGGCTTCACAGTAATATCTGAGAGAATGAAGTTAATTGTTATCTGGTCGGATTCCAGGCTTCACAACAACTTAATGAAATTAACTGCTATCTGGTCGGTTTCCAAGCTTCACAGTAATATCTGAGAGAATGAAGTTAATTGTTATCTTGTCGGATTCCAGGCTTCACAACTACTTACTGAAGTTAACTATTATCTGGTCAGTTTCCAGGCTTCGCAGTAACTTACTGAATTTAACTATTAACTAGTCGGTTTCCAGGCTTCACAGTAATATCTGAGAGAATGAAGTTTATTGTTATCTTGTTGGATTCCAGGCTTCACAACAACTTACTGAAGTTAATTGTTATCTGGTCGGTTTCCAGGCTTCACAGTAACTTACTAAACTTAACTTTTATTTGGTCGGTTTCAAGGGTTCACACTAATATCTGAGAGAATGAAGTTAATTATTATTTGGTCGGATTCCAGGCTTCACAACAACCTACTGAAGTTAACTGTTATCTGGTCGGTTTCTAGGCTTCGTAGTAACTTACTGAATTTAACTGTTATCTGGTCGATTTCCAGGCTTCACAGTAATATCTGAGAGAATGAAGTTAATTGTTATCTGGTCGTAGTCCAGGCTTCACAACAATTTACTGAAGTTAACTGTTATCTGGTAGGTTTCTAGGCTTCGTAGTAACTTACTGAATTTAGCTGTTATCTGTTCAATTTCCAGGCTTCACAGTAATATCTGAGAGAATGAAGTTAATTGTTATCTGATCGGATTCCATGCGTCACAACAACTTACTGAAGTTAACTGTCAGCTGGTCGGTTTCCAGGCTTCGTAGTAACTTACTGAATTTAACTGTTATCTGGTCAGTTTCCAGGCTTCACACTAATATCTGAGATAATGAAGTTAATTGTTATCTGGTCGGATTCCAGGCTTCACAACAACTTACTGAAGTTAACTGTTATCTTGTCGGTTTCCTGGCTTCGCAGTAACTTACTGAATTTAACTGTTATCTAGTCGGTTTCCAGGCTTCACAGTAATATCTGAGAGAATGAAGTTAATTGTCATCTGGTTGGATTCCAGGCTTCACAACAACTTACTGAAGTTAAATGTTATCTGGTCGGTTTCCAGGCTTCGCAGTAACTTACTGAATTTAACTGTTATCTGGTCGGTTTTAAGGCTTCACAATAATATCTGAGAGAATGAAGTTAATTATTATTTTGTCAGATTCTAGGCTTTACAAAAACTTAATGAAGTTAACTATTATCTGGTCGGTTTCCAGTCTTCGCAGTAACTTAATGAATTTAACTGTTATCTGGTCGGTTTCCAGGCTTCATAGTAATATCTGAGAGAATAAAGTTAATTAATATCTGGTCGGAGTCCAGGCTTCACAACAACTTACTGAAGTTAACTGTTATCTAGTCGGTTTCCAGGATTCGTTGTAACTTACTGAATTTAACTATTATCTGGTCGGTTTCCAGGCTTCACAGTAATATATGAGAGAATGAAGTTAATTGTTATCTGGTCGGATTCCATGCGTCACAACAACTTACTGAAGTTAACAGTTATCTGGCCGATTTCCAGGCTTCGCAATAACTTACTGAATTTAACTATGATCTAGTCGGTTTTCAAGCTTCACAGTAATATATGAGAGAACGAAGTTAATTGTTATCTGGTCAGATTCCAGGCTTCACAACAACTTACTGAAGTTCACTGTTATCTGGTCGGTTTCCAGGCTTCGCAGTAACTTACTGAATTTAACTATTATATGGTTGGTTTCCAGGCTTCACAATAATATCTGAGAGAATGAAGTTAATTGTTATTTGGTCGGATTCCAGGCTTCATAATAACTAACTGAAGTTAACTGTTATCTGGTCGGATTCCAGGCTTTGCAATAACTTACTGAATTTAACTGTTATCTGGTTGATTTCCAGGCTTCACAGTAATATCTGAGAGAATGAAATTAATTTTTATCTGGTCGGATTCTAGGCTTCACAACAACTTACTGAAGTTAATTGTTATCTGGTCGGTTTCCAGGCTTCGCAATAACTTACTGAATTTAACTGTTATCTGGTCGGTTTCCACACTTCAGAGTAATATCTGAGACAATGAAGTTAATTATTATCTGGTCGGATTCCAGGCTTCACAACAACTTACTGAATTTAACTGTTATTTGGTCGGTTTCTAGGCTTCGCAGTAACTTATTGAATTTAACCGTTATCTGGTCAGTTTCCAGGCTTCACAGTAATATCTGAGAGAATGAAGTTGTGATCGGTGGATCTGGAACTGACTGTTTAACGCTGGTTCGCGAAATGTCGCGGTAAGCAAGAGTCGCCACCGTCTTTTATTTTCTCCAAATGGAAAGGACAAAAGCACAGAAAAATTCCTTATAGAGATTGCTCTCGGTTCGGGAGGTAGATTATAGAAAGGGAAGGTGTTAGCACCCTTTCTATCCATGGTTATCCATGGGCTCTTAGATACTTGCTCACTTGTGTTTTCAAAATGGTTTGTTTACTTTTCAACTGTGGGTTTTAAAAAAGTTTCTTTGAAAATTCCAGTTCGACTCTTGTATCGGTCCTCAAGAGTGTTTGAAAAATTTGCTTTCGAAAGCTTTTTGAAAAGGTGTCGGTGTGAAAAGTATTTTTTGATTTGTTTTGAAATTAGAGCAAGTATCTAGAGTCGTCTACCTACCCTAAGGAATTCGTCTGTGTAAATGTCCTTAAAGTAGTGCCATCCCACCATTGAGAGGTAGGTAGCACCACCGTTGGAGGTGTTCGGGTCAATTCGGGGTTCAGGACGTGGTGATCACCAGAGCAATAGGAAGACACCTTAGAAGCTACCCTCATGCCAGGTTCCCGGATCATGAGGACTTACTAAAACATCCTCTACTCGACGATCACCTTTCGAGGCAAGGCAACAGTGAGGCGTACCCTAGGGGTGGTGTGTGATTTGTGTGTCAGATTCATTTATTTTTGTCTTGTCAGGTTATGGGTGATCTATGCGTTTGTTTTTATTTTTTTGTCATTCATTCTTGCATGCATTTATTTAACAGTTAAAAAAGATGCAAAAATTGAAAGTTCTAAACTATTACAAAGGCGCGGGTCCACATCGCCAAAATTAAAATCCAGGACCCGATTTGACGGAAAGTAAATAAATAAATAAAGTAAAGTGCGAGAAATTAAGTTTACAAGGCTTTGGGAGAGTTACATAAATATTTAAAAGAAGGAAATAAATAAAAATGCGCGAATAGGAATTAAAATTGGAAACGAGGGCGTTGGACCCTTTTTAATGAAATTAAATTAAATGATTAAACTAACGAAATTAAAGAGAAAAAAGAAATATTTTTTTTTTTGAGTTTTTGGTATTTATGTTTTTTATGTATTTTTATGAGAAAGATTAAATGAAATTAAAATATTAACCCTAATTCTAATTTTTTTTATTTATTAAGAAAAACATGTTAAAATTAAACCTAAAATTAATCTAATTATTTACATGCAATTTTGATTTATAAAAATAAATAATTAATTATTAGTGAAATTTATTTACAAAAAATATTAAATAAATATATTTTGATTTTTATGACTTTTCTGTTTTTTACTATTTTTTATATTTTATGAAAATAAGTTAAATTAAAGGAATTGATTAAAAAAAGAAATAATTGAAATAAATAAAATAAGGAAAAGAAAGAAAATACAATACCTTGGGGGTTTCTGTCCCCTTTTTGGAGGTGAATTGGAGTGGTTTGACCATTTGTGTTCTGGCCTCATCATGCATAAGTTGTTCTACTTTGGCCATTTGGCTTTTGGCTTTTGGCCATTTGCGTTTTGGCCTCAACGTTCCTTAATCTTCTAAGATGTCTGTCTCGCCATGTATTAGTGTCATGCATAAGTTTTTCTACTTTGGCCATTTGGCTTTTGGCTTTTGGCCATTTGGCTTTTGGCCTCAACGTTCCTTAATGAACCTGCATGGGATCCTGTCTAAATCTGCAGTGTTGAATCTCACGAACACATTAAATAAAATCATAAAATGCAAATAAAGCCAATATATGAAGAAATTTAATGTTTAGGCACAATATGGCATGTATGAATGATTATACCCTTTTGATCATGGAGATCAAATCAATCTTACCCTTACTGGAAAATCAGTGGCTTGAATGCTTTTATGCCTTACTGGAAAATTAGGATCATGGAGATCAAGCCAGCCTTACCCTTACTGAAGAAGTAGTGAGGTGTTGGTTTGTAACTGTGATGACTTGTTTGTAGTGAGAGAGGGATTTGTAATAAGGATTTCAAGGTTTTAGGGTTTTTGAAAGAGTTTGATATTCTAACAGTGTTGTGGCAAGGTTTTTTTTCTCTTTTTTTCTCCTCCCCGGTTTATGTGAAAAGAAGGTGATTATATAATGAAAATTAGGGTAAAGCAAATGGGCTTTGAATGTGCAATTGGGCCTCCAATATTCACTTGAATTCGTCACTTTCCAGGCTAAATCACAAGGACTTAAGTGCATTTTTTGAAGTTGAAATGTGAAAACAAAATGTAGCCGACATCGAGAACTAACTCCTGTCCGAAAATCGACTCAATCGGATAAAAGGTGAATTAGTTATGAATTTTTGAAGTTTCAGCTCAGACAAACTTATTTTGGGCTTCAGTGTCGACTCTGACACGTTCTTCAATAAAAAACTGGTATTGATCGGTGCATAATTTGGTCTCGACTTTTGAAGCAAAGTTGTAGATCTATGAGTCAGTAACCTTGTGTAAAAATATGAGTCCAATCCGATAAAAATTGACCGAGTTATGAATTTTCGAAGTTTCGGCCCAGATGAAATAATATTCAGCATTCAAGATTTTCAGCGTGTCACGCACTCTGAGCAAAAAACGAAGGCCTTTTGAATACCGTTTGAACTCAATACCTTCTGTGAAAATGTAGCCAACTCAATTTGTGAAATTTTGGCACCGGAACCAGCTCGATACGATGAAAATCGACCAAGTTATGATTTTCTGAACATGACGCAAATAAACTTCTGTCACAAATTTTCTGTATGAAAATACTTGATAAATCCACATTTTTGAAGACCTTATGATCGAAATTGGCTTCCAGCCGTGAGAGATGAAAACGTAGATAATGTCAAGACGGAATTTTGGCCACCGGAACGGGTTCAAAACGAGCCACGATCTTCAAGTTATGAATTTTTTAGCGCGTAAAAACTGCACTTTCAGCACACTTTTTCACCATATTTCTTCGAGAAAACTCACACATTCGGATACCTTCTTTAAAGAATTGACTCTTGAGCCGAACCTGAATTTGAGAATATGTTATCAGAGATATCTTGGAGAAAGAATACCTGAATATGACGCGCCAGGTTGGACTTGTGAATTTTTCTTGAAATGTTTTGAGAAATATGGGAGGGCAAATTTTGGGGTACAACAGTTGCCCCTGTTCAATCTTCTTAGACCTGAGGATGCAGATTGGCTGACGTGCCTTTCGTAATCCGAAGGTGGAAGATGATTGAACATTAGAGTGCCCAGAAATTTGCGCTCACATTGTAGTGTGATGGTGGAATGGGCTTATAGATGCCATTTGGAGACTGATGGATAGGATGATGGGCTTATAGATGCCATGCTGAGAGATGATGGATAGGTGGATGGGCTTATAGATGCCATCTGGATGTTGATCGCATAAGAGATTCCTTAGCGAGAACTTGCGTACCTGCAAAAGAAAATGATTACCTGACCTGTTACAGGAGCTGGTTTTCAAACTCTTTGTAGGGGTGTGCCCTGACTGGTTACAGGAGCTGGATCTGGATCTTCAAAAGGGGATGAATGAACCAGGGATAGTTACTACCTCAACAGGAACGCTGAGAGAACCTTGGATAACTTCAATCTCAACAGTATCGCTGAGAGAATCTTGGACGACTTCAACCTCAACAGTAACGTTGAGAGAATCTGGGGATGATTACTACTTCCGCAGTATCGGGGAGAGAACCACATGCGACTACAACCTCAACAGCAATCATTGAGAGAATCTTGGATAACTTCAACCTCAACAGCAATCGTTGAGAGAAACTTGGGATGATTACTACCTCCGCAGTATCGGGGAGAGAACCATAGGCGACTACAACCTCAACAGCAATCATTGAGAGAATCTTGGATAACTTCAACCTCAACAACAATCGTTGAGAGAAACTTGGGATGATTACTACCTCCGCAGTATCGGGGAGAGAACCATAGGCGACTACAACCTCAACAACAATCATTGAGAGAATCTTGGATAACTTCTACTGAGTCTTTATCAGGAAAATCTGTTGGGGGTCGATTTAGCTGGACTAGAGAAGGCCTTGGACTGGATAAGAAACAGAAAATCTTAGGGTCAATTAACTGAACCGGTCTAGGTCTTGAAATCTTCAACTGGAATAAGTGTCAGAACGTCGCCATGCCTGGGTCACATCCGAACCATATCTGGAAGGAAATCTGGAAGAAGTATCAGAACGTCGCCATATCTGGGTCACATCTGAACTATATATAGAAGGAAATCTGGAAGAAGTATCAGAATGTTGCCATATCTGGGTCACATTTGAACTATATCTAGAAGGAAATCTGGAAGAAGTATCAGAACGTTGCCATATCTGGGTCACATCTGAACTATATCTAGAAGGAAATCTGGAAGAAGTATCAGAACATTTCCATATCTGGGTCACATCTGAACTATATCTAGAAGGAAATCTGGAAGAAGTATCAGAACGTCGCCATATCTGGTTCACATCTGAACTATATCTAGAAGGAAATCTGGAAGAAGTATCAGAACGTTGCCATATCTGGTTCACATCTGAACTATATCTAGAAGGAAATCTGGAAGAAGTATCAGAACGTTGCCATATATGGGTCACATCTGAACTACATCTAGAAGGAAATCTGGAAGAAGTATCAAAACGTTGCCATATCTGGTTCACATCTGAACTATATCTAGAAGGAAATCTGGAAGCAGTATCAGAACGTCGCCATATCTGGTTCACATCTGAACTATATCTAGAAAGAGTTGCGATAGTTGATAGTAATCATCTTTGTATTGACCTCTTTCCTGAAAAGGCAAAACATCAATTGTATGCAAGATCATGATGCATGAACTGTATGTCCTCAAAATTAATGAGATTCGTGCAATATGATGCATATGCATGCTATAATGTATGAAGATATGATGTTTATGAACATATGTTTTCGTCTCAGGAAAATAAATCCTTGACGAGTGCCGGGAAGTCACTCCTGGGCTGCTGTTTGAAGAATAGATTTTTGCCTCCGTTGGGGATGATAGTTGCAAGAATACCGGTAGGAGAAGATAACTCCGTTGGGGAATGAACTTGGCGAATGGATTACTCTGCGGGGAGAAAAGTACTCTAGTAATCTTGCTGGGGAGCAATACTCTGTGGAAAGAGGGGTACTTTGCTGAAATGTTGATGGTAACTTCACTGGGGATACCATTGTTATGTTGGAAGTGCTAATAGACTTCGCTGGGGATAAGAAGGCTTCGTCGAGGATGATCTTTCCGTAGCTTTTGGCTGAGGATAACCTAGTTATATCCTGGTAAGGAAATAACTCTTTGAATAAAGCCGGGAGACGCGTTCGTACTCTGCGAGGATAAGCTTCCAGAATCTACTAGGGATAAGCTTACTGCTTGGGGGGATGAATTCCAACTTTCCTGGGGAACCGGATTGGACTCTCCTGGGGAAGTTTTGAATTGTATCGGGGAAGTGACTCTACTGAATGTCTGGTATACCGCCGGGGAACAATCTTTAGGTCAAGACTACCGGGGATGCTTGTTAAGAATACATGTACTGCTGGAGAATGTTGAGATCTGCTGGAGAATACCCAACTTCTTTAAGGTTTGATAATAGCTTTGCTTGAGGAGAGTGTACTGACTTGCTGGCTCACTCTCTGGGGAATTGGGATGTACTGGTTATGTTCTTCAGCTGAACCTACCTTGGTACCTTGGAGGATAGAACAATTAGATTGCTTAGACAACTCTGTATGGCCCCTGTTTCTGAGGTGGGAGAGGAAGACCTATGAGGTGCTGATAGTTGTTGATGGACCAACCTCCTTTTGGTAGGCAGGTGACAAGATGACAGGACATAGTCGTACGCTTTGATCCCTAACTTTTGCCTGGACCGCCCTTTCGGGTTTTCAGTCCACCGGGATACCCATTTTTGCCCAAGCTGCCTTTTCAGGTTTTCGACTTGCCGGGTGTACAGATTTTTTCATTTCATCCCTTCATTTTGCCCGAACCCTTTTGGTTCGCCGGGAAGCCCTTATTTTTGCCTAGGTATGTCAACCTAGCGGGTCTTTGATTGTGCGTAATATTTTTCGACTATGTCCACGTTCTCAGAATGTAGGGAGTTGCCCCTGTTAGAAGTGCTTTGTCATGTCACCAGAAGATGTTTGATCAGGCAAGATTCGTTGTTGGAGTGCCCCAAGTGACTCAGGCGGAGATTTGCCCCAGGCTATTTGGCCTCTTGAAAGATTCTCCGAATCTTGATTGGACTGCCCCAGATAATGGACCATGGTCATGTCTGCCCCTTGATTGGAAGTACTTCTGTTCATTAGGCATTCGTCGTGCGAATTTCTATGCTGTTCAAACAAAAAGTCATATGCAAACAAAGTTATGTTAAAAATGCAAAGCCTATGTCTGTCTTGAAGATTTTAAAAATGTATTCTTTTTCATAAAACAAATGAATGTTTGTAAAACGTGATGTGAACTCCTTCTTTATAGTAAGCCTTAAGGAGTCAGGATACCTTTCGTCACAGTATGCTTTCGAACTAACCCATGCTTCAGCTAGGACTTTTAAGGGTTATAACATGGCCTGGTTCACGGTTTAAGAAACAAAGGATAAAGGCTCAAATTATTTGTACCCACCCACTCTTCGTGATGTTCTCCAAACCTAAACTCAGTTGATCATACGTTAGACCTTGTTTGAGTCTTTGCTCTGATTTTCCGGTGATGGTTCGGATATTGATGATTTATTTGGAATAGGCAGTCATTTCCCCTTTTTTTTTGTTGAGGGTTTGTAGGACCTCTTTCTTGTCTGATTTTTTGTTATCCCTTTCTTTTTTGCCTGAACTGTTTCCTTTTTTGGAATTACAGTCAGCGGGATGCCCCAGTTTTGTAAGTCTCCTTCATGGGTTTTGACTTAATGGGTTTTTTTTTTTTATTTTTTTGAGATAATGACTGCCTTTCTTTATTGATTATTTGGAACCATCACAGTCTTTCTTTGTTTTTGTAAGGACCTCTTTTGGTGCCATTCGTTGTGCACTGGGATCAACTGAGAGACTAACCTGCCCCAGGTTATGATTAAGGGTTTTAAATTTCGAAAAGAAAAACTCCTACTTCTTTGGCTCAGAGGGGTTGACGAGGGATTATCATCCTTATAACTCCAGTGTTTAGGGATTGAAACAATGCCTGTACCTCATCAGCGGGGTCTGTTCAAAAGCATACTGTAGATTATGGTATCGTTTTCGTCATCCTCCCTCAAGAGGCTTAGAATTATTATTTAAGAGTTGATCATCAGAAAAAATATGAAAATAATTTGCATTTAGCGAATACGAATATATTATTTCAGAACAGACATATGCGATGCATTAATGAAATAACAACGTTTGATATGAATGGAATGCTTGAACAATCAAAAGAAAATTACAACTTGAAAGATTCTAATGAACAAAAATTTCTCAATCCTAGCCATGTTTTGACAAGGGAGCAATGATCACATTGGGAGTCTCGGCGGGCTCGAACTCGATCTCTTTAGCATCGATCATATTCTTAATCTTGTACTTCAATGCCCAACAGTCCTCAGTATCGTGCCCCGGGCTACCAGAATGGTAAGCGCACCTTGCTTCTGGGTTGTAATTTGGAGAGGAAGTCTTTGGATTTGCAGGAGGGTTGATCACCGCAATCAGGTTCATCCTTAACATGTACTGCAAATCTCGTGACCATGACATGTTGATGTAGGTAAATTGTCTCTTAGGCTCGTCCGACCTGTTCTGATCAACCCGCTGTTCTTGGCGCGGTCGTTGTTGGACCTGAGAAGTAGTAGCAACTCGGAGAGGTCTATTCATTGGACCCGACCTTTGCCTTCTTGGAAGTTGTTCTATGACCTGGTCCCTGATTTGGGCTGGTTGCTTCATGCCTTGAGGAAGCTGACTGATCATGGCCCTCAACTCTCCTTGTTCCTGAGCTAAACCTTGAATGAGGGCCCTTTGCCCCAGCATCTGGGTTTTCAATGTGTCTACCTCAGCTTGTAGACGCTTCAGCTGCTCGTCCTTGTCATCTTCAGGACTCTTTCTGATCAGATTCCCCGTGAGGAGTGTCCTCAACTCTTCCTGCCCCTTGGATAGGCTTAGGAAGATCTCCTTGAACTGAGTCTCTTGAGTGTGAAGGTCCTGGTTATCTGGTTGTGAAGCCATTGCTGAAATAAACAGCGAGAAAGGTAAGTGACCTGCAACAAGGATACCTGTTATGCAATGATGAGTATGTCATGCATGTAATGTTTTCAAGGACCTCGCGGGGTAAACAAGAAAATTTATTAGCATTTGGATCCGGTAGCTTGATTGAAAGAACTTCATATTTGTTGAGAGCTTTTCTTCCAAGGGTCAAAGGCTCACCATATCAAGTGGGTCATAGCCCCTGACTTAAGTCATCAATCTTATTTTGCTTTCCAAACAACCTTGGCTAGGGGAACCTTCTTCAGGAGTCAAAGCTCACCATATCAAGTGGGTCATAGCCCCTGACAACCTTGGCTAGAGGAAAATAAATCCTCTTTGCCCCTTGCTAGATGTTTGATTCATCATGACCTGCATCACAAGCCCTTGAGATCCCTGAAATGGGTTAGGATGTATGCAATGGTATGATGACATGCTATGCATGGGGTAATGTAGGTAACCCTGTTATGAATCCCAACTAAGGACTGCAAACCAAAACCTGCAAGAAACTCAGGTAAAACCTGTCATGAAGCCCAGTTAAGGACTAAAACAAACCCTGCAAGAAACTCGGTAAACCTTGTTATGAGTCCTAATTAAGGACTAAAACAAACCCTGCAAGAAACTCGGTAAACCTTGTTATGAGTCCTAATTAAGGACTAAAACAAACCCTGCAAGAAACTCAAGTGTCAGACAACAAGCATGCAAATGGTCAAGTTGGAAAGCACACAAGTCACACAAGAGAAACCCTTAGAGTTTAGGGCCAGCATGGGGTCTAGGTATTACCCTCTTGAAGTTGGTGGTTCATACCTGTCCTATCAAAGTAACCGGGTTCTTAGAGGATCCCAATATCATTGACTACCCTCAATCGGTCATAACTCCAGCATCCCAATCTTTTCTTGCGGCCAGAACCATCACGAGAGTTTAGCCTCAATGGGCGTAGCATACTGCTACTGTTCTAATGGCCAAGTTGTGTCAATTAAGGTTCTAAGGTTGTTGGTGCTTAATGACTCCTCAGAAGACCCATATTCTCCTCGTTGCAACACAAGGGATATCGGTACAGACCAAGGTGCCACACCAATGTAGCCACTGCTTCACCCGTGTCGGTCTACGCCAGACAGGTCCTTCACAGCTTATGCTACCTAAACAGGGTATCCCCAGATCCGGGTTAGGATCTATGTAACTCCCATGCAACCCACAAATTTAAAGCAGGCAAGTCAATACAATTGAAAACACAGTTATGAACTAACCCTAAGGTACACCTCACTTTAAGTTTAAGTCCCCAGCAGAGTCTCCAGTTCTGTGATCGGTGGATCTGGAACTGACTGTTTAACGCTGGTTCGCGAAATGTCGCGGTAAGCAAGAGTCGCCACCGTCTTTTATTTTCTCCAAATGGAAAGGACAAAAGCACAGAAAAATTCCTTATAGAGATTGCTCTCGGTTCGGGAGGTAGATTATAGAAAGGGAAGGTGTTAGCACCCTTTCTATCCATGGTTATCCATGGGCTCTTAGATACTTGCTCACTTGTGTTTTCAAAATGGTTTGTTTTCTTTTCAACTGTGGGTTTTAAAAAAGTTTCTTTGAAAATTCCAGTTCGACTCTTGTATCGGTCCTCAAGAGTGTTTGAAAAATTTGCTTTCGAAAGCTTTTTGAAAAGGTGTCGGTGTGAAAAGTATTTTTTGATTTGTTTTGAAATTAGAGCAAGTATCTAGAGTCGTCTACCTACCCTAAGGAATTCGTCTGTGTAAATGTCCTTAAAGTAGTGCCATCCCACCATTGAGAGGTAGGTAGCACCACCGTTGGAGGTGTTCGGGTCAATTCGGGGTTCGGGACGTGGTGATCACCAGAGCAATAGGAAGACACCTTAGAAGCTACCCTCATGCCAGGTTCCCGGATCATGAGGACTTACTAAAACATCCTCTACTCGACGATCACCTTTCGAGGCAAGGCAACAGTGAGGCGTACCCTAGGGGTGGTGTGTGATTTGTGTGTCAGATTCATTTATTTTTGTCTTGTCAGGTTATGGGTGATCTATGCGTTTGTTTTTATTTTTTTGTCATTCATTCTTGCATGCATTTATTTAACAGTTAAAAAAGATGCGGAAATTGAAAGTTCTAAACTATTACAAAGGCGCGGGTCCACATCGTCAAAATTAAAATCCAGGACCCGATTTGACGGAAAGTAAATAAATAAATAAAGTAAAGTGCGAGAAATTAAGTTTACAAGGCTTTGGGAGAGTTACATAAATATTTAGAAGAAGGAAATAAATAAAAATGCGCGAATAGGAATTAAAATTGGAAACGAGGGCGTTGGACCCTTTTTAATGAAATTAAATTAAATGATTAAACTAACGAAATTAAAGAGAAAAAAGAAATTATTTTTTTTTTGAGTTTTTGGTATTTATGTTTTTTTATGTATTTTTATGAGAAAGATTAAATGAAATTAAAATATTAACCCTAATTCTAATTTTTTTTATTTATTAAGAAAAACATGTTAAAATTAAACCTAAAATTAATCTAATTATTTACATGCAATTTTGATTTATAAAAATAAATAATTAATTATTAGTGAAATTTATTTACAAAAAATATTAAATAAATATATTTTGATTTTTATGACTTTTCTGTTTTTTACTATTTTTTATATTTTATGAAAATAAGTTAAATTAAAGGAATTGATTAAAAAAAGAAATAATTGAAATAAATAAAATAAGGAAAAGAAAGAAAATACAATACCTTGGGGGTTTCTGTCCCCTTTTTGGAGGTGAATTGGAGTGGTTTGGCCATTTGTGTTCTGGCCTCATCATGCATAAGTTGTTCTACTTTGGCCATTTGGCTTTTGGCTTTTGGCCATTTGCGTTTTGGCCTCAACGTTCCTTAATCTTCTAAGATGTCTGTCTCGCCATGTATTAGTGTCATGCATAAGTTTTTCTACTTTGGCCATTTGGCTTTTGGCTTTTGGCCATTTGGCTTTTGGTCTCAATGTTCCTTAATGAACCTGCATGGGATCCTGTCTAAATCTGCAGTGTTGAATCTCACGAACACATTAAATAAAATCATAAAATGCAAATAAAGCCAATATATGAAGAAATTTAATGTTTAGGCACAATATGACATGTATGAATGATTATACCATTTTGATCATGGAGATCAAATCAATCTTACCCTTACTGGAAAATCAGTGGTCTGAATGCTTTTATGCCTTACTGGAAAATTAGGATCATGGAGATCAAGCCAGCCTTACCCTTACTGAAGAAGTAGTGAGGTGTTGGTTTGTAACTGTGATGACTTGTTTGTAGTGAGAGAGGGATTTGTAATAAGGATTTCAAGGTTTTAGGATTCTTAAACGAGTTTGATATTCTAACAGTGTTGTGGCAAGGTTTTTTTTCTCTTTTTTTCTCCTCCCCGGTTTATGTGAAAAGAAGGTGATTATATAATGAAAATTAGGGTAAAGCAAATGGGCTTTGAATGTGCAATTGAGCCTCCAATATTCACTTGAATTCGTCACTTTCCAAGCTAAATAGCAGGGACTTAAGTGCATTTTTTGAAGTTGAAATGTGAAAACAAAATGTAGCCGACATCGAGAACTAACTCCTGTCCGAAAATCGACTCAATCGGATAAACGGTGAATTAGTTATGAATTTTTGAAGTTTCAGCTCAGACAAACTTATTTTGGGCTTCAGTGTCGACTCTGACACGTTCTTCAATAAAAAACTGGTATTGATCGGTGCATAATTTGGTCTCGACTTCAGAAGCAAAGTTGTAGATCTATGAGTCAGTAACCTTGTGTAAAAATATGAGTCCAATCCGATAAAATTTGACCGAGTTATGAATTTTCGAAGTTTCGGCCCAGATGAAATAATATTCAGCATTCAGGATTTTCAGCGTGTCACGCACTCTGAGCAAAAAACGAAGGCATTTTGAATACCGTTTGAACTCAATACCTTCTGTGAAAATGTAGCCAACTCAATTTGTGAAATTTTGGCACCGGAACCAGCTCGATACGATGAAAATCGACCAAGTTATGATTTTCTGAACATGACGCAAATAAACTTCTGTCACAAATTTTCTGTATGAAAATACTTGATAAATCCATATTTTTGAAGACCTTATGATCGAAATTGGCTTCCAGCCGTGAGAGATGAAAACGTAGATAATGTCAAGACGGAATTTTGGCCACCGGAACGGGTTCAAAACGAGCCACGATCTTCAAGTTATGAATTTTTTAGCGCGTAAAAACTGCACTTTCAGCACACTTTTTCACCATATTTCTTCGAGAAAACTCACACATTCGGATACCTTCTTTAAAGAATTGACTCTTGAGCCGAACCTGAATTTGAGAATATGTTATCAGAGATATCTTGGCGAAAGAATACCTGAATATGACGCGCCAGGTTGGACTTGTGAATTTTTCTTGAAATGTTTTGAGAAATATGGGAGGGCAAATTTTGGGGTAGAACAGAAGTTAATTATTATCTTGTTGGATTCCAGGCTTCACAACAACTTACTGAAGTTAACTGTTATTTGGTCAGTTTCCAAGCTTCACAGTAACTTACTGAATTTAATTGTTATCTGATTGGTTTCCAGGCTTTACAGTAATATCTGAGAGAATGAAGTTAATTGTTATCCTGTCGAATTCCAGGCTTCACAATAACTTACTAAACTTAACTGTTATTTGTTCAGTTTCTAGGCTTTGCAATAACTTACTGAACTTAACTATTATCTGGTCGGTTTCTAGGCTTCATAGTAACTTGCTGGGGATTGTAGAAGAGTCTATTGAGGAAGAGGGGTTGTGTTCCCTTGATTTGTAATAGTCTAAGAGGAAGATTCAAGTTGGGGAATTTGTGGTTTGTTGGGGAAATAAACCATGTTGCCAATCTGTTGGAGAGGTGTCTTCTTTTGGCAGAAATCCTCGAGGATTCTTGAGATCAACTCAGTTGGGGAGAAGTTTTCATGGATTGAAACTCTGGCTGGGGACCACCCTATGAAAAGGACTTTGTGTGGGATTTGTCATTGCCCTTAGTACCAAGTATTTGTAGTATTTCTAGGAAACATTTTCTTGACTGTGTACAACCCTTTGTTGGAGTTCATGTTTAGTGCCCCCAAGTGATTCAGATACATGCCTGCCCCTGGTTATTCAGCTTTTCTTGAGAGGTTTCTTGGAATCTTGACTGGACTGCCCCAGATTCGTTGGATTGTGACACGTCATGCCCCCTTGCCTATATGATATCCTGTTATTGGAAGTGTCTTCCCGCTTGAAGTGATTTTGTTCATTGAGAGAGTTTTTGTTCACTGGATATTCGTCTTGTGAATTTCTCCGCTGTCAAACAATTAGCCATATGCAAATAGCGATATTCAAATAATGCAAAGTTTATGCTTGCCTTGAAGTTTTGAAAATGCGTTTTAGCAAGTAAAGAGAATTTTGTAAGAATATGAATTCAACTCAGGATTTACAGTAAGCCTTACAGGAGTCAGGATACCTTTCGTAACAGTATGCTTTCGAACTAGCCCATGCTTCAATTAGGACTTTTGAAGGTTTGTAGCGTGGCTTGGTTCACGGTTTAAGAAACAAAGGATAAGGCTCAAAGTGTATTTGTACCCACCCGTTCTTCATGATGTTCTTCAGTCCTAAATTCAGTTAATTGTGCGTTTGAACTCCAATTGAATTTGGAATGATGGTTCAAACAAATTAAGTTTGTCGGAAGGCAATCACTTCTGCAACATTTTTCATGTTGTTGAGGATTTGTAGTGACCTCTTTTTTTATATTTATTATCCCTGATTTTTTCTTGAATGTTCTTATTTTGAGATTACGACCAGCGGGATGCCCCAATTTCTCTTAAGTCTCCTTCGTAGGTTTTGACTTAATGGGCCTTTGTTTTTTTGAGAGATAATAACTGCCTATGTGGTAAGGAACCATTGCCGTCTTTTGATTCAGAAGGATGTTTTTGATATCACTCGTTGTAAACGAGGTGAAAGTTTGTGACTGAACGCGCATTTGAATTAACCGAGAGACTACCCTGCCCCAGGTTTTGAGTAAAGGTTTCAATTTGTGTAAAAAGGAAACTCCTACTTCTTTGGGTCGAAGTGGTTGACTAGGGATTATCCTCCTTATAACTCTAGTGTTTTAAGAATTAAAAGAAACGCCTATACATCGTCAGCAAGGTTTGTTCAAAAGCATACTGTATGAGATTATGGTATTGTTTTTGTCATCCTCCCTCTAAAGGCTTGCAACTTTTAAAACAAGAGTTAAATGTAAAGGGAGTAAAAAACATAGTTTAAATATAGTGAAAACAAATGGATCAATTCAAGACAAACATATGCAATGCATTAATGAAACAAAGTTTGACATTAATAGATAAGTGTTTGAACAACAAAAGAGATTACAATTGAAAATTCAAAATGAACAGTAGTCTCTTTGTCTGAACTTGTCACTTCAGGTGGTGTGCCTTTGGGGGACGACATAAAAATTCAATTTGACCATCTTGTGCGAACTCCAACGCTCCTTCATCGATTAGGTCTTGAATTTTATATTTCAGCATCCAACAACTATTAGTATCATGCCCCGGACTGTTGGAGTGATATGCACACCTTTCATTGGGATGATAGCTAGGAGCAGAAGTATTAGGATTCTGAGGAGGATCCTTCAATGTGACCAAATTCAAATTCAACATGTTCGGCAAGACTTGCGACATCGGCATGTTGAGTTTGGTATATTGCCTATTGGATGTATCCTGCTTACGTCGATTACCCCATTATTGTTGGCGAGGTTGTTGTTGGTCTAGTGATGTAGTAGAAAATTGGAAAGATCTACTCTCCACCAAGCCAACCTCTTGTCTCTTCGAGGACTGATCAATGATTTGATCCTCAGCCTCGACTGTTTGTTTCATACGGTTGCATCCGTCTTGACGAAGCTTGTTGACGAGGGCCCTCAGCTCTTCTTGTCCCCGAGCTAAGTTTTAGATAAGATCCATTTGTCCCAACATCTGGATTCTCATCGTTTCTACCTCCGCTTGCAATTGTCTTATCTGACTTTTCTTGTTGCCTTCAGGATCATCATTGGTCACGCTCTCAATGAATAGTGTTTTCAACTCTTCTTGCCCCTTGGATAGGTTCAAGAACATCTCTTGTAGTTGAGCATTTTAAATCTGAATGTCCTTGATAGTCTGTTCTAGAGCCATCTCTACTTAAATAAATAGTAAGCAGATGAGAGACCTGTGTGGGAAAAGCCTGTCATGGTATGGTGCATGTTATGTGTATGCAATGTTTTTAAGGATCTCACGGGGTAAGCACAAGAAGATGTTAGAAATTGAATTTTGATCACATCTTGTGTTAAAGAACTTCGTAACATTGGATATCCTTCCATGAGAATCAAGCTCACCATGTCGAGTGGGTCATAGCCCTTGACTCAAGTTAACGTGATTTGCTCTTTGACGGTGTTTGATTAGAGAATGAATCCTTTTGCCCCTTGATAAGCATCTGATTCAACATGACCCTGCATCATAGGCCCTTGAGACCCTTTAAATGGTTAGTGCAAAATGCAATGGTATGATGTTATGATGTTATGTACAAATATGCAAAGTAAGCACGTTGTTATGTACAAATATACATAAAGTAGACAAATCCTTAGGTTTAGGCTTGCATAGAGTTTGTAGGTAAGTACCCTCTTGAAGTTTAGTTGGCCTAACCCGTCCTAGAAAGTAATCGGGTTCTAGGGGATCTCAATATCACTGATCTTTCTTCATGGGTCAATGTTTCAGCGCAAGCCTCTTTAATGGCGACCAAAATATCCCGAAAGTCCAATCTCAATAAGTGTAGCATTGAGTATCAACCAACTTCGGACTGCACCAAATTCAGCTTCCTCACTACTTCCTAATGGCCAAGTTGGTCAAATAAAGGTTTTAAAGTCAGTTAGTGCTTCATGACACGACACAGCGACCCCGTATTCTCCTTGACTACTCAAGGGCTACCGGTACCAACAAATGTGTCACACTAACATATCTATTTCTTAGACCATGTCGGTATACCCCGCACAGTTTCCACAACTTATTGCTACTTGCCTACAAGGTGTCCCAGATCCGGTTAGAGGATCAAAGCAATCCCAAACAAGGAACCAAGATAGAAATCAAACAAGTCAAAAAAAGAAAAGCAAGTAAAGGTGATCTAGCCCTAATGTAACCCTACTTTTAAGATTCCCCCCAACAGAGTCGCCAGTTCTGTAATACGGTGGGAGAACTGACTTGGGATGTTTTGCGTTTGATCGCAATTGTTGCTGATAGCAAGAGTCTCCACCGACTTTTCTTTTATCCAATAAAGGAAAGGGTGAAAAGAATAGGAAAGACCTTTGAGATTATTTTCTTGAGTTCGGGGGGTAGATTATGAAAAGGGAAGGTGTTAACACCCTTTTCATCTATAGTCATCTATGGGCTCTTAGTTGCTTTCTAGATCACTTGCTTTTGTTTGAGAGTGTACTTGTGGTGTGGTTTTTGAAAGTATTTTGAAAAACGCATTTGTAATGGTTCTTGTCTCTATAAGAACGCATACAAAGTGTTGTTTGGAAAATAGTTCAAAGAAGTGTTTGTGTAATGTGTTTTTGAAAGTGATTTTGAAAAGGGTGTCTTTGTAATGGTTCTCGTCTCTATAAGAACGCATACAAAGTGTTTGTCTTTTGAAAATGTTTCAAAATGAAAGGGTTGGTGTAGAAGATGTTTTGTTGTTGTGAGCAAGCGAGAAACTAGGAGCAACCTATCTACTCAAAAGGTCCTTAGTGTTCTTTTCCTCCTTCTTTAGATGTTTCTATCTTACCATTGATTTGGTAAGAAGCCTCATCGTTGGATGTAAAGGGACGGGCGTGGGTCATAGTATAGTCATGATAGCAATGTTGTGAGATATCTTAGCATTTCTCTTAAGGGGCTAAGATCATTTGGAAACATTTGAAGCGTCATCGAGGGACTATGATCTTCTATTTTTTGATTGTTTTTTCTAAGACGTCTCACATGCATAACATGACCATTTTTCATAAGGCAACAAATGGAGTTAACCCTAGTGGTGCAAGTGTGCAAGTGTTTGTATTTAATGCTTGATTTATCTTTGATTAGGTCTTTCTAAGCATTGATTTTATCTTTCCATACAAACCCTAGTTACTAGCATTTATATGAAAGCGATAAATTGCGGAAAGTAAATATTCTATGCTATTACAATCATTTGGGGAATGGGGTGTACAAATTTACAAATGGGGATTGCAAGAAATTAAAGTCCTAATTATCTATTACAACCATATTGAAATAATGTACAAGAATTGAAATGTAAAAATATATATTTTTTGTTTTTATTAAGAGAAGAAATAAATTTGCTTAAGGAAATGTTTGTAGTCTTTTTGTTTTTAAAAGAAATAAAGCAAATCATGTGAATATAAAGTATTTTTGGTGTTTTTGATTAATGAAAATAAAGTGATGATAAAAATAATAAGAGAAAAAAGAATTAGAGTCAGCGAATTGCTGAAAGGATAGAAATAAGAAGGAGCAGAAGTTCTAACTCTGGATGCGCTACAAATTAGAAAGCAAATGTTATCAAAAAGGGGAGGCCAGAAGTTCTGGGTCTAGACGCACTAAAGTTATGGGGTTGCTGGAAACAAAGGAAAGCCTAGAAGTTCTGATTTGTTGAGAGAGCCTAGAAGTTCTAGTGTTTACAGGAAGGCTAGAAGTTATGGTTTTTGAGAGGGCCTAGAAGTTCGGATGCAGCTGGAAGCCTAGAAGTTATGTTGAATGACAATGTAGTTGGATGAGAATGTCTAGAAGTTCTGCTCCAGGAGTACTGTTTTGACAAACAATTGGGAGGGGGTTTATCTAGAAGTTCTAGTCCAGGATCATTATTTGACAAATGATGAGGTAAAAAATGTTAAGAACTAAACGTAAAAGGTATTTCTGGGATTAGAACCTTGGACGCTTAACACTAATGCCTTATCTGCATGCTCTCTACCACTGGGGTGGCTGTACATCCGATATTAGAGGCAAAAACATAAACATGTATCAGCAAGTAAGTTCTGATGATGAACTTCATATTCTCCTTCACGCCAACCAGAGCATCTGCAACTTAGTCATTTCTCAACAAAAATGGAAAATGCAAACATAGAAGTTATGGAAAATTTCATCATGATTTCAGAAAGTTATGCCTGGTCAAAGTTTGGTTACTTTTCCTATAGAAACCCTAATTTTCCATTTTTGACTTTTGTGAGTTAGGAGCATTTCTTGAGGAATCATGATCAAACCTTGATCAAATGATGGATTATTTCAAAATGTTGATGTTGACCAAAAGTCTTAAAGTTTGACTGTATTTGGGCCACAATTGACTTTTGACCTAGTACAGTTGATTTTTAGGCATTTTGAGCATTTGACTGAGCAAACTTGTTGTTCAAGGCATGCAATTTGACATGGATGATCTTGAGAACATATTAGGACAATGGAGAACATTTTGGATCCTTGGGACTCACACATCTTGCCTAAAATTGAAACCCTAGTTAGAGGCTTGTTGCTTTAGGAGGAGAATTTGTCTGGTCAATTCTTTGTCAACCTTGAGCAATTGAGGACCTCTAGGAGTATGTCTTGTGTGAAAATGGGATGAAAATTTTTGGGGTAAAACAGCTGCCCCTGTTCAATCTTCTTAAACATGAGGATGTAGATTGGCTGGTCAGCCTTTCGTGATCTGAAGGTGGAAGATGATTGAACACTAGATGCCCATAAATTTGCACTCGGCCGAAATGATACTTGACTGTGTAGATAATATCAGGAATGGGCTTACAGATTCCATTTAGAGAAGATGACGGAAGATCATCAGAGATGGGCTTAAAGATTCCATCCAGAGAATATGACAGAGAGTCGTCGGAGATGGGCTTAAAGATGCCATCTAGAACAATGTTGACTTCATGAGATATTCCTTTGTGGGAATCCCTATTACTGCTGTTGAGGAGGAATCCGTTGAGGAATGTAGGTCTTTGTTTTGGGAAATAGAGTTTAGGAGATTCAGTTGTCCATTACTCTATCGGAGAATCATCTCTTGATTGAAGAGACGGAAGTGAAATGCTATCTAGTCGGGATCCAGGCTTCACAGTGACTTGCTGAGGATGATAAGGTTAACTGCTATCCGGTTGCATTTCGGGCTTCACATCGACTTACATGGAAATGATATTAAACTGTTATCTGGTCGTACTCCAGGCTTTGCAGTTTCTTAAACTCTTATTTGGTCGGAATCCAGGCTTCAGTGATTTGAAGAAATTAAGCTGTTACCTGGTCGGATCCAGGCATCAACTTGAATTTGAGGTATACTACTATCTGGTCGAGTCCAGGCTTCATAGTAATTGACAGAGTAAACTTCTATCTGGTCGGATTCTAGGATTCACAGCATTTTATACTGTTATCTGGTCGGATTCCAGGCTTCACAGTGGCTTAAATTGTTGATTGACTATTATCCGGTTGGATTCCGGGCTTCAGCCATGATATTAACTATTATCTGGTCGGGTCCAGGATTCACAGTATGGTGAACTGCTATCTGGTTGTATTCCAAGCTTTGCAGTTTCTTTAACTGGAATGGAAATCATAAAAATCTTAGTATCGATTTAACTGAACCAGAGAAAGGTCTTGAGTTGTCTTCAACTGGAATAGAAATCAAAAAATTATTAGTATCGATTTAGTTGAACCAGAGGAAGGTCTTGAATCGTCTTCAACTGGAATAGAAATCAAGAAAATCTTAGTATAAATTTAGTTGAACCAGAGGAAGGTCTTGAATTAACTTTGACTGGAATGGAAATCAGAAAAATCTTAGTATCGATTTAACTGAAACAGACAAAAGTCTTGGGTTATCTTCACTGGAATAGAAATCAAAGAGATCTTAGGGTCGATCTAACTGAACCAGAGAAGGTCTTGTGAGGACATCTTTCTGAGGAAAATAATGAAATAGCTCTTCATCATACGTAGCTTTTGAGAAGACTACCAGGTCGCGTACGTAGTCAACGGTGTTTGTTGATCTTATCTTTCCTGAAAACGGTAAAGAGTTAGTCGTATGCAATGTCATGATGTATGAAATGTATTGTGATGATGTTCTCAAAATAAATGAGATTATACTGTATGCGATGTGTATGCGCATGTCATGATGTATGAATATGGATTCTATTGTGATGTTTCTTAGTCCGGGAAAGTAAATCTCGGACTACTGCTGAAGAGCGTTGGGAAGCTGGATCCTTCATTTCCGCTGAGGATGGTGAATGGAGATGATTTGTCGGGGACTTCCTCTTTCTGTTTTAGGATATTCTGCCGCGGATTAACTTTGTGGAGAGAGATAATGCTTTGTTGGAAGGTTTTTCCTATGTAGAGAAATAACCTCTGTTGGGGAATGAACTTCCGCAGTTAGAGAAATAAACTCTTCTGGGGAGGAGGTTTTATAAACTGTTTGCAATTATAAAACTTGGCTGGGGAATATAGATTTCAGCTCTCCGAAGGAACTTTGCTGGAGGAGATAATTCCTACTTGGGGAGGAAGAGGTCAAAACTTGGGTTGTTTTGACTCTATGGAGAACATAGACGTCACAGGGTCGTATGTAATGGAGACTTCGTCTCAAACTGTCTCTGCCCCTGTACCTGTTGGAAGGAGTAACTGTCGGGACTACAAATTGTTTTTTAAACTTTGCCCCATTCCTTAAAGTCATTAGAAACAGTTTTTCTGTTTCTTATGCAAGTATTTCTAAACAGTAATCATATTCAAATGCATATGTCAAGAATAATCATTGGACTTTTTTTCAAAACAAAACAGAAAAATAAAACAAATAGTTTTGTACTTTTAAGGAATGATTTGTATTGATTTATTTTGAAGTTCGCCTATAATAAGAATTTTGTACAAAGAGACTGACGTTCTAGTAGGAGAACGTCGTCGTAAGAAATGAAAATTATACAAAATAGTGTACAAATAGAAAAAAATTATGTATAAAAATCCCATTGAGTTTGAATTCTGCTATTGCCCCTATATCTTTGAGCGTCTCATCACTTTGCTACTTGTCTGAAGCTGACTGGATTGATCGGTACCGTTTGAGCTTGATAGTTGATACTGAGGTCTGGTTACAAGGTGATCCAATGGGACATAATTTTACGCTTCAAATCCCTAACTTTTTCCTGCACCGCCCTTTCAGGTTTTCAGTCCACCGGGATACCCTTTTTTGCCCAAGCCGCCTTTTCAGGTTTTCGACTTGCCGGGTGTACAGTTTTTCCATATGTATATCCCTAATTTTTTCCCGAACCCTTTTGGTTTGCCGAGATGCCCTTATTTTTTCCTAGGCCAGTCAACCTAGCGGGTCTTTATTTACGCGTAGTATCTTTTCACTATGTCCGCATTCACAGGGTGAGGAAGGTCGTCACCATCCATGGTGGTCAGAATAATGGATCCACCAGAAAATATGCTTTTGATCACAAATGGCCCTTCGTATATGGGAGTCCTTTTTCCCCTGGGATCACCTTGTGGTAGTATGATGCGCTTGATTACCAGATCACCCACTTGATATACTTGATGTATGACCTTTTTGTTGAAGGCCTTGATCATTCACTTTTGGTATATCTGACCATGACAGACAACAACAAGCCTTTTCTCATCAATCAGATTCAGTTGATCAAGTCGAGTCTGGATCCAATCATCTTTGTTCAAACCCGTATCCCTCATGATCCCCAAAGAAGGGATCTGGACCTCAATAGGTAGGACAACCTCCATACAATATACCAGAGAGTAAGGTGTTGCCCCTGTTGACGTACGTGCAGAAGTGCGGTAACCATGAAGAGCAAATGGTAACATCTCATGCCAGTCTTTGTATGTCACCATCATCTTCTGTATGATTTTCTTAATGTTCTTGTTAGCAGCCTCCACAGTGCCATTCCTCTTCGCCCGATAAGGGGAAGAATTATGATGTTGGATCTTGAATTGTTTAGAGTTCAATGATTATTGTATTATTGAGATTTGTACCATCGTCTGTGATGATTCTCTCAGGCACACCATACCGACAAATCAGGTTATGCTTGATAAACCGCACCATAACATTCTTGGTAACAGTAGCAAAAGAGGCAACCTCAACCCACTTTGTGAAGTAATCAATGGCCACTAGGATGAAGCGATGCCCATTGGAAGTGGTAGGCCTAATCTCTCCGATCATGTCAATGCCCCACATTGCAAAGGGCCAGGGAGCTGTCAAGACATTCAAAGGAACCGGAGGTACGTGTACTTTATCAGCATATATCTGGCATTTGTGACAAGTTCGGGAATGCTGATAACAGTCTGCTTCCATAGTGGACCAATAGTATCCTGCCCGTAGGATTTTTTTAGCCATGGTATGTCCACTGGAATGGGTGCCAAAGGTACCCTCATGTAAATCTGTCATAATCCTCTCTGCTTCGCTCTTATGTACACATCAAAGTAAAGTAGAGTCATTGTTGCGCTTGTAGAGGATTCCATTACTAAGGAAGAACTTTACGGAGAACCTCCTCAGAAACTTCTTATCATTGACAGACGCCCCCTCAAGATATTCTTGAGGCTCGAGATACCTTTTCACTTCATGAAACCAAGGTTTGTCCACGACTTCTTCACTATCAATCTCATAGCAGTATGCTGGTTCATCCAACCTTTCAATAGTGATCCGAGGAGCCTCGTTGTACCATCTGACCTTGAACATGGATGACATAGTAGCTAGCGCGTCCGCTAACTGGTTCTCTTCTCTTAGAAAATGTTCAAAGGTGACTTCTTTAAAGTGTGGAAGCAATGTCAGCACATATTCTTTGTAAGGGATGAGGTTAGGGTGCTTCGTGTCCCACTCGCCTTTAATTTGACTTATTACCAAGGCTGAATCCTCGAAAACGCTCAAGAACTCGATCCTTAGGTCAATAGCAGCTTTGAGACCCATGATGCATGCTTCATACTCCGCCATATTATTGGTACAGTTGAAACATAATCTGGCGGTGAAAGGAGTATGACAGCCCTCGGGAGATATAATTACAACACCGATGCCATTGCCGAGTGCGTTGGAGGCTCACTCAAAAACCATAGTCCATCGGGATCCTTCCTCAGGTCCTTCATCCGGTCAAGGTTCTTCACAGTCAGTCACTAACATAATGTTCTCATTCGAGAATTCAAGGTTCATGGATTGGTAGTCATCCACAACCTGATGAGCCAAATGATCAGCTAGCACACTTCCCTTGATTTTCTTCTGGGTCGTGTATTGGATATCGTATTCGGTCAGGATCATTTGCCATCTTGCTATTCTTCCGGAGAGAGCGGGCTTCTCGAAGATGTACTTAATCGGATCCATCTTAGATATCAACAAAGTAGTGTGGGTCAACATATACTATCTCAGTCAGCGAGCAGCCCATGCCAAAGCGCAACAAGTTTTATCGAGCAATGAGTATCTTGTTTCACAGTCGGTAAACTTTTTGCTAAGATAGTATATTGCATGCTCTTTTCGACCAGACTCGTCATGCTTCCCCAGCACACACCCCATTGAATTATCTAGCATTGTTAAGTACATTATCAAAGGTCTTCCTTCAATCAGAGGCATCTGAATTGGAGGATCTTAAAGGTATTCCTTGATTCTCTCGAAGGAAGTCTGTCTTTCTTCATTCCACTTTACTACTTGATCTTTCTTCAAGAGTTTGAAGATTGGCTCACAAGTGGCAGTTAAATGGGAAATGAATCTGGCAATGTAATTTAAGCGTCCCAAGAAACCTCTAACCTCCTTCTCAATGCAAGGAGCCGGCATCTGTTGTATAGCCTTCACCTTTGTAGGGTCTACCTGAATGCCCTTGTCACTGACAATGAAACCTAGAAGTTTACCAGACCTTACCCCGAAGGTGCACTTGTTTGGATTTAACCTCAGCTTATGCGTATTCAACCTATCAAACAACTTTTGTAGATGATCAAGGTGCTCCTCCTAATTTTGAGACCTGGCTATCATGTCATCAACATGGACCTCTATCTCATGGTGAATCATGTCATGAAACAAAGCTACCATGGCTCTCTGATAAGTTGCCCCGGTGTTCTTCAACCCAAACAACATCACTTTGTAGAAAAAAGTTCCCCATTGCATGACGAAGGTTGTCTTTTCCATGTCTTCGGGTGCCGTCTTGATCTGATTGTAACCAGAGAAACCGTCCATGAAGGAAAAGATCTTGTGTTGCACAATGTTGTCAACCAGAACGTCAATTTGGGGAAGAGGAAATTCATCCTTGGGGCTTTCCCTGTTCAAATCTCTGTAGCCTACACACATCTACACCTTGCCGTCCTTCTTAGGTACTGGGACTACATTAGCAACCCACTGGGGATAAGAGGTGACAACTAGGAACCCATCGTTGAATTGTTTCATAACCTCTGCTTTAATCTTCTCTGACATTTCAGGGCGCATACGACGAACCTTTTACTTTACTGAAGGGAAATCTTCTTTAGTTGGCTGACGATGAACCACAATATCCATGTCTAGTCCTGGCATGTCTTCATACGACCAAAAGAAGATCTCGACATAATCATGCAACATCTGTATCAATCGCTGTTTGACACTAAGCTCCAGATTTGCACCTATCTTGACTTCTTTTTTATCCTCTTCTGTGCCCAAGTTTATTGTCTCAACTGGCTCTTCATGAGGCTGTATAGCCCTTTCTTCCTGCTGTAACAGCCTAACAAGTTATCCGGGTACCTCACAATCTTCCTCACCTTCGTCCTCGGCTTGGTTGATCGGATTTTCAAAGTCATAACCGGAAATAGCAGAATTGTTATCATTGGGATCCAGAGTGGATATGGATCTGCAGTTTGATACGTGAGTGTGTGTAAGAGCATAGCTGTATAGACAAAGTAAAAAGCAGAAAAGAAAAATAGAGAGCGCAAAATTTGTATGCAAAAACTTCCAATGCTTTATTAATACCATATGAAATCGAAACATGATAACCCTCACAAATAAACCATTGTGCCCCGGGTAAGACACATGGCCATAGAATTTATATTGTTTATTACATATCCAAAACAAGAAAGACAATTACTTCTGAATAAAAGTAATTGGTACAAATTCTTTTTTCATCCATTTACTGGGTCCACCGTTGGTAGTAGGGAAGATCCATCTATCTATGTCATAGTCACCATCATTGTCTTCTAGAGCGTTGACCCCATGATTGCTGATGCGTAGGGAAGGTCTTCCAGCACGAACACGACGAACAACCATTTGAGCCCCGGAAGAGAAACCAAAACCAAATTTATCAGACTTGTATGGAATGTCAGGAGGTTGGCCCAAGATGGTACACCCACCTTCTTCAATAACCGCTTTGGCGTCCTTGAGAGAAGCCATCTTCAAGGGAGGTCTGGTGATCTTTGGTAGATTGGTGACAGTTTCAGTTGTAGCCATAGTCTGAGGAACCTCTTCGAAGTTCTGACACAGAGTCCCGATGAATTCGCCATCCATTTCCACATATCTGAAGGAACTCAGGTGACTTACCATCTATTCTTCTTCGCCATGTACGGTGACAATCTTTCCTTTTACCGGGTATTTCATCATGTGATGCAGAGTGGACATGACAGCTCCCACCCCATAGATCCAAGGGCGACCCAACAAACAAGAATAAGATGGTATGATATCCATCACATAGAAGGTGGATTCAAAGGTCTGAGAACCAACTTTGATGGGGATGTCCACCTCCCCGTGCACCATTCTCTTTGAACCATCGAAATCCCTCACTACAATGTTGCTGGGTTTCAGGGTCAAACCTTCACAGTCTAATTTGTCAAGAGCCTTCTTGGGCAGCACGTTCAATGATGAACCAGTATCTACTAGAACATGGGCCAAAGTAGTGCCCCTGCATTCGACAGAAACATGCAGCGCATCATTGTCTTTTCTTCCTATGGGTGTCAGATCAGCATCAGAAAAACCCAAACCGTTATCAGCCATCAAACTGGCCACACAATCTTCAAATTGGTCAGCAGAAGTTTCTTGTGGCACATGGGCAGTTTTAAGGAACTTTACCAAAGCCTTTGCATGAGCTTCAGAGCACAACAGTAAACCTAACATAGAAATGTTGGAAGGGGTCTTCCCCAGCTGTTTGACCATATTGTAGTAGCTTTTCTTTATTATGTTTAATATTTCATCCATTTCCTTCTTAGAAGCCTCTGGGATAGATTCTGAATACGTCTTCGTCTGGACAGGCTCAATTAATATGTCTTTGCCTCGAGTCTCGGCCGACTCGATGATAGGGGCGTCAACAGGGGTAATTATAGGAATTGCAGTAGTGGTATCAACAAGAACGATAATAGGAATGATCACAGGACTAGTAACGGCTTTTGGAGGATAAATATCAAGGGAGGACACTCTTCCACTTCTTGTTATTTTACTGGTTCCAACAATGTTGCCAATGTCGGGATCAGCATTTTCAGAAACCTGGTCTTCAGCAACCAGCAGGTCTTGCTTGACGCTGTGGTAGTAGACGTCAGCCCCATAGTTCCAGGGAACAGCTTTGTCCGAGGAGTATGGGATTAGCCCTAGCATAGTGATAATCAGTGGAGCCAAGTTCGGAGCAGATGTAATCCTGACAGGTCTTTTGGTGGAGACCCTGGGAGGATTGGTGGAAATGGTTATGATTGAAACATCCTTGCAGGAAACAGTCGGAACGGGATTCTTCTCAAACAAAATCTCTCTATCATCTATCAGGCACTGAAGACCTGCCTTTAACAAATGACAACCAGTCGGTATAGATAAACATAAGTGGCAACCTTTGCCACAACCCGAAAATAAACCGACTTTCAACAAGTTCCATTTAATGGTCATGAGGAGAGTAGCAAGTTCCTCAACATCAGTAACAAACATATCATCTTCAATAACATTAACACCATGGTCGTGCTTGGGCATAGGAGCAGTGATAACATTGGGAATCTCAGAGGAGTCAAATTCAATTTTCTTCGCCTCGAGAAGGCCTTGCACCTTGTTTTTCAAAGCCCGGCAGTCGTTTGTATCATGACATGGACTTTTCGAATGGTAGGCACATCGAGCATTTGGATTTTAGCGGGGAGATGCGGTATTAGGATTCTTCGGAGCTTCCCGCAAAGTTACCATATTAGATTTCAAAAAATGTGGTAAGACTTGAGACATAGTCATATTTATTCGAGTAAACTGTCTTATCGGCTTTTCTGCTCTAGTCTGATTGTTCCTTTGTTGAGTAGGTGCAACTTTAGAGATCATAACAGCCCCTACCGCTGGACGACGTTCAGTTCTATTCTAATTTCGTTGATTGTACACAACACTGACCTCTTTTTTTCCTACGAAAGGTCTCTTTCCCGCACTTGAGGAGGCATCCTTCTGAATCTTGCCACTTCTAATCCCAGCTTCCACTCTTTCTCATGTCAAGGTCAATTCAGTAAAGCCGGATGAGGAGCTTCCAACCAGATGATTGAAAAATGGACCAGATAGGGTACCCAAAAACATATCCACTAACTCCCTATCAGACAGGGGGGGTTGTAATCTCCCTGCTAAGTCCCTCCACTTCTGAGCATAGTCTTTAAAGCCCTCGCTCAAACCCATAGACATACTTTGGAGTTGTGTACGGGTGGGAGCAAGGTCTGCGTTGTACTGATACTGCTTGTAAAAAGCAGCAACCAGGTCTTCCCAATTACGAATATTGCTCCCTTCCAGCTGGTAGAACCATTCTAGTTGAGTCCCGAACAAACTATCTTGAAAGAAGTAGACCCATAAGTCCTTATCAAAAGTATGAGGCCGAATATTCCTCACATAAGATCAGAGGTGTATCTTGGGACATGAAACCCCATCATATTTGGCAAATACTGGCACCTTGAACTTCTGCAGGATGACAACCTCAGAAAACAAACCCAACTCTTAAAAATCCAATCTTGGCACCTTCTGGATTTCCAGCTGTTTGTACTTTTTATCGGCCGCAGGGTACTACTCTTCATTGTAGTCAGTCTCATTATCGGATTCCCTTGGGTTGGGGTCTTCCTCTATGATATCCCCTTCTTGATTATCTCCTTATTTTGATGAAGATGTCAGCTCAACCACTTTCCTTAGCGGTCCTTTGAACCTCATTCCCAAATTTACCACACCAACTGTCTTACTTGGCTTCTTAGTCTTTTCTTTAATAATCAAGACTTTCAGTTCCTCTTTCCCCTTGGCAAGAGCCATGATCATCTGTTGAAACTAAGCATTCTGAGTCTGTAGATCCTTCACTGTTTGTTCTAGATCCATTGCTGAAATAAACAACGAAGAAGATGAGAAACCTGCTATGAAACCTGCTTATGCAATGATATGTATGATATACGTATGCAATGGTTTCAAGGATTTCTAAGACTTAAGTTTGCTTAAACAAAAAGAGAACAAACATTAATTTCATTAGGAAGTTTTATCGATCACAATGATGCCTCTTGGGCTTACAAAGGGAGTAGAAAAACAAAAATAACTCTCTAAGCAAAGAAACTCAAGCTTCCCACAGGCGCATCCTCTTTGGTGCAATGTAAGCATTTATACTCTTCTCCTCGTGAAGTAACCTGGTGAGTTCTAAAACCTTCTTCTCGCTGGTGTAGAATTGGATCTCAAAGGTATCCCGTTCTTCTTTGAGTTGGATCCAGGATTTTCGTAGCTCCTTAAAATCAGTTGGCATGTCAGGATGAAGAACAACGTAAGGAGTGTCTCCCTCAGCAATTGGCTCCATAATCACAGGTAAGATGGTGGGGTAAGGCATCATAAGACATTAAGCACGATCTCATACCCATTTGAGGTAAGGCTCAAGAGGGATGAAATTCTTGTGCCCCAGTGTTTTTCTATCAACTCTGTTTATCATGCCCCAAGCTTGATGAACCTCTTACGATAACCCTGAACATCATTCTCATAGTCAAATATGATTCCTTGGATGAGTGTGTCATAAGACCATCCCTTCTAGCATAACCAAACTATCGTAACGCCAAACAAGGATTATAAGTGATTCCTCCCCTAACGCCTAAGATAGGGACATTAGGGAATTCCCCATAGCGATCAATGATGGTAACATCCTCCGAGGATCGCGAACACCAATGAATATCCAAATATGTAAGGGAAATCAACCTATGAGACCGTCTCATACCCTGCTCATTTCTCAAAATAGACCGAGGTAGGTGCGAAATAAACCACCTAGCCAATAGAGGAGTGCAACACAGAAGGGTCTCTCTTCTCTTTAGAGTGCGAGTATGCAGAAAGTGTAGAATATCCCCAAGTAAAGTAGGCACCGGATTATGAGACAGAAAAACCTTAACCGCATTCACATATATGAGGTGGTCTGTGTTAGGGAATAGTACTATCCCATAGATGAGAAGGGCCAACACTTCTTCAAAAGCTTGTAAATCCAGGGTATCCCAAAAATAGTGAGCTTTCTCAAATAGGAACTTAGCTGGAAATCCTTGAACACTTCTTCTGATTTCCCAATTTTCCACTACATCAGACCGTTGTAAAGACATGGCTTGAGCAATCTCTTCAGGCTTTAGGTCTCTTTCCATACCGTGAATGGTAACTGATTAAGGATGGGTACCACCAATAACTGAGAAAACTCCTCCATAGTGGGCACTAACTGGTAATGAGGAAAAGTGAAGCAGTGGTGCAACGGGTCAAAGAACTGAAAGAGCACCTTTAACATTTCTTCATCAGGATTTGAAGTGACCAAGTTGAGAAGTCAACCATGTTTTTCAGTGAAGGGAGAGCTTTCAGGAATCCTTGATACTAATTCCTTGAGTTGAGGATGTACTTTCACAAGGTTGACTTGGATAGTGTTCCTGCGAGCGGATGCCATGTACTACAAAACAAGACAAAGATAAGCCCTAGAAAATCCTTGAAATGGTTAGTATGATATGCCATGTTATGATGTCATGATTATTCTAAGAAATCACATATATAGCAAGCACAAGTAAATCACACAAAAACCTTAGGTTTAAGGCTTGCATGGATTTTAAGGTAATACCCTCTTGAAGTTTGGATTGGTTCAACCTGTCCTATAAATAGTAACTAGGTTCTAAGGGATCTCAATATCACTGATTTTTCCCACAAGTTTCGTTCTGATAGGCAACTGACTTGCAACCAAACAAAACTCGGGAGTCAAATTTCAATGAGTGTAACATCGAGTATATGCCGACTTTGGGAATACACCAAAGACGGCCATCTCACTACGTCTTAATGGCCAAGTTGTTCAACTAAAGGTTCTAAGGTCAGTTGATGCTTCATGACACCATGCAGCGGCCCTATATTATCCTTGATTAACTCAAGGACTACCAGTACCAACCAAAGTGTCGCATCAACATAGCCATCGCTTCAACTGTGTCGGTATACCCCGCACAATTTCCATGATCTATTTCTACTTACCTAAAAGGTTTCCCCAGATCCGGGTGTAGGATCTATAGTAACCCAAGGAAAACCCTTTAAAATAAAGCAATCAAAACAAACAAAAAAAACAGAGTAGAAATGAACTAGACCCTAAGGTAAACCTAACTTCTTAAGTATTCCCCATCAGAGCCGCCAGTTCTATGATGCGGTGGCAGAACCGACGGTTAATACTGGTTTGTGTTTTTTGTTTGCAAATGTCACGGTAAGCAAGAGTTGCCATCGACTTTTCTTTTATCCAACAAAGGAAAGGGTGAAAAGAACAGAAAAATACCTTTCTCGAGATTTTCTGAGTAAGGGGGTAGATTATGGAAAGGGAAGGTATTATCACCCTTTCCATCTGTGGTTTTCTACAGGCTCTTATGTACTTTCTCATTTTTGAAAACTGTTTTTGTGTTTATGTGTTTTGAAAGATTTTTGTTTGCTTTATGGTAACTCCTGTATCAGTCCTCAAGAGTGTGATAAAGCATTTTGAAAAGAAGTTTGAAAGTGTTAAGTGTAAAAAATTAGGTTTGAGAAAGTACTTAAGAACTGTCTACCTACTCAAAAAAGGATGTTCTTTTCCTCCTACCCTTTAGATAGTGCTATCCTACTATTAGTGGGTAGGTAGCCCTATCTTCCGATGTTGAGGGACTATCGAAAGGGATGCTTATGGTCATTGAAGGCAACATGTAACGATACCTTAAAGCTTTGAAGGGATTGCCATCATATAGGCAACATCGAGGGACAAGATCATTTCTCGTAGGCAACTCAAGGGATGTTAAGGGACTATGATCTTTATGATTATTTTTAACTGAGGGTCTTTACTAAGATATCTCTACGTTCGAGGGACATGACCAGTGTTTTCCGAGGCAACCAAGTGAGGAGTACCCTAAGGGTGCAAGTGTGCAACAATGTGCTTTTTTCAGATATTTATCTTGAAGTTAGTGACCTAATGATTAATTGATTTAATCTTGTCATGCACGCCTAATTCACTAGCAAGCATATAAGAAAATATAAAGCGAGAAATAATAGTTCCCACGCTATTACAGGGCTTTGGTGTAGATACATAAATAATGACCGAAAAGAAAAATGCGAAAATTGAAAACCCTAATTAACTATTACAAATCGGACGCAGTTACATATATAATAATAACAAATAATCGTATGTAAAAGTAATAACACGCAAGAATTAAGACGGGCCTACGTTTGAAACCCCTACATCTAATTGCCTATTAAAAATATTTTTTTGGTATTTTATGAAAAAAAATTAGAAGTTTAACCTAATTTCTAACTAATTTTAAATTAAAAAAGTTAAAATTTAATTAAATCAATTTGCAAAAAATTAACTTTTCTGAAAAACACTCTAAATCCTATTTTTTGATGAATTTCTAATTTTTATGATTAAAAAAAATTGGTTTTAAAAAAAACCATAAAACAATGAAATAAAAAAAAAAGGTAAAGAAAATAGAAAATGGGCCTAAGGGGGGTGAGAAACCCAATTGGAAGCGTGCAGGTTGGAATTCCAAAGCCCAGATCTTATGCAAGCCCAAAGCCTGTGCTGGATCTGGTGGGAGGCATGCTTGGTAGGACCATCATAGGGATGCGCTGTTGGGCGCTAGATCTTGGAGAATGAATGATCCTATGGCTGAGCGTGAGGGTGTATGATGCGCTCCCGGGGTGTGTAACCACTGAATCTGCAAGGAACAATTCAGAAAAATAATATGCAGGAGGCAAGGGTCGAACCCCTGACCTCCCACACGTAAAACGCCTTAAACCCTTTGTTATTGCCATTGGACAAAACTGCACATTCGTTAATACAAATGGAATAAAATATAATAATATGAAACTAAGGCACATCCAGGTCATCAAAAAAATTGCCCGTGTGAGCAATTGAAGGAACCAATCAGACCATGCTAAACTTCCACGCCTACAGTCAACATAACCCTTATTTTTTGACTCACCCAAGGGGTGCCGAAGCCCTAGCTCCGGTCACCTTCTCCAACATCCTCTTCCCCCGAATTTTGCTTAACCTGTGAATTCAAACGTTTGCTGGACCCTTCCCCCCGTAATTCAAGGGTTGCAGATCCAATGGTATGGTCCTTTTGGCCTGAAATGCCCTGCAAATGATGCTATGGGAAAAACGCGCAACAACAGTCAACAATGGAAAATGGCTATTTGCACATCCCGGTTCACATGTAAGGGTGTCAACCTGTTTTAAATGATCATACTAGAAGATTCAACTCATTAGAATTCCTAACAATGCATATAATTCAGAATAGGATTGATCAAAAAGTAAGCAAACCGATCATGATGCATGCGATGGTTTCAAGCATAAACAAGCACGGGAATCCAATCAATCTTACCCTGGAGATGATTTGTGGCAATGGTTTGCTTGGAAAGAGGAAGAATACTGCAGAATAACTTTGCACTTTTTGGTAGAAATTCTTGAACTTTTTTCTCTTGGTTTTGGAGGCAGCTTTTGTGTGTATTAGGTCTAGGGTTGTAGTGTATATGTAGTAAATCCTTTTAGGTTTATAATTGTAGCAAGAACCCAATTGATCAATGCTCTTTTAAAATATAAAGATTTTGATTCAAATCTTTTCCAAAAGAAGAGATCCACTTCCTTTTTATTCCACATGGTTTTGATAGCTGGCTATGATCTCTTTGGCTTAAAAAATATTTGCATATTCCATATCTTGCATATTCTTGCATTTATTTAGTGTTTATTTAATTTATTTTGAATTTATTTGAATAAAATCAAAATAAATAAAAATAAAAAACAAAATAATTCATGGACATGTTTAGAGATCCTTAGATGCATCATGAACACGTTTGGACTCTAAAAATTGGGCCCAATAGCTCAAAAATACAAAATTTCTCAATTGAGGTTTCATGCATTTCTTGAAAATTTCCCAACTTGTGCAATCCTTATCTCTCTCAATTTTAACCCTAAGAGTGTGTTCTTCTACTTTTTAGAGATATTAGGATGTCCTCTAAACAACCCTTTAGTTTCATCTCAATTGGATCTTCCATGTTCACGTGAGGAGCTTTGACCCAAAAGGTGTTTTTGTTGACTTTTTGAAAGGACCTATAATGTATGAGCTTGTATCTTTTGATTGGGGCATTTCTTGAACTCGAGGGATGAAGTGAAGTTGTATGGAATTGGATTATCTTCAAAATGAGCCTTGGTGGAAAAATTTCTGATAAAGTATGAGAAAGTTATTCCTGGTCAAAGTTTGGTTGACTTTTCCTATAGAAACCCTAATTTGCCATTTTTGACTTTTGATGAGTTAGGAGCATTTCTTAAGGAATCATGATCAACCCTTGATCAAATGATGTATATTACTTCAAAATGTTGATGTTGACCAAAAGTCTTGAAGTTTGACTGTATTTGGGCCACAATTGACTTTTGACATAGTACAGTTGATTTCCAGGCATTTTTAGCAGTTGACTGAGCAAACTTATTGTTCAAGGAATGAAACTTGGCATGGATGATGTTGAGATAATATTAGGACAATTTAGAAAATTTGGGATCCTTGGGACTCACACATATTGCTTAAAATTGAAACCCTAGTTAGAGGCTTGTTGCCTTAGGAGCAGAATTTGTGTGGTCAATTCTTGGTCAACCTTGAGCAATTGAGGACCTCTAGGAGTATGTCTTGTGTGAAAATGGGAGGGCAAATTTTGGGGTACAACAAATAGCATAAATGAACTTTCCTAAACCAATGGATATGGTTGAAGTGTGATTAGTGGGAACCCAATTTGCAGCTCCAATCCTATGTAAAATTGCATATCTTACACTCAGTTTGCTGACATGAGGTTTGTTTTTCATTGGCCACTCACTTACTTAATTAGCAGTAATGGTTCTACACACTTGATTATCTGTTACTTCTAGCTCTCAACATACATCTTCAGACCTATTTATAAATTTGTTTATAATTGTAGGAGAAAATTCTACACACTTTCCTCTAACAAAAACCTTTCTATATTCCTTACTCTTATGGTCAACACTGTCAACAGGAATATTAACAATGAACTCCTTAACAAGAGTTTCATAGCAATTTGCAAACCTGGTAACTGTTTTCATCAGTCCAGCATAGGAGATCAGCTCCATGATTTCCTTACATTCCAAGGCACCAGCTCCTAGTTCTCTCTCCAGGGCAATCCTTCTTTGATACACATACTTACACTTCTCAACATTCCCAACAGAGTGAAAGGAGATGTTGTCAAGTGGGGCATCAGGAACCCTAACAGACAATTTCTTATTTTTAGACTTTTTGATATGAGAGATGTCCTGGACATCTTGCTCAACATCATACTCAGAGTCAGTCTCTTCAATGAGAACAACTTTCTTCTTACTCTTGGTCCTTTTTACAGCATCCTCATCATCATCAGTAGAGGTGACAGGTATAGCTTTTCTCTTGATAGATGGAGGGACAACTTTACTTCCTGCTTTTGGGGATCTATACATAATTTTATTCTTGACTGTTTTGGGAGGGGTATGACACTTGCATATTTCACTTTCCTGAACTTTAGCCTTCTAGCAATACCAGATACAACATTAGTGATGAGCTCATTATCAGAGAGCTCTTCAACATTGACTACATTCACAATATTGTGATATTCTCCATCCTTGGAGGCAACAATATCTTCTTTAGAGGGAGATTTTTCTTCAACATTTTGTTCAACATTTTGATCAACATATTGATCAACATCTTCTTCTTCCACTTCTTTTAGGGCAGAGGTAGCAAGCTTCTCAAGTTTTCTATCAACATCATCTTTATTGGATGATTCAACAACATCATTTTTAGGATTACTTCCTTTACCAGCAGGAGGAGGCATGCGATCAAGGGGAGTAGAAATCCCATGCACAACAAATCCTTCATTTAAAACTCTGTCTACAAGCCTTCTGATGCTTCTATCAACATTGACATTTTCTTCTTCAGTTCTATTGTCAGCCGTAGAAGAGGAGTTACCTTTATCATCTTTAGATTTCTTAGCTGGTGATGATCTAGGTTTCTTGACCTTTTTATCAAGCGGAGGGATCGTTGATAGAGGAGTAACATCTAGTACTATGTCAAGAGAATGATTTTCATTTGTAGATTTTGAGGAGGATGATGTGTGATATTGAGACATGTTTGAAAAACTTCTAGCAAGGAGATGAGGAATGAAAAATGTTCTTCTTCTATTGAGGAGAATGAAGAGTTTGTGAAAGTAGAGAGAATAAATGTAGTAGCATGTGGGAAACAATTTTAGGCAGTCTTGTAATGATTGTTTTCTAAAATTTATTTGTTGGAAACACAAACAATATAATATCACTTTAATGAAATTCCCACACACTTTTAATTGCTACAAACCCTCATATACAAATATCCCTAATTTTCTTCTTAAATTCTCAAATTGATTAGCATCCAAAGCCTTTGTGAAGATGTCAACCAGTTGCAATTCAATGGCTATATGTTCTAAGGCCACAATATTTTCATCAACAAGCTCTCTTATGAAGTGATGACAAATGTCAATCTTCTTGGTCCTTCTAAGTTGAATAGGATTCTTTGAAATATTTATGGCACTTAAATTGTCACAGAATAATGTCATGACATCTTGTTTGACATTGTATTCTGTTAACATTTGTTTCATCCAAACCAATTGAGAACAACTGCTTCCTGCAATAATGTACTCAGCCTCGGCAGTGGATAGAGACACGCAATTTTGCTTCTTTCTGAACCAAGATATAAGGTTATGTCCCAGAAAGAAGCATCCTCCTGATGTACTCTTTCTATCATCAACACTCCCAGCCGAATCAGCATCACAAAATCCAATTAAGGCATAATTTGATCCATGAGAGTACATCATACCATAGTCACTTGTCCCATTCACATATTTGAGAATCCTCTTTACATGGTTTACATGACTAACTTTAGGATCAACTAGATATCTTGCACACACCCCTACAACAAAGGAAAAGTATGGTCTGCTAGTTGTGAGATATATAATATTTCCTATCATGCTTCTGTAGAGACTTTGATCCACACTTACTCCTTTTTCATCTTTAGTCAACTTCAGATGTGTGGGAGCAGGGGTTCTTTTGTGACTTGTATTCTCCATCCCAAACTTCTTTACTATATTCCCGGCATACATTCTCTGAGTTAAAAATATGGAGTCTTCAATTTGTTTAACTTGCAAACCAATAAAATAGGTTAATTCACCAACAAGACTCATCTCAAATTCAGATTGCATCTGCTTGACAAAATGTTGAACCATCTCATTTGACATCCCACCAAATACAATATCATTAACATAGATTTGAGAAATCATAATCCTCCCTTCTTCTTCTTTTACAGAGAGAGTCTTGTCTATACCACCCTTCCTATATCCATTTTCCCCAAGGAATACTGTCAGTCTCTCATACCAAGCTCTTGGAGCTTGCTTCAATCCATACAGAGCTTTCTTCAGTTTATAGACATGTTTAGGAAAACTTGGATCAACAAATCCTTTTGGTTGTTCAACCAAAACTTCTTCATTCAGGTATCTATTCAAGAAGGCAATTTTTACATCCATTTGAAACAATTTAAATTTCAAAATGCATGTAACTCCTAACAGTAGTCTGATTGATTCAAGTCTAGCCACATGAGAAAAGGTTTCATCAAAGTCCACTCCTTCAAGTTGAGTTTATCCTTGAGCAACTAACCTTGCCTTATTTCTAGTGGCCATCCCTTTTTCATCAGAATTGTTCTTGTATACCCATTTAGTGCCAATCACATTTGTCCCTTCAGGTCTTGGGACCAGATCCCAAACTTCATTCCTACTGAATTGTACCAGCTCCTCTTGCATAACATTAATCCAAAACTCATCAGTTAGGGCCTCTTTGACATTCTTAGGCTCAATTTTTGATACAAAGCAAGAGTTTGAAATCCTTTCTCTTGATCTGGTAGTAACTCCCTTGTTTGGATCTCCTATGATGAGCTCCTTAGGATGATCTTTCTGAGTTTTGATTGAAGGTCCTTTATTGAGCTGACTAGGCTAGGGATATTCTTAAGGAGGATTAGAATCAATACTTGTGTCATTTGATTCAGCTGGACTATCCGGCAAAGATGTTCCAACATCTTCTGAGACATCTTCTGAGACATTCCATCCTCTATCATCAATAGTAACATTTATTGACTCCATCATTACTTTGGTTCTGGAGTTAAACACTCTGTATGCTCTGCTGTTTATAGAGTATCCCAGGAATATTCCTTCATCGCTCTAAGGATCCATCTTCCTCCTTTGTTCACGATCAGCCAAGATGTAACATTTACTTCCAAAACATGAAAGTATTTTACAGTTGGTTTTATTCCCTTCCATATTTCATATAAAGTGGATGAAGTGCCTTTCCTTAGAGTGACTCTGTTATGAATATAGCATGCAATATTCATAGCTTCATCCCAAAAGTGGTAGGGTAGCTTCTTAGCATGAATCATGGCTCTGGAAGAATCTTAGAGAGTTCTATTTTTGCGTTCTACAATCCCATTCTGTTGAGGAGTAATGGGAGAAGAGAATTCATGGTTGATTCCTTCAGAGGAGAAAAACTCAGCAAAGTTGTTGTTCTCAAATTCTTTTCCATGATCACTCCTGATTCTTATGACATGACTTTCCTTTTCCCTTTGAAGTCTTTGACAAATATCTTTGAACACTTCAAAAGTTTTTGATTTTTCTCTAATAAAGCTTATCCATGTGTATCTAGAAAAGTCATCTACAACAACATAGGCATACTTCTTACCACCAAGACTTTCAACCAATATAGGTCCCATTAAGTCCATGTGAAGAAGTTCCAATACTTTTGATGTAGTAAGATGTTGAATCTTATGATGTGACATCTTAGTCTGCTTTCCAATTTGACAGTCACCACATACCCTTCCTTCTTTTATCTTGAGCTCAGGAATCTCTATCACTGCTTCTTCAGAAATAATTCTCTTCATACCTTTCAGATGCAAGTGCCCCAATTTTTGATGCCATAGTTTAACCTCATTCTCTTTGGCTGAAACACATGTTGAGGAGAGGTTTAACTCTTGAGGAACCCATATATAACATTTGTATTTAGATCTGATTCCTTTCATGACAACTTTATTCTTTCATTGCACACGAGACATTCTTCTTTGGAGAAGTTAACTTTGAATCCTTGATCACATAGTTGGCTTATACTTATCAGGTTAGCTGTTAACCCTTTTACAAGTAACACACTATCAAGCTTAGGAACTCTTGAACAATCAAGCTTGCCAACACCTTTGATTTCTCCTTTTTCTCCATCACCAAAAGTCACATAACTGGTGGAATGAGATTTGACATCCACCAACAGATTATTGACACCTGTCATGTGTCTAGAACAACCACTGTCAAAGTACCAATCATCTTTGGTTGATACTCTGAGAGAGGTGTAAGCAATGAGACTTCAATCATTGGACTTGGGAACCCACTATTTCTTCTTTTTGCTGTTTTGGGGAATCTTATCATTTTTGGGAGGAGGAGAATTTTTAGAATACCCATACAGCTTGAAACAGAAGGGCCTTATATGTCCAAGCCTTCCACAGTGATGACATTTCCAGGGCTGGAGATTCTCTCTGGTGTGATCAAGCTTTTTCTTACCTTGATGTCCTTTCTTATCATGATGTTTGCGCACATGTTGAGACATCGGATTCAACATCTTTGGTTTAGCCTTGGCATGTGTGGAAATAGGTGCAGGTTATTTTCCATGATGTTCATTCTTTATATGATGTCTTCCAGGATGTCCTTTCTTACCATGATGTTGAGACATTTTATTCGACATCTTTGGTTTAGGCTTGGCATGAGTGGAAACAGATGAAAGCTCTTCCGAGTTAGGTTCTTTTTTTCTCATTGAAACCTAAACCACTCTTATCTCCTGTCACTATTCCTGCTTGGAGAATTTCATCTAATGTGTCAGACCCATTATTCAGCATCTTGAGAGATTTGACCTTTCTATCAAGATTTGAATTTAGAGAGGAAACTTCACTTTCCAGATCAGAAATAGTTTTAAGATGCTCTTACCTTTCCTCTTTCAGATGAGTTATAAGGGCTTTCTGTTTCTCCCCTTCAAGACATACTTATGCACTTCTGAGACATGATTCTTTGTATGAAGCAGCTAACTCATCAAAGGTTAATTCCCCATCACTAGACTCTTCATCATATACATATTTTCCTGTTAATGCTTTCACATATTTGGCAGATTCTTCAAGATCACTCTCTGAGTCCTCTTCAGACCAAGTAACAGATAGATTCTTCTTCAGTTTCTTTATATATGTAGGACATTCAGCTCTAATGTGACCAAAGCCTTCACATTCATGAAATTGTATTCTCTTCCCTTGGGAAGTTTTTTCTTCAACCCTTTTTCTTCCCATGTTAGATGGGATGTTCTTGACATTTGACCTTTGGTTCCTGTCCATTATTTTTATCACTTTATTAAATTGTCTTCCAAGCATAGCTAGGGCATTTGACATTTCTCCATCTGTATCCAGATCACATTACTTTTCTTCATCTTCAGTATTAGATACAAAGGCTATTCTTTTGTTTTTCTTGTCAGATCTTTCATTTATGCTCAATTCAAATGTTAGAAGGGATCCAACAAGTTCATCCACTTTCATTTTGTCAATGTCTTGGGCTTCTTCTATAGCAGTTACCTTCATATCAAATCTCTTGGAAAGAGACCTGAGCATCTTTCTCACCAATTTATCTTCAGGTATTTTCTCTCCTAAAGCATTGGAGGCATTAGCAATTTCAAGGATGTTCATATGGAAGTCATTTATACTTTCATCATCTTTCATCCTTAAATTCTCAAATTTCGTGGTGAGCAGCTGAAGTCTTGACATTTTAACTTTGGATGTACCTTCATGAGTAGATTGAAGAATTCCCCATGCATCCTTAGTAACTTCACAAGTATTCACCAATCTGAAAATGTTCTTGTCAATTCCGTTGAATATATCATTCAAGGATTTAGAATTTCCAAGAGCAATTTCATCTTCTTCCTTAGACCAATCTTCTTCTGTTTTAATTCAGAAGTAGGTTCTCCATTTTCTCCCAATTTGACAGGGTGTTTCCATCCTCTTAAAACATCTTTCCAAGTTCTATTGTCTAAGGACTTTAGAAAGGAAACCATACGTGGTTTCCAGTAGTCATAATTGCTTCCATCCAGAATGGGTGGTCTGTTCACAAATCCTCTTTCGTTATCTATAGTACCAGAAAGTATCTTCCCTGGATCTTACCCAGATAAAGAGCAGGATGCCTGCTATGATACTAATTGAAATTTTGGTATCATATATGTGATGTCGAATGAGATGTCACGACACAAATATCTATTTGCAAGTAAGGTGCAGTAAAATTAAAAGCAGTAAAAATGCAAGAGATTGTTAACCCAGTTCAGTGTACAACAACACCTACTCTGGGGGATACCAAGCCAAGGACAAGTTCACTAAATAGTATCAATTCATAGACCCTCAGTAAACAACCAGTTTACGATCTAATCACTTAATCACTACCCAAGCTAAACTTCTACCTAAGACTCACCTAGGTATGAGGCCATCCTCAAATCCCTTCAATCACTTACAGTGAAGAACTTAACAAAATTAATAAGTTTAAAACACTTCAATCATTCAATACTTAAAAGCTTATGAATGATACACAATTAACAACCCAAATAACAACTTAAGTATTTAAAATAATAATTAGAGTGTATTAAAAATAAAAATCCTAGACTTCTAATCAGAAAGAAAGTATTTTTCTTCAAAAGTTGCTTGTCTTTGAATAAGGAAGCGATTCCTTATATATGCGCAACTTTGGGCTTGGGGTTAAAAACAAATATTCAAATATTTTGAATATTTCCATAAAAGCAGGCCAAGATAAAATTATTCAATTTGAAAAATATTCCTCCATATTTTTCGCAGCCTGTAGATCACGAATCCTGAATTATAGAATGCTGGAAATTAGGAAACAAAAGACTTAACTAATTTTGGGCTGAGATCAGTTCAGTAGGCATATGTTAAGACATCTTCTTTGACATCATTCAAAACATTTTTTCTCCAAATGTTAAGACATTTAGAAAAACATTAACAAGTCATTATTTTACCAAAATTGCTGCCAACAAACACTTACACATGTGGTTGATTTTGCACCTTCCCCGCTCAGTAATAAAGAATGAACAAGGTTTGAGGTGGTCTCAAAGAATAATTTCACTTTATCATACATACATATAATAGTATTCCCGATCTCATGAGGATATCACTATCATTGATTGCTGTGGAGAATTCCCTAATGTTCCATTCCTTGGCCTTAGGAGAAGTATTACTTACAACCCTTCTCTGGCTCTATGTCAATTTGGTTACCCTCAAAGAGATGGTCCTCATGACACACTTATCCAGGGTATTATGTTCGACTACAAAAGTGATCCTCAAGGTTATCGTTGGAGGTTTATACATGCTTGGGGCATGGTAAGCAAGATTGATAGTAAGGCTTCAGGGCAGAAGAATAATATCCCTCTGGAGCCTTATCTCAAATGGGTACGAGCTCGCGCTAAAAACCTCATGATGCCATATCCAACTATCTTAATGGTGATCATGGAGCTTGTTATCAAAGGAGACGTTTCTCGCACCATCCTCTATCTAGACATGCCCACTAACCTTGAAGAGTTGCAGAAGTCTTAGATTCAACTGAAGGAAGAACGTGACACCTTTGAGACTCAATTCTATGCAAGCGAAAAGAAAGTTTTGGAACTCACAAAGCAACTTCATAAGGAGCAGAGTCTACATCAACCTGAAGAGGAAGCATCCATGGGAAACTTGAGTCTTAGGAGTTTATACTGTTGTCTCTTTGAGACCTTTTCTGTTTTCATTGTAAGCCCAAGAGGCAATTGTAATTTTGAACTTACTAATAAAATATTTGTTTTTATTTCCTCTTGTTTAGCAAATTTAAATCTCCTAAGGTACTTAAAAACATTGCATTTACATATCATGCATCATTTCATGACAGGTCTTTCATATATGTTTCTAATTTTCTCGGTGTTTACTTCAGCAGAAAAATTTCCCTCGAACAAACTGTCAAGGATCTACAGGCTCAACATGCATAATTCCAATAGACTCTTCTGAATCTAGTAAAGGGGCAAAAAGAGTTGTTGGCGCTCGTCGCCAAGAAAAAGAAGACCAAGAAGCCAATCGTTATCGTCAATATGGGGATAAGGTTCAAAGGTCCTGCTCAACCAGTCCAAGTGGATGATATCTCCTGTAACACCCTAATTCTACCCGACAATTATAATGTACATCAGAGTTATAAAATTCATACAACTGAATCAGGATGCCACAAATCCAACTTAAAAACACATTGCATTCAACGTGGATACATAACACTTTAAAACTTCGGATGAACCATCAGCATAATAATTCAATCTCTTAATCCAAAAACTTAAGCATCTACGCAGCGGAATCATAATAACATCTTTTTCTATTGTTACAACAACTTCAAAATAACGCATACTTAGCAACAATCAAATTAAAGTTCAAGAACTGAAATAATCAATAATTAAAAGCAACAAGCATTCATCCCCCTGAGTGTTTCGTATCAGAGCAATGACACTGACTCGAACTACTGATGGTAAACCACCTTCACTCTGGATTACCTGCATGTTACCAACATAAGAGTAACATTCAAACAGAAGGGGTGAGATATCTAAAAATATAATAAAACGTATGATAAATAATATATTAAATTAGATCACATAACATCACCACTTCTCATCTTATAAACAACAATAATCGCAACATAATACTAAAAATATACACATTTACCACATCAATACATAACTTCTTTATGCAATCATAAAATGCGACTCAATACTATGCAAATGCATGTGGTACCATTGGAGTAGAACTCCCATATCAAATAATTGCTAATAAATAGATGCATCAACAAGGCATAAGCCTTCATCTTAATATTCGCCAATACAGGCCATCTTAACGAGCATCAACTCCATCTTGAAATGCAATGTATGCGACACAATCATGAATGTAATAACAAAAACCATAATTAACAACATCTCAACACAACATCATCGTTGGCCAGAAGCCTACATCATAATAGCTACCAATTATTATAGGCATGTCAACATCATTCATCGCATAATTCATCAATATAATTCATCGCATAATTCATCAATATAATTTCATCAATGTAATTCATCAACATAAATTTACAGCAACTCAGCCACAACAATATTACAATGACAGATCGACAATCCTTCAATGTTGGCCATAGGCCTACAACATGATAATGCCTATAATTAATTAATCATCTAAGTCTTAGCTCTAATTACTGAACCTCTACATATTATTATTCTGTAATACTACATCATTATCATCATTAATGTTACTTTCATGAACCAAACAATAATCTATAATCGTCTTACCCTCATCATTCTTCACAAAATCATCATAGCAATTTACGCGAGAAACTAACTCTAATACTAATTTGGGTACTAGGATTTTATCTCCTTTTCCTTCATTTTAATCCTTAAGAATGAAGTTCATCACGTTAGCTATCCAATGCTTCGAACGGAACCTCAAACGGAGTTCGGAAACTCAAGTTACAGCCTTTGGAAGAATCTACTAAAAATCAGACTACACGAGTCGACGCATAATGTCTTGAGTCGACGTGTACTGGGCTAACATATTGCATGAGTCGATGCGTAATCCCTTTGTATCGACTCATGCTAAGTCTGCAACACTGCATGTATTGATGCATGGTCCTATGTATCGACTCATCCTGAGTCTAATAGCCTGCATGTATCGACGCATGGCTTCTTCGTATCGACTCATCTTGAGTCCAGAAACCCGCATGTATCGACGCATGGCCTTTGAGGTCGACGCATACTGTTCTTTCATGAATATTTTCTGCGATTTCACCGTGTTTTCACTACGGTTTCCCTGCCTTAGGCCCTAAAAACATCCTCTAATCATAAGTAATCATCAATTATAATAATCCTATGTTACTACATCAATTATACAACATTAAGGCATCATTATTCATCTTTAAATCATTGATCTTCATCATACAACAACATATACATTCAAATCACAAACAAGACAACTTTTCACATCTAATCCCACATACTACTCATCATAAACCCTATTATAGAGTCAGAACCCCACCCTTACCTTGGATTAAAGGTTGCTCTATAACTTTTCCGATTGAATTTCCGTTCTGCCTCTTTTTCTTCTTTTCTGCAACTTTCACGTTCTCTTCTTCTATCCCTTATTTCCTTCTCTTCTTACTGCTTCTTCTTTTTCCTTATTATTTCTAAAAACTAATATAGTAACCCAATAATTCTTATTATGCCTTAATGGGCTTAAGACTCCTACACCCCCCTTTTACTACTTCTATTCTTTAAACAAGCCCACATCAAATAATACTATTATTCTAATATTATTCCACAACCTAATAGAATAAATAAATCCAATAACAAATACACATCAACTATCATCATAACACAACTTCACAAATAATCCAAAAATAATTTAATTAAATAATTAATTAAATTACGGGCGTAACAACTCTCCCCCACTTAGAATATTTTCGTCCTCAAAAATATACCTTAATCAAACAACTCAGGATAGGAGTCTCGCATATTTCTCTCTAACTCCCAAGTCATGCTTTCTCTGGAAGCTCCTAGCCAAACCACTTTAACCAAAGCAATCTATTTTCCCCTCAGAATCTTTATTTCACGATCCGCGATTCGTACAGGCATCGTCTCTACTGTAAGGTTATCCTGTACTTGCACATCATCCATATGAATCACATGAGAAGGATTTGAAATATACTTCCAAAGTTGTGACACATGAAACACATCATGCAAATTCGAAAGATTAGGCAGTAAAGACACTCTATAAGCAACATACCCCACTCTCTCTGAAATCTGATATGGTCCAATAAAATGAGAAGTGAGCTTCTTAGACTTCAATGCTCGCCCAACACCAGTCACATGTGTAACTCTAAAAAACACATGGTCACCCGCTTGAAATTCTAAGTCTTTCCTCCGCTTGTCATGATAACTCTTCTCTCTACTTTAGGAACTTTCATATTTTCTCGAATCAACTTCAACTTCTCAGTAGTCTCACGAACAAGTTCATGTCCAAGTACTACACTTTCACCAGATTCATGCCAACATAAAAGAGTTCTACATCTTCGACCATACAACGCTTCAAAAGGTGCCATCCCAATACTGGAATGGTAACTGTTATTTTAAGTGAGCTCTATCAACGAAAGGTACGTATCCCACAAACCTCCCTGCTCAAGAACACATACCTTCAACAATCACCCAAATTGAATCATGTCCTCGTAAAGTATTAGGTAATCCCGTCACAAAGTCCATCGAACGGTTGCATCAACCCTGTAGGCTTTTGATGTTCAACTTTCGACTTCTGACAAGTCAAACATGCATACACAAACTGAGCCACATCACTCTTCATTCCAGGCCACCAAAACAAACCTTTCAAATCTTGATACATCTTTGTAGCTCCTGGATGAATACTTAACTTACTTATATGACTCTCTTCAAGTATCACTTTCTTCATCTCAGCATCATCAAGAATACAAATCCGGTTACGAAATCTCAACACACCTTGCGCATCTAGCTTAAAATCATTATTCTCAGACTGATTGATCCCAACCATCGAATCTACCAGTTTCACATTCAACTTCTGAGCTTCTTTGATACTGTCTAGAAATTCATTATTAATATTCAACATACCTAACATAACACTCTACGGTGTCACCTTGAAAACTAAGATCATATCTATAAACTGTTCAATTAATTCCAACTCTTTAACCATCATTGCCGACATATGTAATGTCTTTCAACTCAACGCATCAGCTACCACATTCGCTTTTCCTGGATGATAATTCAAACCGAAATCATAATCCTTTAACAATTCCAACCATCTTCGTTGCCTCATATTCAGCTCCTTCTGACCGAATAAATACTTTAAGCTCTTATGGTCACTAAACACTTCAAATCTAGAACCATAAAGATAATGCCTCCAAATATTTAACATAAAGATAACTGCAGCAAGCTCTAAATCATGCGTAGGATAGTTCTTCTCATGAGTCCTCGACTGCCTTGACGCATAAGTAACAACCTTATCATTCTGCATAAGCACACCTCCTAAACAAATCTTAGAAGCATCACAGTATACCATGAAAGGCTCTCCTGGATTAGGTAACATCAAAATCGGAGCTGACGTCAATCTCTTCTTCAATTCTGTAAAACTTTCTTCACAATGAACATCCCATACAAAAGCTCCACCTTTGCAAGTCAACTTAGTCAACGGAAGTGCCAACTTAGAAAAACCTTCGATAAACCTCCTATAGTAACCAGTTAATCCCCAAAAGCTCCTAATCTCAGTAGCTGACTTCAGAGTTTCCCATTGCAACACAACATCAATCTTTGATGGATCTACAGCAATGCCAGTACCTGAGATCAAATGACCAAGAAAATTGACCTCCTTTAACCAGAATTTACACTTGGACAGCTTTGCATACAACTTCTTCTCTTTCAAAACTTGCAATACTACTCTTAAGTGTTCTGCATGTTCTTCTTCTGACAGAATAAATCAAAATATCATCAATGAACACCACCACTAACCGATCAAAATAAGTATTAAAAATACGGTTCATGTATTCCATGAATACTCCTGGCGCATTAGTAACACCAAAAGGCATCACTGAATACTCATAATGTCCATAACATGTTCTGAAATCCGTCTTCTGGATATCTTCATCCTTCACTTTAATCTGATGGTATCCCGACCTCAAATCAATCTTGTTGAACACCCGAGCATCCACCAATTGATCCATTAAGTCATCTATTCTTGGAAGCGGATACTTGTTCTTAATTGTCACTTTATTCAATTGTCTATAATCAACACAAAGCCTCATACTTCCATCTTTCTTCTTTACTAACAACACTCGAGCTCCCCACGGCGATACACTTGGTCTTACAAACCACTTTTGAAGTAACTCTTCCAATTGCTTCTTTAACTCTGACAATTTGGATGCAGACATCCTGTATGGTGCCATAGACACAGGTCTGGTACCAGGTACAAGATCAATCGCAAATTCAACTTCCCTCTCCAGCGGTACATCAAGAATCTCATCGAGGAAAACTTCAGGAAATTCACACACCACCTGCAATTCCTCAATTATAGCTTGAGTCTCTACAGATAGTGACGCCATCAACGAGAACATATGTGCTTCTTCTTACATTAACTTCCTCAACTGTCTAGCAGAAAATAGACTATATTCCTCTTCTTCAGGAGTAGAAAACCTCACAGACTTGTCATAACAGTTAATATGAACACAGTTATGCCCTAACCAGTTCATACCCAAAATCACATCCAACCCTCTTAAAGGCAAACAAACCAAATCAATAGCAAAGTCTCTATCGAAAATCGACCGAGGACACTTTAAGCAAACAAAATAAGTAGTCATCGACCCCTTGGCTGGAGTGTCAATGACCATTTCTACATTCATAGACGACAACATAAGACCCAATCTTTCAACACAATCAGCAGCAATAAAACAATGAGTAGCACCGGTATCAATAATAGTAATTAAAGTAGTACTATTAATGAAACATGTACCTCTTATAAGTCTGTCCTCAGCAGTTGTCTGATCCTCAACCAAAGCGAACACTTTGCCACTTGTCTGCACCCTCTTTGGTTTCTGATACTGACTACCAATGTGCCCTTCTTCACTACAATTGAAACAAATCACATCCTTATGCTTGCACTCAGATATAACATGTCCGTTCTTACCATAACGGAAACACCTCTTTACCTCAACAGTATACACATCACTCTTATGCCCAGGTTTTCCATATTTAAAAAAAACCACACCAGCAGGAGCATCTCCCCCACTAGTCCTCTGACCCTGAGCAGCTTTCTGTTTACCTTTACCAACTGGGGTATCATAAGGCTTACCATGATTCTGTTGGTACTTACCCCTCTTCTCACTGATAATCTTGTAATGAGCATTATTATCCTCTTCATTAATCCTACAAATATCAATCAAATCGGAAAAGACACAGATCTTCTAGTATCCAACTGCCTTCTTGATCTCTGGGCGCAACCCGTTTTCAAACTTGATACACTTCGAAAACTCAGCATCTGCCTCAGCGTAGTGCGAATAAAACTTAGCCAACTCAGCAAACTTTGCATCATACTCAACAACTGACATATTCCCTTGCTTCGGCTCAAGGAACTCAAATTCCTTCTTACCACAAACATCTTCAGGAAAGTACTTCCTCAAAAATTCCCTACGGAACACAGCCCAAGTGACATTTTCACCTGCAGCTTCCAATCTATGACAAGTCTCTAGCCACCAGCCATCAGTTTCGACTGCTAGCTTATGTGTACCATATCGTACCTTCTGTGTTGGGGTGCAGTCCACCACATAGAAGGTTCTCTCAATCTCTTTCAACCAATCCAATGCTCCGTCAGGACCATACTTTCCCTTGAAGGTAGGCGGATTCTCTCTCTGGAAAGTCGCCAAACTACGAGATCCATTATTCTCGTCAGCATTCAGCTGATTCTCCCTCGCATGTGCCATTGCTTCTAAAGCAGCAGCAAGTGCAACATCATTCCTTCCATCCATCTCAACTTATCACTACAACATAAACAACGGTTAGAAGTCAAATTAATAATACTCTATTGTTAGATAACTACGACTCGACAACTTGGTCGGACAGACCAACCTTTGCTCTGATACCAACTTTGTAACACCCCAATTCTACCCGACAATTATAATGTAAATCAGAGTTATAAAATTCATACAACTGAATCAGGATGCCATAAATTCAACTTAAAAACAAATTGCATTCAACATGGATACATAACACTTTAAAACTTCGGATGAACCGTCAGCATAATAATTCAATCTCTTAATCCAACAACTTAAGCATCTACGCAGCGGAATCATAATAACATCTTTTTCTATTGTTACAGCAACTTCAAAATAACGCATACTTAGCAACAATCAAATTAAAGTTCAACAACTGAAATAATCAATAATTAAAAGCAACAAGTGTTCATCCCCCCGAGTGTTACGTATTAGAGCAATGACACTGACTCGAACTACTGAAGGTAAACCACCTTCACTCTGGATTACCTTCACGTTACCAACATAAGGGTAACATTCAAACATAAGGGGTGAGATATCTAACAATATAATAAAACGTATGATAAATAATATATTAAATTAAATCACATAACATCACCACTTATCATCTTATAAACAACAATAATCGCAACAGAATACTAACAATATACACATTTACCGCATCAATACATAACTTCTTTATGAAACCATAAAATGCGACTCAATACTATGAAAATGCATGTGGTACCATTGAAGCAGAACTCCCATATCAAATAATTGCCAATAAATAGAGGAATTCAACAAGGCATAAGCCTTCATCTTAATATTCGCCAATACATGCCATATTAAAGAGCATCATCTCCATCTTGAAATGCAGTGTATGCGACAGAATCATGAATGTAATAACAACAACCATAATTAACAACATCTCAACACAACATCATCATTGGCCAGAAGCCTACATCTTAATAGCTGCCAATTATTAGAGGCATCTCAACATCATTCATCAATCATCATTCATCGCATAATTCATCAATATAATTTATCGCATAATTCATAAACATAATTTCATCAATGTAATTCACCAACATAATTTTACAGCAACTCAGCCACAACAATATTACAACGACAAATCGACAATCCTTCAACGTGGGCCATAGGCCTTCAAAATGATAATGCCTATAATTAATTAATCATCTAAGGCTTATCTCTAATTACCGAACCTCTACATATTATTATTCTGTAATACTACATCATTATCATCATTAATCTTACTGTCATGAACCAAACAATAATCTATAATCGTCTTACCCTCATCATTCTTCACAAAATCATCATAGCGATTTACGTGGGAAATTAACTCTAATCCTAATTTGGGCTAACATGTTGCATGAGTCGACCTGTAATCCCTTTGTATCGACTCATACTGAGTCTGCAACACTGCATGTGTCGATGTATAGTCATATGTATCGACTCATCCTGAGTCTACGAGCCTGCATGTATCGACACATGACTTCTTCGTATCGACTCATCCTGTGTCCAGAAACCCGCATGTATCGACGCATGGCCTTTGAGGTCGACGCATATGTTCTGTCATGAATATTTTCTGCGATTTCACTGTGTTTTCACTATGGTTTCCTTGCCTTAGGTCTTAAAAACATCCTCTAATCATAGGTAATCATCAATTATAATAATCCTATGTTTCTACATTAATTATACAACATTAGGGCATCAATATTCATCTTTAAATCATTGATCTTCATCATATAACAATATATACATTCAAATCACAAACAAGACAACTTTTCACATCTAATCCCACATACTACTCATCATAAATCTGATTATAGAGTCAGAACCCCACCCTTACCTTGGATTGAAGGTTGCTCTATAACTTTTTCAATTGAATTTTCGTTCTGCCTTTTTTCCTTCTTTTCTGCAACTTTCACGTTCTCTTCTTCTAACCCTTATTTCCTTCCTCTTCTTACTACTTCTTCTTTTTACTTATTATTTCTAAAAACTAATATAATAACCCTATAATTCTTATTATGCTTTAATGGGCTTAAGACTCCTACACCCCCCTTTTACTACTTCTATTCTTTAAACAAGTCCACATCAAATAATACTATTATTCTAATATTATTCCACAACCTAATAGAATAAATAAATCCAATAACAACAACACATCAACTATCATCATAACACAACTTCACAAATAATCCAAAAGTAATTTAATTAAATAATTAACTAAATTACGGGTGTTATAACTCTCCCCCACTTAGAATATTTTCGTCCTCGAAAATTTACCTTAATCAAACAACTCAGGATAGGAGTCCCGCATCTTGCTCTCCAACTCCCAAGTCATGCTTTCTCTAGCAGCTCCTAGCCAAACCACTTTAACCAAAGCAATCTCTTTTCCCCTCAGAATCTTTATTTCATGATCCGTGATCCGTACAGACATCGTCTCTACTGTAAGGTTATCCCTTACTTGCACATCATCCATATGAATCACATGAGATGGATCTGAAATATACTTCCGAAGTTTTGACACATGAAACACATCATGCAAATTCGAATGAATTGGGGGTAAAGCCACTCTATAAGCAACATTCCCCACTCTCTCTGAAATCTAATATGGTCCAATAAAACAAGAAGTGAGGTTCTTAGACTTTAATGCTCGCCCAACACTAGTAACAGGTGTAACTCTCAAAAACACATGGTCACCCGCTTGAAATTCTAAGTATTTCCTTCGCTTGTCATGATAACTCTTTTGTCTACTTTGGGAAGCTTTCATCTTTTCTCGAATCAACTTCACCTTCTTAGTAGTCTCACGAACAAGTTCATGTCCAAGTACTACACTTTCACCAGATTCATGCCAACATAAAGGAGTTCTACATCTTCGACCATATAACGCTTCAAAAGGTGCCATCCCAATACTGAAATGGTAACTGTTATTATAAGTGAACTATATCAACAGAAGGTAAGTATCCCACGAACCTTCCTGCTCAAGAACACATGCCCTCAGCAAATCTTCCAATGATTGAATAGTCTGTTCAGTCTGACCATCTATCTGAGGATGATACGCCGAACTCAACCTCAACTTAGAACCCAACGCTTCTTGCAAACTCTTCCAAAAATCAGAAGTAAATCTTGGATCTCTATCTGACATGATGCACAAAGGAACACCATGCAGCTTCACAACCACACTTGTGTAAATCTCAACCAAATTCGACACTGGAAAACTGATGTTAATAGGAATAAAATGAGCCGACTTTGTCAGGTATTAGGTAATCCCGTCACAAAGTCCATCGAAACGCTATCCCATTTCCATTCTGGAACTTCTAACGGTTGCATCAACCCTGCAGGATTCTGATGTTCAACTTTCGACTTCTGAAAAGTCAAACATGCATACACAAACCGAGCCACATCACTCTTCATTCCAGGCCACCAAAACAAACCTTTCAAATCTTGATACATCTTTGTAGCTCCTGGACGAATACTTAACTTACTTATATGACTCTCTTCAAGTATCACTTTCTTCATCTCAGCATCATCAGGAATACAAATCCAGTTACGAAATCTCAACACACCTTACGCATCTATCTTAAAATCATTATTCTCAGACTGATTGATCCCAACCATCGAATCTACCAGTTTCACATCCAACTTCTGAGCTTTTTTGATACTGTCTAGAAATTCATTATTAATCTTAAACATACCTAACATAACACTCCGTGGTGTCACATTGAAGGGTGAGAAAACACTTATAAGGGGGGTTGAATAAGTTTTTCCTTTTTCTTTTTCTTTCTAGGTCAACAATTATGGAAAGACACTGTTATTTTTATCCTGGTTCGTTTAAACTCAAACTACTCCAGTCCACCTGCCAAGGTGATTTCGCCTTTCTCAACAAGGACTTAATTCACTATAATCAAACAGATTACAATCACACAACCAAACTGTTGTGACTAACAATACAAAGCACAAGTAAACTTACAAGTGACTAACACCACTAAGACTCAAACTAGTCCTAGCCTTTCTTGAGAAATCTGACCAAGCTTGGTCTCTCAAGGAACAAATACAAGAATTAAATCTTTACAATAGTGAAACAAATTGCTTCTTAGAAAGCTATATCATAAACTGTGATTTATCACTAAGATAAGTTTTGCACTTGAGAAAATCAAAGTGTTTATACGAAAATAATTTGTGAGCAGCAGAATAATTTTCACGTAAGATGTTTTTTTCTTGGTGTTGATAGTTGGCTTGCAATAAATGATCTTCTATTTATAGCATGAGGAAAACGACCGTTACTGCCTTCAAAAGTGAGGAGCAATTAATGTTTGCGTGTTAGCTTGCATTATTGTTTTTTCCAATGAACTAGCATAGAGACACTTGAGTGCTTTAGTCGTCTTTGCATTAAATGAACAAATGGCACTGTCAGAGCTTGTTTTCTGAAACTTGACAAGATTGTTTGCTTCTTTAATCTTTCAGAACTTTCTTCAGATCTTGCTTCAGAATTTGCTTGCAAATAACTTCTCATCAGAGCTTGCTTGCAAAATACTTCTGAACAGAGTTTGCATGGAAACTTGCTAAGATTAGAGGATGCCTTAAATGCTTCTTATCAGAGCCAGAATCAGAAATTGCGCTAAATAAATAGTTCTTTCATCAAGGAACTTCTTCATTTTTATTCAGCTCAGCACGTAAAATGATTTTCACCTTAGAAAATACTTCAGTCAGAACATTATCTGAAACAAAGAAATATGCTCATAAGAGTATCAATTATACAAAGTATATTTTATTTTTATCATCAAAACTCTGAGATATGATCAGAACCAAACTTGTTCTAACAATCTCCCCCTTTTTGATGATGACAAAAATATTCAGATTTTGAAAAAAAAAATTGAACAAGAGATAAGAATCTACCCCTGAAATAAATATTTCCTTTGAAAAAAAATAGATGTATAAGAAAAAATTCCTGAGATTTTTCTTCAGAGCTTTGAGATTTTTCTTTTAGGATTTCTTCAGCAAGTCTTTTAAAGATGATGTTCAGATGATTAAACTTCCATAGTTTAGTGATACTTGCAAAATTCTTTAAACAGAGAAAGAAATCTTTGTATTTTATTAGTAATGTTTGAGACTTAGTCCCATAACTGTTAATCAAAGATTAGATCAAAATACTCATTTTCTCCCCCTTTTTGTCATAATCAAAAAGTAAAAAAAAATTAAAGAGCGTAAAAGGTTTTTATAAAAAGATTCAGAGGTACAAAACAAAACAAAAAACTAGAAACAGATTGACACTTAAGATTTTCTAGAAACAAGAGACAAAAGAAGATTCTTGATTTCAAATGAAGATTCCTCTTGCTTCATCATCCAGTTTCTGTTTTCCTTGTTTGTCTCATCCTGCTTGTACAAGCGCTCATGAATAGCTTCATTTTCCTTCTTAAGCTCATTCAGAGTATCCATAACCAGTGAAGTAGGAGTAGAAGATGAAGTAGCTTCAACAGATATAACCTTTGGTGTAGAAGCAACTGAGTAAGAATGAACAACATTTGAGAGAAGAGTGCCCAGATCAACCATAAAAGTTGGCACACCTTCTAGTGGAGCTTTAGCAGAAGGTTGATTAAACAAAATTATTGCCAGAGGATTTGAATCTTCAGAGGCATCTTCAGACTCATCTTCTGAAATGTCCATTTGATCAGCAGGAGCATTGGCAATCAACAGAGTAGACTTCTTGTCCCAAGTATCAACAACTTCTGATTGTAAGGCATGCAGATGTTTGGAGAAATTCTCAAGCACATGAGAATGACACATGTCTTGAAATTTCAGTGATTCATCATCTAATGGTTGTCTGAACGTTTCCCACAGAAGATCTGTTGTTGTTGGGTTCACGTTGCTGGTGCAGTCAGCCTTCAGCAGGTCTATCCAAGCTTGTACTTCTATTATAAAATTCTGAAAACATACATTTACATCTGGCTGGACAGGTTTGGGAACAACCTTTTTGTAGGTTTTATTTTTCAGAAATTGTAGGGATTCAAAATCAACTACAGTTTTCAAAAAGTCAGTTGGTTCAGGAGTTTCTAATTGTTTAGGTGTTTCTGTTTGGTCAGGATTTTCAGATGGTTCAGGTGTTGCTGATGGTTCAAGAGTTTCAGATGGTTCATAAGATGGATTGAGGGTATGTTCTGGAGATTGAGGAGGTGAAAGCGTTGGTGAGTTAGGTGTTGGAAGTTCTGGAGATATGGGTGGTGTGACGTTAGGAGAAATGATGATGGTGTTTTCATCAGAGGGGGTAGGATTTTGTGGTTGAGTTCTGTTCAGAGAAAAGATATTCTCAAAGGGTAGGGTGAAAGGTGGCTTTTGCATGGCCAGAGGTACGTTTATTCTAGGTATTCTCCAAGAGCCATCATACCATTCAGAAGGTCTTGGTGATAAAGGTCTGGGAGGTGTTTGAGAAAAGTTTTCAGCAGGGTTATTTTGTGAGATATGTGTTTGAGATGGTTGTGTTTGGGTTTCAAGAGAGTCATCAGAGTTAAAATCGCTTAAGTCTGATAAAACTTGATTTATTAGAGGGTTTGTAGAAAGAGGTTCAGAGGGAATGGTTAAATCTATGTCTACATCTATGTCACCTAATGTTTGAGGTTCAACAGATGTAGATATATGTACAAAATCATAAACAGAAATAGTCTCAGAAGGTGTACCTAATTTCTTCTTCTTCTGGGGTCTAGCAGAGGGTCCTTCAACTGCTTTCCTTTTCATTGGCTGCTGGAAGACAACATCTGTAGCTGCTTCATTTCTACCTTGAAGCCAGGCAGTATCAATTGGAGTTTCACTTTATTTGCAAATTGCAATTTAATGCAGAATGGTACGAGGGTGATCTTCTGATTTCTTCTTCTTCTTCTTCTTCTTCTGGGGTCTAGCAGAGGATCCTTCAACTTCTTTCCTTTTCATTGGCTGTGTCCAGAGGTGATCAAACAGAAGGTAGGGTAAATCAATCTTTACATTCGTTCACAGACAGAACAAAAGGTATTGCTGGTCATCATATATATAGTCAGGAGAACTTGTTTCCTTTCTATGATGAATGCAACCATGGATGATTCTAGCCCAGATCTTGTACTGATTCTACAAGTCTCTAACTTTTGTTGAATCTTACCCGGTTGTAAAAATTTCAGCATGAACTCTTGACATATCCGTTCTACCATTTGTGATTCCAGTGACTCCACTGCCTTCAAAACCCAGTAACCTCCTGAGGAGATTTTCAGTGATTGAAATTTCCTTACCCATTACAAACGAGAGAATAACCTTTGGAGATGCAATGGCGTGAATCCAAAATTCCTTTACAAGATATGGAAATACAGGGCCAACAAGACGATCAAAGTAATTTCCCCATCCTTGAAATTCCACTGCAGAAAGAAGGTCAAACCCATTTGCCTTTAGGTTTTCAAAGTCCACCATCAATTCACTGATTACTTTTAAACTGCCAATAGGAATAAGAGTGGTTCTTTCAGGGATGATGTATTGTTCAGCTTGAGTGCTTCCGGAAGGAGTAGAAGATGAATCCATTAGTGCACTTAGGTTGAGATGAAAGAAAATGGGTTACAGAAAATACACAAAGACTGTTTTTGAAATTTGAAAGAGAAGGTAAAAAGAGAGAAAGGGGTTTTACAAAAGTATTTATAGGTAAAATTTTGAGAAAAAAAGGGTTTTGAAATAAAACTGTAGAAATAATTAAAGACAAAAAAAAAAATTAATCATTACTAGCATTTAATGGCATTGATAATGAGGGGAAAGCGTGAGATTTTGAACAAATCATAACAGTTACCTAGGAACGGCGTCAATAGCATAGCACGCGTGACCTTTCAGAATTACAACACATGTTCATCTTCTGAAGGTTGCATGAGACAACTGTTTGATATAATGAACTGCTGAACTCTACATGTAATGAAATGTTAGAACATTTCAAAACTTTATCTATAGTTTCTGATGTAACTTCTCTTCTAACTTATGAAGAGTTGTTAATCAGAACATTCATTTCAGAACATTCTGAAAGCAATTACAGAAGATAAATACAATTTCATTCAGGACAAAATTCCATACTAATATTTTTCAGAATGAATTTAAATCTATCTTCAGAAAGGGGTTTGATAAAAATATCAGCCCATTGATGGTCTGTGTTTACAAAGTTTAAATTTAAAATTCCTTTCTGAATGTAGTCCCGTATAAAATGATATTTAATTTCTATGTGTTTTGCTTTAGAATGCAAAATGAGATTTTTAGAAAGACAAATTGCAGAGGTATTGTCAAAGAAGATAGGAATCTTACTTTCATAGAGATTAAAATCTTCTAGCTGACTTTTCATCCAGATCATCTAAGAGCTACATCCAGCAGCAGATGTATACTCAGCTTCTGTTGTTGAAAGTGTAATGGTAGCTTTCTTCTTGTTGTACCACAAGATAAGGTTGTCACCCAGAAACTGAAAGCTTCCAGAGGTGCTCTTTCGTTCAATTCTATCTCCAACAAAGTCAGCATCACAATAACCTACTAGTCTGAATTCTTTTGATCTTCTGTAACACAGACCCAGATTAGTAGTACCTTTCAGATACCTCAGAATTCGCTTAACAGCAGTTAAGTGAGATTCTCTAGGATCTGATTGGAATCTAGCACATAAACATACGTTGAATAATATATAAGGTCTGGATGCAGTCAGATAGAGAAGGGATCCAATCATACCTCTGTAGAGTTTCTGATCTACCTTCATACTTACCTCATCTTTTCCCAGAATGCATGTAGGATGCATTGGTGTCTTTGCATCTTTACTTTCAGTCATCTGGAATTTCTTCAGAAGTTCTTTAACATACTCCGTCTGATGTATGTAAGTACCTTCTGGAGTCTAGTTTATTTGTATTCCCAGAAAGAACTTTAATTCTCCCATCATGCTCATCTCAAATTCAGCCTCCATAGTCTCAGCAAATTCTGGCGACTGGGGAAAAGGTTTCATTATAATCAATTCCTTCTTGTTGACTATAACCTTGTGCAACCAATCTTGCTTTGTTTCTGACCACCTCTCCTTGCTCATTTAATTTGTTTCTGAATACCCATTTAGTTCCCATAATATTGAATCCTTTAGGTCTTGGAACTAGATCCCACACATCGTTTCTAGAAAATTGATTGAGTTCATCTTGCATAGCTAGGATCCAATCATTGTCTTCCAAAGCTTCATCAATAGAGGTTGGCTCAATCAGAGATACCAATCCAAATAATGATTCTTCATTGATTCTGAGGGAGGATCTTGTTCTGCTGGGATCTTCTTTCTTTCCAATAATCACGTCTTCTTTATGAGCTGAAGAGATTCTGGGAAACCTTTTCTGAGAGGGTTGTTCAGAGATTCTGAGATTATCCAAAGCATTATCAAGAGAAGGATCTTCTGAGTTATCCTTTGCTTCTGACTTTTCAGAGTTTGAGAGATGATCTTCTATACCTATAGAAATATCAATCTGCTTTGGTTGTTGCTGGCCAAGCTTATCATCAAACCTGACTTTGATTGATTCTTCAACAATCAGAGTTTCTGTGTTGTATACTCTATAGCCTTTTGAGCATTCAGAATATCCAAGCAGAAAACACTTTTGTGCCTTAGAATCAAACTTGTTCAAATTATCTTTAGTATTCAGAATATAGCAAGTACATCCAAAAGGATGAAAATATGAAATGTTGGGTTTTCTGTTTTTCCATAATTCATAGGGAGTCTTTTCAAGAATAGGTCTTATAGAGATTCTATTCTGAATATAACATGTTGTGTTCACTGCTTCTGCCCAGAAGTGCTTAGCCATATTTGTTTCATTAATCATGGTTCTGGCCATTTCTTGTAAAGTTCTATTCTTTCGTTCTACATCTCCATTTTGTTGGGGAGTTCTAGGACAAGAGAAATTAAGAACAATACCATTTTCTTTAAAATATTTTTCAAAATAATGGTTTTCAAATTCTCCTCCATGATCACTTCTAACTTTTATAATTCTAAAATCTTTTTCATTTTGCACTTGGTTACAGAAGTCAACGAACACAGAATGTGACTCATCCTTGTGTTTTAAAAACTTAACCCATGTCTATCTGCTGTAGTCATCAACAATGACCAATCCATACGTCTTGCCTCTGATGGATGCAGTTTTAACTGGCCCAAACAGATCAATGTGAAGTAGTTCTAATGGCCTAGAGGAAGAAACAACATTTTTTGATTTAAAAGAAGGTTTTGAAAATTTTCCTTTTTGACATGCTTCACACATAGCTTCTGAGTTGAACTTCAGATTGGGAAGTCCTCTGACTAAATTCAGTTTATTTATTTGAGAGATTTTTCTCATGCTGACATGTCCCAATCTTCTGTGCCACACCCATTGCTCATCACTAACAGACAAAAGGCATTTTACATTCTGAGTTTTAAGATCTGACAAATCAATTTTATAGATGTTGTTCTTTCTCTTTCCAAAAAAAGAGGTCTGTTCCATCTTTTTGACTAACAACTCTACATGAATTTTGATTAAAGATAATGCCATAACCGTTGTCACTTAATTGACTTATGGACAGCAAGTTATGTGCTAATCCTTATACTAACAGAACATTAGAGATAGAAGGAAGGTTACCGTTTCTTATGGTTCCAGAACCAATAATCTTTCCTTTCTGATTTCCTCCAAATTTGACATCTCCTCCAGATTTAAATTCCAGGTTTTGGAACATAGACTTTCTTCCCGTCATGTGTCGTGAGAATCCAGAGTCCAGGTACCATGACTGGTGTTTCAGCTGAGCTGTTAAGGACATCAGCAACATATATTATTTTCTCCTTAGGTACCCATATCTTTTTGGGTCCTTTTTGGTTAGAGTTTCTAAAGTTCTGTTTGAACTTTGGATTAGCATAAAAAATTTCAGACTGAGATGTGTATTTAATATCATGTGTGTGCCCAAAACTAAATTGTTTTTTCAGAGGTTTATATGTGAAAGCTATCTTAACAACAGGTTTTGGTATATATGTTTCCTTCCCTTTGGGAGTTTCATATCCAATTCCTCTTCTGTTGTTTCCACTAACTCCATAGATCATTGAAGCCATTTTGCTTCTATCTATGCTTTTAGCAAGAAAAGTTTGAAAACTAGAGTCATATTCTTTAAGAATATCTCTTGAACTGGACGCAGAATCTGAAATAGAATTTTTTTGAACTTTTTGAATTTCCTCTTTGAGTTTAAAATTATTTTCTTTGAGTTCAAAGTTTTCTGTTTCAAGTTTCTCAAGATCAGATGCAAGACTCTTTTTGAGTTTCTTGTATTTGATTTTGAGTTGACTGTAGTTTTCAAGAAGTTCTGATAAACTTTCTGCAAGTTCAGCTCTAGTAAATTTAGAGAATACCTCTTTTGGTTCTGACTCACAGTCTGAGTCATCTGCTATGGTAGCCATAAGAGCTAGGTTGGCGTTCTCATCTTCTGAGTCAGATTCATCTTCAGAAGATTCTGAATCGTCCCAAGTGGCCATCATGCCTTTCTTTCTACCAAACATTTTCTTTGGTCTTTCTCTTTGTAGTTTTGGACAATCACTCTTGTAGTGTCCTGGTTCTTTACATTCATAGAATATTATATCTCCTCTATTTGACTTCTTATGTCCAGAAGATTCTGGTTTATCTTCTGACCTCTTATAGTTCCTGAACTTCTTCTGTATGTGCTTCCACATCTGGTTGATCCTTCTGGAGAGAAAGGATAGTTCATCTTCTTCTGATGCAGATTCTTCAAAGTTTCCTTCTTCTGCCTGAAAAGCGTTAGTTTCACATTTTTAATAGATTTAAGGGCAACAGACTTACCTTTCTTATGAGGCTCGTGTTCATCAAGTTCTATCTCATGACTTCTTAAAGCGCTGATGAGTTCTTCAAGAGACACATTGTTCAAATCTTTTGACACTTTGAATGAAGTAACCATAGGTGCCAATCTTCTGGGTAAACTTCTGATAATCTTCTTAACGTGGTCTTCCTTGGTGTATCCTTTGTTCAAAACCCTCTGGCCAGCGATCAGAGTTTGGAACCTTGAGAATATAGCTTCTATATATTCACTTTCTTCCATTTTGAAGGCTTCATAATTCTGGATGAGAGCCAAAGCTTTAGTCTCTTTTACTTGAGCATTTCCTTCATGAGTCATTTTGAGAGACTCAAACATGTCATGTGTTGTATCTCTATTTGTGATCTTCTCATACTCCATTTTAGAGATAGCGTTTAGAAAGATATTTCTAGCTCTGTGGTGATTTTTGAAATCTTCTTTTTGTTGTCTATCCATATTCTTTCTATCAATCTTGTTTCCTTCAGAGTCTATAGGATGTGTGTAACCATCTAAGACCATATCCCATAAATCAGCATCATGACCTAGAAAGAAACTTTCTAGTCTATCTTTCCAATATTAAAAATCTTCTCCATAAAACACAGGAGGTTTGGTGTAGTTATTGTTGTTTTGTTCAGTTGCCATAGTGTTTTCCTTCTGGATCTTTTTCTGACACTGTTAAGTGTTTGCGCTCAGAGTCAAGCTCCAATAACAATTGAAGGGTGAGAAAACTTAGAAGGGGGGTTGAATAAGTTTTTCCTTTTTTCTTTTTCTTACTAGCTCAACAATTATGGAAAGACACAGTTATTTTTATCCTGGTTCGTTCGAACTCAAACTACTCCAGTCCACCCACCAAGGTGATTTCGCCTTTCTCAACAAGGACTTAATTCACTATAGTCAAACAGATTACAATCACACAACCAAATTGTTGTGACTAACAATACAAAGCATAAGTAAACTTACAAGTGACTAACACCACTAAGACTCAAACTAGTCCTAGCCTTCTTGAGAAATCTGACCAAGCTTGGTCTCTCAAGGAACAAATACAAGAATTAAATCTTTACAATAGTGGAATAAATTGTTTCTTATAAAGCTATATCACAAACTGTGATTTATCACTAAGATAAGTTTTGCACTTGAGAAAATCATAGTGTTTGTAAGAAAATAATTTGTGAGCAGCAAAATAATTTTCACGTAAGATGTTTTTTTCTTGGTCTTGGTAGTTGGCTTGCAATACATGATCTTCTATTTATAGCATGAGGAAAATGACTGTTACTGCCTTCAAAAGTGAGGAGCAATTAATGTTTGCGTGTTAGCTTGCATTATTGTTTTTTCCAATGAACTAGCATAGACACACTTGAGTGCTTTAGCCGTCTTTGCATTAAATAAACAAACGGCACTGTCAGAGCTTGTTTTCTGAAACTTGACAATACTGTTTTCTTCTTTAATCTTACTGAACTTGCTTCAGATCTTGCTTCAGAATTTTCTTGCAAATAACTTCTCATCAGAGCTTGCTTGCAAAATACTTCTGAACAAAGTTTGCATGGAAACTTGCTAAGATTAGAGGATGCCTTAAATGCTTCTTATCAGAGCCAGCATCAGAACTTGCACTAAATAAATAGTTCTTTCATCAAGGAACTTCTTCATTTTTATTCAGCTCAGCACGTAAAATCATTTTCACCTTAGAAAACACTTCAGTCAGAACATTATCTGAAACAAAGAAATATGCTCATAAGAGTATCAATTATACAAAGTATATTTTATTGTTATCATCAAAACTCTGAGAGATGATCAGAATCAAACTTGTTCTAACAAGCTCGCAAACTAAGATCATATCTCTAAACTGTTCAATTAATTCCAACTCTTTAACAATCATTGCCAACATATGTAAAGTCTTTCGACTCAACGCATCAGCTACCACATTCACTTTTCCTGGATGATAATTCAAACCGAAATCATAATCCTTTAACAATTCCAACCATCTTCGTTGCCTCATATTCAGCTCCTTCTGACCGAATAAATACTTTAATCTCTTATGGTCACTAAACACTTCAAATCTAGAACCATAAAGATAATGCCTCCAAATGTTCAACATAAAAACAACTGCAGCAAGATGTAAATCATGCGTAGGATAGTTCTTCTCATGAGTCCTCGACTTCCTTGACGCATAAGTAACTACCTTATCGTTATGCATAAGCACACCTCCTAAACCTATTTTAGAAGCATCACGGTATACCATGAAAGGCTCTTCTGGATTAGGTAACGTCAAAATCAGAGCTGACGTCAATCTCTTCTTCAATTCTGTAAAACATTCTTCGCACTGAACATCCCATACAAAAGCTCTACCTTTACAAGTCAACTTAGTCAACGAAACTGCCAACTTAGAAAAACCTTCGATAAACCTCCTATAGTAACCAGCTAATCCCAAAAAGCTCCTAATCTTAGTAGATAACTTCAAAGTTTCCCATTGTAACACAACATCAACCTTTGATGGATCTACAACAATTCCACTACCTGAGATCACATGACCAAGAAAACTAACCTCCTTTAACCAGAACTCACACTTGGACAGCTTTGCATACAACTTCTTCTCTTTCAAAACATGCAATACTGCTCTTAAGTGTTTTGTATGCTCTTCTTCTTACTTAGAGTAAATCAAAATATCATCAATAACCACCACCACTAACCGATCCAAATAAGTATAAAAAATACGGTTCATGTATTCCATGAATACTCTCGGTGCATTAGTAACACCGAAAGGCATCACTGAATACTCATAATGTCCATAACGCATTCTGAAAGCCGTCTTCTGAATATCTTCATCCTTCACTTTAATCTGATGGTAACCCGACCTCAAATGAATCTTGCTGAACACCCTAGTATCCACCAATTGATCCATTAAGTCATGTATTCTTGGAAGCGGATACTTGTTCTTAATTCTCACTTTATTCAATTGTCTATAATCAACACAAAGCCTCATACTCTCATCTTTCTTCTTTACTAACAACACTAGAGTTCCCCACGGCGATACACTTGGTCTTAGAAACCTCTTTTCAAGTAACTCTTCCAATTTCTTATTTAAATCTGACAATTCAGATGCAGACATCCTGTATGGTGCCATAGACACAGGTCTGGTACCAGGTACAAGATCAATCGCAAACTCAACTTCCCTCTCCAGCGGTACATCAGGAATCTCGTCGGGGAAAACTTCAGGAAATTCACACACCACCTGCAATTCCTCAATTACAGCTTGAGTCTCTAAAGATAGCGACGCCATCAATGAGAACATATGTGCTTCTTCTTGCATTAACTTCCTCAACTGTCTAGCAGACAACAAACTATCTTCCTCTTCTTCAGGAGTAGAAAACCTCACAGACTTGTCATAACAGTTAATATGAACACAATTATACTCTAACCAGTTCATACCCAAAATCACATCCAACTCTCTTAAAGGAAAACAAACCAAATCAACAGCAAAGTCTCTATCGAAAATTGACAGAGGAAACTTTAAGCACACAAAATTAGTAGTCACCGACCCCTTGGCTGGAGTGTCGACAACCATTTCTCCATTCATAGAAGACAACATAAGACCCAATCTTTCAACACAATCAGCAGTAATAAAGCAATGAGTAGCACCGGTATCAATAATAGTAATTAAAGGAGTACTATTAATGAAACATGTACCTCTTATAAGTCTATCCTCAGCAGCTATCTGATCCTCAACCAAAGCTAACACTTTGCCACTTGTCTGCACCCTCTTTGGTTTCTGACACTGACTACCAATGTACCCTTCTTCACTACAATTGAAACAGATCACATCCTTATGCTTACACTCTGATACAACATGTTCATTCTTACCACAACGAAAACACCTCTTTACCTCAGCAGTACACACATTACTTTTATGCCCAGGTTTTCCACATTTAAAACAAAACACACCAACAGGAGCGTCTCCCCCACTAGTCCTCTGACCCTGTGCAGCTTTCTGTTTACCTTTACCAGCTGGGGTATCATAAGGCTTACCACGCTTCTATTGGTACTTACCCCTCTTCTCACTGATAATCTTGTAATGAGCATTATTATTCTCTTCATAAATCCTGCAATTATCAATCAAATCAGAAAAGACATGGATCTTCTGGTATCTAACTTCCTTCTTAATCTTTGGGCGCAACCCATTTTCAAACTTGATACACTTCGAAAACTCAGCATCTGTCAGGATCATACTTTCCCTTGAAGGTAGGCAGATTCTCTCTCTGGAAAGTTGCCAAACTACGAGATCCAACATTCCTGTCAGCATTTGGCTGATTCTCCCTCGCATGTACCATTGCTTCTAAAGCAGCAGCAAGTGCAGCATCATTCCTTCCATCCATCTCAACTTATCACTACAACATAAACAACAGTTAGAACTCAAATTAACAATACTTGATTGTTAGACAACTACGACTCGACAACTTGGTCAGACAGACCAACCTTTTCTCTGATACCAACTTTGTAACACCCCAATTCTACTTGACAATTATAATGTAAATCAGAGTTATAAAATTCATACAACTGAATCAGGATGCCATAAATTCAACTTAAAAACACATTGCATTCAACGTGGATACATAACACTTTAAAACTTCGGATGAACCATCAGCATAATAATTCAATCTCTTAATCCAACAACTTAAGCATCTACGCAGCGGAATCATAATAACATCTTTTTCTATTGTTACAGCAACTTCAAAATAACACATACTTAGCAACAATCAAATTAAAGTTCAACAACTGAAATAATCAATAATTAAAAGCAACAAGTGTTCATCCCCCCGAGTGTTACGTATTAGAGCAATGACACTGACTCGAACTACTGAAGGTAAACCACCTTCACTCTGGATTACCTGCACATTACCAGCATAAGGGTAACATTCAAACAGAAGGGGTGAGATATCTAACAATATAATAAAACGTATGATAAATAATATATTAAATTAGATATTATAACATCACTACTTCTCATCTTATAAACAACAATAATCGTAACAGAATACTAACAATATACACATTTACCACATCAATAAATAATGTCTTTATGCAATCATAAAATGCGACTCAATACTATGCAAATGCATGTGGTACCATTGGAGCAGAACTCTCATCTCAAATAATTGCCAATAAATAGAGGCATCAACAAGGCATAAGCCTTCATCTTAATATTCGCCAATACAGGCCATCTTAACGAGCATCAGCTCCATCTTGAAATGCAATGTATGCGACACAATCATGAATGTAATAATAACAACCATAATTAACAATGTCTCAACATAACATCATCGTTGGCCAGGAGCCTACATCTTAATAGCTGCCAATTATTAGAGGCATCACAACATCATTCATCAATTATCATTCATCGCAAAATTCATCAATATAATTCATCGCATAATTCATCAACATAATTTCATTAATGTAATTCACCAACATAATTTTACAACAACTCAGCCACAATAATATTACAACGACAGATCGACAATCCTTCAACGTTGGCCATAGGCCTACAACATGATAATGCCTATAATTAATTAATCATCTATGGCTTATCTCTAATTACCGAACCCCTACATATTATTATTCTGTAATACTACATCATTATCATCATTAATCTTACTGTCATGAACCAAACAATAATCTATAATCGTCTTACCCTCATCATTCTTCACAAAATCATCATAGCTATTTACCCAGGAAACTAACTCTAATCCTAATTTGGGTACCAGGATTTTCTCTCCTTATCCTTCATTTTAATCCTTAAGAATGAAGTTTATCGCGTTAGCTATCTAACGCTTCGAACGACACCTCAAACGGAGTCCAGAAACTCAAGTTACAGCCTTTGGAAGAATTTGTTAAAAATCATACTACATGAGTCGACGCATAATGTCTTGAGTCGACGTGTACTGGTCTAACATGTTGAATGATTCGACGTGTAATCCCTTTGTATCGACTCATATTGAGTTTGCAACACTGCATGTGTCGATGCATGGTCCTATGTATCGACTCATCCTGAGTCTACGAACCTGCATGTATCGACGCATGGCTTCTTCGTATCGACTCATCCTGAGTCCAGAAACCCGTATGTATCGACGCATGGCCTTTGAGGTCGATGCATACTGTTCTGTCATGAATATTTTCTACAATTTCACTGCGTTTTCACTATGGTTTCCCTGCCTTAGGCCATAAAAACATCCTCTAATCATAGGTAATCATCAATTATAATAATCCTATGTTTCTACATCAATTATACATCATTAGGGCATCATTATTCATCTTTAAATCATTGATCTTCATCATACAACAACATATACATTCAAATCACAAACAAGACAACTTTTCACATCTAATCCCACATACTACTCATCATAAACCCTATTATAGAGTCAGAACCCCACCCTTACCTTGGATCGAAGGTTGCTCTATAACTTTTCCGATTGAATTTCTGTTCTGCCTCTTTTCCTTCTTTGCTGCAACTTTCACATTCTCTTCTTCTAACCCTTATTTCCTGCTCTTCTTACCGCTTCTTCTTTTTCCTTATTATTTCAAAAAACTAATAGAATAACCCTATAATTCTTATTATGCCTTAATGGGCTTAAGACTCCTACACCCCCCTTTTATTACTTCTATTCTTTAAACAAGCCCACATCAAATAATACTATTATTCTAATATTATTCCACAACCTAATAGAATAAATAGATCCAATAACAACAACACATCAACTATCATCATAACACAACTTCACAAATAATCCAAAAATAATTTAATTAAATAATTAATTAAATTACGGGCATTACATCTCCTCTGAAGAAGACGATAACCAGGATGAAGATGGTGGAAGCATCAAGAATAAAGGAAGCAACAACCAGGGATATGAGAATGTTCCTGAAGATGAAGACTATTCTGAAGAACAGTACCCTCTTGCATATGACAAATATAAGCAATTGGAAGACAGCCTTAAGGCTATGGAAATCCGGGAGGTGCCTGGGTTGGATTTTGGTGAACTAGGTCTGGTCACAGGGGTGATCATCCCACATAAGTCCAAGGTCTCTGTCTTTGATAAATATGATGGGGTCTGTTGTCCTAAACTCCATTTAATGTCATATGTTCGGAAGATAGAACCTCATACTGCTGACCGAAAATTATGGGTCCATTTCTTCCAAGAAAGTTTGTCTAGAACTCAACTGGAATGGTTCTATCAGCTAGAGGGGACCAACATTCATACATGGGAAGACTTGGATGCTACTTTCTATAAGCAATATCAATATAATATTGACCTGGCACCGACTTGAGTGCAACCACGGAATATGTCCATGGGCTCGAAAGAGGGATTCAAGGAATATGCACAAAAATGGAGGGATTAAGCTGGAAGGGTGCAACCTCCTTTGACTGATCGGGAAATGGTAGATATGTTCATGGGAACTCTGACAGGCCCGTTCTTTAATCTGTTGAAATAATTGAAAGCGGTATCAAGAGTGGGAAGATCCCAATGGCTACATCTTCTAATGTTGTGAAGAAGCCATTCAGTAGCAACAAAGATACCAATGTTGTCTATAGCCAGAGGGGGCGTAATAAAAGTGACCACCATCAATCTGTGTGAGCTATATTGATTTCTAATTTGGCGCCTGTTCAACAGCAACAACACGGTAATCGAAGAAGGCCAGACGCTACATTGAGGCAGTTTAGCAAGATTGGCATGCCTTTATCTCAAGCATTGCAACATTTGTTGAAGGCCGAACTCATTTCATTGCGCGATCCTCCTCAGAATCCCAACACCTCCTCTCCAAAGTATAATTCAAATGCGAGGTGTGCTTATCATTCGAACAGTCCTGGGTACGACCCATAATTTCTGGGCCATAAAGAGCAAGATTCAGGATATGATCAATAATAAGAAAATTGAGTTTGATCCTCCGGAGACTCCAGACGTAATTACTGCACCTATACCCAAGCATGACATGGGCATAAGTGTTATTGAAGATGTGTTGTATATTACCTATGTAAGTGATGTGGTTACTCCTCTCTCTACAATCAAGAAGAATTTGTTACAAGTCGGTTTATTTCTAGATTGTGTTGAAGAATGTTATTTTTGTGCAGTCCAACCCAATGGTTTTGGGTTACTGAAGGAAGGCGTTCAACGCCTGATGAATGAACATGTTATTCTGATTGAAAAGTTTTGTCTGCTGACAATTTATGCCAAGATTTATCTGTTATCTCTGGTACTCCTTTCAGGATCCCTTCCAAAGGCCCTATAAGGGTTACTGTCAATCCAAAAGATGCTCCTTTAATCATTACAACACCTAGGCACATCCCGTATTCCTCGAAAAAGGATATCCCATGGTGTTGTACCCCAAAATTTACCCTCTCAATTTCTCAAGATATTTCCTACAAAGATCTTCAATGACTCAAGCTTGCACAAGTATTGATTAGGTCAAGCCATCTCCTTAATACTGATACCTCAAAATTAGGGTTTGAGTTTGCACAAGAACAATCAGACTTCTAATACTTCAAATGAAGTTCATGGATCATTATGGACCTTCAATAATTCTCATGTCAAGTTTCAAGTCTCGTACCAGAAATTCTGCTTGGTCAATTGACCAGACGACCAAAAATCAGCTGTATTAATGAAAAAGTCAATTGTAGCACCAAAAGTCAAACTTTGACTTTTTGGACAACCTTAAGATTCAAAGATCAAAATTCATCAAGACATTCAAAAAAATGAAAATTGATCATCAAGAAATCAAGAAAGTCAAAAGTCAAAAGTCAATGTGAAAAGTCAAACTCTTCAAGACTTAGAAATTTTTCTAAAGTGTTTTTATACATGATAATTTCAATTCTTCATGCCAATTTTTCACCATGATGCAAGATGATTCAAGGAAAACTTCCAACATGAAAGTTGTAGATCTCAATAAGATCTAAAACTTTATAGGGCAGGACTTTTTCTAGAAATGCTTGGATTTTGAGTTATAAATTCATGAAGTCATGCCATTTTTGAATAAACACTTAGAGAAATTTTCAACAGTTTTGGTCAGGATTTTATCCCAACTTCTTGGCCTTTTTTCACATAGTTCCAAGATGACTTTGTCAAAATGGTCAACATGAAAGTTATAGAGGATGTTTCAAGCTTTCCAAAACATCCAAGAGCATGGATTTATCATACTTGAGATAGGAGATTCAAGGACATGAAGTTGGGCATCCATTCTTAAATTGCAAGTCATTTTAGTGAAGAACACATAACAAAACCCTTATGATATGCTGCATAATCTTGTGTTGCAGGCCTTCTTACTTGCCAATCTCACCATAATTTAATGCTTGCACCCACTTATGAGCTATTACCCAAGTGTTTAAGCCATTGTCCAAAAGATCTTTCCATTCATGGCATAAAGGCACCATTGTTATTCTTGAAAAGCAAGATTTTTGTACAAAGTTTGTCTTGAGCCCATACTTTGTTTGTTTCTGATTTTACTCCACCATAAATCATGGAAATTATCCCCTCTAAACCAGCAACTTTGGTACTTCATTTTGGGACTATGACATAACTCCATAGTTTGTAAACCAAATCAGCTTGTTCACAAACCTCTTGCCTATAAATAGAAGAAGCATTTGCAAGAGAAAGAGGTCATAAAAATAGAGAGAAAAACCAGAAGTTTTGTTGATAAACCCTAAAAAAATATCATATTCACAAAACCCATGACATTCCACAAAGCTTCCACTCTTGAGTTTTAAAGTCCAAACCTTTGAACCTCTCATACTTTGCAAATTTTGTCCAAACATCTAAGCACCTCATATACATCATGTAGAAGTTATTCAAACTCAAGAACAAGCTTCTATAACATCTTTGTTTTTCTTTACAAGCTCAAGAACATTCAAGGCAGCAACTCAAGCTCAAGACACAAATTCTAGTTTCAAGGTAAGTCTCCTTGACTTTAAACCCTTCATTTCAAGCATCATTAGTTGATTCATCTTCGAAGATAAAAATGTAATAACCATTCCTCTTAAAGCTACCCTTTGTTTATCTTCCATTCTTGTCATTCATGTGTTTATAACTAACCCATGTATGCAGCAAAACAAAGTTATAGTGAAAAAATAACAGTATGAGTCGACACATAGCCTTATGAGTTGACACATCTTAGTGGAAAACAGGTTATGAGTCGACACATAGCCTTATGAGTTGACACATACTGCTATACAGGCCCAAAACAGAAGGAAAAAAGGGAGTATGACTCGACACTAAGCACGTATGAGTCGACACATGCAGGGTATGAGTCGATACATACAATTATGCATCGACTCATACTGAGTTTATTTGGCAATACATGGGCAAGGAAAAGTTATGTGTCGAAACATAATGTTCAAAAAGGCATTTTTCTTTCTTTTTCCTTTGTTTTTACATGTTCCACATAGTTTCTTCATGGTTATTCAATATGGTTGTAATATTTAAGCTCTTATCCATCCCCATTCGTAAATTGTACCCCATCCTCCTAACTGATGTAATAGCGTAGAACTTAATTTTCTGTAATTTACCGCTTTCAAATATAAATGCTAGTAACTAGGGTGTGTATGGAAAGATAAAAATCAATCTTAGACAACCCTAACCAAGACAAAACAATGCATGAACAATAAACACTTTGCACACTTGAACCTCTAGGGTTAACTCCACTTGTTGACTTGAGAAAATGGTCATGATATGCATGTGAGAAGCCTTAGCAAAAACAATCGAAAAATACAAGATCATAGTCCCTCGACGACGCTTAGAATGTTGCCTTATAAATGGTATTAGACCCTCAAGAGAAATACTAAGACATCTCACAACATTTCTATTCATGACTATACGATGACCCACGCCCGTCCCTTCACATCCAAATATAGAGATTTTTACTAATCAATGGTAATATTACAATATCAAAGGAAGAGAGAAATGAACAAAAGACTTTTGAGTAGGTAGAACGTTCTTAGTTGCTTGCTCACAATCCATCTTCAAAACAAAATTTTTTCAAAAAACAACAAGCACTTTCAAAACATGAAATATTTTCAAAAAGTCCAACACTTTGTATGAATTCTTATAGAGACGAGAATCATTACAAAGTTTTCCTAAACGAAGGCTCTTTTCAAAAATACTTTCAAAATCCACCACAAATACATTTCAAACAAAGCAATTTCAAAAGTGATCTAGCAAGCAACTAAGATCCCATAGATAACTATTGATGAAAAGGGTTCTAACACCTTCCCTTTTCATAATCTACCCCCTATCATACGGTGGGAGAACTGACTTGGGTGTTTTGCGTTTTATCGCAATTGTTGCGGATAGCAAGAGTCGCCACTGACTTTTCTTTTATCCAATAAGGAAAGGGTGAAAAGAACAGGAAAGACCTTTGAGATATTTTCTTGAGTTCGGGGGGTAGGTTATGAAAAGGGAAGGTGTTAGCACCATTTTCATCCGTAGTTATGTACGGGCTCTTAGTTGCTAGCTAAATCACTTTTGAAATTGCTTTGTTTGAAAATGTGTTTTGTGATGGGTGTAACTTTGAAAATATTTTGAAAACGCCTTTGTTTCGGAAAACTTTGTAATGATTCTCATCTCTATAAGAATGTATATGAAGTGTTGGTTTTGAAAATAGTTCAAAGAGATGTTTGTTTTTGAATATGTTTTAAAAGTGTAAGTGTGGAAATGGTTTTAGTTTGTGAGAAAGCAACTACGAGCGTCCTACCTACTCAAAAAGGTCTATGTTCTTTTCCTCCTCCTTTAGATGTTTCTATCTTACCATTGATTTTGTAAGAAGCCCTATCGTTGGATGTGAAGGGACAGGCGTGGGTCATGGTATAGTCATGAATGGCAATATTGTGATATATCTTAGCATTTCTCTTAAGGGACTAAGATCATTTGTAAGGCAACATTCATGGTGTCATCGGGGGACTATGATCTTGTATTTTGATTATTTTTGCTAAGATGGCTCACATGCACATCATGACTATTTTTCTCAAGGCAACAAGTGGAGTTAACCCTAGAGGTGTACGTGTGTGAATAGTGCGTTTGATTGCATGCATTTTTGTCTTTGAAATTAGGGTTTTCTAACGGTTTATTTTATCTTGCCATACACACCCTAATTACTAACAATTTATATTAAAGTGGTAAATTGCAAAAATTAAAATCTTAAGTTATTACATCATTAGGAGATGGGTGATACAAATGTACAAATGGGGATTGCAAGAAATTAAACCTAATTATCTACTACAAACCATATTGAATAGCTATGAAGCAAATATATGAAATATGTAAAAAAAAACAACAGCACAAAAGAGAGAAAAAACAAATCTTTCGACATCATGTGTCGAAGCATGCTTATATGTATCGAATATATCCTTCTTTCGACCCTGTAATCCAAAATCGAACTTAGTATGAGTCGAAGCATAATGTCATGCATCGAAACACACACCCTTTTTCCCTTTTGTTTGGGCCTGTAAAGTAGTATGTGTCGAAGCCTAAGGCTTTGTGTCGAATCATGCTGTCATTTTTCACTCCAACATTGTTTTATGGTCTGTAAAGGTTATTTCTTAACATATAATTGACAAGAAAGGAAGACAAACAAAAGGTTAGCTTCAAAGGAAATGGTATTACATATTATCTTCAAAGATGAATCATCAATGATGCTTGAAATGAAGGGTTTAAAATCAAGAAGACTTACCTTGAAGCCGGAATTGGTGTTTTGAACTTGAGTTGTTTCCTTGAAGGTTCTTGGGTTTGAAAGAAAGGAACAAAGGTGTTGTGTTTTTTATTTCTGGGTTTAAGAGTGTTTTAAGGCTTTAGCCTTCGTGTTCCCTCCTCTCTCTGTTTTTTTCTTTCTCATTTTCCTTGCCCAAAAGCCCCCTTTTTGTGTTGTGAAACAACTTATTTATAGAAGAGTCTTGCTGGAGTTTTGGGGGGAAAAACAAAAAAAAATTGAATTGTTTGGGTATGCTCTTTTCATAGCTTTTGAGGTGCAGCTCTTATATGCTAATTTGGTGCAAATATGGGACTGGGATAATGCAGGCTTGGACTGGTTTAGAAGCAGCATAACATGACTGTTTTGCAGTAGTTTTGGAGTGTTGTGGCAGCTTGGTGCAAGGCTGATTCATAGCAGTACAACAAACTATTTTTTGATATGGTTTTAGGCTGTTATGTGGACAGTACAGCAAGCTTGGGCTTGGCAGCATATAGGACTTTTTCAGCAAGCATCTTGAATCTCTATAAGATGTCGAATACTTTATCCTTTTGTTTTTATCACATAGATCCACAACCTTAGACCAAACTCATCAATAGACAAAACAATATTTGTTTCCACCAATTGTATATTCTTCAAATGGACCACATTCATCTGAACCTTCGGCCAAATTCATCAATAGATAAAACAATATTTGTTTCCACCAATTGTATGTTCTTCGAATGGACCAACATTCATCTGAATGTACCACTTTGAGTATACAAGATGATCTCACTGGCATAGTCGAAACGAAAGAATTTCTGGATTGCTTTCCTACCAGTAACCATCAGTTGATTAAGTGGTCGAAAGTTCAAATTTCCAAACCTCAAATTGTAATTCATATTGTAGAAACTATGTGTGTCGAAGGGTTTAGAGGTGGATCAAAGCAGGTTGCTCGAAGGAATCCATTTCCCAGTCGAAGCTTGGGGATCGAAGCTAGCTTGCTCTTCTTCGACTTGTCAAAATATGCCAATCACTCCTTTCGATCAGTCATGTGGTTCGAACAGCCTGAACCATATTTTAAATTCGACATAGTTATCTACAACTACATACTTTTTATTTTATCTACTTTGCCCTTTCGACAATTTCCTCTTCCTCCTTTCGAAGATTCAGAAGTTCCATCTTTGACCTGATGCTTGAAAGTCCAATATGATCCATGGAAACTATATGGGGAATTAAAAGTCCAACCGTACTTGTGCAAACTTGAGCTTTTGAAAATCTTTGTGATAAATGTCTTGAGAAAAGAGAGGGAGAATTTTGGGGTACAACAGCTGCCCCTGTTCAATCTTCTTAAACCTGAAGAGTTAGATTGGCGAGTCCGCCACTCGTGACTTGAAGATGGAAGATGATTGAACAATAGAGTGCCCATAAATTTACACTCGAGGATGTGGTGGTTTATTGTGTCCAGAATGGGCTTAAATATGCCATTTGGGGAGGTGATAGAGAGTCTATTGGAGATGGGCTTACAGATGCCATCCAGAGTGACTGTTGGTAGAATTTGGAAGAAGTATCAGAATAAATCTTTCGTCAATTTATACTGAAACAATAGATATCTTGAAGGAAGTGTTTGACATATAGATAGTCGCCCCATTTTGTTTTAGGAATTGATCTACAATCAATTTATTGGTAAACCTAATCTATTTCGGAAGTTAATACCATTGGTGATAAAGATAGTCGCCTCGTCCTGTTTCGAGAATTGATATTTACCTAACCAAAAGAAAGGAAGATAGTTTCCCCGTCTTGTTTCGGGAGTTAATCTTCAATCTGATCATGTAGATAGTTGTTCTATCTTATTTCAGGTATTAATCTACAATTAGTTGTTCACAGATAGTTGTCCTGTCTTGTTTCAGGTATTAATCTGGAACTTGTTTTTGTTAGTCGTAGAGATAGTTTCCCTGGCTTGTTTGAGGAAATAATCTCTGACCTTATAGAAAGAAAGATAGTTTCCCTGTCTTGTTTCAGGAGTTAATTTTCAATCTACTCATGCAGATAGTTGTCATGTCTTGTTTAAGGTATTAATCTACAATCAGTTGTTCACATATAGTTGTCCTGTCTTATTTCAGGTATTAATCTAGAACTTTAGAGAAATACAGTTTCCCCATCCTGTTTCGGGAGTTAATCTTCAATATGATCATGTAGATAGTTGTCCTGTCTTGTTTCAGGTATTAATCTACAATCAGTTGTTCATAGATAGTTGTCCTATCTTGTTTCAAGTATTAATCTGGAACTTGTTGAAAATTGATGATGATATTTGTTTGTTGATCTTTCCTGAAAAGGTAAATATTTTAGCTGTATACAATATCGTGATGCATGATTTTCTCAAAATAAATGAGATTGTGCTATATGTATTTTGTATGCATATGCTATGATGTTTGTAAAATATTGTATGAATGCAATATATGAACTGATCAGTTGTTTGTTATAGCATCGTTAAAATGATGGAAAATAAATCCCTTACTGCTACTGGGAGAAGTATCAGAGTAAATCTTTGGCTGATTTAATCTGAGTCGGAAGATGTAGTGGAATGATTATCAGAATAATATTCATAATTGAATCGTATCCGAACCGATTTTGAAAGATGTGTTGAATGAGTGTCAAAATGACATCCACATATGGATCGTATCTAAACTGTATTTGAAAGATGTATTGAATGAGTGTCAGAATGACATCCGCATCTGGATCGTATCTGAACTGTATCTGGAAGAAAATCAGGAATTAGTGTCAGAATGACATCCATCTATGGATCGTATCTGGACTCTATTTGAAAGAATCTGGAATAAGCATCAGAATGTCATCCGTATCGGGATCGTATCTGAACCATTTCTAGAGAGAATCTGGAATAAGTATTATAATGTCATTCGTATCTGGATCGTATCTGAACCATTTTTAGAGTGAATCTGGAATAAGTTTCAGAATGTCATTCGTCTCTGGATCGTATCTGAACCGTTTCTAAAAGAGAATCTGGAATAAGTATCAGAATGTCATTCGTATCTAGGTCGTATCTGAACCGTACCTATAAGAGAATCTGGAATAAGTATCAGAATTTCATCTGTATTTAGATCATGTCTGAACCATTTCTAGAGAGAATCTGGAACAAGTATCAGAATTCCATTCGTCTCTGGATCATATCTGAACTGTTTCTAGAAGAGAATCTAGAATAAGTATCAGAATGTCATCCGTGTCTGGATTACATATGAACCATTTCTAGAAGAGAATATGGAATAAGTATCAGAATGTCATCCGTATCTAAATCGTAACTGAACCATTTTTAGAGAGAATCTGGAATAAGTATCAGAATGTCATCCATCTCTAAATCGTATCTGAACGGTTTCTAGAAGAGAATCTGGAATAAGTATCAAAATGTCATCCATCTCTGGATCGTATCTGAACCGTTTTTAGAAGAGAATCTGGAATCAGTATCAGAATGTCATCCGTATCTGGATCATACCTGAACCATATCTAGAAGAGAATCTTGAATAAGTGTCAGAATGTCATCCATCTCTGGATTGTATCTGAACTGTTTCTGAAAGAGAATCTTTGGCGGATCGTATTTGACAGATGATAGATTGTTGACGAGATTTACCTGTTCAGGAACCGGCCTGAAAAGATAAAGTTAGTTTCATGCAAGGGCATTATGTATGTATTGCGTAATGATGCTCTCAGAATGAATGAGAATGCTATATGTGTTTCGTATGCATATGCGATGATGTATGAATGTGAAATGTTATTGAAGTGCATCTTTGCCTCGGAAAATAAATCCTTGACAAGTGCTGGGGAGTTTTGGGGAGTTAAATCCCGTAATGCTGTTGGGGATGAAGATTATGCACATCTTCAAACCTTGTTTAGAATGTTTCCGCTGGGAATTCCTATTTTTTTGTTTTGAGAAGAAATCCGCTGGGGAACATTGATTTTGCTTGAGGGAAACTCCGTGGAGAGTATTGATTTATGCTTGGGGGAAAAGTTCAGGAGTTTTAGTTATTCGTTTCTCTACTGGGGAGTTATCTCTTGATTGGAGAGGAAGAAATTTTAGCTGTTATCTGGTCGGATTCTAGGCTTCACAATTATTTGTTGGGGATAAAGAAGTTAACTGTTATATGGTCGGATTCCAGGCTTTACAACAACTCACTGGGGATAATGGAAAACTCTACTAGGGAAGAGAAGTTTTATTAGTGATTTGAAGAAGTTAAACTATTATCTGGTTGGGTCCAGGTTTCGTAGTAACTCGAATGGTTATCTGGTCGGGTCCGGGTTTCAGCAATTTTAATCTTGAGGTTAACTGGCATCTGGTTGGGTCCAGGGTTCAGCAATTGAAGAAGTTAAACTACTATCTGGTCGGGTCCAGGATTTAGTAACTTTTGGGGATAGTAACAACTCCGTTGGGGATATCAATGACTCTACCGAGGATTAAAGGGTTTTGTCTATTGATTTGTATTGGTCTGGGGGATTCGTAGTTTGTTGGGGAAATAAACCCAATTGACAATCTGCTGGGGAGGTGTTTTCTTCTGGTAGAACTCCTCAAGGATTCTTCTTAAGACCAAATCATCTAGGGAGAGGTTTTTTGGAGATTGAAACTCTGGCTAGGGATTGCATGGATCCAACTTTGTGGGGATATCCATGAATTTGGCCTTGTGGGGTTTGTACCCTTATCCGTGAAGATTATTCTGTGGGGATAACTTTATAGAGGTGGCTCTGGTGATTTCACCGGGGATCACCTTATGAAAGGGACTTTATGGGTATTTGTCGTTGTCCATAGTAGTAAGGGTTGTAGCGCTGCCATACAATGTGTGCTTGGTCGTACGTGACCCTATGCTAGAATTCATGTTCCATGCTCCAAGTGATTCAGATGCAGACTTGCCCCTGGCTATTCAGTACTTTATGAGAGATTTCTTGGAATTTTAACTTGACTGCCACTGATGAGTTGGACAATAACATGTCATGCCTCCTAAGTTATGGAGAGTTTGTCATTGGAAGTGTTTTTTCCATTTAAAGTGAATCTATTTATTGAGAGAGTTTTTTGTTCACTGGATATTCATCGTGTGAATTTCTCCGTTGTCAAACAATTAGCTAAATGCAAACAGCGATATTCAAATAATGCAAAGTTTATGTTTGTCTTGAAGTTTTGAAAATGCATTTTTAGTAGATAAAATAATTTTGTAAGAATGTGAATTCAACTTTGGATTTACAGTAAGCCTTGCAAGAGTCAGGATACCTTTTGTAACAGTATGCTTTCGAACTAACCCATGCTTCAATTAGGACTTTTAAAGGGTTGTAGTGTGGCCTAGTTCATAGTTTAATAAACAAAGGATAAAGCTCAAAGTGTATTTATACCCAACCTGTTATCCACGATGCTGTCCAGTCCTATACTCAATTAATTACGCGCTTTAAATTCCAATTGAGTCTGGAATGACGTTTTGGTGATGGTTCGGACAAGTTAAGTTTTTGGAAGACAGTCATTTTTGCAACCTTTTTCTGTTGTTGAGGATTTGTAGCAACCTCCTTTTTTGATTTATTGTCCCTATTTTTTTCTTGACTGTTTTGAGATTATAGTCAGCGAGATGCCCCAGTTTTTCTTAAGTCTCCTTCATAGGTTTTGACTCAGTGGACTTTTTCTTTTGAGAGATAACGACTACCTATTTTACAGGGAACCATCACCGTCTTTTGATTCAGAAAGACATTTTTGATGTCAATCGTTGTGTATGAAGTTAAAGCTTGTGACTGAACACGCATTTGAGTTAACTGAGAAACTAACCCTGCCCCAGGTTACGATTAAAGGTTTCAATTTAAGTGAAAAAGAAAACTCCTACTTCTTTGGCTCAAAGGGGTTGACTAGGGATCATCTTCCTTATAACTCCAGTGTTTAGGGATTTAAAGAACGTTTGTACATCATCAGCAAGGTCTATCCAAAAGTATACTGTATGAGATTATGGTATTATTTTCATCATCCTCCCTTTAAAGGCTTATAGCTTGTAACCGAGAGTTGAATATCATACAAAACGAGGTAAAACCATAATTTCAATATAGTCAAAATGAATGGATTAAATCAGGACAAACATATGTAATGCATTAATGAAAGTAACCAAAGTCTGACATAAAGATAAGTGTTTAAACAAACAAAGAAATTACAATTGAAAAATCAAAATGAACTGGACGCTCAATGATTTGGCATGGGAGCAGTGATCACATTGGGAGTCTCAAGAGGGCCGAATTCAATCACCTTGACATCAATCATATTTTGAATCTTGTATTTAAGCGTCCAATAATCGTTAGTATCACGCTTAGGACTGACAGAATGATAGGCACATCTTGCATCGGGATTGTAGTTAGGAGAAGAAGATTTCGGGTTTGGATGAGGTCATATCAACGTAATCAAATTCATCCTTAACATGTGTTGCAATTCTTGAGACAATGGCATGTTAATCTCGGCAAATTATCTTCCTTGCTTACGCTGACCACCTTGTCGTGGTTGGCGAGGTTGTTTTTGGTCTTTTGGTATAATAGCCATTTTGAAGGGTGTTCTCTCGACCAAGCCAACTTCTTGTCTCCTCGGAGGCTGATTAATGACTCGATTCCTAATTCCAACTGTTTGTTCCATATGGTTACATCCGTCTTGATGAAGCTTGTTGACGAGGGCTCTCAGCTCTTCTTGTCCCCGAGCTAAGTTTTAGATAAGAGCCATCTGACCCACCATCTGTCCCATCATCTAGATTTTCATGGTTTCCATTTCAGTTTGTAATTGTTCCAACTGGTCATCCTTGTTGTCTTCAGGATTCTTCTTGGTCATGCTCTCAATGAGGAGTACTTTCACTTCTTCTTACCCCTTGGATAGGTTCAGGAACAATTCTTGAAGTTGAGCATTTTGGGTTTGAAGATCTATGACAGTCTGTTCTAGAGCCATCTCTACTGAAATAAACAGTAAGCAGATGAGAAACCTGTGTGGGGAAAACAAGTCATGATATGATGCATGGTATATGGATGCAATGTTTTCAAGGATCTCGCGGGGTATACACAAGAAAATGTCAGAAGTTGAACTTTGATTACAACTTTGATTGAAGAACTTCATATCATTGAAATGTCCTTCTACGAGAATCAAGCTCACCATATCAAGTGGGTCATAGCCCTTGATCCAAGTTATTGTGCTTTGGTCTTTGACAACATTTGGCTAGAGGAAAATAAATCCTCTTGCCCCTTGATAGACGTCTGGTTCATCATGGCCCTGCGTCATAGGCCCTTTGAGATCCTTGAAATGGTTATTGAAAATGCTATGGTATGATGTCATGATGTTATGTACAAGTATACATACAAAGCAAACAATTTGTTATGTACAAATAATCATATACACACAAAGCAGACAAGTCATTAGGTTTAGGCTTGCATGGAGTCATAGTTAAGCACCCTCTTGAAGCTTAGTTGGCTCAACCTGTCCTAGAAAGTAACCGAGTTCTAGGGGATCTCAATATCATTCATCTTTCTTCATTGGGCATTGTCTCAGCACAATCAATCTTTTCTTGCAGCCTAAATATCCCAAAAGTCTGATCTCAATGAGTGTAGTATTGAGTATCAACCAATCTTCAGCTTTACACCAAACTCGACTATCTCACTACTTCCTAATGGCCAAGTTTTTCAATTAAAGGGTGTAAGGTTAGTTAGTGCTTTATGACACCGCTCAGCGGCCCCCTATTCTCCTCGATTCAACACAATGGATACCGGTACCAACAAATGCGTCACATTAACATAGCCATTTCTTCAACCATACCGGTCTATGCCGTACAGTTTCCACAATATTTTGCTACTTACCTAATGGTGTTCCCAGATCCGGGTAGAGGATTAATACAAACCCAAACAAGGACCCATAAAATGTAAAACAAACAAATCAAACAATGAAAGCAAGTAAGTTTAATCTAGCTCTAAGGTAAACCCACTTTTAAGTCTTCCCCAACAGAGTCCCAGTTCTGTCATACGATGGGAGAACTGACTTGGGTGTTTTGCATTTTATCGCAATTGTTGCGGATAGCAAGAGTCGCTGCCAACTTTTCTTTTATCCAATAAGGAAAGGGTGAAAAGAACAAGAAATACCTTTGAGATATTTTCTTGAGTTCGGGGGGTAGGTTATGAAAAGGGAAGGTGTTAGCACCCTTTTCATCCGTAGTTGTCTACGGGCTCTTAGTTGCTTGCTAGATCACTTTTGAAATTGCTTTGTTTGAAAACGTGTTTTATGATGGGTGTAAGTTTGAAAATATTTTGAAAACGCCTTTGTTTCGGCAAACTTTGTAATGATTCTCGTCTCTATAAGAATGTATACAAAGTGTTGGTTTTGAAAATAGTTCAAAGAGATGTTTGTTTTTGAAGATGTTTTGAAAGTGTAAGTGTGGAAATAGTTTTAGTTTGTGAGAAAGCAACTACGAGCATCCTACCTACTCAAAAAGGTCTATGTTCTTTTCCTCCTCCTTTAGATGTTGCTATCTTACCATTGATTTGGTAAGAATCCCTATCATTGGATGTGAAGGGACAGGTGTGGGTCATCGTATAGTCATGAATAGAAATATTGTAAGATATCTTAGAATTTATCTTAAAGGACTAAGATCATTTGTAAGGCAACATTCGTGGCGTCATCGAGGGACTATGATCTTGTATTTTGATTATTTTTGCTAAGATGGCTCACATGCACATCATGACTATTTTTCTCAAGGCAACAAGTGGAGTTAAACCTAGAGGTGTACATGTGTGAATAGTGCGCTTGATTGCATGCATTTTTGTCTTTGAAATTAGGGTTTTCTAACAGTTGATTTTATCTTGCCATACACACCCTAATTACTAACAATTTATATTAAAGCGGTAAATTGCGGAAATTAAAATCCTAAGTTATTACGTCATTAGGGAATGGGGAATACAAATGTACAAATGGGGATTGCAAGAAATTAAACATGATTATCTATTACAAACCATATTGAATAGCTATGAAGCAAATATATGAAATATGTAAAAAAAAGAGCACAAAAGAGAGAAAAAACAAATCTTTCGACATCATGTGTCGAAGTATGCTTATATGCATCGAATATATCCTTTTTTCGACCATGTAATCGCAAATTGAACTCAGTATGAGTCGAAGCATAATGTTATGCATCGAATCACACACCCTTTTTCCCTTCTGTTTGGGCCTGTAAAGCAATATGTGTCGAAGCCTAAGGCTTTGTGTCGAGTCATGTTGTGATTTTTCACTCTAACATTGTTTTATGGTCTGTAAAGGTTATTTCTTAACATATAATTGACAAGAAAGGAAGACAAACAAAAGGTTAGCTTTGAAGGCAATGGTTATTACATATTATCTTCGAAGATGAATCATCAATGATGCTTGAAATAAAGGGTTTAAAGTCAAGAAGACTTACCTTGAAGCTGGAATTGGTGTTTCAAACTTGAGTTGCTGCCTTGAAGATTCTTGGGTTCGAAAGAAAAGAACAAATGTGTTGTGTTTTTTGGTTTTGGGTTTAAGAGTATTTTAAGGCTTCATCCTTCGTGTTCCCTCCTCTCTCTCTCTTATTTTCTTTCTCCTTTTCCTTTCCCAAAAGCCCCCTTTTTGTGTTGTGAAACAACTTATTTATAGAAGAGTCTTGCTGGAGTTTTGGGGGGGGGGGGGGGGGGAAATAAAATTTGAACTGTTTGGGTATGCTCTTTTCATAGCTTTTGAGGTGCATCTCTTATATGCTAATTTGGGGCAAATATAGGACTGAAATAATGCAGGTTTGGACTGGTTTAGGAGCAGCATAACAAGACTGTTTTGCATCAGTTTTGGAGTGTTGTGGCAGCTTGGTACATGGTTGTTTCATAGCAGTATAATAGACTGTTTTTGACATGGATTTAGGTTGTTATGTGGACATACATCAAGCTTGGGCTTGGCAGCATATAGTACTTTGTTCAGCAAGCATCTTGAATCTCTAAAAGATGTCTAATACTTCATCCTTTCATTTTGATCACATAGATCCACAACATTCGACCAAACTCATCAATAGACAAAACAATATTTGTTTCCACCAATTGTATATTATTCGAATGGACCACATTCATCTGAACCTTCGACCAAACTCATCAACGGACAAAACAATATTTGCTTCCACCAATTGTATGTTCTTCAAATGGACCAACATTCATATGAATGTACCACTTTGAGTATGCAAGATGATCTCATTGGCATAATCGAAACGGAAGAATTTCTGGATTTCTTTCCTACCAGTAACCATCAGTTGATTAAGTTTTCGAAAATTCAAATGTCCAAACCTCAAATTGTAATTCACAGTGTAGAAACTATGTGTGTCGAAGGGTTTAGAGGTGGATCTAAGCAGGTTTCTCGAAGGAAGCCATTTCCCAGTCGAAGCTTGGGGATCGAAGCAAGCTTTCTCTTCTTCGACTTGCCAAAATCTGCCAATCACTCCTTTCGATCAGTCATGTGGTTCGAACAACCTGAACTAAATTTTGAATTCGACATAGTTATCTGCAATTGCACACTTTTTATTTTATCCGCTTTACCCTTTCGACAATTACCTCTTCCTCCTTTCGAAGATTCAAAAGTTCCATCTTCGACCTAATGCTTGAAAGTCCAATATGATCCATGGAAACTATATGGGGAATTAAAAGTCCAATTGTACTTGTGCAAACTTGAGCTTTTGAAAATATTTGTGAGAAACGTCTTGAGAAAAGAGAGGGAAAATTTTGGGGTACAACACCCCCGAACTCAAGAAAATATCTCAAAGGTCTTTCCTGTTCTTTTCACCCTTTCCTTTATTGGATAAAAGAAAAGAAGATGGCGAATCTTGCTATCTGCAACAATTGCGATAAAACGCAAAATACCTAAGTCAGTTCTCCCACCCTATCAAACATGGAATTACAGATCTGAAGTTTATTACCACGACGTTAAACAAGAGTTGTCCAACGAAGAAGATGAAAAGGTTGATCCCAGCATTGTCAATATTGCGGGGACTAGCAAAATTACAAGAAGTAGACGGTTTTTCTCCCCAGAAATATCTCCACCTGCTCAAGCTACAGCTACCAAGAAAACTGCCGAGGCTCAGGGTAAAGAGCCTATGATAGAGCCTTCCTAGACGGAGGCCCCAAAAGAAGGTACAGTGAAGGATACCTCTGGACAAGATTTGGAAGAGGTTTTAAAGATCACTCGTATAAGAGATTATAAAATTGTTGAACAGTTGAGGCAAACCCCGTCTAAAATATCTATGATATCTTTACTGATGTGTTTTGAGGCCCATGTGAAGGCTTTAGTAAAGTTCTTGAAGACCACTTATGTGCCGCAAGAAATTTCGGCTGATCAATTTGGAACTATGTGGCTAGTCTGACAACTGATAATGGTTTGGGTTTCTCTGATGCTGACTTGACTCCGGAAGGGAAAAATCATAATAGGGCCATGTATGTCTCCATTGAATTCAGGGGCACTACGTTGGCCCATGTGTTAATTGATATTGGCTCTTCTCTGAATGTTCTGCCAAAATGCGCTCTTGACAGACTAGATTGCGAAGGGGTTGTGCTGAAACCTATTAACATCATAGTTCGAGCCTTTGACAGATCCAAAAGATGGTGCCTGGAGAAGTGGACCTCCCAATCAAGATGGGTTCACAAATATTTGAATCCACTTTCTATGTAATGGACATTTGGCTGGCCTATTCTTGTCTATTGGGACGCCCCTGGATCTATGGGGCAGGTGATGTAACCTCCACCTTGCACCAAAAATTGAAGTATCCTGTAAAAGGGAAGGTTGTTACTGTCTGTGGAGAAGAAGAATCCATGGTCAGCCACTTGAATTCATTTCGATACATGGAAATGGATAGAGAATTTATTGAGACTCCATGTCAGACCTTTGAAGAGATTTCCCCTACTGTTGTTGAAGATTTTTCTGCTATTCCGAAGATCACCAAAACTCCACACAAGACGACTTCCTTGAAACATGCTAAAGCTACTATTGAAGAAGGTGGTAGTACTATTTGGGGCCAACTTCCTGATATCCCTTATAAATCTGACAAGTTGGTTTAAGCTTTACTGTAGAAGGTCAGAGGGATATTCGTCACGCTCGGGCTGGAAGACCTCCGTTCTATATCAGCAAAAATGAGGTCAACGCTATCGAGGATAATGACAGTGATTGTGACTTTGATAGCTGAATATTCCCTACCGTTGGTGATGGACTTGATAATTGGGAGGCAGAAGACATATTCCCTATCTCCTTTAGTCAGGAGTAATAACTACATTCATGTCTTATTTCTTTTTAAAGTTTTGGTTATATAATAAACAATGACTTTAAACCTTGTGTCTTATCCGGGGAACAATAGTTCATTTGTTAAGGGTTGATAATTCATAAACATTGCTCATTCAATAAAAACATTGGATGTTTTGCATGCAAATCTTGTGATCTCTGTCTTTCTTTTATCTTATTACATTTTCAATTAGCTATGTGTTCTTACACACACCCAGACACTACATTGCAGATCCTCGTCCACTCTGGATCTCGTTGATAACGATTATGCTATTTCCGCATATGACTTTGAAAATCTGATCTACCAAGCCGAGGACAAAGGTGAGGAAGATTGTGAAATACTTGGATAACTTTCCCGACTCTTAATACAAGAGGAAAAGGCTATCCAACCACATGAAGAATCGGTCGAAGTTATAAACTTAGGTACTGAGACAGACAAGAAAGAAGTTAAGATCGGCGCCAACTTAGAGAGCAGTGTCAAGAATAGACTAATCCAAATGTTGCATGAATATGTTGAAATCTTTTCCTAGTCATACGAAAACATGCTAGGACTTGATACTGATATTGTGGTTCACCGTCTGCCGATGAAAGAAAGTTGTGCTCCAATTAAGCAGAAAGTTCGTCGCATGCATCTTGAAATGTAAGAAAAAAATCAAGGCCGAGGTCATGAAGCAATTCAACGCATGATTCTTAGTAGTGACATCATATCCTCAATAGGTTTCTAATTTTTTTCCAGTGCCAAATAAATACAGCAAGGTACGTATGTGCATAGATTACGGGGATCTGAATAGGGAAAGCCCCAGAGATGACTTCCCACTACCATATATTGATGTTTTGGTCGAAAACACCGCTCAACACAAGGTATTCTCCTTCATGGATGGTTTCTCGGGTTATAATCAGATCAAAATGGCGCCTGAAGACATGGAGAAAACTACCTTCGTCACACAGTGGAGGACTTTCTGCTACAGGGTCATACCTTTTGGGTTAAAGAACGCCGAGGCAACTTATTAGCGTGCCATAATAGCCTTATGTCATGACATGATTCATCAAGAGATAGAAGTCTACATTGACAACATGATAGCAAGGTCACAAACTGAAGAAGAACATCTTGATCATCTGCATAAACTGTTTGAAAGACTGAGAAAGTATAAGCTAAGGCTAAACCCGAACAAGTGCACTTTTGGGGTGAGATCTGGTAAACTCATGGGTTTCGTCGTCAGCGGTAAAGGCATTGAGGTTGATCCTGAAAAAGTTAAAGCTATTTAGGAAATGTCTGCTCCCCATACCAAGAAGGAAGTCAGAGGTTTCTTAGGACGACTGAATTACATTTCTCATTTGACCGCTACTTGTGAGCCAATCTTCAAGCTGCTGAAGAAAGATTAAGTAGTAAAGTGGAATGACGACTGTCAAATAGCCTTCGATAAAATTAAGGAGTACCTACAAGAACCTCTGATTATGATACCACCAGTTGAAGGGAGACCTTTAATCATGTATCTAACAGTGCTAGAGAACTCAATGGGGTGTGTATTGGGGCAGTATGACGAGTCTGGTCGAAAAGAGCATGCAATATACTACCTTAGCAAAAAGTTTAGTTACTGTGAAACAAGATATTCACTGCTCGAGAAAAATTGATGCTCTTTGGCATGGGCTGCTCGCCGACTAAGACAATATATATTGACCCATACTACTTTGTTGATCTCTAAAATGGATCCCATCAACTACATATTCGAGAAGCCAACTCTCTCCAGAAGAATATCCTGATGGCAAATGGTCTTAACAGAATACGACATTCAGCGCACCACTCAAAATGAAATCAAAGGAAGTGTATTGGCAGACCATTTGGCACATCAAGTTGTAGAAGACTATCAGTCTATGAACTTCGAATTCTTGGACGAGAAAATTATGCTAGTAACAAATTGTGAAGAATCTGGACTGTATGAAGGATCTGAACCAGGATCCTGATGGACTATGGTTTTTGATGGAGCTTCCAACGCACTTGGTAACGGAATCAGTGTTGTAATTATCTATCCTCAGGGTTGCCACACGCCCTTCACTACCAGACTTTGCTTTGACTGCACCAATGATATGGTTGAATATGAAGCATGCATCATGGGTCTTAAAGCTGTTATTGACCTAAGAATCAAGTTCTTAAGCGTATATGGAGACTCAGCCTTGGAGATCAGTCAGGTCAAAGGAGAATGAAATACGAAGCATCAAAATCTTATCCCTTACTGGGAACATGTGTTAACCTTGATTATGTATTTCGAAGAGATTACTTTTGAGCATATACCAAGAGAAGAGAATCAGTTAGTAGATGCATTGGCTACCATGTCATCCATGTTCAAGGTCAGATGGGACAATGAGGCTCCCAGAATTACCATTGAAAGGTTGTACGAACCAGCACACTACTATGAAATTGACACTGGTGGAGTAGAGGAAAAACCTTGGTTTCATGAAGTGAAAAGATATCTTGAAGCCCAAGAATACCCTGAAGAGGCCTCGATAAATGACAAGAAATAGCTACGGAGGTTCTCAGCTAAGTTCTTCCTGAGCAATGGAATTTTATACAAGCATAATCATGACTTAACTCTGCTTCGTTGTATGGACAAGAAGGAAGCAGAAAAAATTATGCAAGATATGCACGAAGGTGTCTTTGGTACTCATTCTGGTGGGAATACTATGGCTAAAAGGATTTTGAGAGCTGGTTACTATTGGTCGACTATGGAAACTGACTGTCACCACCACTAGAGAACTTTTCATAAGTTCCAAGTTTACGCTGATAAAGTTCATGTTCCTCCAGTACCTTTGAACATCATGACTGCTCCTTGGCTATTCGCAATGTGGGGCATTGATATGATCCGAGAAATCAAGCCTACTTCCTCTAACGGACATCGCTTCATCCTTGTCGCCATTGATTATTTACAAAGTGGGTAGAAGCAGTTTCGTTCGCCTCTGTTACCAAGAATGTGGTCACCCGATTCATCAAACATAACCTTATCTGTCGGTATGGCATCCTTGAGAGAATTATCACAAACAACGGTACCAATCTCAACAACACCATAATCATTGAACTCTGCATGCAATTCAAGATTAATCACCACAACTCTTCTCCGTATCGTCCAAAGATGAATGGCGCAGTGGAAGCCGCTAATAAGAACATAAAGAAGATTGTGTAAAAGATGGATGTGACCTATAAATACTGGCATGAGATGTTACCGTTTGCTCTCCACGGCTACCACACTTCGGCTAGAACATCAACTAGGGCCACTCCGTTCTCTCTGGTCTATGGTATGGAAGCCGTCCTACCTGTCGAGGTTCAGATTCCTTCCTTGAGAATTATGAAAGATACAAACTTAGGAAAAGACGAGTGGATTCAGACCATGTTGGATATGTTAAATCTAATTGACAAAAAGAGGCTTGTGATTGTCTGTCACGGTTAGATATACCTGAAACGTATGATCAAGGCGTTTAACAAGAAAATCAAGCATCGGGTATATCAGGCTGGTGACTTGGTAATAAAGCGCATCATTCTACCGCAAGGTGATCCCAGGGGAAAATGGACTCCCACTTACGAATGGTCATTTGTAATCAAGAAAATATTTTCTAATAGAGCTATGATACTGACCACTATGGACGATGGAGATTTTGCGCACCCTGTGAATACGGACATAGTTAAAAGATACTACGCATGAAAACGACCCGCTAGGTTGACTAACCTAGGCAAAAATAAGGGCATCCCGGCGAACCAAAAGGGTTCGGGAAAAAATTAGGGATATATATATAAAAGATTGTACACCCGACAAGTCGAAAACCTAAAAAGGTGGCTTGGGCAAGAAAGGGTATCTTGGTGGACTTAAGACCCGAAAGGGAAGTCCATGAAAAAGTTAGGGATTAAAGTTTACGACTATGTCCCCATTGGATCGCTTACAACAAGCTTTATGACCAAAGTCAAAAGTTCAAACGGAACAGATTAATTCAGTCACTTCCTTTCGATAGTAAGGGATGAGATGCTTGAAGACATAGGGACAATAGCAGAATTGGAACCCAACGAGATCATTTCCACATAGCTATTATCTTGTTTAACCTTTGTACTCTTTTCAGTTCACAACAATTTCCCCTTATTGGGATCTTTGTCTCTTTGTATGAAATCGCCTATTTATAGGCAAACTATTAATAAAAATACAAATTTCAAAACTCAGACTTTTTGTTTTTACTTTTCTGTTTCGTTCGCAAAAACGTCCAATAACTAAAATTGAATGAGCATATGCATATGAACACAATTAAATGTTACCAAATATATGCATAAAAATAGGAAAAAGCATTTACTCAAGACTCTAGGTGTTGGGATAACTTTCAAGCTATCTACAAATCCCCATAGAGCCACTTCCATGGGATAATCCCCACAAAGTAGTCTTATCTTGCTCACCAACAAATTCACCCCAGCGGATAAAAGAATATGATCTTTTTTCCCGGCAATATCATCCTCCTACGGAGTCCTAATCATTACAGTTTATGGAAAATCTCTTCCCCAACAGAGTTTATTCCTCCAGAATTGTGAAATCCCATGCATATTTCTTCTCTCCAGCATAGCTCATTTCCTCAGCAAGGGTGTTTCCTCAGGAGAGTATTTCTCCATCAACAAGGCTTATTTCCCCAATAGGGTTTATTTCCCCAAGAGAGTTTTCTTCCCCAGCGGAGTTCAGTTTCCCCAACTTAAGTTTGTTTCTACCACAAATCACCAGCAAGATTCCCACCTCCAGCAAAGGACAGTTCAGATTGCTATCCCCGGAAAGTTTCTACTAAATATCAAACTGGACTAGATATCGTTCAACCTTATTCTCTCCATACAAATTGATATCCGTGTCGTAAACTTAGTCAAACAACACCACAAAAGGATATCCATCTCTTTTATCCCAAGTCAGGGTATACAAGAATTGTAATCCCCAGTAGAGAAATGAACAACCAATGTTTTTAAACTCTTTTCCCCAAGCAGAAATCAACATTCCCCAACAGAGTTTCTTTAAATAGAGAGCAGGAATCCCCAGCGAAAATAATTCCCCGAAGGTCGAAGATACACATACTCTTCTTCCCCGGCAACATTCAGGGATTTATTCTCTCCAGACAAAGATGTTGCTCGAGCTTACAAATACACTTTGACAACATTTCACATTCATACATCATTGACGAACAACATGGCATATGCATACAAAATGCATATGACACAATCTCATATATTTTGAGAACATCATTACACAATGCATTTCATACATCATGACATTGCATACAAGCTAATTCTTTTCAGGAAAGATCAATCAATAGAAAAACATCACCAACTACTTGTATGATCAAACAATCTTCTCAAAGGCTACATCTGATAAATGGCTACTTAAGCAATTTCCTCAAAAGGTCATTCTCAAAGACAACATTTTCTGGCTCAGATTAAATCGACCATATATTTATTTCTGATACTTCATTGAGTTAAAGTTAAGCATAAACATCTTCTGGCTCAGCTTAGATAGAGTGTAGATCAATTCTAATACTTCTTCCAGTTGAAGACATTTTCTGGCTCAGATTAAATCGACCATATATTTATTTCTGATACTTCTTCCAGTTAAAGTCGAGCACAAACATCTTCTGGCTCAGTTTAAATCGACCATAAATTTATTCTGATACTTCTTCCAGATAAAGACGAGCGTGGATATCTTCTGACTCAAATTAGATCGAGCATAGATCTATTCGGACACTTATTCCAATTGAAGACGGTCGTAGACATTTTCTGGCTCAATTTAAATCGACCATAGATTTATTCTAATACTTCTTCCAGTTAATGTCATTCTCAAAGATAAACATTTTATGGCTCAGGTTAAATCAACCATAGATTTATTCTGATACGTCTTCTAGATAAAGACGAGTGTGGATATCTTCTGTCTCATATTAGATCGAGCGTAAATCTATTCTTATACTTCTTCCAGTTGAAGAAGGTCATAGACATTTTCTGGCTCAGTTTAAATCGACCATAGATTTATTCAGATACTTCTTCCAGTTAAAGTCATTCTCAAAGATAAACATTTTCTGGCTCAGATTAAACCGAGCATAGGTTTATTTTGATACTTCTTCCAGATAAAGGCGATCATGGATATCTTCTGGCTCAATATAAATCAAGCATAGATTTATTTTGATACTTCTTCCAGCCTAAGACAAACATATACCTCTTCTGGCTCAGATTAAATCGAGTATAAATTTATTCTGATACTTCTTTCAGTTGACAACTGTTACTTTGGATGGCATCTACGAGCCGATCTCCGACTACTCACCGTCACCTCTTAAAATGGAATATATAATCCCATTTCTAGTATAATCAATCAACAATGTTACTTCGTACATCAACGAGTGCAAATTTCTGGGCACTTATGTGTTCAATCATCTTCCAGCTTCAAGTCACGAATGGCGGACATGCCAATCTAACTCTTCATGTTTAAGAAGATTGAACAGGGGCAACTGTTGTACCCCAAAAATTTCTCTCCCATTTTTGAAGACAGTTAATTCAAGACACCTCATCATGCTCATAAAGGTCTCAAGTACTCAAGGGTTGACCAAACAAATATCCTCCTAAGCAATGGGTCCACAACTAGGGTTTTATGTTTTTTCAAGGCAATGTGGGTTTCAAAGGTCTCAACTGGTTTCCATGGTTCTCTATAGTTCTCTAACAAGGTTCATGTCAAGTTTCAAGTTCTACATCAAAAGTTTGCTCAGTCAATGGCTCAGATGATTTAAGATCAACTATATTGGGTAAAAAGTCAATTGTGGCCAACATACAGTCAAACTTCAAGATTTTTGGTCAACGTCAACATTTTGAAGTGATATTCATAATTTGATCAAGGATTGATCATGATCCCTCAAGGAAAACCATCAAATCATCAAAAGTCAAGAATTGCCAAATTAGGGTTTCCTTAAGAGAAGTCAACTGAACTTTGACCAAGTATAACTTTCACATGCTTCATAAACTTTTCCCCAACCCAAGCCCATTTTGAATGAAATTCAATTCTATACAACTTTTTAGTTATTAAGTCCAAAAAATATTCATTTGATAGATATGAGCTAATACATTACAGATCATTTTCAAAAGTCAACAAAGAGACACTTTTTGTCAAGGAAACTTACATCAAGATAAAATCTTCAAATGCAAAAATGATCAAAAGAGAAGTTGTAGAGGAAATCTTGAGCTTTTAAAAAGTCTAAGATCACCTTTAAAAGATAAAAATTTCGAAAGTTATGAGTTGAACAAGTTGGGAAATTTTGAAGAAATGTATGAAATGCAAAATGAGCAAACTTGAAATTTTGAACTAGAGGGCCCAACTTTTGATATTCAAACATGTTCATAAGGTGTTAGAGGACCTCTAAATCCCTTCACATATTTTTTATGATTTTTAATTCTTTTATTTGAATTTATATTCATTTAAATACAAATAAAATCAAAATAAATATGACATAATTGTATAAGGGCTTGTTCCTCTTTGTCCCAATCATCTACAGGCCCAACAATTCATGCTAGCCTGTCATAATACATGCCAAAATTGTGCAAGCTCCAAGAAGGCAAGAATCATGCAAAAATGGCATGTTTTCAATTTGTTTGATTCTTGTTTAAACCATGGTTTGATAGCTTGATCTCATGCCATATTTGTTGAGACATTCATCCCTCTATATAAGCGCAAGTATAAGATATCCAAAGACACAAAATCACTACAAAAAAGATCTCAAAAATTCACCAAACTAGGGTAACACAAAAAAACTCTTTGTAATCTCTTTCAATCGAAACCAAGGGTGGCAATATACTCTTGAGACTTCCAAGAGCTTGTCCAAGTCCTTAAGCAAGCCCGAAGCACGACGAAGCTCCCTCTTTCAAACACACCAGTTGGGTAAGGTTCTTGAATCTCAAACCTTTTATTTGTACCATGTAAATTCATTCTAAACATATATACATGTTCATAATGATGACCAAAATCGTTCTGAACCATTGTTTGTAAGTTTTGACGCATGGACTGAGTTTTGCCATTTTTAGGGCACGAAGCTCTCAAAGCTTCGAAACCCTAGCTTTTGTACCCCAAAATTTCCCCTCCCATTTTCTTCACCAAAAAAATGCACACAATGGTCTCAAATACTTAAAGCTACTCAAGAGTTAACTGGTCAAACCTCCCCCTAAGCAAGGGTCTACAGCTAGGTTTTGTGCTTCTCAAGGTAGATTTGGTTGCAAGGGTCTCAAATGACTTTCATGGTTCATCATGGGTCCTCAATAATGCTCATGTCAAGCTTCAAGTCTTGTATCACATGTTTGCCCAGTCAATGGCTCAGAAGATTGAAGGTCAATTGTATTAGGTAAAAAGTTAACTATGGTCTACATACAGTCAAACTTCAAGATTTTTTGTCAACATCAACATTTTGAGGTGATATACATCATTTGATCAAGGGTTGATCATGATTCCTCAAGGGAATCCCTCAAATCATCAAAGGTCAAAAATTGACAAATCAGGGTTTTGATTGAAGATGTCTGATCATTGACTTCTGACCTAGTACATGACCTAATGGCTTAAAGAATGATCTCAACGGCTCAAATAAAACATCTTAACCTAATTACATGGCTCAAGACATTTCCAAAAATACAAGTGATTGATAGTTGAAGAATTGAATCAATTGATAAAAAGTCAACAGTCACACAAAAGTCAAACTTTGACTTTTTGGTCAACATTGGAATTCAAAAATCAAGAATCATCAAAACATTCAAAACTATCAAACTTTATCATTAAGAATCAATAGAATCAAGAAAGTCAACAAAAGTCAAAATTGAAGATTTTCAAACACTTAGAAAAAATTCAAGTATGTTGTGCTTAGAAAACCCTAACTTCACAAGCAAGTTTCCTCAAGATACAAACTGATTCAAGGAAAACATTCAACATGAAAGTTGTAGGGATTAATGAATTCTACAACTTTGTTAATGTGGGATGATCCTAAAAAAGTGTTTGGGTTAAGAGATATGGGTCCATGAAGTTCTGATATTTTTACTCAACACTTAGAAATATTTTGGATCAACTTTTCATCTCAACTTCTTGGCCATTTTTCACTAAGATCCAAATTGATTCAGCAAAAACTCAAAACATGAAAGTTGTAGATCTTGATTCAAGCATTCCAAAATGTCAAAGAACACAAATGTATTAGTTTTGAGCTAGGATATTCAAAGAGAAGAAGTTGCCCATTCAAACTTGAATCATAAGTCACTTTTTGATGACCTTATGGCCAAAACTCCAACCAAAGCTACAAGATCTCTCTTTTTAGGCTATGCTATCTTCAAATCTCTCTATAATTAAGTAATTACACATTCCCTAAGTGTATTACACAAGGATTTGATGCTTTGTCCAAATCTTGATACCACTTATGGTTGAATTTGCAAAAAGTAACATATCCACCTTGATAAAGCAAGCGTTATGCTAACCACTTTATTCATTCAAGCTTGTGTCTTGTTCCAAATATTACAAACAATCTTGGTAATCAGAGGCAATCTTATAGTAGCTAGTAAAGCATGACAAAGTCCTATGAATCACTCTTTTCCTTCATCATGAAGCAACTTGCTTTTTTGTGCATTTTCAAACCAAACCATAACTCTTCAACTTTCAAAATTGATCTTCTCATTCCTTCCAACATTTCCCTATAAATAGATGTCATCCCTGCACTTATGAACCACGAATTCACAAGACCCATAAACCTCTCATACTCTCTCAAACCCGAATTGGTCATAAAACTCATTTCTTGAGTTTTCAAAATCCATTTCTTTGAAACACTAAAACCTTGCAACTTTTGTCCAAACAAATCATCCAAACACTTCATACACATCATGTATAAGTGATCTAAACTTCTGTTTTTCCACTGTAACTCCATTTTCAACATCCACCATTTTCAAAATACATCTTTTCAACTTGACTTGGATATACTAATCCAGACACTCTCAAGGCAAAGTAAGAGTTGCAACATACTCACTAAGGTCCCATGAAGCTAAAGCAATAATCATATTGCTCCTGGAAGTTGTGTAAAGATCATCGAATTTTGGTATCAAGAGGTAAGTTTTTTCAAACTTTGAAATCTTTGTACAAGCATCATTTGCATTTATTTTATAAAGATAAAATGTAGATATTATGTCATTGAAGCTAACCATGTCTTTAAATTTCGTTTTAATTGACAGTGTAATGAGAATTTTGAGACTGAAGTTTCTGAACCATTAGGGTTTCATTTTGGTAATGAGCACAATTTGTTTTAATATTTGATTTATATATTGATTTAATTACATATTTGAAATCCTTGAGAAATTCTAAGCAAGTTTCATCTTTACATTTTCGAATTTGGATGAGAAACGAGAAAGTTATGATTTTTTTTGTAGTATTTTTATTATAATTACTGTAAGAATCGTGAAACAAGGAAGAAGATGAAGTTCCTGGCCATTTTAAAATTTTGAAATCCAAGTTCATATTATATTTATTGGGTGTTGTCTAATAAATGGATGTAACAGCCACCCCAGTGGCAAGCAGCACACGTTTCATGTCACTTTCACCACAAGGGCGAGGGTTTGAACCATAGTGAACCCCTTTTGCTATTTTGTGATTTATTTTCATTTTTTGTGATTTCAAAAGCATGTTTCACATTTTTTTTATTAAGGAACTCCCTTAACACTACATGCATGTGGTCTGGTAGTAAGGTTTTGAAACCGTGACCCAAAGATCCTGAGTTCAAGCCTTGGCAGCCACAAAACCATTTTATAACCACTATTTTTCTTTAGTTTCTTTTTTTTAACAAACTTAAACCAAATTTTGACCAATCAAACTTCGCATTTTAAAATGATTTTTTTCACACTCTTAATTTATTATATCTATTTTATGATTATGAGAAAAACTCCCAAAAAATATTAGATTTAAGTTTTTAATTAATATTTTTTATTTAATCACACATTGTTTTACTTTATTAATTAGTTTGTAAATTAATTAGAATTAGGGTTTATTATTTTTACGCTATAAAATATTTTTCTAAATAAAACACCAAAAATATTAGAATTTCTTAGGTTTTAAATTTCTTTTCCTTTCCACCATCTTCGCGCGCTTGTTTATTTTTCACATCATTATTTTCATAATTATGTAACTGTTAAGGGATGTAATAGATAAAATATGGTTTACTTTACTCTTCTTCACATTCATAAATTTGTACCCCTATTCCCGAAGCGTTGTAATAGCGTAGGGCATTTAATTTCCGCAATTTAATGCTTTCTTTATTTCTGTTAGTTTAATAGGATTGTATGGCAAGATCTAAAACAAAATGCTAGATAACCATAAATCTAAGATAAATTAACTGAAATCAAAATATTTCACACACGTGCACCTCTAGGGTGACCCTCACTTGTTTCCTCGGATAAAAAAAACAGTCATGTCCCTCGAACGTGGGATGCTTTAGCAAAGACCCTCGGTTAAAAGATCGTATTCCCTCGATGACCCTTCGATGCTGCCTTCGGTATACGATTTTAGTCCCTTACAAAGATTGCTAAAGCATCCTACAAGTTTCCTTCTATGATTGCACGATGACTCGCGCCTGTCCTTCACATCCAATGATAGGGCTTCCTACTAACCAATGGTAGGATAACACTATCTAAAGGAGGAGGAAAAGAACAATAAAGACCTTGAGTAGGTAGAACGCTTGTAGTCGCTTTCTCACAAACTTTTCAAAACAAAACATATTTCCACAAAAAACATATTTCCATAAAAAAATCTTTATTTCACAATATTTTCTGAACAAACATTTTGTATACATTCTCTACGATACGAGAATCATTACAAAATTTCCTCACTTAGGCATTTTCAAAATATTTTCAAACATACACAAACACAAAGCATTTCAAAAAGTGAGATAGCGATTAAGAGCTCGTAGAAAACTACGGATGAAAAGGGTTCTAACACCTTCCCTTTTCATAACTTACCCCCATTACTCAGAAAATTCTCAAAAGGTCTTTTTTGTTCTTTTCACCCTTTCCTTTATTGGATAAAAGAAAAGTCGGTGGTGACTGTTGCTATCTGTAACATTTGCGATAAAACATATAACCCAAAATTCAGTTCTCCCACCGTATTACAGAACTGGAGACTCTGTTGGGGAATGATAACTAAAAGTGGGGCTACCTTAAGAGCTAGATCACCTTTATTGCTTTACTTGTTTGCCTTGTATGCTTTATATTTCGAGATATGCTTGGGTTTATGTCTTGTATAGATCCTATACCCGAATCTGGGGGAATTTTAGGTAAGTATAAATAGATCATGAAAATTATACAGCATAGACCGATATGGTTGAAATGATGGCTACGTTAGTGCGACACATTTGTTGGTGCTGGTGTCCCTTGAGTCAGTCAAGGAGAATGATGGGCTTCTGTGTGGCGTCATAAGCACTAAATGACCTTAAAACCTTAGTTGACACAACTTAGCCATTAGAAAGTAGTGAGATGGTCGGATTTGGTGCAGACTGAAGTTGGTTGACACTCGATGCTATACTCATTAAGATCATACTCTCAGGATATTTCGGTCGCTAATCAGATGCTTGAGCTGAAACAATGCCTGAGAGAAAGATCAGTTATATGAGATTCCTAGAACCCGATTACTTATTTTAGGACAGGTTGAGCCAACTGAACTTAAAAAGGGTACTTACCTACAAACTCCATGCAAGCCTGAACCTAAGACTACTGGTGTGATTTGTTAGCATTCATTATCTAACAACTTGAACTCCTTGCAGGACTTGTTTGTATTCATTATCCAATAACTTGGACTTCTTGCAAGACTTACTTGTTTTTTATCACCTTACACTTTTTCTTGGTGCATAACATCCACATCACGATATCATACCATATCATTTTCACTTACCAGTTCAAGGATCTCAAGAGCCAATGATGCAGTTTATCATGAACCAGACGCCTAGCAAGGGGCAGGAGGATTTATTTTCCTCTAACCAAATGTTGTCAAAGTATCATAAACCAACGTCTAACAAAGGGCAAGGGGATTTATTTTCCTATAACCAATGTTGTCAAAGACCTAAGCATGTTATCTTGAGTCAAAGGCTACGACCCACTCGACACGGTGAGCTTGATTTTTGTAGAAGGACATTCAACGATACGAAGTTCTTCAATCAAAGTTACAGTCGGATTCAGTTTCTAACATTTTCTTTTGTTTACCCATACAAGGTTTTCCCATACAGGTTTTTTCATCTGCTTACTGTTTATTTCAGTAGAGATGGCTCTACAACAGACTGTCGAAGATCTTCAGATCCAAAATTCTCAGTTCAAAGAAATGTTCCTGAACCTATCCAAGGGGCAAGAGGAATTGAAAACATTCCTCACTGAGAGCATGACTAAGAATAATCATGAGGACAACATGGATGACAAGTTGAAACAATTGCAAGCTGAGAAGGCAACGATGAGAATCCAGATGATGGGTCAGATGGATCTTATCCAAAATCTATCTCGGGGGCAAGAAGAGTTGAGAATTCTCATCAGCAAGCTTCATCAGGACGAATACAACCGTATGGGACGAACGGCTAAAATTAGGGATCAAATCATTAATCAACCTCTAATGAGACAGGAAGTTAGCATGGTTAAAAGTAGGCCTTTCCGAATTGCTACTACATCACAAACCAAACAACGTCCTTGCCAACAACAACAGGGTAATCAATGTAAGCAGAATACGCCCAAAAGACGATTTACCAAAATCAACATGTCTTTGGCTCAAGTATTACAACACATGTTAAAGGCCAAGTTGGTGACAATGAAGGACCCTCCTCAGAAGCCCAACACTTCTTCTTCACGTCATAATCCTAATGTAAGGTGCACGTACCACTCCAACAGTTCTAGGTATGACACTAATAGTTGTTGGGCGTTGAAACATAAGATTCAAGACTTGATCAACGAAGGAGTGTTGGAATTCATACAAGATGGTCAGATTGAATTTTTTGGTCATCCCTCAAAGGCACACCATCTGAAGTGACAAATTCGGGCGGGGAAGCTTTTTGTTCATTCGAATTTTTCATTTGTAATTTCTTTAGTTGATTCAAACACTTATCTTTATGTTAGAATTTGGTTGTTCCCATTAATGCATTGCATATGTTTGTCTTGAGTTAATCCATTCGTTTCACTATACTTAAACTATGCTTTTAATTCCTTTTTGTGATATTCAACTCTCGATTAAAAGCTATAAGCCTTTAGAGGGAGGATGGTGAAAATGATACCATAATCTCTATAGTATGCTTTTGAATAGACCTTGCTGATGATGTACAAGTGTTGTTTCAAATCCTAAATAATGGAGTTATAAGGAAGATATTCCTTAGTCAACCCCTTTGAGCCTAAGGAGTAGGAGTTTTATTTTTCACACAAATTGAAACCTTTAATCACAACCTGGGCAAGGTAGTTTCTCAGTTAATTCAAGTGCGCGTTCAGTCACAAGCTTTCACTCTATACAGTGAATAGCATAAAAAACGTCCTTCCAAATCAAAAGACGGTGATGGTTCCCCATAAAATAGGCTGTCATTATCTCTCAAAAGAAAAGTTCGCTAAGTCAAAACCTATGAAGGAGACTTAAGAGAAAAACAATTGGGGCATTCTGTTGACTGTAATCACAGAAGAAACAGATCAGGAAAAAGGTAAGGATATTAAAATAAAAAAAGAGGTCGCTACAAACCCTCGACAACAGAGAAATGTTAAAAAAATGACTGCCTTCTCAAATAAACTTCCAGTTTCCGAACCATCACCAAGATATCATTCCATACTTAATTAGAATCTAAATGCCCAATTAACTGAGTATAGGGCTGAAAGACATCACGAAGAATAGGTTGAGTGCAAATAAAGTTTGATCTTTTATCCTTTGTTTCTTAAACCATGAACCAGGCCATGTTACAAACCCATAAAAGTCTTAACTAAAGCATAGGTTGGATCAAAAGCATACTGTTACAAAAAGGTATCTTGACTCCTGTAAAGCTTACTATAAATCCTGTGTTGAATTCATATTCTTACAAAATTATGTTGTTTACTAAAATTGAATTTTCATAACTTCAAGATAGACATAAGCTTTGCATTTTTAAATACCACTGTTTGCATATAACTAATTGTTCGACAGCAGAAAAATTCGCACGACGAATATTCAATGAACATAAATCCTCCCAATGGACATAATTACTTCAGAGGATGAGTCAAAGAGAAAGATACTTCCAGTAAGAGGCCTTTCATGGGCACAATTGGTTAAATCAAGGGGCATGACATGTTATTGTCCAACTCATCTGTGGCATTCAAGTCGAGATTCAAAGAATCTCTCATAAAGTCCTGAATAGCCAGGGGAAGATCTCCATCTGAATCACCTGGGGAATGTTACATCGATCATGAGTTTCAGCAAAAGCCACTATGAAAATTGAATCTTCCGTATCACTAAATTGCTTGTCTATGTCAACAGTATCATATTGTGTCATTTTTTCGTGACAGTTCTTAGAAAAATACTAAGTAAGGTCAAGACTATCAGAAACTTGGCAATCTATGGTTGATCAATAACATCAAACATCAGGTGCACAAGACTAACCCCAGGGGCAAACAGACTCCTGCATACGAAGGGTCATATACGATCAAGCAAACATTTTCTGGCAGTGCTATAACACTTACTGCTATGGACATTGATAATTCTCTGCACCCTATGAACGTGGACATAGTTAGAAGATACTACGCATAAAAGGGACCCGCTAGGTTGACATGCCTAGGAAAAAGTGAGGTCATCCCAGCGAACTAAAAGTGTTTGGGCAAAAATTAGGGATATATAAATAAAATTGTACACCCGGAAAGTCGAAAACCTGAAAAGGCGGCTTGGGAAAAAAAGGGTATCCCGGTGGACTGAAAATCTGAAAAGACAATCCAGGAAAAAGATAGGGATTAAAGTGTACGACTATGTCCCATTATCTCATCACTTGTCTATCAGTAGAAGACTCATCACCCTGGTCAGCATTTACCGAGGACTCTAGGAGATAGGACAATGTTCAATTCATCCACAAAATAAATCCCCACAGAGCAATCTCCATGGGAGTATCCCCATAGAGTCATCTTCACAAGCTCATCTTCAACAAAGATACATTCCCCTACAAGTCTAATATGCTTTCAGGACATAAACATGGGGCATTTTCAAGAAATTAACCTAACCATACTCGCTAGTCGAACCCCCTAGTGGATAAAAGAATATGTATTTTTCCTACCAATATCACCCATCTACGAAGTTCCAATTAGTACAGTTTATGGAAGTTCTCTTCCCCAACTAAGTTTATTCCTCCAAAACTGTAAAACTCCCTGCAAAATTCTTCTCTCTGGCAGAGCTCATTTCCTCAACGAGGGTGTTTCCTTAAAAAAGTATTTCTTTGTCAACAAGGTTGATTCCCCCAACAGGTTTTATTTCCCCAATAGAATACAGTCTCCCCTACTTGAGTCTATTCCTCAGATGGCTATGAATCACCGGCAAAATTCCTCTCCCTAGTGAAGTCTCCACTATCCCTAGAGAGTTGCTATGAAACCTGGAACTGGACCAGATATCAGTCAACTTTATCCTCCCTAGATGAGTCAGAAGGTTATCCATCTCTTTTATCCCCAGTCAGGGTATATAAGAATTAAACTCCCCAGTAGAGCGATGAACGACTAATGTTCCTAAACTCTTCTCCCTAAAATAGGAATCAACATCCTCCAGCGGATTTTCCTCAAATAAAAAAGAGGAATACCCATCAAGATCGAAGATACACATACTCTTCATCCCCAGTAATAGTCATGGATTTATTTTCCCAGACAAATATACTCCACGGGCATACCAATACACTTCAACAACATTTCACATTCATACATCACTTACCAATATCATAGCATATGCATACGAAACGTACATAGAACAGTCTCATTTATTTTGAGAACATCATTACGTAATTCATTTTCATACATCATGACATTTAATACAACTAACTCTTTACCTTTTCAAGAAAGATCAATCAACAAACAAACATCATCAACTACTTATATGACCCGACAGTCTTCTCAAAGGCTACATCTGAAAAAGGGCTATTTAAGCCATTTCCTCATAGGGTCATTCTCAAAAAGACCTCTTCTGTCTCAGATTAAATCGAGTGTAGATTTATTTTGATATTTCTTCAAGTTAAAGACAGGCGTAGACATTTTCTGGCTCATATTAAATCAACCATAGATTTATTCTGATACTTCTTTCAGTTAAAGACAAAAATACCTCTTATAGCTTAGATTAAATCGAGTGTAGATTTATTCTGATACTTCTTCCAATTAAAGACATACTTAGACATTTTCTGGCTCAGATTAAATTGACCATAGATTTATTCTGCTACATCTTCCAGTAGACATTTTCTGGTTCAGATTAAATCAACCATAGATGTATTCTGATACTTCTTTCAATTAAAGACAAAAAGACCTCTTCTGGCTCAGATTAAATTGAGTGTAGATTTATTTTGATACTTCTTCCACTTAAAGACAGGCGTAGACATTTTCTGGCTCAGATTAAATAAACCATATATTTATTCTGATACTTCTTCCATTTAAAGACAAAAAGACCTCTTCAGGCTCAGATTAAATCGAGTGTAGATTTATATTGATACTTCTTCCAGTTAAAGACAGGCAAAGACATCTTCTGGCTCATATTAAATCGACCATAGATTTATTCTGATACTTTTTCCAGTAGACATTTTCTGGCTCAGATTAAATCGACCATAGATTTATTCTGATACTTCTCCCAATTAAAGTCGGACGCAGACATCTTCTGGCTTAGATTAAATCAAACATAGATTTATTATTATACTTCTTCCAATAGAAATTTTTTGGATCAGATTAAATAGACCAAAGATTTATCCGGATACTTCTCCCAGTTAAAGACGAACGCAGACACCTTCTGGTTTAGATTAAATTAAGCGTAGATTTACTCTGATACTTCTTCTAGTAGAGATTTTCTGGCTCATATTAAATCAACCATAGATATATTCTAATACTTCTTCCAGTATACATTTTGTGTCTCAAATTAAATCAACCATAGATTTATTCTGATACTTCTTCCAGTTAAAGACAAAAAGACCTCTTCGGCTTAGATTAAATCGAGTTTAGATTTATTCTGATACTTCTTCCAGTTAAAGACAAACATGGACATCTTTTGACTCAGATTAAATCAAGCGTAGATTTATTCTGATACTTTTTCCAGTCGACATTTTCTGGCTCGTATTAAATCAACCATAGATTTATTCTGATGCTTCTTCCAGTTAAAGACAAAACTACCTCTTTTGGCTCAAATTAAATCGAGTGTAGATTTATTCTGATAATTCTTCCCGTTAAAGACAAGTGTGGACATCTTCTAGCTCAAATTAAATCAAGCTTAGATTTATTCTGATACTTCTTCCAGTAGACATTTTCTAGCTTATATTAAATCAACCATAGATTTATTCTAATACTTCTTCCAGTTAGAGACAAAAAGACCTCTTTTGGGTCAGATTAAATCGAGTGTAGATTTATTCTGATACTTCTTCCAGCTAAAGACAGACGTACACATCTTCTGGCTCAGATTAAATCAAGCGTAGATTTATTCTGATACTTCTTCAAGTAGAAATTTTATGGCTCAGATTAAATCAACCATAAATTTATTCTGATACTTCTTCCAATTAAAGACAAAAAGACTTCTTTTGGCTCAGAATAAATCGAGCATAGATTAATTCTGATACTTCTCCTAGTTAAAAATGGACGCAGACATCTTCTGGCTCATATTAAATTAAACATAGATTTATTATTATACTTCTTCCAATAGAAATTTTTTGGATCAGATTAAATAGACCCCATATATTTATCCTGATACTTCTCCCAGTTAAAGACGGACGCAGACACCTTCTGGCTCAGATTAAATTAAGCGTAGATTTATTCTGATACTTCTTCTAGTAGATATTTTATGGCTCAGATTAAATCAACCATAGATATATTCTAATACTTCTTCCAGTATACATTTTCTGTCTCAAATTAAATCAACCATAGATTTATTCTGAATCTTCTTCCAGTTAAAGACAAAAAGACCTCTCTGGCTTAGATTAAATCGAGTTTAGATTTATTCTGATACTTCTTCCAGTTAAAGACAAACATGGACATCTTCTGACTCAGATTAAATCAAGCGTAGATTTATTCTGGTACCTCTTCCAGTCGACATTTTCTGGCTCATATTAAATCAACCATAGATTTATTCTGATGCTTCTTCCAGTTAAAGGCAAAACGACCTCTTCTGGCTCAAATTAAATTGAGTGTAGATTTATTCGATACTTCTTCATGTTAAAGCAAAGCATGGACATCTTCCAGCTCAGATTAAATCAAGCATAGATTTATTTTGATACTTCTTCCAGTCGACATTTTCTAGCTTATATTAAATCAACCATAGATTTATTCTGATACTTCTTCCAGTTAAAGACAAAAAGACCTCTTTTGGCTCAGATTAAATCGAGTGTAGATTTATTCTGATACTTCTTCCAGCTAAAGACAGGCGTAGACATCTTCTGGCTCAGATTAAATCAAGCGTAGATTTATTCTGATACTTCTTCAAGTAGACATTTTATGGTCCAGATTAAATCAACCATAGATTTATTCTGATACTTCTTCCATTTATAGACAAAAAGACTTTTTCTGGCTCAGAGTAAATCAAGCATAGATTTATTCTGATACCTCTCCCAGTTAAAGATGGACGCAGACATCTTCTGGATCAAATTAAATCAAGCATAGATTTATTCAGATACATCTTCCAGTAGACGTTTTCTAGCTCAGATTAAATCGACCATAGATTTATTTTGATACTTCTCTCAGTTAAAGACGAGCATAGACATCTTTTGGCTCAGATTAAATCGAGCGTAGATTTATTCTGATACTTCTTCCTGTAACGCCTGTTAATTTAATTAATTATTTAATTAAATTATTTTTGGATTATTTGTTAAAATGTTGTGAGATGTTGAGAATTGTTGGTATAAGTTGTTAGATTATTATTAATTAATTAGTTGATTAATAATAATAATAATAATGTTAGATTTAATGGAATAATGGTGTTAGGCTTATTTTATTGGTTAGAAGTAGCAAAGTGAGGGTGTGTAAGTTAGGCCCAATAGAATTGATGTATAAGGTTAAGCTGACACAAGGATTTTCTTGAGTTGGAGATAAAGAAGTCTTGTGTGTGACCGTGAAAGCTGTGCAAAGAGAGGAGCAAGGTTGCACGATTGTCGAGAAAAGTTGCGCGGTTGTCAAGCAGAGCAAAGCAAGGCTGTCGGCTGGAATTTTGGTAGAGCGACCTTCAATCCAAGTAAGGGTGGGGTTCTGACCTTATAATGGGATTTATGATGTGTATTATGTGGGAATTGGTCGTTTTTATGATTGTCGTGCATTGATGGTTCTGAATATGTTATTGAAGTTGCCTGTTTCCTCATGATATGATCGTTTAGGGAGTTACTGTACGACTGTTTAATGAACCTGTTATAGGAAGTTGCCCGGTTGTTATGTTGTGGGCATTTTGAGTTATCTGTATAATTACCCAGTCTAATCGATGATTAGGTTAGTGTAGATTTTACCCGTTTATGTCGTCGTTAGGATGTTGTGATATTCTGAGCAGTTAGCAGGAAAATTAGTAAATTGTTGTTGTGGTCGTTATAGGAAGGGTTCTGCGTGACTGTCTTATACAATTAGTGGATTTGTTGAACTTATATATAGTTTCCCGTTGATGTGTTATTCCGAGCAGTCGGTTGAAAATCATGGATTATATTGTGATGGTCGTTATGTTGTTGTATTATTCTATATTGTTGGCTAGAATTAGTGGTCGAGGATGATGTTGATGGTGTTAGGTGTCGAGTGGCATGTAGGTTGCAAGGTGTGTCGGGGGATATATGTGTTGGATTTCGAGCGGTATTAGGCTGGAAGGCGTGCTAAGGAGCACAATATTGATGTTGAGCTGCACAAAGCTACAGGTTGTGTCGAGGAGCATACATTAGTTGTTATTCTTCTTTGTTTATGTGTGTGTCGATGGGTATTGAGTTAGTTGTTATTTAGTCTTGTTTTTGTGCATGTCGAGGGGCGTGTACTTCTTCCTATCCCTTTTTCTCGTACATGTTGGTTTGGTCGACACCGGTGTTGTATAAGTTGTTCTGAGTTGAGAAAATGCTGGTTGATGAATTATGTTGAGATGCCTCTAATTATGGGCAGATATGATGTTGTAGGCTTATGGCCAAAATTGAATTATGTTGATGTTGAATTGTTGTTGATGTTGTAGGCTTATGGAAAAAGTTGAATTATGTTGATTTTGAATTGTTGTTGATGTTGTAGGCTTATGGCCAAAGTTGAATTATGTTGATGTTGAGTCGTTGTTGATGTTGTAGGCTTATGGCCAACGTTGATTTATGTTGAGTTTTTGTTTGTTGTTGGTTTTGCTACATTCATGTTGTGTCACATACATCGCATATCAAGTTGGAGATGATGCTCGTTAAGTTGGCCTGGATTGGCAAAATACTAAGTTGAAGGCTTATGCCTTGTTGATGCCTCTATTTATTGGCAGATTTTTAAGTTGAGAGTTCTGCTCCATTGGTACCACATGCATTTGCATAAAGACAAGTTGCATTCTGAGTCATTGTGTGGTTGATTTGATTATGCTTATGTTGTTAAAATCTGAGAAGTGGTGAATATGTATGAACTGATTCAAATGTTTTATTTATCATACGTTCTATTATCTAGTTTGATATCTCACCTCTTCTGTTTGAATGTTACCCATATGTTGGTAACGTGCAGGTAATCCAGAGTGAACGTGGTTCACCTTCAGTAGTTCGAGTCGATGTCATTGCTCTGATACGTAACACTTGGAGGATGAACGCTTGCTATTTTATTGTTTTTATTATTCAGTTGTTGAACTTTAAGCGGTTGTTAGTCAAATAAATGTTATTTGAAGTTGTTTTAGTTGGATAAAGATGTTATATTCTTTAAGTTGAATATTTGATTCCATTGCATGGTTATGAAAGTTGTTGGTTTTAAAATATTAATTTATGTTGTTGTTGGTTCACCCAATTTTAATGTGTTATGTATATGTTATGAATGTCATTGTTTTAAAGTTAAATTTTTAGTATCCTGATTCGATTGTTGAATTTTTATAACTCTGATTTATATAATAATTATCGAGTAGAATTGGAGTGTTACAAATTTGGTATCAGAGCAAGTTGGTCCATCTGACCAAGTTATTGAGTCACATAGAGTAGTATGACAGTTGAATAATGTCGATGTGTTGTTTCTTAGTATGTGTGTTCGACACACTATCAGTACTTTTTTGCTTTTCCAATCGATTTGTATGCAGGAGTTGGTTTGAAGATAAGTGGGGAGAAGCTTTGCTTCTCGGATATGTTTCGGTTGTAAGATATTGGTTTGGTATGGAGACAATGCAGGTATTGTTGAAGTTTTGTTGTTTCCGGAATCCAAAGGTGACATGGATTCAAGATTTTGTTTGTTAATCAAGTTGGAGCGTCTTGAGGGAGGATGATCAGACATTGTTGATGTTTACTTCTCGAAGGATGAGGAGCAATGTGACGGTTGTTGATATACGAGTAGGGTGTAAATCCCTGATGTTTCTGGAGGTGATTGTTGAGTAACAAGGATAATTTTTAGAAGATAGAATTTAGAAAGTTGTGATGTTTCAGCACTACTGGTGGACTGTGAAGTTGTCGGTTTATGTAGCCCTTGCGTAAGATGTCGATGTTTGAACGATGATAGTGTGACAGATTGATGTAGACCTTGTCGTGGGATCCTTGTGAGTGATTGTAAAAGTTGTTGGAATCTTTTGAATCACAAGTCAAATTCAGAAATGCGAGGAGATGAGTATGATTTCAAGAATTATAAGTTTTGGTACTGGTACAAATAAATTTTGTTCTAATGTTATCTTAAGGTGTGTAATAGTATGTTGCTGCATGATGTCGGTGTTCGCATTTTTGGATGACTTCAGAAATTCATATCTTGTGTTACGAGTATCAGATTGGTGTTATGTTTGAATCTATGAGGAGATAGAAATATATAATATCATATGAAAGTGTTTTCAAATATGGTTGATACATTCCCATATGGAAGAACTCTGAAGTCGTTAACGGAACTAGAGGCTTTTTGGGCATAAATGTTTATTATCGCAGTTGTTCGAGACGAGGTCAAGCATAATATGTTGTTGGTGAATAAGTTGAGAAATGATATGTTCAACATTAAAAAGGATAGTCGTTAATCATTTAGGTATGGGATGTTGCATTTGAAGAAAGTTTTGTAGAACTAGAGAAAAGATTGATGGCTGCTCCGATATTGGTTTTTCCTAATTCGAGTGAGTTATTTGTAGTGCATCATGAATTCACCTAAGATGGGACTTAATGGTGTGCTAATGTTTAATGGACAAGTTATTTCTTGTTCTTCTAGACAACCCATAGTTCATGAGAGGAATTATCCTACGTGTCACTTAGAGTTAGCAGCGGTGGTGTTTATGTTAAAGATTTGGAGACATTATCTTTATGGTTCTAGATTCAAAGTATTTAGTGACCATAAGAGTTTAAAGTATTTATTTGACCAGAAAGAATTGAACATGAGAAAACAAAGATGGTTGGATTTGTTAAAAGATTATGATTTCTCTTTGAATTATCATCCAGGAAAAGTGAATGTGGTGGCTGATGTGTTAAGTCGAAAGACTTTACATATGTCAGCAATGATGGTTAAAGAGTTGGATTTGATTGAACAGTTCAGAGATATGAGCTTAGTTTGCATAGTGACACCAAAGAGTGTTATGTTGGGGATGTTGAAGATTAACAATGATGTTTTGGATAGTATCAAAGAAGCTCAAAAGTTATATGCGCAGGGTGTGTTGAGATTATGTAATCGAATTTGTATTCCTGATGATGTGGAGATGAAGAAAGTAATTTTTGAGTTGGAGGATACTTAACCTTCGTGTGAGGCTAAGTAAGTGTAATATGGATCGTGTAATATGTTGAGCATTGGTGTCTCATTGATAAGATCAAATGAGAGGGAAATTATGGGAGTATTTGTAAACCTCATTGGAAATTATTGGATTATGGTGCTTTAGGTGACTTGAGCATAAGTTCTAAAGGAACACTATTATAGTTCGGTAATGATGGTTTATACTCCATTATGGTTGTCGGCTATATATTGAAAAATTGAGGAACTGATCACCCTTAAGCTCTTGTTGATAGTGGACGAGATCGTGTTGGATGGTATAGACTTGTCTTGCTATGTTAATGGTGTGTAAAGTGATCGATGTTATATCGTGAGGATAGTCGCTCATAAGTTTGTGTGGAGTAATAGAGGAGTGGCTAGGAAAGAGTTGAGACGTATTGAACAATTCAGAGTATTAGGTTTATATGCGAGCTAACATCGTAAAGTGAAAGATTAAGAATATCAAGTGAACACAATTTTATGGTGGGTGTTAAAGAAAGTCTGAAACTAGGTTGAGACTTATAAATCTTATAGTTGACAGAAATTTGAATGAGGACGGTGACTTAAGATGGATGATCAGATTTGCGCAGCTGAAGCATGATGTGGCACAATTGTATGCATGTACGAATTATTAGAAGTGAAGGACTAAATATCAAAAGCCTATGGGAATGATAACTCTTGATCTACATGTTTGATTTGGTGGATTTTTGATATAGGGATGATGTGCCAGGGTACTGTGTTTTCTCGTAAATATTTGCTGATTTTGTAAGGATATTAATATGGTTGTTGGTTGATGGTGAGTTGTGTGTATACTTGTTGAATTATACTATTAAGTTGACATTATAATGATTTTTTCCCGTTGTCGTGATGTTGTTGTTGGTTACCGTAAATCATGGATAGTACTCCATAATATGACGAAGTTGATTATGTTGGCTATGTTGATGTCACTATAAGGGTGATACAACGATATGAATGGAGTTATTGATATATATGGGAATGAAATTGTGCATGTGTTTTGGTGTTGAAAATTTTGTTAAGATGATAATGTGATATTGTATATCTAAGTATAAGTGTTTTATGATTGTTACTACTTTAAATGTTGATATTACAATATATGGTTGAAGTGGTTGATAAGTTATTAACGATTATGTTGTGAAGTGTTGATTGATTAGTATGTGTGTATTTGATTTAAATCGTGTTGATTTATTGTTATGTCGAGGAAGTAGTGGTCGAAGTGTTGCCAGATGCAACTTGGGAATCAGAGAATGAGATGCGAAATTCGCATTAAGAGTGGTAGTATCGAGTAGATTTTCGAGGACAAAAATATTTTAAGTGGGGAAGAGTTGTAACGGCCGTTAATTTAATTAATTATTTAATTAAATTATTTTTGGATTATTTGTTGAAAAGTTGTGAGATATTGAGAATTATTGGTATAAGTTGTTAGATTATTACTAATGAATTAACTAGTTGATTAATAATAATAATAATGTTGGATTTAATGGAATAATGGTGTTGGGCTTATTTTATTGGTTGGGAGTAGTAAAGTGGGGGTGTGTAAGTTAGGCCCAATAGAATTGAGGTATAACATTAAGCTGACACAAGGATTTGCTTGAGTTGGAGATAAAGAAGTCTAGTGCGTGACCGTGAAAGTTGCACGAAGAGAGGAGCAAGGTTGCACGGTTGTCGAGCAAAGTTGCACGATTGTCGAGCAGAGCAAAGAAAGGCTGTCGGCTAGAATTTTGGTAAAGCGACCTTTAATCCAGGTAAGGGTGGGGTTCTGACCTTATAATGGGATTTATGATGTGTATTATGTGGGAATTGGTCATTTGTATGAATGTTGTACGTTGATGGTTTTGAATCTGTTATTGAATTTGCCCATTTCCTCATGTTGTGGTCGTTTAGGGAGTTACCGTACGACTGTTTAATGAACCTGTTATAGGAAGTTGCTCGGTTGTTATGTTGTGGGCATTTTGAGTTGTCTGTATAATTTCCCGGTCTAATTGATGATTAGGTTAGTGTTGATTTTACCTGTTGATGTGGTCGTTAGGACGTTGTGATATTCCGAGCGGTTGGCAAGAATATTAGTAAATTGTTATGGTCGTTATAGGAAGGGTTCAGCGTGACTGTCTTTTACAATTAGTGAATCTGTTGAAAGTAGATATAGTTGCCCATTGATGTGTTATTCTGAGAAGTTGGCAAAAAATCATGGATTATGTTGTGATGGTCGTTATTTTGTTGTATTATTCTATGTTGTGGACCGAAATTAGTGGTCGAGGAGGATGCTGATGGTTTTAGGTGCCGAGCGGCATGTAGGTTGCGAGGTGTGTCGGGGAATGTATGTGTTGGATGTCGAGCGTTATTAGGCTGTAAGGCGTGCTGAGGAGCACAATATTAATGTTGAGCTGCACAAAGCTACAGGTTGTGTTAAGGAGCATTAGTTAGTTGTTATTCTTCTTTGTTTTTGTGCGTGTCGAGGGGTATTGAGTTAGTTGTTATTTTTTCTTGTTGTTGTGCATGTCGAGGGGCGCGTAGTTCTTCCTATCCCTTTTGCCTGTACATGTTGGTTTAGTCGATACCAGTGCTGTATAAGTTATTCTGAGTTAAGAAAATGTAGGTTGATGAATTATGTTGAGATGTCTCCAATTATGGATAGATATGATGTTGTAAGCTTATGGCCAAAGTTGAATTATGTTGATGTTGAATTATTGTTGATGTTGAATTGTTGTTGTTGTTGTAGGCTTATGACCAAAGTTGAATTATATTGATGTTGAATTGTTGTTGATGTGGTAGGCTTATGGCCAAAGTTGAATTATGTTGATGTTGAATCATTGTCGATGTTGTAGGCTTATGGACAACATTGATTTATGTTGAGTTGTTGTTTTTTGTTATTGTTGCTACATTCATGTTGTTTCGCATACATCGCATATCAAGTTGGAGCTGATGCTCGTTAAGTTGGCCTGGATTGGCAAAATACTAAGTTGAAGGCTTATGCCTTTTTAATGCCTCTATTTATTGGAATATTTTCAAGTTGGGAGTTCTGCTCCATTGGTAGCACATGCATTTGCTTAAAGACAAGTTGCATTTTGTGTTGCATTCTGAGTCGTTGTGTGGTTGATTTGATTATGCTTATGTTGTTAAAGTATGAGAAGTGGTGAATATGTATGAATTGATTCTAATGTTTTATTTATCATACGTTCTATTATCTGGTTCGATATCTCACCCCTTTTGTTTGAATGTTACCCATATGTTGGTAACGTGCAGGTAATCTAGAGCGAATGTGATTTACCTTCAGCATTTCGAGTCTGTGTGATTGCTCTGATACGTAACACTCAGAGGGATGAAAGCTTGCTATTTTATTGTTGTTATTATTCAGTTGTTGCACTTTAAGCTGTTGTTCGTCAAATGACTGTTACTTGAAGTTGTGTTAGTTGGATAAAGATGTTATATTCTTTAAGTTGAATATTTGATTCCACTGCGTGGTTATGAAAGTTGTTGGTTTTAAAAGATTAATTTATGTTGTTGTTGGTTAACCCAAGTTTAATGTGTTATGTATCTGTAATGAATGTCGTTGTTTTAAAGTTGAATTTGTAGCATCCTGATTCATTGTCGAATTTTTGTAACTCTTATTTATATAATAATTGTGGGGTAGAATTGGTGTGTTACACTTCCAGCCGAAGTCGGGCATATACATCTCCTAGCTCAGATTAAATCAAGCGTACATTTGTTCTGATACTTCTTCCAATAGACATTTCATGGCTCAGATTAAATCAAGCGTAGATTTATTCTGATACTTCTTCCAGTCGAAGTCGGGCATATACATCTCCTGGCTCAGATTAAATCAATCGTATATTTATTCTGATACTTCCTTCAATAGACATTTGCTTCCTCAAATTAAATCGAGCGTAGATTTATTTCGAAATTTCTTCCAATTGAAGTCAAGCGTAGACTTAGTCTAATTTCTATCAATAGTTACTTTGGATGGCATCTATAAGCCCATCTCTGATGACTCACTTTTGCCTCTCCAAATGGCATCTTTAAGCCCATTCTCGGTATAATCAACCAATGGAGTTACTTCGTGCACCGGCGAGTACAAATTTCTGGGCACTTAAGTGTTCAATCATCTTCTACCTTGAAGTCACGAATGGTGGACATGCCAATCTAACTCTTAAGGTTTAAGAAGATTGAAAAGGGGAAGTTGTTGTACCCTAAAATTTCCCCTCCCATTTTCTTCAAAAAAACATGCTCACAAAGGTGTCAAATACTCAAAGCTACTCAAGAGTTAGCTGGTCAAACCTCCTCATAAGCAAGGGTCTACAACTAGGTTTTATGCTTATTAAGGAAGATTGGGTAGCAAGGGTCTAAAATGAATTTTTTGGTTCATCATGGGTCCTCAATAATTCTCATGTCAAGCTTCAAGTCTTGCATCACATGTTTGCCCAGTCAATGGTTTAGAAGATTGAAAGTCAATTATATTAGGTAAAAAGTCAACTATGGTCTACATACAGTCAAACTTTAAGATTTTTTGTCAACGTCATGATTTTGAGGTGATATTCATAATTTGATCAAGGGTTAATCATGATTCCTCAAGGAAATCCCTCAAATCATCAAAGGTAAAAAATTGCCAAATTAGGGTTTTGATTGAAGATGACTGATCATTGACTTCTGGCCTAGTGCATGACCTAATGGCTTAAAGCATAATCTCAAGGGCTCAAATACAACATATTTACCTAATTACATGGCTCAAGACATTTCCAAAGATACAAGTAATTGATAGTTGAATAATTGAATCAATTGATAAAAAGTCATCAATCACATAAAAGTCAAACTTTGACTTTTTGGTCAACATTGGAATTCAAAAAGCAAGAATCATAAAAATATTCAAAACTATCAAACTTTATCATCAAGAATCAAGAGAACCAATAAAATCAACAAAAGTCAAAATTGAAGATTTTCAAACACTTAGAAAAAATTCAAGTATTTTGTGCTTAGAAAACCCTAACTTCACAAGCAAGTTTCCTCAAGATACAAACTGATTCAAGGAAAACTTTCAACATGAAAGTTGTAGGGATTTATGAATTCTACAACTTTGTTAATGTGGGATGATCCTCAAAAAGTGATTGATTAAGAGATATGGGCCCATGAAGTTCTGATATTTTTACCCAACACTTAGAAATATTTTGGATCAGCTTTTTATCTCAATTTCTTGGCCATTTTTCACTAAGATCCAAATTGATTCAGGGCAAACTCAAAACATGAAAGTTGTAGATATTGATTCAAGCTTTCCAAAATGTCAAAGAACACAAATATATCATTTTTGAGCTAGGAGATTTAAAAAGAAGAAGTTGGCCATTCAAACTTGAATCATAAGTCATTTTTTGATGACCTTGTGGCCAAAACTCCAACCAAAGCTACAAGATCTCTCTTTTCAGGCTATGTTATCTCCAAATCTCTCCATAATTGAGAAATTACACAGGCCCTAAGTGTATTACACAAGGATTTGAAGCCTGTCATACCCCAATTTTGTCCTACCTATTTTACTTTTATCTGGTTTAGGCTTCTCATTTCATTCGCATCATTTCCACTAGATCATTCACATATCATACATTCCTAAGGCATGGGTTCAGAATCAGAGGTTGTGAAAATTAGGATTTCCATTGGTTTAAGATTCCCTCAGTTAAAATAAAGGTAGACTCATCTGATTTTTCTCTTGAGCTGTGGACTTGTGAATTAGGATTTTGATACCATGACTATCTTGAGCATCATTTCCTCAATATCTAAGGTTTTGTCTCTCCATCATCCCAAGAATTCTCTTTATTGAGGATCATGAAACCATTTTCTTCATTCAGTGTGCTGCTCAGGTGGATTAGGGTTTTGCGTCCTTCATGTATGGGTTGGTTGAAGTCCATCAATAAAGATGATAGGGTTGTCACTTGTATGTTCTCAAGGGTTCACCAATGGTTTCAATCAAGATCCAGATTTAAGGTTTTTTTGCCTTTTGTTAATCGTGAGAGTAGGGTTTTTGTTTCAAAGAGCATTATCCTTCTATGCTTTAAGCCTCATTTATTCTTTTCACAAGGATATCCTTTAAGGTTTTGTTTTGTGAAGAGGGACTTCATCAAAGTAAAGTTTATGGTTCGAGTTGCAAAAGTATGACGCATGATACAAGAGAGGTTGATTGTAGACTCATTTTATGATCAAGGTTTCGTTGAGAAGTGAAGTAGGATTCATTAAGTCAAGAGATCTTTTGAGTAAGGTTTTAAGCGTGCAAGAAAGAAGAATTCATTCATGAGGTTCTCTTGGAAAACAAGATGCAAGTGTTAAAGCTCAACGAAAAGAGTGTTCATCAAGATCAAGTTAGTTCATTCATGGATTTAAAGATTCAAAATTATTATTTCCATCCAAGCTTGTTATAAAACAGTTCATCCATTGACTTAATTCAAGTATCATTCAATCCTATTTATGCTTTGCAATATTTATTCAAAGGATTTCTTGCAAGATTGAAGATTGTCATTCAAAGATTCCAACAAAGTTCATCATGAATCCAAATTCGTCCCATCCAAGTATTTCCATCATTTTCAAGTAAAACATTGCAAGTTATTATGTTTTCATTCATCAAAAGATAATCTTCAAGATTACAATCAAACATGCAATATGGTGAACTTTACAAATGGTTCAAGTCTCATCATCTTATTACAAGTTTGAAATATGGTACAAAAGAAAGGAACACTACCAAATGAAGCATTTCTAAACCTAAAAAAAAATCCCTAAGTCCTAAAGTTACTAAATTTTCATTTTTTCAAAGCTTCAATCTCCATGCTAGCCACGATCTCTTCATCTTTCAACCTTGACTTTGCCATCCAATCCTCATTTCTCATGAAACAAGAAAGAGAGAAAGGGTTAGCAAACCATCAATATTTAAATGAAAATTCCAAACATGAACAAATGGTTAAAGGAAAGTTGCCATCTCATCATTAGGGTTTGTGTTTGGAATCAGAAATTCAAAGGGTGTTTTCAATCATATGCTAAGCCTAAATTCAAAAGCCTCATACACTTGATTCATAACAAATCAGAATTTTGATTTAATCATGGGCTTATTTATCCTATTTTTCAAATGGTAGAAGTTTGACTTTCGTTCACAAAAAAGAGGTTCGGGAAATACAATCAGAATTATCACGTTAGAGCAACATCAAGGCCTCAACAATTTTGTTTCGCACAAGTCAGAATCATATTATTTTAATCACGAGTCATGTCCCAATTGCAAATCACAAAGATAATCTTGGTTCATAAAAGGAAAAGAAATTCATAAACAAGTTTACTGCAAAAAACAAAGTCAACAAGAAAATATTGCCAACAATCTGCTTTGTAGAAAAACAAAGTCAGAACTGCTATACTGTCCTAGCTGTCCAAACAGAACAAGCCAAAAACTGTGCAAACTGAACAAGCCAAAAACTACCCAAACTATCAAAAACTGTCCCAAACTTGCACCAAACTGGAAAACATAAGCTGCATCAAAAAGCATCAAAAACAACATACTAAAACAGTTCAAAAATCATGTTATCTTTCCCACCAAAATGCCCTTTCTTTTTTATATAAACAGATACAGAAGAAGAGAAAAAAATACGGTTCAAACCAGAAACAAAAAAACATTGTAAAACCAAGAAAAACAACAACTAAACAGCTCAAACAAAACAGCAATAACCATAAAGTTAGCAGCAACCACAAAACACATAGAATCCAGATATCATCATCTTCCTCAACATTAAACCCTTCAGAAAAATGGAAAAGCAAAAAGCAATCATAAAATTGTTTTAGACCAAACAACAATAACCCTAACAAAGCCATCATCATCATCATCATTTTCACAAATACAGAAAATACACAAACCCCAACATAGTCATCATCATCATTTTCGCAACAACTATCAAAAACCTAAACCCTAAAAAACATTCTCATCATTTTCGCTAAACACAAAGCCTTCAGAAATTTGAGAAAGAAGAAGAGGAATAGATTTGAAATCGCAAACAGAGTGAAAAAAAGAAATATCTCACCACGAAATCGTTGATAAAAGGTAGTGAGTCGTAAGCGGTCCATGGAGCACGAGGCTCCGTTTCTTTGCCTTTTTTCCTTTTTTCATCATCAATTTGCATTCACAAGCATCATCATCATCATTTGCATGAACAATTGAAAACTAGGATTTCTAAACCCCTTTTAAGATCTAGGCTAGATCTTTGATCCCTGCAAAATCAAGTTCCAGATTAGAGAAGAGGGATGAGAGATGATTCAGAATATGCAAAAAAATTGACGGTTGGAGCTATCCATGGTGGCGCCACCATCGATCTTCATCGGAGCCGCTGTGGTGTTCATCATCACCACCGCATGTTCATCTTGCCTCACCTTCGTTGTTCTTGAGGGCCACCGTGTTTGATCCTGAGTAGGGGTTAGACATTTTATTCTGTTGTTTTTGTTTAGAGAGAGAAGAGGAACAACTCAGAGAGAGGAGAGAGCAGAGCGTAAGAGAGAGAGAGAGAGAGAGAGAGAGAGAGAGAGAGAGAGAGAGAGAGAGAGAGAGAGAGAGAGAGAGAGAGAGAGAGAGAGAGAGAGAGAGAGTTTTGTTTTTTTAGGATTAAAATTGATTTTTTTTATTGTTTTGAATAATCACAATGGATTGTGGCCTAACATAATGGTGACATTTGTCACCACCTGTTCAACTATTGCTCTATGATTCCAAGCAGCTCCTTCCATCAAGCTTAGCATGCATCTCCCTAGCAATCGTGTGATCGGAATCTAACGCTCCCAGCCATGCTTGTCCATGGTGGACCTTGAGGAGCCTGGCACAACGGATCGGTGGACACTCTTTTGGGCCTGGATGCCCACATTATTTCTACACCCCCTGTTTGTTGTTATTTCAGGCCCATTTCTTTTCAAACATCTTATTTTCTTTTGTTTTGTTTTAATTATTTTTATCAAATCTTAAAAATACAAAATATATATTTAGAATTGAATTTTAATTTTCTCTTAATATTTTCTTTATTAAAAATACAAAAACAAATGTATAGATTTAGTTTTAATTTTCTTTTAATACTTTCTTTACTTAAAAATCACAAAAATATCTTTAGAATTAGTTTAATTTTCTTTTAGTATTTTCTTTACTTAGAAATCATAAAAAATGTAAAATACAAAAATATTTTGTTAAAATAATTAATTAGATCATAAAATATTATTATTTTTAGTTAATTTTATTATTAAATAGATAGTTTAATTAGCTAGGTATTTAAATTAATTTTCAATTTAGTTGTATTGTTTGTTTAACTAGAATTTTAATTGAACTTTCGATTCGACTCATCCTCATTCATAAACCTGTACCCCTATCCCCATATGATTTGTAATAATTTAGAATTTTATTTCTTTGTTATTTTCTTTATATGTTTAAATTGTCAATTATGCATATTTTATCCAATTAGAGCACATGGCTCCTCTTGGGACCATCATCAATGAGCAGGTATCCACCTACACATGCACACTTGCACACATTTCATAGTTTGGTTCTGAGCTTTTCTACAGCGACAACTACTCGATAAATTGTTCCAATTGGTCGTTTAGAATACTAGTGCCACACTAGTCCCATTTTCTAGGAGCATGCATATAGCCACCTTGTATGGGCTTTTGATTTTTATCTTATACATGGAAGCAACTTATCTCCCTTTGGTTTACATATAAAGCATCTTCTTAAAGGGTCTCATAGTTAAGTTTGGGCATGGCCATTCTCACGAGGTTAATCAAGTATTTCCCTTGGTTAACCATAACCCAAATCAACCACGTTGGTCCATATACCAAGTGTTTCCATGCACAAAGGGTCTCATGGTTAAGGGTGGGAGCACCTACTATCACGAGATTAATCAAGTGCACCCCTTGGTTAATCATAACCCGATTCAATTCCCATACACCAAACGTTACATTTATGCCTTTAATGATACCACTCATTTTGTCGTCACTTTTGCCATGATCACCATGCATGATCACTCTTCACAAACATTGTCTCATTTTACTTTAAGCTTATAACATGCTCCCTTAGGATAATAGTTTCCTCTTCTTAAGATATGAACTGATTAGACCTTAGGTTAGAACCCATGCATGATAACGTTAGGGTTTTTTCTAGTCTCCCTCTTAAACTTTTCTTCTTTTGTAATTAAAACTTCTCATCAAAAATCCAGAAACTCTTAATCATTATTCAAACTCATTTTAAAACTCGCAAAACACTCAACCAATCAAAGCTCCCCCCAAAAAGGCATGTTATCTTCGTTCTACCGCGATACAGGCCGTGCCTATTGCTAGAATGCGTGTGTTAACATCGCCCACTAAAAACAACCAACAAACCAACATTTTCTAGAGGAACTACGGTATTATGATTCCTTCACTGGATATGTATGCAAAGGGTTGAGAGAACCTCACGAATGCACTAATAAAAAACCTTTTCTTCCCCCTATCAAGTATAGTTATAGACAAACACACCCTTAGAAGCAAACAAACAAAATGGATCCCGTTGAGTACAACGGATGTGAGGGGTGCTAATACCTTCCACTTGAATAACCGACTTCCTTACCCTTTCTCTTGGTCGTAAGAACATCTTATCCATCCTCTTGTGGTTTTCTCGATATTTCCCCTTCCTCCGAGATAAATATAGTTCGGTGACAGCTCTGTATTTTTCGCCTGTAGCTTCAATGCTTTGTTCAAATCTTGATACCACTTATGGTTGAATTTGCAAAAAGTAACATATCCACTTTGATAAAGAAAGCTTTATGCTAACCTGTGATACGGTGGCAGAACCGACTGTTATACTGGTTTTGCATTTTTATTTGCAAATGTTGCCGTAAGCAAGAGTCGCCACCAACTTTTCTTTTATCCAACAAAGGAAAGGGTGAAAAGAACAGAAAAAGACCTTTTCGAGAGTTTTCTGAGTAAGGGAGGTAGATTATGGAAAGGGAAGGTGTTAGAACCCTTTCCATCCGTAATTTTCTATGGGCTCTTAGATGCTTAGCTCATTTTGAAATACCTTGTGCTTTGTGTGTTTTGAAAAGCATTTTTGGAAAGCACCTTAGTACGGTGAACTTTGTAATGTTTCTCGGAATAGTAGAGAACATATACAAAGTGTTTGAAAATGATTTTGAAAGAGGTTTTTTGTAAGTGTAAAAATTGTTTGAGCATAGCATTTAGGAACTATCTACTTTTACTTGAAAGGGTTGTTCTTTTCCTCTTTTCCTTTAGACAATGCTATCCTACTATTAGTGAGTAGGTAGCCCTAGTCGTTGGATGTTTGAGGGACATTCGAAGGGACGTTTATACAATCACAAAGGCAACTGGGCAAGAAACTTTAATAATTACCATAGGGTTTTAAGATTATTTTTATCGAGGCAACGTCGAGAGGGTCATCGAGGGACTTATGATCTTTAAACCGGAGGGTAGCCACTAAAATATCTCACGTCTCGAGAGATGTGATTGTTTTCCGAAGGCAACCAAAGTGGGGTACCCTAGAGGTGCACATGTGAAATCATGTTCTATTCAGTTATTTATCTTTACATTTAGGTTTGCTAGCGTTTTGTTTTATTAAACTCTTGACATACAATCCTATTAGTCATGCATCTAGACAGTTAATAGTTTGCAGAAATTAAAAGTGCGGGAATTGTAAATCCTAAGCTATTACAAGGCTTCGGGAAGGGAGATTAATTACATGTCCAAAATGGGGAATATAAAGAAAACAGTAAATGTAAAGTACTAATTAATTCTATTACATCCAGTAGGCAGTTACAAAAATATGAAAGTAAAATACGAAAGATAATAACGTGCACGAATTGATAATACGTCTAAAAATCCTAAGGTATAAGAAAAAATATATTTTTTTTGTTTTTTTTTGTTTTAATTAAGAAATGAAATTAATCCTAAATCTATTTAATTTTAAAGTAAAAAAAATGGTTTAAATGATTATTAATTAATTTACAAAAATAAATTTAATCAAGAAAAATACTAACCTAATATTTTTATGATTTTAATTATTTGTTGATTAAAATAAAAAACAATCAAAGGAAAATAAAATAATAAAACAAAATAAAAAGAGTAAATGGGCCAGGGTAGCAAACAGAAATAGGGGGTGTAAGTTTAAAAAACGTAGGCCCAAAGTGAGAGGAGCCAAAGTCTGCAGTTGGATCTAGTGAGGGAATCCTTTGAGGGTGCATGGTATGCTGCGCGCCTGGGGGCGCTGGATCTGATCAGATGGGATCTCCTGGTTATGATCTGAAGGTGCATGGTGGCATCTGGATGTGAAACATACAAGATCTGCAGAATAATAGTTAGAAAAAAAAATTGTGAGGCCTGGGTATCGAACCCAGGTCCTTCCCCTTTTGCACGCTTCCTCTTTACCGTCTGAGCTGCTTGTTCATTTGTTAATTATAACACAATAATAAATATGTAAGTGAAAATCAAATAGAAATATATTCAAAAATAAAAACATGCGCTGAGTTGCTTGAATGGACCAATGGGAGGAAAACGCTTGGCAACCGAAGTCAAATTTCTGGTTGTCTTCTCCGGTGGGCTCCAACCTTGAACCTGTAAAATAGCCAAAAACAAAGATTGAAAACTACCCTATTCCCTTAATTTGAAACCCCCCTGATTCCAAATCTGAGGTCTATTTGGCCTGAAACGACCTAGATTTTAAGATTCAAAGAAAACACAGATCGTGCCTTAGCAATGGCACGATCTTATTCTAGTCCTTAAACCTGCGTGTATCACGTTAGATCTACACTAATGATAGTCCTGAACACGAATCAAACAATTAAAAGCATCAATATGTGATAAAAAATGTAATTTTTATTTTACAAACCCTTACCAATCGGAGATGCGTGGATCTGTGGCTTTGGGCGTGAAAATGCTTGTTTAAGGGCTGGTATGGGCTCCTGGATGTCTCAGGAATGTGAATCTGGTGTTTGTTTGGACTGAGGGAGCTTGCAAAGCTGGTTTTGAATTTTGACAACTTATGAGATTTTTTAGAATTTTGAGATGTTTTCTAAGGCAGTGTGTGCGTGTGGCTCATTGAGGCAATTTTTTGTGTGTGTGTGTTGCTTCTAATTTGGTCTTGTATTTATATAAGGGTATAGTGGTGAACAAATATGGCATGAATCATCCATTAACCATGGCTTTGAAAGCAAAATCTAAAGATTTGAAAAGTTTCCATTTTGAGATATTTCATGCCATTTTGAACTTTGAGTGAACCTGGACTGGTTATGGTTGGTGTTTTTGCACGAATTTGGGCTTCGAGCTAATCTGTCTAAGCCCAACAAGCTTCATCCCATTAAGTTTTCGTTTCGACTTGCATTTCCATTTCAAATCAATTGATTCTTTCGACAAGCTCCCAAGCTTTATTCTTTTCGATGGCTCTGAATTCCAATTCGAATTGCTCGAGGCTTCATCATTATGGCTTCTTCGACTTAGTCACCATCTGCATCGATTGTGTAATCTGGAAACCCCTCATATCCAAGCAGCCTAGTCGAACTCAGTTCCTGTTCCTTTCGATCTCCTTTCCTTCAATTCGACCAATCGAAGTATCACCTCTTCATCTTGACTTATCGAAGCTTCGTTCTGTTCTTTTTTATCTCCTTTCCTTCAATTTGACCAATCGAAGTATCACCTCTTCATCTTGACTTGTCAAAGCTTTGTTCTATTCTTTTTTATCTCCTTCGAACACAGTTGTGATGGTGTCTTTGACTCCAATCTCACCCTTTGCTTTCTTCTACAAGAACATCTTTACTGATCACTAGTTTATCTTCGATTGGTGAATATAGCTTGTATGCACCAATGAATGATAACCTATGAGCACCAAGACTGCACTTCAATCATCCAACTTCTTCCTCGCCTGTTCAGGTACATGACATTAGACTTCCACGTGTTTCTTTGGATAAGATCAAAGCTTTTGAATTCAAAATATTCTTCTTTTCGAAGCGCTAATTCAATCAACATGACAGTCGAAATGTCTTTCCTTGTAATGCTTCGAATAGCTTATATTTCAATAGTTCGAAAATGAACCCTTCGATAACGGTTCAATGTAGTGAAGCTCTTTACTAGCTCTTCATCAATCAAAGACTTCATAAAAGCCTCCTCACACTTTCTTTCTAACTAGTCTTTCTTCGATCATAGTGTCAATTATTCAAAACTTGTGTAATAGAAATTCCCAACTAACACGGCTTCGTTGGGCATCTAATTAGAATGCATACTGCTGTCAAAGCTGCTTCAGCCCAAAATATCTTAGATATATTCTTAGCTTTCGACATACACCTCGTCATGTTCCGTACACTTCTTTTCTTTCTTTTAGCTATTCCTTTATGATGAGGCGTATAGGGTGTCATGGAAATCATTTGAAGCTTTTGCAAACCAAAATTATTTGTGAGAAATGAAACCCTAGATGGAAATCCATTACTTAGGAGGAGAATTTGTATGGTCATTTCTTGGTCAACCTTGAGAAATTGGGGACCTCAATGAGCATGCCTTGAATAAAGTGGGAGGGTAAATTTTGGGTTGCAACAGCTTCCCTTGTTCAGTCTTCTTAAACCTGAAGATTTAGATTGGCTTGTCTGCCTTTCGTGATCTGAAGGTGGAAGATGATTGAACACTAGAGTACCATGAAATTTGCACTCGCATAAAGTAACATTGTTGGTTGATGATATTAGGAATGGGCTTACAGATGCCATTTGGAGAAGATAACAGAGAGTCGTCGGAGATGGGCTTATAGATGCCATCCAAAGTAATTGTTGATAGGAGTATCATAATGAACCTACGTCTAGTTTTATCTGAATGAAATGCTGGAAAGAGCCTGTGTCAAGCCGTGTCCAGAAATGTATTATAAGGCAATCGTGTAAGGCTGCTTCAGAAAGAGCCTGTTTTATACTACACATGGAAATGTCTTAGTAGGAACTTGTGTAAGATTTCTTCAGGATGAGCCTGTGTTAGACTACATCTAGGAATGTCATAGTAGGAACTTGTGTAAGATTTCTTCAGGATGAGCCCTTGTAAAGCTGCATTTCAGGAGGAGAAGGAATCTGTGTAAGATTGCTTCAGGATGAGCCCGTGTAAAGCTGCATTTGGAAATTATGAGAAGGAATTCATGTAAGATTGTTTCAGGATGAGCCTGTATAAAGCTGCATCTGGAGATTACGAGAAGGAACCCGTGTAAGATTGCTTCAGGATGAGCCCGTGTAAAGCTGCATTTGGAATTTGTGAGAAGGAATTCGTGTAAGATTGTTTCAGGATGAGCCCATGTAAAGCTGCATCTGGAGATTATGAGAAGGAACCCGTGTAAGATTGCTTCAGGATGAGCCTGTGTAAAGCCGCATCTAAAAATTGCGAGAAGAAATCCGTGTAAGATTGCTTCAGGATGAGCCCGTGTGAAGCTGCATTTGAAGATTATGAGAAGGAACCCATGTAAGATTGCTTCAGGATGAGCCCGTGTAAAGCTGCATGTGAAAATTGCGAGAAGGAATCCGTGTAATATTGCTTCAGGATAAGCCTGTGTAAAGATGCATCAGGAGATTATGAGAAGGAACCCGCACAAGATTGCTTCAGGATGAGCCCGTGTAAATCTGCATCTGAAAATTGCAAGAAGGAATCCGTGTAAGATTGCTTCAGGATGAGCCCGTTTAAAGTTGCATCTGGAGATCATAAGAAGGAACCCATGTAAGATTTCTTCAGGATGAGCCCGTGTAAAGATGCATCTGGAAATATATTAGAAGGAGCCTGGGTAGGGCTGCTTCATCTGGTCGTGTAGATAGTTTCCTCGTCTTGTTTCGAGAATTGATCCACAATCAACTGTTCATAGATAGTTGCCATGTCTGGTTTCAGGAATTAATCTGGAACTATTTTTGTTGGTCGTTGAGATAGTTGCCCTGTCTGGTTTCAGGAATTAATCTCTAACCTAGTCTTTTAAATAGTCGCCCTGTCTTGTTTCGGGAATTGACCTATAATCAGTTGTTCACAGATAGTTGCCTTGTCTTGTTTCAAGAATTAATCTGGAACTTGCTTTTATTGGTCGTTGAGATAGTTGCCCTGTCTGGTTTCAGGAATTAATCTCTAACCTAGTCTTGTAGATAGTCGCCCCGTCTTATTTCAGGAATTGATCCACAGTCAGTTGTTCACAGATAGTTGCCCTGTCTCATTTCAGGAATTTAATTTGGAACTTTTTGAAAATTGTTGATGATATTCATCTGTTGATCTTTCCTAAAAAGGTAAAGAATTAGCTGTATACAATATCATGATGCATGAAGTTCATTGGGTAATGATGTTCTCAAAATAAATGAGATTGTGATATATGCATTTGTGCTGCATATTCTATGACACTTGTAAAATGATATGTATGAATGCAATATGTGAATGTACCAGTTATTCTATCATAGTGTTGTTGAACTGGGGGAAATAAATCTCTGATTGTTGATAGGGATGAAGAATGTAAGTTTTCATTATTTGTTGAATTTGAACTGTTAGGAGATGGATTACTGTTGCTAGAGAAATAAACTCTATTGGGGAAAGGAAACTCTGCAAACTGCTTCGAGATTTTATGAAGTTCTGTTGGGGAAAGGAAACTCCGCAGACCGCCTGGAAATTTTTGTAGAGCCCTGTTGGGGAAACCCAAGAAGTTTGTGAACCGGGCTAAGGATTTATTTAAGATGTCGGGGAAATAATTGGAGATTCTTGCTCTGCCGGGGATATCAGAAACTTTGACATCATTAGGTTATATATTGAGGATATGGTAGTGACTTTATAGTAGGATGTCTCTGCCTCTGTACCTACTGGACAAAGTATCTGCGGGGATTTGCAGATGGCCTTTTTTAGACACCATCCTGTTTCTTAAAGCCATTAGTAACTGTCTTTCTGTTTTTTATGCGTGTATTTGTAAACGGTAATCACATTCAAATGCATATTTCAAAAATAATCATTGGACATTTTTGCAAAAAAAATCATAAAAACAAAAACAAATAGTTTTTCACTTTCAAAGAGATGGTTTTGTATTAATCTGAAGAATTCTGCTTATAACAGGTGTTTTTGTACAAAGAGACAAAAATTCTAGTAAGAGAAAGTCGTCGTAAAAATGAAAACTATACAAAAATAGTATACAAAGAAAAACAGCTATGTGAAACGATCCCATTGGGTTCCCATTCTGATATTGCCATTATAATTTTTAGCTTCGCATCCCTTTGCTATTTGTCTGAAGCTGACTGGATTGATTATTACCATTTGAACTTGACACTTGTTACCGAAGTCTGTCTGTAAGGTGATCCGATGGGACATAGTTATACGCTTTTAATCCCTAACTTTTCCTGGACCTCCCTTTCGGGTTTCCAGTCCACCAGGATACCCTTTTTTGCCCAAGCCGCCTTTTCAGGTTTTTGACTTACCAGGTGTACAGATTTTTCATATATGTATCCCTAACATTTTCCCGAACCCTTTTGGTTCATCGGGGTGCCCTTATTTTTGTCTCGGCCAATCGACCTAGCGGGTCTTTACTCATGCGTAGTATCTTTTAACTATGCCCGCATTTACAGGGTGCGGAAGGTTGTCACCGTCCATAGTGGTTAAGATCATGGCTCCACCAGAAAATATGTTCTTGATCACAAATGGCCCTTCGTATGTGAGAGTCCATTTTCCCCTGGGATCACCTTATGGAAGGATAATGCGCTTGATTATTAGGTCACTCAACTGATATACCTGATGTCTGGCCTTCTTGTTAATAGCTTTAATCATATGTTTTTGGTACATCTGACCATGACAGACCTCCGCGAGCCTCTTCTCGTCAATCAGGTTTAATTGGTCAAATCGAGTATGAACCCATTCGTCTTCATTCAAAAATGCATCCTTCATGATTCTCAAGGAAGGGATTTTGACTTCGATGGGTAGGACAGCTTCCATACTATATACCAGAGAGAAAGGAGATGCCCCTGTTGACGTACGTACTGAGGTACGATAACCATGAAGAGCAAACAGTAACATCTCATGCCAGTCTTTGTATGTCATTGTCATCTTCTGTATAATCTTCTTGATATTTTTATTAGCAGTCTCTACAGCGCCATTCATCTTTGGCCGGTAAGGAGAAGAGTTATGATGCTGAATCTTGAATTGTGTGCAGAGCTCAGTGATCATAGTATTATTGAGATTGGTACCATACCGTTGTATGTAATGATTCTTTCTAGAATACCATACCGACAGATAATTTTATGTTTGATAAACCGAGCCACGACATTCTTGGTAACAAAAGCAAAAGAGGCTGCATCTACCCACTTCGTGAAGTAATCAATGGAGACAAGGATGAAATAGTTCCCATTGGAAGCGATAGTTCTAATCTCTCCAATCATATCAATACCCCACATTGTGAATGTCTAGGGAGAAGTCAAGACGTTCAAGGGAACCAGAGAAACATATACTTTATCAACATAGATCTGGCACTTGTGACAAGTTCGTGAATGTTGATAATAGTCTGCTTCCATAGTAGACCAGTAGTATCCTGCCCTCAGAATCTTCTTAGCCATTGTGTACTCACTAGAATGGGTTCCAAAGGTGCCTTCGTGCATGTCTGCCATAATCTTCTCTGCTTCACTCTTATCCACACATCGAAGCAAAGTAGAATCATGGTTGCGCTTGTAGAGAACTCTGTTACTGAGGAAAAACTTGGCAGAGAACCTTCTTAGGAACTTCTTATCATTGATGGAAGCTCCCTCAGGATACTCTTGAGCTTCGAGGGATCTTTTTACTTCATGGAACTAAGTTTCATCCACTATTTCTTCAGTATCAACCTGATAACAATATGTCGGTTTGTCCATTCTCGCAATAGTGATCTGAGGAGCTTTATTATCCCATATGACTTTAAACTTGGATGACATAGTAGCTAGCACGTTCTCTAACTGATTTTCCTCTCGTAGAAAATGCTCAAAGGTAACTTCTTCAAAGTGTGGAATCGGTGTCAACACATGCTCTCAATAAGGGATGATATTAGGATGCTTCGTATCCCATTCTCCTTTGATTTGACTGATTAATAGGGCCAAGTCTCTGAATACACTCAAGAATTTCATTCTTAAGTCGATAGTAGCCTTGAGACCCATAATGCACGCTTCATATTCAGCCATATTGTTGGTACAGTTGAAACATATCCTGGCCGTGAAAGGAGTATGACAGCCTTCGGGAGATATGATCACAACATCCGGTGCAATTTGCAAGTGCGTTGGAAGCTCCATTAAAAACCATAGTCCATCAGGATCCTTTTTCAGGTCCTTCATTCGGTCCAGGTTCTTCATAATCAGTCACTAACATGATGTTCTCGTCCGGGAATTCAAAATTCATGGATTGGTAGTCGTCCACAGCTTGTTGAGCCAAATGATCAGCTAATATACTTCCTTTGATTGCTTTCTGGGTTGTGTACTGAAAATCATATTCGATCAGGATCATTTGCCATCTGGCTATTCTTCCGGAGAGAGTGGGCTTCTCAAAGATGTATTTGATAGGATTCGTTTTAGATATCAACAGGGTAGTGTGAGTCAACATATACTGTCTCATTCGGCGAGCAGCCCATGCCAAAGCGCAACAAATTTTCTCAAGCAGTGAGTGTCTTGTTTCACAGTCGGTAAACATTTTGCTAAGGTAGTATATTTCATGCTCTTTTCGACCAGGCTCGTCATGCTGCCTCAGCACACACCCCATTGAATTCTCTAATATTGTTAAGTGCGTGATCAGAGGTCTTCCTTCAACCGACAGCATCCAAATTGGAGGCTCTTGAATATATTCTTTGATTTTGTCAAAGGCGGTCTGGAAGTCGTCATTCCACTTCACTGCTTGATCTTTCTTTAGTAATTTAAAGATGGGTTCATAAGTAGTGGTTAGATGGGAAATGAATCTGGCAATGTAGTTTATACGTCCCAAGAATCCCCTAACCTCCTTCTCAATGTAGGGAGTTGGCATTTCTTGTATGGATTTAACCTTTGCGAGGTCTACTTCAATACCTTTTCCGCTGACAACGAAGCCTAAGAGCTTACCAGATCTTACTCTAAAGGTGCACTTATTCGAGTTCAGTCTCAACTTGTACTTCTTCAGTCTTTCAAACAGCTTTTGCAGGTGATCAAGGTGCTCCTCTTCAGTCTGAGACCTGGCTATCATATCTTCGACGTAGACCTCTATCTCGTGAAACAAAGCTACCATGGAACACTAATAGGTTTCCCTGACTTTCTTTAACCCAAATGGCATAACTTTGTAGCAGAAAGTGCCCCACTGCATGACGAAGGTTCTTTTCTCCATATCTTCAGGTGCCATTTTGATCTGATTGTACCCGGAGAAACCATCCATGAAGTAGAATATTTTATGTTGTGCGGTGTTGTCGACCAGAACATCAATATGGGGAAGCGGAAAGTCATCCTTGGGGCTTTCCCTATTCAGGTCTCTTTAATCCACACACATATGCACCTTGCCGTCCTTCTTAGGTACCAGAACAACATTAGAAACCCATTGTGGATAAGAATTAACAGCTAAGAAACTGGTGTTGAATTGTTTCATGACTTCAGCCTTGATCTTTTCTGACATCTATGGACGCATACGACAAACCTTTTGCTTCACTGGAGGGAAGTCTTCTTTCATTGGTAAATGATGAACCACAATATCAGTGTCCAGCCCTGGCATGTATTCGTATGACCAGGAAAAGTTCTCAACATAGTCATGTAACATCTGTATTAACCTCTCTTTAACACTATGCTCCAAGTTAGCACCTATCCTGACTTCCTTTTTATCCTTTTCAGTACCCAAGTTTACTGTCTCAATCGGCTCTTCGTGAGGATGAATTGCCCTTTCTTCTCATTTTAACAGTCTGGAAAGTTCTCCTGGTACTTCGCAATCTTCCTCACCTTCGTCCTCAGCTTGGTAGATCGGATTTTCAAAGTCATAATTGGTAATAGCAGAACCGTTATCAATTGGATTTGGAGTGGATGTGGATCTGCAGTTTGATATGTGGGTGTGTGTAAGAGAGCATAACTATTTTGATAAAGTAAAAGCAGAATAGAAAGACAGAGAGCGTAAAATTTGCATGCAAAATATCCAATGATTTATTAATGACATATGAAGATAAAGCAATAACCCTCACAAATAGACCATTGTGCCTCGGGTAAAGCACAAGGATTTAGTGTTTATCTTGTTCAAATATTACATATTCCAAAAACCAAAAGACAATTACTCTTGGATAAAAGTAATGGGAATAAAATCTTTGGCCTCCCAATTGTTGAGTCCACCATTGATTGTTGGGAAGATCCATTTGTCCATGTCGCAGTCACTATCATTGTCCTCCAAAGCATTGATTCCATGGTTGTTGATGCGTAGTGGTGGTCTTCCGACGCGAGCACGACGAATAACTCTTTGGGCTCCTTCTTTGACTACTGCTTTGGCATCCTTCATAGAATCCATCTTCAATGGAGTTCTGGTAATCTTTGGAACATTAGTAGCAGTCTTGGTTGCAGCAATTGTTTGAGGAACCTCTTCAAAATTTTGGCAGGGGGTCCCAATGAACTCTCTGTCCATCTCAACATACCTAAAAGAGTTCAGGTGGCTCACCGTATATTCTTCCTCTCCATGGACTGTAACAATCTTCCTATTAACTGGGTTCTTCAGCATTTGATGCAGAGTAGAAGTAACAACACCAGCCCCATGGATCCAAGGGAGACCCAATAAACAGGAGTAAGACAGGCGAATGTCCATTACGTAAAAGGTGGAGTCAAAGGTCTGAGAACCAACTTTAATAGGGATGTCCACCTCCCCGTCTACCATTCTCTTAGAACCATCAAGAGCCTTCACCACAATATTACTGGGCTTCAAAGTCAGTCCTTCACAGTCCAATTTGTCCAAAGCATTCTTAGGTAAGACATTCAATGATGAACTTGTATCCACCAGAACATGAGCTAGGGTAGTTCCCATGCACTCAATAGAGACATGCAGGGAATCATTATGCTTTCTTCCTCTGGATGTTAAATCAGCTTCTGAGAAACCAAATCTATTGTCAACTGTCAAACTAGCAACGCAGTTCTCGAATTGGTCGGCAGAAGTCTATTGAGGCACATGTGCAGACTTCAGGAACTTTACCAAAGCCTTAGCATGGGCTTCAGAGCATAGCAGTAAGGCCAATATTGAAATTTTTGATGGGGTTTTCCCCAATTGTTCCATAATATTATAGTCACTTTTCCGTATGATTTTTAGTATCTCTTCCATTTCTTTTTTAGAGGCCTCAGGAATGGTCTCTTTAGGTGCCTTCGTCCGGGCAGGATCAACCAGTACCTCTTTGCCTCGAGTCTCAGCTAACTCAGTAGCAGGAATGACAGTAGGAGTAGCAATATGAGTAATAACAGGAGTAGAAACAGGAGTAACCAAAGGAGTAGTAGCAGGAGTGGCAACAGGAATAACCAAAGGAGTGGCAACAGTCTTTGGAGAAATTTCGGGAGAGAAAATCCTTCCACTTCTGGTAATTTTACTAGTTCCAACAATGTTGTCGATGTTAGGATCAATATCTTTAGTATCTTCGTTCTTAATGGCCAGTAAGTCTTGCTTGATGCCATGGTAGTAAACGTCAGCCCCATAATTCCAAGGAACAGCTTTATCAGAGGAATATGGTATCGGCCCAGGAAAAGTGATAATTAAAGGAGAAACCTTAGGAACGGATGTAATCCTAACAGGTCTTTTGGAGGAGACCCTAGGAGGATTATCAGAAATGGTAGTTATTGATATATCTTCACACAAACTTCTTATAGAAGGAGTCTTTTCAAACAGAATTTCTTTGTTGTTCATCAGGCGTTGCATACCTATCTTCAACAACAAACAACCATTGGGTAGAGACGCACACTGGTGGCAACCTGCACCACATCTCGGAAATAAACCGGCTCATAAAAGATTCTTCTTAATAATCGAAAGAGGAGTAACTAGTTCATTAACAGAAGAAACAAACATGTCATCATCAACAACATTAACACCCTGGCCATGCTTAGGCATTGGTGCCGTTATCACATTGGGGGTTTCCGGAGGTTCAAATTCAATCTCCTTCGCCTCAATGAGATCTTGCACTTTGTTTTTTAGAGCCTAACAATTGTTTGTATCATGCCTCAGACTGTCGAAATGGTAGGCACATCGAGCATTTGGATTATATCTGGGAGATGTAGTATTTGGATTTTTAGGAGCCTCATTTAGAGTAACCAGATCAGACTTTAACAGGTGTGGAAAAACCTGAGATAAGAACATGTTAATCCGGGTGAACTGTCTTCTGGGTGCATCCTATCTACGCTGATTGTTTTGTTTTTTATTTGATGCAGGGTTGGAGATTATCATAGCTCCTACCATTAGACAGTGTTCAACTTTGCTTTGATTCCTCTGACCGTAGGCAACACTTACCTCCTTCTTCCCCATGAAATGCTTCTTCACTGTACTCGAAGAGGTATCCCTTTGAATCTTACCGCTCTTGATACCAGCTTCTACTCTTTCACCAGTCAATATCAACTCAGTGAACCCATTTGAAGAGCTTCTAATCAAATGGTTGAAAAACGGTCCAGACAAAGTATCCAAGAACATATCTACCAACTCTTTATCAGACAGAGGAGGTTGGACTCTTGCCGCAAGGTCTCTCCACTTCTGGACATTATCTTTAAAGCCCTCGCTAGAACCCATAGACATGCTTTGAAGTTGTGTACGGGTTGGAGCGAGTTCAGCATTGTGTTGGTAATGCCTGTAGAAAGAAGCTGCCAAATCCTCCCAATTACGAATGTTGGTTCCCTCCAGTCGATAAAACCATTCCAATTGAGTCCCTGATAAACTTTCCTGGAAGAAATGCACCCACAAATTTCTATTAGCAGTGTGAGGCTGGATCTTACTGACATGAGATCTTAGATGAAGCTTGGGACATGAAACACCGTCATATTTTGCAAAAGTGGGAACTTTGAATTTTTATGGGATAACCACTCCAGAAACTAGCTCTAATTCTTCGAAATCCAGACCAGGTACCCTCTGAATTTCCATTGCATTGAGATGATCCTCCAACTGTCTGTATTTGTCATCAGTAGGGGGATATTATTCCTCAGAGTAATCAGCTTCTTCTTCATCAATCCCAGAGTTGTTGTCTTCTTCTTTTGGCTTCTCTTCCTGATTATCTCCCTTGTTTGATGGAGTTGCAAAGTCTAGAGCTCGCTTTGCTGGTCCTCTGAATCTCCTTCCCATATTCAGGACACCCACTGTTTTCTTTTTCTTCTTCTTGTTATCTTTGATAATAAGAGCCTTCAGGTCTTCTTGTCCCTTAACCAGAGCCAAGAACATCTGCTGGAATTGAGCATTCTGGGCTTGAAGGTCCTTGATATTCTATTCGAGAGCCATTTCTTTTTGCTGAAATAAATAGCGAAAAGATAAGAAACCTGTCCTGGAACCTATTTATGTGATGATATGCATGATATGCTTATGCAATGTTTTCAATGACTTCGAGAAATTTAAATTTGAGAACCAAAATAAAACAAAGATTTTATTAGTAGATTTCAAATTACAAATGCCTTTTAGGCTTACAATTAAAAAATTCTAAAAAAAGTCAGGTTTCCCATGGGTGTTTCCTCTTCGTGCCGAGGTAGACATTAAGATTTTTTTCTTCGTAAAGTCGCTTCGTGAGCTCCAACACTTTCTTCTCATTGGTGTAGAATTTATCTCTAAAGGTATCCCGTTCTTTCTTCAACTAAATCCAGGACCTTTGCAACTCTTCAAGGGTAGTGGGCATGTCAGGGTGGAGAATTGTATAAGGAACATCCACTTCAGTGGTATGCTCCACAATTATTGGCAAGATGGCTGTATACGACATCATAAGGTTTTGGGTGCGAGATCGTACCCGTTTGAGATAAGGCTCCATGGGGATGGAAGTCTTAGGCCCTAAAGTCTTGTTATCAAATTTGTTTACCATGCCCCAAGCTCGTATGAACCTTTGACGATACCCTTGAACATCATCCTCGTAGTTGAACACAATGCCTTGGATAAGCATATCATGGGGACCATCCCTTCGAGCATAACTGAATTATCGCAGAGCCAGAGAGGGATTATAAGTTATACCTCCTCTAATGCAAATGAGTGGGACATTAGGGAATTTCCAACAGCGGTTGATGACAGAAATATCTCCCATAGACTGGGAGTACCAAAGAATATCCGAGTGAGAAAGTGACATTATCCTTTGCGACCAACCCAAACTTTCTTCATTCTTCAATACTGATTGAGGAAGGTGCGAAATAAACCACCTAGGCAGCAATGGTATACAACACATAAGAACGCCTCTTCTCTTCATGGTACGAGTGTGGAGGGAATGTAAGATATCTCCTAGTAAAGTAGGCACGGGGTTACGAGAGAGGAAAACCTTGACATCATTCACATCTATGAGTAAGTCCGGGTTAGGGAATAGTACTAATCCATAGATTAGAAGAGCCAGGACTTCCTCAAATGTTTGAAAATCCAAGTTATCCCAAAACAACTGAGCCTTTTCTAATAGGAACTTGACTAGGAAACCCTTGACTCCGATTTTTGTTTCCCAGTTGGATACAATGTCAGACCATTTCAGATGCAAAGCTGCTGCAATGACCTTTGCCTTTGGAGCTTCCTCTAAACCGGTGAAAGGCATCTGATCAAGAATATGTATACCCAATAATTGAGAGAACTCTTCTATGGTTGGTACTAACTGATAATCAGGAAATGTGAAGCAATGGTGTTTGGGGTCAAAGAATTGAAAGAGTACACCCATCATCTTCTCATTAAAATGTTTGAGGTAACCAGGTTGAGAAGTCGACCATATTTCTTGGTGAATGAAGAAGTCTCAGGAACCCTTGATACTAGTTATTTGAGTTTGAGAGGTATTCTCACAAAGCTGATTCGAATGGTATTTCTATGAACGGAAGCCATGATCTGCAAAACAGAACAAAGATAAATTCCATTGGTCCTTGAAATGGTTAGTGAAATGAAAATTAATGTTATGATGCATGATGTTATGTTTGAACAATTTAATAACATACAAGAAAATCACACATGACTTTAGCTTTAGGATTGCATGAGGTTTATAGGTAAGTATCCTCTTGAAGTTTAGTTGGTTCAACCTGTCCTAGAAAAGTAATTGGCTTCTAAGGAGTCTCAATATCACTGATCTTTCTTTATCAGGCATTGTTTTAGTTTAGACGATTTTTTCTCGCGGCCAAAATATCCCGAAAGTCCGATCTAAATGAGTGTAGTATAGAGTATCAACCAATCCTTAGCTTTATACTGAGGCCGGCTATCTCACTACTTTCTAATGTCCAAGTTTGTTCAAATAAGGTTCTAAGGTCCGTTAGTGCTTTATGACACCACACAACGACCCCGTATTCTCCTCGATTTAACACAAGGGATACGGGTACCAACAAATGTGTCACACTAACGCAGATTTTGTAACCCAAAATTTTCCCTCTCATTTCTCAATAAATCTCTCATAAGATCTCCATTGATTCAAGACTACACAAGGTTTGATCAGCTCAAGACACCTCCTCAAACACTAACAACTCAAAATTAGGGTTTGAGTTTTCACAAGGACAATTGGACTTTCAAGGCCTCAAATGACTTTCATGGATCATTAGGAACCCTCAAGATTGCTCATATCAAGTTTCAAGTCTTGGATCACAAAATTGCTCAGTCATTTGATCAGATGACCTAAAACTAACTAAATTGGATAAAAAGTCAACAGTGGTCAACCTACATTCAAACTTCAAGATTTTGGATCCATATCAATATTATGAACTCATATATGTTAATTTTGAAAGTTTGGATCACAATTCCTCAAAGAAATTTGATTAGAACACCAAAAGGGCAAAATGGTCAAAATTAGGGTTTTGATTGAGAAGGCTCAGTTCTAGACTTTTGACCAAGAAAATGACTTATTGGTTTAAGAAATGATCTCAAGGATTCAAATGCACCATTTTACCTAATTGCATAGTTCAAATCACCTCTCAAGATCATTGGATTGACAGATGAATTATAGTCAACTGATGAAAAGTCAACTGATACACTAAAAAGTCAAACTTTGACTTTTTGATCAAAATCAAGTTTCAAAAATAATATTTCATCAAGACATGTCAAAATATGAAACTTGTTCATTAATAAATTAAAAAGTAAAAGTTATCTTTGAAAAGTCAAAATTCTAAGACTTAGAAATTTTTCTAAGTGTTAGAAAGTTAACATTTTTTCATAATTTTGTGCCAAATTTCCACCATGATGCAAGATGATTCAAGGAAAACTTCCAACATGAAAATTGTATATATCAAATAGATATAAAACATTTTAGGGCAGAACTTTTTCTAGAAATTATTGGATTTCAAGTTATGAATTTGTGAAGACATGTCCATGAAACTAAAAGACTTATTGAAATTTTTCCCTAGCTAGGCAGGATTTTGACCTAACTTCATGGTAAATTTTCTCCTATCTCCAAATTGAATCTTCAAAAATGTCCAACATGAAGGTTGTAGGAGATGTTACAAGATTTCCAAAATGTCCAAGAACTCATAAATACCATACTTGAGCTAAGAGAATCGAAGGCAAGAAGTTAGGGTTTCAAACTTGTTTTGCAAGACATATTTTGTGATGAACATGAACCAAATCCATAGCCATGCTGCATAATCCTCACTTTGCAGGCCTCAAACTTGTTTTTCACTCCATAATTAATGGTTTACAAAACTGATTATGCCCTTATCCAAGTGTTTTAAGCTTTGTCCAAAATGATTTTCCATTTATGGCACAAAGTTGCCATTTCTATTTTGATAAAGCATTACTTTTGCAATTGTCAACTTCTTGAGCCTCTCAATTGTTTTCTCTGCACACAAGTAAAGTCAAAACCAAAAGCAACATGTCTAAGGCCTCTACCAACTCAGACCATGCTTGTACAACACTTTGAGACTTGTCTTCTCACTTTTCTTCAAAAGCAAGTTATATAGCCAAAATACTAGAACTCAGAAACCTTGAGTGCAATTGATCTATAACCTTTTCCATACATATACACAAGTCTATTGCAACATAAAAAATGAGCTCAATCACCCCAAAACACTCCCAAGCACTCTGCAACTCCAAATCTGCCACAACTTGACAGTTTTGAGTTTCACATAGCCATCTCGAAATCCACTCGTGCGTATTGAGTTTTAATCATACAAACACTTTACATACTTCATATGCAAGTGATCCAAGGCCCTGTTTCCTGACTGTAATCTCTCCATCACCATCCACCATTTTCAAAACTCAAGCTTACAACTTGACTTGAGTTGGGAGTTCCAACCATCCTCAAAGAAAAGTAGGAGTTGGAACACACTCAAGGAGGTCCAGGCAAGCTAAAGAGATCATCAGGCCGACTAAAATTTTGCTCAAACTCCACACACGAATCCAGCTGTAAGAGGTAAGTTTTCAAACTTCAATATCTTGATACAGGCATTTTCTGTATATACATTCTAAAGTAAAAATGTAGATATCATTTCCCTAAAGCTGTACATATCCATAGTTTTCATTTATACTGCCTGAGCTTAGAGAATTTTAAGTTTAAACCTCTAAAAAAAGTTAGGTCAGGATTTGGTACTTTTATAAATACATGCTCATCTTTGATTTTTAGTCCAAATTGTTTATATTTCTGGAATCCTGGTAAAATTTCTAACAAGTTTGATGTTGGAAGTTTTGAGAATGAATGAGAAATGAATGAGATACAAGGACCCTGGCTGGAGGTTGAAGATGAAGTTCATTTCTAGGAATAGATTTGTAATATATATTTATGGTTTTGTTTAAGTTAACAGATGTATAGCCACCATAGTGATAAGTCAGCGCACGTATTATGTCAAGGGCGTGGGTTCAAGCCCCAGCGCTGCCACTTTTTCCATTTTTCTAACATTTCTTTTGTTTGCTTCCAACCAACGTGTTTGGGCCCTGCACATTGGGCTTTACCATTTTTGCTTGTTCTGACCCCCTGTTTCCTTTTGACAACACAACCCGTTTATCTTATTTTTATTCTTTTTTATGATTTCCAAACAAAATCAAACTTGGGCCAGGCCTAGTGAACAAAAACTATTTTTTTCCTAACAAACACCCTAAATGCAATTTTCACCTCCTGACTTTATTTTTCATATTTTATTTTATTTTCTTTAATTTATTATTTTTATTATTGTTATTATTATTATTATTATTATTATTATTATTATTATTATTATTATTATTATTAATAAAAATCCAAAAAAATAGTTTATTTATTTATATATCTAATATACTTATATTTTTATTTCTATTTTTAAAATAAAATAAAAAAAGACAAAAATATTTTCTTAAACAAACTTAATTTATTTTTCTTAATAAATTAATAATTAGATTTAGGTTTAGTTATTTTCTTTTTTTATTAAAAGTAACTTAGAATTTATATTTTCTTTTAATTAATTAATTTCCATACAATTTTGAATAAACTTAAAACATTTTCTAAAAAACCCTAAAAATGCTTTCTTGATTAAATTTAATTTCTTTTCTTAATTAATTTAGGTTCAATTTTACTTATTTTAATTAATTATTTTCTTTTAGATAATTAGGTTAAAACCAAGGCTCTTTCTTAACAAAATCCAAACAAAAATCCATTTCTTTTCCATTTATAACCTTGTACATTATATTCCTTTCAATTCTTGTACATTATTCAAGTTTCAATATGGTTGTAATAGATAATTAGGTTTAATTTATTGCAATCCCCATTTGTAAATTTGTATACCCCATCGGTGATACGGTGGGAGAACTGACTTGAAGATTTTGCGTTTGATCGCAAATGTTGCGGTTAACAAGAGTCGCCACCGACTTTTCTTTTATCAAAAACGAAAGGTGAAAAAGCACAGGAAAGACCTTTGAGATTGTTTCTTGAGTTCGGGGGGTAGATTATAAAAAGGGAAGGTATTAGCACCCTTTTCATCCATGGTTTTCCATGGGCTCTTAGTTACTTGCTAGATCACTTTCTTTTTTGTTTGAAATTGTGCTTTGTGTGGTTTTTGAAAGTATTTTGTAAAGAGGTCATTATTTAGGCAATCTTTGTAATGATTCTTGTTGGTAAGAATGTATACAAAGATGTTTGATCTTTTGAAAATATTTTCAATTTTGTAAGATGTTTGAAAGTGTATGTGTTTGTTTTGAAAATAACAAGGATGTTTGTTTTAAAATGAAGCAAGTAATTAGGAGCAATTTACCTACTCAAATGTCTTTCTTGTTCATTTTATTTTCCTTTGACATTGTTGTTTTACCATTGATTTGGTAAGCAACCCTATCTTTGGATGTAAATGGGACGGGCGTGGATCATCGTATAGCCATGATTAGCAATTTTGCAAGGTATCTTAGCATTCTTTTTTAGGTACTAAGATCATTTGTAAGGCAACATGGATAGCGTCATCGAGGGACTATGATCTTGTATTTTGCTTGTTTTTGCTAAGATACCTCACATGCATAATATGGTCATTTTGTAAGGCAACAAGGCGGGTTTACCCTAAGGGTGTAAGTGTGCAAGTGTATTTATTTTCATGCTTGATTTTTCTTTGATTAGGGTTTTCTATTTGATTGATTTTATTCTTTCCATACAAACCCTAATTACTAGCATTTGTATATAAAGCGATAAATTGCGGAATTTAAAGTTACTACGCTATTACAGTACTTGTGGGAGGCGGGTATAAAAATTGTGAATGAGGATTGCAAGAATGTAAACCTAATTAATCTATTACAACCAAATTGAATTTGTACAAGAATTGAAATAAATAATGTACAAGATGGATAAATATGCAAGAATGTAAATGTGAAGAAAATGAATATTTTTATTTGGATTTTTTAGAGAAAAGGGATTTGTTTTAACCTAATTAATTAAAAGAAAATAATTAATGAAACCTAAATTTATTAAGAAAAGATTTTAAATAAAACCCTAAATCTATTAAATGATTAAAAGAAAGTAAGTTTGTAAGAAAAGTATTTTTGTCTTGAAAATAATTATAGTGTTATAAAATATTTTTAACCTTTTTAATGTTAAAATAATATATTTAAAATTGTGTAAAAGAAAATAAATAAAAACCTATTATTTTAATTAAATTTACAAGATATTTAGTGAAATGGATAAAGTATTTATAAAAAAAAATTATGAGGAAAAAGAAATGAATAAACTATGTCAACATGAAAATCTAACATTTTTGTATTTTTTATGATTTTTAATATTAGAGAAAATAATTAAGAAAAACAAATAAAAAGAAAATAAGAAAAATAAAATAAAGTTGGGCCAGGGGTGCATATATGAAACAGGGGGGAGGAATGTTAGAAAAAAATCAGGCCCAGGAGGAGGAAGGCCCATGCGCTGGAAAGAACAAAAAAATGTAAAAATGAGAAAAAAGCAAAAGGCAGCGCGCGCTGAGGCTCGAACCCATGACCTCCTGATTACCAGCACGCTGCCTTACCACTGGAGTGACTATACATCTGTTAATACAAATGAAATAATAAATACAAAAGGTAAAATGTCTTCATGACCTGTACTTTGTCTTCAACCTTCAGGCAGCCGAACCACCTGTATCTCATTCATTTCTCAACAAAAATGGAAAATGCAAACATGAAAGTTGTGCTTTTTTTCCTCACGAATCCAACCATATAACTTAGGTAAGCTAAAATTCAAAGATGAAGATTAATTTTACTATCCCTAAATTGAAACCTAATTTTTTCAGAAAGTTCAAATCTGAAATTCTCTACACACAGTCAATATAAATGAAAACTATAGACATGGTTAGCTTTAGAGAAATGATATCTACATTTTTACATCAGAATGTATGCACAAATTATGCTTGTATCAAGATATTGAAGTTTGAAAACTTACCTCTTTCAGATGGATTCGTGTATGGAGTTTGAGCAAGCTTTCAAATGTCCTAAGAATCTGTTTAGCTTGCCTGGACCTCCTTGAGTGTATTCCAACTCCTACTTTTCTTTGAAAGTCCCTGAATCTTCCTACTCAAGTCAACCTGCAAGCTTAATGTTTTAAAAATGGTGAATAGTGATGGAGGGGTTACAATCTTGAAACAGGGGCCTGGATCACTTGTGTATGATGTATGTAAGGTGTTTGAATGATAAAGAATCAAAACGCACGAGTGGAAATAGAGATGGAGAGTTTTGGCTCAAAACTGTCAAGTTGAGCAGTCTTGTGCAGCAAGGGTGTTTGGGAGAGTTTTTTGGATGCTTGACCTCGTGCCTCAGCTTGCAATAAACCTGTTAATATGTATGGAAAATATTAGAGCATAAAATCACTCCAGGTTTCTGAGTTATAGGGTTATGGCTCTATAACTTGCTTTTGAAGAAAAGTGAAATGATAAATCTCAAGGATTGTACAAGCATGTTCTGATCTTTCTTAGGTCTTAGACACATTGCTTTTGGTTTATAGGAGTTATGTGTGCAGAAAGAACAAGTTATAACCTCAAGATAAGTTGACTTTGTGAGCAACTTTTCAAGAATGGAATGGTAGCTTTCTTCCAAAAATGGTAAATTGGCTTGGACAATGATTGGTACACTTAGATAATAGCTCAAAATCAAGTGTAATCTTCTGATTATGGAGAGATCTTGAGGTTTATAAGCCTTCAAAATAATATTGTGCAGCATAGGTTTGAAATTGGATTCTTGTTCATCACAAAATGCTTTGTAATTCAAGTGATAAAACACCAACTTCATCTCTTCGATTCTCCCTACTCAAGAATGATCTCAAGGAGTTATATGACATTTTGGAAAGCTTGCAATTTTATCTACAACCCATCTTTGAATTTATTTTGAAGATTCCCTTTGGAACTATATGAAAAAGTTCCATGAAGTTAGGTCAAAATCCTGGCCAAATTAGGGCAAAATTTCACTAAGTGTTTAGTTTCATGACCCTATGTTCACAAAATTATAACTTGAGATACAAGAACTTTTGGAAGAAGTTGTGTGAAGAAAAGTTGTATATTTCATGGAGATCTACAACTTTCTTGTTGGAAGTTTCTCTTGAATCATCTTGCATCATAATGAAAAAATTGCTCAAAGTTATGAAAAGAATAAGAAATTTTTGACACTTAAAAAAATTTCTAAGTTTAGAAATTTTGACTTTTCAAAATGAAATCTTGATTTTTTGATTTTTTGATGAATAAGTTTCATATTTTGACATGTTTTGATGAATTGTGATCTTTGGCACTTGAATTTGACCAAAAAGTCAAAGTTTGACTTTTCAGTGTACAGTTGACTTTTGACCAGTTGACTGAAAATTCATCTGTCAATCAATTGATCTTGAGCAATATTTTGAACCATGTAATTAGGTAAAAGTGATGCAATTGGACTCTTTAGATAATTCCTTAAACCAATTGATCATTTGCTAGGTCAAAAATCAGAAATTTCCCTTTCCCAGTCAAAACCCTAATTTTGACCATTTTGCCCTTTTGGAGATTTGATCAAATTTCTTGAGGAATTGTGGTCCAAACTTGATCAAATGATACATATGAGTCTAAAATATTGATTTGGATAAAAAATTATGAAGTTTGACTGTAAATTGGCCATAGTTGACTTTTTCCAATACAACTGATTTTTAGGTCAATTGTTCAATTGACTGAGGAAAAGAGTGATCCAAGGCTTGAAACTTGGGATGAGTAGTCTTGGGGGTCCATAATGATCCATGAAAGTCATATGGGGCATTGGAAGTTCAAAAATCCTTGTGCAAACTCAAACCCTAATTTTGGTCATCAGTGCTTGAGAAGGTGTCTTGAGCTGATCAACCCTAATGCAGTCTTGATCCAAAGGAGATCTTGTGAGAATATTCTTGATAAGTGAGAGGGAAAATTTTGGGGTACAACAGTTGCCCCTGTCCAATCTTCTTAAGCCTGAAGAGTTTGATGGGCATGTCTTTCCATTCGTGACTCGAAGGTGGAAGATGATTGGACACTAGAGTGACCAGAAATTTGCACTCGGCGATGTGGTGGTAGAGGGAATGGGCTTAAAGATGCCATTTGGAGAGGCGATAGAAAGTTGGAGTAGATGGGCTGAAAGATGCCAACTAAAAGTGATTGTTTGTATTGTAGTTTGTAATCTGAAACAATGAGTATCAGAATGGCGTCCGTGTCTAGAGCGTATCTGAACTGTATCTGGGAACTGATTTTGAATGATTATCAGAGTTGCATTGTGTCTGGAGCGTATCTGAACCGTATCTGAAAGCTAGTTTTGAATGAGTGTCAGAATGGAATCCGTGTCTGGAGCATATCTGAACTGTATCTGAGAGTTGAATCTGAATGAGTATCAGAATGGTATCCGTGTCTGAAACGTATTTGAACTGTATCTGAGAGTTGAATATGAATGAGTATCAAAATGGAATTCGTGTCTGGAACGTATCTAAACTGTATCTGAAAGTTGAATCTGAATGAGTATCAGAATGGCATCCGTGTCTGGAGCGTAGCTGAATTGTATCTGAAAGAGGCTCTGAATGAGTATCACAATGGCTTCCGTGTCTAGAGCGTATCTGAACTGTATCTGGAAGAGGCTCTGTATGAGTATTAGAATGGCTTCCGTGTCAGGAGCGTATCTGTATTGTATCTGAAAACTTTGAACATTGTTAATGGTAGCTATTAACTTTATCCTGAAAAGGGTAAAATGTTATCTAAAACGCAAAGTCATGTTGTATGATATGCATAGTGTAATGCATTCGTGTCATCAATGTTTATGATATATGGATGTGATGTATGCGCATGTGAGCTAATTCTGTTGTACTGCTATTGGACTGGGGAAAATAAATCCTTGTCTGCTGCTGAGGATATGTAAGTCTTCATGATGTGAAGTTGAAGTGTTGATGAATTTCCGCTTAGAGAAACAAATTCTGTTGTAAGGGAAATGTCGTGTGCTGCTTGTAAAATCCTGTTGGGGAAATCCTGAGAATTTGAACAACTTCTACTGGGGATTGATAATCGGAAGCTCGTTCTGCTGGGAATTAAACTGCAAATTGTAGGGGATTTATGGAAATAGTTTATAGAGATTTCCCTACTTCTTAAAGCCATTAGTAATTGTATTTTATTTTGTTTATTTGTAAACAATAATTATGTTCAAATGCATATGTTCAATAATGAATCATTGGACGTTTTTGTAAACAAAACACAAGAGTAAAGAAAAACATATAGTTTTTCACTTTCAAAGGAATATCTTTGTATTGACTTTGAGTAAGTATTTTTGTATAGTGAGACAAACATTCTAAGAAAAGATAGCTATGTGTATTTATACCATGGGGTTCCCATTCTGCTATAACCTTTGTTTCTCTAAGAATTTTGTCTATTTGTTGCCATGTCAGAAGATGATTGAATTGGTCGGAAATGTCGAGTTCACAAGTTGAAGCCAAAGGTTGTCCTCAAAGTGATCCAACGGGACATAGTCATACGCTTTAATTCCATAACTTTTGCATGGACCACCCTTTCGGGTTTTCAGTCCACCGGGATACCCTTTTTTGCCCAAGTCTCCCTTTCGAGTTTTCAACTTGCCGGGTGTACATATTTTTTTGTTTTATCCCTAACTTTTGCCTGAACCTTTTTGGTTCGCCGGGATGTCCTTGTTTTGTCTAGGTGTGTCAACCTAGCGGGTTTCTTATGCGTAGTATCTTTTGACTATGTCTGTGTTTGCAGGGTGCGGCAGGCCGTCACCATCCATGGTGGTCAAGATCATTGCTCCGCCAGAGAATATGTTTTTGATTACAAATGGTCCTTCGTATGTAGGAGTCCATTTTCCCCTAGGATCACCTTGCGGCAATATGATACATTTGATCACCATATCTCCAACTTGATACACTTGGCGTCTGACCTTTTTGTTGAAAGCCTTGATCATCCATTTTTGATACATTTGACCATGACAAACAGCGGTAAGCCTTCTCTCATCAATCAAGTTTAGTTGATCAAGTCGAGTCTGAATCCAATCTTCTTCATTCAGCCCTGCATCCTTCATAATTCTTAGAGAGGGGATATGAACCTCAATAGGCAAGACGGCTTCCTTGTCATATACCAGAGAATAGGGTGTTTCCCCAGTTGATGTGTGAGCTGTGGTACGATATTCGTGAAGAGAAAATGGTAGCATCTCATGCCAGTCTTTGTATGTGATTGTCATTTTCGATATGATCTTTTTAATGTTCTTATTTGCAGCTTCGACAGAACCATTCATATTCGGCTGGTAAGGAGAAGAATTGTGATGCTGAATCTTGAATTGTTCGCACAAGGCGGTGATCATAGTGTTGTTGAGATTTTTACCATTGTCAGTGATGATCCTCTCCGAGATATCGTACCGACAAATGAGATTTTGCTTGATGAAACGGGCAACAACATTCTTGGTAACGGAAGTGAAAGAAGCTGCCTCCACCCACTTGGTAAAATAGTCAATGACCACTAAGATGAAGTGGTGTCCATTAGAGGTTGTGGGCTTGACTTCCCCAATCATATCAATCCCCCACATAGCAAAGGGCCAAGGAGCCGTCAATACGTTCAGAGGAACTAGAGGTACATGCACCTTGTCAGTATAAATCAGACACTTATGGTAGGTTCGAGAGTGTTGATAACAATCTACTTCCATGGTAGACTAGTAATAGCCTGCCCGTAGGATTTTCTTTGCCATCGTATGGCCACTAGAATGGGTGCCAAAAGTGCCTTCATGCAATTCAGCCATGATCCTTTCATCTTCAACCTTATCTACGCACTGAAGTAACACAGAGTCATGATTGCGTTCGTACAAGATGACGTTACTAAGGAAGAACTTAGAGGAGAATCTCCTTAAGAACTTCTTGTCAGTAACTGAAGCTGCTTCCGGATATTCTTGAGCCTCGAGATACCTCTTTACTTCGTGAAACAAGGGCTGGTCCACTACTTCTTCAGTATTAACCTCGTGACAGTGTGCTGGTTCAGCCATTCGTTAGATGGTGATTTGGGGAGCCTCGTTATCTCATTAAAGTTTAAACATAGATGACATTGTGGCTAGTGCGTCTGCTAGCTGATTTTCTTCTCGCGGGAAATGCTCGAAGGTAATCTTATCAAAATATGGTAGCAATGTCAAAACATGTTCTTTGTAAGGGATCAGGTTAGGGTGTTTGGTGTTCCATTCCCCTTTGATCTGACTGATAACCAAAGCTGAATCTCCAAATACATCCAAGGATTTGATCCCCAAGTCTATGGAAGCTCTGAGACCAAAGATGCATGCTTCGTATTCTGCCATGTTGTTTGTACAATTGAAGCAAAGTCTTGTTGTAAAGGGAATATGACACCCTTCCGGAGATATGAGTACAACACCGATACCATTGCCAAGTGCGTTGGATTCCCCATCAAAGAAAAGGGTCCATCAGGATCCTTGTTCAGGTTCGTCATGTGGCCTGAATTCTTTACAGTTGTCTAACATCATGATGTCTTCATCCGGAAATTCGAACTTCATGGATTGGTAGTCTTCCACGGCTTGGTGAGCAAGTTAATCAGCTAATATACTGCCCTTTATTGCCTTCTAGGTGGTATACTGTATGTCGTACTCTGTTAGGATCATCTTCCATCTCGCTATTCTCCTGGAGAGAGCAGGTTTCTCGAAGATGTATTTTATCGGATCCATTTTAGATATCAATAAGGTAGTATGGGTCAGCATATACTGTCTTAGCCGGCGAGCAGCCCACGCCAGAGCGTAGCAAGTTTTCTCAAGCAGTGAATATCTGGTTTAACAGTCGGTAAACTTTTTTCTCAGGTAGTAAATAACATGCTCTTTTCGGCCAGACTCGTCATGCTTCCCCAATACACACCCCATTGAGTTTTCTAAAATAGTCAGATACATGATCAATGGTCTTCCCTCGACTGGTGGCATCAACACATAAGGCTCTTGTAAGTATTTTTTGATTTTGTCAAAAGAAACTTGGCACTCGTCATTCCATTTGACTACTTGATCTTTCTTCAACAATTTGAAGATTGTTTCACAAGTAGCTGTCAGGTGAGAGATGAATCTGGCAATGTAGTTCAAATTCCCCAAGAATCCTCTGACTTCCTTCTCTGTACAAGGAGCAGGAATCTCTTGTATTGCTTTAACTTTGGCAGGATCGACCTCGATACCTTTGTTGCTGACGATAAAGCCTAGGAGTTTACCATACCGTACCCCAAATGTGCATTTGTTTGGATTCAACCTCAGCTTGTACTTCTTCAGTCTCTCAAACAGTTTTTGTAAGTGATCAAGATGCTCTTCTTCTGTTTATGATCTGGCTATCATATTGTCCATGTAGACCTCTATTTCGTGATGTATCATGTCATGAAATAAAGCTACCATGTCACGCTGATAGGTTGCCCCAGCGTTCTTTAGTCTGAATGGCATCACCTTATAGTAGAAAGTGCCCCACTGCGTGACAAACGTTGTTTTCTCCATGTCCTCAGGCGCCATTTTGATTTGATTGTAACCTGAGAATCCGTCCATGAAGGAAAACACTTTATGTTATGCCGTATTTTTAACTAGAATATCAATGTGGGGGAGTGGAAAATCATCCTTAGGGCTTGCCCTATTCAAATCTCTGTAGTCCACACACATTCGCACTTTGCCGTCTTTTTTAGGCATGGGAACAACATTGGCAACCCATTGAGGATAAGAGGTGACAACCAAGAATCTAGCATTGAATTTCTTCATGACGTCTGCTTTAATCTTTTCTGACATATCAGGCCTTATGCGGCGAACCTTTTGCTTTACTGGCGGACAATCCTCTCTTGTAGGCAGACGATGTACCACAATATCTGCATCAAGTCCTGGCATGTCTTTATATGACCAGGAAAATACTTTAACATAATCGTGTAACAACTGAGTCAGACGCTCCTTGACACCGGGTTCTAGATTAGCACCCATCTTGACCTCTTTTTTGTCTTCTTTGGTACCTAGGTTGATTGTATCCACGGGTTCCTCGTGAGGCTGAATGGTTCTCTCTTCTTGTTATAGTAGTCTGGAAAGTTCGCCTGGTACTTCACAATATTCCTCACCTTCGTCTTTGACTTGATAGATTAGATTCTCAGAGTCACAAAAGGCCATAGCAGTATCGTTACTCATGGGATCCCGAATGGATGTATACCTGCATTGTGAGTGTGAGTGTGTGTAAGGGTATAGCTATCTTTGAAAGAAATGAAAATGTAAAAAGAAAAAACAATGAGCACAAAAGTTTGTATGCGAAAACGTCCATGATTCATTAATGTCATATGAGAATGAGATAATAACCCTAACAAATGGACCATTGTGCCTCGGGTAAGACACAAGGTTTTAAGAGTGAAAATTGTTTTAATATTATAGATCCAACAAATTGTAAAGACAAATTACTGTGGGATAAAAGTGATCGGGACAAAATCTCTAGCCTCCCAGTTATTGAGCCCTCCAATGACAGTTGGGAATATCCAGTCCTCCAAGTCACAGATATCTTCATCATCTTCTACGGCGTTGACCTCGCGGTTGCTGATCATCAGGGGTGGTCCTCCGGCACGAGAGCGGCATACAGCCTTCTAGGCACCTGAAGTGAAATCTAGTCCAAACTTGTCAGACTTATATGGGATATTTGGGAGTTGTACCCAGATAGTACACCCACCTTCTTCTACCACTGCTTTGGCATCCTTCAGAGATGACATCCGAAGTGGAGGCCTTGTGATCTTGGGAACAACCTTGGTTACTGCCACATCTTGTGGGATCTCTTCAAAGTGTTGGAGTAGAGTTTCAATAAATTCACCATATAATTCCATATATCTGAAGGAATTGAGATGGTTGATCATATACTCTTCTTCTCCATGAACGGTGATAATCTTCCCTTGAATCGAATATTTCAGCATTTGGTGCAACGTAGAAGTGACAGCGCCAACATTGTGAATCCACGGTCGGCCTAGCAAGCAGGAATATGAGGGACGGATATCCATTACATAAAAAGTTGAATCAAATGTTTGGGTTCCAACCTTTATGGGGATATCCACTTCCCCATGTACCATTCTTTTCGAGACGTCAAAAGCCATTACTACTATGTTACTTGGCTTCAATGTCAATCCCTCACAATCAAGCCTATCAAGAGCTTTTTTAGGAAATACATTCAGAGATGAGCCAGTGTCCACCAAAACACGAGCCAAGGTTGTGCCCCTACATTCAACTGAGACATGCAATGCTTCATTATGCTTCCTTCCTCTTGGCGTTAAATCAGCATCCGAAAAACCTAGACCATTATCTGCAGTCAAGCTGGCTACACAATCTTGAAACTAATCGGCAAATGTCTCTTGGGGTACATGGGAAGTTTTCAGGAACTTTACCAAGGCTTTTGCATGCGCCTTTGAACATAGTAGTAATGCCATCATAGAAATTTTAGAGGGAGTTTTCCCCAGTTGTTTAACTACATCATAGTCGCTTCTTTTTATGATCTTCAGAATTTCCTCCATCTCTTTTTGGGAGGTCTCAGGGATAGCCAATGACTGAGCCTTCATCCAGACAGGCTCAATCAGAATACTTTTACCTCAAGTCTCGGTTAACTCGGCAGCAGGAGTGTCAGTAGGAATGATAACAGGGGATGTAACAGCTTTGTTAGTTGGAGTATTAGTGGAGACGATTGTAGGACTGGGAATACCCTTCGGGGGAGCAACAACATGAATGATTACGGGTCCAGAAACTGCTTTTGGGGGAGCAAATTCTGGAGAGAATATCCTTCCGCTTCGGGTAATCTTGCTAGTTCCTGCAATATTACTGATGTCGGAGTTGACTTTCTCGGAACTCGAATCTTCGGCGGCTGGCCAATCCTGCTTGATACCGTGGTAGTAGACATCCCCTCTATAATTCCATAGTATGGTTTTGTCTGATGAATATGGGACTGGTCCAGGCATTGTAATTATCAAAGGAGTTGCTTTTGGAACTGATGTAATTCTAACGGGTCTTTTGGTGGAGACCCCGGAAGAATTGGCGGAAATGGTAATGATAGAAACATCTTTAAAAGGAACAGGTGGAACAAAAGTCTTTTCAAACAAAATTTCTTTGTTATCTATTAGGCACTGAACGCATGTTTTCAATAAAGGACAGCTGGTTGGTGAGGATAAACAGAAATGACAGCCTTCATCACAGCCCGGTAACACACCGACATTCAACAAGTTCACTTTAATAGTCAGGAGTGAGGTCATAAGTTCATCAACTGAAGTAACAAACATTTCTTCTTCAATGGCATTGGTCTTATGGACATGTTTAGGCATAGGGGCAGAAATGACATTTGGCTTTTCGGGAGCATCGAATTCAATCTCTTTTGCTTCAATGAGGTCTTTTATTTTGTTCTTTAGAGCCCAACAGTTATTAGTGTCATGGTCGGGACTCTCAGAGTGGTATGCACAACGGGCATTAGGATGATAAGAGATGATGTATTAGGATTCTTTGGAGCTTCTTTCAAGGTCACCAGGCTAGATCTTAAAAGATGTGGCAATACTTGTGATAAGGTCATGTTAATTCTGGTGAATTGTCTGACTGGCCTTTCCATCCTTGGTTGGTTGTTTCTCTTCTGATCAGGCGCAGGTTTAGGAATCATAACAACCCCCACCAATGGACGGTGTTCAGACCTATCTTGATTTCTCTAAGGATAAACAGCAACCACTTATTTCTTTATGATAAATGGCTTTCTTATAGAAGCAGAGGATGTATCCTTTTGAATGTTTCCACTCTTTATCCCGGCTTCTACCCTTTCTCCGGTCAATATCAGTTCAGTAAAACCTACCGATGAACTCCCAATTAGGTAATTAAAGAAGGGACCAGAAAAGGTGCCCAAAAACATGTCTACTAATTCTCTTTCAGATAGGGGAGGTTTGGACGTTTCCATCCAAGTATCTCCATTTTTGCGCATAGTCCTTGAAACCTTCATTGGAAACCATGGCCATACTCTAGAGTTAAGTACGGGTAGGCGCAAGATTAGCATTGTCTTGGTATTGTTTGTAAAAGGCTGTAGCAAGATCTTCCCAGTTATGAACATTGGCTCTTTCTAGCTGGTAAAACGAATCAAGTTGAGTTCCAGACAGACTGTCTTAGAAGAAGTGTACCCATAAATCTTTGTCAGCAGTACGGGGCTATATTTTCCTTATGTAGGACCGGAGATGCATTTTGGGGCATGAGACTCCGTCATATTTGGCGAACACAGGTGCTTTGAATTTGGGAGGAATGACAATCCCCGACACTAACCCCAATTCCTCAAAGTCCAAGCCAGACACTTTTTTTATTTCCATCGCACTCAACCGCTCTTCGAGATGTTTATACTTGTCATCAGTTAGAGGGTACTTTTCTTCAGAATAGTCTTCTTCTTCCTCTTCTGATTCTGATTCTGACGGGACAACTGTTTCCTTTCCTTTCCCATCTTGATTGTCTCTCTCACCGGATGTCATTGCAAAGTCTAGGGTCATTCTTGTCTGGCCATGAAATCTTCTTCCCATGTTTAGGACTCCTGTTACCTTCTTTGTCTTCTTTTTCTTTTCCTCAGCTAGCAAAGTTTTCAACTCTTCTTGTCCTTTGGCCAGAGTTAAGAACAACTGTTGAAACTATGCATTCTGAGCTTGGAGGTCCTTCACTGTTTGCTCGAGATCCATCTTACTGAAATAAACAGTAGAGAGATGAGGAGACTTGTTTCAAGAAACCTGCTTATGTTATGATGAATGTTGGATGCGTATGTAATGATTTCAAGGATTTTAAGATTCAAATTCATTTTAGACAAAAAAAAGGAAACACACGTTATATTAATAAATTAAAGATTTTGAGTACATCATTGCCTTCTTGGGCAAAATAAATACAAGAAACTCTAAGATAAAAATGTAGTGTGCATCCTCTTTGGTGCAATGTAGGAATTCAGAGTCTGCTCCTCATGAAGTAGCCTAGTGAGTTCCAAAACCTTCTTCTCTCTTGCATAGAATTGGGCTTTGAAGGTATCTCGCTCTCCCTTGAGTTGTATCCAATCCCTTTGTAGGTCTTCAAGAGAGGTGGGCATATCAGGATGTAGGATAGTGTATGGAACATCTCCCTCTATGACAGGCTCAATGATTATCGGGAGAATGGAGGGGTAAGGCATCATAAGACTCTGAGCACGAGTTCATACCCATTTGAGGTAAGGCTCAAGATATATGTAATTATTGTGCCCCAAAGTCTTACTATCCATCTTATTCAACATCCTCCAAGCTCGGATAAATCTCTGGCGAATACCTTGATCGTCGTTGTCGTAGTCAAATATCAAACCTTGAATCAACATCTCGTGCGGGCCATCCCTTCGGGCGTAACCAAACTGTATTAAGGCTAAGCATGGGTTGTAGGTGATACCTCCCCTAATGCCAAGTAAAGGGACATTAGGGAATTCTCCACAGCGGTCTACAATGATAACATTCTCTTTGGATCGGGAGCACCAATGAATGTTTGAATGTTTGAGCGTCATCAACCTTTGTGACCACCTTGAACCTTGCTCATTTTTTAATACAGATTAGGGAAGATGCAAAATAAACCATCTTTCCTAGAGAGGAGTGCAACATATAAGGACACCTCTTTTCCTCATTGTGCGAGTGTGAAAAGAGTGTAGGATATCTCCTAGCAATGTAGGCACCGGGTTGCGGGATATGAAGATTTTGACGGTGTTGACATCTATGAGTTGGTTAGGATTTGGAAACAAAACCATCCCATAGATGAGGAGAGCCACAATTTCCTCAAGGGCTTGCAGATCCAAGGAATTCCAACAGCTTTGGGCTTTTTCAAACAATAACTTTTCTATGAAGCCCTTGACACCACTCCTTGTTTCCCAATGAGTTCTAATATCATATGAGTGCAAGTGCAGAGCTTGAGCAATCTCTTCTGGCTTTAGGTCTCTTTCCGTACCGTTGAAAGGTAGTTGATTGAGAATGGGAATCCTCAAGAGTCGGGAGAACTCTTCCAAAGTAGGCACAAGTTGATAGTCGGAAAATGTGAAGCAATGGTATAAAGGATCAAAGAACTGAAAGAGCACCTTCATCATGTCCTCATCTGTGTTGGAGGTGACCAAGTTGAGTAGGCGACCATCTCTCTCGGTGAATGGAGAGTTTTCAGGAATCCTTGAAGCTAGCTCCTTAAGTTGTGGAGGGATCCTTACAAGGTTGACTTGAATAGTTTTCCTGCGAATAGAATCCATGTCCTACAAAACAAGAACAAAGATGAATCCCAAAATCCTTGAAATGGTTAGTGAATGTGTATGATGTTCATGATGTTATGTACAAGTATGCATATACAAACAAAACAAACAAATCCTTAGGTTTAGGCTTGCATGGAGTTTTATAGGTAAGTACCCTCTTGAAGTTTAGTTGGCTTAAACATGTCCTAGTAATAGTAACCGGGTTCTAAGGAGCTCAATATCACTGGTTTGTTTCCTTGGTCATTGTTTCAGCACAAGCCTCTTTAATGGCGACAGAAATATCCCAAGAAACCAAACCTCAATGAGTGTAGTATCGAGTATCTACCAACTTCGGACTGCACCAAATCCGGTCATCTCACTACATCCTAAAGGCCAAGTTGGTCAAGTAAAGGTTCTAAAATTTCATTAGTGCTTTATGACATCACTCAGCGGCCCCGTATTCTCTTTGATTTACTCAAAGGTTACCGGTACCCACAAATATGTCGCACTAACATAGCTATTGTTTAGACCATGTCGGTATACCCTGCACAGTTTCCACAATGTATTGCTACTTACCTATAAGGTATCCCAAATCCGGGTAGAGGATTTAAACCCAAATAAAGAACCATAATGTAAAGCATATAAATCAAACAATGAAAGCAACTAGACGTGATCTAGCCCTAAGGTAACCCCACTTCTATAAAATTCCCCAGCAGAGTTGCCAGTTTTGTGATACGGTGGGAGAACTGACTTGAAGGTTTTGCGTTTGATTGCAAATGTTACGGTTAGCAAGAGTCGTCACCGACTTTTCTTTTATCCAAAAGGAAAGGTGAAAAATCACAGGAAAGACCTTTGAGATTTTTTCTTGAGTTCGGGGGGTAGATTATTAAAAGGGAAGGTATTAGCACCCTTTTCATCCATGGTTTTCCATGGGCTCTTAGTTACTTGCTAGATCAATTTCTTTTTTGTTTGAAATTGTGCTTTGTGTGGTTTTTGAAAGTATTTTTGTAAAGAGGCCATTGTTTAGGCAATCTTTGTAATGATTCTTATTGGTAAGAATGTATACAAAGATGTTTGATCTTTTGAAAATATTTTCAATTTTGTAAGATGTTTGAAAGTGTATGTGTTTGTTTTGAAAATAACAAGGATGTTTGTTTTAAAATGAAGCAAGTAATTAGGAGCAATCTACCTACTCAAATGTCTTTCTTGTTCATTTTCTTTTCCTTTGACATTGTTGTTTTACCATTGATTTGGTAAGCAACCCTATCTTTGGATGTAAATGGGACGGGCGTGGATCATCGTATAGCCATGATTAGCAATTTTGCAAGGTATCTTAGCATTCTTTTTTAGGGACTAAGATCATTTGTAAGGCAACATGGATAGTGTCATCGAGGGACTATGATCTTGTATTTTGCTTGTTTTTGCTAAGATACCTCACATGCATAATATGGCCATTTTGTAAGGCAACAAGGTGGGTTTACCCTAAGGGTGTAAGTGTGAAAGTGTATTTATTTTCATGCTTGATTTGTCTTTGATTAGGGTTTTCTATTTGATTGATTTTATTCTTTCCATACAAACCCTAATTACTAGCATTTGTATATAAAGCGATAAATTGCGGAATTTAAAGTTACTACGCTATTACAGTACTTGTGGGAGGCGGGTATACAAATTGTGAATGAGGATTGCAAGAATGTAAACCTAATTAATCTGTTACAACCAAATTGAATTTGTACAAGAATTGAAATAAATAATGTACAAGATGGATAAATATGCAAGAATGTAAATGTGAAGAAAATGAATATTTTTATTTGGATTTTTTAGAGAAAAGGGATTTGTTTTAACCTAATTAATTAAAAGAAAATAATTAATTAAACCTAAATTTATTAAGAAAAGATTTTAAATAAAACCCTAAATCTATTAATTGATTAAAAGAAAGTAAGTTTGTAAGAAAAGTATTTTTGTCTTGAAAATAATTATAGTGTTATAAAATATTTTTAACCTTTTTAATGTTAAAATAATATATTTAAAATTGTGTAAAAGAAAATAAATAAAAACCTATTAATTTAATTAAATTTACAAGATATTTAGTGAAATGGATAAAGTATTTATAAAATAAAAAATAATTTTTATGAGGAAAAAGAAATGAATAAACTATGTCAACATGAAAATCTAATATTTTTGTATTTTTTATGATTTTTAATCTTAGAGAAAATAATTAAGAAAAACAAATAAAAAGAAAATAAGAAAAATAAAATAAAGTTGGGCCAGGGGTGCATATATGAAACAGGGGGGAGGAATGTTAGGAAAAAAATCAGGCCCAGGAGGAGGAAGGCCCGTGCGCTGGAAAGAACAAAAAAAATGTAAAAATGAGAAAAAAGCAAAAGGCAGCGCGCGCTGAGGCTCGAACCCATGACCTCCTGATTACCAGCATGCTGCCTTACCACTAGGGCGGCTATACATCCGTTAATACAAATGAAACAATAAATACATAAAGTAAAACGTCTCCATGACCTGTACTTTGTCTTCAACCTTCAGCCAGCCGGACCACCTGTATCTCATTCATTTCTTAACAAAAATGGAAAATGCAAACATGAAAGTTGTGCTATTTTTCTTCACGGATCCAACCATATAACTTAGGTAAGCTAAAAGTTAAAGATGAAGATTAATTTTGCTGTCCCTAAATTGAAACCTAATTTTTCAGAAAGTTCAAATCTGAAATTCTCTACACACAGTCAATATAAATGAAAACTATAGATATGGTTAGCTTTAGAGCAATGATATCTATATTTTTACTTCTGAATGTATGCACAAAGGATGCATGTATCAAGATATTGAAGTTTGAAAACTTACCTCTTGCAGATGGATTCGTGTATGTAGTTTGAGCAAGCTTTGAAGTGTCCTAAGAATCTGTGTAGCTTGCCTGGATCTCCTTGAAATTATTCCAACTCCTACTTTGCTTTGAAAGTCCCTGAATCTTCCTACTCAAGTCAACCTGCAAGCTTGATGTTTTAAAAATGGTGAATAGTGATGGAGGGGTTACAGTCTTGAAACAGGGGTCTGGATCACTTGTGTATGATGTATGTAAGGTGTTTGAATGATTAAGAATCAAAACACACGAGTGGAAACGGAGATGGAGAGTTTTTGCTCAAAACTGTCAAGTTGAGTAGTCTTGTCCAACAAGGGTGTTTGGGAGAGTTTTTTGGATGCTTGACCTCGTGCCTCAGCTTGCAATAAACTTGTTAATATGTATGGAAAAGATTAGAGCACAAAATCACTCCAGGTTTATGAGATATAGGGTTATGGCTCTATAACTTGCTTTTGAAGAAAAGTGAAATGACAAATCTCAAGGATTGTAGAAGCATGTTCTGAGATTTCTTAGGTCTTAGACACATTGCTTTTGGTTTATAAGAGTTATGTGTGCAGAAAGAACAAGTTAGAAGCTCAAGACAAGTTGACTTTGTGATTAAAGCAACTTTTCAAGAATGGAATGGTAGCTTTCTTCTAAAAATGGCAAATTGGATTGGACAATGCTTGGAACACTTGTATAATAGCTCAAAAGCAAGTGTAATCTTCTGATTATGGATATATATTGAGGTTTAGAAGCCTGCAAAACAAGATTGTGCACATTGGTTTGAAATTGGATTCTTGTTCATCACAAAATGCCATGTAATTCAAGTGATAAAACACCAACTTCATCTCTTCGATTCTCCCTACTCAAGAATGATCTCAAGGAGTTCTTGGACATTTTAGAAATCTTGCAATGTGCTATACAACCTATCTTTGAATTGATTTTGAATATTCCCCTTGGAACTATATGAAAAAGTTCCATGAAGTTAGGTCAAAATCCTGGCCAAATTAGGGCAAAATTTCACTAAGTGTTTAGTTTCATGACCCTATGTTTACAAAATTATAAATTGAGATCCAAGCACTTTTGGAAGAAGTTATGTGAAGAAAAGTTGTAGATTTCATGGAGATCTACAAACTTTTATGTTGGAAGTTTCTCTTTAATCATCTTGCATCATAATGAAAAAATTGCTCAAAGTTATGAAAAAATAAGAAATTTTTGACACTTAGAAAAATTTCTAAGTTTAGAAATTTTGACTTTTCAAAATGAAATCTTGATTTTTTTTTATTTCTTGATGAATAATTTTCATAATTTGACATGCTTTGATGAATTGTGATCTTTGGCACTTGAATTTGACCAAAAAGTTAAAGTTTGACTTTTCAGTGTACAATTGACTTTTGACTAGTTGACTGGAAATTCATCTGTCAATCAATTGATCTTGAGCAATGTTTTGAACCATGTCATTAGGTAAAAATTATGCAATTGGACTCTTGATATCATTCCTTAAACCAATTGATCATTTTCTAAATCAAAAATCAGAAATTGCCTTTTCCCAATCAAAACCCTAATTTTGACCATTTTGCCCTTTTGGAGATTTGATCAAATTTATTGAGGAATTATGGTCCAAACTTGATCAAATGATACATATGAGTCTAAAATGTTGATGTGGATCAAAAAATTATGAATTTTAACTGTAAATTGGCCATAGTTGACTTTTTTTCCAATAGAATTGATTTTTAGGTAAACTGTTCAATTCACTAAGCAAAAGAGTGATCCAAGGATTGAAACTTGGCGTGAGTAGTCTTGGGGGTCCATAATGATCACTGAAAGTCATATGGGGCATTGGAAGTTCAAAAATCCTTGTGCAAACTCAAACCCTAATTTTGGTCATCAGTGCTTGAGAAGGTGTCTTGAGCTGATCAACCCTAATGCAGTCTTGATCCAAAAGAGATCTTGTGAGAAGATTCTTGATAAGTGAGAGGGAAAATTTTGGGGTACAACACCATCCCCAAATGATGTAATAGCGTAGTAAATTTACTTTCCGCAATTTATCGCTTTGATATCAATGTTAGTAAATTAGGGTTTGTATGGAAAGATAAAATCAACAAGTAGATAACCCTAATCAAAGATTAAAGACATGAAGAAATACACATTATTCACACATGCACCCTTAGGGTAATTCCACTTGTTGCCTTATAAAAATGGTCATGTTATGCATGAGAGATGTCTTAGCAAAACAAATAAAAAATACAAGATCATAGTCCCTCGATGACGCTACGAATGTTGCCTTACAAATGATCTTAGTCCCTCAAGAGAAATGCTAAGATATCTCACAACATTGCTATCATGACTATACGATGACCCACGCCCGTCCCTTTACATCCAAAGATAAGGCTTCTTACAAAATCAATGGTGAGATAGCAATCTCAAAGGAAGGAAGAAATGAACAAAAGACTTTTGAGTAGGTAGAAACTTTCTTAGTTGCTTGCTTTCAAAACAAAACACATACCAAACATTTTCAAAAACAAACATCTTTTCAAATACACCAACACTTTTCATGAAATATTTTCAAAAGTCTAACACTTTTTATACATTCTTGCCGAAACGAGAATCATTACAAAGTTCGCCTAAACGAAGGCGCCTTTCAAAAATAATTTCAAAAACCACCACAAAGCACATTTTCAAACAAAGAAAATGAGCTAGCAAGCAACTAAGAGCCCATAGATAACCATGGATAAAAAGGGTGCTAATACCTTCCCTTTTCATAATCTACCCCCCGAACTCAAGAAAATAATATCATGTCTTTCCTGTTCTTTTCATCCTTTCCTTATTGGGTAAAAGAAAAGTCGGTGGCGACTCTTGCTAAGCGCAACAATTGTGATCAAACCCAAAACATACCAAGTCAGTTCTCCCACCGCATTACAGAACTGACGACTCTGCTGGGGAGACTTAAAAGTGGGGTGACCTTAGGGATAGATCACCTTTATTTGCTTTCATTGTTTGAATTGCTTGCTTTACATTTTGGTTCCTTGTTTGGGCTTGTTTTGATCCCTACCCGGATTTGGGACACCTTTTAGGTAAGTATCAATAAGTTGTGGAAACTGCGCGGGGTATACCAACATGGTCTAAACAATATCTACATTAGTGTGTCACATTTGTTGGTAACGGTAGCCCTTGAGTAGTCAAGGAGAATACGGGGCCGTTTTGTGGTGTCATGAAGCACTAACTGACTTTAGAGCCTTTACTTGACCAACTTGGGCATTAGGAAGTAGTGAGATAGCCGACTTTGGTGCAGTCTAAAGTTGGTTGATATTCGATACTACGCTCATTGAGATCGGATTTCTCGGGATATTTCGGTCGCCATTAAAGAGGCATGCACTGAAACAATGCTCGATAAGAAAGATCAGTGATATTGAGATCCCTTAGAACCATGTTACTATTAGTAGGATAGGTTGAGCCAACTAAACTTCCAGAGGGTACTTACCTATAAGACTCCATGCATGCCTAAACCTAAGGACTTGTTTGCCTTGTGTGTATATGCTTACTTGTACATAACATCATAAACATCATAAACATCATAAGCATTCTCACTAACCATTTCAAGGATTATTGGGATTTATCTTTGTTCTATTTTTTAGGACGTGGCTTCCATCCGCATGAATACTATCCAATTTAATATCGTAATAATTCCTTCTAAACTTAAAGAATTAGCATCAAGGGTCCCTGAGAATTCTTCATTCACCGAAAGACATGGTCACCTCTTAAACTTGGTTACCTCGAGCACTGATGAAGATATGATGAAGGTGCTTTTCCAGTTCTTCGACCCTTTGCACCATTACTTCACCTTTCTTGATTACCAGCTTGTACCTACTATGGAAGAATTCTCTCAACTCTTTAGGATTCCTATTCTCAATCAACTACCCTTCAACGGTACAGAAAGAAATACAAGCCCTGAAGAGATTTCCCGAGCGCTACACTTGCAACAATCCGATGTCACGACTAATTGGGAAACAAGGAGTGGTGTCAGAGGGTTCTTAGCCAAGTTCTTGTTAGAGAAGGCTCAAGATTGTTGGAACACTCTGGATTTACAAGCTTTTGAAGAAATATTGGCCCTTCTCATCTATGGGATGGTTTTATTTCAAAACCCTTACCAACTTATATATGTGAATGCTGTAAAAATCTTTATGTCTCGCAATATGGTGCCTACTTTATTGGGAGATATCCTACATTCTCTTCACTCTCGCACTATGAGGAAGAGAGGGACCCTCATGTGTTGCAATTCCCTATTAGCTAGATGGTTTATTTCTCATCTTCCCCAGTCTGTGTTGAAGAACGAGCAAGGTTTGAGATGGTCACAAAGATTGATGTCACTCAGATATTCACTGGTGTTCTCGATCCTTAGAGAATGTTACTATCATCGACCATTGTAGAGAATTCCATAATGTTCCTTTGCTTGGCATTAGGGCAGGTATCACTTATAACCCTTGCTTAGCCTTACGAAAGTTTGGGTATGTCCGGAGAGATGGTCCTCATGATATGCTCATCCAAGGAGTGGTATTCGACTACGAGAGGGACGATCAAGGCTATCGTCAGAGGTTTGTACGAGCTTGGAGTATGCTAAACAAATTGGATAGTAATACGCTGGGACACAAGAATTCTATTCCCCTTGAGCCTTACCTTAGATGGGTACGAGCTCGTGCTCAGAAGCTCGTGATGCCTTATCCCTCCATCCTACCAGTTATCATGGAGCTTTTGGCTGAAGAAGATGTCCTATACAATGTTCTCCATCCCGACATGCCTACTTCTCTTGAAGACTTGCAAAAAGGTTGGATTCATCTAAAGGAAGAACGATATATCTTCGAAGCTCAATTCTACGCAAGCGAGAAAATGGTTTTGGAGCTTACAAAGCAACTACATGAAGATCAGAGCTTGAACGCCTATCTTGCACCAAAGAGAATGCGTTCAACCTTTTTATCTTAGAGATTTATTTTGTAATCCCAAGAGGCACGATGTAGTCATTTTGAAATAATTAATGAAATTTGACGTTTGTTCATTCTTTTTCTAGACAAATTTAAATTTCTTAAATCCTTGAAAACATTGCATCCATATAACATGCATCGTATCATGACAGGTTTCTCCCATGTACGTATCCTTATCTTCTTACTGTTTATTTTAGTAAGGATGGCCTTAGAACAGACCATCAAGAGCATTCAAATTCAAAACGCTCAACTTTAAGAGATGTTCTTGAACCTATCTAAGGGATAAGAAGAGGTGAAGGCGCTCCTCACCAGGGGCATGGTCATGGGAAACTCTAGGGACGACAGAGATGACCGGTTGGAGAGGATACAAACTGAGTAGCCATAATGAAGGGACAAGTGGTGGGTCAGATGACTCTTATCCAAAACCTGGCTCAAGGACAAGAAGAGTTGAGAGATTTTGTCAACCAACTTCAAGAAGATCGTTGCAACCATATGAAACAAACGGTCAAAATTAGGGATCAAGTCGCTACTCAACCTCCCATGACACCAGAAGTCGGTTCAAGGGAAAACAGAAAATTCTGAATTGCTGCCACATCATGGGCCCAACAACGACCTCGTCAACATTAACAGGAAAATCAGCAAAGGCAAAATAAGCCCAAGAGACAGTTTACTAACACCAACATGTCATTGGCTCAATTATTGCAACACATGTTGAAGATGGAGTTGATTACATTGAGGGATCCTCCTCGAAATCCCAATACATCCGCTCTTAACTATCATCCTGGTACAATGTGTGCATACAATTCCAATAGTCTGGACATGATGCAAATAGTTGTTGGGCATTGAAAAATAAGATTCAAGACTTGATCAACGAAGGAGTGTTGGAGTTCACACAAGATGGTCAGACTGAATTCTTCTGCCATCCCTCAAAGACTCACCACCTGAAGTGACAAGTTCAGACAAATAGGCTTTTGTTCATTTGAATTTTCAATTGTAATTTCTTTTGCTTGTTCAAACACTTATCTATTAATGTTAAACTCTGTTTCATTAATGCATTGCATATGATTGTCTTGAATTGGTCCATTCGTTTTCATTACATTTAAACTATGTTGTTTACTCCCTTTATGATACTCAACTCTTTTTTTTTTAAAGTTGCAAGCCTTTAGAGGGAGGATGGCGAAAACCATGCCTTAATCTCATACAATATGCTTTTGGACAGACCTTGCTGACGATGTACATGCGTTCTTTCAAATCTTAAACACTGGAGTTATAAGGAAGATAATCCCTAGTCAACCCCTTTTAGAAAAAGAAGTAGGAGTTTCCTTTTTACACAAATTGAAACCTTTAATCAAAACCTGGGGCAGGGTAGTCTCTCAGTTAATTCAAATGCGCGTTCAGCCGTAAACTTTCACTTCGTATACAATGAATGACATAAAAAAAACATTCCTATGGAATCAAAATATGGTGATGGTTCCCTATCACATAGGCCATCATTATTTATCAAAAAAAAAAGAAAATCCCACTAAGTCAAAACCCACGAATGAGATTTAAGAAAAACGGGGCATCCCGCTGACTGAGATCTCAAAAACAAGAACATTCAGGCAAAATCAGGGATGATAAATCAAAAAGAGGTCACTGCAAATCCTCAACAACATGAAAAAATTTTCAAAAAATGACTGCCTTCAGATAAACTAAACTTGTCTGAACCACCACCAAAACGTCATTGGAGTTCGAACGTACAATTAACCGAGTTTAGGACTGCAGAACATCACGAAGAATGGGTGGGTACAAATAAAATTTGAGTCTTTATCCTTTGTTTCTTAAATCGTGAACCAAGCCACGCTACAACCCTTCAAAAGTCCTAATTGAAGCATAGGTTAGTTCGAAAGCATACTGTTACAAAAGGTATCCTGACTCCTGTAAGGCTTACTAAAAAAATCCAGAGTTTAATTTACATTCTTACAAAATTCCTTTATCGGCTAAAATGCATTTTTAAAACTTCAAGACAAGCATAAAAATTTGCATTATTTGAGTATCGTTGTTTGCATATGGCTATTTGTTTGACAGCGGAGAAATTCGCACGACAAATATCTAGTGGAAAAAAACCCTCTCAATGAGAAAATTCACTTCAAGTGGGAAGACACTTCCAATAACATATCTCCTATAAACAAGGGGGCGTGACGTGTCACTATCTAACACACCTGGGGCAGTCCAGTCGAGATTCCAAGAAATCTCTTAAGAAATGCTGAATATACCAGGGGCAGGTCTCTATCTAAATCACTTGGGACATTGAACGTGAATCCCATCAAAGGGTTGCGTACAATCAAACACTTTATGGCAGTGCCAAAAACACCTATTACTAGGTACAGTGACAAATCTCCCCCAAAATCCTGTTCATAGGATGACCCCCAGCCAGGGTTTCAATCTCTAAAAACTTCTCCCCAACTGAGTCAACCTCAAGAATCCTCGGGGATTTCTGCCAAAAGAAGACACCTCCCCGACAGACTGGCGACATGATTTATTTCCCCAATAAACTACAAATTCCCCATCTTGAGTTTGCCTCTCCGATTTCTAAAAATCAAATGGACCACAACTCCTCTCCCTGGTAGATTGTTCTAAAATCCCTAGTAAGTTACGGCAAAGCCTAGAAATCGAGCAGATAACAGTTTAACTTCACTCTCCCGAGAAATTTTCTGCGAAGCCTGGAATACGACCAGATAACAGTTAATTTAATCTTCCCCAATATTACTCCACAGTATAGCAACAGAGACTCCTGGACTCTTTTCCCCAAACAGAGATCAACACTCTCCACAGAGCCTTCTCAAGCAAAGCTAGTATTCCCCAACGCAGTTTCTCCTCAATCAACAAAACAGGAATCCCCAGTGGAAACATCCTAAAACAACGTCCGGAAAGGAGCTTACTCTTCATCCACAACAGCGGTCCAGGATTTCATTTCCCAAGGCTCCCTTGAATTTGTCAAGGATTTATTTTCCCATACAAAGATACATTTCAATAACATCTCACATTAACATACATGATAAGTGCATATGGCATAATCTCATTTATTTTGAGGAAACCATACATTTCATGCATCACGACATTGCATACAACTAACGTTTTACCCTTTTCAGGAAAAGGTCAATCGACAGATGGTTATCATCAAAAATTTTCAATAGGTCCAAGTTTAGTTTCTGAAGCAAGACAGAGCAACTACCTATGTGACCAGGTGCTGCTTTACACGAGCTCATCATGAAACAATCTTACATGGACTCCTACTCATCATGAAGCAAATATTTTCAAGTTCCATATTAATACTTGTAACAATCCAGGAAAACTATATGTGGACGACTAATTATAGATTAAGACCTGTAACAAGCCAGGAAAACTATCTACATGAAGAGATTGAAGATTAATACCTGTAACAAGCCAGGAAAGCTATCTCTCTTTCTCAGGTCAGAGATTAATACCTGAAACCAGACAAGACAACTATCTCAACGACCAACCTTTTCAAGTTCTAGATTAATACCTGTAACAAGTCAGGAAAACTATTTGTGGAAGACTGATTGTAGATTAATACTTGTAACAAGCCAGGAAAACTATCTACATGAAGAGATTGAAGATTAATACCTGTAACAAGCCAAGAAAACTATCTACATAAAGTGATTGAAGATTAATACTTGTAACAAGTCAGGAAAACCATCTCTCTTTCTCAGGTCAGAGATTAATACCTGAAACCAGACAGGACAACTATCTCAACGACCAACCTTTTCAAGTTCCAGATTAATACCTATAACAAGCCAGGAAAACTATATGTGGACGATTGATTATAGATTAATACCTGTAACAAGCCAGGAAAACTATCTACATGAAGAGATTGAAGATTAGTACCTGTAATAAGCCAGGAAAACTATCTTTATTTCTCAGGTCAGAGATTAATACCTGAAACCAGACAGGACAACTATCTCAACGATCAACCTTTTCAAGTTCCAGATTAATACCTGAAACCAAACAGGACATTTATCTGCACGACCAGATACGATCTAGATACAGATGTCATTCTGACGCTCATTCAGCATACTTTTCAAATACAGTCCAGATACGATCCAGATACGGATGTCATTCTGACGCTCATTCAATATATCTCTCAGACACAAGTCAAATACAATCCATTTATGGATAATATTATGATATTCATCACACTACATATATTGTTTCAATTTAAATTTCTCAATGATTTATCTTGATCCCTTTCCCGTTGACATTTTTCTGTTGTTTCAGTATAAATCAACCAAAAGATTTATCCGGATACCTTCCACAGTCACCCTGGATGGCATCTATAAGCCCATCTCCAACAACTTTCCATCATTTCTCTAAATGGAATCTTTAAGCCCATTCCCTACACAGTCAACTAACACATCATGAAGTGCAAATTTTTGGGCACTCTATTGTTCAATCATCTCCCACCTTCAAGTCACGAATGGCGGACTCGCCAATCTAACTCTTCATGTTTAAGAAGATTGAAAAGGGGTAGCTATTGTACCCAAAAAAATTCCATCTCAGTTCTCAAGAAATATCTCATAAGATCTCCATTGATTCAAGACTACACAAGGTTTGATCAACTCAAGACACCTCCTCAAACACTGATAACTCAAAATTAGGGTTTGAGTTTTCACAAGGACAATTGTAATTTCAAAGCCTCAAATGACTTTCATGGATCATTAGGAACCCTCAATATTGCTCATATCAAGTTTCAAGTCTTGGATCACAAAATTGCTCAATCATTTGATCAAATGACCTAAAATCAGTTGTATTGGATAAAAAGTCAACAATGGTCAACCTACAGTCAAACTTCAAGATTTTGGATCCATATCAACATTATGAACTCATATATGTCAATTGATCAAGTTTGGATCACAATTCCTCAAAGAAATTTGATTAGAACACCAAAAGGGCAAAATGGTCAAAATTAAGGTTTTGATTGAAAAGGCTCGGTTCTTGACTTTTAACCAAGAAAATGAATTATTGGTTTAAGACATGATCTCAAGGATTCAAATGCCCTATCTTGACCTAATTTCATAGTTCAAATCACATCTCAAGATCATTGGATTGACAGATGAATTTCAGTCAACTGATGAAAAGTCAACTGATACACTAAAAAGTCAAACTTTGACTTTTTGATCAAAATCAAGTTTCAAAATTCATATTTCATCAAGACATGTCAAAATATGAAACTTTTTCATCAAGAAATTAAAATGTCAATGTTATCTTTGAAAAGTCAAAATTCTAAGACTTAGAAATTTTTCAAAGTGTTAGAAAGTTAACATTTTTTCATAACTTTGTGCCAAATTTCCACCATGATGCAAGATGATTCAAGGAAAACTTCCAACATGAAAATTTTAGATCTCAATGAGATCTAAAACATTGTAGGGCATAACTTTTTCTATAAATGCTTGGATTTCAAGTTATGAATTTGTGAAGACATGTCCATGAAACTAAAAGACTTAGTGAAATTTTGCCCTAGCTAAGCAGGATTTTGACCTAACTTCATGGCAACTTTTCACCTAGATCCAAATTGAATCTTCAAAAATGTCCAAAATGAAGGTTTTAGGGGATGTTACAAGATTTCTAAAATGTCAAAGAACTCATCAAGACCATACTTGAGCTAAGAGAATTGAAGGCCAAAAGTTAGGGTTTCAAACTTGTTTTGCAAGACATATTTTGTGATGAACATGAACCAAATCCATAGCCATGATGCATAATCCTTACTTTGAAGGCCTCAAACTTGTTTTTCACTCTATAATTAATGGTTTAAACAACTGATTATGCCCTTATCCAAGTGTTTGAAACTTTGTCCAAAATGATTTTCCATTTATGGCACAAAGTTTCAATTTCCATTTTGATAAAGCATTACTTTTGCAATTGTCAACTTCTTGAGCCTCTCAATTATTTTCTCTACACACAAGTAAAGTAAAAACCAAAAGAAACATGTCTAAGGCCTCTACCAACTCAGACCATGCTTGTACAACACTTTGAGACTTGTCTTCTCACTTTTCTTCAAAAGCAAGTTATAGAGCCAAAAGACTAGAACTCAGAAACCTTGAGTGCAATTAATCTCTAACCTTTTCCATACATATACACAAGTCTATTGCAACATAAATAACGAGCTCAATCACCCCAAAACACTTCCAAGCACTCTGCAATCAAAATCTGCCACAACTTGACAGTTTTGAGTTTCACATAGCCATCTCCAAATCCACTTGTGCGTATTGAGTTTTAATCATACAAACACTTTACCTACTTCATATGCAAGTGATCCAAGACCCTGTTTCCTGACTGTAATCTCTCCATCACCATCCACCATTTCAAAACTGAAGCTTACAACTTGACTTGACTTGGGAGTTTCAGCCATCCTCAAAGCAAAGTAGGAGTTGGAACACACTCAAGGAGGTCCAGGAAAGCTAAAGAGATCCTTAGACCATCTCAAGTTTTTCTCAAACTCCACACATGAATCCAGTTACAAGAGGTAAATTTTCAAACTTCAATATCTTGATACAAGCAGTTTTTGTGCATACATTCTGAAGTAAAAATATCGATATCATTGCCATGAAGCTGTATGTATCCATAATTTTCATTTATATTGCCTGAGCTTAGAGAATTTTAAGTTTGAATATTTGAAAAATTTTAGGTCAGGATTTGGTACTTTTAGAAATACATGATCATCTTTGATTGTTAGTCCAAATTGTTTATATTTATGGAATCCTGGTAAAATTTCTAACAAGTTTGATGTTGGAAGTTTTGAGAATGGATGAGAAATGAATGAGATACAGGGACCCTGGCTGGAGGTTGAAGATGAAGTTCATTTCTAGGAATGGATTTGTAATATATATTTATGGTTTTATTTAAGTTAATGGATGTATAGTCACCCCAGTGGTACGGCAACGCGCGTATTATGTCAAGGGCATGGGTTCAAACCCCAGCGCTGCCACTTTTTTCCATTTTTCCAACATTTCTTTTGTTTGCTTCCAACCAGCGTGTTTGGGCCCTACACATTGGGCTTTACCATTTTTCTTGTTCTGACCCCCTGTTTCCTTTTGAAAACACAATCAATTTATCTCATTTTTATTCTTTTTTCTGATTTCCAAACAAAATCAAACTTGGGCCAGGCCTAGTGAACAAAAACTATTTTTTTTCTAACACCCTAAATGCCATTTTCACCTCCTGATTTTATTTTTCATATTTTATTTTATTTTCTTTAATTTATTATTTTTATTATTATTATTTATATTAATAAAAATCTAAAAAAAATAGTTTATTTATTTATATATCTAATATACTTATATTTTTATTTCCTTTTTTAAACTAAAAAAAAGACAAAAATATTTTCTTAAACAAACTTAATTTCTTTTTCTTAATAAATTAATAATTAGATTTAGGTTTAGTTATTTTCTTTTTTTGTTAAAATTAACTTAGAATTTATATTTTCTTTTAATTAATTAATTTCCATACTATTTTGATTAAACTTAAACCCTTTTCAAAAAAAAACCCTAAAAATGCTTTCTTGATTAAATTTAATTTCTTTTCTTAATTAATTTAGGTTTAATTTTACTTATTTTAATTAATTATTTTCTTTTAGATAATTAGGTTAAAACCAAGGCTCTTTCTTAACAAAATACAAACAAAAATTCACTTCTTTTCCATTTATATCCTTGTACATTATATTCCTTTCAATTCTTGTACATTATTCAAGTTTCAATATGGTTGTAATAGATAATTAGGTTTAATTTCTTGCAATCCTCATTTGTAAATTTGTATACCCCATCCCCAAATGATGTAATAGCGTAGTAAATTTACTTTTCGCAATTGATCACTTTCATATCAATGTTAGTAAATTAGGGTTTGTATGGAAAGATGAAATCAACAAGTAGATAACCCTAATCAAAGATTAAATACATGAAAAAATACACACTATTCACACATGCACCCTTAAGGTAATTCGACTTGTTGCCTTATAAAAATGGTCATGTTATGCATGAGAGATGTCTTAGCCAAACAAATAAAAAATATAAGATCATAGTCCCTCGATGACGCTACGAATGTTGCCTTACAAATGATCTTAGTCCCTCAAGATAAATGCTAAGATATCTCACAACATTGCTTTCATGACTATATGATGACCCACGTCCGTCCCTTTACATCCAAAGGTAAGGCTTATTACCAATCAATGGTGAGATAGCAATATCAAAGGAAGGAAGAAATGAACAAAAGACTTTTGAGTAGGTACAAACGTTCTTAGTTGCTTGCTTTCAAAACAAAACACACACCAAACATTTTCAAAAACAAACATCTTTTCAAATACACTAACAATTTCCATGAAATATTTTCAAAAATCCAACACTTTTTTTACATTCTCGCCGAAACTAGAATCATTACAAAGTTCGCCTAAATGGAGGTGCCTTTCAAAAATACTTTCAAAAACCACCACAAAGCACATTTTCAAACAAAGTAAATGATATAGCAAGCAACTAAGAGCCCATAGATGATTATGAATGAAAAGGGTGTTAATACCTTCCCTTTTAATAATCTACCCCCGAACTCAAGAAAATAATCTCAAAGGTCTTTCCTGTTCTTTTGAGCCTTTCCTTATTGGATAAAAGAAAAGTCGGTAACGACTCTTGCTAACCGCAACAATTGCGATCAAACGCAAAACATCCCATGTCAGTTCTCCCACCGCATTACAGAGTTAGAGACTCTGTTGGGGAGACTTAAAAGTGAGGTTACCTTAGGGCTATATCACCTTTATTTGCTTTCATTGTTTGACTTGATTGCTTTATATTTTGGTTCTTTATTTAGGCTTGTTTTGATCCTCTACCTGGATCTAGGATACCTTTTAGGTAAGTAGCAATAAGTTGTGGAAACTGTGCGGGGTATACTGACATGGTCTAAACAATAGCTATGTTAGTGTGACACATTTGTTGGTACCGGTAGCCCTTGAGTAGTCAAGGAGAATACGGGGCCGTTGTGTGGTGTCATGAAGCACTAACTGACTTTAGAACCTTTACTTGACCAACTTGGGCATTAGGAAGTAGTGAGATAGCCGGATTTGGTGCAGCCTGAAGTTGGTTGATACTCGATACTACGCTCATTGAGATCAGACTTCTCGATATTTCAGTCGCCATTAAAGAGGCTTGCGCTAACACAATGGCCGATAAGAAAGATCAGTGATATTGAGATCCCTTAGAACCTGGTTACTATTACTAGGACAAGTTGAGCCAACTAAACTTCAAGAGGGTACTTACCTATAAGACTCCATGCAAGCCTAAACCTAAGGACTTGTTTTCCTTGTGTGTATATGCTTACTTGTACATAACATCATAAACATTATAAGCATTATCACTAACCATTTCAAGGATTATTGGGATTTATCTTTGTTCTGTTTTATAGGACATGGCTTCCATCCGCAGTAATACTATCCAAGTCAATCTCGTAAGAATTCCTTCTCAACTAAAAGAATTAGCATCAAGGGTCCCTGAGAATTCTTCATTCACCGAAAGACATGGTCGCCTCCTAAACTTGGTTACCTCGAGCACTGATGAAGATATGATGAAGGTGATTTTCCAGTTCTTCGACCCTTTGCACTATTGCTTCACCTTTCTTGATTAACAGCTTGTACCTACTATGGAAGAATTCTCTCAACTATTGAGGATTCCTATTCTCAATCAACTACCCTTCAACGATACAGAAAGAAATACAAGCCCTGAAGAGATTTCCCGAGCGCTACACTTGCAATAATCCGATGTCACGACTAATTGGGAAACAAGGACTGGTGTCAGAGGGTTCTTAGCCAAGTTCTTGTTGGAGAAGGCTCAAGATTGTTGGAACAATATGGATTTACAAGCTTTTGAAGAAATCTTGGCCCTTCTCATCTATGGGATGGTTTTATTTCCAAACCCTGACCAACTTATAGATGTGAATGCTGTCAAAATCTTCATGTCTCGCAATCCGGTGCCTACTTTATTGGGAGATATCCTACATTCTATCCACTCTCGCACTATGAGGAAGAGAGGGACCCTCATGTGTTGCACTTCCCTATTAACTAGATGGTTTTTTTCTCATCTTCCCCAGTCTGTGTTGAAGAACAAGCAAGGTTTGAGATGATCACAAAGATCGATGCCACTCAGACATTCGGATATTCACTGGTGTTCTCGATCCTTAGAGAACGTTACTATCATCGACCGTTATGGGGAATTCCCTAATGTTCCTTATCTTCGCATTAGGGGAGGTATCACTTATAACCCTTCCTTAGCCTTATGATAGTTTGGGTATGCCCGGAGAGATGGTCCTCACGATACACTCATCCAAGGAGTGGTATTCGACTACGAGAGCGACGATCAAGGCTAACGTCAGAGGTTTGTACGAGCTTGGAGGATGGTAAAAAAAGTGGATAGTAAGACGTTGGGACACAAGAATTCTATTCCCCTTGAGCCTTACCTTAGGTGGGTACGAGCTCGTGCTCAGAAGCTCGTAATTCGTTACCCTCCATCCTACCAGTTATCATGGAGCCTGTGGCTGAAGAAGATGTCCCATACACTGTTCTCCATCTCGACATGCCTACTTCTCTTGAAGAATTGCAAAAAGGTTAGATTCATCTCAAGGAAGAACGAGATATCTTCGGAGCTTAATTCTATGCAAGCGAGAAAATGGTTTTGGAGCTTACAAAGCAACTACCTGAAGAGCAGAGCTTGAACGCCTATCTTGCACAAAAGAGAATGCGTTCAACCTTTTTATCTTAGAGATTTATTTTATAAGCCCAAGAGGCACGATGTAGTCATTTTGAACTAATTAATTAAATTTGATGTTTGTTCATTCTTTGTCTAGACAAATTTAAATTTCTTAAATCCTTGAAAACATTGCATCCATATAACATGCATCATATCATGACAGGTTTCTCCCATGAAGGTATCCTTATCTTCTTACTGTTTATTTTAGTAAGGATGGCCCTAGAACAGACCATCGAGAGCATTCATATTCAAAATTCTCAACTTCAAGAGATGTTCTTGAACCTATCAAAGGGACAAGAAGAGGTGAAGGCGCTCCTCACCAGGGGCATGATCATGGGAAACTCTAGGGACGACAGAGATGACCGGTTGGAGCGACTACAAACCGAGATAGCCATAATGAAGGGACAACTGGTGGGCCAGATGACTCTTATCCAAAACCTGGCTCAAGGACAAGAAGAACTAAGAGCCTTTGTCAACCAACTTCAAGAAGACAGTTGCAACCGTGTGAAACAAACGGTCAAAATTGGGGATCAAGTCGCAACTCAACCTCCCATGAGACAAGAAGCCGGTTCAAGGGAAAACAGACCATTTCGAATTGCTGCCACGTCACGGGCCCAACAACTACCTCATCAACATCAATAGGAAAATTGGTAAAGGCAAAATAAGCCCGGGAGACAGTTTACTAACATCAACATGTCATTGGCTCCATTATTGCAACACATGTTGAAGATGGAGTTGATTACATTGATGGATCCTCCTCGAAATCCTAATACATCCGCTCTTAACTATCATCCTGATACAATGTGTGCATACCATTCCAATAGTCCTGGACATGATACAAATAGTTGTTGGGCATTAAAAATAAGATTCAAGACTTGATCGACGAAGGAGTGCTGGAGTTCACACAAAGACTCACCACCTAAAGTGACAAGTTCAGACAAAGAGGCTTTTGTTCATTTGAATTTTCAATTGTAATTTCTTTTGCTTGTTCAAACACTTATTTATTAATGTCAAACTCTGTTTCATTAGTGCATTGCATATGATTGTCTTGAATTGGTCCATTCGTTTTCATTACATTTAAACTATGTGTTTACTCCCTTTATGATACTCAACTCTTGTTTTTTTTTATAAAGTTGCAAGCCTTTAGTGGGAAGATGACGAAAACCATGCCTTAATCTCATACAGTATGCTTTTGGATAGACCTTGCTGACGATGTACAAGCGTTCTTTCAAATCCTAAACACTGGAATTATAAGGAAGATAATCCCTAGTCAACCCCTTTGATCCAAAGAAGTAGGAGTTTCCTTTTTACATAAATTGAAACCTTTAATCAAAACCTGGGGCAGGGTAGTCTCTCAATTAATTCAAATGCGCGTTCAGTCACAAACTTTCACTTCGTATACAACGAATGACATAAAAAAAATATTCCTCTGGAATCAAAAGATGGTGATGTTTCCCTATCACGTAGGTAGTCGTTATTTCTAAAAAAAAATCCCACTAAGTCAAAACCCACGAAGGAGACTTAAGAAAAACGGGGGCATCCCGCTGACTGTGATCTCAAAAACAAGAACAGTCAGGAAAAATCAGGGATAATAAATCAAAAAGAGGTCACTTAAAATCCTCAACAACATGAAAAATGTTGCAAAAAATGACTGCCTTCAGATAAACTAAACTAGTCTAAACCACCACCAAAACGTCATTGGAGTTCGAACGTACAATTAACCGAGTTTAGGACTGAAGAACATCACGAAGAACAGGTGGGTACAAATAAAAGTTGAGCCTTTATCCTTTGTTTCTTAAACCGTGAACCAAGTCATGCTACAACCCTTCAAAAGTCCTAATTGAAGCATAGGTTAGTTCGAAAGCATACTGTTACAAAAGTTATCCTGACTCCTGTAAGGCTTACTAAAAAAATCCTTAGCTGAATTCACATTCTTACAAAATTCCTTTATCTGCTAAAACGCATTTTAAAAAATTCAAGACAAGCATAAAACTTTGCATTATTTGAATATTGTTGTTTGCATATGGCTATTTGTTTGACAGCGGAGAAATTCGCACGACAAATATCAAGTGGACAAAAACCCTCTCAATAAGAAAACTCACTTCAAGTGGGAAGACACTTCCAATAACAGATCTCCTATAAGCAAGGGGGCGTGACGTGTCACTATCCAACACACCTGGGGCAGTCCAGTCGAGATTCCAAGAAATCTCTCAAGAAATGCTGAATATACCAGGGGCAGGTCTCCATCTGAATCACTTGGGACATTGAACGTGAATCCCAACAAAGGGTTACGTACAGTCAAACACTTCTTGGATGTGCCACAAACACCTAATACTAGGGAAAGTGACAAATCTCCCCCAAAATCATGTTCATAGGATGACCCCTAGCCAGGGTTTCAATCTCTAAAAACTTATCCCCAACTGAGTCAACCTCATGAATCCTCAGGGATTTCTGCCAAAAGAAGACACCTCCCCGGCAGACTGGCGACAGGGTTTATTTCCCCAACAAACAACAAATTCCCCAGCTTGATTTCTCCTCTCTGATTGCTACAAATCAAAGGAACCACAATTCCTCTTCCTGGTAGACTGTTCTACAATCCCTAGTAAGTTAGTGCGAAGCCTGGAAACCGACCAGATAACAGTTTAACTTCACTCTCTGGAGAAATTTTCTACGAAGCATGGAATACGACCAGATAACATTTAATTTAATATTCCCCAAGATAACTCCCCAGTAGAGCAACGGAGACTCCTGAACTCTTTTCCCCAAACAAAGATCAACACTCTCCATGGAGCCTTCTCAAGCAAAGCCAGTATTCCCCAACAGAGTTTCTCCTCAATCAAAAAAATAGGAATCCCCAGAGGAAACATCCTAAAACAAGGTCCGAAGAGGAGCTTACTCTTCATCCACAGCAGCGGTCTGGGATTTCATTTCCCAAGGCTCCCTTGAATTTGTCAAGGATTTATTTTCCCAGACAAAGATACATTTTAATAACATCTCACATTTACATACATGATAAGTTCATACGGCATAATCTCATTTATTTTGAGGACACCATACATTTTATGCATCACGACATTGCATACAGCTAACATTTTACCTTTTTAGGAAAAGGTAAATCAATAGATGGCTATCATCAACAATTTTCAACAGGTCCAAGTTTAGTTTCTGAAGCAAGACAGAGCAACTACCTATGTGACCAGGTGCAGCTTTACACGGGTTCATCATGAAACAATCTTACATGGATTCCTACTCATCATGAAGCAAACCTTTTCAAGTTCTAGATTAATACTTGTAAGAAGCCAGGAAAACTATATGTGGACGACTGATTATAGATTAGTACCTATAACAAGACAGGAAAACTATCTACATGAAGAGATTGAAGATTAATACCTGTAACAAGCCAGGAAAACTATCTCTCTTTCTCATGTCAGAGATTAATACCTTAAAACAGACAAGACAATTATCTCAACGACCAACCTTTTGAAAAGCATTTTTTGAAAACGCCTTAGTGCGGCGAACTTTGTAATGTTTCTCAGAATAGTAGAGAACGTATATAAAGTGTTTGAAAATGATTTTGAAAGAGGTTTTGTGTAAGTGTAAAAATTGTTTGAGCATATTGTTTTACCCCAAAATTTTCCCTCCCATATTTCTCAATACATCTCAAGTGAGATCCTCAAATTGCTCAAGAAAGTACAAGGGTTGACCAGACAAACTCTCTCCTAAGGCAGTCTACCTCAAATTAGGGTTTCAGCTTGCATCAATATATTTGAATCAAAAGGGTCCCAAATTCTCACCATTTCCCTAATATTTTCTCAAGATCATCCATGTCAAGTTTCAAGCCCTACATAGAAAGTTTGCTCAGTCAATTGCTCAAAGGCCTGAAATCGACTTTGCTAGGGCAAAAGTCAATTGTGGCCCACATACAGTCAAACTTCAAGATTTTAGGTCAACATCCTCATTTTGAAGTATTATTCATCATTTAATCAAGGGTTGATCATGATTCCTCAAGGATTGCTCACAATTCATCAAAACCCAAAAGTTGCTAAATTAGGGTTTTGTAGGAAAAGTCAGCTCAAATTTGACCAAGCATAACTTTCTCTAAATTTATCAAGAATGACCCATCCAAATCTCATTTTGAAGAGGATGTAATTCCATACAATTCATCTTCAGCTCCCAAGTTCAAAATATGCACTCACAAGAAGTTATGAATTTGGACATTATAGGTCATTTTGAAAAGTCAACAAAAACACCTTTTTTGTCAAATCTTCATACATGAACATGGAAGAATCAATTGAGATGAGACAAAAAGGTTTGCTTAGAGGAAACCTTGAGCTTTCTAAAAAGTCCAAGAACACATCTCTAGGGTTAAAATTGAACGAGTTATGCAATGGTGAAGTTGACCTTTTTTGCAAAATTACCAAAAGTCAAATGTATCTCAATTTGCAATTTTTGTCAAATGGGCCCAACTTTTTGTGCTTGCATTGAGTTTGCAACATGATCCACGACCCATGATCCTTCCCACTTGCCTTTATTTTATTTTTATCATTTATCTTGATTTTATTTCATTTAAATCAAATAAAATCAATAATAAATAATGAAAATATCTAAAATCATTTAAACCTTGAGATTTTGTGCATATTTCAGGTCCATGAATAGCTGGCAATGAGATCAAATCGTGCAAGGCTTTTTTGGACAGAAAAATATTGAATTTTTCTTATTTTGGAAAGATTTGATGCAAGGGTGAATCAAGGATCAAATCTTCATAATTGCAAGGATATATAATGAAAAAATCCAAAGCAAAAGCATAAGGGTTAGAGGCGTGAAAAGAGAAGAACAACTTTCAAAAAATCAAGAAAAAATGGCAATCTGATTTCTTAGTTCCAGGCTATCTCAAGCCTTCCCAGCTGTCTCATTCCCTTGCTGGGCATTCAAGGAGCCTATCCCAATCATCAACAAGCATTTTCGTGCCCAGATACGCACTAGATCCACCATGGATAGGTTTTCCTTGCTCGTTTTAGGGTTTTCTCATGCAGGTAAAATTGGTCCAAAAGAGGGGTACTATGGTGTTCACAAGGCCAAGACGAACTGGCCTGTACCATTAGTTTTCATTTATCATGCTTTTATAAGTTTCTGGAAATACGCATGGGGCTATACCTACAGAGAACCTCTGTATGTAAAAGTCGTTTTACCTAAAACGACGGACAATGGTAGACGACAACTGCGTGGCAACACACCATTCGTCTGTTTGAATTCTGGCGAGTTTGTTTGATAGCTCGCATTGTTTTTCATTATATTATTATTATTTCATATACTAACAAATAAATTCAAGTGGCCCAGTGGTAGCCAGGGAAGGCGTTAAGGCTTTGCAGGCATGAGGTCAGAGGTTCGACCCCTGCCTCCAACATTTTTCAATTTTCTCAATTTCTCTTTACAGATCATGTACCCCACGCGTCATGAAGCTTACCATGTGCCTTCAATCAGTCAGCCACAAGATCCATCTCTATCCAGATCTAGCGTTTCTCAAAAAGAGGTCCATGATGCGCCCTAGTCAAGCCAATGCACAGGATCTGAGAAGTCAAACATGGACCAAGGCTTATTGGGCTTGAAAGTCAGATTTACACCCCCCTTTTGCTTTGATACCAGGCCCACTTCTTTTTCTTTTATATTTATTTTCTTTTAGTTTTTTATTTTGATTAATTATTTTCTCACACAAAAATTAATTCTTTTTCTTACAAAAACTCATAAAAATCAATTTTCAACAATTTAGATTGAGGTTTTATTTTTTATCAAAATTAATTTAATAATTAGTTTAATTTAATTTTAGGGTAATTTTTAACCTTTTTGTAAATAAATTTAAAACAAATTAGAAATTAGGGTTTTGTTAAATTTTATTTTTATTTTCTTTTCTTAAAATAACCAAAATGCAAAAATAGGTCAAAATTAATCAATTTTCTTAATATTAAATTAATTAGTAATTAGGTTTGTATTTATTTAATTAATACCTTATTTTCTCAAAATAATCAAAAACAACAAAAATGATGTTTCTTTCAATTAGGTTTAGACGGGGTCAAAACCCTAATTTTCTCTCGTTCTCGATTCATCGTGCGTGTTTATTTATTATTTTTACGATATTAATGTAACTGCTATGGGATGTAATAGTTTAATTAGGATTTTTCTTTTATTTATCATTTTACGGGTTTTTGGCTATGTAATTAATCCCCTTCCCCGAAGCCTTGTAATAGTGTAGTTTTATTTCCCGCATTTTTATTTTCGCAAATATTAACTGATAGATGTATGATAATAGGATTACATGACAAGATTGTATGTAAATTTTAAAATGGTTAGCAAACCCTAAATGTGCAAAGATAATAACTTGAAATCAAATCACTCGCACATGCGCACTCTTAGGGCATACTCTCACTTCAGTTGCCTTCGGTAAATGATCATTAAGTATAGGATATTATAGTGGTCGCCCTCTTGTCTAAACAAAGATCAAGTGTCCCGTTCAGAAATGTTGCCTCAGAAAGGTTGCCTCAGAAATGTTGCCTCGAACATGATCTTAAGACACTATGGTTATTAATAAGACGTCCTAACATTGCTTTAGTGATCGTACATCCCTTTCGAATTGACCCTTACAACTCCAACGACGGTGCTTCCTATTTTTTAATAGTAGGATAGCATTGTCTAAAGGAAACAAGAACATAAACATTCTTTTTTCTTCGAGTAGGTAGATAACTGTTAGGTACTTGCTCAAAACAACAAACCTTTTTCACACAAACACTTTTCAAACAAAGTTTTCAAAAACACTTTGTAACACTCTTGAAGACAGAAGCAAGATTTAAAATGAAGTAAAACAAAAACTTTTCAAAAGACACAAACACGGAAGAAATTTTGAAAATGATGAGCAAGTACCTAAGAGCCCGTAGAAAACTACAGATAGAAAGGGTGCTAATACCTTCCCTTTCTATAATTTACCCCCCGTACTCAAAATCTGGAAAAAGGAATTTTTCTGTGCTTTTGTCCTTTCCGGTTGGATAAAATAAAAGTCGGTGGAGACTCTTGCTTACCGCGACATTTTGCGAACACAAACGCAAAATGCAAACCAGCGTTTTCCTAAAACAGTCTGGTTCTGCCACCATATCACAGAACTGGCGACTATGCTGGGGAAAAATAAGTGGGGTATACCTTATGATTAGTTCATCATAAATTTCTTCTTTTGTTTGATTTGATTGCTTTATTTTTAAGGGTCTTGTATTGGGAGTTACTATAGATCCTAACCCGGATCTGGGGAATACCTTTTAGGTAAGTAGCAATAAACTGTGAGGGAACTGTACGGCGTAGACCGATACGGTTGAAGCAGTAGCTACGTTGATGTGGCATGTTGGTTGGTACTGGTATCCCTTGTGGAGAAACGAGGAGAATACGGGGCTGCTATATGCCGTTAAGCATCAACTGACCTTAGAACCTATAATTGACCAACTTGGCCATAGGAAGTAGTGAGATAGCCGGCCTCGGTGTAAAGCTGGGAATTGGTTGATACTCGATACTACACTCATTGAGACCATACTCTCGAGATAGTTCCGGCCGCAAGAAAAGATTGCGTGATCTGAAACCATGACCGATGGAGGATGGTCAATGATATTGAGAACCTCTAGAACCCGATTACTATTATTAGGACAGGTTGTAACCAACTGAACTTCAAGAGGGTAATACCTAGACCCCATGCAAGCCTTAAACTTAAGGGCTTTTGTGTGACTTGTTTGCCTTTTCCATGTCTATTATCTGCTATACCTGTTGTATGTTTAATCATGACATCATGCATCATAACATAGCATGCATAATTCATTATACTAACCATTTCAAAGACCGAGGGGATTTATCTTTGTCCTGTTTTGCAGATTATAGCTTCCATGCGCAGAAACACCATCCGAGTTAACTTTGTGCAAATACCTGCTCAACTCAAAATGTTAGCCTCAAGAGTTTCTGAGACTTCTTCGTTCATTAAAGGACATGGTCAACTTCTTATCTTGGTTACCTCAAAGTTTGATGAACAGATGATGAGTGTGCTTTTCTAGTTCTTCGATCCTGTGTATCATTGCTTCACTTTCCCAGATTATCAGTTGGTTCCCACTATGGAAGAGTTTTCTCACTTATTGGGCATATCAATCCTTGAGCAAATTCCCTTCACAGGTTTGGAAGAGACTCCTAGGCCAGAAGACATTGCTTCAGCTCTACATTTGAAACGGGTTGATGTAGTATCCAACTGGGAGACACGAAGCGGGGTTAAAGGTTTCTTAGCCAAGTTTCTGATGGATCAAGCTCAACTGTTCTGGGATAATTTAGACTTTCAGTATTTTGAAGACATCTTGGCTCTCCTTATCTACGGTTTGGTTCTCTTCCCGAATCTAGATTCCTTCATAGATGTAAATTCAGTTAAGATCTTCCTGTCTCGCAATCCTGTGCCTACTCTACTGGGTGATATCTTACATGCCCTATACACTCGTACTGTGCAAAGAAGAGGGAACCTCATGTGTTGCATGTCGCTGTTGGCGAGGTGGTTTATTTCACACCTCCCCAAGTCCGTGTTAAAAAATGAAGAAGGTTTAGGATGGTCTTACAGGATAATGTCCCTTGCCCATACAGACATTCCTTGGAGTTCTAAGGCTATGGAAAGCATTGTTGTCATTGATTGATGTGGGGGATACCCTAATGTCCCATTGCTCGGAATCAGAGGGGGTATAACTTATAATCCCTGCTTAGCTCTGCTACAATTTGGTCGCGCTCAGAGAGACGGTCCTCATGAGCTGCTTCTTACAGACATTGCATTTGACTACAAGGAGGACGTTGACGAGCATCGCCGAAGGTTTATACGAGCTTGGGGTATGGTAAACATATCTGACCTTCAAGAGCTAGGACCAAGGACTTCTCTCCCTATGCAACCTTATCTCCAGTGGGTTCGAGCTCGGGCTCAGAAGCTTGGGATGCCTTATGAAGCTGTGTTTCCAGTAATTGTGGAGCCTACCAATGAAGAGGGTGTTCCTTATACAGTCCTTTATCCCTACATGCCTACTGACCTTGGGGCATTGAAGAGATCCTAGATTCAGCTGAAGGAGGAGAGGGATACCTACCGAGAGAAGTACCATGAGCAAGAAAGGAAGATCTTGAAGCTCACTGGGCAACTCGAGAATGAAAGAACGATTAATGACTACATCAGCACGAAGGGGAAGCGTCCATGGGATTTCTGATTTTGCTTTTTCTAGTTTAGATTTGTTTTCCATTTATTTCTTTGTAAACGCCTTAAAGGCATTGTTGATCATTTTTACAAGTTTAATCTAATAAAGTTTGTTCATTTCTTCGCTGTTTATTTCAGCAGTTATGTCTTCTGATCAAGCTATCAAAGATCTTCAGGCACAAAATGCCCAATTTCAAGAGATGTTCTTGAGTTGGGCTAAAGGACAAGAGGATTTGAAAGCTCTCATGCTGAAAGAGAAAGAGAAGGAGAAGAAGAAGAAGAAGAAGAAGGTTGTTCTTTTTAGCATGGGTAAAAGGTTTGGGGATAGGCTGAAACAGCAAGTTGATCTATCCCTTTCATCCAAAGGAGAGGAGGACCAAGAAGAAGAAAAGGGCCCCAGTCCTGCAGTTTCTGATAATGATACAGATTATGATGAAGAACAATGTCCTCCTGCTGAGGATAGGTACAAATAACTTGAAGACCGGTTGAGTGCTATGGAGTGTCAGAAGATCCCTGGTTTGGATTTTTGAGAGCTAGGATTGGTATCAAGAGTGGTGATTCCTCATAAGATCAAAGCTCCGGTTTTTTCTAAGTACAATGGAGTATCCTATCCTAAACTCCATCTCCGCTCGTATGTCCAGAAAATTAAACCTCACACCGTTGATAAAAATCGGTGGGTACATTTCTTTCAAGATAGTTTGTCAGGGACTCAGCTTGAATGGTTTTATCAATTGGAAGGAGCTAATGTTCGAAATTGGGAGGACCTTGCTACTGCTTTTTACAAGCAGTATCAGTATAACGCCGACCTTGCTCTTACTCATACTCAGCTTCAGGGTATGCCTATGGGTGCAAGTGAAGGTTTTAAGGAATATGCTCAAAAGTGGAGAGATTTGGCTGGAAGAGTCCAACCCCCTTTGTCTGACAGGGAGTTGGTTGAAATGTTTCTAGGGACGTTGTCTGGTCCATTTTTCAATCATCTGATTGGCAGTTCGTCATTTGGGTTTACTGAATTAATCTTGACTAGAGAGAGAGTAGAAGCTGGTATCCGAAGTGGTAAGATACAGAAAGGTACTTCATCAAATACAAAAAAGAAGTCTTTCACCAGTAAGAAAGAAGCTAGTGCAGTCTACGGCTCGAGGAGCCAAAGTAGACCTGAACACCGCCAAGCAGTAAATGCGGTAGTGATATCAAGACCCATTGTTGTCCCCACAATGCAACAATCAGCAAAGAATGGAGAGACCGCAGAGACAGTACACTTGGCTTAATATGGCCTTGTCTCAGATTCTACCACAGTTATTGAAGATTAACCTGGTAACTCTGAGGGAAGCCCCGAAGAATCCCAGCACCACATCTCCGCTATATAACCCGGACGCCTGCTGCGCCTATCACTCTGATAGCTCAGGTCAAGATACGAACAACTGTTGGGCCTTGAAGAATAAAGTGCAAGATTTGATCGAAGCTAAAGAAATTGAGTTTGACGCTCCGGAGAAGCCCAACGTCATGACTGCTCCCATGCCCAAACATGGTCATGGAGTAAATGTTGTGGACGATGATTTATTTGTGACCTCCGTAGAAGAAATTTCTACTCCTTTGATGACAGTTAAGAAGAATCTCTTATTGGCCGGTTTATTTCTGAGTTGTGGCGAAGGTTGCCATTTGTGTTCAATTCTGCCTGTTGGTTGCCACTTTTTGAAATCAGGTGTTCAGCGCCTGATGGATAACAAAGAAATCCTGTTCGAGAAGACTATGAATCTGTTAATTCCAGTTGAAGATGTTGCCATCATAACCATTTCTGCCGATCCTTCCAAGGCTTCCTCGAGAAATCTTGTTAGGATTACATCTGTTCCAAGAATTTCTCCGTTAACCATTATTATCCCTGGTCCTATCCCATACACTTCGGATAAGGTTGTCCCTTGGCACTATGGGGCCGACGGGTATTACCATGGGGTAAAGCAAGACTTAAAGATTGAAGAAGTTTATACTGATGTCAGCAATATTTTCGGGGCTAGCAAGGTCACCAGAAGTGGAAGACTCTTCTCTCCTGAGATTTCCCCTCCGACTGTTCACAAACCTATTGTCATTCCATCTGCTAGTACATCAGCTACTGTCCCAGTTCCTATCCCAGTTATCACCCCTGTCGCCGAGCCATCTGGCACTCGGGGCAAAGAAATCACAAGTGAGCCTGCCTGGATGGAGACACCTAAGAAGATCATTGTAGAAACCTCTAAGCAGAAGATAGAGGAAATCCTGAAGATTATCAAGAAAAGTGACTATAATGTAGTCGAGCAGCTAGGGCAGACCCCGTCTAAAATCTCCATGTTATCCTTGTGTGATACGGTGGCCAGAACCGGGATTGTTTTTAGGAATTGCCCGTTTGCGTTTTGTGTTTGTGTTCGCAAAATGTCGCGGTAAGCAAGAGTCACCACCGACTTTTATTTTATCCAACAGGAAAAGAAAAAAGCACTGAAAAATTCATTTTTTTGAGATTTTGAGTACGGGGGGTAGATTATAGAAAGGGAAGGTATTAACACCCTTTCTATCCGTGGTTTTCCACGGGCTCTTAGGTACTTGCTCATCATTTTCAAAATTTGCTTATGTGTTTGTGATTTGAAAAGTTTTTTACTTTGATTTAACCCTTGCTTCTGTCTTCAAGAGTGTTATGAAGTGTTTTTGAAAGCTTTGTTTGAAAAGAGTGTAAGTGTGGAAAAGGTTGTTTGGATTGAGCGAGTACTTAAGATTCTACCTACTCAAAAAAGAGAATTGTTCTATGTTTGTTTCCTTTAGACAGCTCTATCCTACTATTAGTGAGTAGGTAACCGTCGTTGGAGTTTTGAGGGTCAATTCGAAAGGGACGTACGATCACTAAAGCAATGTTAGGACGTCTTAGTAGTAACCCTAATGTCTTAGATCAATTATTCGAGGCAACAATATCCGAGGCAACAATATCCGAGGCAACCATTCCGAGGCAACTTTTCTGAACGGGACTTTGATCTTTTGTTTAGACAAGAGAGCGACCACTAAAGCATCCTATACTTAATGACCGTTTACCGAAGGCGACCGAAGTGAGAGTATACCCTAGGAGTGCGTATGTGCGAGTGATTCAATTTCAAGTTATTATCTTTGCACATTTAGGGTTAGCTAACTATTCTAAAATTTACATACATTCTTGTCATGCAACCCTAATTATTCATACATCTAACAGTTAATATTTTTCGAAATTTAAAGTGCGGAAAATAAACTACGCTATTACAAGGCTTCGGGTATTTACATAGCAAAAAAAAACCCTTAAAAAAACGATAAATGAAAGTAAAGGTCTTAATTAATCTATTACAACTTGTGAGCAATTACATTAATATGGTAAAAATAATTAAAGCGCGAGCGAGGCAATTAAGAATGATAAGAAATTAGGGTTTTGACCCCTTCTAACATAATTGAAAGAAAAAAATTGTTTTTGTTGTTTTTAATTATTTTTAAGGAAAACAATTAGGTTTTTAAATTAAATGCAAAATTAATTAGCTAATTAAATTAAATAAAGAAAATAATTTATATGGCCTATTTTTATATTTTATTGTTTTTTTAATAAAAAGAAAATAGAATTAAATTGAACTAAAACCCTAATTGTTCTAGTTGTTTTTTTAATTTATTTACAAAAGAAATTTAAGTTACCTAAAATTAAATATCCTAATTAAATTAATTAATTTATAAAAAATAAATATCCTAAATTTAATTGGGTGAAAAATTTTTTTTGTGATTTTTTGATAAAAAGAAAAATTAATTTGTGTTAGTAATTTAAATAAATAAATTTGTAAAGAAAAGAGAGGAAATTTGGGCCTGAAGTAGTAATTTTGGAGGGTGCATTGCTAGCAATCTGGGCCCAAAAAGAAGGTGACCCACGTTTGACTTCCAAGATCCCATGCTTTGCTTTGACCAAGGCCTTTGGTGCTCCTTCATCTGATGGCCTTTAGATTTGGCCATCAGGACACTTGGCAGGTTGGATGATGAGGTCACATGGTGGTCTCTTGGCTTCTATACACACTGGATTACCTGAAGCAAAATAATATGGAATAATTGGGGGGATCTGGGATTCGAACCCAGGTCCTGAAGCATTTCCAATAGCCTGACTACCAACTGAGTTGCGCGTGTTAGTTGTACATAACATAAGCAATATTTCGTATATTATAAATAAGCAAAATAAAGAAATATTCGTGCGAATTTTCAAACGGACGAGTAAGGTGATGCCATGCCATCATCCATGTCCTCTCTCCGTGGCTAAAAGGTATGAAGACCTTTACCTACGGACAACGTCCATCGCTACAAACTCTGTAATTTATCAAAATCAAGCACAAGCAAGATAAATAAAATCTAAGGCCATGAATTGATTCGTCTTGGCCTGTTGAGCACGATGGTGCTCTTCTTGAGGGTTAATTTTACCTGTACACAAAGATCCCAAATCGAGCCAACAAAACCTAGCAATGGTGAATCTTGATACAGTCCACAAAAACGAAATTAAATGGTATACATAGCTTGCAAAGGAGATGGTGAACAAGCATATGTGATTAGAATGTGATGAATGTGCAAGAATAACAAGATTCAGTTTTGGAAATATGGGTAAACCGTGGGAGTCGTGGGGACGAATTTTGGGCACTAGGGCGCTTGTTTTTGATTGGTATTGCTTGCTTGTACTTCCAGGAAGTGAATGGGATGGTCAAGAAGCCTTGTAATTGCTTGGAACTATGAATTCACCTCAGCACTTTTGTGTGTTTTTTTCAAGTTTTTTATGACTTCTCACGCCTCTCTAGCCTCCTGATTATTGTCTACAAATGTTCCTTATGTATTGAGGATTGGATTAGGGTTGCAAACATGATCTCAATCTTTGCCAATTATTGATTTTGATTTGGATTTGATTCACTTGAAGATCCTTCCAAAAATAGGTCAAATTCAATCTTTTTGTACACACCAAGGATTTGCACGAATTCAATCACTTTCCAACTGGATATAAGACCTAAAATATGCACCATATCTTGAGGTTTCAATGTTTTAGATTTTTTCATGATTTGTTTTGATTAAAATTGATTTAATTCAAATAAAAATAAAAATAAATAATAAAAATAAGATAATGACAAGTGGCAAGAGCTAGGGCTCGTGGACCATGCTACCAACTCAAGACAAGTGCAAAAAGTTAGGCCCATTTAGCAAAAAATGTAATTTTAGGCATAGTTGACTTTTGACAATTTTGCAAAAAGGGTTAACTTATCCAATGCATAACTTCCTCAATTTTGACTCTTTGATGGTGTTCTTGGACTTTTTGGAAAGCTTCAGATGTCCTATAAGCAACCCTTTTTGTCTCATCTCAATTTGGTATTCCATGTTCATGTATGAAGCTTTGACAAAAAAGGTGTTTTTGTTGACTTTTCAAAATGACCTATAATGTCCAAATTCATAACTTCTTGTGAGTGCATATTTTGAACTTGGGAGATGAAGATGGATTGTAGAGCCTTGCATCCTCTTCAAAAATAGATTTGGATGGGTCATTTCTCATAAAGTATGAGAAAGTTATGCTTGGTCAAAGTTGAGTTGACTTTTCCTACAAAACCCTAATTTAGCAACTTTTGGTTCTTGATGAATTATGAGCAATCCTTGATGAATCATGATCAACCATTGATAAAATGATGAAATATGCTTCAAAATGAGGATGTTGACCAAAAATCTTGAAGTTTGACTGTATGGGGGCCACAGTTGACTTTTGCCCTAGCACAGTCGATTTTCAGGCCTTTGAGCAATTGCCTGAGCAAACTTTCTATGTAGGGATTGAAACTTGACATGGATGATCTTGAGAACATATTAGGACAACGGTGAGAATTTTGGATCCCTTGGACTCAAGTATCTTGATACAACATGAAACCCTAATTTGAGGTAGACTGCCTTAGGAGAGGGCTTGTCTGGTCAACCCTTGGACTTCCTTGAGCAACTTGAGGATCTTTCTTGAAATGTTTTGAGAAACATGGGAGGGAAAATTTTGGGGCACAACACCTTGTTATTATGTTCGGAAGCCCATGCAAAGGCTTTAATTGCTTTCCTCAAAACTGCGCATGTGCCGCAGGAAACTTCGGCTGATCAATTCAAAGACTGCGTAGCTAGTTTGACTGCCCACAACGGGTTGGGCTTCTCAGACGCAGATATGACTGCTAAAGGAAGAAATCACAATGAAGCTCTGCACATCTCGATTGAGTGCAGGGGCACTACTTTGGCCCACGTACTGGTGGATACTGGGTCCTCATTGAATGTTTTGCCAAAGAAAGCATTAGACCGTCTGGACTGTGAAGGTTTCATTCTAAAGCCGAGAAATATTGTGGTTAGGGCTTTCGACGGGTCAAAAAGGATGGTGCACGGGGAGGTGGACGTCCCTGTTAAAGTTGGCTCTCAGACTTTTGCATCTACTTTCTATGTGATGGATATCCGACCATCATATTCTTGCTTGTTGGGTCGCCCGTGGATTCATAAGGTTGGGGCAGTGACTTCTACGCTCCATCAAATGTTGAAATATCCAGTAAAGGGGAAGATTGTTATGGGACAAGGAGAAGAGGAGTACATGGTGAGTCATCTTAACTCCTTTCGCTACGTGGAAATGGATGGGGAGTTCATCGAAACCCCGTGTCAGAACTTTGAAGAAGTCCCTCAGACTTTGGCATCGACTGAAGTTGCTGCTGACAAACCTTCGATGAAGATGGCTTCCCTCAAGGATGCCAGGGCCGTAATTGAAAAAGGTAAATGTGCAAATTGGGGTCATCTCCCTGAGTTCACACACAAGACTGACAAGTTTAGTTTGGGCTTTACTGCAGAGGCTCAAAGGGCTGTTCGGCGCGCGCGGATTGGAAGACCTCCTCTGCACATAGTAATCAAGGAGTGAATGCAATTGAGGATGATGAAGAAGAGTCATATATCGATAGCTGGATCTACCCGACAACCAATGGTGGATTGAACAACTGGACGACGAAGGACTTCGTGCCCGTTTATTTTATTACACAGTAATAGACTTTTGTTTTGAGATTTGTAACAGACAGTTTAAAACTTTACGGCCCAGTGCCTTGCCCGAGGCACCTTGGCTTTGTTTGTGAGGGCTTCTTATTTGTCATTTTCATATATCATCAATAAAGCATTGGACGTTTTCTCGCATTACAAATTTTACGCTCCTTGTTTTTCTTTTCTATCTCGCACTTTATCAAAATAGCTATTGTCTTACACACACTCACATATCATAATGTAGATCCACGTCCACTCTGGATCCCATTGATAACAACTCTGCTACTGCCAGTTATGACTTTGAGAATCCGAACAACCAAGCCGAGGACGAAGGTGAGGATAATTGTGAAGTTCCTGGGGAATTTGCTAGACTGTTACTACAGGAAGAAAGGGCTATACGGCCTCATGAAGAGCCAGTGGAATCAGTGAATTTGGGTACAGAGGAAGACAAGAAGGAGGTCAAGATAGGTGCAAATATGGAGCCTAGTGTCAAGCAACGGTTGATACAGATGATGCGCGACTATGTTGAGATATTTGTTTGGTCTTATGAAGATATTCCTGGTTTGGACACTGACATTATGGTACACCACTTGCCAACCAAAGAAGACTGTCCTCCGGTAAAACAGAAGGTTCTCCGTATGCGCCCTGAGATGTCTGAGAAAATTAAAGCTAGGGTCATGAAACAATTTGATGCGGGATTTATAGCTGTCACTTCTTACCCACAGTGGGTCGCCAACGTTGTTCCGGTGCCTAAGAAGGATGGTAAGGTGCGGATGTGTGTGGAATATAGATATCTGAACAGGGCAAGCCCCAAGGATGATTTCCCACTCCCTCACATCGATGTTCTGGTCGATAACACCACGCAGCATAAGATCTTCTCCTTTATGGATGGTTTTTTTTGTTACAATCAAATTAAGATGGCTCCCGAGGACATGGAGAAGACAACTTTCGTTACACAGTGGGGCACCTTCTGTTACAAGGTAATGCCTTTCGGGTTGAAGAATGCTGGGGCAACTTATCAGTGCGCCATGGTCGCTTTGTTCCACGACATGATTCACCATGAGATTTAGGTTTACGTTGATGACATGATTGCAAGGTCCCAGACTGAAGAAGAACACCTTGACCATCTCCAGAAACTGTTCGACAGGTTGAAGATGTACAAGCTAAGGTTGAACCCGAACAAGTGCCCCTTCGGGGTAAGGTCTGGTAAGCTGCTAGGTTTCATCGTCAGTGATAAGGGTATTCAAGTGGACCCTGCAAAGGTGAAAGCTATACAGGAGATGCCGGCTCCCCGCACAGAAAAAGAAGTTAGAGGCTTTTTGGGACGGCTGAATTACATTGTCCGATTCATTTCACATTTGACTGCTACTTGTGAGCCAATCTTCAAGCTGCTGAAGAAAGATCAAGTGGTAAAATGGAATGATGAATGTCAGACCGCTTTCGAAAGGATCAAGGAATACCTCCAAGAGCCACCTATTCTGATGCCTTCAGTTGAAGGAAGACCTTTGATTTTATACTTGACAGTGCTGGATAATTCAATGGGGTGTGTGATGGGGAAGCATGACGAGTCTGGCCGAAAAGAGCATGCTATTTACTACCTTAGCAAAAAGTTTACTGACTGTGAGACCCAATACTCACTGCTCGAGAAAACTTGCTACGCTTTGGCATGGGCTGCTCGCTGGCTGAGACAGTATATGCTGACTCACACTACCCTATTGATATCAAAGATGGACCCAATCAAGTATATCTTCGAAAAGCATTCCTTGTCCGGAAGAATAGCAAGATGGAAGATGATCTTAACTGAGTATGATATCCAATACACAACCCAAAAAGCAATCAAGGGGAGTGTATTGGCAGATCATTTGGCGCATCAGGCCGTGGATGATTACCAATCCATGAATTTCAAGTTCCCGGATGAGAACATCATGTTGGTAACCGACTGTGAAGAACCTGGACCGGATGAAGGACCCGAGGAGGGATCCCGATGGTCTATGTATTTTGACGGAGCTTCAAACACATTGGGTAATGGTATTGGCGTTGTGATCATATCTCCTGAGGGCTGTCATACTCCATTCACCACCCGATTATGTTTTAACTGCACCAACAATATGGCGGAGTATGAAGCGTGTATCCTAGGTCTTCGAGCTGCTATTGACCTAAGGATTAAGTTCTTAAGTGTATTCGGAGATTCCTCTCTAGTGATCAGTCAGATCAAAGACGAGTGGGATACGAAACACCCAAATCTTATTCCTTACAAAGAGTATGTATTGAATTTGCTTCCGCACTTTGAGGAGATAACCTTTGAACATTTCCCCAGAGAGGAGAATCAGTTAGTGGATGCGCTAGCTACCATGTCTTCTATGTTCAAGGTCACGTGGGACAATGAAGCTCCCCAGATTACCATTGAGAGGTTGGACGAACCCGCACATTGCTGTGATATTGAGACTGAAGAGGTAGCAGATAAACCCTGGTTTCACGAGGTAAAGAGGTATCTTGAGGCTCAAGAGTACCCCGAGGGTGCATCTGTTAATGATAAGAAGTTTCTGAGGAGATTCACGGCGAAGTTCTTCATCGGCAATGACATTCTCTACAAGCGTAAGCATGATTCAACCTTACTGCGATGTGTGGACAAGAACGAGGCAGAAAGGATTATGGCAGAATTACATGGAGGTACTTTCGAAAATCATTCCAGTGGACATACCATGGCGAAGAAGATCCTACGGGCAGGATATTATTGGTCCACTATGGAAGCCGATTGTTATCAGCATTCTCTGACTTGTCATAAGTGCCAAGTCTATGCTGATAAGGTTCATATACCTCCAGTTCCTCTGAACATCTTGACAGCTCCTTGGCCATTTGCAATGTGGGGCATCGACATGATCGGCGAGATCATACCTACAGCGTCTAACGGGAATCGTTTCATTCTGGTAGCGATTGATTACTTTACAAAGTGGGTTGAGGTAGCTTCCTTTGCTACAGTAACCAAGAACGTCGTGGCGCGGTTTATTCGACACAATCTTATCTGTTGATACGGTGTACCAGAAAGGATCATTACGGACAATGGTACAAATCTCAACAATACGATGATCACCGAGCTCTGCAAACAGTTTAAGATACAGCATCACAACTCTTCTCCTTACTAGTCGAAGATGAATGGGGCTGTTGAAGCGGCTAATAAGAACATTAAGAAGATTGTGCAGAAGATGACGGTGACATATAAATACTGGCATGAGATGTTACCATTTACTCTTCATGGGTATCGTACCTCAGCACGGACATCGACAGGGGCAACACCTTACTCTTTGGTGTATGGTATGGAGGCGGTCTTACCCATTGAGGTCCAGATACCTTCTCTCCGGATTATAAAGGATGTAGGTTTAAGCGACGACGATTGGATCCAGACCTGGCTTGATCAGCTAAACTTAATCGACGAGAAGAGACTTACTGCTATTTGTCATGGTAAGACGTATCAAAAACGAATGATCAAGGCATTTAACAAGAAAGTCAGATAACAAGAGTATCAAGTCGGGGATCTGGTGATCAAACGCATCATATTACCGCAAGGTGATCCCAGGGGCAAATGGACCCCTACGTACGAAGGGCCATTTGTGGTTAAGAACATTTTCTCGGGAGGAGCTATGATTCTAAACACCATGGATGGTGACAACCTTCCTCACCCCGTCAATGAAGACATAGTGAAAAAATACTACGCATAATCAAAGACCCGCTAGGTCGACTGGCCTAGGAAAAAATAAGGGCTTCCCAGCGAACCAAAAGGGTTCGGGCAAAAGTAAGGGATGAAAATGAAAAAATCTGTACACCCGGAAAGTCGAAAACCTGAAAAGGCGGCTTTTGAAAAAAAGGGTATCCCGGTGGACTGAAAACCCGAAAGGGCGGTCCAGGCAAAAATTAGGGATCAAAGCGTAACACTATGTCTCATTTGGATCATCTTGCAACTAGACTTCAGTATCAACTATCAAGCTCGGACAACGCTGATCAATATGATCTACCTTCAACCAAGTAGCTCGAAGATATAAGGGAAATAGCAAAGTTGGAACCCAGTGGGATTGTTTCACATAGCTGTTTTTCTTTCTTTTACACAAATTGTATAAATTTTGTTCGTTCGGCGGCGTTCTCTTACTAGGACGTCAGCCTCTTGTACAAAAAACACCTATTACAGGCTAACTTCAAAAATCAATACAATTCACTTTCAATTTAACCTGTGTTTTCTTTTTCTGTTTTGTTTTGCCAGAACGTCCAATGGTTCATTTTTTATATATGCATTTGACAATAATTGCTGCTCATAAATATTTACATACGAAACAAAAGACAATTACTCGTAATTCCAAGAACAGGGGAAAACAAGAAGTGTCCAAACCTTACAGTTGCTCTACCCACCGGGTACAGGGATAGAGTCAGTTTGAGAAAATGACTAAAGGTACATACACTCCCCCGCAGAGTAGGAAGTGTCGGAAAAGAGTAATGTTAAGTCTCCCCAAGCAGAGTTCATCTATCACCAACAATGGAAGACTATCCCCAGCCGAGTTTATTTCTTCCACAAGCAGAAACTCAATTCCCCAACAGGGTTCATTATCACCAGTAACGGTAATTCATCCCCAGCCGAGGTTATTTCTCCAAATCAGCAGATCTTCTGACAGAGTATCTCTTCCCCACATAGTCATTCTCTCACCAATTTGTTCTCCAACAGAGTCATTCTCTCACCAACTTATTTCGGTCGTTACCCCAAGCGAGAATAAAGAATTCAACTCATTGTACCCTCCAGCAGCAATCTGGGAATTATTTCCCCCAGCTAAAGAACATCATAAGAACATTGCATATTCATACATCATGGCATACGCATAAGCATCATACAGCATAATCTCATTTATCTTGAGAACATCATTATTCGATACATGTCATGCATCATGACATTAAATACGACTAACTCTTTACCTTTCAGGGAAAGATACAATCAAATTCTCAGAATTTTCTCTGGTTCAGTCAAATCGGTGCTAAGATTTATATTCCAGTTCAAGCTATGAAGCCCGGGTCCGACCGGATAATATCTTGTTTTCTCCATCATACTGCGAAGCCCAGAGAACGACTGGATAACAGTATCAAAATACCGCGAAGCCTGGAATCGACCAGATAATGGTTTATCTTAAAGCTATGAAGCCTGGATTCAACCGGATAATAGTTTAATCTCCAACAAGTTATTGTGAAGCCTGGATTACAACCAGATAGCAATGCAAGTTACTGTGAAGCCTGGATTACGACCAGATAGCAGTACAAAACACCATGAAGCCTGGAAGCGACTAGATAGTGGTATGTCATAAACACAAGCCGTGAAGCCTGGAAATCGATCGGATAACAGCTAGTAAGTTATTGTGAAGCCTGAATTATGACCAGATAGCAATACAAGACACCATGAAGCCTGGACTCGACTAGATAATGGTATAAGACGTTGTGAAGCCTGGATTACGACCAGATAGCAGCCAAGAATACTACGAAGCCTGGAGTCGACCAGATAGCGGTATATCTTTAATGCAAGTTATGAAGCCCGGATTCGACTGGATAATATCTTGATTTCTCCAAACTCCATGAAGCCTGGATTCGACCGGATAATGGTATGAGACATCGTGAAGCCTGGATTACGACCATATAGCAACAAAGGACTGAAGCCTGGAATCGACCAGATAACAGTATAAGACACTGCGAAGCTTGGATTTCGACCAAATAGTAGTTCACATGGACAATTACTAAGAAGCCCAGAATCGACCGGATATTAGTATGCCCTAAAATCGAGTTGAAGCCTGGGTATGACCGGATAACAACTTAATCCCTTCTGAAGCCTGGATTACGACCAGATAAGAATTGAGAAATTGCGAAGCCTGGAGAACAACCGGATAGCAAGTTTAATCTCATCTCCCCAGTAAGTCACTGCAAAGCCTGGAGCACGACCAGATAGCAGTCGATCTTATCACTATGAAGTCTGGATCACGACCAGATAATAGTTTATTTTAACCTCTTCGACCATGAAACGATTCCCCAGTAGAATAACGGACGACCGAAGCTCCTAAAATTCAACTTTTACCAAGACAGAGACCAGCATTCCCCAGCGTAGTCTTCCTCAACAACAGATATACGGGCTCTCGCTAAGGAATATCTTAGGAAATCGACACTCCTTCGGATGGAATCTTTAAGCCCATCTTCCATCTCCAAATGGCATTTATAATCCCATTCCCGATATCGCAAGACAAGTACCACTTCATGCGAGTGCAAATTTCTGGGCACTCTAGTGTTCAATCATCTTGCACCCTCAGATCATGAAAGGCTTGTTTGGACAGAAAAAGATTGAACTTTTCTTGTTTTGGAAAGATTTGATGCAAGGGTGAATCAAGGATCAAATCTTCATAATTGCAAGGATTTGATGCAAACTTGTAACCCTAATTGATTCTATGATATATAATGAACAAATCCAAAGCAAAAGCATAAGGGTTAGAGGCGTGAAAAGAGAAGAACAACTTTCAAAAAATCAAGAAAAAGTGGCAATCTGATTTCATAGTTCCAGGCTATCTCAAGCCTTCCCAGCTATCTCATTCGCTTGCTGGGCATTCAAGGAGCCTATCCCAATCATCAACAAGCATTTTCATGCCCAGATACGCACTAGATCCACCATGGCTAGGTTTTCCTTGCTCGTTTTAGGGTTTTCTCATGCAGGTAAAATTAGCCCAAAAGAGGGGTACTATGGTGTTCACAAGGCCAAGACGAACTGGCCTGTACCATTAGTTTTCATTTATCATGCTTGTATGAGATTCTGGAAATACGCAGGGGCTATACCTATAGAGCACGTCTGTAGGTAAAAGTCGTTTTACCTAAAACAACGGACAAGGGTAGACGACGATTGCGTTGCAACAAACCATTCGTCCGTTTGAATTCTGGCGCGTTTGTTTGATAGCTGGCATTGTTTTTCATTATATTATTATTATTTCATATACTAACAAATAAATTCAAGTGGCCCAGTGGTAGCCAGGGAAGGTGTTAAGGCTTTGCAGGCATGAGGTCAGAGGTTCGACCCCTGCCTCCAACATTTTTCAATTTTCTCAATTTCTCTTTACAGATCTTGTACCCCACGCGTCATGAAGCTTACCATGTGCCTCCAATCAGTCAGCCACAAGATCCATCTCTATCCAGATCTAGCGTTTCTCACAAGGAGGTCCATGATGCGCCCTAGTCAAGCCAATGCACAGGATCTGAGAAGTCAAACATGGACCAAGGCTTATTGGGCTTGAAAGTCATATTTATACCCCCCTTTTGCTTTGATACCAGACCCACTTCTTTTTCTTTTATATTTATTTTCTTTTAGTTTTTTATTTTGATTAATTATTTTCTCACACAAAAATTAATTCTTTTTCTTACAAAAACTCATAAAAATCAACTTTCAACAATTTAGATTGAGGTTTTATTTTTTATCAAAATTAATTTAATAATTAGTTTAATTTAATTTTAGGGTAATTTTAACCTTTTTGTAAATAAATTTAAAACAAATTAGAAATTAGGGTTTTGTTTAATTTTATTTTTATTTTCTTTTCTTAAAATAACCAAAATGAAAAAATAGGTCAAAATTAATCATTTTTCTTAATATTAAATTAATTAGTAATTAGGTTTGTATTTATTTAATTAAAACCTTATTTTCTCAAAATAATCAAAAACAACAAAAAATGATGTTTCTTTCAATTAGGTTTAGACGGGGTCAAAACCCTAATTTTCTCTCGTTCTCGATTCATCGCGCGTGTTTATTTATTATTTTTACGATATTAATGTAACTGCTCATGGGATGTAATAGTTTAATTAGGATTTTTCTTTTATTTATCGTTTTTGGCTATGTAATTAATCCCCTTCCCCAAAGCCTTGTAATAGCGTAGTTTTATTTCCCGCATTTTTGTTTTTGCAAATATTAACTGTTATATGTATGATAATAGGATTACATGACAAGATTGTATGTAAATTTTAAAATGGTTAGCAAACCCTAAATGTGCAAAGATAATAACTTGAAATCAAATCACTCGCACATGCGCACTCTTAGGGCATACTCTCACTTCGGTTGCCTTCGGTAAACGATCATTAAGTATAGGATATTTTAGTGGTCGCCCTCTTGTCTAAACAAAGATCAAGTGCCCCGTTTGGAAATGTTGCCTCAGAAAGGTTGCCTCAGAAATGTTGCCTCGGAAATGTTGCCTCGAACATGATCTTAAGACACTAGGGTTATTACTAAGACGTCCTAACATTGCTTTAGTGATCGTACGTTCCTTTCGAATTAACCCTTACAACTCCAACGACGGTGCTTCCTATTTTTCAATAGTAGGATAGCGCTGTCTAAAGGAAACAAGAACAAAAACATTCTTTTTTTCCGAGTAGGTAGATAACTGTTAGGTACTTGCTCAAAACAACAAACTTTTTTCACACAAACACTTTTCAAACAAATTTTTCAAAAACACTTCGTAACTCTCTTGAAGACAGAAGCAAGGGTTAAAACGAAGTAAAACAAAAACTTTTCAAAACACACAAACACAGAAGCAATTTTGAAAATGATGAGCAAGTATCTAAGAGCCCGTAGAAAACTACGGATAGAAAGGGTGCTAATACCTTCCCTTTCTATAATCTACCCCCCGTACTCAAAATCTCGAAAAAGGAATTTTTATGTGCTTTTGTCCTTTCCGGTTGGATAAAATAAAAGTTGATGGCAACTCTTTCTTACCGCGACATTTTGCAAACACAAACGCAAAACGCAAACCAGCATTTTCCTAAAACAGTCTGGTTCTGCCACCGTATCACACATATCATCTAGGAACTATTTACTTTTACTCGAAAGGGTTGTTCTTTTCCTCTTTTCCTTTAGAAAGTGCTATCCTACTATTAGTGAGTAGGTAGCCCTAGTCGTTGGATGTTTGAGGGACATCCGAAGGGACGTTTATACAGTCACAAAGGCAACTGGGCAAGAAACTTTAGTAATTATCCTAGGGTTTTAAGATCATTTTTACCGAGGCAACGTCGAGAGGGTCATCGAGGGACTTATGATCTTTAAACCGGAGGGTAGCCACTAAAATCTCTCATGTTTCGAGAGATGTGACTGTTTTCCGAAGGAAACCAAAGTGGGGTACCCTAGAGGTATGCATGTGCAATTGTATTCTATTCAGTTATTTATCTTTGCATTTAGGTTTGCTAGCGTTTTGTTTTATTAAACTCTTGCCATAAAATCCTATTAGTCATGCATCTAGACAGTTAATAGTTTGCAGAAATTAATAGTGCGGGAACTGTAAATCCTAAACTATTACAAGGCTTCGGAGAGGGGGATTAATTACATGTCCAAAATGGGGAATATAAAGAAAACAGTAAATGCAAAGTTCTAATTAATTCTATTACATCCAGTAGGCTGTTACAAAAATATGAAAACAAAATACGAAAGATAATAACGTGCGCGAATTGAAAATACGTCTAAAAATCCTAAGGTATAAGAAAAAAAATCTTTTTGTTGTTTTTTGTTTTAATTAAGAAATGAAATTAATCCTAAGTATATTTAATTTTAAAGTAAAAAAATGGTTTAAATAATTTTTAATTAATTTACAAAAATAAATTTAATCAAGAAAAATGCTAACCTAATATTTTTATGATTTTAATTATTTGCTGATTAAAATTAAAAAAACAATTAAAGGAAAATAAAATAATAAAACAAAACAAAAAGAAACAGGGGGTGTAAGTTTAAAAAACGTAGGCCTAAAGTGAGAGGATCCCAAGTCTGCAGTTTGATCCAGTGAGGGAATCCTTTGAGGGTGCATGGTGAGCTATGCGTCTGGGGGCGCTGAATCTGATCAGATTGGATCTCCTAGTTATGATTTGAAGGTGCATGGTGAGCATATGGATGTGAAACACACAAGATCTGCAGAATAATAGTTAGAAAAAAAATTGTGAGGCCTGGGTATCGAACCCAGGTCCTTCCCCTTTTGCATGCTTCCTCTTTACCATCTGAGCTGCTTGTTCATTTTTTAATTATAACGCAACAATAAATATGTAAGTGAAAATCAAATTGAAATATATTCAAAAATAAAAATGTGCACTGAGTGGCTTGAATGGACCAATGGGAGGAAAACGCTTAACAACCGGAGTCAGCCCACCAGAGTCAACTTTTCGGTTTCCTTCTCTGATGGGCTCCAACCTTGAACCTGCAAAATAGCCAAAAACAAAGATTGAATACTACCCTATCCCCCTAATTCAAAACCCACCTGATTCCAAATCTGAGGTCGGTTTGGCCTGAAATGACCTAGATTTTGAGATTCGAAGAAAAACACAGGTCGTGCCTTAGAAATGGCACGATCTTATTCTGGTCCTTAAACATGCATGTATCACGTTAGATCTGCACTAATGATAGTCCTGAGCACGAATCAAACGATTAAAAGCATCAATATGTGATAAAAATGTAATATTTTACAAACCCTTATCAATCGTTGATGCGTGGATATGTGGATTTGTGCATGGAAATGCTTGTTTAAGGGCTGGTATGGGCTCCTGGATGTCTCAGGAATACGAATCTAGTGTTTGTTTAGACTGGGGAAGCTTGCAAAGCTGGTTTTGAATTTTGACAACTTATGAGATTTTTGAGAGTTTTGAGATGGTTTTCTGAGGCAGTGTGTGCATGTGGCTCTTTGAGGCAATTTTGTTTGTGTGTTCGTTGCTTCTAATTTGGTCTTATATTTGTATAGGGGTGTAGTGGTGAAAAAATATGGCATGAATCAGACATTAACCATGGCTTTGAAAGCAAAATTGAAAGATTTGAAAAGTTTCCATTTTGAGATATTTCATGCCATTTTGAACTTTGAGTGAACCTGGACTGGTTATGGTTGGTGTTTTTGCACGAATTTAAGCTTCGAGCTAATCAGTCCAAGCCCAACAAGCTTTATTCCATTAGTTTTTTGTTTCGACTTGCATTTCCATTTCACATCAATTGATTCTTTCGACAAGCTCCCAAGTTTTGTTCTTTTCGATGGCTCTGAATTCCAATTCGAATTGCTCAAGGCTTCATCATTATGGCTTCTTCAACTTAGTCACCATCTGCATTGATTGTGTAATATGGAAACCCCTTATATCCAATCAGCCTAGTCAAACTCAATTCTTGTTTCTTTCGATCTCCTTTCCTTCAATTCGATCAATCGAAGTATCACCTCTTCGTCTTGACTTGTCGAAGCTTTGTTTTGTTCTTTTCGATCTCCTTTCCTTCAATTAGACCAATCTAAGTATCACCTCTTCATCTTAACTTGTCGAAGCTTCGTTCTGTTCTTTTCGATCTCCTTCGAACACAGTTGTGACGGTGTATTCGACTCCAATATCACCCTTTGCTTTCGTCTACAAGAACATCTTTATTAATCACTAGTTTATCTTCGATTGGTGAATATAGCTTGAATATAGATTGGTGAATCACTAGTCTACAAGAACAATAAATACCTTGAGTAGGTAGAACGCTCGTAGTTGCTTGCTCGTAAAATTTTTAAAATAAAACATCTTTCCACAAAAAACATCTTTCCACAAAAAACATCTTTCCACAAAACAACACTTTCTTTCACAATATTTTCAGAACAAACATTTTGAATACATTCTCAAAGATGCCAGAATCATTCCAAAATTGCCGCACTTAGGCATTTTCAAAATATTTTCAAACATACACAAACAGAAAGCATTTCAAAAAGTGAGCTAGCAATTAAAAGCCCGTAGAAAACTACGGATGAAAAGGGTGCTAACACCTTCCCTTTTCATAACTTACCCCCGTTATTCAGAAAATTCTCAAAAGGTCTTTCTTGTTCTTTTCACCCTTTCCTTTATTGGATAAAAGAAAAGTCGATGGCGACTCTTGCTATCCGTAACATTTGCGATAAAATGCAAAACCTAAAAGTCAGTTCTCCCACCGTATTACACTAGCTACATATGTTTTTAGGCTAAGCAGACCACGCCATTGAACTCACAGCATACCATTTAGTCAATTGGGTTTGTTTGTTTTTGTTCTCTGATCGATTCATGCAGGTTTCTGATTTGGAAGAAAATGGAGAAGATGTTCGTAGTTTGACTCCTGCGTCTCTATGTTAATGTTTTTTTATTTATTGTTTGAATAATTTTTCACTAACGCGTAACAACAGGTGGCCTGGTGGTGAAGTGTGTGTTTGGTAAACATAGGAGCGTGGGTTTGGTCCCCAGATTTTACACATTATTTTTCAACATATTTCTTCTGCAGATTCAGTATGAAGCAATTCCAGCGCATACATGGTGTACCTTATGTCAACACCATCAGATCTCAACATATTTGGATCCCACGCTCCAGATCATCACCCACACCATGAGCCTTCACGGATCTTTCTCACCAGATCCAGCGCAACGCCCGGACTCTCTTGTTAGTGGGCCTGGATTTTTTGCTCTCTAACACCCCCCAACTTACTTGTTTGGAGCAGGCCCACTTTAATTTCTCTTTTTGTTTTAATTATTTTATTTTATTTTATTTTAAAAATCAGAAAAAATAACAAAAAATCATAAAATCATTGAAATTTTAGGTTTAGGTTTTTTTTATTAAATAATTTAATTTTTATAAATAATAATTAATTTAACCACTTTTTAACTTTGTTTCAATTAATTAACTAATTAGAATTAGATTTATAATTTCTGTACACTAAAAACTTTTTTCTAAACAAAAATAACAAAAATATTTTCTTAAATGCTTAGAATTCTTTAGAGTTTTCCCTCTTCCATCTCCGCGCGTTTGTTTATTTTTTCTCATTAATATAATTTTGTAACTGTCAAAGGGATTTAATAGTTTAAACTAGGATTGCTTTACTTTTCCCCCCGTTTATTGTTTGTACTCCCCATCCCCGAAGCGATGTAATAGCGTAGATTATTTCCTGCATTTTTATTTTCAGCACTTGTATGTATTTAACTGCTAGCTTAATAGGATTGCATGACAAGACATAAAAAACAAACGTTAGAAAACCTAATCTCAAGACAAATACTTGAAATCAAAACACTTCGCACACGCGCACCTCTAGGGTAACCCTCACTTGTTGCCTCAAATTTAAACAGTCATGTCCCTCGAACGTGGGACGCTCTAGCAAAGATCCTTTGGTTAAAATATCGTAGTCCCTCGATGACCCTTTGATGTTGCCTCGGCAAACGATCTTAGTCCCTTAGGATAATTTCTAAAGTGTTCTATGAGTTGCCTTTATGACTGTACGAAGACACGCGTTTGTCCCTCAAACATCCAATGATAGGGTTACCTACTAACTAATGGTAGGATAGCACTATCTAAAGGAAAGAGTAAAAGAACAAAGACTTTTGAGTAGGTAGATAGCTCATAGTCGCTTGCTCATAAACAAAACCATTTCTCACACATACACTCTCTTTTCTAAAATATTTTCAAAGACAAACACTTTGTATGCATTCTCAACGATACGAGAATCATTACAAAGTTTTTCGCACTAAGGCATCTTTTCCATAATATTTTCAAACACACAAACACAGAGCATTTTAAAAGTGAGCTAGAGATTAAGAGGCTGTAGATAACTACAGATAAAAAGGGTTCTAACACCTTCCCTTTTCATAACCTACCCCCCGAACTCAGAAAAATCTCAAAAGGTCTTTCCTATTCTTTTCACCCTTTCCTTTATTAGATAAAATAAAAGTCAATGGTGACTCTTGTTATTCGCAACATTTGCGATAAAACGCAAAAACCCAAAAGTCGCTTCTCCCACCGTATTACAACATATTTGAAGCAAAATAATTGAACTTTAGAAGAGTTGGATTCCATCCACTTCTTGAAGTCATGCTAGATGGCATTTGTTTCTTCAAGACTCAATCATTCAGAACAAACATCTGTCAAGAAATGTAGATGATCCACAGTTTCATATTCAAAATGAAGTAATAGTTCATTAGCTGGTGGTGAAAGTATGTTGGTTCGAAGAAGGAGTGGATTAGAAGTGGTGGAGTAAAGGATTAATATCTCTATCTTGAACAACAATGATTCTCTGGATTTCTTATTCATAGTCATGAAATAGTTCAAGATAAATAGGGTTGGTTGGAGAATTTTTAGCTTTCATGGAGTTGACAAACTCAATGTCTGTATCAAAATCTTCTGATGTGGTCACAAGAACATATAGGTTAGGTGAGAGATGGATGGTTGTGATTACTAGAGATTGGGGTTTTTATGGTTTATTTGATAAGATATTTCTAGTATCTAGGATTTGGGTTAAAAGGTGTTTAGGAAACGGATGAGGAGTTTCATAAACAATTGTTTCCGAAATAGTTGATTAATGAAGTTTGGTTTAGGTAGAGGGGTGGAGAAGGAGTTTAGGTTGGTCAGGAGACCTGAAGAAGGTGTGTTTAAGGTATAAGAAGAAGGAAATTGTGATACGGTGGGAGAACTGACTTGAGGGTTTTGCATTTGATCGCAAATGTTGCAGTTAGCAAGAGTCGCCACCGACTTTTCTTTTATCCAAAAGGAAAGGTGAAAAAGCATAGGAAAGACCTTTGAGATTATTTCTTGAGTTCGGGGGTAGATTATAAAAAGGGAAGGTATTAGCACCCTTTTCATCCATGGTTTTCCATGGGATCTTAGTTACTTGCTAGATCACTTGCTTTTTGTTTGAAATTGTGCTTTGTTTGGTTTTTGAAAGTATTTTGTAAAGAGGCCATTGTTTAGGCAATCTTTGTAATGATTCTCGTTCGTAAGAATGTATATAAAGATGTTGATCTTTCGAAAATGTTTTCAAATTTGTAAGATGTTTTGAAAAATGTAGGTGTTTGTTTTAAAATTTAACAAGGATGTTTTGTTTTGAAATGAAGCAAGTAATTAGGAGCAATCTACCTACTCAAATGTCTTTCTTGTTCATTTTCTTTTCCTTTGACATTGTTGTCTTACCATTAATTTGGTAAGCAACTCTATCTTTGGATGTTAACGGGACAGGCGTGGGTCATCATATAACCATGATTAGAAATGTTGCAAGGTATCTTAGCATTCTCTTTTAGGGACTAAGATCATTTGAAAGGCAACTTAGATAGCGTCATCGAGGGACTATGATCTTGTATTTGCTTGTTTGGCTAAGATACCTCACATGCGTAATATAGCTATTTTGTAAGGCAACAAAGTTGAATAACCTTAGGAGTGCTTGTGTGCAAATGTATCATTTTCATGCTTGATTTTGTCTTTGATTAGGGTTCTCTACTTGTTTGGTTTTAGTATTTCCATACGAAAACTGATTACTAGTAATTGTATAAGCGGTAAATTGCAGAAAATAAATATCCTACGCTATTACAATCATTAGGGGAATGGGGTGTACAGAGTATAAATGGTGATTGCAAATAAAATTAAATCCTAAGTTACTATTACAACCATATTAAATGGATAAGAATGTACAAGCAAATGTGAAATGGACTTGTTTTGTTTAAGAAAAAGAGATAAGTTTTGTTTAAGAAAATATTTTGATCTTTTTATATTAAAAAAATAAAATAGACATGTAAAAAATGTAAAATGTTTTTGGTGTTTTTGATAAGTGAAGATTGAAGTGATAGCAAACAATAGTAAGGAAAAAGAAAAATAGAATCAGCGCATTGCTGAACTAAAGGAGATTAGAAGTTCTGACTCTGGCGTGCTGCAAAAAACAGGAATCACGTTAGCAGAAATAGGTAAAGTCAGAAGTTCTGGATCCACTGGGAACAAAGAAGATTTCAGAAGTTCTGATGCCACTGGCAGAACTTCGTCTCCCTCTCCGTGCTAGTCAGGACATCTGTAACTTAGTCATTTCTCAATAAAACACAAGATGTGTATATAACAGTTATGGCAGGTTTCATAATGTTTCAGAAATAAGAGATATCAGAACTATAAATCAGAAGCAAGCATGAATTTTCTAATCCTAATTCTGAGTCCTAATTTCTTCAAGAAGTTCTGGACTGAAATTCTCTCTACCTAGGCTGGCAAATACATGAAACCTCATAATATGTACAGCATCAGAATCATGATGTTTACATTGTATTTTTGAACATGCAAATATGACAATGCCTAAGTAATATGATGAGAGTCAGCAGAAACTTACCTTGCAGCTGGAAAATAATTTGTGAGCTGAAGTCTGGTTCTGAATGCTAGTGATGTTCTAAACATCTCCTTCACGTGCTCAGCAGGCTAGAAGCTTTCAACTTGGGCTACGAATGGTTAGGGAATTTTGGACCAGCCAGGGGGTAAAGTTCTGACTTTTTTGAGGTGGATGTGGATGAAGAGTGTATTATAGTCTGAACACAAGTTAGGATAGCTTCTGATATGTGAATCAGAAACTATATGGATGGTTTTGGTCAAGAAGAACTTGAGAAAAAATGGAATGTGAATGCAAGAATCAAAAGCTAACAGGTTTTGTATTTTTGTGTTTGCAGTTTTGGACTCTTGGAATTTTGGCAGGGGTTCAAGACTTTTATTTCTCAATTTTTCCACACTTTTACAGTTTCCAATGAAGTTCGATTTATAGGCAAAGGTTTAGTAGCTTGGAGAGATCACGTGGCACAACCATCATATGTTAGGCGCTGACTTGTTCTTGAAGTAAGTATGGTGGTTAGCAGTTTCAACAACGCCTAAGCTGGATTTGTAAGCAGGAATTAAGGAAAGGTAACCTCAAAAGAAAAAGCAACGTATGGGCCCAGTACACTTTTGGGCAAAAGTTTGCTTTTCCAAGACAATAAAGGTACTTCTATGCCACACGTGGGGAAATCCTTTGGATAAAGACTTAAAAGTGGTTGTGAGCATTAAATGATGATGAGATTTGTCAACCCAGAAATCCTGCAATGTGAGATTTTGCATCATTTCTTAATTTTGGATCAAAAGTTCAGCTTCAGCATAATTTAGAAGAAACATCTAACTTCTGATCTTTGTATCTCTTTGCTCTAGCATGTTCTGAATGAGCTCTCACTTTCCAGGAAGCTTGCAACACGCTTTGTAAACCTCTTTTGAATTACCCTTGCAAACTCTGACTAAATCTTTGTGAAAACTGGCCCAGAATTTGTAATCAAACTCTGTCTTGGAACTGTCCATAATTTGCTAAGTGCTTTAGTTTCATGGACGTGTCTTTGAGGAGTCATAACTTGAAATCCCAGCATTTCTAGGAGAAGTTTTGTTCTGCAATGTTTCATATCTTTTTTAAGTCCATAACTCTTGTGTTAGAAGTTAACCTAGAATCAGCTTGCATCATGGTGATAATCTGATCAGAAGTTCTGAGCTTGTCATATTTTTTAAACACTTAGAAAAATTCTAAGTATTTAGAAATTTGACTTTCCAAAGTAACTTTTGACTTTTGAATTTCTAGATGAAACAAACTTCATATCTCAACATGTCTTGATGAAATATGACTCTTGAAACATGATTTTGATCCAAAAGTCAAAGTTTGACTTTTCAGTGTGCAAATGACCATTTTACCCTTGTGAATGACTTTCTTGAAAAATTTGTAATTCAAGACTTGAAATTGGATGGGAACAAACCTGGGGGTTCAGGGTGATCCTTTGAGAAATGAGAGGGTAAATTTTGGGGTACAACAGCTACCCCTGATCAATCTTCTTAAACCTGAAGAGTTAGATTGGCGGATTTGCCATTCGTGACTTGAAGGTGGAAGATGATTGGACATTAGAGTGCCCAGAAATTTGCACTCGGTGATGTGATGACTGATGGTATAGGGAATGGGCTTAAAGATGCCATTTTGAGGAATAATGAAAGATTTGTTGGAGATGGGCTTGTAGATGCCATCCAGAAATGATTGTTGAATTGTATCTGAGGAGTTTAATCTGAATGAATATCAGAATGACGTCTGTGTCTGGAGCATATCTGAACTGTATCAAAAGTTGAATTTAAATGAGTATCAGAATTGAATCCGTGTATGGGGCATATCTGAACTGTGTCAAAAGTTGAATTTGAATGAGTATTAAAATGGCATCCGTATCTGGAGCGTATCTGAATTGTATCAAAAGTTGAATCTGAATGAGTATCAGAATGGCGTCCGTGTCTGGAGCGTATCTGAATTGTATCAAAAGTTGAATTTGAATGAGTATCAGAATGGCATCCGCATCAGGAGCGTATCTGAAATGTATCAAAAGTTAGTTTTGAATGAGTATCAGAATGGCATCTGTGTCGGGATCGTATCTGAATTGTATCAAAAGTTGAATTTGAATGAGTATCAGAATGGAATCCGTGTCTGGGGCATATCTGAACTGTGTCAAAAGTTGAATTTGAATGAGTATCAGAATGGCATCCGTGTCTGGAGCGTATATGAACTGTATCAAAAGTTGAATCTGAATGAGTATCAGAATTCCGTCCGTGTCTGGAGCGTATCTAAACTGTATCAAAAGTTGAATTTGAATGAGTATCAGAATGGCATCCGCGTCAGGAGCGTATATGAACTGTATCAAAAGTTGGTTTTAAATGAGTATCAGAATGGCATCCACGTCGGGAGCGTATCTGAACTGTATCAAAAGTTGAATTTGAATGAGTATCAGAATGGCATCCGCGTCGGGAGCGTATTTGAACTGTATCAAAAGTTGAATCTGAATGAGTATCAGAATGGCATCCGCGTCAGGAGCGTATCTGAATTGTATCAAAAGTTGAAAATTGTTAATGGTAGCTGTTAACCTTATCTTGAAAAGGGTAAAATGTTAGCTGAAATGCAAAGTCATGTTGTATGAAATGCATGGTATAATGAGATTGCGATGCATGCATTTGTGTTATCGATGCTTATGATATATGGATGCGATGTATGCGCATGTGAGCTAATCTGCCGCACTGCTTGTTGGATTGGGAAAATGAATCCCTGACTACTGCTGAGGATTTGGAGTGTAGGTTTTCAGGTCGTGAAGTTGAAGTGATGATGAATTTCCTCTTAGAGAAATAAACTCTGTTGTAAAGGAAATGTCGTGTACTGCTTGAAAAATTCTGCTGGGGAGAATCTTGAGAAATTTGGTGACCTCTATTGGGGATTGATAAATTGGAAGCTTTGTTCCGCTGGGGATTAAACTGTACACTGCGGGGGATTTATGGAAATAGCTTAGAGATATTTTCCTACCTTAAATCCATCAGTGATTGTCTTTTATTTTGTTTATTTATAAACAGTAATTATTTTCAAATGCATATGTTCAACAATGAATCATTGGACGTTTTTTGTAAACAAAACACAAGCATAACGAAAAACAGATAGTTTTTTCACTTTCAAGGAGATATATTTGTATTGACTTTGAGTAAGTATTTTTGTACAACGAGACAAACATTCTAGTAAGAGAATGTCGTCGTAAAAAATGAAAATTTTAATACAAAGAAAAGATATCTATGTGTAATAATCCCATGGGGTTCCCATTCTTCTATAGCCTTCGTATCTCTGAGCATCTTGTCTATTTGTTGCCTTGTCCGAAGCTGATTGAATTGATCAGAACTGCTGAATCTGTCAATTGAAGTCAAAGGTTGTCCGTACGGTGATCCGACAGAACATAGTCAAACGCTTTAATTCCCTAACTTTTTCATGGACCTCCCTTTCTGGTTTTTAGTCCACCCGGAAACCCTTTTTTTCCCAAGTCGCCCTTTCGGGTTTTCAACTTGCCGGGTGTACAGATTTTTGTTTTATCCCTAATTTTTGCCCGAACTTTTTGGTTCGCCGAGATGCCCTTGTTTTGCCTAGGTGTGTTAACCTATCGGGTCTCTTATGCGTAGTATCTTTTGACTATGTCTGCGTTCGCAGGGTGCGGAAGGTCATCGCCATCCATGGTGGTCAAGATCATTGCCCCACCAGAGAAGATGTTTTTTATTACAAACGGTCCTTCATATGTAGGAGTCCATTTTCCCCTGGGATCACCTTGCAGTAGTATGATGTGCTTGATCACCAAATCCTCGACTTGGTACACTTGGCTTATAACCTTCTTGTTGAAAGCCTTGATCATCCGTTTTTTATACATTTGACTATGACAGACATCAATAAGTCTTTTCTCATCAATCAAGTTTAGTTGATCAAGTCGAGTCTGGATCCAATCTTCTTCGTTCAACCCTGCATCTTTCATAATTCTTAGAGAGGGGATCTGGACCTCGATAGGCAAGACAACCTCCATGCCGTAAACTAGAGAATAGGGTGTTACCCCGGTTGATGTGTGAGTTGTGATACGATACCCGTGGAGAGCGAATGGTAGCGTCTCATGCCAGTCTTTGTATGTGAATTTCATTTTCTGTTTGATCTTTTTAATGTTCTTATTCGCAGCTTCGACATCACCATTCATCTTTGGCCAGTAAGGGGAAGAATTGTGATGCTGGATCTTAAATTGCTCGCACAGGGCGATGATCATGGTGTTGTTTAGATTTGTACCATTGTCAGTAATGATTCTATCTGGGATACCGTACCGGTAAATGAGATTCTGCTTGATGAACCGGGCAATAACATTCTTGGTCAGGGAAGCGAAAGAGGCTGCCTCTACCCATTTTGTAAAGTAGTCAGTGGCCACTAAGATGAAGCGGTGTCCATTGGAGGTTGTTGGATTGATTTCCCCAATCATATCGATGCCCCACATAGCAAAGGTCCAAGGAGCCGTCAAGACATTCAGAGGAACCGGATGTATGTGCACCTTGTCAGCATAAATATGACACTTGTGGCAGGTTTGAGAGTGTTGATAGCAATCTTCTTCCATGGTAGACCAGTAATAGCCTTCCCGTAGGATTTTGTTTTCCATCGTATGTCCACTAGAATGGGTTCCAAAAGTTCCTTCATGTAACTCGGCCATGATCCTTTCAGATTCAATCTTGTCTACACACCGAAGTAACACAGAGTCATGGTTGCATTTGTAAATAATATCGTTACTAAGGAAGAATTTTGCAGAGAGTCTCCTTAAGAACTTCTTATCTTTGATTGAAGCTCCTTCTGAATATTCTTGAGCCTCGAGATACCTCTTGACTTCGTGAAACCAAGGCTGGTCCACTACTTCTTCAGTATTAATCTCGTGACAGTGTGTTGGTTCCTCCATTCGCTCGATGGTGATCTGGGGAGCCTCGTTATCCCATTTAAGTTTAAACATAGATGACATTGTAGCTAGTGCGTCCGCTAGCTGATTTTCTTCTCGCGGGAAATTCTAGAAGGTAATCTTCTCAAAATATGGTAGCAATGTCAAAACATGTTATTTATAAGGGATAAGGTTAGGGTGTTTGGTGTCCCATTCCCCTTTGATCTGACTAATGACCAAAGCTGAATCTTCGAATACATTCAAAGATTTGATCCCCAAGTCGATGGCAGCTTTGAGACCAAAGATGCACGCTTCATACCCCGCCATGTTATTTGTACAATTGAAGCAGAGTCTTGCTGTAAATGTAGTATGAGATCCTTCTGGAGATATGAGTACAACACTGATACCATTTCCAAGTGCTTTGGATGCCCCATCAAAAAATAGGGTCCATCGGAATCCTTGTTCAGGTCTGTCATATGGTCTGAATTCTTCACACTTGTTTACCATCATGATGTCCTCATCTGGGAATTCGAACCTCATGGACTGGTAGTCTTCCACAACTTGGTGAGCAAGGTGATCAGCTAGTACACTACCCTTTATACCTTTCTGGGTAGTATATTGTATGTCATATTCTGTCAGGATCATCTGCTATCTCGCTATTCTCCCAGAGAGGGAAGGTTTCTCAAAGATGTACTTTATAGGATCCATTTTAGATATCAACAGGGTAGTATGAGTCAACATATATTGTCTTAGCCGACGAGCAGACCATGACAGAGCGCAACAAGTTTTCCCGAGCAGTGAATATCTTGTTTCACAGTCGATAAACTTTTTGCTCAGGTAATAAATAGCTTGCTCTTTTCGGCCAGACTCGTCATGCTGCCCCAGTACATACCTCATTGAATTTTCTAAAACAGTTAGATACATGATCAATGGTCTTCCCTCGACTGGTGGCATCAGAATAGGAGGATCTTGCAGGTATTCTTTGATATTGTCGAAAGCAATTTGGCAATAATCATTCCATTTGACTACTTGATCTTTCTTTAATAGTTTGAAGATTGGTTCACAAGTAGCTGTCAGGTGAGAAATGAATCTGGCAATGTAGTTCAAACGCCCCAAGAACCCTCTGACTTCCTTCTCAGTACGAGGAGCAGGCATCTCTTGTATAGCTTTCACCTAGGTAGGGTCTACTTCAATACCCTTATTGCTGACAATAGAGCCTAGGAGTTTACCAGATCTTGCCCCAAATGTGCATTTGTTTGGGTTCAACCTCAGCTTGTACTTCCTTAGTCTCTCAAACAGTTTTTGTAAATGATCAAGATGCTCTTCTTCTGTTTGAGATCTAGCTATCATGTCGTCCACATAGACCTCTATTTCGTGATGTATCATGTCATGAAATAGAGCTACCATGGCACGCTGATCAGTTGCCCCAGCATTCTTCAGTCCGAATGGCATCACCTTGTAGAAGAATGTCCCCCACTGTGTGACAAATGTTGTTTTCTCCATGTCCTCAGGTGCCATTTTGATTTGGTTGTAGCCTAAGAAACCTTCCATGAAGGAAAACACTTTGTGCTGTGCCGTATTGTCAACTAGAATATCAATGTGGGGAAGTGGGAAATCATCCTTAGGGCTTGCCCTATTCAAATATTTGTAGTCTACGCACATTCATACCTTTTCGTCCTTTTTGGGCACGGGAACAACATTGGCAACCCACTGCGGATAAGAGGTGACGGCCAAGAATCCAGCATTAAATTGTTTCATGACTTTTGATTTAATCTTCTCTGACATATCTAGTCGCATTTGACGGACCTTTTGTTTTACTGGTGGATAATCCTCTTTTGTAGGTAGACGATGTACCACAATATCTGCATCAAGTTCTGGCATGTCTTCATACGACCAGAAAAATACCTCAACATACTCGTGTAGCAACTGAATTAGACGCTCTTTGATACTGTGTTCCAAGTTGCTACCCACCTTGACCTCTCTTTTGTCTTCTTCGGTATCTAAGTTGATTGTATCCACAGGTTCCTCGTGAGGCTGAATGGTTCTCTCTTCTTGCAGTAGTAATCTTGCAAGTTCCCCTGGTACTTCATAATCTTCCTCACCTTCGTCTTCGTCTTGGTAGACTAGATTTTCAGAGTCACAGAATGCCATAGCAGAATTATTACCCATGGGATCCCGAATGGATGCAGACCTGCATTGTGAGTGTGAGTGTGTGTAAGGGTATAACTATCTTTGAAAGAAATAAAAATGTAAAAAGAAAAAACAATGAGCGTAAAGTTTGTATGCAAAACGTCCATGATTCATTGATGTCATATGGAAATGAGATAATAATCCTTACAAATGGACCATTATGCCTCGGGTAAGACACAAGGCTTTAAGAATTTGAATTGTTTTAATATTATAGATCCAACAAAATGTAAAGACAAATTACTCTGGGATAAAAGTGATCGGGAAAAAATATCTAGCCTCCCAGTTGCTAAGCCCTCCATTGACAGTTGGGAAGATCCAATCCTCTAGGTTGAAACCATCTTCATCATCCTCTACCGCGTTGACTTCACGGTTGCAGATCTTCAGAGGTAGTCCTCCAGCACGAGCGCGGCATACGGCCTTCTGAGCACTTGAAGTGAAACCCAGGCCAAATTTGTCTGACTTGTATGGGATGCCTGGGAGTTATCCCCAGATAATGCACCCACCTTCTTATATTACAGCCTTGGCATCCTGAGTGGAGGCCTTGTGATCTTGGGAACCTGAGACACAGCCTTTGTTACTGCCACATCTTGCGGGACTTCTTAAAAGTGTTGGAATGGAGTTTCAATAAATTCACCCATATTTGAAGCAATTGAGATGGCTGATCATATACTCTTCTTCTCCGTGAAAGGTGCTAATCTTCCCTTGAATCAGATATTTCAGCATTTGTGCAATGTAGAAGTAACAGCGCCAGTACTGTGGATCCATGGTCAGCCTAGTAAGCAGGAGTATGAAGGGCGAATATCCATTACATAAAAGGTCGAATCAAATGTTTGGGTTACGACCTTTATGGGGATATCCACTTCCCCATGCACCATCCTTTTCGAGCCGTCAAAAGCCCTTACTACTATGTTGCTTGGCTTCAATGTCAACCTCTCACAATCAAGCCTATCAAGAGATTTTTTAGGCAATACATTAAGAGACAAGCCAGTGTCCAACAAAACATGAGCCAAGATTATGCCCCTACATTCAACTGAGACATGCAATGCCTCGTTATGCTTCCTTCCTCTTGGTGTTAAATCAGCATCCAAAAAACCTAGACCATTATCCGCAGTCAAGCTGGCTATGCAGTCTTGGAGCTGATCAGCAGATGTTTCTTGGGGTACATGGGAAGTTTTCAGGAATTTTACTAAGGCTTTTGCATGCGCCTCGGAACATAGTAGTAAATCCAGCATGGAAATTTTAGATGGAGTTTGCCCTAGTTGTTTAACTACATCGTAGTCGCTTCTTTTTATCATCTTCAGAATTTCCTCCATCTCTTTCTGAGAGGTCTCAGGGATGGCCAATGATTGTGCCTTCGTCTAGACAAGCTCAATCAGAATACTTTTACCTTGAGTCTTGGTTGACTCGGTAGCAGGAATGTCAGTAGGAGTGACAGCATGGGTTGTAACGGCTTTGTCAGTTGGAGTATTGGTTGAGATGATTGTAGGACTGGGAACCAATTTTGGAGGAGTAACAACATAAATGATTACGGGTCCAGAAACTGCTTTTGGGGGATCAATTTCTGGAGAGAATATCCTTCCACTTCGGGTAATCTTGCTAGTCCCTGCAATATTACTGATATCGGATTTAACTTTCTCAGAACTTGAATCTTCGGCGGCTGGCCAATCTTGCTTGATACCGTGGTAGTAGACATCCCCCCCATAATTCTATGGTATAGTTTTATCTGACGAATACGGGATTGGTCCAGGCGTTGTAATTATTAAAGGAGTTACTTTTGGAACTTATGTAATTCTAACGGGTCTTTTGGTGGAGACCCTGGAAGAATTGGCGGAAATGGTAATGATAGAAACATCTTTAAAAGGAACAGGTGGAACCGAAGTTTTTTCAAACAAAGTTTATTTTTTATCTATTAGGCACTGAACGCCTACTTTCAACAAAGGACAACTGGTTAGTAAGGACAAACTGAAACGATAGCCCTCATAGCAACCCGGGAAAACACTGGCATTCAACAAGTTTACTTTAATAGTCAGGAGTGGGGTCCTAAGCTCATCAACTGAAGTAACAAACATATCTTCTTCAACGGTATTGGTATTATGGCCATGTTTGGACATAGGGGAAGAAATGACATTTGGCTTTCCGGGCGCATCGAATTCAATCTCTTTGGCTTCAATGAGGTCTTATACTTTGTTCTTTAGAGCCCAACAGTTATTAGTGTCATGGCCAAGACTCTCAGAGTGGTATGCACAGCGGGCATTAGGATGATAGTGAGGAGATGTTGTATTAGTGTTCTTTGGAGCTTCTTTCAAGGTCACTAGGTTGGATCTTAACAGATGTGGCAATACCTGAGATAGGGTCATATTAATTTTGGTGAATTGTCTGGCTGGTCTTTCCATCCTTAGCTGGTTGTTTCTTTGTTGATCAGGCGCTGGTTTAGGAATCATAACAGCCCCCACCATTGGACGGCGTTCGACCCTATCTTGATTTCTCTGAGGATAACCAACAACCACTTCTTTCTTTCCGATAAATGGCTTCCTTATAGCAGCGGAGGATGTATCTTTCTGAATCTTCCCACTCTTTATCCCGGCTTCTACCCTCTCTCCGATCAATATCAGTTAAGTAAAACCTGCCGATGAACTCCCAATTAGGTGATTGAAGAAGGGACCAGACAAGGTACCCAAAAACATGTCTACTAATTCTCTTTCAGATAGGGGAGGTTGAACTCTTCCAGCCAAGTCTCTCCATTTTTGCGCATAGTCCTTGAAACCTTCATTGGAAACCATGGCCATACTCTGGAGTTGAGTACGGGTAGGCGCAAGATCAGCATTATATTGGTATTGTTTGTAAAAGGTTGCAGCGAGATCTTCCCAGTTATGAACATTGGCTCTTTCTAACTGGTAAAACTAATCAAGTTGAGTTCCAGACAGGCTGTCTTGGCAGAAGTGTACCCATAAGTCTTTGTCAGCGGTATGGGGTTGGATTTTCCTCACATAGGACCGGAGATGCATTTTAGGGCATGAAATTCTGTCATATTTGGCTAACACAGGTGCTTTGAATTTTGGAGGAATGACAATCCCCGACACTAAACCCAATTCCTCAAAGTCCAAGCCAGATACTTTTTGGATTTCCATTGCGCTCAACCGTTCTTCTAGATGCTTATACTTGTCATCAGCTGGAGGGTATTGTTCCTCATAATTGTCTCCTTCTTCCTCTTTTGACTCTAACAGGACAACTGTTTCCTTGCCTTTCCCATCTTGATTATCTTTTTCACCGGATGTCATCGCGAAGTCTAGGGTCCTTCTTGTCTTCCCATGAAACCTTCTTCCCATGTTTAGAATTCCGGTCACCTTCTTTATCTTCTTTTTCTTCTCCTCATCCAACAAAGACTTCAACTCTTCTTGTCTTATAGCTAGGGTCAAGAACAACTGTTGAAACTGTGCATTCTGATCTTGGAGGTTCTTCACTGTTTGCTCGAGATCCATCTTGCTGAAATACACAGTAGAGAGATGAGGAGACTTGTTGCAAGAAACCTGCTTATGTTATGATGAATGGTAAATGCATATGCAATGATTTCAAGGATTTTAAGATTCAAATTTGTTTTAGACAAAAAGGAAACACACGTTATATTAATAAATTAGAGATTTTGGGTACATCAATGCCTTCTTGGGAAAAAATACAAAAACTCTAAGATAATAAGCTAGTCCGCATCCTTTTTGGTGCGATGTAGGCATTTAGAGTTTGCTCCTAATGAAGTAGCCTAGTGAGTTCCAAAACCTTCTTCTCGCTTGCGTAGAATTGGGCTTCAAAAATATCTCGCTCCCCCTTGAGTTGTATCCAATCCCTTCGTAGGTCTTCAAGAGAGGTGGGTATGTCAGGATGTAGGATAGTAAATGGAACATCTCCTTCCATGACAGGCTCAATGATTACCGGGAGAATGGAGGGATAAGGCGTCATAAGACTCTGAGCACGAGTTTGTACCCATTTGAGGTAAGGCTCAAGAGGGATGGAATTTTTATGCCCCAAAGTCTTGCTATCTACCTTGTTTAACATCCTCCAAGCTCGGATAAATCTCTGGCGAAGACCTTGATCGTCGTTGTCATAGTCAAATACCAAACCTTGAATTAGCATCTCGTGCGGGCCATCCCTTCGAGCGTAACCAAACTGCCTTAAAGCTAAGCAGGGGTTGTAGGTGATTCCTCCCCTAATGCCAAGTAAACGGACATTAGGAAATTCCCCATGACGGTCGACAATAGTAACATTCTCTATGGATCGGGAGCACCAATGAATGTCTGAATGTTTGAGCGTCATCAACCTTTGAGACCACCTTAAACCTTGCTCATTCTTTAATACAGATTGGGGAAGATGAGAAATAAACCATCTTTCCAAGAGAGGAGTGCAACATATAAGGACACCTCTTTTCCTTATTGTGCGACTGTGAAAAGAGTGTAAGATATCGCTTAGCAAAATAGGTACCGGGTTGCGTGATATGAAGACTTTGACGGTGTTCACGTCTATGAGTTGGTCAAGATTTGGAAACAAAACCATCCTATAGATGAGGAGAGCCACAATTTCCTCAAAATCTCGCAGATCCAAAGAATTCCAACAGTTTTGGGCTTTCTCAAACAAGAACTTTGCCAGGAAACCCTTGACACCACTCCTTGTTTCCCAATGAGTTGTGACATCAGATGAGTGCAAGTGTAGAGCTTGAGAAATCTCTTCTGGCTTTGGGTCTCTTTCCGTACCTTTGAAAGGTAGTTGATTGAGAATTGGAATCCTCAAGATTTGGGAGAATTCTTCCAAAGTTGGCACAAGTTGATAATCGGGAAATGTGAAGCAATGGTGTAAAGGATCAAAGAACTGAAAGAGCACCTTCATCATGTCCTCATTTGTGTTAGAGGTGACCAAGTTGAGTAGGCGACCATGTCCCTCGGTGAATGGAGAGTTTTCAGGAATCCTTGAAGCTAGCTCCTTAAGTTATGGGGGGGTCCTTACAAGGTTGACTTGAATAGTTTTCCTGCGAAGAGGATCCATATCCTACAAAACAAGAACAAAGATAAATCCAAAATCCTTAAAATGGTTAGTGAATGTATATGATGTTCATGATGTTCATGTTGTTATGTACAAGTATGCATATACAAACAAAGCAAACAAGTCCTTAGGTTTAGGCTTGCATGGAGTCTCATAGGTAAGTACCCTCTTGAAGTTTAGTTGGCTCAAACCTGTCCTAGTAATTGTAACCGGGTTCTAAGTAGCTCAATATCACTGATTTTTTTCCTTGATCATTGTTTCAGCACAAGCCTCTTTAATGACGACCAAAATATCCTAAGAAACCAAACCTCAATGAGTGTAGTATCGAGTATCTACCAACTTCAGACTGCACCAAAGCCGGTCATCTCACTACATCCTAAATTTCCAATTCGGTCAAGTAAAGGTTCTAGAAGTTCCTTAGTGCTTTATGGCATCACTCAGCGGCCCCGTATTCTCTTTGATTAACTCAAAGGCTACCGTTACCCACAAATATGTCACACTAATGTAGCTATTGCTTAGACCATGACGGTATACCCCACACAGTTTCCACAACATATTTCTACTTACCTATAATGTATCCCAAATCCGGGTAGAGGATTCAAACCCAAACAAAGAACCATAATGTAAAGCACACAAGTCAAACAAAGAAAGCAAGTAAATGTGATCTAACCCTAAGGTAACCCCACTTTTAGAATTTTCCCCAGCAGAGTCTCCAGTTCTGTGATACGGTGGGAGAACTGACTTGAGGGTTTTACGTTTGATCGCAAATGTTGCGGTTAGCAAGAGTCGCCACCTACTTTTCTTTTATCCAAAAGGAAAGGTGAAAAAGCACAGGAAATACCTTTGAGATTATTTCTTGAGTTTGGGGTGTAGATTATGAAAAGGAAAGGTATTAGCACCCTTTTCATCCATGGTTTTCCATGGGCTCTTAGTTACTTGCTATATCACTTGCTTTTTGTTTAAAATTGTGCTTTGTGTGGTTTTTGAAAATATTTTGTAAAGAGGCCATTGTTTAGGCAATCTTTGTAATGATTCTCGTTCGTAAGAATGTATACAAAGATGTTGATCTTTCGAAAATGTTTTCAAGTTTGTAAGATGTTTTGAAAAATGTAGTTGTTTGTTTTGATATTGAACAAGGATGTTTTGTTTTGAAATGGAGCAAGTAATTATGAGCAATCTACCTACTCAAATGTCTTTCTTGTTCATTTTCTTTTCCTTTGACATTGTTGTCTTACCATTGATTTTGTAAGCAACCCTATCTTTGGATGTTAACGAGACGGGCGTGGTTCATCGTATAACCATGATTAGAAATGTTGCAAGGTATCTTAGCATTCTCTTTTAGGGACTAAGATCATTTGAAAGTCAACTTAGATAGCATCACCGAGGGACTATGATCTCGTATTTTCTTGTTTTTCTAAGATACCTCACATGCGTAATATGGCTATTTTGTAAGGCAACCAAGTGGAATAACCTTAGGAGTGCTTGTGTGCAAATGTATCATTTTCATGCTTGATTTTGTCTTTGATTAGGGTTCTCTACTTGTTTGGTTTTAGTATTTCCATACTAAAATTGATTACTAGTAATTGTATAAGCGGTAAATTGCCAAAAATAAATAACCTACGCTATTAAAATCATTAGGGGATGGGGTGTACAAATTATAAATGGGGAATTCAAATAAAATTAAATCCTAAGTTACTATTACAACCATATTGAATGGATAAGAATGTACAAGCAAATGTGAAATGGACTTGTTTTGTTTAAAAAAAGAGATAAGTTTTGTTTAAGAAAATATTTTTATCTTTTTATATTAAAAAGAAATAAAATGAGACATGTAAAAAATGTAAAATGTTTTTGGTGTTTTTGATTAGTGAAGATTGAAGTGATAGCAAAAAATAGTAAGGAAAAAGAAAAATAGAATCAACGCATTGCTGAACTAAAGGAGATCAGAAGTTCTGACTCTGGCGTGCTACAAAAAGCAGGAATCACATTAACAGAAATAGGTAAAGTCGGAAGTTCTGGATCCACTGGGAACAAAGAAGATTTCAGAAGTTCTGATGCCACTAGCAGAACTTCGTCTCCCTCTCCATGCTAGTCAGAACATCTGTAACTTAGTCATTTCTCAACAAAACAGAAGATGTGTATATAACAGTTATGGCAGGTTTCATAATGTTTCAGAAATAAGAGATATCAGAACTATAAATCAGAAGCAAGCATGAATTTGCTAATCCTAATTCTAAGTCCTAATTTCTTCAAGAAGTTCTGGACTGAAATTCTCTCTACCTAGGCAGGAAAATACATGAAACCTCATAATATGTACATCATCAAAATCATGATGTTTACATTGTATTTTTGAACATGCAAATCTGACAATGCATAAGTATTATGATGAGAATCAACAGAAACTTACCTTGCAGCTGGAAAATAATCTGTGAGCTGAAGTCTGGTTCTGAATGCTGGTGATGTTCTGAACAGCTCCTTCACGTGCTCAGCAGGCTAAAAGATTTCAACTTGGGCTACGAATGGTTAGGGAATTCTGGAACAGCCAGGGGGTAATGTTCTGACTTCTTTGAGGTGGATATGGATGGAGAGTGTATTACAGTCTGGACACATAAGTTAGGATAGCTTCTGATATGTGAATCAGAAACTATATGGATGGTTTTTGTCAAGAAGCACTTGAGAAAAAATGGAATGTGAATGCAAGAATCAAAAGCTAACAGGTTTTGTATTTTTGTGTTTGCAGTTTTGGACTCTTGGAATTTTGGCAGGGGTTCAAGGCTTTTCTTTCTCAATTTTTCCACACTTTTACAGTTGCCAATGAAGTTCAATTTATAGGAAAAGGTTTATTAGCTTGGAGAGGTCACGTGGCACAACTATCATATGCTAGGCGCTGAATTGTCCTTGAAGTGAGTATGGTGGTTAGCAATTTCAACAGCGCCTAAGCTGGATTTGTAAGCAGGAATTAAGGAAAGGTGACCTCAAAAGCAAAAGCAACGTATGGGCCCAGCACACTTTTGTGCAAAAGTTTGCTTTTCCAAGACAGTAAAGGTACTTCTATGCAACACGTGGGGAAATCCTTTGGATAAAGACTCAAAAGTGGTTGTGAGCATTAAATGATGATGAGATTTATCAACCCAGAAATCCTGCAATGTGAGATTTTGCATCATTGCTTAATTCTGGGTCAGAAGTTCAGCTTCAGTATAATTTAGAATAAACATCTAACTTATGATCTTTGTATCTCTTTGCTCCAGCATGTTCTGAAGGAGCTCTCAGACTTTCCAGGAAGCTTGCAACACGCTTTGTAAGCCTGTTTTGAATTACCCTTGCAAACTCTGACTGGATCTTTGTGAAAACTGGCCCAGAATTTGTAACCAAACTCTGTCTTGGAACTGTCCAGAATTTGCTGAGTGCTTCAGTTTCATGGACGTGTCTTTGAGGAGTCATAACTTGAAATCCCAGCATTTCTAGGAGAAGTTTTATTCTGCAATGTTTCAGATCTTGTTTGAGTCCATAACTCTTGTGTTAGAAGTTAACCCAAAATCAGCTTACATCATGGTGATAATCTGATCAGAAGTTCTGAGCTTGTCATATTTCTTAAACACTTAGAAAAATTCTAAGTATTTAGAAATTTGACTTTCCAAAGTAACTTTTGACTTTTGAATTTCTAGATGAAACAAACTTCATATCTCAACATGTCTTGATGAAATATGACTCTTGAAACTTGATTTTGATCCAAAAGTCAAAGTTTGACTTTTCAATGTGCAAATGACCATTTTTCCCTTGTGAATAACTTTCTTGAAAAATTTGTAATTCAAGACTTGAAATTGGATGGGAACAAACCTGGGAGTTCAGGGTGATCCTTTGAGAAATGAGAGGTCAAATTTTGGGGTACAACAGAGATGAATTATTATTTTCATTATGAATAAAATACTTAGAATGAAAGTCCTTACTTGGATCAGAATTATGCTTCATTTACTTCTTGACATACCCAGAAGGGCCATCTTTAGACATTTTCTTGTAAAGCTTCCTTTTCCTCAAACAGAAGTTGTAGAAGGATGCATAGAGCTCTTCTTCGGAAAGAGAGGATCATTTTATTATGGACAAGGTTCAGGAAATCTCGCAAGATTATATGCAAGAAAATATAACATAGGGATTCTTCAAGAGAACTAATTAGTTCCTCAAGAGAAGTGTTATTCATATCTTTAGCTAGTTTGACAACAGTTACCACATGCATCCATTTTATTGGCAAGCTTCTGATAATCTTTTTCATATGATATGAAGTAGAATATCCTTTATTCAGAACCTTTAGTCCTACAACAAGAGTCTAAAACCTTGAGAACATGTTCTCAACCTTTTCACCTTCTTTCATCTTGAAGGCTTCATATTTCAGAATCAAGGCAAGCGCCATAGTTCCTTTTACTTGAGCGTTACCTTCATGAGTAATTTTCAAAGAATCAAATATAGACTTAGCATAGTCTCTATTTGTTATCTTTTCATACTCGGTATAAGAAATTGCATTCAACAAAATGGTTCTTGCTTTATGATGACTCTTATAATCTTTCTTTTGTTGCTTGTTCATCGTTCTTCTTTCAATCTTGTTTCCACTAGCATCCATAAGATGTTTGTAGCCTTATAATACCATATCCTATAAATCAACATCATGATCAACAAAGAATATTTGAAGTCTATATTTCTAATAGTCGATTCTTTCTCCATCAAAGATTGGAGGTTTATCATTATAGTTATCTTTGTCATTGATAATGACTACAACTAGTGGTGGTGGAATAACCATTGTGTTTCATAGAAAATTCTGGATCTTTATCTGACATAGTTAAGTGTTTGATAAACAATCAATACCAGAATCAGAGCTCTGATGCCAATTAAAGGTGTGAGAAACACAAGAAAGAGGAGAAACACAAAACAAAGAAAACAAGAACAAAAATAAATGACACAATTATTTTCATCATGGTTCACTGTTAACAAAGTTAATCTAGTCCACCTGCCAAGGTGATTTTTCCTTCTCGAATAAGGACTTAATCCTCTATAATCGAACTGATTACAAACACAACAAAGACTAACTGTCAATGTTGCAAACCACAAATGTAACAACCTTCTAAATCCACCAGAATATTCATAATTATTTAAAATAATATCAGAGTAATACAACAAAAGGGCGCCACATTTTATTAGTGAAATAATCATACGTTTTAGTCTTACTCTGTAACACGGGGTTTCAAAATTATTCATGACATATGCGTTATCAGTGTTTCTCATACTTGCAGCGGAATCATAGTTCAAACAAGTTTCATTAAAAACACTTCATAGTGCCCCATAATTCATGGTTCAAAATTCAACATAATTTAAACTCCATGGAAACAATTTAAATGTCATAACAAAACAAGAACAAAATAGTTTTCAAAACAAAGTGTTCCTGACCCCGATGTTACATATCAGTGCAAGACCTTCTAGACTCAATGAAAATGAATCACACTCCAAAGTTATTCTTCCAAGCCTTTAAGGACTACTCTTGATTACCTGCATGTTACCCATGTTGAGGAAACATTCAAGCAGAAAGGGTGAGTTTATCACAATAATTATATAAGATGTAAGTAATAGACATAGCAAAATAAGCCTAAAGTATCACCATAACCAATTCAACAAATTCATCTTCCAAGCTCAATCAACACATTACAACATCATTAAATTAAGAACCATGTTGTTGTACCCCAAAATTTACCCTCTCCTTTTTCAAGACATTCCTCATAAATGATCTCTACTTCTCAAGGATTCTCAAGGAATTGATCAGACAAAATCATCTCCGAAGCGCTGGGACTCCAAATTAGGGTTTTGACTGAGAGTGACAAATCTTTGATTTTTGACCTAGTACATGACTTATTTGTTTAAAATATGATCTCAAGGATTTAAGTGCATCATTTCGACCTAGTCGCGTATTTCAATTCACCTCCTGAGATCAGTGGATTAATAGATGAAATTTGGTCAACTGATGAAAAAGTCAACTATACATTGAAAAGTCAAACTTTGACTTTTTGATCAAATTTGAGTTTTAAAAAATCACATTTCACCAAGACATTTAAAATATGAAATTTGATCATCAAAAATCAAGAAGGTCAAAAATCAAACTTGACAAGACTTGAAAAAAATTTCTAAGTATTTTCTATACATGATAATTACCTCATGACATATTTCTTCACTACAATTCAAAATAATTCAAGATGTTACAAATGATTAAAGTTATTATGAGACTGCATTTTTTTAAGTTAGAATTTGTTAAGTTACAAATCCTAAAGTCTTGTCTTGTTTGAACTTTTCCCTTGACTAAATCCACAAAAATAACCCTGCTATGCTGTCATATCAGTCTCATGGTTGCACCAAGTTAGCATATAAAGAGCTACACCCAAAAAGGCTATGAGACAGCATACCCAAAAAGTTCAAAAATTCATTTGTTTCCCTCCCAAACTTCAGCCAACTTCACTTACAAATAAATTGTTTTTCACAACACACAAAAGTGGCTTTTATTGAGAGAAAAAAGAAAAATAAAACAGAAGTCTTTGTAACCTTGTTCATAAAAAAACTCTGCTCTATTTTCATTCACTAAACAGAAAATCCTCAGCTCATTGTTTCACCTTGCAAACACTCTTATAAACCAGCTAAACATTTCATATCACATAGAGATTGTTCAGGCACAAGAACAATTTATGTAGTGTTCTTATCTTCACCTTCTAAACAAAAGACAGTATTGTACAACTTGACAATTTGGAGTTTGGTTCAGCAACTTTCGATACAGAAGGAGGTTCAACATCTTTTTGGAGGTTCATTGAAGTCCACACAGCATCTTGAAAAGTGTTCAGACTCAAAACATAAAGTGCAGTTTCAAGGTAAGTCTTCTTGACTTCGCATTTTCCATACATTATCTTTGGTTCATTTGTGAAGATATAATGTAGTAATCACTGTCCTTTGAAATTAACCATTTACTTGTTGTTCATTTTTATCAAGTATATGTTCAAAACTGACTGATACATACAAAAGAATGATGATAGAGGCAAAAAACTGCAACATGAGTCGACACATACGCACATGGATTGACTCATTCTAGTGAAAAAATAGGGTATGATTCGACACATGGCCTTATGCATCGACTCATACCATTATCGAGGCCCTAAAACAGAAGGATGAAAGGTGCATGAGTCGACATAAAATGCGTATGTGTCGACACAAACAGGTGCATGAGTCGATACATCCCATTATGCATCAACTCATACTGAGTTGATTTGGGATTTTTTAGAAAACAGGAAGTGGAATTAGTCGACACATCCTATTATGCATCAACTCATACTGATTTGATTTTGTTTTACAGGAGCAAGAAGAGTTATGTGTTGATGCATAGCATTATTGTGTCAACACATAATTGTTCAAAATGCAATTTTTCTTTCTTTTTACACTGTCTTTACATTTTTCACAGATTTTCTTCATTACTGTCCAACTATTCGATATGGTTTTAATAATTAGACATCTACTTCATCTCTATTTGTAAATTATACCCCCACTCCCTTAATGATGTAATAGTGTAGGATTTTAATTTCCGCAAATTTGTCGCTTTTCATATAATTGTTAGTAATTAGGGTTTATATGGAAAGATAAAATCAACCGTTAGAAAACCTTAATCTCAAAGACAATGCATGCAATCAAACACACTATTCACATGTGCACCTCTAGGGTAACCTCGCTTGTTGCCTCGAAAAATAGTCATGTCCCTCGAATATGGGCGTTTTAGCAAAGATCCTCGGAAAAAAAGATCGTAGTCCCTCGATGTCCCTTGATGTTTCCTTCGGTAAACAATCTAGTCCATTACGAAAATTGCTAAAATGTCTCATAAGTTGCCTTCTATGACTATACGACGACCCATGTCTGTCCCTTCACATCCAAAGATGGGGCTTCTTACCAATCAATGGTAAGATAGCAACATCTAAAGGAGGAGGAAAATAACAAAAACCTTTTTAGTAGGTAGGACGCTCTTAGTTGCTTGCTCACAAACGAAAACTATTTCCACACTCACACTTTGAAAACATCTTCAAAAAACAAACATCTCTTTGAACTATTTTCAAAAACCAACACTTTGTATGCATTCTTATAGAGACGAGAATCATTACAAAGTTTTCCGAAACAAAGGAATTTTTTTAAAAATATTTTCAAACTCACACCAATCGCAAACACATTTCAAACAAAGAATTTTCAAAGTGATCAAGCAACTAAGAGCCCGTGGATAACTACGGATCAAAAGGGTGCTAACACCTTCCCTTTTCATAACTTACCCCCTGAACTCAAGAAAATATCTCGAAAGGTCTCTCCTTTTCTTTTCACCCTTTCTTTATTGGATAAAAGAAAAGTCGATGGCGACTCTTGCTATCCGCAACATTTGCGATAAAATAGAAAACATCCAAGTCAGTTCTCCGACCGTATTACAGAACTGGCGACTCTGTTGGGGATAGTCTTAAAAGTGGGGTTACCTTAGAGCTAGATCACATTTAATTTCTTTCTTTGTTTTATTTGTTTTCTTTACATTTATGGGTCCTTGTTTGGGTTTATATTGATCCTCTACCCGGATCGGGGAACATTATTAGGTAAGTAGCAATAGATCGTGGAGTCTGTGCGGGGTATACCGATATAGTTGAAGCAATGGATATGTTAGTGTGACACATTTGTTGGTACCGGTAGCCCTTGAGACTAGTCAAGGAGAATATGGGGCCGTTGTGTGGTGTCATGAAGCACTAAATGACATTAGAACCTTTAATTTAACAATTGGCCATTAGGAAGTAGTGAGATAGCTAGCTTTGGTGCAGTCTGAAGTTGGTTGATACTCGATACTACGCACATTGAGATTAGACTTTCGGGATATTTTGGTCTCTAATAAAGAGGCTTGTGCTAAAACAATGCCCGATGAAGAAAGATCAGTGATATTGAGATTCCCTAGAACCCGGTTACTTTCTAGGACAGGATGAACCAACTAAACTACAAGAGGGTACTTACCTATGAACCTCATGCAAGCCTAAACCTAAGGACTTGTTTGCTTTGTGGGTATATATTTTTTTGTACATAACATCATGACATCATACCATGGAATTTTGCACTAACCATTTCAAGGACCTAGAGATTTATCTTTGTCTTGTTTTGTAGGACATGGCTCACACTCGCAGAAATACTGTCCAAATCAACCTCGTCAAAATTCCCCATCAACATAAGAAATTGGCATCAAGGGTCCCCAATGATTCTCCCTTCACCAAGAAATACGGTCGTCTCATCAACTTGGTTACAACAAGCTTTGAAGAGGATATGGTGAAAGTGTTATTCCAATTCTTTGACCCTAAACACCATTGCTTTACTTTTCCTGATTACCAACTTGTGCCTACTATGGAATAATTCTCTCAACTCTTGGGAATTCCTATTCTTGATCACCTACCCTTCAACGGTATTGAAAGAGACCTGAGACCTTAAGAGATTACTCGAGCTCTACATTTACCTTGGTCCGACATTGTGGCCAATTGGGAAACAAGAAGTGGTGTCAAAGAGTTTCTAGCCAAGTTTTTGTTTGAGAAGGCTCAATATTTTTGGGATGCTCTGGATTTACAAGCCTTTGAAGAAGTGTTGGATCTTCTCATCTATGGGATGGTTCTATTTCCAAATCCTGACCAACTCATAGATGTGAACACAGTCAAAAAATTTCTATCTCGCAATCCGATGCCTACTTTACTTGGGGATATCTTGCATTCTCTTCACTCTCGCATCATGAAGAGAAGAGGACTTCTTATGTGTTGCACTCCTCTGTTGACTAGGTGGTTTATTTTTCACCTACCCCGATCTGTTGTGAAGAACGGAAAGGCTTAAGATGGTCTAGTAGGTTGATGTCGCTCACAGATTCTGATATTTATTGGTGTTCTCAATCCATGGAGGACATTACTATTATTGACCATTGTGGGGAATTCCTTAATGTCCCTCTACTTGGCATTAGGGGGGTATTACCTACAATCCTTGTTTGGCTTTGTGATAGTTTGGATATGCTAGGAGGGATGGCCGTCATGATGCACTTGTCCAAGGAATTTCATTCGATTACGAGAACAATGTCCAAGGTTATCGTCAGAGATTCACACGAGCTTGTGGCATGGTTAAAAAGGTTAATGGCAAGACGTTGGGGCATAAGAAATCCATTCCTTTGGAGCCTTATCTCAAGTGGGTGCGAGCTCGCACCCAAAACCTCATGATGCCTTCCGAAGCCATCCTACCTATCATCATGGAGCCTGTTGCCGAAGGAGATGTTCCATATACTATCCTTTATCTTGATATGCCTACTTCTCTTGAAGATTTGCAAAGAGCTTGGGTTTAGCTAAAGAGGGAGCGAGACACCTTTGAAGCCCAGTTTTATGCAAGTGAGAAGAGGACATTGGAGCTCACGAGACAACTTCATGAGGAAAGAAACCTAAATTCCTATATCGCTCCAAAGAGGAAGCATCCATAGGAGACTTGAGCCATTCTTATTGTATTTTAGTTCATTTTGTTTCTTTTTTTTCAATGTAAGCTCAAGAGGCATGTTGTAATCAATTTGAACTTATTAATACAATTAATGTTTGTTCCCTTTTGTCTAAACAAATTTAAATCTTCTAAGTCCTTGAAATCATTTGCATACACATTTTCATGCATCATAACATAAACAGGTTTTCCACAACAGGTTTCCTTATCTTTATACTGTTTATTTCAGTAAGATGGATATCAAACAAACAATGAAGGACTTGCAAGCGCAGAATTCCCAGTTCCAAGAGACCTTGCTGACCCTGGCTAAGGGGCAACAAGAGTTGATGAATATGCTAGTAGCCAAGAAGAAAACCAAAAAGAAGGCATTCATCAACATGGGTAAGAGGTTCAAATGTTTGGTTCGTCAGGTACAGATAGTTGAAGAGTCCTCTGAGGAGGACGAAAATCAAGACGAAAAGTCAAGGAGCACCCGTACTGGGGGTGCCAATAATCAAGCTTCTGAAGACAAAGATTATTTTAATAAGCAATATCCTTCGGCTGAGGATAAATATAAGCAGTTGGAGGATAGACTAAAGGCTGTTGAAATTCAAGCCGTGCCTGGTTTGGATTTTAGTGAGTTGGGCTTAGTACCTGGGGTCATCATTTCCCATAAGTTCAAAATACCGGTCTTCACTAAGTATGATGGGGTTTCTTGCCCGAAACTTCATCTAAGGTCTTACGTGTGCAAGATACAGCTGCACACTACCGACAAAAGCGCTGGGTCCATTTATTCCAAGAGAGTCTGGCTGGGACTCCACTAGAATGGTTCTATCAATTGGAGGGTTCCCGCATCCACACACGGGAAGATCTAGCCACTGCTTTTTATCATCAGTATCAATACAATACCGATCTGGCACCAACCAGAGTCCAAGGCAAGAAACTGATCAATGTTGGGCTCTGAAGAATAAGATTCAAGATTTGTTAGAAAATAAAACAATTGATTTTGATCCACCTGCTACTCCAAATGTGATAACTGCACCAATGTTGAACCATGGTGTGATACGGTGGGAGAACTGACTTGAAGGTTTTGCGTTTGATCGCAAATGTTGCAGTTAGCAAGAGTCACCACCGACTTTTCTTTTATCTAAAAGGAAAGGTTAAAAAGCACAGTAAAGACCTTTGATATTGTTTCTTGAGTTCAGGGGGTAGATTATAAAAAGGTAAGGTATTAGCACCCTTTTTATCATGGTTTTCCACGGGCTCTTAGTTACTTACTAGATCACTTGCTTTTGTTTGAAATTGTGCTTTGTGTGGTTTTTGAAATTATTTTGTAAAGAGATCATTGTTTAGGTAATCTTTGTAATGATTCTCGTTCGTAAGAATATATACAAAGATGTTTGATCTTTTGAAAAAAATTTCAATTTTGCAAGATGTTTGAAAGTGTATGTGATTGTTTTGAAAATAGCAAGGATGTTTGTTTTGAAATGAAGGAAGTAATTAGGAGTAATATACCTACTCAAATGTCTTTCTTGTTCATTTTCTTTTCCTTTGACATTGTTGTTTTACCATTGATTTGGTAAGCAACCCTATCTTTGGATGTAAACGGGACAGCCATGGGTCATCGTATAGCCATGATTAGCAATGTTGCAAGGTATCTTAGCATTCTTTTTTAGGGACTAAGATCATTTGTAAGGAAACTTAGATAGCGTCATCGAGGGACTATGATCTTGTATTTGCTTGTTTTTGCTAAGATACCTTACATGCGTAATATGGCCATTTTGTATAAGGCAACCAAGTGGAGTTTACCCTAGGGGTGCTTGGGTGCAAGTGTATTGTTTTCATGCTTGTTTTTGTCTTGAATTAGGTTTTTCTATTTGATTGATTTTATTCTTTCCATACAAACCCTAATTACTAGCATTTGTATATAAAGCGATAAATTGCAGAATTTAAAGTTACTACGCTATTACAATACTTGTGGGAGGGGGGTATACAAATTGTGAATGGGGATTTCAAGAATGTAAACCTAATTAATCTATTACAACCAAATTGAATTTGTACAAGAATTGAAATAAATAATGTACAAGATGGATAAATATGCAAGAATGTAAATGTGAAGAAAATGAATATTTTTATTTGGATTTTTTTAGAGAAAAGGGATTTGTTTTAACCTAATTAATTAAAAGAAAATAATTAATTAAACCTAAATTTATTAAGAAAAGATTTTAAATAAAACCCTAAATCTATTAATTGATTAAAAGAAAATAAGTTTGTAAGAAAAGTATTTTTGGTATTTTTGTCTTGAAAATAATTATAGTGTTATAAAATATTTTTAACCTTTTTAATGTTAAAATAATATATTTAAATTGGTGTAAAAGAAAATAAATAAAAACCTATTATTTTAATTAAATTTACAAGATATTTAGTGAAATGGATAAAGTATTTATTAAATAAAAAATAAGTTTTATGAGGAAAAAAATGAATAAACTATGTCAAAATGAAAATCTAATATTTTTGTATTTTTTTATGATTTTTAATATTAGAGAAAAAAATTTAAAAAAACAAATAAAAAGAAAATAAGAAAAATAAAATAAAGTTGGGTCAGGGGTGCATATATGAAACAAGGGGGAGGAATGTTAGGAAAAAAATCAGGCCCGGGAGGAGGAAAGCCCATGTGCTGGAAAGATTAAAAAAATGTAAAAATGAGAAAAAAGCAAAAGGCAGCGCACGCTGAGGCTCGAACCAATGATCTCCTAATTACCAGTGCGCTGCCTTACCACTGGGGTGGCTATACATCCGTTAATACAAATGAAACAATAAATACATAAGGTAAAACGTCTCCATGACCTGTACTTCGTCATCAACCTTCAGCCAGCCGGAGTACCTGTAACTTCTTCCTCTCTCAACATAAATGGAAAGTACAAACATGAAAGTTCTGGTATTTCTTCCCACAAATCCAACCATATAAATAACTAAAGCTATAAATCCAAGATGAGTGAGAATTTTTCTGGCCCTAAATTAAAACCTAAAAATTTCAGAAACTTCAACTTTAAAATTCTCTAAGCTGAGGCCATATAAATGCAAACTATGGACATGTACAGCTTCGTGGCAATGGTATCTACATTTTATCTTCACAAATCAGAATCAAATGATGCTTGCATGAATATATAGAAGTTTGAAGACTTACCTCTTGCATCTGGAGTCGTGTATGGAGTTTGAGCAACCTTTGTGATGGCCTGATGATTTATGTAGCTTGCCTGGATCTCCTTGAGTGTGTTCCAACTCCTACTTTGCTGTGAAACCAGCTAGAACCCTCTACTAAAGTTTAACTGTAATGAAGATTTTTTGAAAATGGTGGATGATGAAGATGAAGTTACAGAAGTGTAACAGGCGTTGAGATGAGTTATATATGATGTATGTGAAGTGTTTAGATGGTTAAAGGTGGAAACGCGCGAGTGGAAATGGAGATGGGTGTTTGAAGCTCAAAAATGGAGTTTTTAGCCAGTTCTGACTTATGAAGACTTGAGGGTGTTTGAGGGCTTGTAAAAATGTGTCCTATGTTGCAAGTAGTCTCCCTTAATATAAGCAAATGGTTAGAGGTTTTGAAATGATCAGAAAATAAGAGATCACATGTTATGGATTTTGCCTTGCTTTTGACGCAACATTGACAAGCATTATTCCAAGGCAAGGTATAAGGCTTGTAGGGTGGCTAAAACCTTTAAACACACTTGTTCTGATTGTGTAGAGTGTGTTTGTGCATAAAGAACAAATGCAAGGCTCAATGCAAGCTGACTTTGCATAAAGCTTGCTTTTCTAAAATGGCAATGTTGCCTTTCTTCCCAAAATGGAATTATACTTGTACAATGCATTGAATGCTTGGATTAAAGCTTCCAGCAGTTGTGAAAACACTTAATTATGGAGTGAAAGTCAAGTTAGAAGCCTGCAGAGTGAGATTTGTACAGCATGCTTGAAGATTGGATCAAATGTTCATCATGAAAATGGCTTGAAAAACAAGAATGGAACCCTAACTTCATCTCTTCGATTCTCCCTGCTCAAAAATGATCTCAACAAATTCTTGGACATTTTAGAAAGCTTGTAACATTATCTACAACCCATCTTTGAATTGCTTTTGAAGATTCATCTTGGAACTATGTGAAAATTTTCCATGAAGTTAGGTCAAAAAAACTGCCTAACTAGGGCAAAATTTCACTAAGTCTTTTTTAGTTCATGAGCATGTATTCATAAAATTATAACTTGATATCCAAGAACTTTTGGAAGAAGTTGTGTGAAGAAAAGTTGTAGATTTCATGGAGATCTACAACTTTCATGTTGGAAGTTTCTCTTGAATCATCTTGCATCATGGTGAAAATTTGGCTCAAAGTTACTAAAAAACATGAAATTTCCAACACTTAGAAAAATTTCTAAATTTAGAAATTTGACATGTTTTTATGAATTATGATCTTTGACACTTGAATTTGACTAAAAAGTCAAGGTTTGACTTTTCAGTATACAGTTGACTTTTGATCAGTTGACTGCAAAATTCATCTGCCAATCCAATGGGCTTGCAATGTTTTGAACCATGTCATTAGGTCAAAATGGTTCAATTGGACTCTTGAGATCATGCCTTAAACCAATTGACCAATTTCTAGGTTAAAAATCAGAAATTGCCCCTTCTCAGTCAAAACCCTAATTTTGACCATTTTGCCCTTTTGAGGATTTGATCAAATTTTTTGAGGAATTGTGGTCCAAACTTGATCAAATGATACATATGAGTTTAAAATGTTGATGTGGATCAAAAATTAAAAAATTTGACTGTAAATTGGCCATAGTTGACTTTTTCCCCAATACAACTGATTTTTAGGTCAACTGCTCAATTGACTGAGCAAAAATATGATCCAAGGTTTGAAACTTGACATGAGTAATCTTGGGGGTCCATAATGATCCATGAAAATAATATTGGGCATTGGAAGTTTAAAAATCCTTGTGCAAACTCAAACCCTAATTTTGGTCATCAATGCTTAAGGAGATGTCTTGAGCTGATCAACCCTAGTGCAGTTTTGAGCCCAAGGAGATCTTGTGAGAAAATTCTAGATAAATGAGAGGGAAAATTTGGGGTACAAAAGCTGCCCTTGTTCAATCTTCTTAAGCCTGAAGAGTTAGATTGGCATGTTTTTCCAGTCGTGAATCGAAGGTGGAAGATGATTGGACACTAGAGTGCCCAAAAATTTACACTCGGTGATGCGATGGTAAAAGGAATGGGCTTAAAGATGCCATTTGTAAAGGTGATAGAATGTTTTTGGAGATGGGCTCGTAGATGCCATCCAAGAGTGATTGTTTGTATTGTAATTTGTAAGCTGAAAGAATGAGTATCAGAATAGCGTCCGTGTCTGGAGTGTATCTGAACTGTATCTGGGAACTAATTTTGAATGATTATCATAATGGCATCCGTGTCTGGAGCGTATCTGAATCGTATATGAAAGCTAGTTTTGAATGAGTGTCAGAATGGCATCCGTGTCTGGAGCGTATCTGAACTGCATCTGAGATTTGAATATGAATGAGTATCAGAATGGCATCTGTGTCTGGAACGTATTTGAACTGTATCTGAGAGTTGAATCCGAATGAGTATCAGAATGGCATCTGTGTCTGGAACGTATCTGAACTGTATCTGAAATCTGAATCTGAATGAGTATTAGAATGGCATCCTTGTCTGGAGCGTATCTGAAATGTATCTGAAAGAGGCTCTGAATGAGTATCAGAATGGCTTTCGTGTCTAGAGCATATCTGAACTGTATCTGGAAGAGGCTCTGTATGAGTATTAGAATGGATTCCGTGTCTGGAGCGTATCTGAACTATATCTGGAAGAGGCTCTGTATGAGTATTATAATGGCTTCCGTGTCTGGAGCGTATTTGTACTGTATCTGAAAACTTTGAACATTGTTAATGGTAGATGTTAACCTTGTCCTGAAAAGGGTAAAATGTTAGCTGAAACGCAAAGTCATGTTGTATGAGATACATAGTGTAATGCATTTGTGTCATCAATGTTTATGATATATGGATGCGATGTATGCGCATGTGATCTAATTCTGTTGTACTGCTATTGGACTAGGGAAAATAAATCCTTGTTTGCTGCTGAGGATATGTAAGTCTTCATGTTGTGAAGTTGAAGTGTTGATGAATTTCCGCTTAGAGAAACAAACTTTGTTGTAAGGGAAATGTCGTGTACTGCTTGTAAAATCCTGTTGGGGAAATCCTGAGAATTTGAACGACTTCTAATGGGAATTTCCGCTTAGAGAAACAAACTTTGTTGTAAGGGAAATGTCGTGTACTGCTTGTAAAATCCTGTTGGGGAAATCTTGAGAATTTGAACGACTTCTAATGGGGATTGATAATTGGAAGCTCGTTCCGCTGGGAATTAAACTGCAAATTGTGGGGGATTTATGGAAATAGCTTAGAGAGATTTCCCTACCTCTTAAAGCCATTAGTAATTGTCTTTTATTTTGTTTACTTGTAAACAGTAATTATGTTCAAATGCATATGTTCAACAATGAATCATTGGACGTTTTTGTAAACAAAACACAAGAGTAAAGAAAAACAGATAGTTTTTCACTTTCAAAGGAATATCTTTGTATTGACTTTAAGTAAGTATTTTTGTACAGTGAGACAAACATTCTATAGGAGAACTCCGTCGTAAAAAAATGAAAATTTTAATACAAAGAAAAGATAGCTATGTGTATTTATCCCATGGGGTTCCCATTCTGCTATAGCCTTTGTATCTCTGAGCATTTTGTCTATTTGTTGCCTTGTTAGAAGATGATTGAATTGGTCGGAAATGTCGAGTTCACAAGTTGAAGCCAAAGGTTGTCCTTAAAGTGATCTAATGGGACATAGTCATACGCTTTAATTCCCTAACTTTTGCCTGGACCTCCCTTTCGGGTTTTCAGTCCACCGGGATACCCTTTTTTGCTCAAGTCGCTCTTTCGGGTTTTCAACTCGCTGGATGTAGAGATTTTTTTGTTTTATCCCTAATTTTTCCCTGAACCTTTTTGGTTCTCCGGGATGCCCTTGTTTTGCCTAGGTATGTCAACCTAGCGGATCTCTTATGCGTAGTATCTTTTGACTATGTCCGCGTTCGCAGGATGTGGCAGGTCGTCACCATCCATGGTGGTCAAGATCATTGCCCCACCAGAGAAAATTTTTTTGATTACAAATGGTCCTTAATAGGTAGGATTCCATTTTCCCCTGGGATCACCTTGTGGCAGTATGATGTGTTTGATCACTATATCCCCAACTTGATACACTTGGCGTCTGACCTTCTTGTTGAAAGCCTTGATCATTCGTTTTTGATACATTTGACCATGGAAAAAAGTAGTAAGTCTCTTCTCATCAATCAAGTTTAGTTGATCAAGTCGAGTCTGAATTCGATCTTCTTCATTCAGCCCCGCATCCTTCATAATTCTTAGAGAGGGGATCTGAACCTCAATAGGCAAGACGACTTCCATGCCGTATACCAAATAATAGGATGTTTCCCCGGTTGATGTGCGAGCTGTCGTACGATATCCTTGGAGAGAAAATGGTAGCATCTCATGCCAATCTTTGTATGTGACTGTCATTTTCTGTATGATCTTTTTAATGTTCTTATTTGCAGCTTCGACAACACCATTCATCTTCGGCCAGTAAGGAGAAGAATTGTGATTCTGAATCTTGAATTGTTCGCACAAGGCGGTGATCATAGTGTTGTTGAGATTTGTACCATTGTCAGTGACGATCCTGTCCGGGATACCATACCGGCAAATGAGATTTTTCTTGATGAAACGGGCAACAACATTCTTGGTAACGGAAGTGAAAGAAGCTGCCTCCACCCACTTGGTGAAATAGTCAATGGCCACTAAGATGAAGCGGTGTCCATTGGAAGTTGTTGGCTTGATTTTCCCGATCATATCAATTCCCCACATAGCAAAGGGCCAAGGAGCCGTCAAGACGTTCAGAGGAACTGGAGGTATGTGCACCTTGTCAGCATAAATCTGACACTTATGGCAGGTTCGAGAGTGTTGATAACAATCTGCTTCCATGGTAGACCAGTAATAGCCTTCCCGTAGGATTTTCTTTTCCATCGTATGCCCACTGGAATGGGTGCCAAAAGAGCCTTCATGCAATTCAGCCATGATCCTTTCAGCTTCAACCATATCTACGCACCGAAGTAACACAGAGTCATGATTGCGTTTTGTAGTTGTTTAGTTATTGGCTTGCATTTTTGGTAAAACCCAAGTGTATGTGTGAATGTCATGACTGATGTCATAACATTCTAGTTTAGTATGTACTGATTCATTAGGTACCTTTCCAGAAAAATATTGTCATACAGGTACTGATGTTTATAAGTGTGTATCTGAGCATTTTGCAAAATGATCACATTTACCTAAATCAGTAGACAGGTTTTCAGATGTCATAACAGATGTTAAGACATCATGTTCTGAACTAACAGGTATGCAGTTTGGTTAATTCTGAGTTTTTTCAGGAAAATGACTCAGTCTTTCCAGAACAGAATCCTGCGTTTTCTTTGGGTTAACCTAGATCAACCCCAACCTGGTTGATAAAGTCTTGTGACCTAGTCTTAAGGTCAAACGGAATTAACCCTAGCTTTTTATGGAAACCCTAACTGAAGTTGCAGCTGCTATATATTCAACAGGGCTGCTGTTTTGAATGGAATCCCTTTTTGACAGAAGATCATTTAGAAGCTGTATAGTTTTTACTATTGTAATCCAAGCAATTATCATTGTGATAAGTGACTTGGAATAGGTTTTAATTGTAAGGGTTGTGTAACACTCAAAGCTTTGAAGCAAGAGTGTTTGTATGTCTCTTGACTAAAGCTGTGAAGCAAAGTCAAGTTAGGTTTGTGTATCACTCAAAGCTGTGAAGCAAGAGTGTTTGTGTTGCTTGATTAAAAAGTTGTGAAGCATAATCAAGTGTATGTTTTGAAGAGTGTCTTCAACAATTCATTAGTCAAATTGTTTTTATGTATCACTGCTGTGATTGAGGGGGAGTGAGTAGGAACTCAGGTTTAAGTTGTACTTAGATTGAAGTTGCATTGGGTAGGTCTTAAGTGAAGGAGATAAACTGGTTGGTTTATTCTTGAATTAATATCTCTTATAGTGGATTTCCTCCCTGGCTTGGTAGCCCCCAGAGTAGGTGTTGTTGCACACTGAACTGGGTAAACAATTGACTGTGTTCTTCACTGTTTTTGTATTTACTGTCTTATAGAAAGTCAGATACGGTGTCATAACATTGAACGTGACATTGAGTATCTGCAGCCAGAATTTCAATTGGTATCAGAGCAGGCACCCTGCCTGTATTACTGGGTGAGATCTAGGGATATCACTTTCTGGTACTATGGACAAAGAAGGAGTTTTTGGAAATAGACCACCCATTCTGGATGGAACTAATTATTACTACTGGAAACCTCGTATGATTGCCTTCTTAAAATCTCTGGACAAAAAGGCTTGGAGAGCTGCTGACAAAGGATGGATCCATCCCACCATAACTGAGAAAGATGGGACAATCAGTTTGAAGCCTGAGGAAGATTGGAGTAAAGAAGAAGATGAGTTAGCCCTGGGAAATTCCAAAGCCTTAAATGCCTTGTTCAATGGAATTGATAGAAACATTTTCAGACTAGTACATCAATATGAACTGGCCAAGGAAGTTTGGGACACTCTCAAAACTACCCATGAGGGCACTTCCAAAGTGAAAATGTCAAGGCTTCAGATGTTGACTACCAAGTTTGAGAATCTAAAAATGATGGAAGATGAAACCATTCATGACTTTCACATGAACATCTTGGAGATTGCCAACACCTCAGGAGCACTGGGAGAAAAAATGGCAGAAGAAAAATTGGTGAGAAAGATTCTCAGATCCTTGCCTAAAAGATTTGCAATGAAGGTAACTGCCATAGAGGAAGCCCAGGACATCAGCAAGTTGAAAGTGGATGAACTTATTGGGTCTCTTCAGACTTTTGAGATGGGGATCACTGATAATGGTGACAAGAAGAACAAGAGCATAGCACTTGTATCCAACACTGATGTTGAAAACAAGGAGGATGAAGAAGAAAATATTTCAGAAGCTATAGCCATGCTTGGAAGACAGTTCAACAAACTCATCAAAAGAATAGATCCAAAGTCAAGGTCTAATGTTCATAACATTACCTATGACATTGACAGTTCCAGCAGAAGACCAAGGTCATAAGAGAAGGGAAACCAAGGCAGAGGTATTCAATGCCATGGCTGTGAAGGATATGGGCATATTCGAGCTGAATGTCCTACCTTTCTTAAGAAACAAAAGAAAGGAATGACTGTTACTTGGTCTGACTGTGATTCAGAAAGTAATTCTGAAGAAGAATCTGCCAAACTAGTTACTGCTCTAACTAGTGTTTGTACCTCTGAAAGTGACACTAGTGATGAAGAAGTGACATTTGAAGAACTGGCTGATACCTACAAGAAATTGTGTATCAGAAGTGCTAAAGTCTGTGTGCAGAATGAGAAACAAGCAAAACTCATCATAAAGCTGGAGGCTGAAAAAAGGGCAGATCTTGAAACTATAAGTCATCTAGAAGGGGAAGTTCAATTGCTGAACTCACAACTGAACCAAATGACCAAATCTGTCAAGATGATGTCTAATGGAACAGATAAATTGGAAGAGATTCTTCAGGTTGGACAAAATGTGGGAAATAAATCTGGACTAGGATTTATGGAAGCAAAGAAATCTGGTACAGATAAGAAGATCAGGCCTGATAAGCAAATGTCAAAACAGATGTCTCAACACAACTCTCAACATCAGGAACAGAGACATATGAAGAAAAGGTACCAAAGATGGAGATGTCATCATTGTGGGAGATATGGCCACATAAAGCCCTTCTGCTTCAGATTGCATGGATACCCTAATCAGAACTCAGGTGTCAAACCTAAGTCTAAAAAGGTACCACATGCTCCTAAATGGAAGAAAAAGGCTACTTCCCTGATAGCCCACACTTCCCTGAGGGTCTCTGCAAAGGAAGACTGGTACTTTGACAGTGGATGTTCCAGACACATGACTGGAATCAAGAACCTCCTCAATAATGTTAAGCCTCACACCACCAGTTTTGTGACCTTTGGAGATGGTGCTAAAGGTGAAATCAAAGGAGTTGGTGATTTGGACTGCCCTGGAGTTCCAAGTCTGAATGAAGTACTGCTGGTAAAAGGGCTGATTGCTAATCTCATTAGTATCAGTCAATTGTGTGATCTAGGATTCAAGGTCAATTTCTCAAAATCTGAATGTCTTGTAATCAATGAAAAATAAGAAATTGTAATGAAAGGAGTCAGATCCAAAGATAACTGTTACTTGTGGAAGCCTGAGAACACTAATAACTCCACTATGTGTCCAATTACCAAAGAAGAAAAAGAGATGAAACTGTGGCACCATAAGCTTGGTCATCTTCATCTAAGAAGAATGAAAAGAGCTATCTCTATGGAAGCAGTCAGAAGGACTCCAAGACTACAGATTGATAAAAGAAGGGTTTGTGGTGAACTTAAAATTGAAAGGCTTGGTAAAAAGAAACATGTCTATGATGTGGTGGATAAACTTGAAGAAGGATGTGTTGTCAGAACCAGAAGTAATCATGACAAGGATTTTGGAAACAACAAGTCTAATAAATTCTGTTTCCCAGAAGAAATGAGTTGTGAAGTCTCTTCTCCTATAACTCACTATCAAAATGGAGTTGACAAAAAGAAAAATAATATCATTCAAGAATCAACCAGAACTATGATTCATGTCAAAAGAATGCCTTTCCAACTTTGTGCTGAAATGGTTGCAGCTAGTAGTAACTGTTCTCAAAATATCTGGACAAAGCAGATGCTCACTGAGTATCTCACAAGATGTTGTGACATTCTATTGTGACAATCTGAATACAATCAATATTTCCATGAACCCTATTCAGCATAGCAGGACCAAGCACATTGACTTTGTTGATAAGAAGTCAATTAAACTGAAACATGGTATCATTAAACTTCAGCTGGCTGATTCTTCTACCAAGGCTCTTGTTGGAAATAAACTAGAAAACTTGAGGGGCAGGTTGGGTATTTGCCAACATGAGAAATTGTAGCAATTAATTTTGCTTAAAACAAGGGTTGAAGGAGTTAATTTTGTTAAGTCTAATTTTAGTGGGTTAATCATATGTTTTCCCAATTCTTTCAAAATCTTTAAGAAGTTGAAAAGACTCTCTCTTGCCTCCTACCTCTCTCGTCTTTGCAACCTGTTCCCTTCTCTCAATCAAAGTTTTTTCTCAAATTGCTACTGGTGCTCTAAGTCAATCAAAATGTCTCAAACATCATCTTCAACCAAGGCGACCTCTTCATCTTCATCATCTTCATCATCTGACCAAGACTCTCGAGCAATCACCACATGCATAGAATCTGAAGTTCTTGAGATCACTCCTCTCAGAGAGATGGCTACTGACCCCGCCAAAGTCAAAAAGCTGAGAACTAGACATGCAGGAAGAGCTCAAGCTGCTGCCTCTGGTAATCCTTCTCATCCTTCTTCTTCTGTATCAAATAGAGAAGGATCAGTTCAAGTTCATCAAGCAATTGCTAGGCTAGTGACAAGTATACTAAGCGGAAACCAATCTGTACCGGGGATTTCTGTCCCTTTAAATCAATCAGGAAGCCCAAATGTGGATGTCTCTAAGAATGTAGATGTCTCTGAGAATGTTATGACACAAAATGACAACATTCAGAACCCTTCAGAAAAGACTGCTGATCCACCTATCATTGATGTGGATGAGGAATACTCAGACAATGATATGATTGCCAATGTAAACCCTAGCATAGCTAGGAGAATGATGAAAAGGAAGAATAATCAGAATGCTGGAAAATGTTTGACAAAAGATAAACCTGCTAATAAAAAATCCAAGGCTGAAGGCATGGCTGGGGTAGAATCTGTGGAAATTGTTCAGTCCAAAGGGAAGGTGAAAGCCCAGGTGCATACTGATAGACAACCAATTTCAAAGAAGAGAAAAGAACCTGAATCTTCTGATTCTGATGAGGAATCAGAGTTTGAGATTGATGCTGAAGAAATTCCTATCAGAAGGAAGCTCCCCTCCAGCAAAATTGCTAGAGTTCCTGAAGTCCCAACAGACAACATCTCTTTTCATCATCCTGACAATGCAAACAGATGGAAGTATGTTTGCTTGAAGAGAATAGCTTTAGAAAGAGAGCTAAACAATGATGCCATGGAGTGCAAAGACATCATGGACCTGATCAAGAATGCTGGACTGATGAAGACAGTGATAAAATTTAACAAGTGTTATGAAAATCTGGTCAAGGAGTTCATAGTTAACTTGTCTAATGATTGTGCTGATGGAAGGTCAGCTGACTTTGAAAGTGTTTTTGTTAGAGGAAGAAGGGTTAATTTCTCTCCATCAGAAATTAACAAATTTCTTGGAAGATCAAATGAGGATTGTCCTGATCTGGAAGTCACTGACAATGAAGTTTGTCAAACCATCACAGCAAGGCAAGTGAAGTGCTGGCCCTTGAAAGGCAAGCTGAATGCCAGCAAACTTAGCATGAAATTTGCCATCCTGCACAAGATTGGTGCAGCCAACTGGGTCCCTACAAACCCATAAATCAACTATCTCCACAGGATTGGGGAGATTTATTTATGCTGTGGGAACCAAGACTGCTTTTGACTATGGCAGGTATATTTTTGAACAAACTTTAAAACATGCTGGTAGTTATGCTGTCAAAGGAACAATTGCCTTTCCCTCCCTCCTTTGTGGAATTATCCTTGCACAATACCCTGATATCCTGGTGGCAAGAGATACTGCTTGCAAAAGAGCTCCTGCCCTTGGGTTGCACTACAAACTGTTTCAGGGATCTCATGCTCCTGATATTGTCATAACATCAGCTGAGACATCGTCTGTGAAGACCCAGTCCAAAACATCTGATGTCATAGCTGTCTTAAAAGAGACCTGCAAAGAACTGGAAGCTAGGAAAAAGACCCTAGAAAACCTAATTGCCAGGTTAGAAAAGGAGGAAGCTGAAGGAAACAGAAGGGAAGAGGGTGTAGAAGCTGAAGGTCATCTCAATACTGAAGAAACTAGCTCCTCTGAGTCTGATGACAGTGCTTAAAGGTTGGTGGAGTTGCTGATTGGTGGAGTTGGTGCTGGTACCTGGTAGAGTTTGGAAGTGTATTCAGTTTTTAGTTCTGCTCTCATTACTTTTTCTGGATGACTGTATAACTTTTAAGAACATGTATCTTTGGCCCATTTGTGGCTAAAGAGGGGGAGATATATTTTGGTACTTAATTAGACATTCTATTTTTCTGCAGTCATTTCTTTCTGCTGCTATCTATCTCTGATTGCTTAGGGTCTTTAGCCAAAAATCTGCCAAAGGGGGAGTTTGTAGTTGTTTAGTTATTGGCTTGCATTTTTGGTAAAACCCAAGTGTATGTGTGAATGTCATGACTGATGTCATAACATTCTAGTTTAGTATGTACTGATTCATTAGGTACCTTTGTAGAAAAATATTGTCATACAGGTACTGATGTTTATAAGTGTGTATCTGAGCATTTTGCAAAATGATCACATTTACCTAAATCAGTAGACAGGTTTTCAGATGTCATAACAGATGTTAAGACGTCCTGTTCTGACCTAACAGGTATGCAGTTTGGTTAATTCTGAGTTTTTTCAGGAAAATGACTCAGTCTTTCCAGAACAGAATCCTGCGTTTTCTTTGGGTTAACCTAGCTCAACCCCAACCTGGTTGATAAAGTCTTGTGACCTAGTCTTAAGTTCAAACGGAATTAACCCTAGCTTTTTGTGGAAACCCTAACTGAAGTTGCAGCTGCTATATATTCAACAGGGCTGCTGTTTTGAATGGAATCCCTTTTTGATAGAAGATCATTTAGAAGCTGTATAGTTTTTACTATTGTAATCCAAGCAATTATCATTGTGATAAGTGACTTGGAATAGGTTTTAATTGTAAGGGTTGTGTAACACTCAAAGCTTTGAAGCAAGAGTGTTTGTATGTCTCTTGACTAAAGCTGTGAAGCAAAGTCAAGTTAGGTTTGTATATCACTCAAAGCTGTGAAGCAAGAGTGTTTGTGTTTCTTGATTAAAAAGCTGTGAAGCATAATCAAGTGTATGTTTTGAAGAGTGTCTTCAACAATTCATTAGTCAAATTGTTTTTATGTATCACTGTTGTGATTGAGGGGGAGTGAGTAGGAACTCAGGTTTAAGTTGTACTTAGATTGAAGTTGCATTGGGTAGGTCTTAAGTGAAGGAGATAAACTGGTTGGTTTATTCCTGAATTAATATCTCTTATAGTGGATTTCCTCCCTGGCTTGGTAGCCCCCAGAGTAGGTGTTGTTGCACACTGAACTGGGTAAACAATTGACTGTGTTCTTTACTGTTTTTGTATTTACTGTCTTATAGAAAGTCAGATACGGTGTCATAACATTGAACGTGACATTGAGTATCTGCAGCCAGAATTTCACGTTTGTACAGGATTTCGTTACTAAGGAAGAACTTAGCGGAGAATCTCCTTAAGAACTTCTTGTCATTAACTGAAGCTCCTTCCGGATATTCTTGAGCCTCGAGATACCTCTTGACTTTGTGAAACCAGGGATGGTCCACTACTTCTTCAGTATTAATCTCGTGACAGTGTGCTGGTTCATCCATTCGTTCGATGGTGATTTGGGGATCCTCGTTATCACATTTAAGTTTAAACATGGATGACATTGTAGCTAGTGTTCCTGCTAGCTGATTTTCTTCTCGCAGGAAATGTTCGAAGGTAATCTTCTCAAAATATGGTAGCAATGTCAAAACATATTCTTTGTAAGGGATCAGGTTAGGGTGTTTGGTGTCCCATTCCCCTTTTATCTGACTGATGACCAAAGTTGAATCTCCGAACACACTCAAAGATTTTATCCCTAGGTATATGGCAGCTCTGAGGCCAAAGATGCATGCTTCGTATTCCTCCATGTTGTTTGTACAATTGAAGCATAGTCTGGAAGTAAAGGGAGTATGACACCCTTCCGGAGATATGAGTACAGCACTGATACCATTGCCAAGTGCGTTGGATGCCCCATCAAAGAATAGGGTCCATCGGGATCCTTGTTCAGGTCCGTCATGTGGCCTGAATTCTTTATAGTTGTCTAACATCATGATGTCTTCATCTGGAAATTCGAACTTCATGGATTGGTAGTCTTCCATGGCTTGGTGAGCAAGGTGATCAGCTAATAAACTGCCCTTTATTGCCTTTTGGGTGGTATATTATATGCCGTACTCTGTTAGGATCATCTGCCATCTCGCTATTCTCCCGGAGAGAGCAGGTTTCTCGAAGATGTATTTTATCGGATCCATTTTAGATATCAATAAGGTAGTATGGGTCAGCATATACTGTCTTAGCCGGCGAGCAGCCCATGCCAGAGCGCATCAAGTTTTCTCGAGCAGTGAATATCTTGTTTCACAGTCGATAAACTTTTTTCTCAGTTAATAAATAGCGTGCTCTTTTCGGCCAGACTCGTCATGCTGCACCAGCACACACCCCATTGAACTTTCCAAAACAGTCAGATACATGATCAATGGTCTTCCCTCAACTGGTGGCATCAAAACAAGAGGCTCTAGTAAGTATTCTTTGATTTTTTCGAAAGCAACTTGGCACTCGTCATTCCATTTGACTACTTGATTTTTCTTCAACAATTTGAAGATTGGTTCATAAGTAGCTGTCAGGTAAGAGAGGAATCTGGAAATGTAGTTCAAACACCCCAAGAATCCTCTGACTTCCTTCTCAGTACGAGGAGCAGGCATCTCTTGTATTGCTTTAACTTTGGCAGGATCGACCTCGATACCTTTGTTACTGACGATAAAGCTTAGGAGTTTACCAGACCGTACCCCAAATGTGCATTTGTTTGGATTCAACCTCAGCTTGTACTTCTTCAGTCTCTCAAACAGTTTTTGTAAGTGATCAAGATGCTCTTCTTCTATTTGAGATCTGGCTATCATATCGTCCACATAGACCTCTATTTCGTGATGTATTATGTCATGAAATTAAGCTACCATGGCATGATGATAGGTTGCCCCGGCATTATTTAGTCCGAATGGCATCGCCTTATAGCAGAAAGTGCCCCACTGCGTGACAAAAGTTGTTTTCTCCATGTCCTCAGGCGCCATTTTAATTTGATTGTAACTTGAGAATCCGTCCATGAAGGAAAACACTTTTTGTTGTGCCGTATTTTCAACTAGAATATCAATGTGGGGGAATGGAAAATCATCCTTAGGGCTTTCCCTATTCAAATATATGTATTCCACACACATTCGCACTTTGCCATACTTTTTGGGCACGGGAAAAACATTGGCAACCCATTGGGGATAAGAGGTGACAGCCAAAAATCCAGCGTTGAATTACTTCATGACTTATGCTTTAATCTTTTCTGACATATCAGGACTCATGCGGCGAGCCTTTTGCTTTACTGGCGGACAATCCTCTCTTGTAGGCAGACGATGTACCACAATGTCTGCATCAAGTCCCGACATGTCTTTATACGACCAGGCAAAGAGTTCAACATAATCGTGTAACAACTGAATCAGATGCTCCTTGACACCGGGTTCCAGATTGGCACCCACCTTTACCTCTTTTTTGTCTTCTTCGATACCTAGGTTGATTGTATCCACGGTTTCCTGGTGAGGCTGAATGGTTCTCTCTTCTTGTTGTAGTAGTCTGGCAAGTTCCCCTGGTACTTCACAATCTTCCTCACCTTCGTCTTCGGCTTGGTAGATTAGATTCTCAGAGTCACAAAAGGCCATAGCAGTATCGTTACCCATGGGATCCCGAATGGATGTATACCTGCATTGTGAGTGTGAGTGTGTGTAAGGGTGTAGCTATCTTTGAAAGAAATGAAAATGTAAAAAGAAAAACAATGAGCACAAAAGTTTGTATGCGAAAACTTCCATGATTCATTGATGTCATATGAAAATGAGATAATAACCCTTACAAATGGACCATTGTGCCTCGGGTAAGACACAAGGTTTTAAGAGTGCGAATTGTTTTAATATTACAGATCCAACAAAATGTAAAGACAGATTATTGTGGGATAAAAGTGATTGGGACAAAATATCTAGCCTCCCAGTTGCTGAGCCCTCCACTGACAGTAGGGAATATCCAGCCCTCTAAGTCACAACTATCTTCATCATCTTCTACGGCATTGACCTCACGGTTGCTAATCTTTAGGGGTGGTCCTCCGGCACGAGCGCGACGTACAGCCTTCTGGGCACCTGAAGTGAAACCTAGGCCAAACTTGTCAGACTTATATGGGATATCTGGGAGTTGTCCCCAGATAGTGCACCCACCTTCTTCTAGCACTGCTTTGGCATCCTTCAGAGATGACATCCAGAGTGGAGGCCTTGTGATCTTGGGAATAGCCTTGGTTACTGCCACATCTTGCGGGACCTCTTCATAGTGTTGGAATGGAGTTTCAATAAATTCACCATCTAATTCCACATATCTGAAGGAATTGAGATGGCTGATCATATACTCTTCTTCTCCATGAACGGTGATAATCTTCCCTTGAAGCGGATATTTCAGCATTTGGTGCAACGTAGAAGTGACAGCGCCAGCATTGTGAATCCATGGTCGGCCTAGCAAGCAGGAATATGAGGGACGGATATCTATTACATAAAAAGTTAAATCAAATGTTTGGGTTCCAACCTTTATGGGGATATCCACTTCCCCATGTACCAACCTTTTCGAGTCGTCAAAAGCCCTTACTACTATGTTACTTGGCTTCAATGTCAATCCCTCACAGTTAAGCCTATCAAGAGCTTTTTTAGGCAATACATTCATAGAAAAGCCATTGTCAACCAAAACATGAGCCAATGTTGTGCCCCTACATTCAACTGAGACATGTAATGCCTCATTATGCTTCCTTCCTCTTGGCGTTAAATTAGCATCTTAAAAACCTAGACCATTATCTGCAGTTAAGCTAGCTACGCAGTCTTGGAACTGATCAACATATGTCTCTTGGGGTACATGGGCATTTTTCAGGAATTTTACCAAGGCTTTTGCATGCGCCTCGGAACATAGTAGTAAAACTAGCATGGAAATTTTAGATGGAGTTTTCCCTAGTTGCTCGACTACAGCGTAGTTGCTTCTTTTTATGATCTTCATAATTTCCTCCATCTCTTTCCGGGAGGTCTCAGGGATAGCCAATGACTGAGCCTTCGTCCGGACAAGCTCAATCAAAATACATTTACCTCGAGTCTCGGTTAACTCGGCAACAGGAGTATCAGTAGGAATGATAACAGGGTTGTAACAGCTTTGTTAGTTGGATTATTAGTGGAAAAGATTGTAGGACTGGGAATAGCCTTTGGGGGAGCAACAACAGGAATGATTACGGGTCCAGAAACTTCTTTTGGGGGAGCAATTTCTGGAGAGAATATCCTTCTGCTTCGGGTAATCTTGCTAGTTCCTGCAATATTACTGATGTCAGAGTTGAATTTCTCGGAACTCGAATATTCGGCGGCTGTCCAATCCTGCTTGATACCGTGGTAGTAGACATCCCCTCCATAATTCCATGGTATGGTTTTGTCTGACGAATATGGGACTGGTCCAGGCATTGTGGTTATTAAAGGAGTTACTTTCGGAACTGATGTAATTCTAACGGGTCTTTTGGTGGAGACCCTAGAATAATTGGCGGAAATGGTAATGATAGAGACATCTTTAAAAGGAACAGGTGGAACAGAAATACTTTCAAACAAAATTTCTTTGTTATCTATTAGGCACTGAACGCCTGTTTTTGATAAAGGACAGCTGGTTGGTGAAGACAAACAGAAATGACAGCCTTCATCACAGCCCGGGAACACACCAGCATTCAACAAGTTCACTTTAATAGTCAAGAGTGGGGTCATAAGTTCATCAATTGAAGTAACAAACATTTATTCTTCAATGGCATTGGTATTAGTGCCATGTTTGGTCATAGGGGCAGAAATGAAATTTGGCTTTTCGGGCGCATCGAATTCAATCTCTTTTGCTTCAATGAGGTCTTGTATTTTGTTCTTTAGAGTCCAAGAGTTATTAGTGTCATGGCCGGGACTTTCAGAGTGATACGCGCAACGGGCATTGGGATGATAGTGAGGAGATGTTGTATTAGGATTGTTTGGAGCTTCTTTCAAAGTCGCCAGGTTGGATCTTAACAGATGTGGCAATACATGAGATAGGGTCATGTTAATTCTGGTGAATTGTCTAATTGGCCTTTCCATCCTTGGTTGGTTATTTCTTTGCTTATCAGGCGCAGGCTTAGGAATCATAACAGCCTCCACCATTGGTCGGCGTTCAGCCCTATCTTGATTTCTCTGAGGATAAACAACAACCACTTCTTTCTTTCTGATAAATGGCTTCCTTATGGCAACAGAGAATGTATCTTTTTGAATCTTTCCACTCTTTATCCCAGCTTCCACCCTTTCTTCGGTCAATATCAGTTCAGTAAAACCTATTGATGAACTTTCGATTAAATGATTGAAGAAGGGACCAGACAAGGTGTCCAAGAACATGTCTACCAACTCACTCTTAGATAGAGGGGGTTGAACTCTTCCTACTAAATCTCTCCATTTTTGCACATAGTCCTTGAAGCCTTAATTTGAAGCCATGGCCATACTCTGAAGTTGAGTATGGGTAGGTGCAAGGTCAGAATTGTATTGGTATTATTTGTAGAAGGCTGCAACAAGATCTTCCCAGTTGTGAATGTTGGCTCTTTCTAGTTGGTAAAACCAGTCAAGTTGAGTTCCAGACAGACTGTCTTGGAAGAAGTGTACCCATAAGTCTTTGTCAGCAGTATGGGGTTGGATTTTCCTCACATAGGATCGGAGATGCATTTTTGGACATGAGACTCTTTCATACTTGGCGAACACAGGTGCTTTGAATTTCTGGGGAATGACAATCCCCGACACCAAACCCAATTCCTCAAAGTCCAAGTCAGGCACTTTTTGGATTTCCATTGCACTCAATCGTTCTTCGAGATGTTTATACTTGTCATCAGCTGGAGGGTATTGTTCTTCAGAATAGTCTTCTTCTTCCTCTTCCGATTCTGACGGGACAACTGTTTCCTTGCCCTTCCCATCTTCATTGTCTCTCTCATCGGATGTCGTTGCAAAGTCTAAGGTCCTTCTTGTTTGCCCATGAAATCTTCTTCCCATGTTTAGGACTCTGGTTACCTTCTTTGTCTTCTTTTTCTTCTCCTTAGCCAGCAAAGTCTTCAACTCTTCTAGTCCTTTGGCTAGGGTCAAGAGCAACTGTTGAAATTGTGTATTCTGAGCTTGGAGGTCCTTCACTGTTTGCTCGAGATCCATCTTACTGAAATAAACAGTAGAGAGATGAGAAGACTTGTTGCAAAAGACCTGCTTATGTTATGATGAATGGTATATGCATATTTAATGATTTCAATAATTTCAAAGATTCAAATTTGTTTTAGACAAACACGAAACACATGTTATATTAATATATTAAAGCTCGAGTACATCAATGCCTTCTCGGGAAAAATAATACAAAAACTCTAAGATAAAAAGGTAGTTCGCATCCTCTTTGGTGCGATGTAGGCATTCAGAGTTTGCTCCTCATGAAGTAATCTAGTGAGTTCCAAAACCTTCTTCTCGCTTGCATAGAATTGGGCTTCGAAAGTATCTCACTCTCCCTTGAGTTGTATCCAATCTCTTTGTAGGTCTTCAAGAGAGGTGGGCATATCAGGATGTAGGATAGTGTATGGAACATCTCCCTCCATGACAGGCTCAATGATTACCGGGAGAATGGAGGGGTAAGGCATCATAAGACTCTGAGCACAAGTTCGTACCCATTTGAGGTAAGGCTCAAGAGGGATGGAATTCTTGTGCCCCAAAGTATTGTTATCCACCTTATTCAACATCCTCCAAGCTCGGATAAATCTCTGGAGAAGACCTTGATCGTCGTTGTCGTAGTCAAATACCAAACCTTGAATCAGCATATCGTGCGGGCCATCCCTTCGGGCGTAACCAAACTGTCTTAAGGCTAAGCATGGGTTGTAGGTGATACCTCCCCTAATGCCAAGTAAAGGGACATTTGGGAATTCTCCACAATGGTCGACAATGATAACATTCTCTATGGATCGGGAGCACCGATGAATGTATGAATGTTTGAGCGTCATCAACCTTTGTGACCACCTTGAACCTTGCTCAATTTTTAATACAGATTGGGGAAGATGCGAAAAAAACCATCTTTCTAAGAGAGGAGTGAAACACATAAGGACACCTCTTTTCCTCATTGTGCGAGTGTGAAAAAAGTGTAGGATATCTCCTAGCAATGTAGGCACCGGGTTGCGGGATATGAAGATTTTGACGGCGTTGACATCTATGAGTTGGTCAGGATTTGGAAACAAAACCATCCCACAGATGAGGAGAGCCATAATTTCCTCAAAGGCTTGCAAGTCCAATGAGTTCCAACAGCTTTGGGCTTTCTCGAACAAGAACTTTGCTAAGAAACCTTTGACACCACTCCTTGTTTCCCAGTGAGTTGTGATATCAGATTAGCACAAGTGTAGAGCTTGAGCAATCTCTTCTGGATTTGGGTATCTTTCCATACCGTTGAAAGGTATTTAATTGAGAATGGGAATCCCCAAGAGTCGGGAGAACTCTTCCATAGTAGGCACAAGTTGATAGTCAGGAAATGTGAAGCAATGGTGTAAAGGATCAAAGAACTGAAAAAGCACCTTTATTATGTCCTCATCTGTGTTGGAGGTGACCAAGTTGAGTAGGCGACCATGTCTCTCGGTGAATGGAGAGTTTTCAGGAATCCTTGAAGCTAGCTCCTTAAGTTGTGGATGGATCCTTACAAGGTTGACTTGAATAGTTTTCCTGCGAATAGAATCCATGTCCTACAAAACAAGAACAAAGATGAATCCCAAAATCCTTGAAATGGTTAGTTAATGTGTATGATGTTCATGATGTTATGTATAAGTATGCATATACAAACAAAACAAACAAATCCTTAGGTTTAGGCTTGCATGGAGTTTTATAAGTAAGTATCCTCTTGAAATTTAGTTGGCTTAAACATGTCCTAGTAATAGTAACCGAGTTCTAAGGAGCTCAATATCACTGGTTTGTTTCCTTGGTCATTGTTTCAGCATAAGCCTCTTTAATGGCGACCGAAATATCCCAAGAAACCAAACCTCAATGAGTGCAGTATCGAGTATCTACCAACTTCGGACTGCACCAAAGTCGGTCATCTCACTACATCCTAAAGGCCAAGTTGGTCAAGTAAAGGTTCTAAAAGTTCATTAGTGCTTTATGACATCACTCAGTGGCCCCGTATTCTCTTTGATTAACTCGAAGGCTACTGGTACCCACAAATACGTAGCACTAACGTAGCTATTGTTTAGACCATGTCGGTATACCCCGCACAGTTTCCACAATGTATTGCTACTTACCTATAAGGTATCCCAAATCTAGGTAGAGAATTCAAACCTAAACAAAGAACCATAATGCAAAGCATACAAATCAAACAATGAAAGCAAATAGATGTGATATAGCCCTAAGGTAACCCCACTTCCATAAAACTCCCCAGCAGAGTCGCCAGTTCTGTGATACGGTGGGAGAACTGACTTAAAGGTTTTATGTTTGATCGCAAATGTTGCAGTTAGCAAGAGTCACCACCGACTTTTCTTTTATCCAAAAGGAAAGGTGAAAAAGCACAGGAAAGACCTTTGAGATTGTTTCTTGAGTTCGGGGGGTAGATTATGAAAAGGGAAGGTATTAGCACCCTTTTCATCCATGGTTTTCCATGAGCTCTTAGTTACTTGCTAGATCACTTTCTTTTTGTTTGAAATTGTGCTTTGTGTGGTTTTTGAAAGTATTTTGTAAAGAGGTCATTGTTTAGGCAATCTTTGTAATGATTCTCGTTCGTAAGAATGTATATAAAGATGTTTGATCTTTTGAAAATGTTTTCAATTTTGCAAGATGTTTGAAAGTGTATGTGATTGTTTTGAAAATAGAAAGGATGTTTGTTTTGAAATGAAGCAAGTAATTAGGAGAAATCTACCTACTTAAATGTCTTTCTTATTCATTTTATTTTCCTTTGACATTGTTGTTTTACCATTGATTTGGTAAGCAACCCTATCTTTAGATGTAAACGGGACGGGCGTGGGTCATTGTATAGCCATGATTAGCAATGTTGCAAGGTATCTTAGCATTATTTTTGAGGGACTAAGATCATTTATAAGGCAACTTAGATAGCGTCATCGAGGGACTATGATCTTGTATTTGCTTGTTTTTACCAAGATACCTTACATGCGTAATATGGCCATTTTGTATAAGGCAACCAAGTGGAGTTTACCCTAGGGGTGCTTGGGTGCAAGTGTATTGTTTTCATGCTTGTTTTTGTCTTGAATTAGGGTTTTCTATTTGATTGATTTTATTCTTTCCATACAAACCCTAATTACTAGCATTTGTATATAAAGCGATAAATTGCAGAATTTAAAGTTACTATGCTATTACAATACTTGTGGGAGGGGGGTATACAAATTGTGAATGGGGATTGCAAGAATGTAAACCTAATTAATCTATTACAACCAAATTGAATTTGTACAAGAATTGAAATAAATAATGTACAAGATGGATAAATATGCAAGAATGTAAATGTGAAGAAAATGAATATTTTTATTTGGATTTTTTAGAGAAAAGGGATTTGTTTTAACCTAATTAATTAAAAAAATAATTAATTAAACCTAAATTTATTAAGAAAATATTTTAAATAAAACCCTAAATCTATTAATTGATTAAAAGAAAATAAGTTTGTAAGAAAAGTATTTTTGGTATTTTTGTCTTGAAAATAGTTATAGTGTTATAAAATATTTTTAACCTTTTTAATGTTAAAATAATATATTTAAATTGGTGTAAAAGAAAATAAATAAAAACCTGTTATTTTAATTAAATTTACAAGATATTTAGTGAAATGATTAAAGTATTTATTAAATAAAAAATAAATTTTATGAGGAAAAAAATGAATAAACTATCTCAAAATGAAAATCTAATATTTTTGTATTTTTTTAATGATTTTTAATATTAGAGAAAATAATTAAGAAAAACAAATAAAAAGAAAATAAGAAAAATAAAATAAAGTTGGGTCAGGGGTGCATATATGAAACAGGGGGGAGGAATGTTAGAGAAAAAAACAGGCCCAGGAGTTGGAAGGCCCGTGTGCTGGAAAGAACAAAAAAATGTAAAAATGAGAAAAAAATTAAAAGGCAGCGCGCGCTGAGGCTTGAACCCATGACCTCCTGATTACCAGCATGCTGCCTTACCAATGGGGTGGCTATACATCCGTAAATACAAATGAAACAATAAATACATAAGGTAAAACGTCTCCATGACATGTACTTCGTCTTCAACCTTCAGCAAACCGGAGTACCTGTAACTTCTTCCTCTCTCAACAAAAATGGAAAGTACAAACATGAAAGTTGTGGCATTTCTTCCCACGAATCCAACCATATAAATAACTAAAGCCATAAATCCAAGATGAGTGAGAATTTTTCTTGCCCTAAATTAAAACCTAAAAATTTCAGAAACTTCAACTTTAAAATTCTCTAAGCTCAGGCCATATAAATGCAAATTATGGACATGTACATCTTCGTGGCAATGGTATCTACATTTTATCTTCACAAATCAGAATCAAATGATGCTTGTATGAAGAGATAGAAGTTTGAACACTTACCTCTTGCAGCTGGAGTCGTGTATGGAGTTTGAGCAACCTTTGTGATGTCCTGATGATTTCTGTAGCTTGATTGGGCCTCCTTGAGTGTGTGCCAACTCCTACTTTGCTCTGAAACCAGCTAGAACTCTCTACTCAAGTCCAACTGTAATGGAGATTTTTTGAAAATGGTGGATGATGAAGATGAAGTTTCAGAAGTGTAACAGGAGTTGAGATGAGTTCTATATGATGTATGTGAAGTGTTTAGATGGTTAAAAGTGGAAATGCACGAGTGGAAATGGAGATGGGTGTTTGAAGCTCAAAAATTGAGTTTTTGGCCAGTTCTGACTTATGAAGACTTGAGGGTGTTTGAGGGCTTGTAAAAACGTGTCCTATGTTGCAAATAGTCTCCCTAAATATAAGCAAATGGTTAGAGGTTTTGAAATGATTAGAAAACAAGAGATCACATGTTATGGATTTTGCCTTGCTTTTGAAGCAACATTGACAAGCATTGTTCCAAGGCAAGGTACAAGGCTTGTAGGGTGGATGAAACCTTTAAACAAACTTGTTCTGATTGTGTAGAGTGTGTTTGTGCAGAAATAACAAATGCAAGGCTCAATGCAAGCTGACTTTGCATAAAGCTTACTTTTCTAAAATGGCAATGTTTCCTTTCTTCCCAAAATGGAATTATACTTGTACAATGCATTGAATGCTTGGATTAAAGCTTCCAACAGCTGTGAAAACACTTAATTATGGAGTGAAAGTCAAGTTAGAAGCCTGCAAAGTGAGATTTGTACAGCATTCTTGAAGATTGGATCAAATGTTCATCATGAAAATGGCTTCAAAAACAAGAATGGAACCCTAACTTTATCTCTTCGATTCTCCCTGCTCAAAAATTATCTCAATGATTTCTTGGACATTTTAGAAATCTTGTAGCATGCTATACAACCCATATTTGAATTGCTTTTGAAGATTCATCTTGGAACTATGTGAAAAATTGCCATGAAGTTAGGTCAAAAAATCTACCTAACTAGGGCAAAATTTCACTAAGTCTTTTTTAGTTCATGAGCATGTATTCATAAAATTATAACTTGAGATCCAAGCAATTTTGGGAAAAGTTATGTGAAGAAACGTTGTATATTTCATGGATATCTAAAACTTTCATGTTGGAAGTTTCTCTTGAATCATCTTGCATCATGGTGAAAATTTGGCTCAAAGTTATGAAAAAACATGAAATTTCCAACACTTAGAAAAATTTCTAAGTTTAGAAATTTTGACTTTTCAAAATGAAATCTTGACTTTTTGATTTATTGATGAATAAGTTTCACATTTTGACATTTTTTTATGAAGTATGATCTTTAACACTTGAATTTGACCAAAAAGTTAAGGTTTGACTTTTCAGTATACAGTTGACTTTTGATCAGTTGACTGCAAAATCCATCTGTCAATCCAATGGACTTGCAATGTTTTGAACCATGTCATTAGGTTAAAATGGTGCAATTGTACTCTTGAGATCATTCCTTAAACCAATTGACCAATTTCTAGGTTAAAAATCAGAAATTGCCCCTTCTCAGTCAAAACCCTAATTTTGACCATTTTGCCCTTTTGAGGATTTGATCAAATTTCTTGAGGAATTATGGTCCAAACTTGATCAAATGATACATATGAGTTTAAAATGTTGATGTGGGTCAAAAATTAAAAAGTTTGACTGTAAATTGGCCATAGTTGACTTTTTCCCCAATACAACTGATTTTTAGGTCAACTGCTCAATTGACTGAGCAAAAATATGACCCAAGGTTTGAAACTTGACATGAGTAATCTTGGGGGTCCATAATGATCCATGAGTAAACTTAACATCAGTGCTTAAGGATATGTCTTGAGCTGATCAACCCTAGTGCAGTTTTGAGCCCAAAGAGATCTTGTGAGCAAATTCTAGATAAATGAGAGGGCAAATTTTAGGTTACAACACAAGGCAAAGGTGTTAATGCATTTGATGATACTACTTGTGTTTCCTCCATTGAGGATTTAACAACTCCATTAACTACTGTGAAGGGTAATTTGCTGAGAGCCAGGGTGTTCCCTGGCTGTTCTAAAGACTGTGTTTGTTGTGATCAACAAATAAATGGGTGCAAGAAGTTGAAGGAAGGTGTGCAACACCTGATAAATAGTCGGGAGATTCTGTTTGAGAAGATTCCTACCATCAAAAGTTTAACCAACAAATCTGAAGACTTGTCCATAATAAACATCTCCAACAATTCTCTTAGGATCTCCTTAAAGGGTCCTATTAGAATTTCAAATGAACCAACCATTGCTCCTTTAATAATCACTTTTGCTGGGTCTATTCCCTACTCCTCTAACAAAGAGGTTTCATGGAACTATGGTGCCGAGGTTTATTGTCATGGGATAAAACAAGATTCTTGGATCAACAAAAATGAAGCTGGTGTTACTAATATTGCAGGTTCTAGTAAAGTAACAAGAATATGGAGGATCTTTTCCCCTGATATTTCACCGCCCATTACTACAACAACTCGCGTCCGCATAACCAATGACAAGTCTAGTGCCAACACTAGAAGCAAAGAGAAAGAAGGTGATCCTGCTGGGATAGAGGCACCTACCAAAGATACTGATGTTGAAGAACCCTCCACTCGATAGATGGAGGAAATCCTGAAAATCATAAAGAAGAGTGACTTCAAAATAGTTGAGCAACTGGGGCAAACCCCCTCCAAAATCTTTATGCTGTCACTGTTACTCTGTTCGGACGTTCATGCCCAAGCTTTAATCAAGTTCTTGGAGAAATCCCATGTTCCCCAAGAAACCACAGCTGACCAGTTCGAGAACTGTGTAGCAAGTTTAACGGCTGACAATGGATTAGGGTTCTTCGACGCTGATTTGACTCCTATGGGAAGGAACCACAACAAAGTCTTGCATGTCTCTATTAAATGCAAGGGAACCACCTTGGCACATGTTTTAATTGATATTGGCTCATCTCTAAATGTGTTACCGAAAGGTGCTTTAGACCGGCTAGATTATGAAGGACTGGTATTTAGGCCAAGCAACTTGTTGTAAGGGCTTTCGATGGGTCTAAAAGGATGGTTCATGGAGAGGTGGATCTCCCAATTAAAGTTGGCTCGCATATTTTCAACTCTACCATTCATATAATGGACATACGTCCCGCCTACTCTTGTTTGCTTGGGCGCCCTTGGATCCATGGGGCAGGGGCAGTAACATCCACCCTTCATAAAAAATTAAAATATCCAGTCAAAGGGAAGATCGTTATTGTTTGCGGCGAAGAGGAATTTATGGTAAGCCACCTAAATTCCTTCAAGTACGTGGAAATGGATGGTGAGTTCATAGAGACTCCGTGCCAGGCTTTCGAAGTTTTTCCTCCTATGGTTGCCACCACCAAAATCTCCTCCAACATATCAAAAGCCAATGAAGTTGTACCAAGAATGGTCTCACTTAAAGATGCTCGTGTCGTGGTCGAAGATGGAAGTTTTACTATCTGGGGACAACTTCCCGACATTCCATTTAAAGTAGACAAATTTGGGTTAGGTTTCACCATCAAAGCTCAGAAAGAGGCCAGGCACGCTCGCATGAGAAAGACACCTCTTTGTATCGGAAATCATAAAGTAAATGTTATGGAAGACTCTGATGATGAATTCTCTTTTGAAGAATGGATCTACCCTACTGTCGGAGGAAAGCTCAACAATTGGCATGCAAAGGATTTCACTACCATCTCCTTCATTGAGGAGTAATTATTGTTTACTATTTTCTGTCAATTCAAGAACTTTTGTCTGTAATTTTAAATTCCAAACAATGACTTTTAAGCCATGTGCCTTGCTCGGGGTACTATGGTCCATTTGTTAAGGGTTTTGTTCATGTTCATTTATCATATGATCAATTAATATAAACCATTGGATCTTTTGCATTCAAATTTTTTGTTCATTGTCTTTCTTTTTTCTTTATTGAATTTTTTTCAATAGCCATGTATCTTGCATGCACACACACACACACACACTTACAGATCTTCATCCACTCCGGATCTCATTACCAACAACTCTACTATTTCCAGTTATGACTTCGAACATCCAATTAACCAAGCCGAAGAGGAAGGAAAGGAAGATTATGAAATACCAGGGGAACTAGCAAGACTTTTGATGCAAGAGGAGAAAATTATTCAACCTCATGAAGAGCCAGTCGAAGTTATCAACCTAGTTATCGGGACAGCAAGGAAAGAAGTCAAGATCGGCGCTAACCTAGAAGATGGTATCAAGATCATATTGGTTTAGATGTTACATGACTACTTTGAAGTGTTTTCTTGGTCGTATGAAGATATGCTAGGGTTGGATACCGATATTGTGGTTCATCGTCTGCCAACGAAGGAATATTGTCCTGCTGTTAAGCAAAAGGTTTGTCTCATGCGGCCCGACATGTCTGAAAAGATAAAAGCTGAGGTAATAAAGCAGTTTGATGCAGGTTTTCTGGTTGTGGAATCTTATCCTCATTGGGTTACGAACGTGGTTCCCATACCAAAGAAAGATGGGAAGGTTTGTATGTGTGTAGACTATAGGTATTTGAATAGGGCGAGCCCCAAAGATGATTTCCCTCTGCCTCATCTCAACGTCTTGGTTGATAACACCGCTCAACATAAAGTATTCTCCTTCATGGATGGATTTTATGGCTACAACCAAACCAAGATGGCTCCCGAAGACATGGAAAAGACCACCTTCGTTACACAATGGGGCACCTTTTGTTACAAGGTCATGCCATTCGGATTAAAGAATGCAGGGGCAATATATCAAAGAGCTATGGTAGCTTTATTTCATGATATGATCCATCATGAGATAGAGGTCTATGTAGATGATATGATTGCAAGGTTGTAAACTGAAGAAGAGCATCTCGATCACCTACACAAGCTATTTGAGAGGCTAAAGAAGTACAAGTTGAGGTTGAACCCTAATAAGTGCACATTCTGAGTAAGGTCTGGAAAGCTTCTAGGTTTTGTCGTCAGTGGTAAAGCATCAAAGTTGATCCTGGAAAGGTAAAAGCCATTCAAGAAATGAGAGTTCCCCATTCTGAAAAGGAGGTTAGAGGATTCTTGGGTCGTCTTAATTACATTTCCCGTTTGATATCTCATCTATCTGCTACTTGTGAGCGAATCTTCAAACTCCTGAAGAAAGATCAAGTAGTCAAATGGAATGACGACTGCCAAGCTGCTTTTGATAAGATCAATGAATATTTGCAAGAACCTCATATCCTTATGCCACCAGTGGAAGGAAGACCATTGGTCATGTACTTGACTGTGCTAAAGAATTCTATAGGGGTATGTGTTGGTCCAACATGACGAGTCTGGCCGAAAAGAGCATCCAATATACTAATTGAGAAAAAAAATTACCGACTGTGAAACCAGATATACACTGCTCGAGAAAACTTGTTTCACTCTGGCATGGGCTTCTCGCCGGCTAAGACAATATATGTTGACTCACACCATTTTATTGATTTCTAAGATGGACCCTATCAAGTACATCTTCGAGAAGCCCGCTCTCTCCGGGAAGATAGCTAGATGGAAAATGATTCTGACTGAATATGATATTCAATATACAACATAAAAGGCCATCAAAGGAAGTGTATTGAAGATCATTTGGCCCATCAAGCTGTTGATGATTATCAATCTATGAACTTTGACTTCCCGGATGAGAATATCATATCAGTGACTGTCTGTGTAAAACCTGGACCATATGACGGACCTGAACAAGGATCTCGATGGACTATGGTTTTTGATAGAGCTTCCAACGCTATGGGAAATGGAATTGATGTTGTGATAATTTCTCCCAAAGGTTGTCACACTCCTTTCACTGCTAGACTATGCTTCGATTGTACGAATAACATGGATGAGTACGAGGCGTGCATATTGGGTTTGAAGGCTGCCATTGACTTAAGGATCAAGCATTTGGATGTATTTGGAGACTCTGGTCTAGTGATTAGCCAATTAAAAGGAGAATGGGACACTAAGCATCCTAAATTGGTTCCTTACAAGGAGCTTGTGGTAACTCTGATTCCATGCTTCGAAGAGATCACCTTTGAACATTTCCCTAGAGAAGAAAATCAGTTGGCTGACACCTTGGCAACAATGTCTTCCATGTTCAAGGTCAAATGGGACAACAAAGCTCATATGATTACAATTGAGAAATTTGACGAACCTGTGCACTGTTATGAGCTTGACACTGACAAAGAGAAACCATGGTACCATGAGGTGAGGAGATATCTTGAGGCACAAGAATATCCTGAAGGAGATTCCATCAATGATAAGAAATTCTTGTGAATATTTTCAACCAAATTCTTTCTAAGCAACAGAATCTTGTACAAGCGTGTGATACGGTGGAAGAACTGACTTGAGGTTTTTGCGTTTGTGTTCACAAATGTTTCGGTTTAGCAAGAGTCGCCACCGACTTTTTATTTTATCCTAAGGAAAGGTCAAAAAGCACAGGAAATACCTTTGAGATGTTTTCTTGGGTTCGGGGAGTAGATTATAGAAAGGGAAGGTATTAGCACCCTTTCTATCCATGGTTATCCATGGGCTCTTAGTTACTTGTTTAGATCACTTGCTTTGCTTTTCAATTGTTTGAAATGGTGCTCTTCAATTGTTTGAAATGGTTCTTTGTGTGTGGTTTTGAAAGATGTTTTGAAAAGAGACCATTGTTGTGGTAACCTTTGTAATGATTCTTGTTTGAATGTATACAAAGGTGTTTTTGTCTTTTGAAAAGTTTTCAATGTTTGAAAGTAGGGTTTTGAAATTGTGTTGTGAAGTATGTTTGAAAATAGCAAGGATGTTTTTGCAAGCTTTTTGATCAAGTAACTAAGATCTATCTACCCTTTTTTACTCAAAGATCTTCCTTATGTTTTTAACCCTTTTAACAGTGTTGCTTCACCATTGTATTTGGTGAACAACCTTGTGTTTATGATGTTAAACGGGACAGGCGCGGGTCATCGTATAGACCATGATAGCAATGGTGTCAAGTATTTTTGGCAAATTCTCTTGAGGGACTTGATCATTTTGTTTAGGCAACTCAGATAGCGTCATCGAGGGACTATGATATTTTGTTCTGTTTTTGTTTTGCCAAAGTACTTAACATGCATACCATGGCCCATTTTTGAAGGCAACGAGTGGATTGTAACCCTAGGGGTGCAAGTGTGCATTGTGTTTTTTTTTCATGCATTTTTGTCTTTGATTAGGTCAAACTATTTGTTGGTTTTGATTTGGCATACAAACCCTAATTCTCTAAGCATGGCATAATTGAAAGCATTAAGTGCGTGAAAATAAATCTAAGCTATTACAATATAGGGAGGGGGTACAATTTTGAATAAGGGATTATTTTGCAAGAAATTAAAATCCTAAATTATTACAACCCAATTGAATTTACAATGCATAATATTTAAATGGGCAATAAATAAACACAATAAATAAATATTAAATAAAAATGTATTATGCAAAAAAAAGTTTTTATGTATGCAAAGTATTTTTAAATGTAAAGGAATGCAAAGAAATATGTAAAATAAAAGTTAACTAATTTTGATAAAGGGGTAAACCCTAATTTTCTTTAAAGAAAATAATATTACATTATTTATATACAAAAATGTATTAATATGTACAAAAATAAAAATATATTAAAAAAGGTGTTTTTTAGTATAAAAAATAAAATGTACTATTTTTTGTATTTTTATTCCATATTTTATTATAAAATAAAGTATATATGTATATATGTATATATTAAATATATTAAATATATAAAAATAAAATAAAATATTTACAAAAATACAATATATTCAAGAAAATATTTTTGGTGTGAATAAAAAATATAAAAATGAAAATAAGAGTATTATTTGCATTATTTTAAAGTTTAAACAAAATAATATACAAGTATAGAAAATGTTTTAATACTAGTAATAATTAAAATAAATATCAAAATAAATGTAAAAATTATGAAAAATATTTTTAAGCATTTTTTATGGTTGGAAATAAATAATCAAAGTCAGAAATGAAATTAAAATATAAAATTGACAAAATATAAAGGAAATAGGCCAGGGGGTGCATTTAGCAAAAGGAGGGTGTTAGAAGCAAGAAGCCAAGCCCAGCCCATCAGCTTCATCTTCTTCCTTGGGACAACAGAAAACGCGCGCTTGTCACAGAAACTCGTATCTCCTGTATTTGTGATCTTTTGACAAAACTCAAAACATGAAACTTGTAGAGCATCAAACCACGAATCTAACCATATAAAAAACTTAATCTAACTCTCAAAGACCAGAGAGAATTTCTCTGGCCCTAATTTCTAACCTAGTTTTTTCAGAAAGTTCATGGATGAAATTCTCTTAGCACGTTTAATATAAATGAAAACTGAGCATATGTATGGTTTCAGGGCAATGAGTACTACATATTCCATTCACAAACCTAAGGCTAAATGTTCCTAAATAGAGAGATAGAAGTTCATGAAAAACCTATTTCAGTTGAGTTCGAGTTGGACAATGCAGCAACTTTCAGTGAGGCCCGAGGTTCTTTTGAGCTTGCTTGATGTTCCCTGAATCTTTCCCAATGCTTAGTTTGTTTTGAAATGGCTTGAATCTTCCTACAGAACTCAACCTGCAAAGCTTCCAAACAAAAATGGTGAACACTGTAAATGGAGTTACAGTTGGCAATGGAGGTTTGGGATAGCTTGAGTGGGTTGAGTGGAAGGTATTGGAACTGATTGCAAGCAAAACGCACGAGTGGAATGTGATTTGGCTTGTGATTTGTAGGTCCTGCCCTGTTTTGCAAGAAAATGTGGTTTTTAAGTGCAAGGGTGTTTTTGAGGTGAAAGGCTCGTGTTTCTGGCTTACAAGGATGTGTCCAACTTGTTTGAAAACTTTGCTTATGTTGAATATATCAGATATGTGTGTTCTTGACTTTTTGCACAATGACTTGTTTTTGAAGTAAAAGTGAGAAGTTACCATGCTATGGCCTGTACAGGCTAGCTCCAAGCATGCACATAGTTGGTGTACTATGCCTGAGATTAGGGAACTTTGTTTGTAGCAAAAGGTTTGGTCCAATGCTCAAGAGAAACAAATTTGCAAAAGTTATGCTTTATGAAAATGGAAGTGCAACCTTTATGCCAAAAATAGATTAATCCATTTGCAAAAGGTTTCATCAATGTTAATGATATATGAATGTAATGGATGTGCATGTAAGCGGAGTAGCTGTCTTGCTAAGGAAAATAAATCCTTGATAACTGGAGATAAAAAAATCTTTGACTGCTGCCGGAGAAAATAAATTCCCGACCGATGTTGAGAATTCAAAAATCTTTGATTGTTGAAGATGAGAAATCCTTGCTGACTGCTTGGGGATTAAAGATCTTTGATTGTTGAGAATGGGAGATCCTGGGACCATTGTTGGGGATTGAAAATCCTTGGTGACTGGTGGGGATTAACAAGAGCTTTGACAAACTTCTGTGGGGAATGAGAATCCTTCATGACTTTCCTGGGAAATAAGGAAAACTCTGAAAATATCTACTGGGGAGTTAAATCCAAGGAGGCTTCTGTTGGAGAAATGAGACCAAGCAACTTCGATCTGCTGAGAAATAACTCTATGGGGAGAATGTTTACTCGGCCGGTGAAATCAAGAGCTTGGGTTGTACGCCAATCTACTGGGGAAGTTGGGGAACACTGAATGGTTCTCACTAGAGTTTGATAGTTGGAAACTTGACTTCGCTGGGGAAGAAGGTTTAGAACATTCTGGCTCTGCTAGGGATATGTATTTCAGGGTTTTCTGGCTCCACTGGGGATCGGGAGTTTGACCTCTGATGGGAACTCTGAAACTTAACTCAGTTGGGGGATAAAGTTTAGAACACACTGGCTCAGCTGGGGATCCTGAAATTTAACTCCACTAGGGATGTATACTCTAAGGTTTTAGCTTTGTTGAGGATCTGAATGATGTACTGCAGGGGATTTCTTCTGGAATAGCACAAAGATATCTTCCTACACCTTCAACCTACCAGTAATTATCCTTTCTCAATTTCGTTTTATTTGTAAGCAGTGATTATATTCAAATGCATATGCCTATTTAACAAAACTTTGGACGTTTTCAAATAAACATAAGTGTAAAAAGAAAGAAAGACAAGCAAATTTCTGCACTTTGAAGTATCTTTGTATTAACTTTTGTAAGTATCTTTGTACAAAGGAGACAGACATCCTAGTAAGAGAATGTTGTCGTAAAAATTGAAAAAAATTCATACAAAAATAAAGATGGCTATGTGTAACAATTCCATGGGGTTCCCATTCTGCTATAGCCTTCACAACACTGAGTATCTTGTCCATTCGCTGCTTCGTCCGCCGATGATTGGATTGATCAGAAGCTTGGAGTTTGTTGAAGAGATTGTTCTTATAGTGATCTGACGATACATAGTCATACGCTTTAATTCCCTAACTTTTTCCTGGACCGCCCTTTCGTGTTTTCGATCCACCGGGAAGCCCTTTTTTGCCCAAGTCTCCCTTTCGGGTTTTCAACTTGTCGGGTGTACAGATTTTTTTTATTTATCCCTAATTTTTTCCTGAACCTCCCTTTCGGGTTTTCGATTCACCAGGATGCCCATTTTTGCCCAAGTCTCCCTTTCGGGTTTTCGACTTGTCGGGTCATTTTATGCGTAGTATCTTTTGACTATGTCTGCATTCGTAGGGTGCTGTAAATCATCGCCGTCCATGGTGGTCAGAATCATTGCCCCACTGGAAAAGATGCTTTTGATCACAAATGGTCCTTCGTAAGTAGGAGTCCACTTTCCCCTGGGATCACTTTGCGACAAGATGATCTGCTTGATTACAAGATCTCCGACTTGATATACCTGACGCTTGACTTTCTTGTTGAAAGCCTTGATCATCCGTTTTTGATATGTCTGACCATGAAAAATAGCAGTAAGTCGCTTCTCGTCAATCAAGTTAAGTTGATCAAGCCGGGTCTGAATCCAATCGTCTTCACTCAAACCGGCATCCTTCATAATCCTTAAGGAGGGAATCTGAACTTCCATAGGTAAAACAGCTTCCATGCCATATACCAAAGAAAAGGGGGTTTCCCCTGTCGAAGTATGTGTCGTGGTACGATATCCATGCAGAGAAAACGGTAACATCTCATGCCAGTCTTTGTAGGTGACTGTCATCTTTTGAATGATCTTCTTGATATTTTTGTTCGCGGCTTCAACATCACCGTTCATCTTCGGTCGATAGGGAGATGAATTGTGATGATAAATCTTGAAATGTTCGCACAGAGCGGTGATCATAGTGTTGTTCAAATTTGTACCGTTGTCCGTGATGATCATGTCGGGGATACCGTACCGGCATATGAGATTCTGCTTGATGAAGCGGGCAACCATGTTCTTTGTAACGGAGGCAAAGGAAGCTGCTTCGACCCATTTGGTGAAGTAATCAATAGCCACCAGGATGAAGCGATGTCCATTGGATGCCGTAGGCTTGATCTCTCCAATCATGTCAATGCCCTACATTGCGAAAGGCCAAGGAGATGTTAGAACATTGAGAGGAACAGGAGGAATATGTATCTTGTCGGTGTAGACTTGACATTTGTGACAAGTACGGGAATGTTGATGACAATCATCTTCCATGGTAGACCAGTAGTAGCCCGCCCTTAGAATCTTCTTAGACATCGTATGTCCGCTCAGGTGGGTGCCAAATGTACCACTATGTATTTCGGTCATGATCAACTCTGCTTCAACCTTGTCCACACAACGAAGTAGAACACAATCATGGCTGCGCTTATAAAGGATGCCATTACTTAGGAAGAACTTGGCAGCAAATCTCCTTAAGAACTTTTTGTCATTAACGGAAGCTCCTTCAGGGTATTCTCGAGTCTGGAGATACCTTTTGATTTCGTGAAACCAGGGTTGTTCCACTACTTCTTCGGTATTAATCTCATGACAGTGCGCAGGTTCGCCCGTTCGTTCGATGGTGATTTGGGGAGCCTCATTATCCCAGTTGAGTTTAAACATGGAAGACATTGTAGCCAGAGCATCTGCTAACTGATTTTCTTCTCGCGAGAAGTGCTCGAAAGTAATCTGCTCGAAATGAGGCAACAATGTCAAGACATGTTCTTTGTATGGGATAAGATTAGGATGTTTAGTGTCCCACTCTCCTTTGATTTGACTGATAACCAAAGTCGAGTCCCCAAATACGACCAAAGATTTGATTCCCAAGTCTATAGCAGCCTTGAGACCAAAGATGCAAGCTTCATACTCAGTCATGTTTTTGGTACAGCTGAAGCAAATTCGGGCAGTGAAGGGTGTATGGCAACCTTCCGGAGAAATAAGTATTGCACCGATACCATTGCCAAGTGCATTTGAAGCACCATCAAAGTACAGGGTCCATCGGGATCCTTGTTCAGGTCCGTCATACGGTCTGTTACCTTCGATGTTGTTCAATGTCTTGATGTCATCGTCAGGGAAGTCGAATCTCATAGATTGGTAATCTTCGACGGCTTGATGAGCTAGATGGTCAGCTAGTACACTCCCCTTTATAGCTTTTTGGGTAGTATATTGGATATCATACTCCGTTAGGATCATTTGCCATCTAGCGATCCTTCCAGATAATGCAGGCTTCTCGAAGATATACTTAATTGGATCCATCTTGGAAATCAGCAAAGTGGTATGAGTCAACATATACTGCCTTAGCCGGCGAGCAGCCCATACCAAAGCGCAGCAAGTTTTCTCGAGCAGTGAGTAACGAGTCTCACAGTCGGTAAACTTTTTGCTAAGGTAATAAATGCAATGCTCTTTTCGGCCAGACTCGTCATGTTGGCCCAGTACGCACCCTATTGAGTTATCCAAAACAGTCAGATACATGATTAACGGCCTTCCTTCGACGGGTGGCATCAAGATAGGAGGTTCTAGTAAATACTCTTTGATCTTATCAAAAGCAACTTGACGATCATTGTTCCATTCAACTACCTGATCTTTCTTCAACAACTTGAAGATTGGCTCACAGGTAGACGTCAGGTGAGAGATGAACCTTGCGATATAGTTTAAGCGTTCCAAGAATCCTCTAACCTCCTTTTCAGTGTGGGGGGCAGGTATTTCTTGTATGGCTTTTACTTTTGCAGGATCAACCTCAATGCCTTTGTTGCTGACGATAAATCCCAAAAGTTTACCAGACCTAACTCCAAAAGTGCACTTGCTTGGGTTCAGTCTGAGCTTAAACTCCTTCAACCTGATAAACAGCTTTTGCAGGTGATCAAGGTGTTCTTATTCTGTTTGTGATCGGGCTATCATGTCGTCTACGTAAACTTCAATCTCATGATGTATCATATCATGAAACAAAGCTACCATGGCGCGTTGATAGGTTGCCCCGACATTCTTCAGTCCGAACGGCATCACTTTGTAGCAGAAGGTACCCCATTGCGTAACAAAAGTAGTTTTCTCCATGTCTTCGGGGGCCATTTTGATCTGGTTGTATCCCGAGAATCCATCCATGAAGGAAAATACCTTGTGTTGAGCTGTGTTGTCAACCAAGATGTCGATGTGTGGTAGTGGAAAATCGTCTTTAGGGCTAGCCATGTTTAAATCCCGATAGTCCACACACATTCTAACTTTGCCGTCCTTTTTAGGCACGGGCACAATGTTAGCAACCCATTGTGGATGGGAAGTAATAACCAGAAAGCCAGCGTTGAATTGCTTCATTACCTCAGCTTTGATCTTTTCAGACATGTCGGGCCTCATTTGGCGGACCTTTTGCTTGATCGGTGAACAGTCTTCTCTTGTAGGGAGACGGTGAACCATGATATTTGTGTCTAATCCCGGCATGTCTTCATAGGACCAGGCAAAGATTTCAATATGTCCGTTCAACAACTGCACTAAGCGCTCTTTGACACCTGGTTCCAAGTTGGCACCCACCTTAACCTCTTTCTTGTCTTCCTCTGTTCCCAAGTTGATGGTTTCTAGCAACTCTTCATGAGGCAGAATTGCCCTCTCTTCTTGTTGCAAAAGTCTGGCTAACTCTCCTGGCACTTCACAGTCTTCGTCAACTTCGTCCTCACCATGATTGACCAAATCTTCAGAGTCACTGAAGGCTAAAGCAGAATAGTTACCCATGGAATCCGGAGTGGATGGGTACCTGCATTTTGTGAGTGTGGGTGTGTGTAAGGGATAGCCATCCTTAAACAAAATAAAATGCAAAAAGAAAGAAAATGAACACAACAGTTTATAGATGAAAACGTCCAATGATTCATTAAAACATGGCATATGATAATGAAGAAAATCAAGCCCTTACAAATGGACCTATATGCCCCGGGCAAGGCATAAGGTGAAAATAGTGTACGAATTGTTTAGTTATTACATACCAAAATAGGAAATTGTTCAAAGATAAATTACTGGTTGATGAAGGTGATGGGAGTAAAGTCCTTTGCTTCCCAATTGCTTAACCCTCCTTCGACGGTTGGAAAGATCCAATCTTCAAAGTTGTCCTCTTCATCATCATCTTCTAAGGCATTAATCCCATGGTGAGTGATTTTTACGGGTGGTCCCCCAGCCTTGGAGCGACGCATGGCTTTCTGGCCAACAGCAGTAAAACCTAGTCCGAACTTGTCCATCTTGTGGGGAAAATCAGGAAGTTTCCCCCACATTGTACTCCTTCCTTCTTTGATTACAGCCTCTGCATCCTTGAGAGATTCCATCCTAGACACAAGCTTGGAAATAACAGGCACATCAACCATTGTCCTCGCAACTGCGATCTCAGGAGAAACTTCCTCAAAATGTTGAAAAGGCGTTTCTATGAACTCGCCATCCACCTCCACATAGCGGAAGGATTTGAGGTGACTTATCATGTACTCTTCCTCGCCGTGTACCATTATGATCTTACCCTGAACAGGATACTTTAGCATTTGGTGTAAAGAGGAGGTAATTTCCCCAGCATAGTGGATCCACGGCCTTCCCAACAAACACGAATATGAAGGACGGATGTCCATCACATAAAAGGTGGAGTTGAAAACTTCTGTGCCCACTTTGATAGGAATGTCAACCTCTCTGTGAACCATTCTTTTGGACCCATAAAAGGCCCTAACCACGATATTACATGGCTTCAGCACTAACCCTTCACAGTCCAAACGGTCTAATGCTTTCTTCGGCAACACATTCAAGGATGAACCAGTATCGACTGGGACACGGGCAAGGGTGGTTCCTCTGCATTCTACTGATACATGCAGCGTGTCGTTGTGCTTCCTTCCCTTGGGGGTCAAATCAGCATCGTAAAAACCAAGACCATTATCAACAGTAAGGCTGGCCACGCACTCTTGAAACTGGTCAGTTGAAGTTTCTTGAGGCACGTGTGCCGTCTTTAAAAATTTGATCAGGGCCTTACCATGGGCCTCAGAGCAGAGTAGAAGAGTCAACATGGAGATTTTGGAAGGGGTCTGCCTTTGTTGTTCCACGACTTCATAGTCGCTCTTTTTGATTATCTTCAAGATTTCTTCCATTTCTTTCTGGGTGGTTTCGGGGATTACCATAGTCTGAGCCTTCATCCTGACAAGCGCTTATAGTATCCCCTTGTTTACCGTGGGAATTGGTAAACAACCGCTGATCTTCCAAAAGGTTACTTATTTGGTGACTCGCAGGATCGATCAGATTGATCCTAAGACATGGTTGATTTTGGGGTTTTGACTAAGTTTGGTAATGGTTAAATGACAAGAAAATAAAGAAGCTTTATGTAAATTGCATGAAGAAGAAAACTTGATAGAATAAAGGAAGGCTTGAAATAAAGGCTTTCGACTGGAAAAGTAAATGAAGAGCAATAAAGGTGTGGAAAATAAATGACTTTGATTAATTTAAAGTGGTGTTTCACACATACATTCTCAACAATTCTTTCTCTCACGCTGGGTACTCGAATCTATATGAGTGACTTGTATATAATTGTGAACACACGCGAAAAACTGCGTGAACTACTAATATTTATACTAAACACATCCCAAGTAACCGTAGGGCAGTTACGCTGCTTCGAGATGACTCCACTTGGCACGTTCATAGCGTTCGACGCTCCAGATCTTGGCACGTTGCACTTGGTAACCGCTAGGAACCGTTTTCCCTCCAAACGTTTGAATCTCAAACCGTTCTACTCTGAGAAATCGAACACCTTCGTCGAGAAGCACCTTCGACGTCGAAGGCAACAAGATTCCTCCTTGGAAGAAATTCTCTAAGTACATTGCCATCTTCTGACGAGCATTTCGACAGAACCAGCTGGTCGAAACCATCCTTCATGCTTAATGGCTTGTATTAATAAAAACAAGGGTGTCGAATTTAGGAGCCAACAAATTGCCCCCATAGAATGCCTTATTTCGACTTCTGAAAAGAAAAAGGCATTCTTTGAAATTCCATTCGACACCTGTCTTTCATTCTTAGCCACAAATTAACCTGTGCACTTTTTGTCTTCTACCAACCACTGACAATCCCAAGAAAAAGCCATCATTTCATCCGTACCTAAGACGTCACCTCAGTACGGCGTTTAGCGTGCCCAATGTCTTTTCACAAATTGTCATCATGACAATTTCCCAAAAACGAGGGCGCACGCTGCACCTTTTCATTTCTGCAGAACGGCTAAGTCAGCGAGGGGACGCCACGTGTCCCACTATCTTCTGCAACATTAAATGGCCTCGAATTTGGGGATTTCCCAACCACTATAAATAGCGCTAAGTACCCATTGTGGGACTTTTTCACGCTATTCTGCATTCAAACTTCCTTGTTGAACACAAAATCTCTGCAAACTTGCAAATACTTTGTTCTTCACTTCATCTTCAACCTTAACTCAACAATGGCTTCAGGTTCCTCTAACGCTCCTAGTGCTAACATCCCTTCCAGAAATGCTAAACCCAAAATCTTCTCAACTGTTCCCACAGTTACCCCTACATGCCAACGAAGGGTTCCTGAACCCCTAGAAACTGTTGAGCGTGAAGCTTATTCACACCAACTAATGATTCCGGTTGGATACTCCAACCAAATCTTCGCCATGTCTGGCCCGTTATACCCATGCATTGATGAAGCCATGAAGATCAAGAACTTCTTTCCAGTGCTTGAAAAGCTCAAACCTGTTGGGTGCTCTAAAAAAGCTGCAGAGGACAACGAAGATCCCGCTAAGGAGAAGATAGATCTTCGCTTCTTCAATAGGGGTGTTAGGGCTTTTAGGTCTAGCCCTAGCCTCACTCCTGACTACAGCGCTTGGTTAGAGAAGATGGAAAAAAGCCAGACTTCGATCTGGAAGAACTTGGGGATATACGACCTAGTCATGCTGTCGAAGACGGGTCTCAACTACTCCCCTGAGATGCTGATAGACTCCTTGCTTTTCTGGGATTACACTCATTTCACTTTCCACCTTCCTTGTGGAATGCTAACACCCACGCTTTTCGACGTGGCTGCCATCACTGGCCTTCGACCCACTGGGGATTATTTCGACCCAGAGGAAATGTCGGAGGATCAGATTAGATTCTCAGCTACGAAACCCACCTATACCACCTATATCAACCATTACCATGATAGGTCGACAGCCACTGTGACGGATGTAGAACATATTGCGTTTCTAGCCCTTTGGCTGTCACGCTTTGTGTTCTGTACAAAGTCTTTACAGGTGACAAAGAAGATGGTCACCCTCGCCACCCAGCTTCACCATGGCCAAAATATTTGTTTGGCAGAATTAATCTTGGCGAATCTGTACGAGTCGATCAGCAGTGGAGCGACTCTGTTAAAGATCATCGAAAATAGAGCCAGTCTGTTGCTTGCAGGACCTTTTTGGCTACTTCAGCTGTGGCTCAATGCCACTTTCGAGTCTTTCTTACCTCAGAAGACTCAAATAAATGAGAAAGCTCCTGAGATAGCAAATAGGCGTATCGAAGGCACCAGATTAGCTCTACTGACCCCGACTGAAGATGGGCTGGAGCTTCAACAGACTTTTGCAAACTTCGTCCTGATGTTTGCAAGAAGAAAAGAATTTGCTTCGACCATGGCTCCTTTCGCTCGTCGAAAGGTTGGTCCAGAATGGTTCACCAGGCCTCATCCTAAGTCGTCAGGTGACCCTCAGGTCGAAGAACACACAATAATGTGGGAAGCATTTCTCACACCTAGAATAATGCCACTGCGCTTTAAAAGCTCCAAGACTCACTTGAGCTTGATCGCTTATCAACCAAACTTGGTCTCTCGACAGTTTGGTATCATTCAATCACTTCCTTCTCCTATTTTCACTAGGGAGAAATCCATGTTATATTTTTGCAATGACTATACTGAAGATGCTGCCACCAAGCATATTGGCAGGTATGCAGGTCGAACAGTACTTTCACTGTTCGATTATCAACTTAACTTTCTCTGTTCACCATCCTTCGAAGACTGGTGGAAGAGTTACTATGCTGAAGAGTTCTTCAACGAGAAAGACTTTGTGGACGAACTTCAGAAGTCTTTCATTCTAGTCCTTGACAAAATAAAGAAATGTAAGTTCACTCTCCACATTATTTTGTCTTTCCATTTCGACTGGTAGCCTGTAAATTATAACTTGTCTTCTTTCAGTTGTTCGAAAGCCTGCAGCCAAGAAAGCTGCAGAAGGCCATCAGGGAGGAGGTCCCTTGACAAAACCTCCAGCACTGGCGAAAACCATAACAAGCCATCAGGGGGAAGGTCCTTCGAAAAAACCCTCAGCACCGGTAACCAAACTTTTATTATTTCCTTCTTGTTTTAACATTCTGATTTTCGATGTAGCGTTCTAAATCGAACTCCAATTGGTTTTCAGGCACCTTCACCCAAGAAACGACCTGCACTGACGGTCGAATCTGGGAGTGACGAAGAAGACGACTCTCCCCCCGCTCCTCTAAAACGGAGAAAACTGAAGAAAGATGCTCCTTCTCCTGAGACTCGACCCACAATCAGAATAAAGGTTGCAGGGAGAAAACCCAGGCCACCTCCAGTGATTATCGAAGAGCCAACGGAGGAGGAGCTAAATGTTTTGCTCAATAAACCCGTCGAAAGTGATAATTCCAGCCCTGGGGCTGAAGTTCCTCTGCAGGTAGTTTCTCTGACCATTTTTAACTCCGGTGTCGATACTCAAGTTCGATTGTGTCTCTTCCTAAACTAGAAGATTCTTCCTCTTCTATTTTCAGGAAACCACTGAAAGTTCAGCACCAAAGACTTCTGAAACACTAGACTCTGCTGAACTCAGTAGGCCACAAGAGAAGGAATTGGCGAACGATGAAGCCAATGCTGAAACAGAAGAACAACAACCAAAGGAGATTCAAGTGGTCGATCTGTCATAGGAACAACATGACGAAGGGGATCATGCTGATGCTGGCACTGCTGAACTTCAAGTCGAAGAGAGTCATGTCGATGCAAACGCTACTCAACAACTTCAACCCCAAGACAACGCTGCTGCAAAGGTTACCACCTCGACAAAGCATAAGTCCAAAGAAGACTTAGCACTCTTGAAGCAAACTGATCCCATTGGCTATCTGAATGCCATTATCGAGAGTAGAGGAAGTTCATCTGATCTTAGTCAGGAGGCTTCTACTCAATCGGGGAAGTCCACTGAGACTTCTCCTCTCGATGAGGCTTTGATGAAGGTCAAGGCTCAGTTCTTCAAGAAAGATTTGATGAAGGCTTTGGAGGGGGATCCCACTGCTCCGTCGTGTTTGGGAGCTGTTTTGAATGCAATCGACTTGCTAGTTGTGACTCCAGAGGTTTCGAGCTTTATCATGGAGTTATACTCCATTGTTGATCAAGTCTCAGCAGACTATCGACGACAGAAGGGCTTCAACAGCCAGCTCGAAGCGTTACATGGCAAAAGTTCTTCTGCCTGGACTGCTGTAGCAGAGACGACTTCTCGAATTGCAGAGTTGTCGAAGCAAAAGGCGTCTAAGCAAGAAGAAATTGATGCCATAGATCGAGACAATGCCTCCATAAAGGCGCAAATCGAAGAGCTGGAAGCCAAGATGAACGCTAATACTAAGCGCAAGGAGGAGCTTCTCTCGACTGTTTCAGACACAGAGAGCCAAGCTGAAGTTACGCGAGGCCTAGAGTTTGCTGAGAAAGCCCAAGCCTTCGATGACCAAATTGCCAAGCTTGCCCAGGCGAATGCCTTGTGCAACAAAAGACTGGAGTTGCAGCAGGCCAAGTACCTTCGACTCAAAGATTATATCCCCTTCTGATTGACTTGGCCCTTTAACCATGTATTGTAATATGTATTTGACAATGTCGCCATTTTGGCTAATTTTTAAAATTTTCCATTTTGGCTTATTTATGGTTAATTTAGTCATTACTTGCTATTTATTTTGATCTCTTGGAGCATAGGTTTATACTTTTTCAAATATTTGCCATTTACTCTCAAGAGCCTTTTATCTTCACCTAACTCTTCGACTTCATAAGCTCCACCAGAAAAAGTTTGGATAATTCTGAATGGTCCTTCCCATTTGGGTGACCATTTTCCCATGCTTCGATCCCTTCGATCCATGGGAAGAATCACCTTCCAAACTAATTCTCCAGGCGAGAATGCCTTAGGTTTCACTTTTTTATTGTAAGAGTCTTCTACTCTTTTCTTCTGAATCCTTAGTAGGTCGAGAGCGCGCAGTCTTTCTTCGTCTAAATCTACTAGTTCGTCTAACATCATATCCCAATAAACTTCAGAGGGGATATCATGGTGTCTCTGAACCCTTGCAGATTGAAGACAAATTTCCGCTGGCAACACTGCGTCATGACCAAAAGTTAGCCTATATGGTGTTGTACCTATGGCTTCTTTTGGGGACGTTCGACAGGCCCACAAGATCTGGTCTAACGTCTTATGCCAATTTTTTGGCTTTTTCCCAACATGCTTTTTTATCAAGCCAATCACTATTTTATTCGCTGCTTCGACTTGACCGTTTGCCTGTGCATAATAAGGTGTTGATGTTAGGAGTTTAAAGCGTGTTTCTTGAGCGAATTCCTGCATCTTTCGACCGGTGAAAATTGATCCTTGATTAGTAGTTATAGTTTCAGGGATTCCAAATCTAAAGATAATGTTCTTTTGAATAAATTCAATGACATTTTCTTGGTCTACATTGACTAAAGGAATAGCTTCGATCCACTTAGTAAAATAATCAATGCCTACCAATATATACTTCTGGCTCTTTGATGATGCTGGTCGAATCTCTCCAATAAGGTCCAACGCACATCCTCTAAAGGGCCAAGGTTTCACTATTGAGTGAAGTTCGCTTGCTGGTACATGCTGGATGCCTGTATGGACTTGACATTCTTGGCAACCCTTCGCGAACTCGACACAATCTTTCAACATGGTGGGCCAGTATAGCCCTTATCGAAACAACAACCATTTCATCTTATGGCCTACTTGGTGAGCCCCACATGCTCCAGCGTGCGTAGTCGAAAGGGCTATGTATGCTTCAGTTTCACTTAAGCACTTTAGCAATACCCCCTCAAGCGTCTTTTTAAATAACTCATTACCTATGAGTACATAACTCAACGCCCTATATTTTGTTTTTCGTTCTGTTGAAGCTGCTGGATTTTGTAGATAATCCACAATGGGTTTCCTCCAATCTTGCTCTGACAAATTGTCTATGAACGAAATTTTGAAGTTCCTTTGATCAGCATACCCTAGTCTTGTCGATTCCAAGTCTGTTGGTGACAGACAAGTTGCTTTTATTTTCTCCCGAACTTCGATTGCTCTTTGCAACCTCGTTTTTGAAATTTTGTACCCAGATGCAATTTGTGCCAAATCGTTGGCTATTTGATTTTCCAACCTGGGTATGTGTCGAATGTTGACCATTTCGAATTTTTTGAATAAACGATTTGCTATCACAAAGTACATAATGAGATTTTCTCTTATGCATTTATATTCTTTTGTGACTTGCTTAATGACTAACTCTGAGTCTCCCATTATTTCGACTCGAGTTGCCCCCAATTCCAACAATATCTCAAGGCCAGTAATTAGAGCTTCATACTCAGCCTCATTGTTCGAACAAGTACCTGATATCTTGTACTTGAATGTTGTTGGAATTTTTTCTGGAGAAATAATCAAGACTCCTATTCCTGTTCCATCTTTATGGCTGGAACCATCGAAGTAGAATTTCCAAGGCTCTATCTCCACGTAATTAATACTCTCAACTTGAATTGAGTGGTCAACTATAAAGTCTGCCACCACTTGTCCTTTCACTGCCTTAAGAGGCATAAAGGTCAAGGAGTATTCAGTTAATGCTAGTTCCCACTTGCCAATTCGACTGTGTAGGATGGGTTTCGACAACATGTACTTGAAAACATCAAAATGAGACGAAACATACACATCAACTGGTTTTATATATTGTTTGAGCTTTGTACAAGAGAAATACAGACATAGACATAATTTTTCAACTTCGCTATATCTAGTTTCTGCATCGTTCAAAACTCTACTAAGATAGTAAATGGGTCTTTCGACTCCATTTTCATCTTCTTGGGCTAACATGCTTCCCAAAGTTTTGTCGGATGCAGCTATGTACAATCTCATACTCCTGTTGCTGCAAGGAGGCACCAAAATAGGTGGCTTTGTGAGATACCCTTTGATTTTGTCGAAGGCTTCTTGTTACTCTTGCCCCCAGTCGAACCTTTCCTTATTCAGGCGAAGTAAGGGTGAAAAGGCTTGAGCTTTCCCACTTAGGTTAGATATGAATCTCCTCAGGAAATTTATCTTGCCCAGCAGAGATTGCAATTCCTTTTTGTTCGCTGGCGCTTTCGCTTCCAGAATTGCCTTCGTCTTGTTCTGGTTGATTTCGATTCCTTTCTTGTGGACAACGAAGCCCAAGAAATCTCCAGCTTTTACACAGAATGCACACTTCAAAGGGTTCATCTTCAGACCATGTTCTCTCATTCTTTCGAATAATTGTCGAAGGTGGTCTATATGGTTCTTCCTGGAAACAGATTTTACAACAATGTCATCAATATATACTTGCATAAAAGTGTTAATAAAATCATGGAAGATAGAATTCATTGCTCGCTGATATGTTGCCCCAGCATTCTTTAGGCCAAAAGGCATCACTACCCATTCGTAAGTGCCTAAAGCCCCAGGGCATCGAAAAGCTGTTATCGACACATCTTCTTCAGCAATGAATATTTGATTATATCCTGAATAACCATCGAGCATACTCAGGTACTCATAGCCAGTGGCAGAATCGACTAGCATTTCCGCCACAGGCATAGGATATTCATCTTTGGGTGTAGTAGCATTCAAATCTCTGAAATCTATGCACACCCTCAATGTACCATTTTTCTTAATCACTGGCACAATGTTTGCAATCCATTCGACATACCTCGTAACGCGTATGAATTTGCACTTCAACAGTCTTTCGACTTCCGTTTTGATCTTCGACAGTATCTCTGGAGCGAAGCGTCTTGGACTTTGCTTGATTGGCTTCTTCCCAAGTTTGATTGGCAACTGAAGTTCCACCAATCCTCTGTCGAGACCATGCATCTCGTCGTAATCCCAAGCAAAACAGTCCTTGAACTCTTTTAACAAATGGATTACTTCCAACCTGAGTTCTGGGTCAATTTTTGCGCTAATGTAAGTTGGCTTTTTCTCTAACCCTTCGCCCAAGTTGATTTCTTCTAAAGGATCTTGCGCTAACATTTTGATGTTGTTCGCTAAGGGGTCCTTTTCGAATCCCAAAGGCTCATCGTCGTAGATGGCGTCGAGCCTTTGTTCCTGCATCCCTTCTGGCATGATATCGGGAGGTTCTGGATCGAAGTCCTTTCCAGGACCTGTGGAGGGTAACTCTTGATTGTTGGCCTGTGTGGCCATATATTTTACTTCGGCTTCGAGAGCCGTTATCATCCTTGTTTCGGCTACGTAAGCCGAAATTCGCTGCAAAGATTGTGACTCAGTCATTGTCACTGAATTCACTTCCCCAACCAGTTGGTTGGATATCAGTTAACCCACTAAAGTCAATATGGGACAAGTCTTCTCTGTCCCATTGAAAACCATGCTCAGGGTGCAAGTATAGGGAACAAAAAGTATTTGGCGCTGGCGCCAAGTCGAAGTCAGGTGTTGGGCATGGCCCAATGTGAGCCAGGTTTTTGTCGAAGTCTGCCAGCCCTAGGTGATTCACTTCGCCCAGGTAATAGCTTTGATCAGCTTCTATGTTTTCGACCATTCCATTAGGACGCCATAGTAGCAACCTATCGTGCATTGATGATGGTACAGCTCCAACACCATGTATCCACTCACGGCCCAACAAAAGATTATAGTTAGGTTTGGCCGATATGACCATAAACATAGTTGGTCGAAGGATAGATCCCACCTTGATGTCCAGTTGGATCACACCCATAGTGGTCCCTATGCCGCCTTCATAATTCGACAGGACCATGTTGTGAGGCTTGATGTTCTCATCACTTTTGCCTATTTTTCTTAGCATAAAGTGAGGGATGATGTTGATGGTTGCCCCACAATCTACCAAGATCTTATTTACTGTGGTTTCTTCGAGTTTAGCCCTTATAAATAAAGGCTTAAGGTGATTTTTCATCGCCTCTGTAGGAGGTTCGAAGAACCCATTCTGCTCTTCAGTAGCGCCATTATCCATGACGAAATAGCACACTGGCCTATGCTTGGCCATTTCCTGCTCCACTTCCCAATCGCTTGTTTCGACCTCCACCTTGCGGTTGAACTCTCTTGGCAAAACTGAGACTATGTTCACCATGATATCTAAAGTGTCATCAGACTCAGAACCATCTTCATTATCAACTTCACCCTGGTTAGGCCAAACTAGCCTATTGGTTACTGGTTGTCTTTCCAGAGGCTTCCTCCGCTTTCTCTGAGGAACATTTGAATTGGTTTCTGCCTTTGGTTCATTAGCAACTTCCCTCTCAGCTTTTCGTCGCCTCTGGTATCTCCTCCATTGAGATCGAGACATGGGATTCTTGCCTTTGTAGTTGCTTGATACCTGTGTCACTTTAGAGGTAGCAACCTGAGGCTCTTTCTTATGTGTTAAAGATGAACCTCTTGGCACTTCGAAGGAGTGCCATCTTTCCTCGCTTGGCCTCTTTCGACCAGATGTTTTGTACCATGTATCTACTGGCACATTAGTCGGAGGCCTGAAAGTCAGTGGCCTCTTTTCTTGATTTGAACCCCTTTTGGAGGCTCTTCTGGGGTCATGTCGAGTATCAACACTTTCCCTTTTTCTATTTGCTGCTCTTACACCTTGAATATGTTCAGCAGCTTTTTTGTCGAAGATCGAACTGCATCTAGGACACAGCATCACTTCTGACTTCTTTTTCTGGCATCTTTGCAGGAAATCTGCCAGATTTTCATTTTCCCGAGGGAAAGTAGTTTTGTTGGCTTGTTCTTGCCTAATGGCCTCCTATGATGCTTTTGGTTCAGAGACTTCGACCATGTTGACATTCATGGTGTCTTTGGTGGCAAGAGTCAACTGCTTCATCTGAATCTCCAAGTCCTCTGTCTGGCCTTGAACTGCAGCCAAGTGAGAACTGGGTTTTGTTCCAGATTTTTGGGCTCCAACTGTCTCCAGCTTTGGGCTTTCGACCGCCTTTTGGACCGCTTCAATTGTCTTTCTGGATAGATTCCCAGAAAAACTGCCAAAGATTGGCATGTTGACATGGTCCTTTGTGACTTCGACCATTGTGATTCCTGGCCTCTTCGACTGGCTTCTGGATGCCTCGATCACGTTCACCTCTGAAGGTTCAGCATAATGGGCTTCAGCCTGTAAAGGGTTGGAGTCCACAGTCATGGGGGTCTTGTCAGCAAACTTCAACCTCCCTTCTTCGATAGCGTCTTGCACAAGATTCCTGAAAAGAAAACATTTAGACGTTTTATGGCCCAGAAAATTATGATATTTACAAAAGCCTCTTTTCTTTCTTTGATCAAGAGGAGGCACTTTTACCCCTGGGGGTACTATCATTTGGCCATCTTTTACAAGCAAGTCAAATATTTCATCACATTTTGTAATATCAAAACTATAAGTCTTTTTGGGGAACCTATCGTTGGTCCTTTCTGGACCAGTGGGATTTTTTCCACTTGAGGGGACTAACAGTTTGCAAGAGTATGGTGGCCCTTGTTTTAGTTCCGCTAAATCGACCTCGCCTTCTTCGACGGTTATAGTTTCGTCGAAGGTTTCTGGATCTTCGTCATCCATCTCGACATACGCTATCCTCTCTCTTTTATGAGTTTTCGTTGCCTTGGCTTTTTCAGCTTTAAGGCGTTCTACCTGTCGAACTTTATCGGCCAATTGGGCCATGTCTCTCAGGTATTGAGTGTCTAACTTCTTCCTAATGGAATAATCTAAGCCGCTTGCGGCTATTTCGACTAACTCATGTTCTGGCACTTGCGTAAAGCATCTTGCTTTGAGCAACCTAAACCTATTTAGATATTCGTCTATAGGTTCAGTGAAACGTCTCTTTACACTGGCCAATTCTTTCAGGCTTATCTTGGTTTGTCCCATGTAGAATTGCTCATGGAACAATCTCTCCAACTGGGTCCAATGATGGATCGAATTGGGGGGGAGAGTTGTGAACCAAGTAAAAGCGTTCTTTGTTAAAGAACTTGGGAAGTACTTAATCCTCAGGTTTTCGTTGTTTGAAATATCTCCTGCTTCGATCAAGTATCTCGCCACATGTTCGACAGTAGATTCTGTCGTGTCCCCTGAGAATTTAGTGAACTTAGGGACTTTACATCTGGGAGGTAAGTCTGTTTGTAACACGTATTCTGACAGTGGGGATGTGAAGTTGGGCCTACGAAAGCCCATGTTCATCCCATTCTGCGTCATGATTCTTTCGATCATGGCTGCCAGATTATTTTCCAAACCCATATTTTGGTATTGGATGTGCTAAACCACTTCGTCAGCATTTTGGTTTCTGTTAACTAACCTTACCTCTGGGGCTATAACCCTAGGTTCTTCGACAGGCTGTTCCAATCGTGCCCTAAGGTTTTCTTCGACAGGCTGCTGGACTTGGTTGATAGTGGTTTCTTCCTCTAAGAGTATACCTTGGTTTCCCCTTATTTGCGCCCTTTGGGGCTGTCGAATAGGTTGGGGTACCCCAAAGAAATCAGCCAGACGCGTCATTTGCGCTGTCATCTGCTGATTAGACTGGGTGGTGTTTTGTATTAGAGGATTCAGCACTGTACTTAAAGTTTGTGCCAACATTTGAACTATATCATGGTTGCTTTCGTCCATTTGTTGCCTCAAGACTGCTGTCGAGGCATTTGTAAGGCCATGCGCTACTTGGGACGTTCCTCCTAAGAGTTGGGTCCTATTTCTGTTCGCCATACCTACTCCAGAACCTTGGAGTGGCGAAGAGGCACTCACTAAAGGGTCTGAAAAAGTGGACGCAACGTTCGTCAGGCTAGCCAATTCAGAAGTTGGCATGCCATAGAGTGGTTCTCGATTTTGACCGCCTGTCATAAATCCTGGGGGAACATAAGGCATTGTGCCTAGATTTCCCCTTGGTGGGGGAGTTCCCAAAGGCACTCTGGGGCTAGTGAACGGAGGTAATGGCCTCGTTGTTGTGACCGTTACTGCTGGCGTTGAACCAGCGGTTATCGCTTCACTTACGGTTGGGATAACCGTTGTTCCCACATTCGTTTGTGGGATTTCGTTATTGTTTGGCGGATTCGCCATCGCTTCTCTTCTTCTGGCAGTATTGGTATTGTTAGTGTATATTCTACCACTTCTCAATAACATGCAATACTTCTCGAAAAAGATGATATTCTGTGTAAAAAGGTTAAACTTCAAAATCAACACAAGGTCCCACCGGGTGTGCCAATTTGTTTACCGTGGGAATTGGTAAACAACCGCTGATCTTCCAAGAGGTTACTTATTTGGTGACTCGCAGGATCGATGAGATTGATCCTAAGACATGGTTGATTTTTGGGTTTTGACTAAGTTTGGTAATGGTTAAATGACATGAAAATAAAGAAGCTTTATGTAAATTGCATGAAGAAGAAAACTTGATAGAATAAAGGAAGGCTTGAAATAAAGGCTTTCGACTGGAAAAGTAAATGAAGAGAAATAAAGTTCTGGAAAATAAATGACTTTGATTAATTTAAAGTGGTGTTTCACACATACATTCTCAACAATTCTTTCTCTCACGCTGGGTACTCGAATCTATATGAGTGACTTGTATATAATTGTGAACACACGCGAAAAACTGCGTGAACTACTAATATTTATACTAAACACATCCCAAGTAACCGTCGGGAAGTTACGCTGCTTCGAGATGACTCCACTTGGCACGTTCACAGCGTTCGACGCTCCAGATCTTGGCACGTTGCACTTGGTAACCGCTGGGAACCGTTTTCCCTCCAAACGTTTGAATCTCAAACTGTTCCACTCTGAGCAATCGAACACCTTCGTCGAGAAGAACCTTCGACGTCGAAGGCAACAAGATTCCTCCTTGGAAGAAATTCTCTAAGTACATTTCCATCTTCTGACGAGCATTTCAACAGAACCAGCTGGTCGAAACCATCCTTCATGCTTAATGGCTTGTATTAATAAAAACAAGGGTGTCGAATTTAGGAGCCAACACCCCTTACCCTTATCGGTAGTATCAACAGATGGTCTAACTTCAGGAGTATCCAATTCTTCAATTATCGGGCCTTGCACAACTGGCTTAACAGGCACAGAAGCTTTCGAGGGTCCGAAGACTGCTCGTAGGGGAGCAATCTGCGGAGAGAAAATCCGTCTGCTGCGAGTTATCATGCTTGTTCCTGCAATGTTCCCTATATCAGGGGTTTCATCTTCAGAATTCTCTTAGACTGATTCAATCTATTTGATACCATGATAGAATATTTCTCCTCCGTAGTTCCATGGTATCGTCTTGTTAGATTGATACGGGACAGGCCCCGACATGGTGATTTTTAACGGCACGAACTTAGGATCAGGCGTAATCTTGACAGGCCTTTTGCAAGCCTTGGGATGATTTTCGGAGATGGTTATTATTGCAATGTCATTGGTTGAAGTAACAAAGGTAGCAGGAGTAACAGGAGTGAAGGTATCAACAAGAGTCTTTTGGAAGAGTATCTCTTGGGTATCCATCAGGCGTTGGATGCCTGATTTCAACATTGGGCAGTTAGCTCGTATGTTTAAACAAAAGTAACAGTCTTTTCCACAGCCTGGGAATATCCCGGCTCTCATCAAATTCACTTTAATCACTGGTAACGGAGTCAAAAGGTCAGCAACATTGGTAACATGAAGGTCTTCCATAACGGCATGAACATTATGACCGTGCTTGGGCATTGGGGTAGAAATCACATTTGGCTTTTCGGGCGCATCGAATTCTACTTCCTTGGCGTCGATCAGGTCTTGGATTTTATTCTTAAGAGCCCAACATTTGTTGGTATCATGCCCTACACTATCAGAGTGGTAAGCACAATTTGCATTGAAGTGGTAATATAGAGAGGAGGTATTAGGGTTCTTTGGCGCTTCCTTCAAATTGGTAAGATTCAGCTTTAGCAAATGAGGGAGTACTTGAGCTGGCGTCATGTTGATTCGGGTGAACTGCCGTTGTGGCCTTTCTACCCGTTGTTGATTAGGTCTTGGCTGATTGCTGCGAGGTTGATCATTTGAAGAGTTTTGGATCATCACGGCCCCCACCGTTGGTCGGTGCCCCATTCCTCCTTGGCTTTTCTAAGAATAAACAGCATAAGCTTCCTTCTTAGCTGGGAAGGTCTTCTTAACAGCGGTGGACACGGAGGCATATTTATGAATCTTACCACTTTTAATACCAGCCTCGACCATTTCATCGGTCAGGATCAATTCGGTGAATCCTGCAGAGGAACTCCCGATTAAATGATTGAAGAAAGGGCCAGACAGGGTCCCTAAAAACATGTCAACCAGCTCTCTATCCGACAATGGTGGCTGCACCCTTCCAGCCAGATCACGCCACTTCTGGGCATACTCTTTAAATCCCTCATTAGAAGCCATACCCATACTCTGTAGTTGAGTACGAGTAGGCGCTAAATCAGCGTTGTATTGGTATCGTCGGTAGAACGCAACAACTAAGTCTTCCTAGTTGTGAACCTCTGATCTCTCGAGTTGATAGAACCAATCCAATTGTGTGCCTGACAAGCTGTCTTGGAAAAAATGGACCCAAAGATCCTTATCAGATGAGTGGGGTTGGATCTTTCGGACGTAGGATCTTAGATGCATCTTTGGACACGACAGACCGTCATACTTAGCAAATGTGGGAACTTTGAACTTGGGAGGAATAACGATCCCATCGACCAACCCTAGTTCTTCGAAATCTAAACCAGGTACCCTTTGCAACTCCATGGCTGCCAATCTATCCTCAAGATTTTTAAATTTAACATCCGCCGGGGGATATTGTTGTTCAGAGTAATCTTCGTCTTCTTCCTCTTCCTCTTCCTCTTATTCTCCTTCAACTTCAGATTCAGAAGGCATTGCAATTCCTTTTCCTTTACCAGCCCCTTCATCAGACGTCGAGGGGAATTCGAGAACTTTTCTAGCATTGCTTTCAAACCTTCTTCCCATGATGACTACACCAGGTCTTTTCTTCTTTTTCTCTTTATCATTCTCCAACAGTGCTTTGAGGTCCTCCTGACCCTTTGCTAAGGTCATGAGGAGTTGCTGGAATTGAGAATTTTGTGCCTGCAGATCCTTAACCGTCTGCTCCAAATCCATCTTGCTGAAATAAACAGCAGAAAGATAAGGAAACCTGGTGCGAATACCTGTTTATGCATATGATGAATGATATGTTATTCATGTAATGCATTCAAGGATTCAGAAATTCAAATTTGTTGCAAACAAAAAAGAACGCACATCATATTAAGAAGAAATTTGTTAGTACATAAGTGCCCCATGGGCAAAATATTACAAAATTCTTAATGTAAAAAGACATTGCGCATCCTCTTTGGCGCGATGTAAGTGTTGAGAGTTTCCTCCTCATGAAGTCGGCGGGTAAGCTCCAAAACCTTCTTCTCACTGGCATAGAAGTTGGCTTCAAAAGTATTATGTTCTTCTTTGAGTTGGATCCAACTCTTTTGTAATTCTTCCAATGATGTTGGCATGTCAGGATGTAGGAGGGTGTATGGAACCTCTCCTTCCATAACAGGCTCTTTGATCCCGGGGAGAATGTGAGGATATGGCATCATAAGATTCTGGGCGCGGGTTCGTACCCACTTAAGATAAGGCTCAAGAGGGATGGAATTCTTGTGCCCCAGTGTCTTACTATCCACTTTGTTGGGCATCCTCCAAGCTCTGATGAACCTTTGTTGAAGTCCTTGCGCATCATTGTCGAAGTCAAAAACCAAGTCAGGGATCAGCATGTCATAAGGGCCATCCCTCCGAGCATATCCAAACTGTCTTAGAGCTAAACAGAGGTTGTAGGTAATGCCTCCCCTAATGCCAAGTAAAGGGACATTAGGGAATTCTCCACAACGATCAATGATGATGACATTTTCTCTGGATCGAGAACACCAATGAACATCAGAATGTGTGAGGGTCATCAACCGTTGTGACCACCTCAAACCCTGCTCATCCTTCAAAACTGATTGTGGAAGGTGAGAAATAAACCACCTTGTTATGAGAGGAGTACAGCACATGAGAACACCTTTTTTCCTCATTGTTCGTGTGTAAAATGAGTGTAGGATGTCCCCAAGCAATATAGGCACAGGATTCCGAGATATGAAAATCTTGATAGCATTCACATCTATAAGCTGATCAGGGTTTGGGAACAAGACCAACCCATAGATGAGGAGTGCCACAATCTCTTCAAAAGCTTTTAGATCTAGAGAGTTCCAGCAGTCTTGTGCCTTCTCAAACAGAAACTTTGCCAAGAAACCCTTGACACCACTTCTGGTTTCCCAATGTCCTTTGATATCAGATGGTTGCAAGTGTAATGCTTGAGCAACATCTTCAGGCTTTGGTTCTTTTTCCGTACCGTTGTAGGATAGTTGATGAAGAATAGGAATCCTCAGAAGTTGAGAAAATTCCTCCAAAGTAGGTACTAGTTGGTAATCAGGGAATGTGAAGCAGTGGTGTAGGGGGTCAAAGAACTGGAAGAGAATTTTCACCATGTCTTCTTCAATGTTGGAGTTGACCAAGTTGAGAAGTCTACCATGTCTTTCACTGAAGAGAGAATTCTCTGGAATCCTGGATGTAAGCTCCTTGAGTTGAGGAGGGATTCTCACAAGGTTGACTTGAATTGTTTTCCTGCGAAGAGATTTCGTGACCTACAAAACAAGAACAAATATGAAGATCCGAACCCTTGAAATGGTTAGTAGATGTATATGATGCTTTATGATGTTCATGATGTATGCACAAACACATGTACAAGCAAATCACACAAGATCCTAGTTTCAGGCTTGCATGAGGTTTCATAGGTAAGTACCCTCTTGAGTTAGTTGGCTCAAACCTGTCCTATAAATAGTAATCGGGTTCTAAGGAGCTCAATATCACTGGATTGTTTTCTATGTTCATTGTTTTGGTTTATCCACTTAACTAGCGACCAAAATATTCCAAGAAAACAACCCTCAATGAGTGTAGTATCGAGTATCTACCAACTTCGGACTGTACCAAAGCCGGTCATCTCACTACCCCTAAAAAAGGCCAAGATGGTCAAGTAAGGTTCTAAAAATTCATTAGAGTTTCATGACATCACTCAGCGGCCCCGTATTCTCTTTGATTGACTCAAAGGCTACCGGTACTCACAAATATGCCGCACTAATATAGCTATTGCTTCAACCATGTCGGTATACCCCATACAGTTTCCACAATGTATTGCTATTTACCTATGAATGTTTCCCAAATCCGGGTAGAGGATTTCAAGCCCAAACAAGAGAACCAAGTGTAAAGAAATCAAAGCAATCAAGATAAGCATGCAAAGGTGATCTAAGCCCTAAGGTTACTCCACTTTTAAAGTTTTCCCCAGCAGAGTCGCCAGTTCTGTGATACGGTGGGAGAACTGACTTGAGGTTTTTGCGTTTGTGTTCGCAAATGTTTCGGTTTAGCAAGATTCGCTACCTACTTTTTATTTTATCCTAAGGAAAGGTCAAAAAGCACAGGAAAGACCTTTGAGATGTTTTCTTGGGTTCGGGGAGTAGATTATATAAAGGGAATGTATTAGCACCCTTTATATCCATGGTTATCCATGGGCTCTTAGTTACTTGTTTAGATCACTTGCTTTGCTTTTCAATTGTTTGAAATAGTGCTCTTCAATTGTTTGAAATGGTGCTTTGTGTGTGGTTTTGAAAGATGTTTTGAAAATAGACCATCGTTGTGGTAACCTTTGTAATGATTCTTGTTTGAATGTATACAAAGGTGTTTTTGTCTTTTGAAAAGTTTTCAATGTTTGAAAGTAGGGTTTTGAAATTGTGTTGTGAAGTGTGTTTGAAAATAGCAAGGATAATTTTGCAAGCTTTTTGATCAAGTAACTAAGAGCTATCTACCCTTTTTTACTCAAAGATCTTCCTTATGTTTTTAACCCTTTTAACAGTGTTGCTTCACCATTGTATTTGGTGAACAACCTTTTGTTTAGGATGTTAAACGGGACAGGCGCGGGTCATCGTATAGACCATGATAGTAATGGTGTCAAGTATTTTTGGCAAATTCTCTTGAGGGACTTGATCATTTTGTTTAGGCAACTCAGATAGTGTCATCGAGGGACTATGATCTTTTGTTTTGTTTTTGTTTTGCCAAAGTACTTAACATGCATACCATGGCCCATTTTTGAAGGCAACAAGTGGATTGTAACCCTAGGGGTGCAAGTGTGCATTGTGTTTGTTTTTTCATGCATTTTTGTCTTTGATTAGGTCAAACTATTTGTTGGTTTTGATTTGGCATACAAACCCTAATTCTCTAAGCATGGCATAATTGAAAGCATTTAAGTGCGTGAAAATAAATCTAAGCTATTACAACTTTGATATAGGGAGGGGGGTACAATTTTGAATAGGGGATTATTTTGCAAGAAATTAAAATCCTAAATTATTACAACCCAATTGAATTTACAATGCATAATATTTAAATGGGCAATAAATAAACACAATAAATAAATATTAAATAAAAATGTATTATGTAAAAAAAAGTTTTTATGTATGTAAAGTATTTTTAAATGTAAAGGAATGCAAAGAAATATGTAAAATAAAAGTTAATTAATTTTGATAAAGGGGTAAACCCTAATTTTCTTTAAAGAAAATAATATTACATTATTCATATACAAAAATATATTAATATGTACAAAAATAAAAATATATTAAAAAAGGTGTTTTTTAGTATAAAAAATAAAATGTACTATTTTTTGTATTTTTATTCCATATTTTATTATAAAATAAAGTATATATGTATATATGTATATATTAAATATGCTGAATATATAAAAATAAAATAAAATATTTACAAAAATACAATATATTCAAGAAAATATTTTTGGTGTGAATAAAAAATATAAAAATGAAAATAAGAGTATTATTTGCATTATTTTCAAGTTTAAACAAAATAATATACAAGTATAGAAAATGTTTTAATACTAGTAATAATTAAAATAAATATCAAAATAAATGTAAAAATTATGAAAAATATTTTTAAGTATTTTTTATGGTTGGAAATAAATAATCAAAGTCAGAAAAGAAATTAAAATATAAAAATGATAAAATATAAAGGAAATAGGCCAGGGGGTGCATTTAGCAAAAGGAGGGTGTTAGAAGCAAGAAGCCAAGCCCAGCCCATCAGCTTCATCTTCTTCCTTGGGACAACAGAAAACACGCGCCTGTCACACAAACTCGTATCTCCTGTATTTGTGATCTTTTGATAAAACTCAAAACATGAAACTTGTAGAGCATCAAACCACGAATCTAACCATATAAAAAACTTAATCTAACTCTCAAAGACCAGAGAGAATTTCTCTGGCCCTAATTTCTAACCTAGTTTTTTCAGAAAGTTCATGGATGAAATTCTCTTAGCACGTTTAATATAAATGAAAATTGAGCATATGTATGGTTTCAGGGCAATGAGTACTACATCTTTCATTCACAAACCTAAGGCTAAATGTTCCTAAATAGAGAGATAGAAGTTCATGAAAAACATGTTTCAGTTGAGTTCGAGTTGGACAATGCAGCAACTTTCAGTGAGGCCTGAGGTTCTTTTGAGCATGCTTGATGTTCCCTGAATCTTTCCCAATGCTTAGTTTATTTTGAAATGGCCTGAATCTTCCTACAGAACTCAACCTGCAGAGCTTCTAAACAAAAATGGTGAACACTGTAAATGGAGTTACAATTGGAAATGGAGGTTTGGGATAGCTTGAGTGGGTTGAGTGGAAGGTATTGGAACTGATTGCAAGCAAAACGCACGAGTGGAATGTGATTTGGCTTGTGATTTGCAAGTCCTGCCCTGTTTTGCAAGAAAATGTGGTTTTTGAGTGCAAGGGTGTTTTTGAGGTGAAAGGCTCGTGTTTCTGGCTTACAAGGATGTGTCCAACTTGTTTGAAAACTTTGCTTAAGTTGAATATATCAGATATGTGTGTTCTTGACTTTTTGCACAATGACTTGTTTTTGAAGTAAAAGTGAGAAGTGACCATGCTATGGCCTGTACAGGCTAGCTCCAAGCATGCACATAGTTGGTGTACTATGCCTGAGATTAGGGAACTTTGTTTGCAGCAAAAGGTTTGGTCCAATGCTCAAGAGAAACAAATTTGAAAAAGTTATGCTTTATGAAAATGGAAGTGCAACCTTTATGCCAAAAATGGATTAATCCATTGTGCCAAGCTCTAATGGTCAGAATAACACCAATGTCCAATGTATTTGCATTCAATTTTTGAGTGTAAATTGTTTTAGAGACCTGTAATCAAGTACAAAGCTAGTTTGGTCAGATTTTGCAACTTGTATGAACATGTATTGGCCATGGTTACAAAGTGAGTTTTTGCCAACTTCAAGCATTTGATTCTCCCTAACCACAAATGTGTTTGAGGAGTTCTTGGACAATTTGGAAAGCTTGCAGCATGTACTATAATCCATATTTGAAATGTAACTTGATACTCCAAGTGGAACTATGTGAAAAATGGCCAAGAAGATGGGTCAAAATCCTGCCTAAACTAGGGCAAAATTTCTTTAAGTTAAAAGTTTTAGGGACCCTTGTTCCAAAAATCATAACTTGAGATCCAAGCTTCTTTTGAGAAAACTTTGTGAATCGAATTTGTAGACTTTGTGATGGACTACAATTTTCATGTTTCAAGTTTTGTTTGAATCCATTTGCATCTTGGTGAAAATGTAGGACAAAGTTAGGAAAAATTAAGAAAATTTCATAACTTAGAAAATTTCTAAGTTATGAAATTTTTCCATTTTAAACCCTAATTTGAAATTTTGGGTTTCTTGATGAACAAGTTTCATAATTTGACACATCTTGATGAAAAATGACCCTTGGCACTTGATTTTAACCAAAAACTCAAAGTTTGACTTTTCAGTGTACAGTCAAATTTTGATCAGTTGACTGAAAAATTCATCTGTCAATCCTATGCATTTGAGATCTTTTGAACTTGTTGAATAGGTCAAGATAATTTCATTGAGTCCTTGAGCCCATGGTTGAACTTGATTTGCCACTGGCTAGGTCAAACAGTCAAAAATTTCCCTTGTACAGTCAAAACCCTAAAAATGACCATTTTGCCCTTTTGGTGATCTGATCAAATTTTTTTTATGGAATTGTGGTCCAAACTTGATCAAATGTTTCATATGAGTTCATAATGTTGATGTGGGTCAAAATTCATGAGGTTTGACTGTAAATTGGCCACAATTGACTTTTTCCCCAATACAGATGATTTCTAGGTCAACTATCCAATTGACTGGGCAGAAATTTGAATCAAGGCTTGAAACTTGGTATGGGCAAACTTATGAGTCCAACATGAAGTATGAAAGTCAATTTGGGCATTGAAGGTCCCAAAATCCCTGTGAAAACTCAAATCCTAATTTAGGTCAACAGTGCAAGGAGGTGTCTTGAGCAGAGCAAATCCTAGCTTGGTCTTAAGTCCAAAGAGTCTTGTGATGAGAAATGTTGATAAAATGAGAGGGAAAATTTTGGGGTACAACAAAGCGCAACCATGATTCTACTCTACTTCGATGTATGGACAAGAAGGAGGCAGAGAAAATTATGGAAGACATGCATGATGGCATTTTTGGGACCCACTCTAGTGGACACACTATGGCCAAGAAAATACTAAGGGTTAGTTATTATTGGTCCATAATGGAAACTGATTATCATCATCACTCAAGGACTTTTCACAAGTGTCAAATATATGCTGACAAGGTCCATGCACCTCATATTCCTCTAAATGTCATGACTGCTTCGTGGTTGTTTGCAATGTGGGGCATTTATATGATTGGAGAAATTAAGTCTACTGCTTCCAATGGACACTGTTTCATCCTTGTGGCTATTGATTACTTCACCAAATGGGTCGAAGCTGCCTCATTTGCCTCCGTCATAAAGAATGTTGTAGCCAGATTCATCAAGCATAACCTCATTTGTCGTTACGGTATCCCCGAAAGGATCATCACTGACAATGGAATCAACCTCAACAATGCCATGATTATGGAACTTTGTACTCCGTTCAAAATTACGCATCACAATTCTTCTCTGTATAGACCCAAGATGAATGGAGCAATGGAAGCTGCCAATAAAAATATCAAGAAGATTATGCAAAAGATGGTGGTAACGTATAAAGACTGGCATGAGATGTTATTGTTTGCTCTCCATGGCTATCGTACTTCAGCTCGAACATCAACTGGGGCAACCCCGTTCTCCTTGGTCTATGGCATGGAAGTTGTCCTACTTGTCAAAGTTCATATTCCCTCTCTAAGGATAATGAAGGAAGCAGATTTAGGTGAAGTCGAATGGATTCAGACTAGGTTGGATCAGTTGAACTTGATTGACGAGAAGCGACTGGTTATTGTTTGTCATAGTCAGATGTACCAAAAATGTATGATCAAGGCTTTTAACAAAAATATCAAGCCTCGAGTATATCAGACTGGCGACTTGGTAATAAAGCGCATCATTCTTCCACAAGGCGACCTCAGGGGAAAATGGACTCCCACTTACAAGGACCATTTGTTGTAAAGAAAGTTTTCTTTGGTGGTGCCATGATGCTGACTACTATGGATGGCAAAGACTTCCCACATCCTGTGAGCATGGACATAGTTAAAAATTACTACGCATAAAATGATTCGCTAGGTTTACATACCTAGGCAAAAATAAGGGCATCCCGGCGAACCAAAGAGGTTCGGGAAAAAGTTAGGGATATATACAAAAGATTGTACACCAGCGAGTCGAAAACCCAAAAGGGCGATTTGGGCAAAAATGGGTATCCTGGTGGGCTGAAAACCCGAAAGGGCGGTCCAGGCAAAAGTTAAGGATTAAAGCGTATGACTATATCCTGTGGGATGTTTACAGTCAGCCTTAATACCAAAGTCCGAAGTTCAAATGGTCCAAGATCAATCCAATCAACTTCTTTCAACAGAAAGGGGTGATGTTCGAGGACATAGGGGCAATAGTGGAGTTGGAACACAATGATATCACTTCCACGTGGCTGTTATTTTTGTTTTGTATTCCTTTCATTGTTTCGACAATTTCCTCTGACTAGGATCTCTATCTCTTTGTACAAAAACGCCTAATCATGGGTAAAACATCAATACAAATATACTTTGAAGTACAAACTTTTGGTTTTTTTCTGTGCAAAGGTGTCCAATGACTAAAATTGAATGAACATATGCATATGAACATGATTAAGCTTTTAGCAAATGTATGCTTAAAAATAGTGACAAGCATCTCCTTAAATGCATTTGAGATATCCCCAGAGTTATTTCAATAACATTATTCCCACAGAGTTGGATTCACGCAATTCCCAGCCCGAGTTCCAATCTCTTGAAAACCATCTCCCTAGCTGAGTTGGTCTTAAAAAGAAGCCTTGTGGAAAGATACACCTCCGCCATAGGTCATCAAATATTATCTTTAACAGGGTTTATTTCCCCAACAAATGGCAAATTACACCCAGCTTCAGCAAGTCGTTGTGAAGCCTGGAATCTGACCAGATAGCAATTGACTTCATTTCATCAGTACTATAAAGCCTGGAATCTGACCAGATAACAGTTAATGTCAATAAGTTGTTATGAAGCCTGGAATCTGACCAGATAACAGTTTAACTTCATACTTTCAAGCAAGTTACTACGAAGCCTGGACCCGACCAGATAACAGTTAAAATTCATCCTTTCAAACAAATTACTGTGAAACCTGGACCCAACCAGATAATAGTTGATTCAATTTACTGTAAAGCCTGGACCCGACCAGAAAATAGTCTGAGTTGATGAAACCTGGACCCGACCAGATAACAGTCAATCTCAATTTTATGTTACTAAAGCCTGGACCCGACCGGATAATATTTTAACTTCTTTAGTTACTGCGAAACCTGGACCCAACCAGATAACAGTTCGAGTTACTGAAACCTGGACCTGGCCAAGTACCAATTAACCTCAAGATCAAATTGCTGAAACCTGGACCCAACCAAATAACAGTTCGAGTTACTAAAACCTGGACCCGACTAGATACCAGTTAACCTCAAGATCAAATTGATAAAACATGGACCTAACCAGATAACAATTCGAGTTGCTGAAACTTAGACCCGACCAGATACCACTTAACCTCAAGATCAAATTGCTGAAACCTAGACCCAACCAGATAACAGTTCGAGTTGCTGAAACCTGGACCCTACCAGATACCAGTTAACCTCAAGATCAAATTGCTGAAACCTGGACCCAACCAGATAACAGTTCGAGTTGCTGAAACCTGGACCCGACCGGATACTAGTTAACCTTAAGATCAAATTGTTGAAACCTGGACCCGACCAGATAACAGTTTGAGTTGCTGAAACCTGGACCCAACCAGATATCAGTTAACCTAAAGATCAAACTGCTGAAACTTAGACCTGACCAGATAACAGTTCGAGTTACTATAAAACCTGGACCCGACCAGATAACTGTTCGAGTTACTATAAAACCTGGACCCGACCAGATAATAGTTTAACTTCTTCAAATCACTAACAAAACTCCTCTTCTCCAGTAGAGTTTTCCATTATCCCCAGTGAGTTGCTGCAAAGCCTGGAATCCGACCAGATAACAGTTAAATTCTTATCCCCAGCAAACAGTTGTGAAGCCTGGAAGCTGATCAGATAACAGCTAAACTTTCTTCCTCTCTAATCAAAAGATAGCTCCCCGATAGAGCAATGGACAACTAAAACTCCTGAACTCTTTCTCTCAAGCAGAAATCAACACTCTCCATAGAGTTTCCCTTAAGCAAAGTCAATATTTCCCGGTGGAGTCCTCCTCAAACAACAAAACAGGAATCCCCAGTTGAAACATTCCAAACAAGGTCTGAAGATATGCATACTCTTCATCCCCAACAGCAGTCCGGGATTTAATTTCCCGAAATTCCCCAGCATCTATCGAGGATTTATTTTCCAATACAAAGATACACTTCAACAATTTCTCACATTCACACATCATATTACATGCATCACAAATGCATACGCCACAATCTCATTTATTTTGAGAACATCATTGCGACATGCATACATCTGCATACAACTAACCTTCTTCCTTGTAGGAAAAGTAAATAAACAAGACAAAGACCTCTTCTGGTTATAATTCATTTCCACCAGTTAACGACAGGCAATCAGCAGACCTCTCCTGGTTAAGATTATGTCCCCCGTAAAGTCGCCAAACAACAAACTTTTTCTATCACTCTGGATGGCATCTGTGAGCCCATCTCTGACGAATTCTTTATCACTTCTCCAAATGGAATCTTTAAGCCCATTTCTGACATAATCAACCATCACATCATCGAGTGTAAATTTCTGGGAACTCTAGTGTCCAATCATCTTCCACCCTCAAGTCACGAATGGAAGACCCGCCAATCTAACTCTTCAGGTTTAAGAAGATTGAACATGGGCAGCTGTTGTACCCCAAAATTTGACCTCTCCTTTTTCAAGACATTCCTCACAAATGATATCTACTTCTCAAGGATTATCAAGGAATTGATCAAACAAAATCATCTCCGAAACATTGGGACTCAAAATTAGGGTTTTGATTGAGAGTGACAAATCTTTGATTTTTGACCTAGTACATGACTTATTGGTTTGAAATATGATCTCAAGGATTTAAGTGCATCATTTTGACCTAGTCGCATATTTCAATTCACCTCCCGAGATCAGTGGATTAATAGATGAAATTTGGTCAACTGATGAAAAAGTCAACTATACACTGAAAAGTCAAACTTTGACTTTTTGATCAAATTTGAGTTTCAAAAAATCACATTTCACCAAGACATTTAAAATATGAAATTTGATCATCAAAAATCAAGAAGGTCAAAAATCAAACTTGGCAAGACTTGGAAAAATTTTCTAAGTATTTTCTATACATGATTAATTACCTCATGACATCTTTCTTCACTACAATGCAAAATAATTCAAGATGTTACAAATAATTCAAGTTATTACAAGACTGCATTTTTTAAGTTAGAATTTGTTAAGTTACAAATCCTAAATCCTTGTCTTGTTTGAACCTTTCCCTTGACTAAATCCATAAAAACAGTCATGCTATGTTGTCATAGTCTGCTCCAAAACCTGCAAAGTTGCCCTGAAAATCTGCATCATATCAGTCCCATGGTTGCACCAAGTTAGCATATAAAGAGCTGCACCCGAAAAGGTTATGAGACAGCATACCCAAAAAGTTCAAAAATTCATTTGTTTCCCTCCCAAACTTCATCCAACTTCATCTACAAATAAACTGTTTTTCACAACACACAAAAGTGGTTTTTATTGAGAGAGAGAGAGAGAGAGAGAGAGAGAGAGAGAGAGAAAAGAAAAAAAAAAGTCTTTGTAACCTCGTTCATTCAAAAAACTTTTCTCTATTTTAATTCACTAAACAGAAAATCCTCAAATCATTGTTTCACCTTGCAAACACTCCCATAAACCAGCTAAACATTTCATATCACATAGAGATTGTTCAAGCACAAGAACAGTTTATGTAGTGCCCTTATCTTCACCTTCTAAACAAAAGACAGTATTATAAAACTTGACAGTTTGGAGTTTGGTTCAGCAACTTTCGATACAGAAGGAGGTTCAACAACTTTTTGGAGGTTCATTGAAGTCCACACAGCATCTTGAAAAGTGTTCAGACTCAAAACATAAAGTGAAGTTTCAAGGTAAGTCTTATTGACTTCTCATTTTCCATACATCATCTTTGGTTCATTTGTAAAGATAGAATGTAGTAATCACTGCCCTTTGAAGTTAACCATTTACTTACTATTCATTTTTATCAAATATATGTTGAAAATTGACTGATATATGCAAAAGAATGATGATAGAGGCAAACAATTATAGAATGAGTCGACACATACCCACATGGGTTGACTACTTCTAGTGACAAAACAGGGTATAAGTCGACACGTGGCCTTATGCATCGACTCATACTATTATCCAGGCCCCAAAATAGAAGGATGAAAGGTGCACGAGTCGACACAAAACGCGTATGTGTCAACACAAACAGGTGCATGAGTCAACACATCCCATTATGCATCGACTCATACTGAGTTGATTTGGGATTTTTCAAAAAACAGGAAGTGGAATGAGTCGACACATCCCATTATGCATCAACTCATATTGATTTGATTTTGTTTTACAGTAGCAAGAAGAGTTATGTGTCGATGCATAGCAGCATTGTGTCGACATATAATAGTTCAAAATGCAATTTTTCTTTCTTTTTACACTGTCTTTACATTTCTCACAGATTTTCTTCATTATTGTCCAGCTATTCTACATGGTTGTAATAATTAGACATCTACTTCATCCCCATTTATAAATTGTACCCCCACTCCCCTACTGATGTAATAGCGTAGGATTTTAATTTCCACAAATTTATCGATTTTAATATAATTGTTAGTAATTAGGGTGTGTATGGTAAGATAAAATCAACCGTTAGAAAACCCTAATCTCAAAGACAATTCATGCAATCAAACACACTATTCACACGTGCACCTCTAGGGTAACCTCACTTGTTGCCTCGGAAAATAGTCATGTCCCTTGAATATAGGCGTTTTAGCAAAGATCCTCGATAAAAAAAGATCATAGTCCCTCGATGTCACTTGATGTTTCCTTCGGTAAACGATCTAGTCCCTTACGAAAATTGCTAAAATGTCTCATAAGTTGCCTTTTATGACTATACGACGACCTATGCATGTCCCTTCATATCCAAAGATGGGGCTTCTTACCAATCAATGGTAAGATAGCAACATCTAAAGGAGGAGGAAAAGAACAAAGACCTTTTGAGTAGGTAGGATGCTCTTATTTGCATGCTCACAAACTAAAACTATTTCCACACTCACACTTTCAAAACATCTTCAAAAAACAAACATCTCTTTGAACTATTTTCAAAAACCAACACTTTGTATTCATTCTTATAGAGAAGAGAATCATTACAAAGTTTTCCAAAACAAAGGCGTTGTTTTCAAAATATTTTCAAACTCACACCAATCACAAACACATTTCAAACAAAGAATTTTCAAAGTGATCAAGCAACTAAGAGCTCGTGGATAACTACAGATGAAAAGGGTGCTAACACCTTCCCTTTTCATAACCTGCCTCCCGAACTCAAGAAAATATCTCGAAAGGTCTTTCCTGTTCTTTTCACCCTTTCCTTTATTGGATAAAAGAAAATTCGGTGGCGAATCTTGCTATCTGCAACATTTGCGATAAAACACAAAACACCCAAGTCAGTTCTCCCACTGTATTACACATGCAATGCCACATAAGATGTAGTGCAAGGACATAGACTCATGCATATGGTACCAATTCTTCTTAATGTACATTGGGCCATCACCCTCCAAATACCCCAATCATAGGATCAATTCTCACTTGGAATCGGAGAAAATCATATACATCCCAAATCTATACAATGGGATTGATACTAAATCACTGGACCAACGTCCTAAATCATCACAACGGACCAAAGTTGTCCAATGAATGCATGATGCGCAACAACATATAAAAAATGACCACAGTGCATCATCATTCATGTATTAATCAACATCATACATAAACATCATCATGTATACTCATATAATCATCATACATATTCATATAACTAAAACATCATCATAGTAACAACATATCATCATGATTAAACACATAGTACTTACGATTCGACACGGGGAACCTATTCTTATTCTATATTAGATCTTATAAAAATATTCTTAAGTATCCATTTTATTTTACCTAATTATAGTATACTATGTTAGCTACGCAGAGCTTCGAATGACACTTCATTCTGAGTTCTAGAACTAGAGTTATGCTTGTTTCAAGATTTCAATCCAACATTCCAGCTTTGCCTCCCATCGCCCGGCGAAACCATATCACCGCCTTCCGACCCTTACCTAAGACCAGAACCCCATTTGCCTCTTTTTCTCACCTCTCCAATCGCCCGGTGGAGCATCGTCGCCCGAAGACACAAGAACCGTTGCCCGGTGATTCCCTGCAAACAGGGTTTTCCTTTTTGCGATTATGCACTATTTCAGGTCACCTTTTCCTGTGATTTAGTCATGTAACAGATCCTAAAATGCTATCTAATCACGGGGAATCATCATATAACAACAACTTGTTATACTATATCTATCATACAACAATTACGGGTCATCAATCATCATAATTCCATCAGTTCTTAACCCAACAACATCAGATCACCATTGTCAATACCAAGGGAAAAATCCTATAACTATCTACCACTTAGATCAAACATAATAACTAGATAAAAACTCCTTACCTTATTGTTTTTAGTGATTTATTATGTTCTTCTTACCTCTTACGGCGATTCTCCAACCCTCTGTGTCCTAGCTTCACTTTTCTCCACATCGTCAGTTCTCTTTCTCAATTTTTCACGATCGATTATGAGAATATGATTACCTTTTCCTCTGTTATCACAAGGTCCCCTAACTTCTTCCTTAATTGACCACACTTAGTCAACCTCTATTTACCATCACATCCTCACTCTTTCTACTAATTACCAACATACTACTCTAACTAAAATGACTCTATTTAAATAATTATTCCTATTATTCTGTTCTAAATAATAATCCAAATACTTACTAAATAATCATCTAATTATTTCAATGCATCTAATCCCTTCATTCACATCACATGTTCCACATCATAAGCAACCACATGCCAACACATCACACATATAATCATATGAAACATCAATTATTCGTAAATACTCTTAATAATTCATTAAATAAATAAATTCTAAAAGTTGCGGTGTTACAACAAAGACTACTCGTTAATGTCTTCTTGAGAAATTCTGACTAACACTTAGTCTCTCAAGGAACAATCAACTTAACAGTTGAAATACAATGAGTGTGTTTACAAAGTTGCTTGTTGAAAGAAGATTACACAAATTTGAATACAATGAAATAACACAAAAATGTTAATAGCAAGTTAATGAAAAAAAGCTCCTTGCTTGCAAGTTAACAAACAAAAGTTTCTTGCATTTATAAAACTTTACATAAGAATATTTGGAATAGAGTTAAGCAGCGTTTCGGCGTAAGTTTTACAGAGAATGAGATGTTGTCTTCAATCTTCCAAGTCTTTCTTTTATAGACAAAAAGAAACCCGTTGGAGGGTAGAATATGAATACTTAATTCCAGTTGTTTTATCCACAACGGTCAGTGAGGGAATGGTAGACAACATAGTACCATAGTATGGTCTTTGCGCCATCATATCAGGGTAGTGGAAACATTTGTACCTTGTGGTGTCCTCTCATGTAAACCAATTTTGATATTATCTTCTAATCTTCATAGGCTTTTAATGGTTGATGATGAAGCATGTTTAGAAGGGCCAAAACCAGAATCATCAGAACCTAAGTCTTCAGAGTCTTAAGAACTCGTTTATCCAAAACTGTGTCTTTAGATTCTTCAACACCTTGTCTTCAGAATATTTGTCTTCAAAATCTTCAGAACTTGTTCTTCCAAAACCTTGTCTTCACAATCTTCAGAACTTGGACAAACATAATATTAGAGCTTGAGAAGCCTTCAGAAGCTCTACCAATAGAGCCATAAACAGAATCTTTATTACTAACATTTTTCAGAACCGTTGTTATAGAAGTATTCTAGAACTTGACATGATTATTGTAAACACCATTGGTTTCTTCCAGAGTTAGAGTGTGTTGTGTTCAGAACCTGATGACATCACACATCTTATCTCCAGAGTCAAAACCTATTAGCAAAAGCTACACACTAGACAAAAACTGTTAGAGTACTAAATTATTCTCTAAGATATCATGTAATGTTATCATCAAAACTTAAGGCCAGATGCAAAACCAAATCATGTTCTTGCACAATGGTCTTGTTGAAAGAAGAAATGAAACTCTGCTTGATATGACAAGGAGCATGCTGAAAGAAAAGAATATGCCTCACACCTTGTGGGGAGAAGCTATTGCCACTTCAGTATATGTGCTCAATAGGTGTCCAATCAAGAAGCTGAAGGAAATTGTTCCTTTTTAGAAGTGGACTGGAGATAAGAAAAGTGTGAGTCATTTCAGAGTATTTGGTTCAGTTTGTTACAAACATGTTCCAGGTGCTACCAGAAAGAAGTTGGATGATAAAAGCAAAGTAATGTTGTTAATTGGGTACCGTATTACAAGTGCTTATAAGATTTATTGTTTGATATCTAGTAAAGTTGAAGTTAGCAAAGACGTCAATGTGAAAACGTCAGAAGCATGGGATTGGAACAGGTCTCAATCCAACTCTGGTGCATCGTTAACACCTGAGGTAACTTCTGAAGATACTTCAGGATCTAAAGGGAATTCTACCTCTGAAGATAACAAATACACTCTGACTCTGATCAAAGATCTTTACCAAGTCATCAACACTCTGAAGCGTTATCATAAGTCAAAGCAAAGAAGACTCTGAAGCGTTATTAAGTATTCAAGACAGAATTAAATGCTAACGGCTCTCATCATACAAGATCTTCTTCAAAAGGAAAGTGTGTTATTGTCATTAAACTGGCTTTATGGACAACGTATCTTTACCTTGCCTATATAAACAAGTCTGCTTGAGAAAAGACGCACGCATGCACTCACATAATTTGTTAAGCTTTCAAAACCGCTTATTCAAACGCTTTAAGCAAATTCAGTTTACTCCAAGCTTAAGTTGTGTAATTATCACAGTTGTGATATATTGTTTTGTTAGAAAAAGTTAACAAATCCTTGTTCAATTATTTGTAAAAGATTTCCTTGAGATAAACCGGTCTGTGGTTGTACTCAAGAAGACTTTAACAGTTGTTAAAGTAGTTGTTGTAATCCTTTGAAAATAGTGGATTAAGTCCTCGTTGGAGAGAGGCGAAATCACCTTGACGGGTGGACTGGAGTAGTTTGAGATCAAACGAACCAGGATAAAAATATTGTGTTGTCAAAGCATTTGTTTTAAGTTTTTACAATTCAACCCCCCCCCCCCCCCCCCCCTTCTTGTGTTTTTCACATCTTCAATTGGCATCAGAGCGCCTGGTTCTGAACTTATAACACTTAACCGTGTCAGTACAAGATCCAGCGTCAGAAAAACACAATGGCGGGACCAAGTCAAAACATCAGCAATGACAACAATGAAAAAAGGGACAGATTCAGTGGCAAACCTCCAGTCTTTGATGGAGAGAACTTTGACTACTGGAAAGACAGAATTGAGAGTTTCTTTTTGGCCTATGATGCTGATCTGTGGGACATGGTGACTGATGGACACACGCACCGAGTGGATGGACGTAGTCAGAAGATTGACAGGAAAATGATGTCTGATCAGCAAAAGCGTGAATTCAGAAATCATCACAAGGCCAGAACAATTCTTCTCAGCGCCATCTCTTATTCAGAATATGAGAAGATATCAAACAGAGACACTGCAAAGAATATGTTTGACTCTCTGAGAATGAAGCATGAAGGCAACATTCAAGTCAAAGAAACCAAAGCTCTTGCACTCATTCAGAAGTATGAGGCATTCAAGATGGAAGAGAGTGAATCAATAGAAACTATGTTTTCAAGATTTCAAATTCTTGTTGTTGGTCTAAAAGTTCTTGACAAAAGGTATTCCACTGCTGATCACGTTAAGAAGATCATCAGAAGCTTGCCAAAACAATGGAGGCCAATGGTCACAGCGCTTAAGCTAGCCAAGGATCTCAACAAAATCTCTCTGGAGGAACTTGTCATCTCCCTCAGAAGTCACGAGATAGAGCTAGAAGCAGATGAACCTCAAAAGCAAGGTAAGCCATTAGCTTTAAAATCTAACAGAAAATATGACTCCAAAGTTTTGCAGGCTATGGAAGAAACCTCTGATGGGTCCTCGTCAGAAGAAGATGAATTGTCTCTCCTCTCTAGAAGGGTGAACCAATTGTGGAAGCAGAGGCAAAGGAAGTTCAGGAATCCCATAAGATCAGAAAATCAGAATGAATCTTTCTCCAGATACAGAAGGTCAGAATCCTCCTCTGGACACAGAAGATCTGAAGGCTCTTTAGGAAACAGAAAGCCAAACAAAAAGACATCAACTGCTATGAATGTAACGAGAAAGGGCACTACAAAAGTGATTGCCCAAAGCTTCAGAAGGAGAAGCCCAAAAAGAAGTTTGGCAAGGAAAAGAAGAAAAGTCTCATGGCTACATGGGATGATTCTGACACATCTGAAGCTGACTCAGAATCAGATGATGAAAGAGCAAACATAGCTCTCATGGCAAACATAACGGAAGACAGTGAAGCTTCTGAGTCAGACTCTGAATCAGATACAGAAGAGGTATTCCCTGACTTTACTATAAACTTTACTAAGGCTGAACTAGATGAAAGCCTTAATGAAATTTTGGAAAGATATCAGCAGATCAAAGTCAAACTCAGAAACCTGAAAAGGAATCTTGCTTCTGACTCTGATAAGACTGAGAGTCTCAAATTGGAGAATTCTGAGTTAAAAGATAAACTTTCAAAATTAGAAAACCAATTGCAAAACTCTCATAAGGAAACAATCCCTGAAACTCCCAGCAATGGTGATGAGATCATCAAGGAGTATGATCACAGCTTTCAGAAGTTTCTAGCTAAAAACATAGACAGAAGCAAAATGGCTTCAATGATCTATGGAGTTAGCAGAAATGACAGAAAAGGGATAGCATATCAAGGTAAGGTACCTACACCAAAAAATGTCATGGATTTAGTTATAAAACGTACTCCACTTGAATCACACTTTATATATGGGCACACACATGACATAAAATATACAAGTAGTGATTACTCTGTCAAACCAAAATTCAACCAGAGTTTTGGTAAAACTAACAAATTAGGACCCAAAAAAATATGGGTACCTAAGGATAAAATAATACATGTGGCAGATATCTTTAGCAGCAAAGCAAAAACACCAATCATGGTACCTGGACTCTGGATGCTCACGACACATGAAGGGAAGAAGGCATATGTTCCAAAGCCTGGAACTTAAGTCTGGAGGCCACGTAGGCTTTGGAGGCAATCAGAGAGGAAAGATCATTGGCTATGGAACAGTAGGTAATAGAAATCTTCCCTCTATAAGTAATGTTTTATTAGTTGATGGATTAATGCATAACATGTTATCCATAAGTCAATTAAGTGATAACGGTTATGATATAATCTTCAATCAAAATTCATGCAAAGTTGTTAGTCAGAAAGATGGGACTATCCTATTTAATGGAAAGAGGAAAAACAACATTTATAAAATAAAACTTTCTGAACTAAAAAGTCAAAATGTAAAATGTCTATTGTCTGTTAACAACAAGCAATGGATCTGGCACAAAAGATTGGGACATGTTAGTATGGGAAGAATATCTCAAATTAACAAACTCAATCTGGTCAGAGGACTTCCTAACCTGAAGTTCAATTCAGATGTTGTGTGAAGCATGTCAGAAAGGCAAGTTTGCAAAACCAGCTTTCAAATCCAAAAACGTTGTTTCCACCTCCAAGCCATTAGAACTTCTGCACATTGACTTATTTGGACCAGTTAAAACTGTTTCAGTCAGTGGCAAGAAGTATGGGTTAGTAATCGTAGATGACTATAGTAGATGGACATGGGTAAAGTTCTTAAGGCACAAGGACGAGTCACACTCTGTGTTTGTTACCTTCTGCAACCAAGTTCAGAATGAAAAGGATCTTAGAATCGTCAAAGTTAGAAGTGATCATGGTGGAGAATTTGAAAACAAAGATTTTGAGTTATTCTTTAATGATAAAGGCATTCTGCATGATTTCTCTTGTCCTAGAACTCCCCAGCAAAATGGAGTTGTAGAACGAAAGAACAGAACATTACAAGAAATGGCCAGAACCATGATCAACGAGACTAACGTTGCTAAGATCTTCTGGGCAGAGGCAATAAACACAGCGTGTTACATTCAGAATAGAATCTCCATAAGACTTATTCTGGAAAAGACTCCATATGAATTGTGGAAGAACAGAAAGCCTAACATTTCCTATTTTCACCCATTTGGATGTACATGTTTTATCCTGAATACAAAAAATTATTTGAACAAGTTTGACTCTAAAGCACAAAAGTGTATTATGTTAGGATATTCTGAACGCTCAAGAGGGTACAGAGTATACAATACAGAAACACGGATTGTGGAGGAGCAATCAGTGTTCGTTTTGATGATAAGCTTGACTCTCAAAAGTCAAAGCAGAATGAATTCCTTGCAGGTATGGAAGTTGAACTCACAGGTACTGAAGACAAATCATCAGAAGCTCTCAACAGAGACACTCCCTCAACATTAGAAAGAGTCACTGCAAGCAATCTAGCACCTTCTGTTGATCAACTCCAGAAAAGATCATCCAGAAGCAGCATGGATCACCCAGAAGAAACAATCCTAGGAAGGAAGGAAGATCCAATCAGAACAATATCTAGCTTCAGAAACTCTGAAGAATCCCTCATGGGACTGGTTTCTCTAATTGAACCAACAACAATTGATGAAGCACTTCTGGACAATGACTGGATTCTAGCAATGCAAGAGGAGCTAAATCAATTCACAAGAAATGACGTATGGGATCTAGTTCCCAAACCAAAAGGATTCAACTTCATTGGTACAAAATGGGTGTTCAGAAACAAATTGAACGAACAAGGTGAAGTCATCAGAAACAAAGCACGACTGGTAGCACAAGGTTATAGTCAGCATGAGGGGATAGACTATACAGAAACCTTTGCTCCAATCGCCAGATTAGAATCTATCAGACTCTTAATTTCATTTGCTGTTAATAAAGGCATCACTCTGTATCAGATGGATGTTAAGAGTGCATTCTTAAATGGCTATATAGAAGAAGAGGTATATGTGCACCAACCCCCTGGTTTTGAAAGTTCCAAAAATCCAGAATATGTTTTCAAACTAAAGAAGTCACTCTATTGTCTGAAACAAGCTCTCAGAGCTTGGTATGAAAGACGAAGTAACTTCCTACTAGAAAAGGAATTCACCAGAGGGAAAGTGGACACAACCTTGTTCTGTAAGACAGTTAAGAATGACATTTTAGTATGTCAGATTTATGTTGATGACATCATATTTGGATCCACTAAACCCTCTCTGGGAAGAAAGTTTGCTAAATGTATGCAGGCAGAATTTGAGATGAGCCTAATGGGGGAACTAAAATTCTTTCTGGGCATTCAGATTAATCAAACCCTAGAAGGAACTTACATTCATCAGAGCAAATATGTCAGAGAACTTCTGAAGAAATTTGATCTCTCAGAATGTAAGCCATCAAAGATTCCAATGCATCCAACGTGCATTCTGGAAAGAGAAAAGGTAAGTAAAAAGGTAGAACAGAAGGTCTACAGAGGTATGATTGGTTCTCTTCTCTATCTGACGGCTTCAAGGCCTGACATTCTGTTCAGTGTTTGCATTTGTGCTAGATTCCAATCAGATCCTAGAGAATCTCACTTAACAGCAGTTAAGCGAATTTTCAAGTATCTGAAAGGTACTACTAATCTGGGTTTGTTTTATAGAAAATCAAGTGATTACAACCTGATAAGATACTGTGATGCTGATTTCGCTGGAGACAGAGTAGAACGTAAAAGCACTTCTGGAAGCTGCCAGTTTCTGGGAGAAAATCTGATCTCATGGTCCAGCAAAAGACAATCCACAATAGCTCTATCAACAGCAGAAGTTGAATACATAGCAGCAGCTGGATGCAGCACACAAATGCTCTGGATGAAAAGTCAACTTGAGGACTTCAAAATATTTGAGAGTAACATCCTTATCCTCTGTGACAATACTTCTGCTATTTGTCTCAGTAAAAATCCTATTTTGCATTCTAGGGCTAAGCATATAGAAATAAAACATCATTTTATTAGGGACTATATTCAGAAAGGGATTCTAAATTTAAAATTTATTAACACAGACCATCAATGGGCTGATATCTTTACAAAACCTCTTTCTGAAGATAGGTTAAACTTCATTCTGAAACATCTCAGCATGAAGCTCTGCCCAGAATAAAACTGTTTTGATTCCATATCTTAACCTTCAGAACTTTGTTTATTTTTCCGTGAAATACTGATCAATCTTTCTTCAGATCTTTAGAAGTACAGATTATATCAGAATCTATCCATGAAGACCTGCGCGCTTCATTTCAAGGATAGAAATGTGCAGTTCACTCAAGCAAACAAGTGTCATCCAGTCATCAGCTACTTTCTGAGGCTGAACACGCGTTCACATTTCTGAAAGGTCAAAAGCGCTGATTGGATGCATTGGGACACATGTCATGGGTAACCGTTTCAATATCTTTCTGAATCCCCCAAAATTAACTATCATTAAATGCTCATAATCATTATAATTTATTTCTCTCTCTTACCGTTTATGTTTTCAAAACCTTTTTTTTAAAATCTATTTAAACTCATTTCTCACTATTTACAGTTTTTACTTTCACTTTCATTTCCTCTACAATCTTATTGATTTCAGTTTGCATCCCTTCTCAAAACCCTTTCAATTTCTTCACAAAACCTTCGTGTGAACATGGCTTCCTCAAGAAACCCTACCTCCAGTTCTCAGAAAACAGATTCCTCCGAACAATATGAAGAACCCTACAGAACTCTTCTCACACCAATCAAAAATCTAGAAGTTCTTTCTGAATTAATTGTGGACTTTAACAGTCTTCAAGAAAACGGGTTTAATCTCTCTGAAGAAGTAAAGGCTCAAGGCTGGGACAAATATTTTAACCGACTGGTGGGTCAAACATTCCCAATTCTTATGAAGGAATTTTGGATTCATGCTTCATCTTCCAACCATCAAGTTACTTCATACATAATGGGGAAGAAGATATTCATCACTGAGGACCTCATTGCAAGATTAATAGGCTACAATGGTGGTGGTGTACGATGCATTGACATGGTTGAAAGATGCGCTGATGTCGCCCTAATTGTAGAGAAATCTTCACTCTGGGTCTTCCCTCCAGCAAGATAAGGGATCTAAAAGACCATCACAGAATATAGGCCAAGATTATTCTGGGATGTATAAACCACAGGAAGCCTACCAAGTCTCCTGACTACATCAATATTGATCAGCAATTTCTGATCTACTTCATCTCCCAGAAGATTAAGGTGAATCTGGCTCATCTGTTGTTTAACCATCTAAGGACTAGTGTCAAGGAAACCAGAGAAGGGGAGCGCACAAAAAGGGACTGGATACCCCTAGGAAGGCTTATATCAGATATTCTAACAGAGAATAAGCTGATTGATCATCTTACAGAAGCTCAGGAAATCAGCTCTTTGGAAGCTACTGTTGGCAAACAGTTGAATGCAAAGAATCTGAAGAAAATGAAGTTAATTGAGAACGTCAAGAAGGAACCCAGTGTCACTCCTTTTGCAGCAATCTCCAGCAGAAGAATCCCTCTGGATAACTTCCCAATGTTCTCAGAAATTGATTCTAAACCTGATATAATAGTCACATATCTGGATGCATGCAAGGCGGATGGTACAGCACCAGATTTTAACATTCAGGATCTGCAGCAGAAGGCTCCAGAAGTTGTGCTGAAGAAAACCAAGAAAAGGAAAGCTGTAGCAGAAGGATCATCCCAGCGGACTCCTAAAAAGAGAGGTAATCCTTCTTTTGTAACTGTTTTAAACTCAATTTCTATATTAACATCTATACCAATTCCCACTCAATCAGCAAACCCCACACCACAAACATTTGATGACTTTGACATTGAATTTGACCCCTCAGAAACCTTAACTCTCAGAAGATCTCGCTCCCAACCTCCAAATCCAAATATTGAAGCAACCCAACAAGAACTTGCAAAAGTTCTGTCAGATATAGAAACCTTTGATCAACATACTTCTGCTCCCATGCCAGAAAATCCAAACCCTGAAACCACCATAGAAGCACCACAACCAGAAATTCCCCTCTCTCCACAACCAGAAATACCACTACCTCCATCTCCTCAACCAGAAATTCATCCACCTTCTCCACAACTTGAACTATTTCAACCAGAAGTTCAAACTTCTGAGGCTCAACCTTCTGAATCCTATGAACCAGAACCTCATAACGATCAATCAAACCAAACTGTTGATTCTGATACCATTTCCATTCCCGGAATCACTGAATCTCTGGCCATCTGTATGCCCCTAACCATTCTGGATTTTCCCCAAATTCCCTCATCACTAGAATCAACTCCACCAAACTCCCCAACCAGTCCAATAATAATTCCTGACTCTCCCACTCCCTCCCCAAAGAACAATCCAGATGACAACATCAAGACTGTCATTGATCTAACAGTTTTTGAACGTCTTGCTGCCATAACCCATAAAACAGCTATTCCAAAACCAAAACCATCTGAACCCTCTCCAGATGTTGGTACCAGCTTATTGATATTTGAAACAAAAGTACAGAAGTGGATCACTTCTCTGAAGCAAGCTAGTCTTGAGCTGATTGATCCTGCTGCATCAGACTACCTTTGGACAAGGTTCAGAAGATGGGTATGTTCTAAAACTCGTAAGATGCAAGAACAGAGCTACGGACAAGTTCAACAGAACTTCAGCAATCTACTAAAAGTAATTGAAGATCAGGTTCTGAGCCAGCTGCTCAAGGAAGAAGTTCTCCCTCTGGACAATGCTCCCTGGTCTGAACATCGTCCAGCATATAAAGTTCAACCAGATTCAGAAGATCTCAATCTGACTGTTACTCCAGAGCAGATGATTCCTGCTGAAGAACTGGGTCAAAAAGAGGATATTGCAGAATGCTCTGAGAAGCATCCAGTTTCTGAAGATCCTCAAGCTTCCTCCTATGAAAGGCAGACTCTAGAAGACCTGAAAAGTTATGATATGTTGATGAAGGAAAGAATAGATGAACAGGACAACAAAATTGATGAAATCACGATCATGCTAACCCAGCAACAGGAAACCAACAACCAGATCAAGAGCATGTTGGAAGATTTGTTCACACGTCTTCCTCCTCCCTCTTAGAATTTCCTCGTTTTTAAAATATGTTTATCTGTAATATTCGTACATTGCTGTTATTCTGAACTTTTCGTTGATTCTGGTTTTTAATATAAATGCATTTTTGGATTTGATTATATGTTCTTTTTGATAACTGACAAAAGGGGGAGAAAGAATGATATTTTTCAATAACGGATTACTGAGACATAAGTCTCGGACATTCTGATCTATTAAAATTTTTCTCTTCTGAAAAGCTTGAACAGGTACAAAACTCTGATGAAAGATACAGTAAGGTTCTGATGATCAAAGACTCATGGAATTAAAGGGAAGTAATCAAATCAGGGGGAGTTTCTCTTCTTAATTCTATACTTTTTATTCTTTATTTTTTTAATTGAAAAATTTGGTTTTTGTCATCATCAAAAAGGGGGAGATTGTTAGAACATAGTTTGATTCTACAACCCTTATTAGAGTTTTGATGATAACAAAATACAAAAAATAAATAAATTCAAATATATATATATATATATATATATATATATATATATATATATATATATATATATATATATATATATATATATATATATATATATATAACAAATATGCTTCTTAAAATTATGTTTTGTATATACAGAAGTTCTGATGGAATCAGCATCAGAAGATCAGTAATATGTGCTACACGCTGAAGCTACTAGATTATACGCTGAAGCTTGATGACTAGAATCTGCGCATAAACAAATACACTCTGACTCTGATCAAAGATCTTTACCAAGTCATCAACACTCTGAAGCGTTATCATAAGTCAAAGCAAAGAAGACTCTGAAGCGTTATTAAGTATTCAAGACAGAATTAAATGCTAACGACTCTCATCAGACAAGATCTTCTTCAAAAGGAAAGTGCGTTATTGTCATTAAACTGGCTTTATGGACAACGTATCTTTGCCTTGCCTATATAAACAAGTCTGCTTGAGAAAAGACGCACGCATGCACTCACATAATTTGCTAAGCTTTCAAAATCGCTTATTCAAACGCTTTAAGCAAATTCAGTTTACTCCAAGCTTAAGTTGTGTAATTATCACAATTGTGATATATTGTTTTGTTAGAAAACGTTAACACATCCTTGTTCAATTATTTGTAAAAGATTTCCTTGAGATAAACCGGTCTATGGTTGTACTCAAGAAGACTTTAACAGTTGTTAAAGTAGATGTTGTAATCCTTTGAAAATAGTGGATTAAGTCCTCGTTGGAGAGAGGCGAAATCACCTTGACGGGTGGACTGGAGTAGTTTGAGATCAAACGAACCAGGATAAAAATACTGTGTTGTCAAAGCATTTGTTTTAAGTTTTTACAATTCAACCCCCCCCCCCCCTTCTTGTGTTTTTCACATGTTCAGTTGGTTGTTGGGTTTGGTATTATTGAGGGGTTGGTTGTTGGGGTTGTTGTTGGGCGTATGTTGCAGCTCTTTGGCGTGAGTCGATCAAATATGTCTCTTGAGACAAAAACAAATTTGTTGAAACCGATGTGTACTATCTCAAATATTGGAGCGTCAATTTTAAGTCATCTTGCAAGATCGGCCCCCCTTTAGGACCAATTCACGTTGATGCATCCATTGACGACATTGAGTTTTAGCAAAGTCTCTCAAATCGTTAAATCCTCATTAGTCGTCAACTCTGAGCATATGCCATTATCCCAAACATGTAGGGGTCGGGGATACGCTTTTGCATGCTGAATTGTAGCTTCACACGATCACTGTGGTGCATCTCCATTGTAGTGAATCTGATGAGTGTTATTTTTGCAGTCCAGACTTCAGCATCAGCTGGGATCTCATGGTCGAGATCCTTATACGACCTCCATAAAAACTATAGAGGAAAAAAAGTTATATAAAATATTAAACTTAATCAACCTATTGAAAGCGTTGTATAATGACACAAAAAATTACAACACCACAAACTCAGGACAACAACATGATAAACAGACAAAACAACTAAACAAATCATAATATTTAAGAGATAAAAACCATCAATACAATATCGTCTGGTCTAAGCATCATCATCATGACATCAGCGTCACATCTCACCCTTTTCCATGACCAGCTTACTCCATTTTCGTTCTCACTATAATTTGCCTTTCTATTTTTTCTGATATGTTCACCTTCAGGAATGTCTCCTTCCAACCAGCGAATCAAGTGCCTCTGAAAATGCTCGAACGTCCGCGTGTTCTAGAGTTTGATCTTCACCGGAGGCTTTGTCACCGAAAAAATAACATGCGCATCTCTTTTGATCAATGAAAACCTTGGAAAGGGAGTTGAAGACATTTTCTAAGAGTTATGTGACAAATGGTGTGAAAAAATAAAGATGATGGGTGGTTGCATTTATAGAAAACCATATAACACTATCAAGCCACACTAGGTGGCGCCTCCTCTATAAACATACATGCATGCGCCACACTGCATGACTTTATAGAGGAGGAAAAACCATGCAGTATGACGCCTCCTCTCTAAAAAGCATGCATGCGCCACACAGAGTGGCTACTCCTCCGTGTGGAAAAAAAATTTTGTTTGAAAAATGGTTAGTTTGGTAAATTTTTTGAAAATGTGGTTATTTGGGAAATTTTTTTGAAAAATGTGATTATTTGAAAAAAAAAATCCATACTTTATATCGATAACTACTATTTCTTTTATGTGAAGGCAACCGGAAAAATATTATTGTTCCCATCTTGTTTAATACCCCCTCAACTAGAGCGAAGACAATCGGAAAAACATTATTGTTCCCATCTTGTGCCACAACCATGAGTAATGTTCCTTTATACTTCTCATATAACCAAGTTCTATCAATCTGTATAGTAGGTTTACAAAATGCAAAATCCTTGATGCATGGTTCAAACGCCCAGAACAATCGATGAAATATTCTATTTCCACTAATACGAGTTCTGTCTGGGCTAAATGTCGGGAGTGTCTTCAAAATTATAACAGTTCCTGGGGCATAATATTTGAGTGCCACCAAAAATCTTGGAAGTTCTTTATACGATTCCTCCCAATTACCGTACACAAGTTCAACTGTCTTAGTCCTCCCGATCCATGCCTTCCTGTAAGAGGGAGTATAATTGAATCTTGTAGCGATATGAGAAATAATTGTACTCACCTTTAATGATGGATCCTTGCTAATAAGAGGCAAGATTTCTTGACATATTAATTGAGAACTAAGTTTCCGATGATCCTGTGTTGAAACGGTGGTGATGCAAGTGTGGAGTGGATCAACGGAACCTATTTCCCATGAATCACTTCTCTTTCTGTAAGATGCAGTTAACCGAAAAGGGAAAATTGGTTTTTGACGACATAAAATAACGTACCTCCCTGAATTATTTTTATCTACAGTGAAGTCAGCTAAAATTTCTATGTGGTATTTTTTGATAGCTCTAAGACACTCTTCTTTTGTTCGAAATATGTCTCCAACTTACAAGGCCCCTTCAGTCTGCATATAAGGATTGTGAAAGATATCTGAGGCTGGTTTATCTTCCCCCAAGTTCAAGTTCGTCATGTGAAACGGAGGGTCGTACGTATGACTCATAGGTACAGGTTCATGCTCTTGATCTGCAACGTCATCATTGACCATAAAATCAATCATTGCCTCGTCATCTTCTTCTTCTTGGTCAATAACATCGACTTCAGGATGGTTATCCTCGTTAGATTCATCCTCTTCTTCAATGTCTTGAGAAGGATCTATCACCTGAGATTGATCTGGTTGTTGTAATAAAACATAAATCTCAATCTCATTGAACCCAAATTGTTCATGAGTTCGAAACATGTTTCGAACATCATCATCGTCGTGCATCTTTAGTTGATAAAATCTGACTTGGTTGTTGTCAAATAAAAATGGGGACTTGTAAAGAATTTGGTAAACTGGACCACACTGCAATTTGGCTTCTAGTCTATCTTTGAAGCGTGCAAAACTTGACTTCTTATTTGTCCGAAAGCGGATAAAATCGGTATTACGAAAATTAAAACTGAAGCTATCGCAGTTGAACGTCTCACCGTTAATATGAGCAACAATAGTATAATTTTGTGAATGATCCATGTTGTTGAGGTATGTTTTTTGTGAGTTATGAATGTATACTAGTAATGCACCCTACACAGACGATTAAATAGACTGATGAAAGTATGGGACGTCCTCTATATTTTGCATGCATGTGCCACCTAGGGTGGCTTGTCCTTTTCTTGTTTGCCGTGTCCATGAGTATGTCCCTTACGATGTTCAAATTGAACCGTACTTACGACATGTCGGTTTTGGTCAGTTACTCAACATAGTCAATTACCATGTTGACTATAAAATTATTCTTGCATTAGTGGAGAGATGGAGACCCGAAACTCACACCTTTCATCTTCCATGTTGTGAATGTACAGTCACACTAGAGGATGTGTACATGTTATTCGGTCTACCAATCAATGGTAAGGCTGTCAATGGCCGAGTCAACCAAGACAATGCCATATGCGAGGAACTTTTGGGAGTCTCTTTATTTGAATAAGGGTCTAGAGGCCAAGGTATTAATCTCCGTCTTCTTAGAGAATATCATAGTAGTCTCGTAATAACCAAAAACTCTACCGAGCAAGAAAAAAATTGTGAAAGCTCAGTGTTACATAATGATATTATTTGACCATTTTTAATTTCCTGAGACAACAAGCAATACTGTTAATATCATGTATTTACCCTTGTTAAGACAATTTGATAAAATAAACACATATAGTTGGGGCTCTGCTGTTTTGGCCCATCTGTATAGTTCCTTGTGTAAAAATGCATCGAACGACTGTTGTTCTTTCTATTCATGCACCTTTTTGCTCCAGACATGGTACTAGTCGAGAATGCCAACACTCGTCCCCCGCAACACAAGGCCATTCTTATTCCCCTTTGCTACAAAGTAAGATTACGAAACCATAAATTTTACATACTATATACTGTAACCAACATGTATTAACCCCATTTTTTCTATGTAGATAGTATGTTCCTAGGATGAATTACAACAAATCCCCTAGAAACGCAATAGTACTCTACCGACATCTTATTGATCATGTTGGACTCGAAGAGGTATTAAACTTATATATTTTATACAACGCTTTCAATAGGTTAATTAAGTTTAATATTTTATATAACTTTTTTTCCTCTACAGTTTGTATGGAGGTCGTATAAGGATCTCGACCATGAGATTAGCCCAGCTGATACTGAAGTCTAGACTGCAAAAACAACACTCATCAGGTTCACTACTGTGGAGATGCACCACAGTGATCGTGTGAAGCTATAGTTCGGCATACAACAGGGTATCCCTGATCCCCTACATGTTTGGGACAATGGCATCTACTCAAAGTTGACGACCAGTGGGGATTTAACGATTTTAGAGACTTCGCTAAAAATCAATGTCGTAAATGGAGGCATCGACGTGAATTGGTCCTAAGGGAGCCGATCTTGCAAGATGACTTAAAACCGACGCTCCAATATTTGAGATGGTACACATCGATTTCAACAAATTTGTTTATGTCTCAAGAGACATATTTGATCGATCCACACTAAAGAGCTGTAACATACGCCCGACAACAACCCCAACAATCAACCCCTCAACAATACCAAATCCAACAACCAACCCCTCAACAATACCAAACCCAACCACAATGTCAACCCACTAAAACCCAACAACCATACACCACCACATTTAACCAAACCCGTCATCAATTCATGCCACACACACAAACACAATACCAAGAGCATGACCCGACCCACCACCAACAATATGCACCATCCTCATCCTACCACAACACCCAAGACACATATGATACATCTCTTTTCTACCATACCACCCAACCTACATACAATCAAACATCACACCATCGAAGTACCCAACTATCATACGAATTTCATACACCACAAGAATCGTTGCTTCATTTCCATCACGATTCAACATCCCAATACTATCAACCACCCCACCCACACATATCCCAACCAATAAGACCAAACTTCAATAACATGGACACCGATCTCTTTGGAAGCACAACACAGTGGAGCGAAATGATCGATGAGATGTATGATCTTGTTGTACCAGGACCATCACATCAAGCACCTCATAATCAAGCGAGTCAGAACAGACCCCAAATACCTCAGAAAAATCAACAGGGAGGAGTGAGACAAGGGGTGAGGCAAAGGCGGGGCCGTTTATGTCATACTGAGACCCGCTTAGGTTGAGGGGCCGTCCAAAAAAAATGTATCCATGCGTTGTGTAATATAAAAATATTAATATAAAATATTTTTTATTACTTTTATTTTTATTTAAAAAAATTAATAAATAACATTGTAAAGCCAAAGAAGATGACGCCTCCTCTCTGTCAATACATGCATGCGCCACACTGTATGGCTTTACAGAGGAGGATAAGCCATGTAATGTGGCGCCTCCTCTCTAAAAAGCATGCATGCGCCACAGAGTGGCTACTCTTCTGTGTGGCAAATTTTTTTATTTGAAAAGTGGTTAGTTTGTTAAATTTTTTGAAAATGTAGTTATTTAGAATTTTTTTTTATTTTAGAAATATGATTATTTAAAAAAAAATCTAAAATATGAGATGAGGGTTGAGGTAAGGATAGAGGAAATAGTAACAAACGAATTGTCTAGTATTTTTTATTTGAAAAGTTGTTGGGATTTGCTATTATGCTGGAGTGAAGTTGCTAGTGGGGTGTGCTACTTTGGTACAATATAAAAAAAGAAAATTTAGATAGAATTTTTTATTTGTGATTTTTATTATTTTTTAATAAAAATATAATAACTATATAATTTTCTCACACATATATAATTTTATTTATTTTTTACTCTTTAAAAAATATTTAAACATATTTATTATATTTTCATTAAAAAATAGTAAAAATTATATGTAATTTTTTTCCTATAAAAAAACATGAATAAACATATCATCATCAAAGTTATAAGTTCATATTATTAGTGAAATTGAAAAAAAGAAAAAGGTTGAAAGTGACATTGTAAATAACTCTATCATCCATTCCCATTCATTTTCAATCGCGTTTATCAGTGTTAATACATGAATCTGTGAAAAATATTGAAAAAAAGGAAGAAAGGAAATATTTAAATGACTTATAGGTTATATTGATGTTATTATTATACAACTATTAATTGAATTGATTTAACTGAATAATAATAATAACAAATCTATTTAGATTATATATAAATAAAATATATTCATTATATTATATATTTAAAAATAACTTTTTTATTTTAATAAATACAAAGACAGTAATGTTTTTGCAAAATCTTTGGAATATCGGCAAACTTCATCATGACCACAAGTTCAATAGCTCAACTAAAATCCAATGCTTCAATTTGTCTTTGTTTGTGTTTTTATAGAGTACCAAATTAAAACTATTAAAAGATATAAAGTTTTTTTCACATCTTGTACGTACATGAATGTGTGAAAGTGAGGGATAAGAAAAGAAAAAAATATAGGAGTATTATGAAGGGATTAATTAGCCACCTTGATTAGTGTACAAAATATGCTATCGGACTGTTGGTTTGAAATTTTGATTACAGCGGTTGTTTGAACGCATTAATATTATTTTTGGTGTTTGAGTTTCGTTTGGATTGAATTAAGTAAAAGTTTAAGTGTTTGAAATGGTTCGATGGACGGACAAAACGAATATAATAAATATTCGTTAAGTATATTTTGAAATCGAAAGTTTTTGGATATATACGTCGAAAACTTGGCGCTAACAGAAGAGAGGAATTTGAATTTGAAATTGAATGTTTGAGTCATAGAAGACGCGTGGAAGTCTGATGAGTTCGAAGAACATGCAATCTTTAAACGTGACACTCTATTATAGAAAGACCGTTAGGGTAAAATTAGTATAAATAGGAATCTTAATGTTAGGATTCAGGGGTGTTCATTTTGTACAAATTACTCAATATACTAGAAGTACCAAGTGTTAGAGAAAAGAGTTGCAGAAAATGTACGTACAAACACCATTATTGTTCTTTTCGAATCATTTTACTTTATCAATATCAAGTCTTTTAACATTTTCAGTATTCCCTTTACTTTTTAATTAAAACTTTTACTTTTTCAAGTCATTTACATTTATTCTGCATTTTCTTTACGTTTCTTTACGTTTCCAGTCGAAACCTTTACATTACTCATTCAAAACCCTTTTATTCGAACTTACTTTAAATTACAATTCTGATCTTTATATTTTTATCAACAAAATAATGTTAAACATGAATCCCATTATAAGTTTAATCTTAGAAACTTAAACACGTGTCCTAGGATCAATCTAGTCGATCCTGCAAATTACCAAAGTATTTAGTTTAGAAGACTAACAATTATTTACTAAATTCACGCCTAAACACAGACACACCGAAAGGATAATACATTTCAATATCAAAATGATTAACTAATACTACTCTGGTCTAATTTATAAATAAAAAATAATAATTTTCACGTTTGTTAAAAAAATAATTGAATATATTTAATTTTCTTGATTTCATATAAGAAATAATATAATTACAAATATATCCTTTATTAAATTGGGATCCACTAATAATATTCAGTAATTGATGTAAGAATAAATTTGAAATAAAAATATTAAATATACTTAAATTTATTGGTATTTACTTATATTTAAAACCAACAAATTTAAAAGATTTTTTTCTTATAAATAACCAGAGAGAGTACTAGATGATACTTTACCAGAAGCAAAGATGGAAGTGAGTGGGATTAATATTTTATTTAGAACGAAAAATTAAATTTGAACTCCAAAATAATGAGTGATGACCATTGACCAGCCATAGTTGACTGGTGAAGTGAAAAATGAAAAATATAATTCTATAATTGATTTGGAGGGTATTATCGTCCAATTGTGTGTGTGAAAGGAAATGAAAATAAAGAAAGATTCTGTTTTTGCCTCACCTGATGGGATTTGAAAATGACAATTCTTAACAATAAGCGTAATTTAAATTTGAAGACCTTATAAATAATATAATCAAACATTGTATAGTTCTTATCACATAAAGATAACCAATCTTATGACCTGTTCACACCAGCTTAAGACAAAGCTAGGGACAATAATGCTTATTCAATGATTCGGGAACATGAATACAAAACTCAATCTTGACGCACAAGACACACCAATAATGAATCCCACAAAAATGAGCAAAAAATTGACAAGGTCAATTTGTGAACTAAAGAGACATGAACAATGGAAGTCATTTGAAAGGACCTAACTTTAAGTCAGAAATTGGATTTCATGCAGCTCGACCATGCTTTCGGGTGTTAGTACATCAGTTACTTGGTGAATATAAAAAGTGAAATTTAGTTTATAATAATGACCAGGATAGTATTATAAAATCATTAGTTTTAACAATAACTACTAATGGAGGAATAGAAAAGTTACTAGTGGTGAAGAAAGTAAAGAGAGAAGCAAATTTGCAAGTTCGACACAAGATTCATGTTTTTGGGCTAAAGTTGAAGAAGCAAGGGATTGGTTGAATGGTATGAGAAGTGAAAGAGATAATAACAAGTTGGCTAATTTGTGGGGAAAAATTGAAAATTTTGAGAAATATGCCATTGGACTTGTTGAAAATGCTGAAGTGTCTAGTGATGTTTTGGCTAAGAATTCAAGTTATAGTTTATGGATTGGAGAATTAAAAGAACTCAAACAACTGAAAGCAAACATGTAGAGGTTTTTTCAATATTTTTCGTGTTTTATATATTAAAGGGTAATTTAGAATTTTAGTATATTGTCTATGTGACTCTAATTTGTGTGTATAAATATTTTTTTTTTAGTTTTGTAATTGTCAATTGCAGAGCAATAAATATATTCTCTTATTCTTCATGTTCTGCATCACCTTGTACACTAACAATTGGTATCTAGAGCTCCGGTTCGGATCCACAGAGAAACGGAAAACACGAGTGAAACAGTGAGCCGTTGTGTGACTGATTTCATTTTTTGAATTCGTGTTGAATCTTGAACGGAATCGTAACAAAATCATATTTTCTGATTCTGTGAGATTGAGAAACACTGTGTTTAGTGAGATCTGAGTGACCTGCACAAGGTTGAAGATGAACGGAAACGGTAGTCTAAGCACCAAACTTCCAGTGCTCGATGACAAGAACTGAAACCGTTGAAAGATTCAGATGTGTGTGTTGTTTGGCGCTCAAGATGTTCTTGATCTCGCCAATGATGGTTATGTTTCAGTTGCACTTCCAGAAAATGCAATTGATGCGCAGAGAAATGCTTAGCGTGATCTGGGGAAGAAAGATTAGAATGCTTTGTTCTACATCCATCAGTGTGTAGATGTGAACATGTTTGAGAAAATTACTTATTCGAAAATGACAAAAGCTGCGTGGGACACAGTGGTTAGGTGTTACGGTGGTGACACATCAGTCAAGAAGGTGAAGCTTCAGTCTTTATGGAAACAGTATGAGAATCTCAACATGAAAGACAATGAGAAGGTATCTGAGTACATCTCCAGAGTGATTATGATCACTAATGAGATGAAAGCTTGTGGAGAAATCCTTTATGAACAAGTAATTATTGAGAAGATATTAGGGTCGCTTACCCCCTCAATTTGATTACATTGTTGTAGCAATTGAACATTCTAAAGATCTGGACACCATGAGAATAGAAGAGCTCTAAAGCAGTCTTGTGGCGCAAGAGTTGCGTCTAACTGAAAGAACTTCTGAGAGGGAGGTTGAACAGGCTCTGAAAGCTTCTTTTGTCAAGAAGGACCAGAAGCCAAAAAGACATGGTAGGTATCAGAAGTCAGAAACCTCCAGTTATGATGAGAAGAAATATCATAAGGGAAAGGAGAAGTACGATAAAAAAGTTCAATGTTATTGTTGCAAGAAGTTTGGTCATTTTGCTAAAGATTGTTGGTCAAACAAGGAAAGAAAATCAGAAGAAGAAAATATAGCCATAAGAGATTCTGATGATGAACATGTGCTATTAATGGCTTCTGAGTCTGATGGAAGGTGTTTAGTAGACTGGTGGTATATGGACACTGGCTGCTCAAACCACTTGACTGGAAACAAACATTGGCTACTAGATTTTGACTCCAGAAGGAGGACAAAGATCAGATGTGCTGATGACAAATACTTTAATGCAGAAGGTATCAAAAATGCCAAAGTTAAAGTGAATAATGGGAAGATTGTTCTAATCAAGGATGTTTGGTATGTTCCTAGAATTAAGAGCAATCTGATGAGTGTGGGTCAACTTATTGAGAAAGGCTTCTCAGTTATTATGAAGAACAATATCTTGAAGTTGTATGATTCTAATCAGAACTTGATTATGCAATCTGAATAGGGAAGCAACAAAACATTTAAGGTAAATATGGAGACAACTGAAACAGAGTGCCTTAGTGCAGAAGGCGATGTAGGTGATAATAAGATGTGACACAAGAGGTTTGGGCATCTGAACTACAGAAGTTTAGGGCATCTGAGTTCTAAGAAGCTCGTGTGTGGAATTCTGAAGATTGTGAAGTCTGAGAAGTCATGTCAGATATACATGAAAGACAAGCAACCCATATTTCCATTTGTGTCAGAAGTAGCCCCAAAAGCAAAGCATTCTTTGAGAGTAGTGCATTCTGACGTGTGTGGACTATTTCCAGAACCTTCACTTGGAAGAAACAATTATTATGTGTCTTTTGTGGATGATTTCACTAGAATGACTTGGGTAACACTCATCATGTTTAAGCATGAGGTGTTTACCGAGTTCCAGAAGTTCAAGGTGAAGGCTGAGAAACAAAGTGGTCTGAAGCAGAAAATTCTCGAAATGGATGGTGGAGGTGAGTATAACTCTATAGGATTTTAGAAGTTCTGAGAGGAGAATGAAATTGAGCATGAGGTTACTGCTCCTTAATATCCTCAACACGATAGTCTTGCTGAGAGAAGGAAATGTACTTTGCTTGATATGACGAGAAGTATGATGAAGGAGAATAAGCTTCCTCACACCTTGTGGGGAGAAGCTATTGCCACCGCAGCATATGTGCTCAACAGATGTCTAACAAAGAAGCTGAAAGATATATGTTCCTATTCAGAAGTGGACTAGAGACAATAAAAGTGTTATCCATCTGAAGGTGTTTGGTTGTGTATGTTACAAACATGTTCTAGAAGCTAGAAGACAGGAGCTAGATGACATAAGTAATGTTATTGGCGCGGTACCACAGTACAAGTGCGTACAAGCTTTATTGTCCAGAAACTAATAAATTTGAAGTCAGTAGAGATGCCATTGTGAAAGAGTCAGAAACATGAGATTGGAGCAAGTCTCAATCAAATTTTGATGTAGTGTCAACACCTGAGCTAGCTTCTGAAGACACTTCAGAAGGTTCTAAAGATGAGTCAGAACTTGAAAGTTCGGAAGAAGAGTCAGAGTCAAAAGATGATTCTGGAGACTCTGAAGATGAGTCAGAAACCGAAGGTGATTCTGATGGAGAATTTGATTCTGACCCAAATTTTGACGACGATCTAGAATCTGGTGGTGATCATGTTTCTGGAAGGGAAAACTCTGAAGACCTAGGTTCTAGAGGACAAGCTTCTGAAGGTGATCATGTTTCTGAAGGTGGTATTTCTGAAGATAGGGGTTCTGGAAGAGGTCCAGAAGCTAACATAGTTCCAGGTTCTGTAGAAGATTCAGAACAAGTTTAGAGGCCACAAAGAATCATACAAATACCAAGAAGGTTCACAGAGTTTGACATGTTGCAAGACACTGAAGTAGATTCTGAAGGAGAAGCCATTCAGTGTGCCATTTTAGTAGATTCTGAACCATTGGGAATTGAAGAAGCTCTCAAGAAGAAAGTATGGTTGAATGCCATTAAATAAAAACTTGAGGCTATAGAAAGAAACAAGACTTGGAAGTTTACTAAGCTTCTAAACGAAAAGAAAGTCATCAGCGTCATATGGGTTTGCAAGGTGAAATTTAAATCAAATGGATCAATTGGAAAGCATAAAGAAAGGCTAGTGTCTAGAGGTTTTCTTCAAAAACCTGGGCTAGATCACTTTGAGATGTTTGCACCTGTAGCTAGACATGAAACAATCAGACTGGTGATTACTTTAGCTGCAAATAGGAATTGGCCTCTGATGCATCTGAATGTAAAGTCAACATTTCTGAATGGTCCATTACAAGAAGAGGTATACGTGTCACAACCTCTTGGATTTGTTAAAAAGAATCAGGAAGGGATCGTGTACAAGTTACATAAAGCCTTGTATGGATTGAAGCAAGCGCTTAGAGCATGGAACTTAAAGATTAATTCATTTTTTAAGAAGCAAGGATTTTAGAAATGTGAGATGGAATATGGCGTTTATGTGCAGCATTCTGGAGGCAATATGTGTGATACGGTGGCAGAACCAACTATTATACTGGTTTTGCATTTTTCATTTGCAAATGTCGCGGTAAGCAAGAGTCGCCACCAAATTTTATTTTATCCAACAAAGGAAAGGGTGAAAAGAACAGAAAAGACATTTTTCGAGATTTTCTGAGTAAGGGGGGTAGGTTATGGAAAGGGAAGGTGTTATCACCCTTTCTATCCGTGGTTTTCCACGGGCTCTCAGGTACTTGCTCATTTTTTTAAAATTGCTTTCGTATTTGTGTGTTTTGAAAAGTTTGTTTGCTTTATGATAACTCTTGTATCAGTCCTCAAGAGTGTTGATAAAGCGTTTTTGAAAATATTTTGAAAGTGTAGTGTGAAAAAGTTGTTTTTGAGCAAGTACCTAACAGTTATCTACTTACTCGAAAAAGGTGTTCTTTTCCTCCTTTCCTTTAGACAATGCTATCCTACTATTAGTGAGTAGGTAGCCCTAGTCATTGGATATTGAGGGACTATCGAATGGACGTTTACGGTCACTAAGGCAATTGGGCAAGAACTTTTAGTAATTATCCTAAAGTTCTAAGATTACTTTTTAACTAAGGCATCATCGAAAGGGTCATCGAGGGACTTGTGATCTCTTGAACTAAAGTACATCCACTAAAAATTCTCACGTTTCGAGAATTGTGACCGTTTCCGAAGGCAACCAAAGTGGGAGATACCCTAAGGGTGAACGTGTGCAAGTGAATTGATTCCGTTCATTTATCTTGCAATTTAGGGTTATCTAATCGTTTTCATTTATAGTATTTCTATGCAAACCTAGTTACTAGCAGTTAATAGTGCAGAAAGTAAAAAATGGGAAGATATAGTCCTATGCTATTACAGGGCCTCGGGGAGGGGGATACATAACCAAAACTGGGGAGTACGGAAATCAAAAGAAATAAGTAAACCCTAATTTAAAACTATTACAAACCATCAATAGTTACAATAATTGGAAAAGAAAATAAAATGGAAAAATGATAAATGAACGAAGATTAAGACGGGAACAAGTTGAAAAGTCCTAAAAATCTAATTAATTTAGAAAAAAAAAGTTTTTTTTTGTATTTTATTGAGAGAAATATTTAAAAAATTTAACCTAATTTCTAATTAGTTTTATTTAAATGAAATAATCAACTTGAAATAATTAAATTAATTAATTTTCAAAAATTAACTTTAATTATGAAAAACCTAATTATATTTTTTGGTGATTTTTGATTTTATGATTAATTGAAAATAAATAAAAATGAATTTAAGACAATTAAAATAGAAATAAAGAAATTAAAACCAAAGAGAGAATGGGCCTGATGCTGTTAATCAATTTGGGGGTGCACGTTTGAAAGTCTGCTAGGCCCATATGGACAAGCCCAACGCCTGCCTGATCCAGTGTTGTTACGTCATGGAAAGTTCACCATGTTCTGCGCTTGTGAGAGCATTGGATCCAGACCATCTGTGATCTAATGGTTCAGGCTGATAGTCCATATTCTGCGCGTGGGAATACATTGTACAGGATCCTGCAAGCAAATGTTAGAAAAATGTAAAATTGCTAGACCTGGGATCGAACCCAGGTCCATTCCTTCACATTCCTTATGCCTTTATCATCTGCGTTGCCTGCTCATTCATGACTATAATAACACAAATATAATATAATGGTAATTCAGTCAAAGTGTCAAATTTCCAAACGCGCCAGATCAGATCTCACATGGACCAATGATAATATGACAATTAAGCCACCAGAGTCTACACAAGTCAACGGTGTCGGAGTCCCACTCCGGTCACCTTCTCCGGTTGCCCCAGAATTCCAAACCTGCAAATCACGCAATATAAAGATGCAAAGGGTACCTTACCCCCTATTTCGAGGGTTGCGATCACGATGGTGGTGTCCTTTTTGACTGAAATAGCCTGCAAATTCAGATACGAAGGGGAAGGATCTTCATACCTCAACAATGGCACTTTTCTGTTTCTACGTCAAAACTTGCATATAATGGTTCTAGACACACGCAAACATGATGTTAAGCACAAATATATGCAGAGATATCATTTATGTTGAATGAAATAAGAGTTTGAGATCAATGAAATATACCAAACTGTGAGTTGTTGGAGGGGACGATCCTGTGTGCTTTGGCCTTCAAAAATGGATTGGTTCAATCCCTGGGGTCCTCAGAAGGGTGATAGGATGCTTGAATATGATGGAGGTTGGCTGGATCGAGCGTTTGTGAATTGCACCACTCTTTGAATTTTTTTTGAAATTTGCTAGGGCTTCTCTAAGGCAGTTGCGCGTATGTGATGCGGCGGGAGAACTGACTTGAGGTTTTGCGTTTGTGTTTGCAAATGTTGCGGTTTAGCAAGAGTCGCCACCGACTTTTATTTTATCCAAAAGGAAAGGTAAAAAAGCACTGGAAATACCTTTGAGATTGTTTTTGGGTTCGGGGGGTAGATTATGAAAAGGGAAGGTGCTAGCACCCTTTTCATCCATGGTTTTCCATGGGCTCTTAGTTACTTGTTTTAGATCACTTGCTTTACTTTTCTAATTGTTTGAAATGATGCTTTGTATGGTTTTGAAAGTATTTTGAAAAGAGGCCTTTGTTTAGGCAATCTTTGTAATGATTCTTGTTTGTAAGAATGTATACAAAGATGTTTATCTTTTGAAAAATGTTTCAATGTTTTGAAAGTTGTTTGGAAATTGTTTTGAAATGTGTGTGTGTTTGTTTGAAAATAGCAAGGATTGTTTGAAAGAGATCAAGTAACTAGTGTGGCAGTATAAATGTGTAAGACTAAGCCATTGGATTGACTAGACTTTATATAAATCAAAATAAAAATCGCCACCGCACTTTATTGTTTCCAAAGGAATGGGAAAAGAGAGAATAACCCAAAAAGAGGGGGAAAGATTCAAGGTAAGGGCGTTGGTTATGCAAAGGGAAGGTATTAGCACCCTAAACATCTACGGTACTCCGCAGGAACCTCTTTGAAAATCTGTATATTTTGGCTATAAAATGTGTTGTATATAAAATGGATGGTGGAGGTGAGAAAAGAAATATTTTTATGATTTTTTGCACCCGCCGCGGTTGCGAACCTTTAGTGCCTACGTACCACCTTTCGTGCAATAGGGGATTAGGGTACACGTAGTTCCTCTTTTAAAAATTTGAAACACAAGTGTGTTGGTTGATTTTATGAGATAAGACATCATCGCAATTGTCCGTGTGGAAAAACATACTTACTACCCACAATCATGAGAAAGGAGAATTTGCATCATCTAAAAGTGGAGGATATGGCTTGGATTTTAAAATCAACAATGCCTCACTCAACACCCAAGTGGAAAATATCTCACTTCACTACATATTGTAGAAGTATAGTTGTTTTCATCACTACAAGGATTGACAAGAGTCTAATCTTTTGAGAAAAGTTTAAAGATAAAAGCCAATGTGGAAAAATGGTTTGAAATGAGATTGATTGACTTTTAGTCTTCTCACAACAAAAGGTCAAGGTATTATTAAATTGATTGAAATTTATTTATGAAAATGTTTCGAAGATGCATGGACCTAAGTCCAAGTTTATTATGAAAATGTTTCAAGTTTCAAAACAAGAAGAGTTTTTTTTAAAGGAGGGAGAAGATTTTTGAAATTAAAGAAGATGAGAGGAGAAGAAGAGGCTATCCTAAAGCATAAGGTAAAAGCTAGGGATAAGAACCATCTAACCAACAAGAAGCCAATACTTGACATTATGAGTCAATATAGAATTCCCATTCTTCAGATTGAAACCAAGCAAGCAAAGATACCAGACCTCTTGAGAGAACCAAACTTCAAGTGTTTTAAGTCTTCGCAAAAATTGGGAAGAGTAACGGCTGTATACGGGTGAATTCCAGATTACAAACAAAGATCGTAATCTCAATAACCTGCACACAAAACAAACAAACAACCCAATGTCTTGAGGTAAACCTCAAGAACTCCAGACAAAATATCAAATAAAGTCACAAAGTCTCCAAGATAGGTCAAGGTCTCTAATCCTAAGTCCAAGAAGTCCATCACTCCATAATGCAAAGGATAGTAACCATGTAGTCCAAGTATCATTAATGATTTTTATGGTTCATGTTGATTATTAGGTGTCTTTAAAAAGAAAGAAAAGCTCAAGTGAGCAAAATAAAAATGACATAAAAGTAAATGCTCAAGTGATCAAAGATGAAAATAGCATGAAATGTAAAATTCTAAAAGTAAATGGTACATAAAACATGAAAATAAAAGCGTAAAGTAAAGTTAATTGTTAGTAATTAGTGGTTAGTTGGATGACCATCTTGAAACTTGCATTTGGAACTCATTAGAGAATTGGTAGAACCAAAGCCTCCACACAACAAGTTGCATTTGCTTTTTGTCAAGTATATCATCCATTTTGGAATTCTCACAAGGCAACATGTAATGATCAACGATGTTTAAGTGATCCGCGTTGACCAAAGGTGTTGTAGATCCATTAGAGGATTGGTAGAACCAAAGCCTCCACACAATGAATCTCAAGGTTATTGGATCAAAGAGATCAAATTAACATACTTGGGCTTGCAATCATAAGTTTGGGCCATGAATGATCATTTATTCGAATCGAGACAAAATTTAGCGCTATGTTAAGCAATCGTAAGTGGACTTATGTAGAAGTCACACCTATTTTGAGGCCGGTCAATAGCAATCTATGTACTTCATGTTTGGATAAATGATATAGAGATCACCATCCCTTAACATGTAGCACAATTAAAAAAGAAAGGGATAAGATGAAGAGGGAGGGAAATGATAAGCTAATTTGGATCACCATTTCAAAAATTTTCATCTTTAAATTCAACTACTCCTCTAGATGGATTAAAGCACTAAACATATCATTAATCCAAAGAACCAAAAATAAATTAAATAATTCACTCTTAGGTAGATTTGAATTGATGAATATTTATCCAACTTCATCTACATCACAAAGTCCATTGAGTTTAAAGACAAATTGGACATTTAAAATTGCAATCCAAACCAACAATCAAAAGGATTGAGTAGAAAAATCATTTTGGATCAAAGTTGCCCCAAAACAAGGCAAAAAATACATTATGTCCTGGTGTAAATCGATTTGCACTACTATGTAAATAGATTTACACAGTACAGTTTTCAAAAATTTGCGTGAAATTGCTTCTGTGCAATCGATTTACACTTAGTGCAAATCGATTGCACACAGTAACAATAACAAAAACAACATTTTAAAAGGGCAATTTCTTGTTCAAACTTTTCATCAAACACCTTATGATCATGGATCCACTTGAGCACGAAAATTCCATCAAATTATGAGAAAATAACACCATTGAAATCACAAAATAATGCTCAAAGAATCAATCCCAAAGATCACCAAGAGATCACATTGTGAAAGATGAATTATCCAACTTACCAAAGGTAGATCTAGATGATTATCAAAACAACTTCAAGAATTTGCTTCAGTTCAACCACAAGAATCAATTGACCAAGCTTGGATGTAGAGAATTGATGGAGAAAAAGTGTTTGGATGAAGGTTTAGCTCAAAGATTAGTAAGCTTCAATGCAAAGCTTACTAACTTTTTTGAAAATGGAGCTTTGAGTGAATTTGGTAGATGGAGAGAATTGAGAGATTTTTTAGCAAGGTGGATTTGGCTATCAAAAGCTTGAAATTGGAATGAAATGAGAGCTCTATTTATAGAGTTTTAGGATTGGGATTAGTGGTAATTTGGTAATTGATTCTTGGAGCCAAAATTTGAATTAATGAATTCTTTCAAATATTAGAGCCAAAATTTGAATTAATGATAATTCTTTCAAATATTAGAGCCAAAATTTGAATTAATGATAATTCTTTTTAAAAATGAAAGATTGGCACTAAAATTTGAATTAATGATACATCTTTCAAAAGTGAAGGAAAATTGGAGCTAAAATTTGACAAGTTTAAAATTGCTGATTTTTTTCAAATTTTCACGCTGTGTAATCGATTGCACTACAGTGCAAATCGATTTGCACAGTGTATTTTTTCAAAAATGGCGCAAAATGCACTATGTGCAATCGATTGCACCCTAAGAGCAATCGATTGCATCAGTGAAAAAAATGAATTTTTTTAATTCTTTTTCTTTGAAAATAGAGATTTTAGAAAAATGATACCAGAAATCCTTATTTGTCAGATGCTTCGACTCGGTACCTACAAAACAAAAATATACAAAGACAAAGACAAATATTTTTTGTATTTTGATTAGAAGTTAGTCAACAACACATATACAAAATACACAACCAAGGTGCTTGGAAATTCCTCAAGAGCAAACTTAAAGATAGGAAAAAAGAGGAAGAACCAACCCTAATGTGTTCTTGTTATGATCGAGTTGATATGATATGATAGAGGAATCTTAGGGGCAAAAATTGGGGTACAACAACTAGGAGTTATCTACCCTACTCAAAAGTCTTTCCTACACATTTTTATTCCTTTGACATTGTTGTTTTACCATTGCATTTGGTAAACAACCCTATCTTTGGATGTTAAACGGGATGGGCGTGGGTCATCGTATGACCATGATAGCAATGGTACCAAGTATCTTAGCAAGTTTTAGGGACTAAGATCATTTGTTTTTAGGCAACATTTTGATAGCGTCATCGAGAGACTATGATCTTTTGTTTTGTTTGATTTTGCCAAGATACCTAGCATGCATACCATGGCCATGTTAAGGCAACAAAGTGGATGAAACTCTAGGGGTGCTTGTGTGCAATGTGTTGTCATTTTTCATGCATATTTGTCTTGTATTTGGGTCATACTATTTGTTTTTGATTTTTGGTCTTTGCATACAAAATCCTAGTTTACTATCATGGTATATGAAAGCAATAAAATGCGTAAAGTAAATCTAGACTATTACAACATTATTATGGGAAGGGGGATACAAGTTTTGAATAGAGGGATATTGCTCAAAATAAAACCCTAAAACTATTACAACCAAATCAAATTTATTGTACAAATAAATAAATAAGCAAATATTTAAATATCCAATAAAATGTAAATATGCAAAAAATGTTTTTTGTATTAATTTATGCATGTAAAAATAAATTTATTTAAGTCTTAAAAATAAGAAAATAAAATGATGGTTTTTTTGAAAGGGTGAAAACCCTAATTTTTGATTTAATAGAAAATAGTCTATATTATTCATTTTTAATCAAGAAAAATAATAATATGTACAAAATGTTAAAAAATTGAAATATGTATAAAAAAAATATTTTAAATGTATAAATAATAAAAATAAAAATATGTAATATTTTTATATTATTTACAAGTTTTTAAGAAAATAAAAATATATTAACCTAATAATTTATTTATTATGCAAAAAAATAAAATAAAAAAATATGATAAAATGCAAAAAATAAAGAAAATATTTTGTGATTTTAAATGTTCAAAAAAAATAAATAAAAGTCAGAAACATGCAAGAAAATATGAAAAATAAAGAAAATGGGCCAAGGGGGTGCAAAAAGTAAAAGGGGGGGGTGCCAAAAGAACCAAGCCCAAGGCGCCAAGCCCACTTCACTTCATCCCTGACCTTGAGACACTTCCTGTGCGCGTTTCTTCCTCAACCTGTATCTCTTGCATACGTGCATAAAAATGAAATCTTGCAACATGAAACTTGTAGCATTTTTAGTCACGATTCCATTGATATAAAAAACATGACCTAACTCTCAAAGATCAAGAAGAATTTTATCACCCCTAATTTCTGACCTAAAATTTTCAGCAACTTCAACTATCAAATACTCCTAGCTCAGTCAATATAAGTGGAAGCTATGCATATGTACAACTCAAGCACATTAAAGACTACATTTTTGCTTCACAAACCTAAGCCTAAGGATGTCTAAATAGAGAGATAGAAACTTGACAAATACCTTGTTCAGTTGAGTTTGGATAGGGTAATGTAGCAACTTTGAGTGAGGTCTGAAGGTCGTGTGAGCTTGCTTGAAGTTCCCTCAACCTTTCCCAATGCTCAGCTTGCCTTGAACTTGCCTGAATCTCTCTGTAGAAGTCAACCTGCAAAGCTTCAAAATGAAAATGGTGATCCTTGAAACAGAGGTTACAGTTGCTGAACAAAGGCTTGGACAACTTAGGTGTGATGTAGGGAATGTGTTTGAGGTGGTTCCAAGCAAAACGCACGAGGCAATATGGAAATGGCTTGTGATTTGCAGAGATGACCCTGTTTTGGGAAGAAATGGTGATTTCTGTGTTTAAGGGTGTTTGAGAGGTTGGGAAATAGTGTTTTAGGTTTGTTACAATATGCTGAGATCGTCTAGAATAATGCAAAGGCTTGGTTTTATCAGATACACAAGTGGTGTGGACTTTTGCAAGTTTACTTGCTTTTGAAGAAAAGGTGGGAAGTGACAATGCCAAAGCCTGTACAGGCTAGCTCAAGGCCTGAGGAGAGTTGGTACAAATTACCTGGTATTTGTGGACTTTGTTTGCAGCAAAAGGTTAGGTCCATGGCTCAAGATAAACAAAGTTGCTAAAAGTTTGCTTTATGGAAATGGTATTGCTACCTTTATGCCATTTTTGGAATAATTCTTTGTACAAAGCTTCAAAGATCAGAACAATGCCATTATCCAATGTATTTGAATTAAATTAAGGAGTGTAGAAGGGATTAGAACCTGTAAACCAAGTACAAGCATGCTTAGGACATATTTGCAACTTGTATCAATGTGAAAAATGCCATGGACAAAAGTGAGAAATTGCCATTTTATTTTCTTCGATTCTCCCTAACCATAAATGATCTTGGAGAGTTCTTTGACATTTTGGAAAGCTTGTAACATTATCTACAATCCATGTTTGAAATGAATTTTGAGATTCCTCTTGGAACTAGGTGAAAAATGTCCATGAAGTTAGGTCAAAAATCTGCCTAAACTAGGGCAAAATTTCACTAAGTTAAAAAGTTTTTGGACCCCTATTCACAAAATCATAACTTGAGATACAAGCATCTTTTGGGAAAACTTTGTGAATAAAAGTTGTAGATTTTGTGGAGGACTACAACTTTTATGTTGGAAGTTCTTTTTGAATCCAATTGCATCATGGTGAAAAAGTTGGGAAAAGTTGGGAAAAAATAAGAAATTTTCATAACTTAGAAAAATTCTAAGTTATGAAAAATTTCAAACTTAAACCCTAATTTTCAAAATTAGGTTTCTTGGTGAACAAATTTCATGTTTTGACACATCTTGGTGAAATATGACCATTGGCACTTGATTTTGACCAAAAAGTCAAAGTTTGACTTTTCAGTGTACAATTGATTTTTGATCAGTTGACTAGAAAATTCATCTGTCAATTCAATGCATTTGAGATCTTTTGAACCTTGTGATTAGGTCAATATGGTGCCATTGAGTCCTTGAGATCATGCTTGAACCCAATTTGCCACTGGCTAGGTTAGAAATCGGAAATTGCCCTTCTACAGTCAAAACCTTAAAAATGACAATTTTGCCCTTTTGATGATCTGATCAAATTTCTTGAGGAGTTGTGATCCAAACTTGATCAAATGGTTCATATTAGTCTATAATGTTTATGTGGATAAAAAATAATGAGGTTTGATTGTAAATTGGCTATGGTTGACTTTTACCCCAATACAACTGATTTTTAGGTCAACTGTCCAATTGACTGGTCAAAAATGTGGTTCTAGGCTTGAAACTTGGTATGAGAAATCTTAGGAGTCCAACATGAAGTATGAAAGTCACATGAGGCATTGAAAGTCTAAAAATCCCTGTGCAAACTCAAACCCTAATTTCAGGTCAACAGTGCAAGGAGAGGTCTTGGGCTGAGCAAACCCTTATCCTGTCTGGAGTCCAAGCAGTCTTGTGAGGAGAATCTTGATAAAATGAGAGGGAAAATTTTGGGGTACAACAACTGCCCCTGTTCAATCTTCTTGAACCTGAAGAGTTAGATTGGCGAATTTTTCCGTTCGTGACTCGAACGTAAAAGATGATTGGACACTAGAGTGCCCGTAAATTTGCACTTGTGAAAATGTAGTTTAGGAAATGGGCTTAAAGATGCCATTTGGAGATGCAATAGAATCTTGTTGGAGATGGGCTTAAAGATGCCATCCAATGATGTTTGTTGAATTGTATGTTGTAAGTCAGAAGAATAAGTATCATAATGGTATTCGTGTCTGGAACGTATCTGAACTGTATTTGGAGACTGAATCTGTATGAGCAATGGAATGGCGTCCGTGTCTGAAGCGTATCCGAGCTGTAATTGTATTTGATTCTTGAATGAATAACATAATGACTTCCGTGTCTGGAGTGTATCTGTATTGTATCTGGAGACTGAATCTGTATGAGCAATGGAATGGCGTCCGTGTCTGGAGCGTATCCGAGCTGTAACTGTATTTGATTCTTGAATGAATAACATAATGACTTCCGTGTCTGGAGTGTATCTGTATTGTATCTGAATCTGAAATCTGAATAAGCGACAGAATGGCGTCCGTGTCTGGAGCGTATCTGAGCTGGGGGGAAATTTGAATGAGTGACAAAATGGCTTCCGTGTGTGGAGCGTATCTGGCATGTATCTTGACTTTGAATTCTTAATGAGTAATGGAATGACGTCCGTGTCTAGAGCATATCTGAGCTGTAACTGTATTTGATTCTTGAATGAATAACAGAATAACTTTCGTGTCTGGAGTGTATCTGTATTGTATCTGAATCTGAAATTTGAATAAGAGACATAATGGAATTCGTGTCTGGAGCGTATCTGGACTGTATCTTGAATAGGTGACAACATGACTTCCATATTTGGAGTGTATCTGAGCTGGGGAAAATCAGAATAAGTGACAGAATGGAAACCCTGTCTGGAGCGTATCTGGACTGTATCTGAAGTTGAGGTCGGAATAAGTAACAGAATAATTTCCGTGTCTGGAGTGTATCTGTACTGTATCTTGACTTTGAATTCTGAATAAGTAACAAAATGACTTCCGTGTCTGGAGTATATCCGTACTGTATCTAAATAAGAGATCTGAATGAGTAACAAAATGACTCCCGTGTCTGGAGTGTATCCGTACTGTATCTTGACTTTGAATTCTGAATGAGTAACAGAATGACTTCCGTGTCTGGAGTGTATATGTACTGTATCTGAATAAGAGATCTGAATAAGTAACAGAATGACTTCCGTGTCTGGAGTGTATTCGTACTGTATCTAAAAATCTTTGAATATTTGTTAAAGATAACTGTAAATCTTATCTTGAAAAGGGTAAAATATTAGCTGAAGCACAAAGTTATGTTGCATGAAATGTATGATGCAATAAAATGTGTTTTATCAATGTTTATAATATATGAATGTAATGTAAGCTGATTTTCTATCTTCCTGAGGAAAATAAATCCTTGACGGCTGGAGATAATAAAACCCTTGACTGCTGCCGGGGTAAATAAATCCTTGACCGCTGCTGGAGATTCAAAATCTTTGATTGCTGAGGATGAGAAATCCTTGGTGACTGTTGGGGATGATAAAATCTTCGACTGCTGCCAGGGAAAATAAATCCTTGACCGCTACCGGAGATTAAAAATCCTTGACAACTTCTATGGGGATGTGAGAATCCTTCATGTCTTGAAGTTGGAGTGTTGACAAAATCTGTTGTGAGAGTAATGTCAAACTGCTTGAGAAATCTTCTTGGGAAATCCAGAGAACTTTGATGACCTCTACTGGGGGTAACACACAGGGAATCCTTACTCGGCTGGGAATAGGGAAAATTCTGATGATTTCTGCGGGGAACCAAGAACGAGAATCTTCGATCTGCAGGGGAATAAAATTCTGACAAATTCATGTTGGGGAGTAATGAAGACTCTGGAAACTTTATTGGGGAATCAAGAATGAGAATCTTCATTCTGTTGGGGAGTAAAAACTCTGTGGGGAAGAAGGCTTCCTGCTGGAGAGTAAGCTCAGGACTCTGGGGGAAAAATTATTCATGTTTGGAAAAAGTTCAGGAGTTGGGGTTGTATGCCACTCTACTGGGGAGTTACCCTAGGTTGGGGATAAAATTTAACTGTTATCTGGTTGATTCTCAGACTTTAAGACAACTTTCTGGGGAAATTGGGGAAAACTGAATGGTTCCCGTTGGGGATTGATAGTTGGAATTTTGACTTAACAGGGGAAGAAGGTTTCATCTCTGTTGAGGGTCTGTAATTCAAAGTTTTTACTCCGCTGGAGATTGGGAGTTTGAAGTTTTAATTCAGATGGGAATTAAGGGTTTGAAATTATAACTCCGCTGGGGATATGTACTTCAAGGTTTTAACTATGCTGGGGACCTAGATGATGTACTGCAGGGGATTTCTCCTGGAATAACCTAAAGACGTTTTCCTATACTTTCAACCTGTTAGTAATTATTATTTCCTATTTCGTTTATTTGTAAACATGTGATTATATTCAAATGCATATGCTCATTAATAAATCATTGGACGTTTTCAAATAAAACACAAGTGTAAAAAAGAAGAAAAGGCAAATAGTTTTCTGCACTTTGAAGTATCTTTGTATTAACTTTGTGTAAGTATTTTGTACAAAGGAGACAGACATCCTAGTAAGAGAACGTTGTCATGAGAAAAATTTATACAAAGAAAGATGGCTATGTGTAAAAATTCCATGGGGTTCCCATTCTGCTATAGCCTTCGTAACTCTGAATATCCTGTCCATTCGTTGTTTCGTCCGAAGATGATTTAATTGATCAGAAGCCCAGAGCTTGTCTATGAAGAGATTGTCCTTAAAGTGATCCGACGAGACATAGTCATACGCTTTAATTCCCTAACTTTTGCCTGGACCGCCCTTTCGGGTTTTCAGTCCACCGGGAAACCCTTTTTTGCCCAAGTCTCCCTTTCGGGTTTTCAACTTGCCGGGTGTACAATTTTTTTATTCATCCCTAATTTTTGCCTGAATCGCCCTTTCGGGTTTTCGATTCACCGGGATGCCCTTTTTTTCCCTAAGTGTGTCAACCTAGCGGGTCATTTATGCGTAGTATCTTTTGACTATGTCTGCGTTCGCAGGGTGCGGCAGGTCGTCGCCGTCCATGGTGGTTAAGATCATTTCCCCACCAGAAAAGATGTTCTTGATCACAAATGGTCCTTCGTAGGTAGGAGTCCATTTGCCCCTGGGATCACTTTGCGGCAAGATGATCCTCTTGATTACGAGATCCCCAACTTGATATACCTGGCGCCTGACTTTCTTGTTGAAAGCCTTGATCATACGTTTTTGATACGTCTAACCATGGCAAATAGTAGTAAGTCTCTTTTCGTCAATCAAATTAAGTTGGTCAAGTCGGGTCTGAATCCAATCGTCTTCACTCAAACCAACATCTTTCATGATTCTCAAGGAGGGAATCTGAACCTCGATAGGCAAAACAACTTCCATGCCGTATACCAAAGAATAGGGTGTTGCCCCAGTTGATGTGCGTGCCGTGGTACGGTACCCGTGGAGAGCAAACAGTAGCATTTCATGCCAGTCCTTGTAGGTGACTGTCATCTTTTGTATGATCTTCTTGATATTTTTGTTCGCAGCTTCGACAACATCGTTCATCTTTGGCCGATAGGGAGATGAATTGTGATGTTGAATCTGGAACAGCTCGCACAAGGTGGTGATCATAGTGTTGTTAAGGTTTGTACCGTTGTCAGTGATGATCCTTTCGGGGATACCGTACCGACAAATAAGGTTCTGCTTGATGAAGCGGGCAACAACATTCTTTGTGACAGATGCGAAGGAAGTTGCTTCGACCCACTTGGTGAAGTAGTCAATGGCCACCAGAAAGAAACGGTGTCCATTAGATGTTGTAGGCTTGATCTCTCCAATCATGTCGATTCCCCACATAGCGAATGGCCAAGGAGTTGTTAAGATATTGAGAGGAACCGGAGGTATATGTACCCTGTCCACATAGATTTGACATTTGTGACAAGACCTGGAATGTCGATAGCAGTCAGCTTCCATGGTAGACCAGTAGTAGCCTTCCCGTAGAATCTTCTTAGCCATTGTATGCCCGCTAGAGTGAGTGCCAAAGGTACCATTATGCAGTTCAGCCATCATCTGTTCAGCCTCAATCTTGTCCATACAACGGAGCAGAATGCAATCATGATTGCGCTTGTATAGGATACCATTGCTCAAGAAGAACTTAGGTGAGAATCTCCTTAAGAACTTTTTATCGTTGACTGAAGCTTCTTCAGGGTATTCTTGAGCCTCGAGATACCTTTTGACTTCGTGAAACCAAGGTCGGTCCACTACTTCTTCGGTATTAATCTCGTGACAATGTGCAGGTTCGTCCATCCGTTTAATGGTGATTTGGGGAGCCTCATTATCCCAATTAAGTTTAAACATGGAGGACATTGTAGCTAGAGCATCTGCTAGCTGATTTTCTTCTCGCGGGAAGTGCTCGAAGGTAATCTGCTTGAAATGTGGTAACAATGTCAAGACATGTTCTTTGTAAGGGATGAGGTTTGGATGCTTAGTATCCCACTCTCCTTTGATCTGACTGATGACCAAAGTTGAGTCCCCAAACAAATATAAGGATTTGATTCCCAAGTCTATGGCAGCCTTGAGTCCAAAGATGTAAGCTTCATACTCTGCCATGTTGTTCGTACAGTTGAAGCAAAGTCTGGCGGTGAAAGGTGTATGGAAACCTTCTGGAGAGATAAGTACCGCGCCGATACCGTTGCCAAGTGCGTTGGAGGCACCATCAAAGTACAGGGTCCATCGGGATCCTTGTTCAGGTCCGTCATATGGTCTGAAGTCTTCAATGTTATCCAATGTCATAATGTCTTTGTCAGGGAAGTCAAACTTCATGGATTGGTAATCTTCGACAACTTGATGGGCCATATGGTCAGCTAGCACACTCCCCTTTATAGCTTTTTGGGTCATGTACTGTATATCGTATTCCGTTAAGATCATCTGCCACCTAGCTATTCTTCCAGATAGAGCAGGCTTCTCAAAGATGTATTTGATCGGATCCATCTTAGACATCAGCAAAGTGGTATGAGTCAACATGTACTGCCTTAACCGGCGAGCAGTGAGTATCGAGTCTCACAATCGGTAAACTTTTTGCTAAGGTAATAAATGGCATGATCTTTTCGACCAGACTCGTCATGTTGGCCCAGTACGCACCTCATTGGATGCTCTAGAACGGTCAGATACATGATTAGCGGTCTTCCTTCGACGGGTGGCATCAAGATAGGAGGTTCTAAAAAATACTCCTTGATTTTATCGAAAGCAATTTGATAGTCATCATTCCATTTAACTACCTGATCTTTCTTCAACAGCTTGAAGATTGGTTCACAGGTAGATGTTAGGTTAGAGATGAACCTTGCAATGTAGTTTAGGCGTCCCAAGAAACCTCTGACCTCCTTCTCAGTGCGAGGAGCGGGCATTTCTTGTATAGCTTTGACTTTGGCAGGATGAACCTTAATGCCTTTGTTGCTGACAATGAAACCCAAGAGTTTTCTGGACCTGACTCCGAAGGTGCACTTGTTAGGGTTCAGTCTGAGCTTGTACTCTTTCAACCTGACAAACAGCTTTTGCAGATGATCTAGGTGTTCTTCTTCCATTTGTGATTGGGCTATCATGTCATCTACGTAGACCTCTATCTCATGATGTATCATATCATGAAACAAAGCTACCATGGCGCGCTGATAGGTTGCCCCGGCATTCTTCAGTCCGAATGGCATCACTTTGTAGCAGAACGTACCCCACTGTGTAACGAAAGTAGTTTTCTCCATGTCCTCAGGGGCCATTTTGATCTGGTTATGGCCTGAGAATCCGTCCATGAAAGAAAATACCTTGTGCTAAGCTGTATTGTCGACCAAGATGTCAATGTGCGGAAGTGGAAAGTCATCTTTAGGGCTGGCCCTGTTTAAATCTCTGTAATCCACGCACATTATGACTTTGCCGTCCTTCTTAGGCACGGGCACAATGTTAGCAACCCATTGTGGATAGGAAGTAACAACAAGAAATCCAGCATTGAACTGCTTCATAACTTTGGCTTTGATCTTTTCTGACATGTCGGGCCTCATGCGGCGGACTTTCTGCTTAACTGGTGGACAATCTTCTCTTGTGGGGAGACGATGTACCACAATGTGTGTATCAAGTCCCGGCATGCCTTCGTATGACTAGGCGAAGATCTCAACATATTCATTCAACAACTGAATTAAGCGTTCCTTGACACTCGGCTCTAGGTTGGCACCCACTCTGACTTCTTTTCTGTCTTCCTCAGTACCCAAGTTGATTGTCTCTAACAGCTCCTCATGAGTTAGAATAGCCCTTTCTTCCTGTTGTAGAAGTCTAGCCAATTCTCCTGGCACCTCATAATCTTCCCCGCCTTCGTATTCAGCATGGTAGACCAGATCTTTAGAGTCACTGAAGGCCATAGCAGAATTTTTACCCATGGAATCCTGAATGGAAGGGTACCTGCATTTGTAAGTGTGGGTGTGTGTAAGGAATAACCACCTTTAAACAAATAAAATGCAAAAAGAAAGACAATGAACACAAAAGTTTATATGTGAAAATGTCCATGATTCATTAAAATGGCATATGAAGATGAAAAATCAAACCCTTACAAATGGACCTACGTGTCTCGGGTAAGGCACATAGGTTAAAAGTGTACGAATTGTTTGAGAATTATTACAAACTAACAAAAATGTTTGAAAGATAAATTACTGCGGTATGAAAGCAATTGGAACAAAGTCTTTTGCTTCCCAGTTGCACAGTCCTCCGTCTACAGTGGGGAAAATCCAGTCTTCAAAGTTGCTCTCCTCTTCACTATCCCCCAAAGCATTGACTCCATGATGGGTGATCTTCACTGGCGGCCCTCCAACACGGGTGTGGCATACTGTCTTTTAAGCAGAAGAAGTGAATCCCAAGCCGAATTTATCTGCCTTGAAAGGAAAGCCGGGAAGTTATCCCCAGATTATGCTTCCTCCTTCTTCAATCACAGCCTTTGCATCTTTGAGAGATGACATCCGAGGCGGAGGTCTGGTAATCAAGGGTACAGAATACACTGCCTTGGTCACTGCTATCTCTTCAGAAACTTCTTCGAAGTGTTGGAAAGGGGTCTCGATGAATTCGCCATCCAATTCTACATAGAGGAAAGAATTAAGATGACTGATCATGTATTCCTCTTCGCCGTGAACAATTATAATTTTCCCCTGGACAGGGTATTTGAGCATTTGATGCAGCGTAGAAGTGACGGCTCCAGCATTATGAATCCAGGGTCTTCCCAACAAGCAAGAATAGGAAGGACGAATGTCTATCACATAGAATATGGAGTTGAAAGTTTCAGTTCCCACTTTAATCGGGATGGCCACCTCCCCGTTTACCATCCTTTTGGAACCATCAAAGGCTCTGACAATTATATTGCTGGGTTTCAGGGTTAAGCCTTCACAATCCAGTCTATCCAAGGCTTTCTTCGGCAAGACATTCAGCGATGAACCAATGTCTACCAGTACATGTGCTAGAGTAGTCCCTCTGCATTCCACCGAGACATGCAAAGCGTCATTATGTTTTCTCCCTTTAGATGTTAAATCGGAATCGGAGAATCCTAGACAATTGTCAGCTGTTAAGCTAGCTACACATTCCTGGAACTGATCCGCAGAGGTTTCGTGTGGCACATGGGCCGTCTTCAAGAATCTTATCAAAGCTTTAGCATGAGCTTCTGAACAAAGCAGCAGAGCCAACATAGAGATCTTTGAAGGGGTTTGCCCCTGTTGTTCCACAACATCATAATCGCTTTTCTTGATTATTTTCAAAATCTCTTCCATTTATTTTTTGAGAGGTTTCAGGGATGACCAATGGCTGAGCCCTCGTCCTGACGGTCTCTTCTTGGATCCCTTTCCCTCTATCATCAGCAGCAGCTGAGGGGACAACCACATGAGTTACAACTTCTTCAATAATTGGGGTTCTTGCAGATATGTTGACCGGTACAAGAGTAACCTTAGGAGCAGCTGAGGGTCCAAAGATTGCCTTTGGAGGGGCAATCTCTGGAGAGAAAATTCTTCCACTGCGGGTGATTTTGCTCGTCCCAGCAATGTTTCCAATGTCGGGAGTCTCTTCATCAGAACTTTCTTCAGTTGATTCAATTTGTTTAATACCGTGGTAGTAGATTTCTCCACCATAGTTCCACGGTATTGATTTGTCGGACTTGTACGGGACGGGCCCATGCATGGTTATCTTCAAAGGTGCAGTCTTCAGAGCGGATGTAATCTTAACAGGTCTTTTGGAGACCTTGGAAAGAATGGTGGATATGGTTATTATTGAAATATCATTGACAGGAGTCGGTGTAACAGGAGTCTTTTCAAAAAGGATTTCTTGGTTATCCATTAGGCGTTGGATGCCTAACTTTAACAATGGACAGTCGGTTGGTAAGGATGAACAAAGGCAGCAATCTTCTTCACAACCTGGGAAAATCCCAGCCTTCAGCAAATTCAACTTGATTATTAGTAACGGAGTCATCAAATCATCAACAGTAGCAACAAAAATATCTTCTTCAACAGCATGGGCATTGTGTCCATGCTTTAGCATTGGAGCAGAGATTACATTCGTCTTTTCAGGGGCGTCGAATTCAACTTCTTTAGCATCTATCAAATCCTGAATCTTATTCTTGAGGGCCCAAAAATGGTTGGTGTCGTGCCCCGGGCTGTCTGAATGATAAGCACACTTGGCGTTTGAATGGTAGTAAGGAGAAGCTGTATTCGGATTCTTCGGGGCATCTTTCAGACTGGCAAGGTTTAACTTCAAGAGATGGAGTAGAACCTGAGCAGGAGTCATGTTAATTTGGGTGAATTTCCGTACAGGCCTTTCCACCCTTGCTTGGTTGGTTCGTGGTTGATTATTTTTGGGCTGATCAACTGCAGACTTCTGAATCATTACGGCCCCCACCGCTGGCCGGCACTCAACTCTTCCTTGTCCTCTTTGGGAGTAGACAGCTAATACTTCCTTCTTTGCTGGAAAAGTCTTTTTGATGGCAGCGGAAGCAGATGCATCCTTTTGAATTTTCTCGCTTTTTATGCCGGCTTCAACTCTCTCACCAGTTAGAATCAACTCGGTGAACCCCGCAGACGAACTTCCAATCAGATGATTAAAGAAAGGACCTGATAGAGTTTCCAAGAACATATCCACAAGCTCTCCTTCAGATAAAGGTGATTGTACTCGTCCCTCCAAGTCTCTCCATTTCTGGGCATACTCTTTGAAACCTTCATTTGAGACCATGCCCATACTCTGTAATTGAGTATGGGTTGGTGCTAAATCCGCATTATATTGATACTGTTTGTAGAAGGCGGCCGCCAAATCTTCCCAATTATGCACATCAGACCTCTCTAACTGGTAAAACCAATCCAACTGCGTTCCCGAAAGATTGTCCTAGAAAAAGTGGACCCACTGGTCATTGTCAGAAGAATGTGGTTGGATTTTCCTGACATAAGATCGTAGGTGCATCTTGGGACAAGACAATCCATCGTACTTAGAAAATAGAGGTACTTTGAATTTAGGAGGGATTACAATTCCATAAACCAGCCCTAGTTCCTCAAAATTCAGCCCAGGCACTCTCTGTACCTCCATAGCTGCCAGACATTCTTCCAAGTTTTTGTATTTGTCATTTACAGGAGGGTACTGCTGTTCAGAATAGTCTTCATCCTCTTCTTCTTCTTCTTCCTCAGAATCAGATGGTACTGCAACTCCCTTTCCTTTTCCTACCCCTTCATCAGATGTTGAGGGGAAATCCAGGACCCTTCTGGCTTGACCTTTAAATCTTCTGCCCAAGGTAGCCACACCAACTCTCTTCTTTTTCTTTTTAAATTTTTCCTTCTCTAGTAGAGTCTTGAGCTCCTCCTGCCCCCTGGCCAAGGTCAGAAGTAGCTGTTGAAACTGTGAATTCTGCGCTTGTAAGTCTTTGACCGTCTGTTTAATATCCATCTTGCTGAAATAAACAGCAGAGAGATGAGGAAACTTGGTGTGAAGACCTGTTTATGCATATGATGAATGATATGTATTCATGTAATGCATTCAAGGATTCAGAAATTCAAATTTGTTTTAAACAAAAAGGAACACACTCATATTAATAATATAGAATTTGTTAGTACATCAATGCCCCATGGGCAAAATAATACAAAATTCTAAGGTAAAAAGATGTTGCGCATCCTCTTTGGTGCAATGTAGGTGTTGAGAGTCTGCTCTTCATGAAGTTGACGAGTAAGTTCCAAAACCTTCTTCTCGCTTGCGTAGAATTGGACTTAGAAAGTATCACACTCTCCCTTGAGCTGTATCCAACTCCTTTGTAAATCTTCTAGTGATGTTGGCATGTCAGGATGTAGGAGAGTGTATGGAAGCTCTCCTTCCATAACATGCTCTATAATCACAGGTAGAATGTAGGGGTAAGGCATCATAAGACTTTGGGCGCGGGTTCGTACCCACTTGAGGTAAGGCTCAAGAGGGATGGAATTCTTGTGTTCTAAGGTCTTACTGTCTACCTTGTTGGGCATCCTCCAAGCTCGGATGAACCTTTGTCGAAGTCCTTGATCGTCATTGTCAAAGTCAAAAACCAAGTCTGGAACCAGCATGTCATTTGAACCATCCTTTCGGGCATACCCAAACTGTCTCAGAGCCAAGCAAGGGTTGTAGGTGATTCCTCCCCTAATGCCAAGTAGAGGGACATTAGGGAATTCCCCACAACGGTTGATGATAATAACATTCTCTTTTGATCGAGAACACCAATGGATATCTGAATGTGTAAGGGTCATCAACCATTGTGACCACCTCAGACCTTGCTCATTCTTCAAAACTGATTGGGGAAGATGAGAAATAAACCATCTTGCCAGTAGAGGAGTGCAGCACATGAGAACACCTTTTTTCCTCATTGTACGAGTGTGAAAAGAGTGGAGGATAACACCAAGCAATGTAGGTACCAGGTTGCGAGACATGAAGATTTTGACAACACTCACATATATGAGTTGGTCAGGGTTAGGGAACAAGACCATCCCATAGATGAGAAGAGCTACAATCTCCTCAAAAGCTTGCAGGTCTAGAGAATTCCAGCATTCTTGAGCTTTCTCAAACAGAAACTTTGCCAAGAAACCCTTGACACCACTTCTGGTTTCCCAATGACTTGTGACATCTGATGGTTGCAAGTGCAGGGCTTGAGCAACATCTTCAGGCTTTGGATCTCTTTCCGTACCGTTGAAAGTTAGTTGATGGAGAATAGGAATCCTCAAGAGTTGAGAAAATTCCTCCAAAGTAGGCACCAACTGGTAATCAGGAAATGTGAAGCAGTGGTGTAGGGGGTCAAAGAACTGGAAGAGAACTTTCAGCATATCCTCCTCAGTGTTGGTGTTGACTAAGTTGAGAAGACGACCATGCCTCTCGGTGAATAGAGAATTCTCAGGAATCCTTGAAGCCAGCTCCTTTAGTTGTGGAGGAATTCTTACAAGGTTGACTTGGATAGTTTTCCTGCGAAGTGAATCCATAACCTATAAAACAGGAACAAAGATGAAAATCCAAAATCCTTGAAATGGTTAGTGGATGTATATGATGCTTCATGATGTTATGATGTTATGCACAAGTATATATGTACAAGCAAATCACACAAGTTCCTAGTTTTAGGTTTGCATGGGGTTTCATAGGTAAGTACCCTCTTGAAGTTTAGTTGGCTCAACCTGTCCTAGAAATAGTAACCGGGTTCTAAGGAGCTCAATATCACTGGATTGTTTTCTGTGTTCATTGTTTCAGTTTAGCCACTTTACTGGCGACCAAAATATTCTAAGAAAACAACCCTCAATGAGTGTAGTATCGAGTATCTACCAACTTCAGACTGCACCAAGCCGGTCATCTCACTACATCCTAAAAGGCCAAGTTGGTCAAGTAAAGGTTCTAAAAATCCATTAGTGCTTCATGACATCACTCAGCGGCCCCATATTCTCTTTGATTGACTCAAAGGCTACCGGTACCCACAAATATGTCGCACTAATATAGCTATTGCTTAGACCATGTCGGTATACCCCGCACAGTTTCCACAACGTATTGCTATTTACCTATGAATGTTTCCCAAATCCGGGTAGAGGATTCAAACCCAAACAATAGAACCAAAGTGTAAAGCATACAAGTCAAGCAAGATAAGCATGTAAAGGTGATCTAAAACCCTAAGGTAACCCCACTTTTATATTATTCCCCAGCAGAGTCGCCAGTTCTATGATGCGGTGGGAGAACTGACTTGAGGTTTTGTGTCTGTGTTCGCAAATGTTGCGGTTTAGCAAGAGTCGCCACCGACTTTTATTTTATCCAAAAGGAAAGGTAAAAAAGAATAGGAAAGACCTTTGAGATTGTTTTTGGGTTCGGGGGGTAGATTATGAAAAGGGAAGGTGCTAGCACCCTTTTCATCCATGGTTTTCCATGGGCTCTTAGTTACTTGTTTTAGATCACTTGCTTTGATTTTCCAATTGTTTGAAATGGTGCTTTGTGTGGTTTTGAAAGTATTTTGAAAAGAGGCCTTTGTTTAGGAAATCTTTGTAATGATTCTTGTTTGTAAGAATGTATACAAAGATGTTTGTCTTTTGAAAAATGTTTCAATATTTTGAAAGTTGTTTGGAAATTGTTTTAATATGTGTGTGTGTTTGTTTGAAAATAGCAAGGATTGTTTGAAAGAGATCAAGTAACTAGGAGTCATCTATCCTACTTAAAAGTATTTCCTACACATTTTTATTCCTTTGACATTGTTGTTTTACCATTGCATTTGGTAAACAATCCTATATTTGGATGTTAAACGGGACGGGCGTGGGTCATCGTATGATCATGATAGCAATGGTACCAAGTATCTTAGCAAGTTTTAGGGACTAAGATCATTTGTTTTAAGGAAACATTTTGATAGCGTCATCGAGGGACTATGATCTTTTGTTTTGTTTGATTTCGCCAAGATACCTAGCATGCATACCATGGCCATGTTAAGGCAACAAAGTGGATGAAACCCTAGGGGTGCTCGTGTGCAATGTGTTGTCATTTTTTATGCATTTTTGTCTTGTATTTAGGTCATGCTATTTGTTTTTGATTTTTGGTCTTTGCATACAAAACCCTAGTTTACTATCATGGTATATGAAAGCAATAAAATGCGTAAAGTAAATCTAGACTATTACAACATTATTATGGGGAGGGGGATACAAGTTTTGAATAGGGGGATATTGCTCAAAATAAAACCCTAAAACTATTACAACCAAATTAAATTTATTGTACAAATAAATAAATAAGCAAATATTTAAATCTGCAATAAAATGTAAATATGAAAAAAATGTTTTTTGTATTAATTTATGCATGTAAAAATAAATTTATTTAAGTCTTAAAAATAAGAAAATAAAATGATTTTTTTTGAAAGGGTGAAAACCCTAATTTTTGATTTAATATAAAATAGTCTATATTATTCATTTTTAATCAAGAAAAATAATAATATGTACAAAATGTTAAAAAATTGAAATATGTATAAAAATAATATTTTAAATGTATAAATAATAAAAATAAAAATATGTAATATTTTTATATTATTTACAAGTTTTTCTAAGAAAATAAAAGTATATTAACCTAATTATTTATTTATTATGCAAAAAAATAAAATAAAAAATATGATAAAATGAAAAAAATAAAGAAAATATTTTTTGTGATTTTAAATGTTCATAAAAAATAAATAAAAGTCAAAAACATGAAATATGCAAGGAATTATGAAAAATAAAGAAAATGGGCCAAGGGGGTGCAGAAAGTAAAAGGGGGGTGCCAAAAGAACCAAGCCCAAGGTGCCAGGCCCACTTCACTTCATCCCTGACCTTGAGACACTTCCTGCGTGCGTTTCTTCCTCAACCTGTATCTCTTGCATACGTGCATAAAAACGAAATCTTGCAACATGAAACTTGTAGCATTTTTAATCACGATTCCATTGATATAAAAACATGACCTAACTCTCAAAGATCAAGAAGAATTTTATCACCCCTAATTTCTGACCTAAAATTTTCAGCAACTTCAACTATCAAATACTCCTAGCTCAGTCAATATAAATGGAAGCTATGCATATGTACAACTCAAGCACAATAAAGACTACATTTTTGCTTCACAAACCTAAGCCTAAGGATGTCTAAATAGAGAGATAGAAACTTGACAAATACCTTGTTCAGTTGAGTTTGGATAGGGTAATGTAGCAACTTTGAGTGAGGCCTGAAGGTCGTGTGAGCTTGCTTGAAGTTCCCTCAACCTTTCCCAATGCTCAGCTTGCCTTGAACTTGCCTGAATCTCTCTGTAGAAGTCAACCTGCAAAGCTTCAAAATGAAAATGGTGATCCTCGAAACAGAGGTTACAGTTGCTGAACAAAGGCTTGGACAACTTAGGTGTGATGTAGGGAATGTGTTTGAGGTGGTTCCAAGCAAAACGCACGAGGCAATATGGAAATGGCTTGTGATTTGCAGAGATGGCCATGTTTTGGGCAGAAATGGTGATTTCTGTGTTTAAGGGTGTTTTAGAGGTTGGGAAATAGTGTTTTAGGCTTGTTACAATAAACTGAGATCGTCTAGAATAATTCCAACGCTTGGTTTTATCAAACACACAAGTGGTGTGGACTTTTGCAAGTTTACTTGCTTTTGAAGAAAAGGTGGGAAGTGACAATGCCAAAGCCTGTACAGGCTAGCTCAAGGCCTGAGGAGAGTTGGTACAAATTGCCTGGTATTTGTGGACTTTGTTTGCCGCAAAAGGTTAGGTCCATGGCTCAAAATAAACAAAGTTGCTAAAAGTTTGCTTTATGGAAATGGTATTGCTACCTTTATGCCATTTTTGGAATAATTCTTTGTACAAAGCTTCAAAGATCAGAACAGTGCCATTGTCCAATGTATTTGCATTAAATTAATGAGTGTAGAAGGGATTAGAACCTGTAAACCAAGTACAAGCATGCTTAGGACAAATTTTCAACTTGTATCAATGTGAAAAATGCCATGGACAAAAGTGAGAAATTGCCATTTTCTTTTCTTCGATTCTCCCTAACCATAAATGATCTTGGAGAGTTCTTTTACATTTTGGAAATCTTGTAACATGCTCTACACTCCATATTTGAAATGCATTTTGATATTCCTCTTGGAACTAGGTGAAAAATGTCCATGAAGTTAGATAAAAAATCTGCCTAAACTAGGGCAAAATTTCACTAAGTTAAAAAGTTTTTGGACCCCTATTCATAAAATCATAACTTGAGATCCAAGCATCTTTTTGGAAAACTTTGTGAATAAAAGTTGTAGATTTTGTGGAGGACACAACTTTCATGTTGTAAGTTTTTTTTTAATCCAATTACATCATGGTGAAAAAGTTGGGAAAAGTTGGGAAAAAAAAAGAAATTTCCATAACTTAGAAAAATTCTAAGTTATGAAAAATTTCAAACTTAAACCCTAATTTTCAAAATTAGGTTTCTTGGTGAACAAGTTTCATGTTTGGACTCATCTTGGTGAAATATGACCCTTGGCACTTGATTTTGACCAAACGTCAAAGTTTGACTTTTTAGTGTACAGTTGATTTTTGATCAGTTGACTGGAAAATTCATCTGTCAATTCAATGCATTTGAGATCTTTTGAACCTTGTGATTAGGTCAAGATGGTGACATTGAGTCCTTGAGATCATGCTTGAACCCAATTTGCCACTGGCTAGGTTAGAAATCAGAAATTGCCCTTCAACAGTAAAAACCCTAAAAATGACAATTTTGCCCTTTTGATGATCTGATCAAATTTCTTGAGGAGCTGTGATCCAAACTTGATCAAATGGTTCATATGAGTCTATAATGTTGATGTAGATAAAAAATTATGAGGTTTGACTATAAATTGGCTATGGTTGACTTTTCCCCCAATATAGCTGATTTTTAGGTTAATTGTCCAATTGACTGGTAAAAAATGTGGTTCAAGGCTTAAAACTTGATATGAGCAATCTTAGGAGTCCAACATGAAGTATGAAAGTCATATGAGGTACTGAAAGTCCAAAAATCCCTGTGCAAACTCAAACCCTAATTTCAGGTCAACAGTGCAAGGAGAGGTCATGGGCTGAGTAAACCATAATCCTGTCTGGAGTCCAAGTAGTCTGAACTTGTTAGGAATATATAGCATATCATATTAGGTCAACAAAAGGAGTAAGAATCCTTGGCATTGAGTGTAAACAAATATGCTTCAAAACCTTCCAAAAAAAGAATATTTTCTTCCTTTCATGGCTTGCATGATTTCCCTTGATATAATCAACATATATTGTCCATTATTTAATAGAAAAATGATTTCAAATCAATCTTATATTATTTCCATTATTTATTTATTTAATTTTGAATTTTAATGAATAAAATATCAAAATAAATAGCATAAATAATAGAATGATGCATGGGTGGACTTAAAAGTCGTGGACCATGTTAGAAATAAATTCAGATCATAGAAACCAAGGCCCATTTGAAAGAAATCCAAGATTGATCAATATTCTCTTCATGCATTTTTCAAAAATTGGTCAATTTTAACAATGCATATCTCTCTCAATTTTAACCCTATGAGGGTGTTCTTGGACTTTTTATAGATCTTATGATGTACTCTAAACAAAACTTTTGGTTTCATCTCAATTGGATCTTCCATGTTTATGTAAGGAGCTTTGACCCAAAAGGTGTTTTTGTTGACTTTTTGAAAGGACCCATAATGTCTGAGATTTTATCTTTCAATTGATGCATTTCTTGAACTTTAGGGATGAAGAGATATTGTAGGTAATTAGATTCTATTCAAAATTATCCTTGGTGGAAAAATTTATGATAAAATATGAGAAAGTTATGGCTGGTCAAAGTTCAGTTGACTTTTCTTATAGAAACTCTAATTATCAATTTTTGACTTTTGAAGAATTATGAGCGTTTCTTGAGGAATCATGATCAACCCCTGATCAAATGATCGATATGACTTCAAAATGTTGATGTTGACAAAAATCTTGAAGTTTTACTGTATATGGGCCACAATTGACTTTTTACCTAGTATAATTGATTTTCAAGCATTTGAGCAGTTGACTGAGCAAACTTGTAGTGCAAGGCATGAAATTTGTCATGGACAATCTTGAAGACATATTAGGGCCATGGAAAACATTTGAGACCATTGGATCTCACACATCTTGATGAAAATTGAAACCCTAGTTAGAGATTTATTGCCTTAGGAGGAGAATTTATCTGGTCAATTCTTAGTCATCCTTGAGCAGTTTGAGGACCTCAACGAGAATGCCTTGAGTAAAATGAAAGGGAAAATTTTAGGGTACAACATCTTCCCCTGTTCAATCTTCTTAAACCTGAAGATTTAGATTGGCTTGTCTGCCTTTCGTGATATGAAGGTGGAAGATGATTGAACACTAGAGTGCCCAAAAATTTGTACTCGCCTGAAGTAACATTGTTGGTTAATAATATCGAGAACGGGCTTACAAATGCCATTTGGAAAAGGTGACATAAGACTGTCGGAGATGGGCTTAAAGATGCCATCTAGAGAAAGTGACGAAGAGTCGTCGGATATGGGCTTAAAGATTCCATCTAGAGAACATGTTGATTTTATGAGAGATTACTTTGTGGGGATTCCTGTTCCTATCGTTGAGGAGGACTCCGTTGAGGAATGTTGGTCTCTGTTTCAGGAAATAGAGTCTAGGAGCTTCAGTTGTCCATTACTCTACTGGGGAGTTATTTCTTGACTGAAGAGACTAAAGTGAGTTGTTATCTGGTCGAGATCCAGGCTTCACAGCGACTTGTTGAGGATAATAAGGCTGACTGATATATGGTCGTATTCTAGGCTTCACAGCGACCTACTGGGGAATATGAAATTAACTACTATCTGGTTGGTTCCAGGCTTTGCGGTAATTTTATGGGGTAAACTGCTATCTGGTCGGATTACAGGCTTTACAGTATCTTTAACTTGATAAGAATAAGAAAATCTTAGGGTTGATTTAACTGAACCAGAGAAAGTGTCTACTGGAAAAGAATCATAATAAATTATTGGTCGATTTAAACTGAACCAGCAGAGGTCTTGAATTATCTTTAACAGAAATAGAATCATAGAAATCTTAGGGTCGATTCAACTGAACCAAAGAAAGTGTCTACTGGAAAGGAATTAGAATAAAACATTGGTCAATTTAAAACTGAACCAGCATAGTTCTTAAATTATATTTAACTGGAAAAGAATCAGAATTAATCATTGGCCGATTTAAAACTGAACCAGCATAGGTCTTGAATTATATTTAACTAGAAAAGAATCAGAGAAATCTTAGGGTCGATTTAACTGAACTAGAGAAAGTGTCTACCGGACAGGAATCAGAATAAATCATTGATCGACTTAAAACTGAACCAGCAGAGGTCTTGAATTATCTTTAGCTGGAACAGAATCATAGAAATCTTAGGGTCGATTTAAATGAACCAGAGAAAGTATCTACCGAAAAATAATCAGGATAAATCATTGGTCGATTTAAAACTCAACAAGCAGAGGTCTTGAATTATCTTTAACTGGAATAGAATAAAAGAAATTTTAGTTTCGATTTCACCGAACCAGAGAAAGTGTCTACCGGATAGGAATCAGAATAAATCATTGGTCGATTTAAAACTGAACCATCAGAGGTCTTGAATTATCTTTAGATGGAATATAATCAGAGAAATCTTAGGGTCGATTTAACTGAACCAGAGAAAGTGTCTACCAGACAGGAATTAGAATAAATCATTGGTCAATTTAAAACTGAACCAGCATAGGTCTTGAATTATCTTTAATTGGAAAAGAATCAGAGAAATCTTAGGGTCGATTTAACTGAACCGAAGAAAGTGTCTATTAGACAGGAATCAGAATAAATCATTGGTCGATTTAAAACTGAACCAGCAGAGGTCTTGAATTATCTTTAGCTGGAATAGAATCAGACAAATCTTAGGGTCGATTTAAATGAACTAGAGAAAGTATCCACCGAAAAAGAATCAGGATAAATCATTGGTCAATTTAAAACTGAACCAGCAGAGGTCTTGAATCATCTTTAACTGGAATAGGATCAGAGAAATATTAGGGTCGATTTAACTGGACCAGAGAAAGTGTCTAACGGACAGGAATCAGAATAAATCATTGGTCGATTTAAAACTGAACCAGCAGAGGTCTTGAATCATCTTTAGCTGGAATAGAATCAGAGAAATCTTAGGGTCGATTTAACTGAACCAGAGAAAGTGTCTACCGGACAGGAATCAGAATAAATCATTGGTCGATTTAAAACTGAACCAGCAGAGGTCTTAAATTATCTTTAACTGGAATAAAATCAGAAATCTTAGGGTCGATTTAACTGAACCAGAGAAAGTGTCTACTGGAAAAGAATCAAGATAAATCATTGGTCGATTTAAAACTGAACCAGCAGGGGTCTTCTGAATATGATCTTCATAGAAAAATGCTGGAATTTCTCTTCCGCATAGGTAACCTTTGAAAAGACTGTCAGGTCATATAAGTAGTTAATGATGTTTGTCGATTGATCTTTCCTGAAAAGGTAAAGAGTTAGTCGTATACAATATCATGATGTATGAAATTAATCGTGTAAGGATGGTCTCAAAATAAATGAGATTATGCTGTATGCAATATGTATGCGCATGCCATGATGTATGAACATGAAATGTTGTTGCGAATTTTCCTAGTATGGGAAAATAAATCCTTGACTGCTGCTGGAGAGTACTGGGAAGCTGAATCCCAGACTGATTTTTGGTAGATGAGGAAAGTGGTTCTTTCATTTCCGCTGGGAATGATGAATGGATATGATTTGCCGGGGATTTCCTCTTTCCGTTTGAGGATACTCTGCCGGGGATCTTTGACTTCTGCTTGAGAATGTTCCGCCGGGGAGACGATGCTCTATTGGAAGATCTTACCAATATAGAGAAATAAACTTCGTTTGGGGATGAACTTCCGCAGCTAGAGAAATAAACTCTACCCGGGATGAGGATTCATAAACTTGTTGAGATTTGTAAAACTCAACTGGGGAACATTGATTTAAACTCTCTGAGGGAACTTTGCTGGAGAAGGTAATTCCTGCTTAAAAAAAAAGAGGTTAAACCTTTGGTTGTTTTCGCTCTGCAGGGATATAGACATCACCAGGACGTATGCTAGGGATGCGGCTGTGACTTCACATTAGTAAGTCTCTACCCCTGTACCTATTGGAGAAAGTAATTGTGGGGATTACATATGGCTTTTTAGGCATTGTCCCATTTTTTTAAAGTAATTAGCAACTGTCTTTCTATTTTTTATGCAAGTATTTGTAAACAGTAATCATATTCAAATGCATATGTCAAAAATAATCACTGGACGCTTTTGCAAAACAAAACAAAAAAATAGAAAACAAAAAGTTTTATAGTTTCAAAGAAGTGATTTGTATTGACTTGAAGAAATTTTCCTATAACAGGCATTTTTTTATGCAAAGAGACTGACTTTCTAGTAGGAGAATGCCGTCATGAAAATGAAAACTGTACAAAATAGTGTACAAAGAGAAAACAACTATGTGTAATAATCCCATTGAGTTTCAATTCTGCTATTTCCCTTATGTCCTTGAGCATCTTATCACTTTGCTACTTGTCCGAAGTTGACTGGATTGATTGGTACAGTTTGAGCTTGATAGTTGATACTGAAGTCTAGTTGCAAGGTGATCCAACGGGACATAGTTATATGCTTTTAAGTCCCTAACTTTTTCCTGGACCGCCCTTTCGGGTTTTTAGTCCACCAGAATACCCTTTTTTGCCCAAGCCGTCTTTTCAGGTTTTCGGCTTGCCGGGTGTACAATTTTTTTTTTGTATTTATGCCTAATTTTTGTCCGAACCCTTTTGGTTCGCCGTGATGCCCTTATTTTTTCCTAGGCCTGTCAACGTAGAGGGTCTTTATTCATGCGTAGTATCTTTTAACTATGTCCGCATTCACAGGGTGAGGAAGGTCGTCACCGTCCATAGTGGTTAAGATCATGGCTCCACCAGAAAATATGTTCTTGATCACAAATGGACCTTCACATGTGGGAGTTAATTTTCCCCTGGGATCACCTTGTGGAAGTATGATGCGCTTGATTACTAGATCACCAACTTGATATACCTGACGTCTGACCTTCTTGTTAAAAGCCTTAATCATACGCTTCTGGTACACCTGGCCATGATAGACAGCCGCGAGCCTTTTCTCATCAATCAGGTTCAATTGGTCAAGTCGAGTCTGAACCCATTCGTCTTCATTCAGCCCTGCATCCTTCATGATTTTCAAAGAAGGGATCTGAACCTCAATAGGTAGGACATCTTCCATACCGTATACCAAAGAGAAAGGAGTTGCCCCTGTTGATGTGCATATTGTGGTGCGGTAACCATGAAGAGCAAATGGTAACATCTCATTCCAGTCTTTATATGTCACCGTCAGCTTCTGGATGATCTTCTTAATGTTCTTATTAGCAGCCTCTACAACGCCATTCATCTTCGGCCGGTAAGGAGAAGAGTTATGATGCTGGATCTTGAATTGCTTAGAGTTCAGTGATCATAGTGTTGTTGAGATTTGTACCATTATCTGTAATGATTCTTTCGGGGATACCATACCAATAGATAAGGTTATGCTTGATGAACTGCACCACAACATTCTTGGTAACAATAGAAAAAGAGGCAGCCTCAACCCACTTCGTGAAGTAATCAATGGAAACATGGATGAAGCGGTGCCCGTTGGAAGCGGTAGGTCTGATTTCTCCAATCATGTCGATGCCCCACATTGCAAACGACCAAGGAGTAGTCAAGACGTTTAGAGGAGTTGGAGGTATGTGCACCTTATCAGGATAAATCTGGCACTTGTGACAAGTCCACGAATGTTGATAACAGTCTGCTTCCATAGTGGACCAATAGTATCCTGCCTGTAGGATCTTTTTAGCCATGGTGTGTCCACTAGAATGGGTGCTGTGATCGGTGGATCTGGAACTGACTATTTAAAGCTGGTTCGCGAAATGTCGCGGAAGCAAGAGTCGCCACCGTCTTTTATTTTCTCCAAATGGAAAGGACAAAAGCACAGAAAAATTCCTTAAAGAGATTGCTCTCGGTTCGGGAGGTAGGTTATAGAAAGGGAAGGTGTTAGCACCCTTTCTATCCATGGTTATCCATGGGCTCTTAGATACTTGCTCATTGTGTTTTCAAAAGTGTTTGCTTTTCAAAGTGTGAGTGGGTTTGAAAAAAGTTTCGTTTAAAGATTTCAGATCGACTCTTGTATCAGTCCTCAAGAGTTTTTGAAAAATTGTTTTGAAAGCTTTTTGAAAGTGTCTGTGTGAAAAGAGTTTTGATTTGTTTTTGAAGAGAGCAAGTATCTATGAGTCATCCACCTACCCTAAGGAATTAGGCTATGTAAATGTCCTTAAGGTAGTGCCATCCCACCATTGAGAGGTAGGTAGCACCACCGTTGGAGGTGTTCGGGTCAATTCGAGTTTTAGGGACATGGCGATCACCAGAGCAATGGGAAGACACCTTAGAAGCTACCCTCATGCCAGGTTCCCGGATCATGAGGACTTACTAAGACATCCTCTACTCGACGATCACCTTTCGAGGCAAGGCAACAGTGAGGCGTACCCTAGGGGTGGTGTGTGTGATTTATGTGTCGTTTTCATTTGTATTTATCTTGTCATGTTAAAGTGATCTACGCTTGATTTTATTATGGCCATTCATTCTTTCATGCTTTTTGTTGACAATTAAAAGTTGCAAGGAAAAGTAAATCTAAAGCTATTACAAATGGCGCGGGTCCACATCGCCAAAATTAAACCGGACCCGATTTGACGGAAAATAAAGAAATTAAAAGTGCGAGAAGTAATTTAATTACAAAGCTTCGGGAGAGGTACATAATTATTTAAACGACATAAAACAAACATGCGAAGAAATAAGAAATTACGAACGAGGGCGTTGGACCCTTTTGCAAAAATTAAAATTACATGAATTAATTAATTAAGAGAAGAAATTGTTTTTGATTTTTTTGGTATTTTTAGGATTTAATGAAAAAAGGGAATTAATTAAAATTAAAATTGAATGCAAACCCTAATTTTAGTGGCTTTTAAATTTGTTATGAAAATATTAAAATATAACCTAAGTTAAACCTAATTTTTTTTATGTACAATTTAATTATAAAAATAAATAAAATAAATAATATTATTGTGAAAAAAAGAAAAAATCAAAAGGAATAAAATTTATTAAACCTATTTCTATATTTGTTAGATTTTTTATTAAAAAGAATTAATATTGCAACCTATTTTAAACTAATTAATTTCCAAGCATTTATTTACAAGAAAATATTAAAATAAAAATATTTATTATGTTTTTTCATCTTTTCTGATTTTTATGAGGTTTTTTTGTATTTTGTAAAAAAAATAATTAATTAAATTAAAACAATAAAGAAAATAAAATCAATTGAAAATAAAACATGAAAAAAAATGGAGAATTGCAAACCAGGGGGGTTTCAGTCCCAAATTAGGAGGTATGATCCAAGAAACTCTGGCCCATTTAGCATTGGCCTGTTTGGACTTTTTTGAGTAGCGTGTTAGCACTTTGACCAGGGTTTATGGTACTCATCAATTTTGCACCCTTGGATTGCTTCTGATGGACGCGTGGGTGGATAGATCTGGAGGATGTATGGTGTGCTCTAACCTGGCATATGAATATATATAGAAAAATAATATGGGAAATTATACAGACCTGGGGCTCGAACCCAGGTCTTGGACGTCAATGCAATCACCGCTTGCCAGCTGAGCCAAACAACGCATTTGTTATATAATCAACAAACAAATAATATAATAGAAAGTGGATCAACGCTTGGAAACGCGCGCGAACTTTTGAACAAGCCAATCACTTGTTGCCACGACTCCATCGTCTTCACCATCCCTGTAATACAAAAGACAAAAGCAACGGTTTTACACGCGTGGGTTTAGAGGGCTTTAAAGAAAATAGCGATTAGCTCTCCTTGGCACATAAATTCAGCGCGATGGTCCTATCTTCTTCGTCTCCATGCGCTGAATTGAATGGTGGTGGTCACAAGCCTTAATTTTTCCTTGGGTGAAAAACCCCAATTCAAAACTCTGAAAACCCTAAAAGTCAAACATGGCATAATCGTATATAGCGCACAAAAAAGCAATTGGATATGTTGGTTAGCATCAAAACATCATAATGAACATGAATCAATGAATAAATTTCACAAATAATGCTTAAATCATGATGCACGATTGTCAATTTTTCTCTGTACAGTTCATGCTCGATATACCAGTTCTTGGAGTTTGAATGGGTGATTCTGATTGGAATGTGACCAGTAATCCTTGAGGAAGCTATTGAAACTAATTTCGTGCCTTGAATCCACCTGTAACAATGATTTCAGTTTTTAGTTTTTTAGAGAATTTTTCAAGTTTGCAATGGTGTATTCTGAGCTGCTGCGTGTCTCCTTGCATTAGGGTTATGATCCAGCATTTGTAGTGAGTGCATTAGGTCAAAAATATTGATCAAAATCTCTTGAATTAATGGTTTTGGAAATTTGATTTCTTAAGATCTTTTCATATCTTTTTTCATGTGTTCTTTGTGTCAATTAGGATCCAATCACTCCAAATCTTTCCACATTTAGCTAAGCACGAAATATTGAGTCTAAAACATGTATAAAAAGATTGGTTAGGTCAAGTTAGATATTTTTCATATATTTAAATGATTTAAATGAATTAATATAAATAATAATTCAAATAAATAAATAAAAAATGAGAAAATACTTCCCTTTGGGCCAAGTGGTCGTGCATATGCTTAGAATGATGAATCATGGAAGAAAAATGGGCCCATTAGCATTTTTAGGTCATTTGAAGTAATGTTGACTTTTCAAAATATCCAAAAATTTCCCAACTTCCACAAGGCATAACTTGCTCAAATTTTAAGCTTTTCTCATGTTCTTGGACATTTTGGAAAGGTCTTTGAGTCCTCTAACCAATGCCTTTGGTCCCATGTCATTTTGATTTACCAATCTCAAGTTATGGCCTTTGACTTAAAGTCCCTTTTTGTTGACTTTTGAAAATGACCTATAATGTTGAAATTGATAACTTTTTGTGAGAGCATTTCTTGGACTTGAAGTATGAAGATGAGTTGTAGGAAATGTCTTCCTCTTCAAAATGAGCTTTGGATGGAATTTTTCTGATAATCCATGTGAAAGTTATGCCCTGGTCAATTTCAGTTGACTTTTTCAACTGTCCAAATAAGGAAACTTTTGCATCTTGATGATTTTCTGAGCCAAATTTTGAGAATCATGATCAAGCATTGATCAAATGATGTTTGTGGCTTCAAAATGATATGTTGACCAAAAATTTGAACTTTGACTGTCAAATGACCATTTTGCCCCTACAGTTGACTGTGGTGCAATTAGGGTTTTTGACTGTGCAATTTTGAGCTGAATGCCTGGAAACTTGATATGAGGATGCTTGACCATATTTGTAGGCATGTGAGACTTGATTGGGCCTTTGAAAACTTCATTTTCTTGATCAGAACACAAACCCTAGTTTTGACTGTATGGGAGACCTTTGCACTGTGCAACCCTTGGGGAATTTTGTAGCTTGACTTGGCAATTTCTTGGAGAATATGGGAGGGTAAATTTTGGGGTACAACAGTTGCCCCTTTTCAATCTTCTTAGACCTGAGGATGCAGATTGGCGGACGTGCCTTTCGTAATCCGAGGGTGGAAGATGATTGAACACTAGAGTGCCCAGAAATTTGCGCTCACATGTTAGCAGTGTGATGGGGGAATGGGCTTATAGATGCCATTTGGAGATTGCTGGATAGGATGATGGGCTTATAGATGCCATCTGGATGTTGATCGCGTAGGAGATTCCTTAGCGAGAACCTGCATACCTGCAAAACAGAAAATGAGTACCTGACACGCTGCAGGAGCTGGTTTTCAGATGCTTGGTATAAATGTGTCCTGACTGGTTACAGGAGCTGAGTCTGGAGCTTCAAACGGCGATGAATGAACCAGGGATGGTTACTGCCTTAGTATAAATGGTAAGAGAACCTTGGGCGACTTTAACTTCAACAACGCTCGTTGAGAAAAATCTTGGGTGTCTTCTACTGGAATAAGAATCAGGGAGATCTTAGGGTCGATCTGACTGAACCAGAGGAGGCCTTTGACTGGATAAGCATCAGGAAAATCTTAGTGTCGATTTAACTGAACCGGACAAGGTCTTGGAATATCTTCAACTGGATAAGCATCAGGGAGATCTTAGGGTCGATCTGACTGAACCAGAGAAGGCCTTTGACTGGATAAGCATCAGGAAAATCTTAGGGTCGATTTAACTGAACCGGACAAGATCTTGAAATATCTTCAACTGGATAAGCATCAGGGAGATCTTAGGGTCGATCTGACTGAACCAGAGAAGGCCTTTGACTGGATAAGCATCAGGAAAATCTTAGGGTCGATTTAACTGAACCGGACAAGGTCTTGAAATATCTTCAACTGGATAAGCATCAGGGAGATCTTAGGGTCGATCTGACTGAACCAGAGAAGGACTTTGACTGGATAAGCATCAGGAAAATCTTAGGGTCGATTTAACTGAACCGGACAAGGTCTTGAAATATCTTCAACTGGATAAGCATCAGGGAGATCTTAGGGTCGATCTAACTGAACTAGAGAAGGCCTTTGACTGGATAAGCATCAGGAAAATCTTAGGGTCGATTTAACTGAACCGGACAAGGTCTTGGAATATCTTCAACTGGATAAGCATCAGGGAGATCTTAGGGTCGATCTGACTGAACCAGAGAAGGCCTTTGACGGGATTGAGAATTTAAACTGCATCTTTCCTGAAAGGTAAAGGTCAGTCATATGCAATGCATGATATGGATCAAGCAATAATGTTCTCAACATAAATGAGACTTGTATGATATGATGTGTCTATGCATGTTATAATGATGTATGTGATGTTTTATGTATGTTTTTGTCTAGGAAAGTAAATCCTTGACGGGTGCCGGGAAGACATATCCTGGGCGGATGTTGAAGAATAGTTTTTGCTTCCGCTGGGGATGATAACTGTAAGAATACCGGTAGGAGAAGATGACTCCGTTGCGGAATAAACTTGGCAAATGGAAAATTCTGCGGGGAGAAAAGATCCCCTAGCGACCATGCTGGGAAGCACTACTCTGTGGGAAGAGGGATGCCTTGCTGAGTGTTGTTAGTAGTAATTTGCTGGGGATAGGAGGACTTTGTTAACGACACTCTTTCCGTGGCTTTTGGCTGAGGATAACCCAGTTATATCCTAGTACGGAAATAACTCTTTGAATAAAGCCGGGCGACGCGTTCGTGCTCTGCGAAGGATAAGCTTCCAGAATTTACTGGGGATAAGCTTATTGCTTGGGGATATGAATTCCATCTTTCCTGGGGAAACTGGATTGGACTTTCCTGGGGAAGTTTTGGGTTGTAATTTTGTAAGTTGAAAGAGGGAACCTAGGTAGGGTTGCCTGTTGATGAGCTCGTGTAGAACCGCATCTGAAATGGAGAAGGAACCTGTGTAGGGTTATTTTGATGATGAGTTCGTGTAAAACTTCGTTCTTGGAAAGGGAGAACCTGTGTAGGGTTTCTGGGTGACGAGTCCATGTAAAACTGCATCTTGAAGAGAGGGAACCGGTGTAGGGTTGCTTGGTGAGGTATGTTCATGTAAAACTTCTTGATGAACCGGGGTGAGGTTATTTGGATAAGTTTGTGTAAAAACTTCTTGATGAACCGGGGTTAGGTCATCTTGAGATAGGTCCATGTAAGACTTCTGGAGGAACCGGGGTTAGGTTACTTGGATAAGTTTGTGTAAAAACTTCTGGATGAACCGGGGTAAGGTTAATTGTGATAAATCCATGTAAGATTTCTAGAGGAACCGGGGTTAGGTTACTGGGATAAGTTTGTGTAAAGACTTCTGGATGAACCGGGGTAAGGTTACTTGTGATAAATCCATGTAAGATTTCTAGAGGAACCGGGGTTAGGTTACTGGGATAAGTTTGTGTAAAAACTTCTGGATGAACCGGGGTAAGGTTACTCGGATAAGTTCGTGTAAAAACTTCTTGATGAACCGGGGTTAGGTCATCTTATGGAGGATGGGTCTGTGTAAGACTTTGTCTGAAAATTGAGAAGGAACCAGTGTAGGGTTGCATGATTTTGATTAAGTGGATGATTGTCCTGTTTGGTTTCGGATGTTGACCCACAATCTGGAATTTATAAAGGTAGATGGTAATCATCCTTATGTTGATCTTTCCTTTGTACTTTGGTTGACAGAGCAATTAGATCGCCTGGATAACTCATTATTGCCCCTGTTTCGGAGGTGAGGGAAGGGGATACCTGTGTGGGTGATTGACAAATCTTCGGGTAGACAAGTGATGAGATACCGGAACATAGTCGTACGCTTTGATCCCTAACTTTTGCCTGGACCGCCCTTTCGGGTTTTCAGTCCACCGGGATACCCATTTTTTCCCAAGCCGCCTTTTCAGGTTTTCGACTTGCCGGGTGTACATATTTTCCATTTTCATCCCTTATTTTTGCCCGAACCCTTTTGGTTCGCCGGGAAGCCCTTATTTTTGCCTAGGTGTGTCAACCTAGCGGGTCTTTGATTATGCGTAGTATTTTTTCGACTATGTCCACTCTCTCAGAATGTAGGGAGTTGCCCCTGTTGGAAGTATTTTGTCATACCCCAGGTAATGGGCAATGCTCCTACTGTGCCCCTTGATTGGAGGTATTTTTGTTCACAAGGTGTTCATCGTGCGAGTTTCCCTGCTGTTCAAACAAATAGTCATATGCAACCAAGGTTATTTTAAGAATGCAAAAGCCTATGTCTGTCTTGAATTTTGAAAAATGCGTTTTTTGTAATACAGTGCGGTGTCAACTCAAGATTTTACAGCAAACCTTCAGGAGTCAGGATACCTTCGTAACAGTATGCTTTTGAATTAACCCATGCTTCAGCTAGGACTTTTAAGGGTTATAACGTGGCCTGGTTCACGGTTTAAGAAACAAAGGATAAAGGCTCAAATTTTATTTGTACCCACCCGCTCTTCGTGATGTTCTCCAAACCTAAACTCAGTTGATCGTGCATTAGACCTTGTTTGAGTCTTTGCTTTGATGTTCCAATAGTGGTTCAGATGTTGATGATTTCTTTGGAATAGGCAGTCATTTCCTTTTTGTTGAGGGTTTATAAGACCTCTTTCTTTTTGATTTTATTATCCCTTTCTTTTTTTTTTGCCTGAACTGTTTCCTTTGTGATTACAGTCAGCGGGATGCCCCAGTTTTGTAAATCTCCTTCATGGGTCTTGACTTAATGGGCTTTTTTATTTTGATAGATCATGATTGCCTTTCTTTATTGATTATTCGGAACCATCACTGTCTTTTTTTCGTAAGGATCTCTTTGGTGCCATTTGTTATGCACTTGGATCAACTGAGAGACTACCCTGCCCCAGGTTATGATTAAGGGTTTTAAATTTCAAAAAGGAAAACTCCTACTTCTTTGGCTCAGATGGGTTGACGAGGGATTATCATCCTTATAACTCCAGTGTTTAGCGATTGAAACAATGCCTGTACCTCATTAGCGGGGTCCGTTCGAAAGCATACTGTAAAGATCGTGGTATCGTTTTCGTCATCCTCCCTCAAGAGGTTTAGAATTTTCAATTAAGAGTTGACCATCGCAAAAATATGAAAGCAGCTTTAAGCATAGTAAACATAATTAAATCAAGACAGACATGTGTAATGCATTCATGAAATAAAAGAGTTTAACATGATAATTGTTTATCCGAACAAGAAAGGAAAAATACAACTTGAATTCAATGAACGAAAATCTCTTGACTCTAGCCATGTTTTGGCAATGGAGCAGTAATCACGTTGGGAGTCTCGGCAGGCTCGAACTCGATCTCCTTGGCATCGATCATGTTCTGGATCTTGTATTTCAGCACCCAACAATCCTCGGTATCGTGCCCTGGGCTATCAGAATGATAAGCACACCTCGCTTCTGGGTTATAGCTTGGAGAGGAGGTCTTGGGATTTGCAGGAGGGTTGATCACCGCAATCAGGTTCATTTTCAACATGTGCTGCAATGCTTGTGACCATGGCATGTTAATGTTGGTGAATTGTCTTTTAGGTTCATTCGGCCTTCGCTGATTTCCCTTTTGTGGTTGACGGCGTGGTGCAGAACCAGAAATCATGACTGCCACTGCGTGTTGGTCATGACGACTCTTTTGGCTGTATGCAGCATTAGATTCTTTCCTTCCCGTGTAAGGCTTTTTGTGAGTATCAGAAGGTGTGGCCTCTTGAATTTTCCCACTCTTGATACCAGCTTCAATTCTTTCGCCGGTCAGGATGAGGTCGGTAAATCCAGCAGATGAATTACCAATGAGGTAATTGAAGAACGGCCCGGATAGGGTCCCCAAGAACATATCAACGAGCTCCCGGTCAGTTAAGGGAGGCTGCACCCTTCCAGCAAGGTCTCTCCATCTTTGTGCGTACTCCTTGAAACCTTCACTTGACCCCAACGACATACCCTGGAGTTGGGTACGTGTGGGAGCAAGGTCGGCATTATACTGGTACTACTTATAGAAAGCAGTTGCCAACTCCTCCCAGTTACGAACTTTGGTCCCATCCAGCTGATAGAACCATTCGAGGTGAGTCCCTGAAATACTTTCCTGGAAGAAGTGGATCCACAAGTTCTTATCTGCTGAGTATGGTTGGATTTTCCGAACATAAGACCTGAGATGTAGCTTGGGACAAGACGCCCCGTCATATTTAGTGAATGATGGTGCTTTGAACTTCCGAGGGATGATCACACCAGTAGACAAACCCAGATCTCCGAAATCCAGCCCAGGTACTTGTTGTATTTCCATAGCATTCAAACGGTCCTCCAACTGCTTGTACTTGTCCTCAGCCGGAGGGTATTGTTCGTCATTGAAATCTGTCTCCTTGTCGGAGACCACTGGACTAGGCACCTCTCTCTCATGGTGACTGCTTTCCCTCACAGATGGAGTAGTCCTCTCAGTTTCAGTCTGCGGTGTGTTCCCAGATCTGCGTCTAGGGCTGAACAAAACAGTCCTCTTCTTCTTCTTTTCCTTCTTCAAGAGCAGAGCCTTCAGATCTTGTTGCCCCTGGGTCAAATTCATGATCAGCCCTTGGAACTGGGCGTTCTGAGCCTGGAGGGCCTTGATGGACTGCTCAGCTGATGATTCAGGATTCATGACGATCGGCTGAAATAAACAGCGAAGAAGGGTAAGCAACCTGTCAAAGGGATACCTGCAATGCAATGAGATGTATGACATGCATGTAATGTTTTCAAGGACCTCGCGGGGTAAACAGAGAAATTGTTAGAGTTGAGAACCGGTAACTTGATTGAAGGAACTTCATGTTGTTGAGCGTCCTTCTTCAAGGGTCAAAGGCTCACCATATCCAGTGGGTCATAGCCCCTGACAACCTTATCTAGAGGAAAATAAATCCCCTTTTGCCCCTTGCTGGACGGTTGGTTCATCATGACCTGCATCACAAGCCCTTGAGATCCTTGAAATGGGTTAGAATGTATGCAATGGTATGGTGTCATGATATGCATGGGGTAATGTGAGCAGCCCTGTTATGAGTCCCAGTTAAGAACTATAAACAAAACCTGCAAGAAACTCAGTATACTTTGTTATGGGTCCCAATTAAGGACTATAAACAAAACCTGCAAGAAACTCAGTATACTTTGTTATGAGTCCCAATTAAGGACTATAAACGAAACCTGCAAGTAGCTTATGTGTCAGATAAAGCATGCAAGTAGTCAAGTACGAAGGCACACAAGTCACACAAGAGAAAGCCTTTAGAGTTTAGGCCAGCATGAGGTCTGGGTATTACCCTCTTGAAGTTGGTGGGTTCAACCTGTCCTAATCAAAGTAACCGGGTTCTAAGGTTCCCAATATCACGGGATTGCTTTCATTGTTCATCGTTTCGATTTAGCCACTGAACTGGCGACCGAAATATTCCAGGAAAGCAACCCTCAATTGAGCGTAGTATCGAGTATCAACCAACCTCGGACTGCACCAAAGTCAGTTATCTCACTACCCTAAAGAGGCCAAGATAGTTCAATTAAGGTTCCTAAGGTCTGTTGATGCTTCATGACACCACGCGGAGGCCCCGTACTCTCCTTGACTGAACTCAAGGGTTACCGGTACACACCAAAGTGCCACATCAACGTAGCAGACTGTTTCAACCATGTCGGTATACCCCGCACAGTTCCCTCACAGCCTTGTTGCTACTTTCTAAGAAAGGTATCCCCTAGATCCGGGTTTAGGATCTATAGAACTCCCAAGCAACCCACAATTTAAAGCACACAAGGAAAACAATTGAAAACATAGTTATGACCTAGCCCTAAGGTACACCTCACTTTAAGTTTGTCCCCAGCAGAGTCGCCAGTTCTGTGATCGGTGGATCTGGAACTGACTGTTTAAAGCTGGTTCGCGAAATGTCCCGGAAGCAAGAGTCGCCACCGTCTTTTATTTTCTCCAAATGGAAAGGACAAAAGCACAGAAAAATTCCTTAAAGAGATTGCTCTCGGTTCGGGAGGTAGGTTATAGAAAGGGAAGGTGTTAGCACCCTTTCTATCCATGGTTATCCATGGGCTCTTAGATACTTGCTCATTGTGTTTTCAAAAGTGTTTGCTTTTCAAAGTGTGAGTGGGTTTGAAAAAAGTTTCGTTTAAAGATTTCAGATCGACTCTTGTATCAGTCCTCAAGAGTTTTTGAAAAATTGTTTTGAAAGCTTTTTGAAAGTGTCTGTGTGAAAAGAGTTTTGATTTGTTTTTGAAGAGAGCAAGTATCTATGAGTCATCCACCTACCCTAAGGAATTAGGCTGTGTAAATGTCCTTAAGGTAGTGCCATCCCACCATTGAGAGGTAGGTAGCACCACCGTTGGAGGTGTTCGGGTCAATTCGAGTTTTAGGGACATGGCGATCACCAGAGCAATGGGAAGACACCTTAGAAGCTACCCTCATGCCAGGTTCCCGGATCATGAGGACTTACTAAGACATCCTCTACTCGACGATCACCTTTCGAGGCAAGGCAACAGTGAGGCGTACCCTAGGGGTGGTGTGTGCGATTTGTGTGTCGTTTTCATTTGTATTTATCTTGTCATGTTAAAGTGATCTACGCTTGATTTTATTATGGCCATTCATTCTTTCATGCTTTTTGTTGACAATTAAAAGTTGCGAGGAAAAGTAAATCTAAAGCTATTACAAATGGCGCGGGTCCACATCGCCAAAATTAAACCGGACCCGATTTGACGGAAAATAAAGAAATTAAAAGTGCGAGAAGTAATTTAATTACAAAGCTTCGGGAGAGGTACATAATTATTTAAACGACATAAAACAAACATGCGAAGAAATAAGAAATTACGAACGAGGGCGTTGGACCCTTTTGCAAAAATTAAAATTACATGAATTAATTAATTAAGAGAAGAAATTGTTTTTGATTTTTTTGGTATTTTTAGGATTTAATGAAAAAAGGGAATTAATTAAAATTAAAATTGAATGCAAACCCTAATTTTAGTGGCTTTTAAATTTGTTATGAAAATATTAAAATATAACCTAAGTTAAACCTAATTTTTTTTATGTACAATTTAATTATAAAAATAAATAAAATAAATAATATTATTGTGAAAAAAAGAAAAAATCAAAAGGAATAAAATTTATTAAACCTATTTCTATATTTGTTAGATTTTTTATTAAAAAGAATTAATATTGCAACCTATTTTAAACTAATTAATTTCCAAGCATTTATTTACAAGAAAATATTAAAATAAAAATATTTATTATGTTTTTTCATCTTTTCTGATTTTTATGAGGTTTTTTTGTATTTTGTAAAAAAAATAATTAATTAAATTAAAACAATAAAGAAAATAAAATCAATTGAAAATAAAACATGAAAAAAAATGGAGAATTGCAAACCAGGGGGGTTTCAGTCCCAAATTAGGAGGTATGATCCAAGAAACTCTGGCCCATTTAGCATTGGCCTGTTTGGACTTTTTTGAGTAGCGTGTTAGCACTTTGACCAGGGTTTATGGTACTCATCAATTTTGCACCCTTGGATTGCTTCTGATGGACGCGTGGGTGGATAGATCTGGAGGATGTATGGTGTGCTCTAACCTGGAAATTACATATGAATATATATAGAAAAATAATATGGGAAATTATACAGACCTGGGGCTCGAACCCAGGTCTTGGACGTCAATGCAATCACCGCTTGCCAGCTGAGCCAAACAACGCATTTGTTATATAATCAACAAACAAATAATATAATAGAAAGTGGATCAACGCTTGGAAACGCGCGCGAACTTTTGAATAAGCCAATCACTTGTTGCCACGACTCCATCGTCTTCACCATCCCTGTAATACAAAAGACAAAAGCAACAGTTTTACACGCGTGGGTTTAGAGGGCTTTAAAGAAAATAGCGATTAGCTCTCCTTGGCACATAAATTCAGCGCGATGGTCCTATCTTCTTCGTCTCCATGCGCTGAATTGAATGGTGGTGGTCACAAGCCTTAATTTTTCCTTGGGTGAAAAACCCCAATTCAAAACTCTGAAAACCCTAAAAGTCAAACATGGCATAATCGTATATAGCGCACAAAAAAGCAATTGGATATGTTGGTTAGCATCAAAACATCATAATGAACATGAATCAATGAATAAATTTCACAAATAATGCTTAAATCATGATGCACGATTGTCAATTTTTCTCTGTACAATTCATGCTCGATATACCAGTTCTTGGAGTTTGAATGGGTGATTCTGATTGGAATGTGACCAGTAATCCTTGAGGAAGCTATTGAAACTAATTTCGTGCCTTGAATCCACCTGTAACAATGATTTCAGTTTTTAGTTTTTTAGAGAAATTTTCAAGTTTGCAATGGTGTATTCTGAGCTGCTGCGTGTCTCCTTGCATTAGGGTTATGATCCAGCATTTGTAGTGAGTGCATTAGGTCAAAAATATTGATCAAAATCTCTTGAATTAATGGTTTTGGAAATTTGATTTCTTAAGATCTTTTCATATCCTTTTTCATGTGTTCTTTGTGTCAATTAGGATCCAATCACTCCAAATCTTTCCACATTTAGCTAAGCACGAAATATTGAGTCTAAAACATGTATAAAAAGATTGGTTAGGTCAAGTTAGATATTTTTCATATATTTAAATGATTTAAATGAATTAATATAAATAATAATTCAAATAAATAAATAAAAAATGAGAAAATACTTCCCTTTGGGCCAAGTGGTCGTGCATATGCTTAGAATGATGAATCATGGAAGAAAAATGGGCCCATTAACATTTTTAGGTCATTTGAAGTAATGTTGACTTTTCAAAATATCCAAACATTTCCCAACTTCCACAAGGCATAACTTGCTCAATTTTTAAGCTTTTCTCATGTTCTTGGACATTTTGGAAAGGTCTTTGAGTCCTCTAACCAATTCCTTTGGTCCCATGTCATTTTGATTTACCAATCTCAAGTTATGGCCTTTGACTTAAAGTCCCTTTTTGTTGACTTTTGAAAATGACCTATAATGTTGAAATTGATAACTTTTTGTGAGAGCATTTCTTGGACTTCAAGTATGAAGATGAGTTGTAGGAAATGTCTTCCTCTTCAAAATGAGCTTTGGATGGAATTTTTCTGATAATCCATGTGAAAGTTATGCCCTGGTCAATTTCAGTTGACTTTTTCAGCTGTCCAAATAAGGAAACTTTTGCATCTTGATGATTTTCTGAGCCAAATTTTGAGAATCATGATCAAGCATTGATCAAATGATGTTTGTGGCTTCAAAATGATATGTTGACCAAAAATTTGAACTTTGACTGTCAAATGACCATTTTGCCCCTACAGTTGACTGTGGTGCAATTAGGGTTTTTGACTGTGCAATTTTGAGCTGAATGCCTGGAAACTTGATATGAGGATGCTTGACCATATTTGTAGGCATGTGAGACTTGATTGGGCCTTTGAAAACTTCATTTTCTTGATCAGAACACAAACCCTAGTTTTGACTGTATGGGAGACCTTTGCACTGTGCAACCCTTGGGGAATTTTGCAGCTTGACTTGGCAATTTCTTGGAGAATATGGGAGGGAAAATTTTGGGGTACAACAGGTGCCTAAGGTACCTTCATGTAAATCAGCCATAATCTTCTCCACTTCATTCTTGTCTACACACCGAAACAAAGTAGAGTCGTGGTTGTGCTTGTAGAAGATCTCGTTACTGAGAAAGAATTTGGCAGAGAACCTTCTTAGGAACTTCTTATCACTGACTGAAGCTCCTTCAGGATACTCTTAGCCTTCGAGATATCTTTTGACTTCATAGAACCAAGGTTTGTGCACTACTTCTTCAGTATCAATCTCGTGACAGTATGCTGGTTCATCCATTCTCTCAATAGTGATATGAGGAGCCTCATTATCTCACCTGACCTTGAACATGGATGACATAGTGGCTAGTGCGTCTGCTAATTGACTTTCCTCTCTTGGAAAATGCTCAAAAGTAATTTCTTCAAAGTATGGGATTAATGTCAACACATGCTCTTTATACGGGATGATATTAGGATGCTTCGTGTCGCATTCTCCTTTGATTTGGATGGTTACCAAAGCCAAGTCTCCGAGCATACTTAAGGACTTGATCCTTAAATCGATTGCAGCTTTGAGACCCATGATGCATGCTTCATACTCAACCATATTGTTGGTGTAGTTGAAGCATATCCTAGTAGTGAAAGGGGTATGACAACCCTCGAGAGATATGATTACATCACCGATACCATTGCCAAGTGCATTGGAAGCTCCGTCAAAAACCATGGTCCATCGGGATCCTTTTTCAGGTCCTTCATCCGGTCCAGGTTCTTCAGAATCAGTCACTAACATGATGTTTTCATCCGGGAACTTAAAATTCATGGATTGGTAGTTGTCCACAACCTGATGAGCCAAATGATCAGCTAATACACTTCCCTTGATTGCTTTCTGGGTCGTGTACTGGATATCATATTCGGTCAGGATCATCTGCCATCTTGCTATTCTACCATAGAGAGCGGACTTCTCAAAGATGTATTTAATAGGGTCCATCTTAGATATCAACAAGGTAGTGTGAGTCAACATATACTGTCTTAGTCGGCGAGCAGCCCATGCCAAAGCGCAACAAGTTTTCTCGAGCAGTGATTATCTTGTTTCACACTCGGTAAAATTTTTGCTAAGGTAGTATATTGCATGCTCTTTTCGACCATACTCGTCATGCTGCCCCATGTCATACCTAAAATTTTCCCAACCTCTTTTTACTTTTGTTCGGCTTTGAACTTCGCATCCCATTTGCATCATTTTTACTAAGTCATTTGCATATCCCGCATCTCATGGAATCAGGCGCCTTGGATTAAGGTATTAGGGTTGTGCCCTCTTTACGTATAATTTTGTTTTGAAGTTTTCTTATCAAGTAAAAGGGAAAGGCATCTGGTTCTCAGTTAGAGGATTGTGGGGTGGATTCTTGAGGTATCATGGACTGATTTCTTATCAAGTTACAAGGTTGTTTCTCGCTCGAATTCATCTGAGTTGGGTTTAGGGTTTATTTCCCTATTTATTGGTCAAGATGCTAAGGTTTTAGATCCCTGGTTCTTGTGAACTATTTCTTTCACCTGCCTCAAAGATAACTCAAAGTCAAATACCTTTGGTTAGAGGTTTCATGTCTAATATCTCCTCGCACTTCAAGTTTTCTTTTTTTGAGATCTCTAAGTCATTGAGTCAGGAGTTTGAAGTTTGAAAGGATGAACATGGAATCTAGGTCTAAGAAATAAAGTCGGGGGTTCATGAAAATCAAGGCGTGTTTTTGTTGCTTAAGTTACAAGTTACTTGTGGTTTGGATATCAGAGTAAAATTTCTTGTTGAGAGGGAAAGTTTGGTTTAGGCGTGATATGGAGATTGAGGATTGAAAGATAAGGTGTAAAGTTCTTAGAATACAAGTTATAACAGTTGTTTGTGATTTCTTGAAATTCAAGTTACAAAGGCAAGATGAACATTTAAATCATTCAAGTAAGAATTTCAAAGTTCAAACAAGATTCAAGAGTTGTTTAATTTTTGTACAACAAATTCATTATCCATACGATTTAAAGAAATATCATTCAAATTACATTTTTTGTGGACAATTTAACAAAAGGGATTACAATGTGAAAGACAAACTACAATTGTTTTGTTTACAAAGAAAGAAATAATGTTTGTTTCTTCAAGTCTTCTTTGCCTCATCTTCAAGCAAATCATCCACTCCTTGCTAGCCATGGTCTTCGATTTGTCTTTTAACTTTGCCTCGCTTACCATACACTCATCGTGTTCATGAAACAAGAAGAAAGAATTAGCAAACAATCAACATGTGAAAAATTCAAGCAAGGATTATTTGTTAAACAAGAAAACTCATCATTAGGATCTGCATTTTGGAATCAGAACTAAAAGGGTTTTGTTCTTAATCATGGTCTTCTCCTATCTTGCAAATAACAAAGTTTGGACTTTGGTTCACAAAAAGGGAAAAAAGAAATTTGCAAATATTTTCTACTGCAGAAGCAAAGTCAAACTGCAAACATATACAAACTGAAAAGCACCAAAACATCATGGCAGCTAGGCAAACAAGATAACTGTAGCAGAACAGGGCAACAATCAGCCTAAACAAAAACACATAGCAAGCAAAAACAAGCCAAACAAATGCAGCAAAAATAAAACAGAAAACTGTATCATAAAAACAGCAGTAGCGCAACATTAAGGCAGCAAGCCAACAAACCAAGCAAGTAAGGCATCATAGGCTGCAAAGGTCTTAAAACAACAAACAACACATGTATAAGGCAGCAACAAGTAAAACAATGCAATTTAGCTACCACATGCCCAAAACCCTGCATCATCATTTTCCTAAAGTATGCAAACCCTTCAGAAATTATTGAATAAAAGCAAATTTGCTTTACATCATTGAAAGATAAAGAGGAAAAGATATCACCTGCACTTCACTGCCCAAATATGCCAAAACCTGTGACATTACATAAAGGCTAACCAAACATGACCTACATCCTAAAGCACAAATTCAGCATACCATAATTGTTTAAACTTCACCAAATTTCCCCCCAATTTCCACCCTTATCTCACTATAAAAAAATATTGTTTCATTGACCAAGGGGGAGAGAAACTGAAAAAAACACACACTGCAAATATACAACATCAAAGTCGAAGAACCCTCTCATGTTTTTAGCCATAACTTTCAAACATAATTCACCTGCAACTCAACCTCCATAATCAATAACCTTCACCACTAAATGACCACCATCACTATCCTTCAAAAGCCAATATTCCAAAATGCAAAATATGTCCACTTACTGATATCCCAACTCAGCACCACTGTTTCAGAGAAAAATCTCTCAAGAACTCCTCCATGTACCACCATTCACTACTTCATTAACCTCAAATCAACCTCCCACAAAAAAAACCGCGATACAAAGACGATAATATTCCAAACTGTTCACAACAAATGTTTCGAACAGACTCAAGAACCCCAACTACAAACAGAAAGTATTAAAAATCTAGAAAAATATAGTTCGGTTAGGCTGAAGCTTCAAGTATTTCCCCAAGCATCAAATTCATAAAACTGCAGTTAAGTATTAGAAGCAACAACAACAAATTTCCATAATCAGAACATAGAAGGGAAATCATAAAGAACAAGATGGGAACTTACTCAAGTCAAGCAGCTGGGATTTCTTTCAGGTAATATAGCTCCACCATTTTTGAGTATTTTAAGCTTTGAGCTTTAACTTGACCTACATTTTGTATCAATTCATAAGTAGATTTCATTTCATTAGGGTAAGGTTTTTTTTACCGTGAGACAAAAAGTTTGAAGACCTATTTTACCTGATATATATGGGTTATCTGTTGTTTGCTTCAGAGAATCCATTTCCTGAATCTGATTATAACACCGATGAAAAGCTCAAGGGGTAACTAATATTGATTTAATATTCCCTACAACTGAGGTGTTGTGCTTGCATTATCTTCATATCGCTGCTCAGCTGAACAAATTGAACATAGACACTTAGAAATCTAAAGTTACAGAAACTCAAATTAAGGGTACGTTGTTGATTGCCTTACCTTTCGAGCAACCGAAAATGATCCTACAACGACCCCGAACACATTATTTTGTTGAGTTTGTAATGGAGACCGGGTCCTGATGTGGATCAGTTACTTCGTGCCAAATTTTGTTGTGATATGTCTTTGAATTTCAACACTGATTAGATTCCTTAGCACTCGTTACAGATCTTGAGGTTGAAAATCTGATTTCAAGTTAGGGTTCGAAAGGGGTTGTTTTAGTTTGAATCTGTTTGAAATCGATTGGAAATTTATGTGTGGACATAAATTCAGTGAAGGGTTTTGTGTTTGGTCATTCGGTTTCGGACGGAGCACCTGCTTCCATGGCATCCATGGCTGCTGAATCGTAAGGGAGAAGACAGTTTGGGATTTTAGGGTTTGTAACCTTTGGTCTCACTTGGGTTTATTTGGTGAGGGTTTAGACCTTGGATGACCCGGTCCGGCCCAATGATCCAATCCGATTTTTTTTATTTTTTTATTTTTTATTTTTATATATGTTTTCTTGTATTTTTGTTTGCTACAAGAGGTTAGTGGGATCTTCTCAGTGGATCTGAATGCCTCAACGCTGACTACACCCCTACTTTACTACTAGTTATAGCCCATATTGCCACTTTTTTACATTTCCTTATCCCATCTTAAGCCCAATTGAGTTCTTTCATGTACAGTCCAATCCGAATTTTAAATCCTTACCCCCTCCCCCATTTTTGTTTCTTATTACTTCATTTCTACGTGTCTTGTTTTAATTACTTTATTATACTTGTTTTCTTTTTATGATTTTATTTTATAATAAAAATCACAAAATATTAGAATGTTTAGAATTAGGGTTTAATATTTTATTTTCATAAAAAAAATCATAAAAACATTATTCTCTTTTGTTTAACTTAATAAAAATCACAAAATTTTTAGAATAAATTAGAATTAGGTTTTAACATTTATTTTCACAAAAAAAGTCATAAAAATATTATAGTACTATTTACTTTTTGTTCAACTTGATAAAAAAAACCATGAAAATATTTAGAATTTAAGTCTCTTATTCATTTTCTCGCCCAAAACCTTGATACCATACTCCTTTAGGTAGCTCTATGAGGCTATTAAATTCCATTTCGATCATTTTATGTTGAGGTAGCCTTTTAGGTCCATCCTTGTACATGGCAAACAATTAAGTTTTTTAGTCTCCCCGTTAATCTTTTCTTCTTTTGTAACTAAAACTTCTTATCCACAAATCAAAAATCCAAAAACATTTAATCACTACTTGAATTTATTTTAAAACTCGCAAAACACTCAACAAATCAAAATTCCCCTAAAGGGCATGTTATCTCTGTTCTACCGCGATACCGGTCGTGCCTATTGCTAGAATGCATGCGTTAACGTCGCCCACTAAAAAACACAAACAAACCAACCATTTTCTAGAGGAACTATGGTGTTCTGATTCCTTCGTTGGATACATAGGTAAAGGGTCGCGAAACCCTCACGAACGTAATAATAAAAAACCATTCATTTCCCCTTAAGCAAGTATAGTTGTAGATAAATACACCCTTTAAGACAAACAAACAAAACGGATCCTGTTGAGTACAACGGATGTGAGGGGTGCTAATACCTTTCCCTCGCATAACCGACTCCCTTACCCTTTCTCTTGGTCGCAAGACCATCTTATCCACTCCCTTATGGTTTTATCGATATTTCCCCTTTCTTCGGGATAAATAAAGTTCGGTGGCGGCTCTGTGTTTTCTGCCGGTATCTTCACCCCATCACACACCCCATTGAATTATCTAATACTGTTAAGTACATTATCAAAGGCCTTCCTTCAATCGGAGGCATCTGGATTGGAGGCTCTTGAAGGTATTCCTTGATTCTGTCAAAGGTAGTCTGGCATTCGTCATTCCACTTTACCACTTGATCTTTCTTCAGGAGTTTGAAGATTGGCTCACAAGTAGCAGTTATATGGGAAATGAACCTGGAAATGTAATTTAAACATCCGAAGAAACACCTAACTTCCTTCCCAGTGCGAGGATCCGACATCTCTTGTATAGCTTTAACCTTTGCAGGGTATACCTGAATACCCTTGTTGCTGACAATGAAACCTAGGAGTTTACCAGACCTTACCCCAAATAAGCACTTGTTCCGATTCAGCCTTAACTTGTACGTCTTCAGTCTATCAAATAACTTTTGCAAGGGATCAAGGTGCTCTTCTTCAGTTTGATACTTGGCTATCATGTCGTCAACATAGACCTCTATATCATGGTGAATCATGTCATGGAACAAAGCTACCATGGCTCACTGATAGGTTGTCCCAACATTCTTCAACCCAAATGGTATCACTTTGAAATAGAAAGTGCCCCATTGTGTGCCGAAGGTTGTTTTTTCCATGTCTTCGGGTGCCATCTTGATCTGATTGTAACCAGAGAACCCGTCCATGAAGGAGAAGATCTTAGGTTATGCGGTGTTGTCAACTAGAACATCAATGTGGGGAAGCGGGAAGTCATCCTTGGGGCTTGCCCTATTCAAGTATTTGTAATCCATACACATACGTACCTTACCATCCTTCTTAGGTACTAGAACATCATTAGCAACCCATTGTGGATAAGAAGTGACAGCTAGGAATCCGATATTGAACTGTTTCATGACTTCAACCTTGATCTTTTCTGACATCTCAGGACGCATACGAATAACCTTCTGCTTCACCGGAGGGCAATCTTCTTTAGTTGGTAGACGATGAACCATAATATCAGTGTCCATCCCTGGTGTGATATGGTGGCAGAACCGACTGTTATACTGGTTTGCGTTTTTTGTTCGCAAATGTTGCGGTAAGTGTGATCGGTGGATCTGGAACTGACTGTTTAACGCTGGTTCGCGAAATGTCGCGGAAGCAAGAGTCGCCACCGTCTTTTATTTTCTCCAAATGGAAAGGACAAAAGCACAGAAAAATTCTTTATAGAGATTGCTCTTGGTTCGGGAGGTAGGTTATAGAAAGGGAAGGTGTTAGCACCCTTTCTATCAATGGTTATCCATGGGCTCTTAGATACTTGCTCATTTGTGTTTTCAAAATGTTTGTTTGCTTTTCAATTGTGGGTTTAAAAAAAAGTTTCTTTGAAAATTCCAGTTCGACTCTTGTATCGGTCCTCAAGAGTGTTTGAAAAATTGCTTTCGAAAGCTTTTTGAAAATGTGTTGGTGTGAAAAGTATTTTTTGATTTGTTTTGAAATTAGAGCAAGTATCTAGAGTCGTCTACCTACCCTAAGGAATTCGTCTGTGTAGATGTCCTTTAAAGTAGTGCCATCCCACCATTGAGAGGTAGGTAGCACCACCGTTGGAGGTGTTCGGGTCAATTCGAGGTTCGGGACATGGTGATCACCGGAGCAATAGGAATACACCTTAGAAGCTACCCTCATGCCAGGTTCCCGGATCATGAGGACTTACTAAGACATCCTCTACTCGACGATCACCTTTTGAGGCAAGGCAACAGTGAGGTGTACCCTAGGGGTGGTGTGTGCGATTCGTGTGTCGTTTTCATTTGTATTTATCTTGTCATGTTCATTGGTGTTCTATGCTTGTTTTTATTATGGCCATTCATTCTTGCATGCTTTGTTTAACAGTTAAAAGTCGCGAGGAAAAGTAAATCTAAAGCTATTACAAATGGCGCGGGTCCACATCGCCAAAATAAACCAGGACCCGATTTGACGGAAAATAAAGAATTTAAAAGAATTGAAAAATGCGAGAAGTAATTACAAGGCTTCGGGAGAGGTACATAATTATTTAAATGACATAAAATAAGTGCGCGAATTGGAAATTTATCGAAACGAGGGCGTTGGACCCTTTTGCAAAATAAAATTACATGAATTAATTAATTAAGAAAAGAAATTGTTTTTGTTTTTTGGTATTTTTATGTATTTTAAGATTTAATAGAAAAAAGAAAGAATTAATTAAAATTAACTACTAACCCTAATTCTACTTTATTTTAATTTATCAGGAAAACGTTAAAATTTAACCTAAATTAAACCTAATTTTTATACATACATTTAATTATAAAAATAAATAAAATAAATAATATTATGGTGGAAAAGAAAATTAAAAAGGAATAAACACAATAATTAAACCTATTTCTACATTTTTTAGATTTTTTTATGAAAAGAATTAATATTGCAAACCCTAATTTAAACCAATTAATTACATGCCAATTTATTCATGAAAATATTAAAAAAAAATATTTATTGTATTTTTTATCTTTTCTGATTTTTATGCATTTTTTATATTTTGTAAAAATAATTAATTAATTTAAACAAATAAATAAGATAAAACAATAATTGAAAAAAATAAAATATAAGGAAAATTGCAAACCAGGGGGGTATCAGTCCCAAATATGGAGGTCTTTTGTTAGCAACTCAGGCCCATGTAGAATGGCCTTTTTTGACTTTTTTATTCACATGCTGGCATGTTGACTCAAGCCTATAGCGTTCATCAATTTTCAGCCTTTAATCTGATCTTCAGGAGCACGTGGATGGCTGGATTAAGAGGTGTATGGTATGCTCCAACCTGGAAATTGCATATGAACACATATTGCAAAATAATATTGACATAACGTAGACCTGGGGCTCGAACCCAGGTCATGTACCTTCACCACCAATCCTGCTTGCCAGCTGAGCTAAGTGCGCATTCAATTAATATACAAACAACAAATGTTATAAAAGAAAACAATCAATGCTAGTGGGTCTGCGCGCGAATTTCAAATAGACCAACCAATTCACGCCACGATATCATCTTCTTCATGGTGTTGGATTTTCCTGAAATACAAAAGCAATATGCAACGGTTTTTTACGCGTGGTTTTAGGTGGCTTTAAAGAAAATAGCGATTAGGCCTGTGTTACTCATAAATTGATCGCGAATATGGATTCTTCTTCGTCCAAGCTTGCTGATTACATTCATGGCACTATGGTTCTCTAATTTTACGCTATGCGAAAACGCCCAATTCCCAACTCTGAAAACCCTAGAATTTGGCAATGGTGGAATCGTCTACAGCTTGCAAAAACTCAATTAAACGCATGGGTTAGTTTGCAAATGCTTCACTGATCATGAATATACAATTAGAATGCCATGAATGTTCATAAATATTGAAACACGATAATGAAAAAATATGGAACAAGAGGGACTTCTGTATACCGTTCCAAAGCGTAAAGCTTGAGGTTTTTGATTGGAATATGTTCAGTAGACCTTGAGGAAGCTATTGGAATGGAAATTAGGTCTTGAATTCACCTGCCAATCAGTTTTCAGTATTGACTTTTTTAGAGAAAATTTCAAGTTTGATTCTTATGTTCCTGAGCAGCTGCGTGGTTATATGCATTAGGGTTATGTTTCTTGTATATGTAGGAACAATTAGGTTAAGAAAAACTCAATCAAATCTCTTGTAATCATGGTTTTGAATATTTGATTTCTTAAGATTTTTCCATATCTTTTTCATGTGTTCTCTTGCTCTCAATCAAGCCAATCAAACCAAATCTTTCCATAATTGCATATGCACGAAATATTGAGTCTAAAACATGTATAAAAAGATTGGTTAGGGTGAGTTAAATATTTTTCATATATTTAAATGATTTAAATGAATTAATATAAATAAAAATTCAAATAAATAAATAAAAAATGAGAAAATACTTCCCTTTGGGCCAAATGGTCGTGCATATGTCATGGATGATGAATTATGGAAGAAAAATGGGCCCATTAGCAATTTTAGGTCATTTGAAGCAATGTTGACTTTTCAAGATATCCAAAAATTTCCCAACTTCTACAAGACATAACTTGCTCAATTTTTAAGATTTTCTCATGTTCTTGGACATTTTGGAAAGGTCTTTGAGTCCTCTAACCAATGTCTTTGGTCCCATGTCATTTTGATTTACCAATCTCAAGTTATGGCCTTTGACTTAAAGTCCCTTTTTGTTGACTTTTGAAAATGACCTATAATGTTGAAATTGATAACTTTTTGTGAGAGCATTTCTTGGACTTCAAGTATGAAGATGAGTTGTAGGAAATGTCTTTCTCTTCAAAATGAGCTTTGGATGGAATTTTTCTGATAATCCATGTGAAAGTTATGCCCTGGTCAATTTCAGTTGACTTTTTCAGCTGTCCAAATAAGGAAACTTTTGCATCTTGATGATTTCTGAGCCAAATTTTGAGAATCATGATCAAGCATTTATCAAATGATGTTTGTGGCTTCAAAATTATATGTTGACCAAAAATTTGAACTTTTGACTGTCAAATGACCATTTTGCCCCTACAGTTGACTGTAGTGCAACTTAGGGTTTTGACTGTGCAATTTTGTGCTGAATGCCTTGAAACTTGATATGAGGATACTTGACCATATTTGTAGGCATATGAGACTTGATTGGGCCTTTGAAAACTTCACTTTCTTGATCAGAACACAAACCCTAGTTTTGACTGTATAGGAGACCTTTGCACTGTGCAACCCTTGGGGAATTTTGCAGCTTGACTTGGCAATTTCTTGGAGAATATGGGAGGGCAAATTTTGGGGTACAACAGTTGCCCCTGTTCAATCTTCTTAGACCTGAGGATGCAGATTGGCTGACGTGCCTTTCGTAATCCGAGGGTAGAAGATGATTGGACACTAGAGTGCCCAGAAATTTGCGCTCACATAGTGGCAGTGTGGTGGGAATGGGCTTATAGATGCCATTTAGAGGTTGCTGGATAGGATGATGGGCTTATAGATGCCATCTGGATGTTGATCGCGTAGGAGATTCCTTAGCGAGAACCTGCATACCTGCAAAAGAACAAATGAGTACCTGACACGTTGCAGGAGCTGGTTTTCAGATGCTTGGTATAGATGTGTCCTGACTGGTTACAGGAGCTGAGTCTGGAGCTTCAAACGGCGATGAATGAACCAGGGATGGTTACTGCCTCAGCATGAACGGTGAGAGAACCTTGGGTGACTTTAACTTCAACAACGCTCGTTGAGAAAAATCTTGGGTGTCTTCTACTGGGATAAGAATCAGGGAGATCTTAGGGTCGATCTGACTGAACCAGAGAAGGCCTTTGACTGGATAAGAATCAGGAAAATCTTAGGGTCGATTTAACTGAACCGGACAAGGTCTTGGAATCTTCAACTGGATAAGCATCAGGGAGATCTTAGGGTCGATCTGACTGAACCAGAGAAGGCCTTTGACTGGATAAGCATAAGGAAAATCTTAGGGTCGATTTAACTGAACCGGACAAGGTCTTGGAATATCTTCAACTGGATAAGCATCAGGGAGATCTTAGGGTCGATCTGACTGAACCAGAGAAGGCCTTTGACTGGATAAGCATCAGGAAAATCTTAGGGTCGATTTAACTGAACCGGGCAAGGTCTTGGAATATCTTCAACTGGATAAGCATCAGGGAGATCTTAGGGTCGATCTGACTGAACCAGAGAAGGCCTTTGACTGGATAAGCATCAGGAAAATCTTAGGGTCGATTTAACTGAACCAGGCTAGGTCTTGAAAGATGATTGAGGATTTAGCTGATTCTTTCCTGAAAGGTAAAGGTCATACATATGCAATGCATGACATGAATCAAGCAATGATATTCTCAACATAAATGAGATTTGTATGATATGATGTGTTTATAATGATGTATGTGATGTTTTATGTATGTTTTTGTCTAGGAAAGTGAATCCTTGACGGGTGCCGGGGAGTCGTATCCTGGGCTGATGTTGAGGAATAGATTTTGCTTCCGCTGGGGATGATAACTGCAAGAATACCGGTAGGAGAAGATGACTCCGTTGCGGAATAAACTTGGAAAATGGAGGATTCTGCGGGGAGTAAAGATACTCTAGCGACCATGCTGGGAAGCAATACTCTGTGGGAAGAGGGATGCCTTGCTGAGTGTTGATAATAGTTTGCTGGGGATACCCTTGTTGTTTGAAGTGTTGATGGACTTCACTGGAGTAAGAGGACTTCGTCGAGGACGCTCTTTCTGTGGCCTCTGGCTGAGGATAACCCAGTTATATCCTGTTAAGGAAATAACTCTTTAAATCTAGCCGGACGACGTGTTCGTGCTCTGCGAGGGGATAAGCTTCCAGAATTTACTGGGGATAAGCTTACTGCTTGGGGATATGAATTCCAACTTTCCTGGGGAAACTGGATTGGACTTTCTTGGGGAAGTTTTGAACTATGTCGGGGAAGCGATTCCTTTGAATCTTTGATATACCGCCGGGGAACAATCTTTGGACCAAGACTGCCGGGGATGCTTGTTAAGAATATATGTATTGCTGTTGGGGAATGTTGATATCTGCTGGAGGATACTTAACCTCCTTGAGATTTGATAATTTTGCTTGGAGGGTGCACTGACTTGCTTACTCTCTGGGGAATTAAGATGTACTGGTCATATTCTTTTGCTGAACCTACCTTGGTACCTTGGAGGACAGAACAATTAGACTGCTCAGACAACTCTTTATTTCCCCTGTTTCTAGTGTCACCTGCAATTAATTCCTTTGTTTTGTATGCAAATATTTATGAGTTAGCAAGTTATTGTCAATGCATATATCACAAATTGAACCTTGGACGTTCTTCGCAAAACAAAACAGAAAAAGAAAAGCACTAGGCACGTTTAACTGAAAATATATTTGTATTAATTTTTGAATGGCCTGTGAATAGGCGTTTTGTGTACAAGAGGCTGACGTCCTAGTAAGAGGAACGCCGCCGAACAAAAGAGTTTATATAAATTTTGTACAAGAAAATAAAACAGCTGTGTGAAATATGAATGATCCACTGGGTTTCAACTCTGCTATTGCCTTTATAACTCCGAGCGTCTCATCACTTGATGACCTTGGTTGAAGGTGAAGCTGACTGATCGATGCCGTCTGAACTTGATGTAGATACCGGATTCTGGATGCAAAGTGATCCAATGAGACATAGTATTACGCTTTATCCCTGATTTTTGCCTGGACCGCCCTTTCGGGTTTTCAGTCCACCGGGATACCCATTTTTGCCCAAGCCGCCTTTTCAGGTTTTCGACTTGCCGGGTGTACAGATTTTTTTCATTTCATCCCTTCATTTTGCCCGAACCCTTTTGGTTCGACGGGAAGCCCTAATTTTTGCCTAGGCATGTCAGCCTAGCGGGTCTTTTTTATGCGTAGTATCTTTTTACTATGTCTGCATTGGCGGGGTGAGGAAGGTCGTCACCATCCATGTTGGTCAATATCATGGCTCCTCCTGAGAACACATGCTTAACCACAAATGGCCCTTCGTACGTAGGGGTCCATTTGCCCCTTGGATCACTCTGAGGAAGGATGATTCTCTTGATTACCAGATCCCCAACTCGATATTCCTGTGGTCTGACCCTTTTGTTAAATGCCCTGATCATCCGTTTCTGATACGTCTGACCGTGACAGATAGCAGCAAGTCTCTTTTCATCAATGAGGTTGAGCTGATCAAGTCGTGTCTGGATCCAATCATCTTCGTTCAGGTTTGCATCCTTCATTATCCGGAGAGAGGGTATTTGTACTTCGATCGGCAAGACTGCCTCCATGCCATAAACCAGAGAGAAAGGAGTTGCCCCGGTTGATGTCCTAGCTGAGGTACGGTACCCATGTAGAGCGAACGGTAACATCTCGTGCCAATCTTTATAAGTTATTGTCATTTTCTGCACGATTTTCTTGATGTTCTTATTTGCTGCTTCTACAGCCCCATTCATCTTCGGTCTATAAGGAGAAGAATTGTGGTGCTGTATCTTGAACTGTTCGCAGAGCTCAGCGATCATCTTGTTGTTCAGATTGGTACCGTTATCTGTAATAATCCGCTCAGGGACGCCGTACCGGCAGATCAGGTTGTGCCGAATGAACCGTGCCACAACAGTCTTGGTTACCGTAGCATAGGATGCTGCCTCAACCCACTTCGTGAAGTAATCGATTGCCACTAGGATGAAGCGATGTCCATTGGACGCCGTAGGTTTAATCTCGCCAATCATGTATATACCCCACATTGCAAACGGCCAAGGCGCAGTCAGAACATTCAGGGGAACCGGAGGAACATGCACCTTGTCTGCATAAATCTGGCACTTGTGGCATGTCCTGGAATGTTGGTGACAGTCAGCTTCCATTGTAGACCAGTAATATCCTGCCCGTAGGATTTTCTTAGCCATAGTGTGTCCACTGGAATGTGTACCAAAGGTCCCTTCATGTAGCTCTTCCATGATCCTTTCTGCTTCAATTTTATCCACACAGCGCAGTAAGGTTGAATCATGGTTTCGCTTGTACAAGATGCTGTTGCTAAGGAAGAACTTGGCTGCAAACCTCCTCAGGAATTTCTTATCATTGACAGAGGCACCTTCAGGGTATTCCTGAGCTTCCAGATATCTCTTCACTTCGTGGTACCAAGGCTTCTCAGTCACCAATTCAGTTTCGAGATCACAACAGTATGCCGGTTCGTCCAGTTTCCAGATGATGATCCGGGGAGCCTCATTATCCCATTTGACCTTGAACATTGAAGACATTGTAGCTAACGCGTCCGCCAACTGATTCTCTTCTCTCGGGAAGTGTTCAAAGGTTATCTCTGTAAAGTGGGGGATCAGGGTCAATACACATTCTCTGTAAGGAATCAGGTTTGGATGTTTCGTATCCCACTCTCCTTTGATCTGATTGATCACAAGAGTGGAATCTCTGAAGACACTCAGAAATTTGATCCTTAGGTCGATCGCAGCCTGAAGACCCATGATGCACGCCTCATACTCCGCCATGTTGTTGGTACAGTTGAAACATAGCCGGGCAGTGAGTGGAGTATGAGTACCTTGTGGAGATATGATTATGGCGCCGATACCATTTCCCAAAGCATTGGAGGCTCCGTCAAAGTGCATAGACCATCGGGATCCTGGTTCAGGTCCTTCATCCGGTCCAGGTACTTCACAATCAGTCACTATCATAATGCTTTCATCCGGAAACTCGAAGTTCATTGATTGATAGTCATCTACAGCCTGATGTGCCAAGTGATCTGCCAATACACTTCCCTTGATGGCTTTCTGGGTTGTATACTGAATGTCGTATTCCGTCAAGATCATTTGCCATCTTGCTATTCTCCCAGACAGAGCAGGCTTTTCGAATATGTACTTGATAGGATCCATCTTTGAGATCAACAAGGTAGTGTGAGTCAGCATATACTGTCTCAGCCGGCGAGCAGCCCATACCAAAGCGCAGCAAGTTTTCTCAAGCAGTGAGTATCGGGTCTCACAGTCGGTAAACTTTTTGCTAAGGTAATAAATGGCATGCTCTTTTCGGCCAGACTCGTCATGCTGCCCCAACACACACCCCATTGAGTTATCAAGCACTGTCAGGTATAATATCAGAGGTCTCCCTTCAACTGGTGGCATAAGGATAGGTGGTTATTGGAGATATTCTTTGATTCTGTCGAAAGCAGCCTGACATTCCTCGTTCCAACGTACTACCTGATCTTTCTTCAGCAGCTTGAAGATTGGCTCACAAGTAGCAGTCAGATGTGAGATGAACCGAGCGATGTAATTCAGGCGTCCTAAAAAGCCTCTGACTTCCTTTTCTGTCTTAGGAACTGGCATCTCTTGAATAGCTTTGACCTTAACAGGGTCCACTTGAATGCCTTTATCACTGACCACGAAGCCTAGCAACTTCCCTGATCTTACCCCGAAGGTACACTTGTTCGGGTTCAATCTTAGCTTGTACAGTTTCAACCGGTCAAACAACTTCTGCAGATGATCTAGGTGCTCTTCCTCAGTCTGGGACCTTGCGATCATGTCGTCCACATACACTTCTATCTCATGATGGATCATATCATGAAATAAAGCAACCATGGTACGCTGGTAGGTTGCCCCAGCATTCTTTAACCCGAATGGCATGACCTTGTAACAGAAGGTGCCCCACTGAGTAACAAATGTAGTCTTTTCCATGTCTTCAGGTGCCATCTTAATCTGATTGTAACCTGAAAAGCCATCCATGAAAGAGAATACTTTGTGCTGAGCTGTATTATCAACAAGGACATCAATGTGAGGTAAGGGGAAGTCATCCTTGGGGCTGGCCCTGTTCAGATCCCTATAGTCGACACACATTCTGACCTTACCGTCCTTCTTAGGTACCGGCACCACATTAGCAACCCACTGAGGGTAAGAAGTTACTGCAAGGAACCCCGCATCAAACTGTTTCATGACCTCGGCTTTAATCTTCTCAGACATCTCTGGACGCATCCGACGGACCTTTTGCTTAACTGGAGGACAGTCTTCCTTAGTTGGCAAGTGATGGACCACAATATCGGTATCCAACCCGGGCATGTCTTCGTAGGACCAGGCAAAGATCTCTATATAATCATGTAACATCTTGGTTAACCGTTGCTTCACGCTGAGCTCTAGGTTGGCACCAATCTTTACCTCTTTCCTGTCTGCCTCAGTACCCAAGTTTATTGTTTCCACTGGCTCTTCATGGGGTTGAATCGCCCTCTCTTCCTGAAGCAACAGTCTTGCAAGCTCGCCAGGCACTTCGCAATCATCTTCACCTTCGTCTTCGGCTAAGTTGATCGGATTTTCGAAGTCATAATTGGCAGTAGCAGAGTTGTTATCAGTGAGATCCAGAGTGGATTGAAACCTGTATGAGTGAGTGTGTGTGTAAATACAGCTGTTTTTGAAAATTATGTAAAGGAAAAGAAAGACAGAAAAGGAGCACAATATTTGCAATGCGAAAAATACGTCCAAGATTTTCATTCATGATATATGAAATGACAGTTTGTATGCCCTCACAAATAGAACCACGGTGTCTCGGGTAAGACACCGGGCCATAGAGTTTATCATTGTTTATTACAGATACCAAAAACATAGGAATTCATTACTTAGTAACAAGAGAAACAGATAAGTTGTCCTTTGCACTCCAATTGTTGAATCCACCGTCGGTTGCCGGGTAGATCCAGCTATCAAACTCAGCTTCATCAACTTCCTCTTCGTCCCCAATAGCATTAACTCCATGAGCAGGTAGGGGAGCTGTCACTACGTTAGGCTTCTCAGATGCCTCAAACTGCACCTCTTTGGCGTCAATAAGGTCCTGCAGCTTGTTCTTTAGTGCCCAACAGTCATCGGTAGAGTGCCCCGGGCTATCTGAATGGTAAGCACAACGAGCATTCGGGTTGTACTTGGGGGATGCAGTATTTGGAAACTTCGGCGCCTCCCTGACAGTCACTAAATTGGTTGAGAGCAACTGTGGCAGGATCTGCGACAAAGTCATGCTTAAGCGGGTGAATTCTCTCCGGGGTCTTTCAACCTTCTGAGGATTGTTTGGCCGGGGAGCGGCAGCAGGCTTAGCAATCATTACCGCACTGACAGATTGGCGGTGCTCATGTCTCTCTGATTTCCTGGAACCATATACGGCACTAGACTCCTTTTTGAAGGGTTTCTTCTCAAAACTAGATGATGCACCCTTCGGAATTTTTCCAGACTTTAACCCAGCTTCAATTCTCTCTCCAGTCAGAATCAAATCAGTGAACCCAGCAGAAGAATTCCCAATGAGATGGTTGAAAAATGGCCCAGATAGGGTCCCCAAGAACATGTCCAGCAACTCCCGATCAGTCAACGGTGGCTGCACCCTGCCAGCCAGGTCTCTCCACTTCTGAGCGTACTCCTTAAAACCTTCGCTTGCACCTAACGATATACCCCGGAGTTGGGTACGTGTGGGGGCAAGGTCGGCATTATATTGATACTGCTTGTAGAAAGCAGTAGCCAACTCCTCCCAGTTACGAACCTTGGTCCCATCCAGCTGATAGAACCATTCGAGATGAGTCCCTGAAAGACTCTCCTGGAAGAAGTGGATCCATAAATTCTTATCCGCAGAGTACGGCTGAATTTTCCGAACATAGGACCTCAGATGCAGCTTGGGACAAGACGCCCCGTCATACTTAGAGAAGGAGAGTGCTTTGAACTTGTGAGGGATAATCACACCAGTTGACAAACCCAGATCTCCGAAATCCAGCCCCGGTACCTGTTGAACCTCCATAGCCTTCAATCTGTCCTCCAGTTGCTTATATCTGTCTTCTGCAGGAGGGTACTGCTCTTCATCAAAATCTGTCTCGTTGTCGGAGACTACCAGACTAGGAACCCTTGCTTCTGCCTGAGGAGAATTCTTATCAACAGAAGAACCAGCCTCTTCCTGTTGCAGAGTATTGTTAAACCTTCGGCCCGAGTTGAACAGAACAGTTCTTCTCTTCTTCTTCTTCTCCTTCTTCAGGAGCATAGCCTTCAGTTCTTCTTGGCCTTGAGCCAAACCCTTGATTAGTTCCTGGAATTGTGCATTCTGTACCTGAAGATCCTTGATTGATGTCTCAGTTGATGAAGATTCGTGATTCATGATGCTGAAATAAACAGCGAAGAACTATAAGCAACCTGAAAAGGGGAAAAACCTGCTATGCACATGATATATGAAATGTGTTTATGCAATGCATTCAAGGGTTCGAAAGTTCAAATTTGTTGTAGACAAAAAGGAACACACGTTATCATTAGGGAAATCATTGTTTAATACATCAAAGCCTCATGGGCAAAATAATACAAAAATCAAATCAATCCCAGAATACACTGCGCATCCTCTTTGGAGCTATGTAAGTGTTGAGATTCCTCTCCTCATGCAACAGGCGGGTGAGCTCCAAGACTTTCTTTTCACTGGCATGTAGACTGGTCTCAAGAGAATTCCGTTCTTCCTTAAGCTAGATCCAGCTTTTCTGCATCTCTTCCCAGGATGTGGGCATATCAGGGTGCTGGATAGTGTGGGACACTTCTCCTTCCAAGACTGGTTCTTTGATCACTGGGAGCATATGAGGATAAGGCATTACTAACTTCTGGGAGCGGGCTCGTACCCACTTGAGATAAGGTTCCAACGGGATGGAATTCCTATGCCCCAGTGTCTTGCTGTCTATCCTACTTGGCATCCTCCAAGCTCTGATAAATCTCTGGCGAAGTCCTTGAGTATCGTTGTCGAAGTCAAAAACTATGTCAGGAATTAACATGTCATGAGGACCATCCCTCCGAGCATAACCAAACTGTCTCCAAGCCAGGCATGGGCTATAAGTAATACCTCCTCTGATTCCAAGTAAAGGAACGTTAGGGTACTCCCCGCAACGATCAATGATAGTGACATCTTCTCTGGACCTAGGGCACCAATGTATATCTGCATGTGTAAGAGTCATCAACCGTTGTGACCATCTCAAACCCCGCTCATTCTTCAAGACTGATTGCGGAAGGTGCGAAATAAACCACCTTCCCAGGAGAGGAGTGCAACACATAAGGACACCTCTTTTTCTCATGGTTCGAGTGTAACATGAGTGAAGGATGTCCCCTAGCAATGTAGGTATAGGATTCCTGGACATAAAGATCTGGACAGCACTGATATCAATAAGCTGATCTGGGTTAGGGAACAACACCAAACCATAGACAAGGAGGGCCACAACCTCTTCAAAAGCTTGCAAGTCAAGGGAGTTCCAACATTCATGAGCCTTTTCAAACAAAAACCTGGCTAAGAACCCTTTGATACCACTCCTAACTTCCCAATGTCCCTTGAGGTCAGATGACTGTAGGTGCAAGGCTTTAGCAATCTCTTCAAGCTTAGGTTCCTTTTCTGTACCATTGAAGGGTAGCTGATCAAGGATAGGGATCTTCAGGAGCCGGGAGAACTCCTCCAATGTAGGTACCAACTGATAATCCAAGAAGGTGAAACAGTGATGCAGAGGGTCAAAGAATTGGAATAGGACCTTAATCATATCTTCCTCAATGTTGGTGTTGACCAAGCTGATGAGGCTTCCATGTCTTTCACTGAATGAAGAATTCTCGGGAATCCTGGATATAAGCTCCTTAAGCTGAGGAGGGATCCTTACAAGACTGATTTGGATTGTCTTTCTACGAACAGTTTCCATGTCCTACAAAACAAGAACAAAGATGAAAATTCGAACCCCTGAAATGGTTAGTCAATGCATATGATGCTGGATGATGTCATGATGCTATGATTAAACACACCACAGATATTTACAAAGACAAACATGTAAGGCACACAAGGCACACAAGACAAGCCCTTAAGGTTTAAGGCCAGCATGGGGTCTGGGTAGTACCCTCTTGAAGTTGGTGGGTTCAACCTGTCCTAATCAAAGTAACCGGGTTCTAAGGTTCCCAATATCACGGGATTGCTTTCATTGTTCATCGTTTCGATTTAGCCACTGAACTGGCGACCGAAATATTCCAAGAAAGCAACCCTCAATTGAGTGTAGTATCGAGTATCAACCAACCTCGGACTGCACCAAAGTCAGTTATCTCACTACCCTAAAGAGGCCAAGATAGTTCAATTAAGGTTCCTAAGGTCTGTTGATGCTTCACGACACCACGCGGAGGCCCCGTACTCTCCTTGACTGAACTCAAGGGTTACCGGTACACACCAAAGTGCCACATCAACGTAGCAGACTGTTTCAACCATGTCGGTATACCCCGCACAGTTCCCTCACAGCCTTGTTGCTACTTTCTAAGAAGGTATCCCCCAGATCCGGGTTAGGATCTATAGAACTCCCAAGCAACCCACAATTTAAAGCACACAAGGAAAACAATTGAAAACACAGTTATGTACTAGCCCTAAGGTACACCCCACTTTAAGTTTGTCCCCAGCAGAGTCGCCAGTTCTGTGATCGGTGGATCTGGAACTGACCGTTTAACGCTGGTTCGCGAAATGTCGCGGAAGCAAGAGTCGCCACCGTCTTTTATTTTCTCCAAATGGAAAGGACAAAAGCACAGAAAAATTCCTTATAGAGATTGCTCTTGGTTCGGGAGGTAGGTTATAGAAAGGGAAGGTGTTAGCACCCTTTCTATCCATGGTTATCCATGGGCTCTTAGATACTTGCTCATTTGTGTTTTCAAAATGTTTGTTTTCTTTTCAATTGTGGGTTTTAAAAAAAGTTTCTTTGAAAATTCCAGTTTGACTCTTGTATCGGTCCTCAAGAGTGTTTGAAAAATTGCTTTCGAAAGCTTTTTGAAAATGTGTTGGTGTGAAAAGTATTTTTTGATTTGTTTTGAAATTAGAGCAAGTATCTAGAGTCGTCTACCTACCCTAAGGAATTCGTCTGTGTAGATGTCCTTTAAAGTAGTGCCATCCCACCATTGAGAGGTAGGTAGCACCACCGTTGGAGGTGTTCGGGTCAATTCGAGGTTCGGGACATGGTGATCACCGGAGCAATAGGAATACACCTTAGAAGCTACCCTCATGCCAGGTTCCCGGATCATGAGGACTTACTAAGACATCCTCTACTCGACGATCACCTTTCGAGGCAAGGCAACAGTGAGGTGTACCCTAGGGGTGGTGTGTGCGATTCGTGTGTTGTTTTCATTTGTATTTATCTTGTCATGTTCATTGGTGTTCTACGCTTGTTTTTATTATGGCCATTCATTCTTGCATTGTTTGTTTAACAGTTAAAAGTCGCGAGGAAAAGTAAATCTAAAGCTATTACAAATGGCGCGGGTCCACATCGCCAAAATAAACCAGGACCCGATTTGACGGAAAATAAAGAAATTAAAAGAATTGAAAAATGCGAGAAGTAATTACAAGGCTTCGGGAGAGGTACATAATTATTTAAATGACATAAAATAAGTGCACGAATTGGAAATTTATCGAAACGAGGGCGTTGGACCCTTTTGCAAAATTAAATTACATGAATTAATTAATTAAGAAAAGAAATTGTTTTTGTTTTTTGGTATTTTTATGTATTTTAAGATTTAATAGAAAAAAGAAAGAATTAATTAAAATTAACTACTAACCCTAATTCTACTTTATTTTAATTTATCAGGAAAACGTTAAAATTTAACCTAAATTAAACCTAATTTTTATACATACATTTAATTATAAAAATAAATAAAATAAATAATATTATGGTGGAAAAGAAAATTAAAAAGGAATAAACACAATAATTAAACCTATTTCTACATTTTTTAGATTTTTTTATGAAAAGAATTAATATTGCAAACCCTAATTTAAACCAATTAATTACATGCCAATTTATTCATGAAAATATTAAAACAAAAATATTTATTGTATTTTTTATCTTTTCTGATTTTTATGCATTTTTTATATTTTGTAAAAATAATTAATTAATTTAAACAAATAAATAAGATAAAACAATAATTGAAAAAAATAAAATATAAGGAAAATTGCAAACCAGGGGGGTATCAGTCCCAAATATGGAGGTCTTTTGTTAGCAACTCAGGCCCATGTAGAATGGCCTTTTTTGACTTTTTTATTCACATGCTGGCATGTTGACTCAAGCCTATAGCGTTCATCAATTTTCAGCCTTTAATCTGATCTTCAGGAGCACGTGGATGGCTGGATTAAGAGGTGTATGGTATGCTCCAACCTGGAAATTGCATATGAACACATATTGCAAAATAATATTGACATAACGTAGACCTGGGGCTCGAACCCAGGTCATGTACCTTCACCACCAATCCTGCTTGCCAGCTGAGCTAAGTGCGCATTCAATTAATATACAAACAACAAATGTTATAAAAGAAAACAATCAATGCTAGTGGGTCTGCGCGCGAATTTCAAATAGACCAACCAATTCACGCCACGATATCATCTTCTTCATGGTGTTGGATTTTCCTGAAATACAAAAGCAATATGCAACGGTTTTTTACGCGTGGTTTTAGGTGGCTTTAAAGAAAATAGCGATTAGGCCTGTGTTACTCATAAATTGATCGCGAATATGGATTCTTCTTCGTCCAAGCTTGCTGATTACATTCATGGCACTATGGTTCTCTAATTTTACGCTATGCGAAAACGCCCAATTCCCAACTCTGAAAACCCTAGAATTTGGCAATGGTGGAATCGTCTACAGCTTGCAAAAACTCAATTAAACGCATGGGTTAGTTTGCAAATGCTTCACTGATCATGAATATACAATTAGAATGCCATGAATGTTCATAAATATTGAAACACGATAATGAAAAAATATGGAACAAGAGGGACTTCTGTATACCGTTCCAAAGCGTAAAGCTTGAGGTTTTTGATTGGAATATGTTCAGTAGACCTTGAGGAAGCTATTGGAATGGAAATTAGGTCTTGAATTCACCTGCCAATCAGTTTTCAGTATTGACTTTTTTAGAGAAAATTTCAAGTTTGATTCTTATGTTCCTGAGCAGCTGCGTGGTTATATGCATTAGGGTTATGTTTCTTGTATATGTAGGAACAATTAGGTTAAGAAAAACTCAATCAAATCTCTTGTAATCATGGTTTTGAATATTTGATTTCTTAAGATTTTTCCATATCTTTTTCATGTGTTCTCTTGCTCTCAATCAAGCCAATCAAACCAAATCTTTCCATAATTGCATATGCACGAAATATTGAGTCTAAAACATGTATAAAAAGATTGGTTAAGGTGAGTTAAATATTTTTCATATATTTAAATGATTTAAATGAATTAATATAAATAAAAATTCAAATAAATAAATAAAAAATGAGAAAATACTTCCCTTTGGGCCAAATGGTCGTGCATATGTCATGGATGATGAATTATGGAAGAAAAATGGGCCCATTAGCAATTTTAGGTCATTTGAAGCAATGTTGACTTTTCAAGATATCCAAAAATTTCCCAACTTCTACAAGACATAACTTGCTCAATTTTTAAGCTTTTCTCATGTTCTTGGACATTTTGGAAAGGTCTTTGAGTCCTCTAACCAATGTCTTTGGTACCATGTCATTTTGATTTACCAATCTCAAGTTATCGCCTTTGACTTAAAGTCCCTTTTTGTTGACTTTTGAAAATGACCTATAATGTTGAAATTGATAACTTTTTGTGAGAGCATTTCTTGGACTTGAAGTATGAAGATGAGTTGTAGGAAATGTCTTTCTCTTCAAAATGAGCTTTGGATGGAATTTTTCTGATAATCCATGTGAAAGTTATGCCCTGGTCAATTTCAGTTGACTTTTTCAGCTGTCCAAATAAGGAAACTTTTGCATCTTGATGATTTCTGAGCCAAATTTTGAGAATCATGATCAAGCATTGATCAAATGATGTTTGTGGCTTCAAAATGATATGTTGACCAAAAATTTGAACTTTTGACTGTCAAATGACCATTTTGCCCCTACAGTTGACTGTAGTGCAACTTAGGGTTTTGACTGTGCAATTTTGTGCTGAATGCCTTGAAACTTGATATGAGGATACTTGACCATATTTGTAGGCATATGAGACTTGATTGGGCCTTTGAAAACTTCACTTTCTTGATCAGAACACAAACCCTAGTTTTGACTGTATAGGAGACCTTTGCACTGTGCAACCCTTGGGGAATTTTGCAGCTTGACTTGGCAATTTCTTGGAGAATATGGGAGGGCAAATTTTGGGGTACAACAGTAAGCAAGAGTCGCCACCGACTTTTATTTCATCCAACAAGGGAAAAGGAAAAAGAACAGAAAAAATCTTTTTCGAGAAGTTTCTGAGTATGGGGGATAGATTATAGAAAAGGAAGCTATTAGCACCCTTTCTATCCGTGGTTTTCCACGGGCTCTTAGGTACTTTCTCATTTTTTAAATTGCTTGTGTGTGCTTGTTTTGAAAAAAATTTATTTACTTCGTGATAACCCTCAAGGGTGTGACGAAGTTCTGACAAGGGGTCTCAATGAACTCGCCATCCATTTAGACATACCTGAAAGAGTTCAGGTGGCTTACCATGTACTCCTCCTCACCACATACTGTGACAATCTTCCCCTCACTAGGCACTTCAACATCTGATGTAGAGTGGAAGTAACAGCTCCAGCCCCATGGATCCAAGGGCGTCCCAACAAACAGGAATAAGATGGTCGGATATCCATTACGTAGAAAGTGGATTCAAAGGTTTGGAAACCAACTTTGATAGGGATGTCCACCTCCTCGTGTACCATTATTTTTGAACCATAGAAAGCCCTCACCACAATGTTACTGGGCTTCAGAGTCAAACCTTCGCAATCTAATCTGTCAAGAGCCTTCTTGGGCAGAACATTCATCGATGAACCGGTATCCACTTGAACAAGAGCCAAAGTAGTGCCACTGCATTCGATGAAGACATGCAGTGTATCATTGTTGTTGTACCCCAAAATTTCCTCTCTTATTTTATTCAACACATGCCCATTGAGGTCCCCAACTTGCCATAGGATGACTAAGAATTGACCAGACAAATTCTCCTCCTAAGACAATGAACCTCTAACTAGGGTTTCAGTTTTCATCAAGATGTGTGAGCTCTAATGGTCTCAAATGTTTTCCATGGTCCTAATACGTCCCCAAGATTATCCATGCCAAATTTCATGCCTTGCACAACATGTTTGCTCAGTCAATTGCTCAAATGTTTGAAAATCAACTATACTAGGTCAAAAGTCAATTGTGGCCTATATACATTCAAACTTCAAGGTTTTTGGTCAACCTCAACATTTTGAAGTGATATCCATAATTTGATCAAGGGTTGATCATGATTCCTCAAGAAATGCTCCTAATTCATCAAAAGTCAAAAATTACTAATTAGGGTTTCTATCGGAAAAGTCAACCAAACTTTGACCAGGCATAACTTTCTCACACTTCATCCATTTTCCCCAAAAAAATCTCATTTTAAAGAGAATTAAATTACATACAACTTCTATTCATCCCTCAAGTCCAAGAAATGCACCATTTGAAAGATACAAGTTCATACATTACAGGTCATTTTTAGAAAGTCAATAAAAGCCACTTTTTTCCAAGACCTTTAACATCAAGATAACATCTTCAAATACAAAATTGATAAAAATTGGGATTGAAGTAGACATCTTAGGCTTCCCAAAAAGTCAAAGATCATCATCATGAGATAAAAATTGAGCAAGTTATGGCTTTCCCAAGTTGGGAAAATTTGGGAAATTTCAAGAAAAGTGCATTGAGCAAATTTGAGCTTTTAAGGCAATGACTCATTTCCTTGGATTTCAAACATCTTCCTAAGAGTATAGAGGACTCCTAAAACCATTTATGCACAGTCTTGATTTTATTTGCATTTTATATTAATTTTATTTAATTAAAAATCAAATAAATTAAAATTATTGCAAATTATATGGTTAAGGCTTGTTTTAATGCATGGAGGGGCCCCAATTTTTGTGTACAGCAAGGCTGACATGTCCACATTGATGCAAGTTTTAAAAATAAACAAAATCCAATAACTTTGGCCAAGGTTACAAATGGATATTCATGGCATTCAAGCAATTGATTATGGTTGTTACAAACTAGTTTTTTCGTGTCTCCTCATCCCTCTCTATATAAACAAACACCTAGCAAGCATCAGACCAAGCACACAGAGCCCGGAGAACCCTTGCACATTTTGCAAAAAAGTTCAAAGTTCTCAAACTCAAATTTCAAGTTCTAGCCTCCCTTAGTCCAAACCAAGGATCCCAATCAATTCCTGGAGGTTCCCTGAAGCTGTCCCAACCATTTCCAAGCCTTGAAGCATTGCCAAACGCGTTCTCCATTCATCACGGTTTACTTCTTTTTTTTTTGAATTCGTTTTGTACAATTCATACAATATCAATGTGTTTTAACCATGCATTACTGATTATCTGAATATTTTCAAGCTTTTTGCATAGTTGATTGGCAGTTTTGATGCAAGTATGGCATTTGACTATTCTTAGGGTTTGAACCTTCGAAATAGGGGTTTCCAAATTAGCCAAAATTGGATCCAACCATTGGTACCATTGTGCTCAGGAGGTTGAGAGAAATCAACCCATGGCCTCAAAATTCATTTTTGTTGCGTATTGTGAGTTTTACCGGTTGTAGGTGCTATAATGACAGACCAAAACTGTCACTATAGGTATTATAATATAAGACGACAGAGGGAGGAAGAAGACAATGCTTGGTAGCCCCTCATTGGGCAGTTTGAATCTGCGTGCGTTTTCCTTTTTGTTTTAAATAATTGTTGGAAATTTAAAATATATTATTATTGTTTGACATGTTTAAATGATTGGCTTGGCAGCTCAGTTGGTAATGAAGTGCGTGTATGAGAGAGAGGACCTTGGTTCGACTCCCAGGTCCAGCATTTGTTTTTTCAAACATTTCTTGATTACAGGTCCAATGTGCCTTAGCTATGCAGGTCTAATATAAGCCCCAGACCATGACCATCAGATCATGATTGATCCAGATCTGAGCGCCCCAATGCAAAGTCTACCATGCACCTTCAAGGCCAATCCACACTGGATCCAATAGTACAAATCCGGGCTTCAACACTTGGGCCTGACGTTTTTTGCAACAACACCTCTTTTTTTTCTTTCAGCATCCCAACCCATTTGGGCCCTTTTTGTTTTGTTTGTATTTTTTTTAATTATTTTATTTTGTTTTCTTTTATTATTTAATTAACATAATAATAAAAAAAACTCACAAAAAAATTAGGCATAAATTTTTTAATTAAATAATTAATTTCTTTAATTAATTAATTAAATTTTAAATATTTCCTTAATTTAAAATGAACTAGAACTTAGTATTTAATTTTATCATTTTCTTTTCAAAACAAAAAAATACAAAAAATATTAGGATTAGTTTTTATTTTATAACCTAGAATAATTTTCCATTTAATATTTATTTTTCTGAATTAAATTTAGAATTAATTTTTCTTTAACAAAACCAAAAAAACAAAAAAAGAGATTTTTCTTAGGTTGTTAGACATATTGTTTTATCTTGCGCGCGTTTATTTTATTTTCTCATTTTTATAAAAATGTAACTGCATACTGGTATAATAGATTAAATAGGGCTTTTACATTTTCCTTTATTTTTTCTCCCCCATTTTATACAGTGTAATTCCCCCTCCCCGAAAGCCATGTAATAATCTATATTTATGCTTTCCGCACATTATTTTCTGTACATTTTTAACTGCTAGTACTAGGCGTGTATGGAGAGGCTAATAATTAAACGTTAGCAATCTTAACAAAAAGATAAATAACTGAATTGAACATAATTGCACACAGGCACCTCTAGGGCATCCCACTTTGGTTTCCTTTAAGAAATAAAACAGTCATGAGGCAGGAACGCTTTAGCAAAGACCCATAAATCAAAAAAATATCATAGTCCCTCGATGACCCTACAGTTGCCTTTCGGTAAATGATCTAGTCCCTAAAAGAAAATTGATAAAGCGTCTCCACAAGTTGCCTTAGTGACTGTAAAACATCCCTTCGGTTGTCCCTCAAACATCCAACGATAAAGCTACCTACTCACTAATTGTAGGATAACATTGCCTAAAGGAAAAGAGGAAAAGAACGACCCTTTTTGAGTAACAAAGTAGATAGCTGTTAGAAGTTTGCTCAAACATTTTGCACTTACACAAACACTACTTTTCAACAAAAAAACAATTTCAAAACACTTTGTATACTTTCTCCACTATCCCGAGAAACATTACAAAGTTCGCCGTACTAAGGCATTTTCAAAACATTTTCAAACACATAAAGCACAAATGTATTTTAAAATGAGCAAACCTCTAAGAGCCCGTGGAAAACCACAGATGGAAAGGGTGCTAACACCTTCCCTTTCTATAATCTACCCCCCTTACTCAGAATACTCTCAAAAACGTATTCTTTTGTTCTTTTCACCATTTCCTTTATTGGATAAAAGAAAAATGGTGGCGACTCTTTATTACCGTAACATTTGCAAACACAAACGCAAAACCAGTATTAAACAGTCAGTTCTTCCACCGTATCACAGAATTGGCGACTCTGCTGGGGAATAAAAAAGTGGGGTTACCTTAAAGTTAGTTCATTATTTAACTACTTTGTATGCTTTGATTGCTTTACTTTTGATGGATTTGTTTGGTTTACTATAGATCCTACACCCGGATCTGGGGCACCTTTTAGGTAAATAGAAATAAATCATGGAAACTGTGCAGGGTATACCGACACGGTTAAAGCGATAGCTATGCTGATGTGACACTTTGGTTGGTACCGATAGCCCTTAAGTAATCAAGGAGAATACGGGGTCGCTGCGTGGTGTCATGAAGCATCAACTGACCTTAGAACCTTAATTAAAAAACTTAGCCATTAGGACGTAGTGAGATATCCGTATTTGGTGTATCCCCAAAGTCGGTTGATACTCGATGCTACACTCATTGAGATCTGACTCCTGAGTTTTTTTTGGTGGCAAGTCAGTTGTCTATCGGAACGAAACCTGTGGGAAAGATTAGTGATATTGAGATCCCCTTAGAACCCAGTTACTATTTATAGGACATGTTAAACCAATCAAAACTTCAAGAGGGTATTACCTTAAAACCCATGCAAGCCTTAAACCTAAGGTTTTTTGTGTGATTTGATTGTGCTTGCTATATCTGTGATCTCTTAAGCATAATCATGACATCATAACATGGCATGTAATACTAACCATTTCAGGGATTTTCTAGGGCTTATCTTTGTCTTGTCTTGTAGGACATGGCATCCGCTCGCAGGAACACTATCCAAGTCAACCTTGCAAGGGTACCTCCTCAACTCAAGGAATTAACATCAAGGATTCCTGAAAGCTCTACCTTCACTGAAAGACATGGTCGACTTCTCAACTTGGTCACCTCAAACTCTGATGAAGAAATGATAAAGGTGCTCTTTCATTTCTTTGACCCGTTACACCACTACTTCACTTTTCCTGATTATCAGTTAGTGCCTACTACGGAGGAGTTTTTTCAGTTATTGGGGGTACCTATCCTTAATCAGTTACCATTCAACTGTAATGAAAGAGACCCAAAGCCTGAAGATATTGCTCAAGCTCTGTCTTTACAACGGTCTGATGTAGTGAAAAATTGGGAAACTAGAAGAGGCATCAAGGGATTTATAGCTAAGTTTCTGTTTGAGAAAGCTCACCATTTTTGGGATACCCTAGATTTACAAGCTTTTGAAGAAGTGTTGGCTCTTCTCATCTATGGGATGGTGCTATTTCGTAATCCGGACCAACTCATAGATGTGAATGCGGTCAAGTTTTTTCTATCTCATAATCCGGTGCCTACTTTACTTGGAGATATTCTACACTCTATACATACTCGCACTGTAAAGAGAAGAGGGACCCTTCTGTGCTTCACTCCTCTGTTGGCTAGGTGGTTTATTTCGCACCTACCCCGGTCTATTTTGAAGAATGAACAGGGTATGAGATGGACTAATAGGTTGATGTCCCTCACATATTCGGATATTCATTGGTGTTCTCGATCCTTGGAGAATGTTACCATCATTGATCACTGTGGGCAATTCCTTAATGTCCCTCTCTTAGGCATTAGGGGGGGAATCACTTATAATCCCTATTTGGCGTTATGACTACTTGGTTATGCTAGAAGGGACGGTCCTCATGATGCACTCGTCCAAGAAATCATCTTTGACTATGAGAATGATGCTCAGGGTTATCGTAAGAGGTTCATTCGAGCTTGGGGCATGGTAAACAGGGTTGATAGCAAGACACTAGGGCACAAGAATTCCACCCCTCTTGAGCCTTACCTCAGATGGGTGCGAGCTCGTGCTCAATGTCTTATGATGCCTTACCTCGCCGTCTTACCTGTGATTATGGAGCCAATTGCCGAGGGAGACACTCCTTACATTGTTCTTCATCCTGACATGCCAACTGATTTCAAGGAGCTACATAAATCTTGGATCCAACTCAAAGAAGAACGCGATACCTTTAAAACCCAATTCTACGCTAGTGAGAAGAAGGTTTTAGATCTCACCAGGTTACTTCACGAAGAGAAGAGTATAAATGCTTACATTGCACCAAAGAGGATGCGCCTGTGGGAAGCTTGAGTCTTTCTTTACTTGGAGAGTTTATTTTTGCTTTGTTACTTCCTTTGTAAGCCCAAGAGGCATCATTGTGATCGTTAAAACTTATTAATGCAATTATTGTTTGTTCTCTTTCTGTTTAAGCAAACTTAAGTCTTAGAAATCCTTGAAATCATTGCATACATATATCATACATATCATTGCATAACCAGGTTTCAAAGAAGGTTTCTCATCTTATTCGCTGTTTATTTCAACAAGTAAAGAAATGGCTTTTGAACAAAACATCAAGGATCTCCAAGCACAAAACGCCTAGTTCTAGCAAATGTTCGTGGCTCTAGCTAAAGGGTAAGAAGATCTGAAGGCTCTCATACTGAAGGACAAAAAGAAGAAGCCAAAGAAGCCAACTAGGTTAGTGAATCGGGGAAGAAGGATCATAGGACCAGTGCGGTGAGCGTCAGAACTAGTAACTTCATCAAAAGAAGGAGACAATCAGGAAGGGGAGATGAGAGAGAAAGACCTCATCCCAGAGGAATCTGATGATGAATCTGATTATGATGAGGAGCAGTATCCTCCTGCTGATGATAAATACAAAAGGATGGAGGATCGTCTGAATGCAATAGAAATCCAGAAAGTACCTGGGATGGATTTTGAAGAGCTGGGATTGGTTTCTTGGGTTGTCATCCCACAGAAGTTCAAGGTTCTGGTGTTTTCTAAATATGATGGGGTCTCTTGTCCCAAGATGCATCTCCGATCTTATGTGAGGAAGATTCAGCCCCACACCACTGACAGGGATTTGTGGGTCCACTTCTTCCAAGACAGTCTATCTGGGACTCAGCTAGAGTGGTTCTATCAGCTGGAGGGAACCAATATTCATAACTTGGAAGACCTAGATGCTTCCTTCTAAAAGTAGTATCAGTATAATGCAGACCTTGCTCCCACTCGTACGCAACTCCAAAGTATGTCTATGGGTTCGAGCGAGGGTTTTAAAGACTACGCTTAGAAGTGAAGAGACCTAGCAGGAAGAGTCCAACCCCCTCTGTTTGATAGGGAGTTGGTGGATATGTTTTTGGGTACTCTATCTGGTCCTTTTTTCAACCATATGATTGGAAGCTCCTCAGTTGGTTTTACTGAGCTGATCCTAACTAGAGAAAGAGTGGAAGCTGGTATTAGAAGTGGCAAGATTCAAAAAGAGGCCTCTTCAAGTGCAGGAAAGAGACCTTTTATGGGAAATAAAGAGGTCAATGCTGCTTACGGTCAAAGAAATCAGGGTAGAACTGAGCGTCGTCCAACGGTAGGGGCTGTGATGATATCCAAGCTTGCAGCTACTCAACATCAAAACAATCAGCCTAGAACATAAAGGCCTATGAGACAGTTTACCCGGATTAATATGACTTTGTCTCAAGTCTTGCCCCACTTATTGAAATCCAATATGGTAACTTTGAGGGAAGCTCCCAAAAATCCCAACACCGCTTCTCCTCGCTACAACCCGAATACTCGATGTGCCTACCATTCAGAAAGTCCAGGCCATGATATAAACGACTGTTGGGCTTTGAAAAACAAGGTGCATGAACTTATTGAGGTGAAGGAGATTAAATTTTAGGCTCCTGAGATTCCTAATGTTATAACTTCTCTCATGCCCAAACACGACCGTGGTGTTAATGCTGTTGACGATGATACGTTTGTCACTTCTGTTGAGGAACTCGTTACTCCTCTCATGACTGTTAAGTGGAATTTGTTGCAAGCCGGTTTATTTCCGGGCTGTAGTGAAGATTTCCACTTATGTTTATCTCTACCGACTGGTTGCTATTTGTTAAAAGCAGGTGTTCAGCGCCTGATGGATGATAAAGAGTTCCTATTTGAGAAGACTCCCATCACAATTATTTCTTGTAAGGATGTTTCGATTATAACTATTTCCGCCAATCCTCCCAGGGTCTCCACCAAAAGACCCGTCAAGATTACATCTGCTCTGAAGTTGGCTCCTATGATCATCACTATGCCAGGGCCAATCCCATACTCCTCGGACAAGGCTGTTCCCTAGAACTATGGGGCTGAAGTCTATTATTATGGCATCAAGTAAGACCTGTTGGCTGTTGAAGACCAAGTTTCTGAAAATACTGATCCCAACATTTGCAACATTGTTGGGACCAGCAAAATAACAAGAAGTGGAAGAGTGTTCTCCCCTGATATTTCTCCTCCAAAAGTCGTTACTATTCTTGTGATCATTTCTACTGTTGTTCTTGCTGATACTACCACCACAATTCCTGTGATTACCCCTATTTCCATCCCTATCACCGAGTCGGCCGAGACTCGGGGCAAAGACATATTGATTGAGCCTGTCTAGAATATATTCCAGAGGTCTCTAAGAAATAAATGGAAGAAATCTTTAAAATAATTAAAAAGAGCGACTACAATGTGGTCAAACAGCTGGGGCAGACCCCTTCAAAGACTTCAATGTTGGCCCTGCTATTCTGCTTCGAAGCCCATGCAAAGGCTTTGGTAAAATTCCTCAAAACTGCTCATGTGCCGCAAGAAATCTCCATTGATCAATTTGAAGATTGTGTGGCTAGTTTGACTGTTGATAATGGATTGGGTTTTTCTGATGATGATTTGACACCCAGGGGAAGGAAACATAATGATGTGTTGCATGTATCCATTGAGTGCAGGGGCACTACTTTGGCCCATGTTCTAGTGGATACCGGTTCTTCGTTGAATGTTCTGCCCAAGAAGGCTCTTGACATATTAGACTGCGAAGGTTTGACTCTAAAGACCAACAACATTATGGTGAGGGCTTTCGATGGTTCGAAAAGAATGGTGCACAGGGAGGTGGACATCCCTATCAAAGTTGGTTCCCAAAACTTTGAATCCATCTTTTACATGATGGATATCAGACCATCTTATTCTTGTCTGTTGGGTTGCCCTTGGATCCATGGGGCTGGAGCTGTTACTTCCACTCTACATCATATGTTGAAGTACCCAATAAAGGGAAAGATCGTCACAATATGTGATGAGGAGGAGTACATGGTAAGACACCTGAACTCTTTTAGGTATATCGAAATGGACGGCGAGTTCATCGAGACTCCTTGTCATAATTTTGAAGAGGTGCCTCAAACCATGGCTGCAACCAAGACTGTTGCCAGTATGCCGAAGATCACCAGACCTCCATTGAAGACGGCTTCACTCAAGGATGCCAAGGCAGTTATTGAAGAAGGTGGGTGTACCATTTGGGGCCAGCTCCATGACATTCCGGAAAAATTTGATAAGTTTGGCTTGGGTTTCACTTCAGGGGCTCAAAGGGCTGTTCGTCGTGCTCGCGCTGGAGGACCTCCCCTACGCATCAACAATCATGGGGTCAACGCTTTAGAAGATAGTGGTTATGACTATGACATGGACAGCTGGATCTTCCCTACTACCAACGGTGAACCCAATAACTGGACAACTAAATACTTTGTGCCAATTACTTTTATTCAGGAGTAATTGTCTTTTATTTTTCTGGATATGTAATAGTTGAACAATATAAACTCTATGGCCGTGTGTCTTACCCGGGGCACAATGGTTTATTTGTGAGGGTTATCATGTTTCAATCTCATATGTCATTAACAAAGCATTGGACGTTTTGCATAAAAATTTTGCGCTCTCTGTCTTGCCTTCCTGCTTTTTACTTTATCAATGCAGCTATGCTCTTACACACACTCACGTATCAATCTGCAGATCTATATCCACTCTGGATCCCATTGATAACGGTTCTGCTATTGCCAATTATGACTTTGAAAATCCGATCAACCAAGCTGGGGATGAAGGTGAGGAAGATTGTGAGGTATCAGGAGAACTTGCCAGAATGTTACAACAGGAAGAAAAAACTATACAACCTCATGAAGAGTCAGTTGAGACAATAAATATGGGTACAAAAAAGGATAGAAAAGAAGTCAAGATAGGTGCAAACTTGGAGCATAGTGTCAAAAAGCGGTTGATACAGATGTTGCATGATTATGTTGAGATCTTTTCTTGGTCATACGAAGACATGCCAGGACTAGACACTGATATTGTGGTTCATCACCTTCCGACAAAGGAATACTGCCCTCTAGTAAAGCAGAAGGTCCATCGTATGCGTCCTGAAATGTAAGAGAAGATCAAGGCAGAAGTTATGAAATAGTTCAACACTGGGTTCCTAGCTGTCACCTCCTATCCACAATGGGTTGCTAACGTAGTTCTAGTGTCTAAGAAGGACGACAAGGTACATATGTGTGTGGACTACATAGACTTGAACAAAGCAAGCCCCAAGGATGACTTTCCGCTTCCCCACATTGATGTTCTGGTTGATAACACCGCACATCATAAGATATTCTCCTTCATGGACGGGTTCTCTGGTTACAATCAGATCAAGATGGCACTCGAAGATATGGATAAGACAACCTTCGTCACACAATGGGGCACTTTCTGTTACAAAGTGATGCCATTTGGATTGAAGAATGCTAGGGAAACCTATCAGCGAGCCATGGTAGCTTTGTTCCATGACATGATTCACCATGAGATAGAGGTTTATGTTGATGACATGATACCCAGGTCCCAAGCTGAATAAGAGTATCTTGATCACCTGCAAAAGCTATTTGATAGGTTGAAGACGTACAAGTTAAGGCTAAATCCAAACAAGTGCACCTTTGGGGTAAGGTCTGGTAAACTCCTAGGTTTTATTATGAGTGACAAGGGTATTCAGGTAGACCCTGCAAAGGTAAAAGCTATACAAGAAATGCCAGCTCCTCGCATTGAGAAGGAAGTTAGAGGTTTCTTGGGATGCCTAAACTACATTGCTAGGTTCATTTCCCATCTAACTGCTACTTGTGAGCCAATCTTCAAACTCCTGAAGAAAGATCAAGTGGTAAAGTGGAATGATGAATGTCAGACTGCATTTGATAGAATCAAGGAATACCTTTAAGAGCCTCCAATTCCGATGCCTCCGATTGAAGGAAGACCTTTGATAATGTACTTAACAATGTTAGATAATTCAATGGGGTGTGTGCTGGGGCAGCATGACGAGTCTGGTCGAAAAGAGCATGCAATATACTACCTTAGCAAAAAGTTTATAGACTGTGAAAAAAGATGCTCACTGCTCCAAAAAACTTGTTGCGCTTTGGCATGGGCTGCTCGCAGACTGAGACAGTATATGTTGACCCACACTACTTTATTGATATCTAAGATGGACCCGATCAAGTACATCTTCGAGAAGCCCGCTCTCTCCAGAAGAATAATGAGATGGAAAATGATCCTGACCGAATACGATATTCAATATACAACCCAAAAAGCAATCAAAGAAAGTGTATTAGCTGATCATTTGGCCCACCAGGCCGTGGACGACTACCAGTCCATGAATTTTGAGTTCTTGGACGAGAGCATCATGTTAGTAACTGATTGTGAAGAACCTGGACCAGATGAAGGACATTAGAAAGGACCCCGATGGGCTATGGTTTTTGACGGAGCTTCCAACGCACTTGGAAATTGTATCGGTGCTGTAATTATATCTCCCGAGGGATGTCATACTCCTTTCACCTCCAGACTATGTTTAAACTGTACCAACAATATGGCTGAGTATGAAGCATGCATCATGGGTCTCAAAGCCGCTATTAACCTGAGGATCAAGCTTTTAAGTGTTTTCGGAGATTCGGCCTTGGTAATAAGTCAGATCAAAGGAGAGTGGGACACGAAGTACCCTAATCTCACCCCCTACAGAGAACATGTGCTGACATTGCTCCCACACTTTGAAGAAGTCACCTTTGAACATTTTCCATGAGAGGAGAATCAGTTAGCGGATGCACTAGCTACTATGTCATCCATGTTCAAGGTTAGATGGGACAACGAAGCTCCCTAGATCACTATTGAGAGATTGGATGAACCAGCCTACTGCTATGAGATTGATACTGAGGAAGTAATGGACAAACCTTGGTTCCATGAAGTGAAAAGGTACCTCGAAGCTCAAGAATACCATGAGGGGGAATCTGTCAATGATAAGAAGTTTCTAAGAAGGTTCTCTGCAAAGTTCTTCCTCAATAATGGAATCCTCTACAAGCACAACCACGACTCTACTTTACTTCGGCGTGTAGACAAGAGAGAAGCAGAGAGGATTATGGCAGATTTACACGAAGGTACCTTTGGCCCCCATTCTAGTGGACATACCATAGCTAAAAAGATCCTACGGGCAGGATACTACTGGTCCACTATAGAAGTAGACTTTTATCAGCATTCCCGCACTTGCCACAAATGCCAGATCTATGCTGATAAAGTACATATACCTTTGGTTCCCTTGAATGTCTTGACTGCTCCTTGGCCCTTTGAAATGTGGGGCATAGAAATGATCGGAGAGATTAGACCTACCGCTTCCAATGAACATTGCTTTATCCTAGTCGCCATTGATTACTACACGAAGTGGGTTGAGGCTGCCTCTTTTGCTACTATTACCAAAAATGTTATGGCGCGGTTCATCAAGCATAACCTTATATGTTGGTATGGTGTTCTTGAAAGAATAATCATAGATAATGGTACAAATATCAACAATACTATGATCACCGAACTCTGTAAACAATTCAAGATCCAACATCATAATTCTCCCCCTTACCGGTCTAAGATGAATGGCATTGTGGAGGCTGCTAACAATAACATTAAGAAAATCACACAGAAGATGACAGTGACATATAAAGACTGGCATGAGATGTTACCATTTTCTCTTCATGGTTACCGTACCTCAGCACGTACCTCAATAAGGGAAACACCTTACTCTCTGGTGTATGGTATGGAGGCTGTCCTACCTATCGACGTCCAGATCCCTTCTTTGAGAATCATGAAGGATGCAAGTGTGAACGAAGATGATTGGATCCATACTCGACTTGACCAACTAAATCAGATTGTTGAGAAAAGGCTTGCTGCTGTCTGTCATGGTCAGATATACCAGAAGCGTATAATTAAGGCTTTTAACAAGAAGGTCAGATGTCAAGTATATCAAGTTGGTGATCTGGTAATCAAGCGCATCATTCTGCCGCAAGGGGATCCCAGGGGCAAATGGACTCCCACATACAAAGGGCCATTTGTGATCAAGAACGTATTTTCTGGTGGAGCCATGATTCTAACCACCATGGATGGTGACGACCTTCCTCACCCTATGAATGCAGACATAGTTAAAAAATACTGCGCATGAATAAAGACCCGCTAGGTTGACTGGCCTAGGCAAAAATAAGGGCATCCCGACGAACCAAAAGGGTTCGGGAAAAAAATTAGGGATAAACACAAAAAAAAACTGTACACCCGGCAAGTCGAAAACCTGAAAAGGAAACTTGGGAAAAAAAGGGTATCCCAATGGACTGAAAACCCGAAAGGGCAGTGTTGTACCCCAAATTTTCCCTCCCATTTCCACACAAGACATACCCTTAGAGGTTCTCAATTGCTCAAGGTTGACCAAGAATTGACCAGACAATTCTCCTCCTAAGGCAATGAACCACCAACTAGGGTTTCAATTTTCATCAAGATGGTTGAGCTCCATTAGTCTCAAATGCTTCCCATGTTCCTAATATGACTTCAAGATTATCCATGCCAAGTTTCATGGCTTGCTCAATAAGTTTGCTCAGTCAATTGCTCGAATATTGAAAAATCAACTATGCTAGGTCAAAAGTCAACTGTGGCCCATGTACAGTAAAACTTCAAGATTCTTGGTCAACATAAACATTTTGAAGTGATATCCATCATTTGATCAAGGGTTGATCATGATTCCTCAAGAAATGCTCCTAATTCATCAAAAGTAAAAAATGGCAAATTAGGGTTTCTCTAGGAAAAGTCAACCAAATTTTGACCAAGCATAACTTTCAAATACCTCATCCATTTTTCCCCAACCAAAGATCATTTTGAAGAGAATCCAATTCCGTACAACATATCTTCATCCCCAAGATCAAGAAATGCATCATTTGAAAGATATGAGCTCAGGCATTACAGGTCATTTTCAAAAAGTTAACAAAAGCCACTTTTTTCCAAGACCTTTTACATCAAGATAAAATCTTCAAATGCAAAATTGATCTAAAGAGGGATTGAAGTAGACATCTCGGGCTTTCCAAAAAGTACAAGATCATCAACATGAGATAAAAATTGAGCAAGTTATGGCTTTCCCAAGTTGGGAAAATTTTGGAAATTTCAAGAATGGTGCATTGAGCAAATTTGGATTTTTGAGTTAATGACCTAACTTTTTAAGGTTCAAATATCTTCCTAAGGTTGTAGAGGACCTCTAATCTTATTTTTGCATGGCCTCGAATTTTCTACCCATTTTCACATATTTATTTTATATTATTTCAAATAAATATAAAATAAATGGTACAAAATAATTGGAATTGGGCTTAGGCATTTGGGCTATTGTTTTGACTTGTCTTGAAGCCCACAATTTCGTACAAAGAGTGACAAGGTTCATTCTAACATAAAAAAGGCATGAAATCTCTATTTTGGGCAATTATTCAAACTTTGATCATGTGTTAAAATCCATGTTTATGGTGATGATTCTTTCCATCCAACCTTGTCTCCTCCATCTACACTATTAATACACCAATTTGGAAAGCCAAATGCACGAACATATTGCCTCAGAAGTGATCTCTAGAATTTGCAAAAAAATTTCAAAATGGTCAAATTCCAAAACCTGACTCCCAACCACTTTCAGTCCCAATCAACTTCCTAAACGTGTTCCTGAGATTGCCAGGGTTCGTTTCCAACCATCACTCGAGCAAAAACACGCCCAGAACTCGCCTAGCCAAGTCACCATTTCTTGGTAAATTTTTGAATTTCTATCTCTTAATCTATACGTTATTGAATGTTTTGATGTTTTGCTTCATGCTCAGGACCTTTATTAGGACATGATAGATGCTTCGCATGAGAGGTTTGGAGCCTAGAACACCATATGCCATTGTTAGGGCATCCATGCATGCCAAGGTCCAAACTCTTAATCTAGGGGTTTTCAGTCTAATCTAAGGCCAGATTCGAGACCAGGGCATGCTTTTACGTAGGATAGGGCCTTTACTTTTGTCTTAGATAGCTTGATTTGCAGGGATGGATTTTGGATTGGCCGGAGATGGTGACTTGAGTCCAGCTCCGGCACCTTTGACTTTCTTGGACTCTGGCGCTTGGCTGTCACTTTCCCATTGGGCAATTTGAGTTAATGTGCGTTTTTTTATTTCAAATATATTTCTGATTTCGTTTATCGTATAATGATATTTTGTTAGATACGTTAAGGAATGAGCAGGTTAGTGTAGTGGTGAGGCGCATGTTTGTGAGGATGAAGGGTATGGGTTCAATCCCCAGCCCTTAAATTTTGTTTTCTATTATATGCTTCCTGTAGATCAGATGTTGAACAAGTCCATAGGAACACCATGCGCCCTCACCCTCAGCCAGTTGATCACTACTAATTCAGATCAAACGATCCAGATCACCATGTGCCATCAAGGAGCGTCCTCCTTGGATCCAGGATACCTGGGCTATCTATTGGGCCTAACACGTTTTCAAATCAATACCTCCCTGTTTACTATTAGCTCCAGGCCCATTAGCTTCCCTATTTATTTTATTTTATTGTTTACTTCTTTTTAATTTTGTGTATAAATCATAAAAAATAAAAAATAATAATCATAGATTTAAGATATTTTAAATTAATTTAATTAATTAATTAAATTATTTTTGACATCATTTTATTAATTTAAAAATAATTAGATATAGGTTTTTATAACTCAAATAATTTCTTAACAAAAATACCAAAAATAATAGAAGTAGTTTTATTAGAATTAATTTTTAATCAACAATCTTTTTTTTTTTTAATTAATTAGGATTTTATTTAGTTTTTTTTAGTTAATTTAGTTTAATTATTTTCTTAAAACGAATAAAACAAAAAGATTTTTTTTACTTAGACTTTTTTTTAGGTTGTTAGACGTTTCTTTCCATTTTCACGCGCGTTTATCTTATTCTCGCATCTTTTATAATACTGTACTTACTGATGCGATGTAATAGATTAAAATAGGACTTTACTTCTTTTCTTTATTTTCTTTCCCCCGTTTGGACATGTAAATAACCCCTCCCCAAAAACATTGTAATAGCGTAGATTTAAGTTCATGCACTTTAAATTTCTGCTGAATATTAACTGCTAGTAAATTAGGTGTGCATGACAAGATTAATCAAATCAATCCTAAGATCACTAACATAAGATAAATATCTAAAAATTTAACACATTCCTCACACTTGCACCCTTAGGGTATACCTCACTCGGTTGCCTCAGAAAATAATGGCCATGTCCCTCGAGCGTAGGGATATCTTAGTAAAGACCCTCGATATAAAAGTCATCATAAAAGATCATGGTCCCTAAACGTTCCTCGAGTTGCCTATGAGAAAATGATCTTCTCCCTCGATGTTACCAATATGGTGACAGTCCCTTCGAAATGCTAAGGTATCCAACATTTTTCCTTCGATGACCATAACGTCCCTTTCGATAGTCCCTCAATATCCGACGATAGGGCTACCTACTCATTAATAGTAGGATAGCACTATCTAAGGGAAAGGAGGAAAAGAACTTCCTTTTTCGAGTAGGTAGATAACTGTTAGGTACTTGCTCAAATCTTCTTTTACAATTACACACTTTTCAAAAACTATTTTCAAAAACGCTTTATCACACTCTTGAGGACTGATACAAGAGTTACCATAAAGCATACAAAATCTTTCAAAACACACAAACACAAACAATTTTCAAAAAATGAGCAAGTACTTAAGAGCCCGTGGAAAATCACAGATGGAAAGGGTGCTAACACCTTCCCTTTCCATAATCTACCCCCTTACTCAGAAAATCTGGAAAAAAAGGTATTTTTCTATTCTTTTCCCCTTTCCTTTGTTGGATAAAAGAAAAGTCGGTGGCAACTCTTGCTTACCGCGACATTTGCAAACAAAAAACGCAAAACCAGTATTAACGGTCGGTTCTGCCACCATATTATAGAACTGGTGACTCTACTGGGGAGTGTTATAAAGTAGGGCTTACCTTAGGGTCTAGATCATTTCTAAATTGTTTTCTTATTTGTATGCTTTACTTTTAAGGTATTGTTTGGGTTACTATAGATCCTACACCCGGATCTGGGGAAACCTGTTAGGTAAGTAGCAATAGATCGCAGAAATTGTGCTGGGTATACCGACTGGGTTGAAGAGATGGCTACATTGATGCGACACTTTGGTTGATAGCAGTAGCCCTTGGGTTAATCAAGGAGAATACGGGGCCGCTGCATGGTGTCATAAAGCGTCAATTGACCTTAGAACCTTTAAATGAACAACTTAGCCATTAGGACGTAGCGAGATGGCAGTCTTTGGTATATTCCTATAGTCGGCAGATAATCGATGCTACACTCATTGAGAATCGACTCTTGAGTTTTGTTTGGTTGCGAGTCAGTCGCCTATCAAATGAAGCTTGTGGGAAAGGTCAGTGATATTGAGATCCCTTAGAACCCGGTTACTATTTATAGGACAGGTTGAACCAATCCAACTTTAAGAGGGTATGACCTTAAAACCCATGCAAGCCTTAAACCTAAGGTCTTTTGTGTGATTTTCTTGTGCTTGCGATATATGTGATTTCTTAGCATAATCATGACATCATGACATGGCATATCATACTAACCAGTTCAAGGATTTTCTAGGGCTTATCTTTGTCTTGTTTTGTAGGACATGAAATCCACTCGCAGGAACACTATCCAAATAAACCTTGTGAAGTGCATCCTCAACTCAATGAGTTAGCATCAAGGATTCCTGAAAGCTCTCCCTTCACTAAAAAACATGGCCGACTTCTCAGCTTGGTCACTTGAAACCCTGATGAAGAAATGTTAAAGGTGCTCTTTCAATTCTTTAACCCGTTGCACCACTGCTTCACTTTTCCTGATTACCAATTAGTGCCTACTATGGAGGAGTTTTCTTAGTTATGGGGGGGGGGGGGTACCTATCCTTAATCAGCTACCATTCAACGGTACAGAAAGAGACCCAAAGCCTGAAGAGATTGCTCAAGCTCTATCTTTACAACGGTTCGATGTAGTGGCAAATTGAGAAACCAGAAGTGTTGTCTAAGGATTTTCAGCTAAGTTTATATTTGAGAGAGCTCACTAATTTTGGGATAACTTGGATTTACAAGCTTTTGAAGAGGTGTTGGCCCTTCTCATCTATGGGATGGTACTTTTCCCTAACACGGACCAACTCATAGATGTGAACACGGTCAAGATTTTTCTGTCTCAAAATCCGGTACCTACCTTACTTGGGGATATTTTACACTCTCTGCATACTAGCACTCTAAAGATAAGAGGGACCCTTCTGTGTTGCACTCCTCTATTAGCTAGGTGGTTTATTTCGCACCTAAACCAGTCTATTCTGAGAAACGAGCAGGGTATGAGATGGTCTCATAGGATGACGTCCCTTACACATTCAGATATTAATTGGTGTTCCCGGTCCTTGGAGAGTATCACCATCATTGATCACTGTGGGGAATTCCCTAATGTCCCTCTCTTAGGAATTAGGGGAGGAATCACTTATATTCCTTGCTTGGCGATGCGACAGTTTGGTTATGCTAGAAGGGATGGTCCTCACGACACACTCGTCCAAGGAATCACGTTTGACTATGAGAATGATGTTTAGGGTTATTGCAAGAGGTTCATTCGAGCTTAGGGCATGAAAAATAGAGTTGATAGCAAGACATTGGGGCACAAGAATTCCATCCCTCTTGATCCTTACCTCAAATGGGTGCGAGCTCGTGCTCAATGTCTTATGATGCCTTACCCGCCATCTTACTGGTGATTGTGGAACCAATTGCTGAAGGAGACACTCCTTACGTTATTCTTCATCCTGACATGCCAACTGATTTTGAGGAGCTACGAAAGTCCTGGATTCAACTCAAAGAAGAACGAGATACTTTCAAAACCCAATTCTACACTAGCGAGAAGAAGCTTCTAGATCTCACCCGGTTACTTCACGAGTATAGGAATATAAATGCCTACATTGCACCAAAGAGGATGCGCCCGTGGGAAGCTTGAAGTCTTCCTTGTGCTTGGAAAATTTTATTGTTGCTTTGTTCCCTTTGTAAGCCCAAGAGGCATCATTGTGACCAATAAAACTTCTTGATGGAATTAACATTTGCAATGTTTCTATTTAAGAAAAATTGAGTCTTATAAATCCTTGAAAACATTGCATACATATATCATACATATCATTGCATAAGCAGGTTTCAAAGCAGGTTTCTCATCCTCTTCGCTGTTTATTTCAGCAATGGATCTAGAAAAAACAGTGAAGGATCTACATACTAAGAATGCCCAGTTTCAATAGATGATCATGGCTATGACCAAGGGGCAAGAAGAACTGAAAGCCCTGCTTATTAAAGAAAAGAAGAAGCCAAAGAAGCCAACTGGGTTAGTGAATCTGGGAAGAAGGATCAGAGGATCAGTGCGGCGAGCCTCTGAATTGGTAACTGCATCAAAGGAAGGAAACAATCAAGAGGAGGAAACAAGAGAGGAAGACTCCAGCCCAAAAGAATCTGATGATGAATTTGACTATGATGAGGAGCAGTATCCTCATGCTGATGAAAAGTACAAACAACTGGAGGACCGTCTGAGTGCAATGGAGGTTTGGAAACTACCAGGTCTGGATTTTGAAGAACTGGGTTTGGTTTCTGGGGTCATCATCCTGCAAAAGTTCAAGGTGCCGGTGTTTTCTAAATATGATGGGGTTTCATGTCCCAAGATGCACCTCCGATCTTATGTGAGGAAGATCCAGCCTCACACTTCTGGCAAGGACTTATGGGTTCACTTCTTTTAGGATAGTCTGTCCGAAACTCAACTAGAATGGTTCTACCAGCTGGAAGGGGCCAACATCCGTAATTAGGAAGACCTGGCTGCTGCTTTCTACAAGCAGTATCAATACAACACAGACCTCTCTCCCACCAGTACTCAACTCCAAAACATGTCTATGGGTTCGAGCGAGGGCTTTAAGGACTATGCTCAGAAGTGGAAGGACTTAGTAGGAAGAGTTCAACCTCCCCTGTCTGATAGGGAGCTAGTGGATATGTTTCTGGGGGCCATGTCTGGTCCATTTTTCAATCATCTGATTGGAGATTCCTCAGCCGGTTTCACTAAATTGATCTTGACAGGGGAAAGAGTGGAAGTTGGAATTAGGAATGGTAAGATCCAGAGGATGCATCCTCCAGTGTAGCAAGGAAACCATTTGCTGTGAAGAAAGAGGTTAGTACTGTGTACCATCAAAGGAATCAGGACATAACTGAACACCGTCCAGCCGTAGGGGCTGTCATGATCTCTAAGCCTGCACCTACTCAACAAAGGAATAATCAACCAAGAACAAAAAGGCCGGTAAGAGAGTTTACCCGGATAAATATGACTTAATCCCAACACCGCCTCTCCTCGCTACAACCCTAATGCTCGTTGTGCTTACCATTCAAAAAAGTCCAGGCCATGATACCAACGACTGTTGGGCTTTGAAAAATAAGGTGCAAGGCCTTCTCGAGGCAAAGGAAATTGAATTTTACGCTCCTGAGATCCCCAATGTTATCACTGCTCCTATGCCCAAGCACAACCGTGGTGTTAACACTATTGAAGATGATGTGTTTGTTAATTCTATTGAGGAACTTGTTACTCCTCTCTTAACCGTTAAGTGGAACCTGTTGAAGGCCGGTTTATTTCTGGGATATGGCGAAGGTTGCCACTTAAGTTTGTCTCTTCCGGCTGGTTGTCATTTGTTGAAGACAGGTGTTCAACGCCTGATGGATGATAGAGAGATTTTGTTTGAGAAGACTCTCGTTCCAACCATTTCATGCAAGGATATTTCAATAATAACCATTTCCGCCAATCCTCCCAGGGTCTCCACCAAAAGACCCGTCAGGATTACATCTATTCCAAAGGTGACTCCACTAATAATTACTATGCCAGGGCCAATCCCGTACTCCTCAGAAAAAATTGTTCCCTGGAACTATGGGGGTGATGTCTACTACCACGACGTCAAGCAAGATCTGCTGGCTGTTGAAGACCAGGTTTCTGAGAAGGCTGATCCCGACACTGGCAACATTGTTGAAACTGGCAAAATAACTAGAAGTGGAAGAGTATTCTCCCCTGATATTTCTCCTCCGAAAGTTGTTACTAGTCTTATGATCATTCTTACTTTTTTTCCTGCTGATACTACTACTACAGTTCCTGTGATTACCCCTGTTGACACCCCTATCACCGAGTCGACCGAGACTCGGGGAAAAAACATATTGATTGAGCCTATCCAGACGAAGGCGCAGTCAGTATCTATCTCAGAGGCTTCCAAGAAGAAGATGGAAGAAATTTTGAAAATTATAAAGAAGAGCGACTACAATGTAGTCGAACAGCTGGGGCAGACCCCTTCAAAGATTTCTATGCTATCCTTACTGTTATGCTCTGAAGCTCATGTAGAGGCTCTAGTGAAATTTATTAAAACTGCCCATGTGCCATAGGAAACCTCTGCTGACCAATTTGAAGATTGTGTGGACAGTTTGACGGCTGATAACAGTTTGGGTTTTTCTGATGCTGATCTGACACCTAGAGGGAGGAAACACAATGATGCGTTTCATGTCCCTGTCGAATGCAGGGGAACTACTTTGGCCCATGTCCTAGTAGATACTGGTTCATCATTGAACGTGCTTCCTAAGAAAGCTCTGGATAGACTAGACTGTGAAGGTTTGACCTTGAAACCCAACAACATTGTAGTGAGGGCTTTTGACGGTTCGAAGAGAATGGTGCACGGGGAGGTGGACATCCCCATCAAAGTTGGTTCTCAGACTTTACACTCTACCTTCTACATGTTGGATATCAGACCATCCTATTCTTGTTTATTGGGTCACCCTTGGATCCATGGGGCGTGGGCTTTCACATCTACTTTGCATCAAATGATGAAGTACCCGGTAAAAGGAAAGATTTTCACAGTACACAGTGAAGAAGAATACATGGTCAGTCACCTGGACTCCTTCAGGTATGTAGAAATAGATGGCGAGTTCATCGAGACTCCGTGTTATAACTTCGAAGAGGTGCCTCAGACTATGGCTGCAACTGAAACTGTCATTAATCTGCCAAAGATCACCATACCCCCCTTGAATATAGATTCTCTCAAGGATGCAAAAGCAGTCATTGAAGAAGGTGGGTCTACCATCTGAGGTCAGCTCCCTGATATTCCATACAAGTCTGATAAGTTTGGTTTGGGTTTCTCTTCAGGGGCTCAAAGGGCTATTCGACGTGCTCGTGCTAGAAGACCTCCCTTACGCTTCAGCAATCATGGAGTCGACGCTCTAGAAGACAGTGATGGTGACGATGACATGGATAGCTGGATCTTCCCTACTACCAACGGTGGACCCAAAAACTAGAAAACAAAAGATTTTGTACCAATTACTTTTATTCAGAAGTAATTGTCTTTATTGTTTTTGGATATGTAATAAACATTATAAACTTTATGGCCTTGTGTCTTACCCGGGGCACAATGGTTTATTTGTGAGGGTTATCATGTTCTAATATCATATGTCATTAATAAAGCATTGGACTTTTCTGCATACAAATTTTGCGCTCTCTGTTTTTCTTTTCTGCTTTTTACTTTGTCAATACAGCTATGCTTATACACACACTCACGTATCAAACTGCATATCCATATCCGCTCTGGATCCCATTGATAACAGTTCTGCTATTGCCGGTTATGACTTTGAAAATCCGATCAACCAAGCCGAGGACGAAGGTGAGGAAGATTGTAAGGTACCCGGAGAACTTTCCAGACTGTTACAGCAGGAAGAAAGGGCTATACAGCCTCATGAAGAGCCAGTTGAGACAGTGAATTTGGGCACAGAAGAGGACATGAAAGAAATCAAGATATGTGAAAATTTGGAGTTCAGTGTCAAATAGCGGTTGATACAGATGTTGCATGATTAAGTTGAGATCTTTGCCCGGTCATATGAAGACATGCCGGTACTAGACACGGATATTGTGGTTCACCGTCTGCCAACTAAAGAAGATTGCCCTATGGTAAAGCATAAGGGTTGCCCTATGTGCCCCGAAATGTCATAGAAGATCAAAGCAGAGGTTATGAAACAATTCAACGCTGGGTTCCTAGCTGTCACTTCTTATCCCCAATGGGTTGCTAACGTAGTCCCGGTACCTAAAAAGGACGGCAGGGTATTATTCTATGTGGACTATTGATATTTAAACAGGGCAAGCCCCAAGGATGACTTTTCGCTTCCCCACATTGATGTTCTGGTTGACAACACCGCGCAGCACAAGATCTTTTCCTTCATGGACGGTTTCTCTAGCTACAATCAGATTAAGATGGAACCCAAATACATGGAGAAGAATACCTTCGTCGCACAATGGGGAACTTTCTGTTACAAAGTGATGTCGTTTGAGTTGAAGAACGTCGGGGCAACCTATCAGCGAGCCATGGTAGCTTTGTTTCATGACATGATTCACCATGAGATAGAGGTCTATGTTGATGACATGATAACCAGGTCTAAAAATGAGGAAGAACACCTTGATCATCTACAAAATCTATTTGATAGGTTGAAGACGTACAAGCTAAGGTTAAATCCGAACAAGTGCACCTTCGGGGTAAGGTCTGGTAAACTCCAAGGTTTCATTGTCAGTGACAAGGGTATTCAGGTAGACCCTGCAAAGGTGAAGACCATACAAGAGATGCTGGCTCCTCACATTGAGAAGGAAGTTAGAGGTTTCTTGGGACGCCTGAATTACATTGCCAGGTTCATTTCCCATTTAACTGCTACTTGTGAGCCAATCTTAAAACTCTTGAAGAAAGATCAAGTGGTAAAGTGGAATGACGAATTCCAGACCGCCTTCGAGAGAATCAAGGAACACCTTCAAGAGCCTCCAATTCTGATGCCTCCGATTAAAGGAAGACCTTTGATAATGTACTTAACAATGTTAGATAATTCAATGGGGTGTGTGCTGGGGCAGCATGACGAGTCTGTTCGAAAAGAGCATACAATATACTACCTTAGCAAAAAGTTTACCGACTGTGAGACAAGATACTCACTGCTTTAGAAAACTTGTTGTGCTTTGGCATGGGCTGCTCACGGACTAAGACAATATATGTTGAATCACACTACTTTGCCGATATCTAAAATGGATCCGATCAAGTACATCTTTGAAAAGACTGCTCTCTCTTGAAGAATAGCAAGATGGAAAATGATCTTGACCGAATACGATATCCAATACACGACCCATAATGCAATCAAAGGAAGTGTACTAGCTAACCATTTGGCTCATCAAGCTGTGGATGACTACCAGTCCATGAACTTTGAATTCCAGGATGAGAACATTATGTTAGTGACTGACTGTGAAGAACCTAGACAAGATGAAGGACCTGAGGAAGGATCCCGATGGACTATGGTTTTTGATGGGGCCTCCAACGCACTCGGCAATGGAATTGGTGTTGTAATTATATCTCTTGAGGGTTGTCATACTCCTTTCACCTCCAAATTATGTTTCAACTGTACCAACAATATGGCGGAGTATGAAGTATGCATTATGGGTCTCAAAGCTTCTATTGATCTGAGGATCAAGTTCTTGAGCATTTTCAAGGATTCAACCTTAGTAATAAGTCAAATCAAAGGTGAGTAGGACACGAAGCACCCTAATCTCATCCCTTACAAAGAACATGTGCTGACATTGGTTCAACACTTTTAATAGGCCGCCTTTGAACATTTCCCACGAGAAGAGAACCAGTTAGTGGACACGCTAGCTACTGTGTCATCTATGTTCAAGGTCAGATGGAACAACGAGGCTCCGCGGATCACTATTGAGAGGTTGGATGAACCAGTATACTTTTGTGAGATTGACACTGAAGAAGTAGCAGACAAACCTTGGTTTCATGAAGTAAACAGGTATCTCGAGGTTCAACAATACCCTGAGGGGGCATCTGTTAATGATAAAAAGTTTCTGAGTAGGTTCTCCGTAAAGTTCTTCCTCAGTAATGGAATCCTCTACAAGGGCAACCATGACTCTACTTTACTTCGATGTGTAGACAAGAGCGAAGAAGAGAGGATTATGGAAGATCTACATGAAGGTACTTTTGGAACCCACTTTAGTGGACATACCATGGCTAAAAAGACCCTACGGGAAGGAAACTATTGATCCACTATGGAAGCAGACTTTAATCAGCATTCCCGAACTTGTCGCAAATTCCAGATCTATGATGATGAAGTACATGTAAAACTGGTTCCCTTGAATGTCTTGACGACTCCCTGGCCTTTTGCAATGTGAGGCATTGACATGATTGGAGAGATTAGACCTACCGCTTCCAATGGGCATCGCTTCATCCTAGTGGCTATTTATTACTTCACGAAGTGGGTTGAGGCTGCCTCTTTTGCTACTGTTACCAAGAACGTTGTGGCGCGGTTTATCAAGCATAACCTGATTTGTCGGTATGGTGTGCCAGAGAGAATCATCATTGATAATGGTACAAATCTCAATAATACAATGATCACCTAACTTTGTAAGCAATTCAAGATCCAACATCATATTCTTCCCCTTACCGGCCAAAGATGAATGGCGTTGTGGAGGCTGCTAACAAGAATATCAAGAAAATCATACAAAAGATGATGGTGACATACAAAGACTGGCATGAGATGTTACCATTCGCTCTTCATGGTTATCGCACCTCAACACGTACGTCAACATGGGCAACACCTTATTCTCTGGTATACGGTGTGAAGGCTGTCCTACCTATTGAGGTCCAGTTCCCTTCTTTAAGGATCATAAAGGATGCAGGCTTAAATGAAGACGATTGGATCCAGACTCGACTTGATCAACTGAATCTGGTTGATGAGAAAAGGCTTGCTGCTGTCTGTCATGGTCAGATATATCAAAAACAGATGATCAAGGCTTTTAACAAAAAGGTCAGACGTCAAGTATATCAAGTGGGTGATCTAGTAATCAAGTGCACCATACTTCCACAAGGTGATCCCAGGGGAAAATGGACCCCTACGTACGAAGGGCCATTTATGATCAAAAATATATTTTATGGTGGAGCCATGATTCTGACCACCATGGACGGTGACGACCTTCCTCACCCTGTTAATGCAGAGATAGTGAAATGATACAACGCATGAATAAAGACCCTCTAGGTTGACTGGGCTAGGAAAAAATTAGGGCATCCCGGAGAACCAAAAGGGTTCAGGAAAAAATTAGGGATATACATAAAAAAATATGTACACCCGGCAAGTCAAAAACCTGAAAAGGCGACTTGGGAAAAAAAGGGTATCCCGATGGACTGAAAATCGGAAAGGGAGGTCCAGGTAAAAGTTAGGGATTTGAAGCGTACAACTATGTCCCATTGGATCACCTTGCGACCAGACCTCAGTATCAACTACCAAGACTCAAACGATACCGATCAATCCAGTCACCTTCGGACGAATAGCAAAGTGATGAGACGCTCGAAGACATAGGGGCAATAGCAGAATTGAAACCCAATGGGATTATTACACATAGTTGTTTTCTCTTTGTACACTATCTTATGTAATTTTCATTTCCTATGACGGTGTTCTCCTACTAGAACATTAATCTCTTTGTACAAAATGGCTATTATAAACGAACTTAAAAAAAAATTCAATACAAATCATTCCTTGAAAGTAAAAAACTATTTGTTTTTCATTTTCTGTTTTGTTTTGCAAAAACGTCCAATGCTTATTTTTGACATATGCATTTGAATATGATCGCTGTTTACAAATACTTGCATAAAAATAGAAAGACAGTTGCTAATGACTTTAAGAAACGGGGCAAAGTCTAAAAAACAATTTGCAGTCCCGAAAATTACTCCTTCTAGCATGGTACAGGGGCAGAGACAGTTTGAGAAGAAGTCGCCATTACATACGACCCCGTGACGTCTATGTTCCCCACAGAGCATAAACAACCAAAGTTTTGATCTCCTTCTTCCCCAAGCAAGAATTATCTCCTCCAGAAAAGTGCCTTCAAAGAACTGAAATCTGTTTTCCCCAGCCAAGCTTTATAATCTTAAGTAGTTTATAACACTTCCTCCCCAAGTAGAGTTTATTTCTCTAACTACGGAAGCTCATTCCCAAACAGAGTTTATTTCTCTACATCGGTAGAATCTTCCAACAAAACATCCTCCCCACAGAGTTATCCTCAAGCCGAGTCAATCTCGACAAAATATCCTCAAAAAGAAAGAGGAAATCTCCATCCCCAGCGGAAATGAAGGATTCAGCTTCCCAATACTTTTCAGCAGCAGTTTGGGATTTACTTTCCTAGACTAAGAAACATCACAATAGCATCCCATATTCATACATCATGGCATGCACATACAACATTGCATACAACATAATCTCATTTATTTTGAGAACATCATCAGAATGCATTTCATACATCATGACACTGCATATGACTAACTCTTTACCTTTTTTAAGGAAAAGATCAAATCAACAAACACCATTGACTACTTTTGTGACCTGGTATTCTTCTCAAAAGCTACGTATAACAAAGGGTTATCAAAGGATCTTCCTCAGAAAGATGCCCTCACAAGAACTTCTCTGGTTCAGTCAGATCGACACTAAGATCTCTCTGATTTCTATTCCCATTGAAGAAATTCCAAGACTTTGTCTGGTTTAGTTGAATCGATGCTAAGATTATTCTGATTTCCATTCCAGTCAAAGTTAATTCAAGACCTTCTTTAGTTTAGTCAGATCGACACTAATATCTCTATGATTTCTATTCCAGTTGAAGATATTCCAAGACTTTTGTCTGGTTCAGTTGATTCGATGCTAAGATTCTTCTGATTTCCATTCCAGTCAAATTTAATTCAAGACCTTCTCTGGTTCAGTCAGATCGACACTAAAATCTCTTTGATTTCTATTCCAGTTGAAGATATTCCAAGAATTTTTCCTGGTTTAGTTGAATCGATGCTAAGATTCTTCTGATTTCCATTCTAGTCAAAGTTAATTAAATAACTTCTCTGGTTCAGTCAGATCGACTCTAAGATCTCTCTGATTCCTATTCCAGTTGAAGATGATCCAAGACTTTTTTCTGGTTCAGTTAAATCGACACTAAGATTATTCTGATTCTTATTTAGTCAAAGTTAATTCAAGATTTTCCTCTGGTTCAGTTATATCTACACTAAGATCTCTCTGATTCCTATTCCAGTTGAATATGATCCAAGATTTTTTCTGGTTCAGTTAAATCGACACTAAGATTTTTATGATTCTTATCCAGTCAAAGTTAATTCAAGATTTTTCTTTGGTTAAATCAGATTGACACTAAGATCTCTCTGATTTCTATTCCAGTTGAAGATAATTAAAGACCTTTACTGGTTTAGTTAAATCGACACTAAGATTTTTCTGATTCTTATCCAGTCAAAGATAAATCAAGACCTTCACTGTTTCAGTTCAAATCGACCATGGATTTGTTACTCATTCTTAACAGTTTAATCTCATTTCCCCATTAAGTCGCTGTGAAGCCTGAAATACGACCAGATAGCAGTGAGCCTTATCATCCTCAACAAGTCACTACAAAGCCTGGATCTTGACCAGCTAGCAGTTCGCTTCCGTCTCTTCAGTCAAGAGATGACTCCCCAGTAGAGTAATGGATAACCGAAAAACATTCCCCAGCGGACTCCTCCTCAGATAGTAGAAGCAGAAATCCCCACAAAGATAATTCTTATGAAGTCAACATCTGTTTGGGATGGCATCTTTAAGCCCATCTCCGACGACTCTCCGCCATATTCCTTGGATGGCATCTTTAAGCCCATCTATGACTCTTCCGTCATCTTCTCCAAATGGCATCTGTAAGCCCATTCCCGATATTATCCATCAATAGTCTCACTTCAAACGAGTGAAAACTTCTGAGCCTAGTGATCAATCATCTTCCACCTTCAGATCACGAAAGGCAAACAAGCCAATCTAAATCTTCAGGTTTAAGAAGATTGAACAGGGGCAGCTGTTGTACCCTAAAATTTTCCCTCCCATTTCCACACAAGACATACCTCTAGAGGTTCTCAATTGCTCAAGGTTGACCAAGAATTGACTAGACAATTCTCCTCCTAAGGCAATGAACCCCCAACTAGGGTTTCAATTTTCATCAAGATGGTTGAGCTACAATGGTCTAAAATGCTTCCCATGGTCCTAATATGTCTTCAAGATTATCCATTCCAAGTTTAATTCTTTGCTCAATAAGTTTGCTCAGTCAATTGTTCAAATATTGGAAAATCAACTGTGCTAGGCCAAAAGTCAACTGTGGCCCATGTACAGTCAAACTTCAAGATTTTTGGTCAAAATCAAAATTCTGAAGTGATATCAATAATTTGATCAAGGGTTGATCATGATTCCTCAAGAAATGCTCCTAATTCATCAAAAGTCAAAATGGCAAATTAGGGTTTCTATAGGAAAAGTCAACCAAACTTTGACCAAGCATAACTTTCACATACCTCATCCATTTTCCCCCAACCAAAGCTCATTTTGAAGAGAATCAAATTACCTATAACTTCTCTTCAACCCCAAGATCAAAAAATGAACCATTTGAAAGATATGAGCTCAGACATTACAGGTCATTTTCAAAAAGTCAACAAAAGCCACTTTTTGCCAAGACCTTTTACATCAAGATAACATCTTCAAATGAAAAATTGATCAAAAGAGGGATTGAAGTAGACATCTTGGGATTTACAAAAAGTACAAGATCATAATCATGAAATGAAAATTGAGCAAGTTATGGCTTGCCCAAGTTGGGAACAGTTTGGAAATTTCAAGAATGGTGCATTGAGCAAATTTGGATTTTTGAGTCAATGGCCTAACTTTTTAAGGTTCAAATATCTTCCTAAGGTTATAGAGGACCTCTAATATTATTTTTGCATGGCCTTACATTTACTACCCATTTTTCACATATTTGTTTTAATTTATTTCAAATAAATATAAAATAAATGGTACAAAATAAACGGAAATGGGCTTAGGCATTTGGGCTATTGTTTTGACTTGTCTTGAATCCCACAATTTCATGCAAGGAGTGACCAGGTTCATTCTAACATAAAAAAGGCATGAAATCTCCATTTTGGGCAATTATTCAAACTTTGATCATGTGTTAAAATCCATGTTTATGGTGATGATTCTTTCCATCCAATCTTGTCTCCTCCATCTACACTATAAATACACCACCTTGGTAAGCCAAATGCACAGACATATTGCCTCAGAAGTGCTCTCTAGAATTTTCAAAAAAATATCAAAGTCGTCAAATTCCAAAACCGGACTCCCAACAACTTTCAGTCCCAATCAACTTCCTAAACGTGTTCCTGAGATTGCAAGGGTTCGTTTCCAACCATCACTCGAGCAAAAACACGCCCAGAACTTGCCTAGCCAAGTCACCGTTTCTTGGTAAATTTTTTAATTTCTATCTCTTAATCTATACGTTATTGAATGTTTTGATGTTTTGCTTCATTCTCAAGACTTTCATTAGGACAGGATAGATGCTTCGCATGAGAGGTTTGGAGCCTAGAACGCCATATGCCATTGTTAGGGCATCCATGGCTGCCAAGGTTCAAACTCTTAATCCAGGGGTTTTCAGGCTAATCTAAGGCCAACTCCAGCACCTTTGACTTTTCTGGACTATGGCGCTTGGCTGTCACTTTCCCATTGGGCAATTTGAGTTAACACGCGTTTTTTATTTCAAATATATTTCTGATTTCGTTTATCATATAATGATATTTTGTTAGATATGTTAACGAATGAGCAGGTTGGTGTAGTGGTGAGGCACATGTTTGTGAGGCTGGAGGGTCTGGGTTCGATCCCCAGCCCTTGGATTTTGTTTTCTATTATATGCTTCCTGCAAATCAGATGCTGAACAAGTCCATAGGAACACCATGCACCATCACCCTCAGCCAGTTGATCACCACTGATTTAGATCAAACGATCCAGATCACCCCGTGCCATCAAGGAGTGCCCTCACTGGATCCAGGATACATGGGCTATCTATTGGGCCTAGCACGTTTTCAGATTAACACCCCCTGTTTACTATTAGCTCCAGGCCCATTAGCTTCCCTATTTATTTTATTTTATTGTTTACTTCTTTTTAATTTTTTTTTATAATTTATAAAAAATAAAAAATAATAATCATAAATTTAAGATTTTTTTAATTAATTGAATTAATTGATTTAATTATTTTTGACATGATATTATTAATTTAAAAATAATTAGAGCTATGTTTTTATAACTCAAATATTTTCTTAACAAAAATACCAAAAATAATAGAAGTAGTTTTATTAGAATTAATTTTTAATCAACAATCTTTTTTTCTTTTTTAATTAATTAGGATTTTATTTAATTTTTTTAGTTAATTTAGTTTAATTATTTTCTTAAAACGAACAAAATAAAAAGATTTTTTTTACTTAGACTTTTTTTTAGGTTGTTAGACGTTACTTTCTATTTTCACGCGCGTTTATCTTATTCTCGCATGCTTTATAATATTGTACATGCTGATGGGATGAATATATTAAAATAGGACTTTACTGCTTTTCTTTATTTTCTTTCCCCCTTTGGACATGTAAATACCCCCTCCCCGAAAACATTATAATAGCGTAGATTTAAATTCATGCACTTTAGATTTCTGCTAGATATTAACTGCTAGTAAATTAGGTGTGCATGACAAGATTAATCAAATCAATCCTAAGATCACTAACATAAGATAAATATCTGAAAATTGAACACATTCCTCACACTTGCACCCTTAGGGTATATCTCACCCGGTTGGCTCAAAAAATAATGGTCATGTCCCTCGAGCGTAGGGATATCTTAGCAAAGACCCTCGGTATAAAAGTCATCATAAAAGATCATGGTCCCTAAATGTCCCTCGAGTTACCTACGAGAAAATGATCTTGTCCCTCGATGTTGCCTATATGATGACAGTCCCTTCTAAATACTAAGGTATCCATACATGTTGTGTAACACCCCTTCTAAAATAACCCGCGAATATATTAATTAAATCAGAGTAACATGGAAAACAGGGATATCACAATCCAAGATAAATACAAAAACCTCAAATCTACAGTTGTCATGCTTTACTGAAGGAATTATTAAGATAAATATTCAAATCAATATCATGTTCTACACAGCGGAAATGTCTCAAAACCGGAATAACTTCACTTCATAAGTATTCCCAACATAAATTAAACAATAGAGTATAAAATAAAACTCATCATTCAAACGTTTCCCCCAGTGTTACAACCTATCAGAGCACGACACTGACACGCGGACTTAAAGTAACATAGCTCTAGAGCTATCCTCACCAACTCCTGAGCTGGTAACTTTAATCTGAAATTGTTAAAGTAAGGGTGAGATTTCTCATAATTAACATGCATTATAAGCTTCTCAATCAAAATTATATCACAAGCATATTATTTCACCCATTTTAGCATAAATTCAGATTCAACACGCAGTTCCAATCATACAAGTCATTATGCACAAATCAATAATCAACCAAAGAATTGTAACACTGGAAGACATCCTAACATGTTACCATTCCATGCAAACACAAATGCAGACACAAATACTGATCCATCATCAACCGGATACATCAACCATCGATTCGTCCATAAACACCCGGACACGAATCCAGCCTAACCACCCATCATCACCCGGGTATCGCTTAACGGTAATACAAGTCAAATTCCACACAATGGGAATTAACTTCACCAAAACAATGCATATGCACGCACATCACCAGCATGCAACATCAAACCAGTCTATGAAATACATCAACTTATCATAACTGAACCAACACAAAAAAAACATGATATCATTATTTATCATACACACATCAAACAGCATAAACATGCACTTCATCCACCAAGACCTGATACAATCAATTATCATGGATACACCATTGCATATACACCAAATATGCACATAATAACAAACCGCATAATCGGAAAGTCAACACATTTTCAAAATAAAATCAAGTTTCAGTTATTTTCTTCATTTTATAAAATAGAGTATTTAATTTAAGAAACAACGTCCAAAACGGTGACTAAAATGGAATCACGGTTTGAAAGTTACGGATTTTTAAAGTTTAATATTTTTCAAAAAGTTACAGCAGAACCCGGTTCCTACATATACAGGAACCGGTTCTTGCGAAGTCCAAAAATCACCCTTCTGGAAAATGTATGGGAAACCGGTTCCTACCTATACAGGAACCGGTTCCTACGTGCGTTTTTGCCAGTTTTTGTAAGTTTACACAGTGGAACCCGGTTCCTCCCCACTGGGAGCCGGTTCCCACGACCTGCAGAGCCCAAAACTGCTATTTTTGACAGTATTTTACTACTCCAATCCCATCCAATTCATACCCATTTGAATCCAACTCACAGCAATGTCAAAATAAGTTATAATGCATGATTCCAATGAGATTGTAACACACCATAACAACATACAATTTCCTCATAATATCAAATCGAATCAAAACATAAAAATTCATGGAATTGGGGTTTGAATTTCATAAACCTAACGATCCTAAATTGGGATTCCTAACAGGCTTAATCAATCCTATTGATTCCAAAACCTATAAGGCATATTAACTAAATGAAATCACCCCTTACCTCGCGATGATCCTTCAAATTCACGGCGTTTGGATTTTTCCTCTCTTCTCTTCTCTTCTCCAATTTCACGTATAATGACTTTTCCAAATAACCTTCTTTTTCTTTTTCCTTTTTATCCTTCTTTTTATATTCCTTTTATTATTTGCCAAATAATAGTAATAAATTAGTTATTATTTAGTAGAGCTTTTTACTACACACACCTCTAATTCAACCTTACACCCCCCAGTCTTCCTTTTTAATTTCATAATTAATTCATCCATTTAATTCAAAATATTATTAATTAAGCCTTTAATTAATTAAATAATTAAATTCCTAATTATTTAACACTTGAATAAATTTGGGGTGTCACAACTCTCCCCTACTAAAAGAGTTTTCGACCTCGAAAACATACCTTAGACGAACAGTTCGGGATACGAGTCCTTCATCTGGCTCTCCAGCTCCCAAGTGACATTTCCATCTTCTGGTCCTCCCCAAGCCACTCTTACCAACGCGATCTCCTTGCCTCGCAACTGTTTCATCTTCTGATCCTCAATTCTCGCAGGTACCGCTTCCACAGTCAAATTCTCTCGTACCTGTATATCGTCTAACCGAATCTCATGAGACGGATCAGCAATGTACTTCCTTAGCTGAGATACATGAAAAACATCATGCAAATTTGCAAGTGACGGCGGAAAAGAAATCTAATAAGCAACTTTCCCAACTCTCTTGGTAATCTGAAACGGACCAATAAAACGTGGAGTCAACTTCTTTGACTTCAAAGCTCGGCCAATACCAGTCATCAGAGTAACTCGCATAAAAACATGTTCTCCTTCGCTAAACTCAAGATCTTTCCTCCTCTTATCGTGATAACTTTTTTGACGACTCTGAGAAGTCCTTATCTTCTCCTGAATCATCTTAATCTTTTCCGAAGTCTGTTGGACAATTTCCGGTCCAATCACAACACTCTCTCCAGATACATACCAACACAATAGTGTCCGATACCTTCTACCATACAATGCCTCAAACGGAGCCATACCAATGCTCGAATGAAAACTATTGTTGTAGGTAAACTCAATCAATGGTAGATAACTATCCCAAGCTCCACTTTTCTCCAACACACAAGCTCTTAACAAATCTTCCAACGACTGAATCGTTCTCTCCGTCTGACCATCTGTCTGTGGATGATAAGCGGAACTCAAACGCAACTTAGTACCCAAAGCTTCTTGCAATCCCGTCCAAAATTTAGATGTAAACCTCGGATCTCGATCCGACACAATACTAGAAGGAATACCGTGCAAACTCACAATCTTCTCAACATATAATTCTGCCAATCTTTCCATCGGATAATCCATTCTTATCCGAATAAAGTGAGCAGATTTCGTCAACCGATCAACAATAACCCAAATAGAATCACAATTCTTCGATGTCCTTGGCAAACCAGACACAAAATCCATAGAGATTCCATCCAATTTCCATTCCGGAACAAACAACGGTTCCATCAATCGTGACGGTTTCTGATGCTCAATCTTCGACTTCTGACAAACCAAACAAGCATACACAAACTCAGCAATTTCCCTTTTCATTCCCGGCCACCAAAACAACTTCTTCAAATCATGGTACATTTTAGTAGCACCAGGATGAATACTCAATCCACTACGATGTCCTTCTTCCAAAATACTCTTCCTAATCTCTGCAACATCCGGAACACACACCCTATTACCAAATCTCATAACACCATTCTCATCAATCCGGAACTCGCCTCCTTGACCTTGGTTGATCAATGTCAATTTATCAACTAACCCAACATCGGACTTCTATCCATTCCGAATTTCTTCCAGAATACCACTAGTCAGTTTCAACATACCCAATTTCACACTATTTGGAGTAGTTTCACATACCAAACTTAAATCTCTGAACTGCTCAAACAAATCTAACTCACAGACCATTAACATCGACATATGCAAGGACTTCCTACTCAAGGCATCCGCAACAACGTTTGCCTTACCAGGATGGTAATTCAAACCGAAATCATAATCCTTTAGAAATTCTAACCATCTCCTCTGCCTCATATTCAACTCTTTCTGATCAAAGAGATACCTCAGACTTTTGTGATCACTGAACACCTCAAACCGAGAACAATATAAATAATGCCTCCACAACTTCAAAACAAACACAACAGCTACCAACTCCAAATCATGAGTTGGATAATTCCTTTCATGTACTTTCAATTGTATCGAAGCATAAGCCACCACCTGCTTATCTTGCATCAACACACCACCTAATCCCATTAATGATGCGTCATAATACACAACAAAAGACTTAGTCGGATTTGGAAAAATCAAGATCAGAGCACTTGTCAACCTCCTCTTCAGCTCTTGAAATCCTTTCTCACATTCAACATCCCAAACAAACATCTGACCCTTCCTGGTCAACTTAGTCAACGGTAACGCTAATTTGGAAAATCCTTCTATAAACTTCCTGTAATAACCTGCAAGACCCAGAAAACTACGGATCTCAGAAGCATTCTTCGGCGCTTCCCACTGAGATACTGCTTCTACCTTCGTAGGATCCACATCAATTCCATTCTTGGAAATTACATGGCCAAGAAAACTTACTTCACTTAACAAGAATTCACACTTGGACAACTTCGCATAAAGCTTCTTCTCTTTCAACAATTCCAACATAACTCTGAGATGTTCTGCATGCTCTTCATCGCTCTTCGAATAAATTAGAATATCATAAATGAACACCACCACAAACTTATCAAGATACGGATGAAATATCCTGTTCATATACTCCATGAAAACACCAGGTGCATTAGTAACTCCAAACGGCATAACAGAATACTCGTAATGTCCATACCTCGTTCTAAATGCAGTTTTCTGAATATCTTCCGACTTCACACGAATCTGATGATATCCAGATCTCAGATCAATCTTACTAAATACACAAGCTCCAACTAGTTGATCCATCAAATCATCGATCCTCGGCAAAGGATACCGATTCTTGATTGTAACTTTATTCAGCTGTCTGTAATCAACACATAATCTCATTGAACCTTCTTTCTTCTTAACCAACAACACCGGAGCACCCCACGCGAAACACTTGGACGAATAAAATTCTTCTCCAGTAACTCCTCCAACTGTTTCTTTAACTCCGCTAATTCAGATGCCGACATACGGTAAGGCGCCATCGACACCGGACTAGTTCCAGGAATCAAATCTATAGTAAATTCTACCTCCCTCTCAGGTGGCAATTCACTAACGTCTTCCGGAAACACCTCTGGAAATTCATTCACCACTGGAAATCCATCACTCTTTGCTTTTCCCTCCGCTTCTATTGCAGAATACAACATAAATACCATAGCACCATATTTCACAGCTAGGTTCATCTGTTTAACCGACATAGTCACATCTTCGACACCAACCTCTTCAGGAAAAATAACCGTCTTCGCAAAACAGTTGATATGAACCTAGTTGAATTCCAACCAGTTCATTCCAAGGATGATATCAAGTTGTTCTAACGGTAGGCACACTAAATCCATACCGAAACCCATACAAAAAATCATAATAGGACAATTCCTACAAACATACGAAGTAGTCACTAAACCCGACGCAGGAGTATCAATAACCATACTTCCATCCATATTAGAAATTTCCAAATTCAATCTTTTAGCACAATCCAAGGCAATAAAAGAATGCGTAGCTCCAGTATCAATAATCGCAATCAAAGGTATGTCATTAATAAAACATGTACCTTTAATCAGCCGATCATCTGGCTTAGTCTCTGACCCAGACAATGCAAACACTTTACCACCAGCTTGATCCTTCTTGGGTTTTGTACACTGAGGACGAGTATGACCTTCTTCACCACAGTTGTAACAAGTCACCACTCTTACTCTGCAATCATTGGCCAAATGGCCGAGTTTCCCACACTTGAAACACTTCTTATCATTACTTTTGCAATCCACCATACATTGTCCTGTATCACCACACTTGTAGCACTTAATGGAAGAACTAGAATCTCCTCCACCAAACTTCTTCCAACCACCGGGTCTCTGATTACTTCTATCATAAGGCTTACCACGATCCATCTGTTGCTTACCCTTCCTATCAACATACCCTCGAGCATTCGACTTAGTGCTAGCAAGATCCTCCTCTAAAATCCTACTACAGTCAACCAGATCAGGAAATCTTCGGATACGCTGATACCGAATACCCTGCTTAATCTCATCACAAAGACCATTCTCAAACTTGATACATTTGGAAAATTCTCCATCTGCATCGTTAGTATAATGAGCGTAATACTTCGCTAACTCAGTAAACTTCGAAGCATACTCACTGACAGTCTTATTACCCTGCTTGAGTTCCAGAAACTCAATCTCCTTCTTGCCTCTGATGTCCTCAGGAAAGTACCTCCTCAGAAAAACCCTCCTGAACACAGCCCAAGTCAATGCAATACCATCTTCTTCCATTTCAATTCTGGTAGCAACCCACCAGTCATCAGCTTCCTCTGCTAACATGTGAGTTCCGTATCTCACCTTCAGCCCTTCAGCACAGTCAATTACTCTGAAGATCCTCTCGATCTCCTTCAACCACTTCTGAGCACCTTCGGGATCATGTGCACCCTTGAACAACGGAGGATTATTCCTCTGAAAATTCCCCAATTGTCGGTCAGCACCAATCACAGCTCCCTGCTGGTTCCCTCCGAGTACTCCGGCCAACATTCCCAATGCTTCAGCAATAGCATCGTTTTTTCTTCCGTTACCTCTTCCGGCCATTGTTCCGTAACATTACAAAAATACCTCATCAGCACACAAGTATCGACAGTGTCATCTTACACTAGTCGCATACAAAAGGGATAACAACACAAGACAAGACCGACTATGCTCTGATACCACTATTGTAAAACCCCTTCTAAAATAACCCGCAAATATATTAATTAAATCAGAGTAACATGGAAAACATGGATGTCACAATCCAAGATAAATACAAAAACCTCAAATCTACAGTTGTCATGCTTTACTGAAGGAATTATTAAGATAAATATTCAAATAAATATCATGTTCTACACAGCGGATATGTCTCAAAACCGGAATAACTTCACTTCATAAGTATTCCCAACATAAATTAAACAATAGAGTATAAAATAAAACTCATCATTCAAACGTTTCCCCCAGTGTTACAACCTATCAGAGCACGACACTGACACGCAGACTTAAAGTAACATAGCTCTAGAGCCATCCTCACCAACTCCTGAGCTGCTAACTTTAATCTGAAATTGTTAAAGTAAGGGTGAGATTTCTCATAATTAACATGCATTATAAGCTTCTCAATCAACATTATATCACAAGCATATTATTTCACCCATTTTAACATAAATTCAGATTCAACACGCAGTTCCAATCATACAAGTCATTATGCACAAATCAATAATCAACCAAAGAGTTGTAACACTGGAAGACATCCTAACATGTTACCATTCCATGCAAACACAAATGATGACACAATGCATGTGGTACCAACACGTGACCAAGTCACCCAACACTGATCCATCATGAACCGGATATAGCAACCATCGATTCGTCCATAAACACCCGGACACGAATCCAGCCTAACCACCCATCATCACCCGGGTATCGGTTAACGACAATACAAGTCAAATTCCACACAATGGGAATTAACTTCACCAAAACAATGCATATGCACACACATCACCAGCATGCAACATCAAATCAGTCTATGAAATACATCAACTTATCATAACTGAACCAACACCAAAAAAACATGATATCATTATTTATCATACACACATCAAACAACATAAACATGCACTTTATCCACCAAGACCTGATACAATCAATTATCATGGATACACCATTGCATATACACCAAATATGCCCATAATAACAAACCGCATAATCGGAAAGTCAACACATTTTCAAAATAAAATCAAGTTACAGTTATTTTCTTCATTTTATAAAATAGAGTATTTAATTTAAGAAACAACGTCCAAAACGGCGACTAAAATGGAATTACGGTTTGAAAGTTACGGATTTTTAAAATTTAATATTTTTCAAAAAGTTACAGCAGAACCCGGTTCCTACATATACAGGAACTGGTTCCTGCGAAGTCCAAAAATCACCCTTCTGGAAAATGTATGGGAACCCGGTTCCTACCTATACAGGAACCGATTCCTACGTTCCTTTTTGCCAGTTTTGGTAAGTTTACACAGTGGAACCCGGTTCCTCCCCACTGGGAACCGGTTCCCACGACCTGCAGAGCCCAAAACTGCTATTTTTGACAGTATTTTACTACTCCAATCCCATCCAATTCATACCCATTTGAATCCAACTCACAGCAATGTCAAAATAAGTTATAATGCATGATTCCAATGAGATTGTAACACACCATAACATCATACAATTTCCTCATACTATCAAATCGAATCAAAACATAAAAATTCATGGAATTGGGGTTTGAATTTCATAAACCTAACGATCCTAAATTGGGATTCCTAACAGGCTTAATCAATCCTATTGATTCCAAAACCTATAAGGCATATTAACTAAATGAAATCACCCCTTACCTCGCGATGATCCTTCAAATTCACGGCGCTTGGCTTTTTCCTCTCTTCTCTTCTCTTCTCCAATTTCACGTATAATGACTTTTCCAAATAACCTTCTTTTTCTTTTTCCTTTTTATCCTTCTTTTTATATTCCTTTTATTATTTGCCAAATAATAGTAATAAATAAGTTATTATTTAGTAGAGCTTTTTACTACACACACCTCTAATTCAACATTACACCCCCCGGTCTTCCTTTTTAATTTCATAATTAATTCATCCATTTAATCCAAAATATTATTAATTAAGCCTTTAATTAATTAAATAATTAAATTCCTAATTATTTAACACTTGAATAAATTTGGGGTGTCACAACTCTCCCCTACTAAAAGAGTTTTCGTCCTCGAAAACATACCTTAGACGAACAGTTCGGGATACGAGTCCTTCATCTGGCTCTCCAGCTCCTAAGTGACATTTCCATCTGCTGGTCCTCCCCAAGCCACTCTTACCAACGCGATCTCCTTGCCTCGTAACTGTTTCGTCTTCCGATCCTCAATTCTCGCAGGTACCGCTTCCATAATCAAATTCTCTCGTACCTGTATATCGTCTACCCGAATCTCATGAGACGGATCAGCAATGTACTTCCTTAGCTGAGATACATGAAAAATATCATGCAAATTTGCAAGTGACGGCGGCAAAGCAATCTAATAAGCAACTTTCCACACTCTCTTGGTAATCTGAAATGGACCAATAAAACGTGGAGTCAACTTCTTTGACTTCAAAGCTCGACCAATACCAGTCATCAGAGTAACTCGCATAAAAACATGTTCTCCTTCGCTAAACTCAAGATATTTCCTCCTCTTATCGTGATAACTTTTCTGACGACTCTGAGAAGTCCTCATCTTCTCCTGAATCATCTTAATCTTTTCCGAAGTCTGTTGGACAATTTCCGGTCCAATCACAACACTCTCTCCAGATTCATACCAACACAACGGTGTCCGACACCTCCTACCATACAATGCCTCAAACGGAGCCATACCAATGCTCGAATGAAAACTATTGTTGTAGGTAAACTCAATCAATGGTAGATAACTATCCCAAGCTCCACGTTTCTCCAACACACAAGTTCTTAACAAATCTTCCAACGACTGAATCGTTCTCTCCGTCTGACCATCTGTCTATGGATGATAAGCGGAACTCAAACGCAACTTAGTACCCAAAGCTTCTTGCAATCCCGTCCAGAATTTAGATGTAAACCTCAGATCTCGATCCGACACAATACTAGAAGGAATACCATGCAAACTCACAATCTTCTCAACATATAATTCTGCCAACCTTTCCATCGGATAATCCATTCTTATCGGAATAAAGTGAGCAGATTTCATCAACCGATCAACAATAACCCAGATAGAATCACAATTCTTCGATGTCCTTGGCAAACTAGACACAAAATCCCTAGAGATTCCATCCCATTTCCATTCTGGAACAAACAACAGTTCCATCAATCCTGACGGTTTCTGATGCTCAATCTTTGACTTCTGACAAACCAAACAAGCATACACAAACTCAGCAATTTCGTTTTTCATTCCCGGCCACCAAAACAACTTCTTCAAATCATGGTACATTTTAGTAGCACCAGGATGAATACTCAATCCACTACGATGTCCTTCTTCCAAAATACTCTTCCTAATCTCTGCAACATCCGGAACACACACCCTATTACCAAATCTCATAACACCATTCTCATCAATCCGGAACTCGCCTCCTTGACCTTGGTTGATCAATGTCAATTTATCAACTAACCCAACATCAGACTTCTGTCCATTCCGAATTTCTTCCAGAATACCACTAGTCAGTTTCAACATACCCAATTTCACACTATTCGGAGTAGTTTCACATACCAAACTTAAATCTCTGAACTGCTCAACCAAATCTAACTCATGGACCATTAACATCGACATATGCAAGGACTTCCTACTCAAGGCATCCGCAACAACGTTTGCCTTACCAGGATGGTAATTTAAACCGAAATCATAATCCTTTAGAAATTCTAACCATCTCCTCTGCCTCATATTCAACTCTTTCTGATCAAAGAGATACCTCAGACTTTTGTGATCACTGAACACCTCAAACCGAGAACCATATAAATAATGCCTCCACAACTTCAAAACAAACACAACAGCTTCCAACTACAAATCATGAGTCGAATAATTCCTTTCATGTACTTTCAATTGTCTCGAAGCATAAGCCACCACCTGCTTATCTTGCATCAACACACCACCTAATCCCATTAATGATGCGTCACAATACACAACAAAAGACTTAGTGGGATTTGGCAAAATCAAGATCGGAGCACTTGTCAACCTCCTCTTCATCTCTTGAAATCCTTTCTCACATTCAACATCCCAAACAAACATCTGACCCTTCCTGGTCAACTTAGTCAACGGTAACGCTAATTTGGAAAATCCTTCTATAAACTTCCTGTAATAACCTGCAAGACCCAGAAAACTACAGATCTCAGAAGCATTCTTCGGCGCTTCCCACTAAGATACTGCTTCTACCTTCGTAGGATCCACAGCAATTCCATTCTTGGAAATTACATGGCCAAGAAAACTTACTTCACTTAACCAGAATTCACACTTGGACAACTTCTCATAAAGCTTCTTCTCTTTCAACAATTCCAACACAACTCTGAGATGTTCTGCATGCTCTTCATCGCTCTTAGAATAAATTAGAATATCATCAATGAACACCACCACACACTTATCAAGATACGGATGAAATATCCTGTTCATATACTCCATGAAAACACCAGGTGCATTAGTAACTCCAAACGGCATAACAGAATACTCGTAATGTCCATACCTCGTTCTAAATGCAGTTTTCTGAATATCTTCCGACTTCACACGAATCTGATGATATCCAGATCTCAGATCAATCTTACTAAATACACAAGCTCCAACTAGTTGATCCATCAAATCATCGATCCTCGGCAAAGGATACCGATTCTTGATTGTAACTTTATTCAGCTGTCTGTAATCAACACATAATCTCATTGAACCTTCTTTCTTCTTGACCAACAACACCGGAGCACCCCACGGCGAAACACTCAGACGAATAAACTTCTTCTCCAGTAACTCCTCCAACTGTTTCTTTAACTCCGCTAATTCAGATGCCGACATACGGTAAGGCGCCATCGACACCGGACTAGTTCCAGGAATCAAATCTATAGTAAATTCTACCTCCCTCTCAGGTGGCAATTCACTAACGTCTTCCGGAAACACCTCTGGAAATTCATTCACCACTGGAAATCCATCACTCTTTGCTTTTCCCTCCGCTTCTATTGCAGAATACAACATAAATACCATAGCACCATCTTTCACAGCTAGGTTCATCTGTTTAACCGACATAGTCACATCTTCGACACCAACATCTTCAGGAAAAATAACCGTCTTCGCAAAACAGTTGATATGAACCTGGTTGAATTCCAACCAGTTCATTCCAAGGATGATATCAAGTTGTTCTAACGGTAGGCACACTAAATCCATACCGAAACCCCTACAAAAAATCATAATAGGACAATTCCTACAAACATACGAAGTAGTCACTAAACCCGACGCAGGAGTATCAATAACCATACTTCCATCCATATTAGAAATTTCCAAATTCAATCTTTTAGCACAATCCAAGGCAATAAAAGAATGCGTAGCTCCAGTATCAATAATCTCAATCAAAGGTATGCCATTAATAAAACATGTACCTTTAATCAGCCGATCATCTGGCTTAGTCTCTGACCCAGACAATGCAAACACTTTACCACCAGCTTGCTCCTTCTTGGGTTTTGTACACTGAGGACGAGTATGACCTTCTTCACCATAGTTGTAACAAGTCACCACTCTTACTCTGCAATCATTGGCCACATGGCCGAGTTTCCCACACTTGAAACACTTCTTATCATTACTTTTGCAATCCACCATACGATGTCCTGTCTCACCACACTTGTAGCACTTAATGGAAGAACTAGAATCTCCTCCACCAAACTTCTTCCAACCACCGGGTCTCTGATTACTTCTATCATAAGGTTTACCACGATCCATCTGTTGCTTACCCTTCCTATCAACATACCCTCGAGCATTCGACTTAGTGCTAGCAAGATCCTCCTCTAAAATCCTACTACAGTCAACCAGATCAGGAAATCTTCGGATACGCTGATACCGAATACCCTGCTTAATCTCATCACGAAGACCATTCTCAAACTTGATACATTTGGAAAATTCTCCATCTGCATCGTTAGTATAATGAGCATAATACTTCGCTAACTCAGTAAACTTCAAAGCATACTCATTGACAGTCTTGTTACCCTGCTTGAGTTCCAGAAACTCAATCTCCTTCTTGCCTCTGATGTCCTCAGGAAAGTACCTCCTCAGAAAAGCCCTCCTGAACACAGCCCAAGTCAATGCAATACCATCTTCTTCCATTTCAGTTCTGGTAGCAACCCACCAGTCATCAGCTTCCTCTGCTAACATGTGAGTTCCGTATCTCACCTTCAGCCCTTCAGCACAGTCAATTACTCTGAAGATCCTCTCGATCTCCTTCAACCACTTCTGAGCACCTTCGGGATCATGTGCACCCTTGAACAACGGAGGATTATTCCTCTGAAAATTCCCCAATTGTCGGTCAACACCAATCACAGCTCCCTGCTGGTTCCCTCCGAGTACTCCAACCAACATTCCCAATGCTTCAGCAATAACATCATTGTTTCTTCCGTTACCTCTTCCGGCCAATGTTCTGTAACATTACAAAACAACCTCATCAGCACACAAGTATCGACAGTGTCATCTTACACTAGTCGCATACAAAAGGGATAACGACACAAGACAAGACCGACTATGCTCTGATACCACTATTGTAACACCCCTTCTAAAATAACCCGCGAATATATTAATTAAATCAGAGTAACATGGAAAACATGGATGTCACAATCCAAGATAAATACAAAAACCTTAAATCTACAGTTGTCATGCTTTACTGAAGGAATTATTAAGATAAATATTCAAATCAATAACATGTTCTACACATCGGAAATGTCTCAAAACCGGAATAACTTCACTTCATAAGTATTCCCAACATAAATTAAACAATAGAGTATAAAATAAAACTCATCATTCAAACGTTTCCCCCAGTGTTACAACCTATCAGAGCACGACACTGACACGCGGACTTAAAGTAACATAGCTCTAGAGCCATCCTCACCAACTCCTGAGCTGCTAACTTTAATCTGAAATTGTTAAAGTAAGGGTGAAATTTCTCATAATTAACATGAATTATAAGCTTCTCAATCAACATTATATCACAAGCATATTATTTCACCCATTTTAGCATAAATTCAGATTCAACACGCAGTTCCAATCATACAAGTCATTATGCACAAATCAATAATCAACCAAAGAATTGTAACACTGGAAGACATCCTAACATGTTACCATTCCATGCAAACACAAATGCAGACACAATGCATGTGGTACCAACACGTGACCAAGTCACCCAACACTGATCCATCATCAACCGGATATAGCAACCATCGATTCGTCCATAAACACCCGGACACGAATCCAGCCTAACCACCCATCATCACCCGGGTATCGGTTAACGACAATATAAGTCAAATTCCATACAATGGGAATTAACTTCACCAAAACAATGCATATGCACACACATCACCAGCATGCAACATCAAATCAGTCTATGAAATACATCAACTTATCATAACTGAACCAACACCAAAAAAACATGATATCATTATTTATCATACACACATCAAACAGCATAAACATGCACTTCATCCACCAAGACTCGATACAATCAATTATCATGGATACACCATTGCATATACACCAAATATGCACATAATAACAAACCGCATAATCGGAAAGTCAACACATTTTCAAAATAAAATCAAGTTATAGTTATTTTCTTAATTTTAGAAAATAGAGTATTTAATTTAAGAAACAACGTCCAAAACGGCGACTAAAATGGAATTACGGTTTGAAAGTTACGGATTTTTAAAGTTTAATATTTTTCAAAAAGTTACAGCAGAACCCAGTTCCTACATATACAGGAACCGGTTCCTGCAAAGTCTAAAAATCACCCTTCTGGAAAATGTATGGGAACCCGGTTCCTGCCTATACAGGAACTGGTTCCTACGTGCGTTTTTGCCAGTTTTTGTAAGTTTACATAGTGTAACCCGGTTCCTCCCCACTGGGAACCGGTTCCCACGACATGCAGAGCCCAAAACTGCTATTTTTGACAGTATTTTACTACTCCAATCCCATCCAATTCATACCCATTTGAATCCAACTCACAGCAATGTCAAAATAAGTTATAATGCATGATTCCAATGAGATTGTAACACACCATAACATCATACAATTTCCTCATAATATCAAATTGAATCAAAACATAAAAATTCATGGAATTGGGGTTTGAATTTCATAAACCTAACGATCCTAAATTGGGATTCCTAACAGGCTTAATCAATCCTATTGATTCCAAAACCTATAAGGCATATTAACTAAATGAAATCACCCCTTACCTCGCGATGATCCTTCAAATTCACGGCGTTTGGCTTTTTCCTCTCTTGTCTTCTCTTCTCCAATTTCACGTATAATGACTTTTCCAAATAACCTTCTTTTTCTTTTTCCTTTTTATCCTTCTTTTTATATTCCTTTTATTATTTGCCAAATAATAGTAATAAATTAGTTATTATTTAGTAGATCTTTATACTACACACACCTCTAATTCAACCTTACACCCCCGGTCTTCCTTTTTAATTTCATAATTAATTCATCCATTTAATCCAAAATATTATTAATTAAGCCTTTAATTAATTAAATAATTAAATTCCTAATTATTTAACACTTGAATAAATTTGGGGTGTCACATGTTTCCTTCGATGACCATAACGCCCCTTTAGATAATTCCTCAACATTCCACGATAAGGCTACCTACTCACTAATAGTAGGATAGTACTATCTAAGGAAAAGGAGGAAAAGAACATCATTTTTCGAGTAGGTAGATAATTGTTAAGTACTTGCTCAAATCTTATTTTACACTTACGCACTTTTCAAAAACTATTTTAAAAAACGCTTTATCACACTCTTGAGGACTGATACAAGAGTTACCATAAAGAAAACAAAATCTTTCAAAACACACAAACACAAACAGTTTTCAAAAAATGAGCAATTACCTAAGAGCCCGTGGAAAACCACGGGTGGAAAGGGTGCTAACACCTTTCCTTTCTATAATCTACCCCCCTTACTCAGAAAATCTCGAAAAAAGGTATTTTCTGTTTTTTCACCCTTTCCTTTGTTGGGTAAAAGAAAAGTCGGTGGTGACTCTTGCTTTCCGCGACATTTGCAAACAAAAAACGCAAAACCAGTATTAACAGTCGGTTCTGCCACCGTATGATAGGCGGTCCAGGGAAAAGTTAGGGATTTGAAGCGTACAACTATGTCCCATTGGATTACCTTGTGACCAGACTTTAACATCAACTATCAGGCTCAAACGGTACCAATCAATCTAGCCAGCTTCGGACAAGTAGCAAAGTGATGAGACGCTCCAAGACATAAGGGCAATAGCAGAATTGAAAATCAATGGGATTATTACACATAACTGTTTTCCCTTTGTATACTATTTTGTAGAATTTTCATTTTCACGATAGCATTCTCCTACTAGAATGTCAGTCTCTTTGTACAAAAAACGCCAATTATAGGCAAACTTAAAAATCAATACAAAACACTTCTTTGAAAGTACAAAAAGTTTCGTTTTCATTTTTCTATTTTATTTTGCAAAAAATGTCCAATGATTATTTTTGACATATGCGTTTGAATATGATTATTGTTTACAAATACTTGCATGAAAAACAGAAGGACAGTTGCTAATGACTTTAGGAAACGAGACCAAGTCTAAAAAGCCATTTGTAGTCCCCGCAGTTATGTCCTGCAACAGGTACAAAGGCAGAGACGTCCTACTGCAAAGTCACTGCTACATCTTCAACATATGTCCTAATGATGTCTATGTCCCCACAAAGTGAAAACAACCAAAGTTTTGATCTCTTCTTCCCTAAAGCAGGAATTACCTCCTCCAGCAAAGTTCCCTCAGAGAGATGAAATCCAGCTAAGTTTTTATAGTCTCAAACATGTTTATAAAGCCTTATCCCCGACAGAGTTTATTTCTCTAGCTGCGGAAGTTTATCCCCAAACAGAGTTTATTTCTCTACATGGGTAAAATCTCCCAACAAAGCATCTTCTTCCCCTAAAAGTCATTCTCAAGCAGGAGTCAAAGAACCCCGACAGAATATCCTTAAATGGAAAAAGGAAATCCCCAGTAAACCATCTCCATTCATCATCCCCAGCGGAAATGAAAGACTCACTTTCCTCATCTACCAAACAGCAGTCCGAGATTCAACTTCCTAGTATTCTCCAACAAAAATCAGGGATTTGTTTTCCCAGACTAGGAAATATCACCACAACATTCCATATTCATACATCATGGCATGCACATACATATTGCATACAACATAATCTCATTTATTTTGAGAACCTAACTACACAATGCATTTTATACATCATGATATTGCATATGACCAACTCTTTACCTTTTCAGGAAAGATCAAATCAACACACATCATTGACTACTTATATGACCTGACAGTCTTCTCAAAGGCTACGTCTGACGAAGGGCCATTTCAGCATTTTCCTCAGAAAGATCATTTTCAATACCTCAACTTGTTTAGTTTAAATCGACCAATGATTTATTCTGATTCTTTTCTGGTAGATACCTTCTCTGGTTTAGTTAAATCGACACTAAGATTTTTCTGATTCCTATCCAGTTGAAGACAATTCAAGACCTCTACTGGTTCATTTTAAATTGACCAATGATTTATTTGGATTCTTTTCTGGCATATACCTTCTCTGGTTTAGTTAAATCGACACTAAGATTTTTCTGATTCCTATCCAGTTAAAGATAATTCAAGACCTCTACTGGTTCAGTTTAAATTGACCAATGATTTATTCTGATTCTTTTCTGGTAGATACCTTCTCTGGTTCAGTTAAATCGACACTAAGATTTTTATGATTCCTATCTAGTTGAAGACAATTTAAGACCTCTACTGGTTCAGTTTAAATCTACCAATGATTTATTCTGATTCTTTTCTGGTAGATACTTGCTCTGGTTCAGTTAAATCGACACTAAGACTTTCTGATTCTTATCCAGTCAAAGATAACTCAAGACCTCTGTTGGTTCAGTTTAAATCGACCAATGATTTATTCTGATTCTTTTCCGGTAGATACTTTCTCTAGTTTAGTTAAATCGACCCTAGAATTTCTGATTCTTACCCAGTTAAAGATACTATAAATCCTGGAGTCCAACTAGATAGCAGTTTATTTTGTTAATTACTATGAAGCTTGGACCCTACCATGTGATAGTATAACCCATGACACTGAAGCCTGGGCTCGACTAGATAACGATATACCTCAGATTCAAGTTAAAGCATGGACCCAACAAGATAACATCTTAATTTCTTCAAACCACTGAAACCTGGATACAACCAGAGAATAATTCAATGTCTACAATTACTGCGAAGCCCGGAACCGACCAAATAGCAGTTAATTTCATATTCCCCAATAAGTCGCCGTGAAGCCTGGAATACGTCCGGATAACAGTCAGCCTTATTATCCTCAGCAAGTCGCTGTGAAGCCTGGATCCCGACCAGATAACAACTTGCTTTCGTCTCTCCAATCAAGAGATAACTCCCCAGTAGAGTAATGGACAACCGAAGCTCCTAGACTCTATTCCCCTAAAACATTCCCCAACGGATTCCTCCTCAGACAACAGGAACATGAATCCCCACAAAGAGACTTCTTATGAAGTCAGCATCTACTTTAAATGGCATATGTAAGTGCATTCCCGATATTATTCACCAATAGTATCACTTCAGACGAGTGCAAATTTCTGGGCACTCTAGTGTTCAATCATCTTCCACCTTCAGATCACGAAAGGCAGACAAGCCAATATACATCCTTAGGTATAAAAAGATTGAACAAGGGAAGGTGTTGTACCCCAAAATTTTCCCTCTCATTTTATTCCACACATGCCCATTGAGGTCCCTAAGTTGCCCTAGGATGTTTAAGAATTAACCAGACAAATTCTCCTCCTAAGAAAATGAACCTCTAACTAGGGTTTCATTTTTCATCAAGTTGTGTGATCTCCAATGGTCTCAAATGTCTTCCATGGTCCTAATATGTCCTCAAGATATCCATGCCAAATTTCATGCCTTGCACAACAAGTTTGCTCAGTCAATTGCTCAAATGTTTGAAAATCAACTATATTAGGTCAAAAGTCAATTGTGGCCTATATACAACCAAACTTCAATGTTTTTGGTCAACCTAAACATTTTGAAGTGATATCCATAATTTGATCAAGGGTTGGTCATGATTCCTTAAGAAATGCTTCTAATTCATCAAAAGTAAAAAATTACTAATTAGGGTTTCTATAGGAAAAGTCAACCAAACTTTGACCAGGCATAACTTTCTCAAACTTCATCCATTTTTCCCCAACCAAAGTTAATTTTGAATATAATTAAATTCCCTAAAACTTCTATTCATCCCTCAAGTCCAAGAAATGCACCATTTGAAAGATACAAGTTCATACATTACAGGTCATTTTTAGAAAGTCAATAAAAGCAACTTTTTGCCAAGACCTTTAACATCAAGATAACATCTTATAATGAAAAATTGATAAAAATAGGTATTGAAGTAAACATCTTAGGATTTCCAAAAATTCCAAGATCATCACCATGAGATAAAAATTGAGAAAGTTATGGCTTTCCCAAGTTGGGAAAATTTGGAAAATTTCAAGAAAACTCCATTGAGCAAATTTAAGCTTTAAAGGAAACGACTCATTTCCTTGGATTTCAAACATCTTCCTAAGAGTATAGAGGACTCCTAAAACCATTTTTGCATAGTCTTTATTTTATTTGCATTTTATATTAATGTTATTTAATTAAAAATCAAATAAATCAAAATTGTTGCAAATTATATGATTAAGGCTTGTTTTAATGCATGGGGGGCCCAATTTTCGTGTACAACAAGGCCAGCATGTCCACATTCATGCAAGTTTGAAAATAGACAAAATCCCATAACTTTGGCCAAGGTTACAAATGGATATTCATGGAATTCAAGCAATTGATTATGGTTGTTACAAACTGGTTTTTTCGTGTCTCCTCATCCCTCTTTGTATAAACAAACATCTAGCAAGCATCAGAGCAAGCACACAGAGCCTGAAGAACCCCTGCACATTTTGCAAAATTTTTTAAAGTTATCAAACTCGAATATCAAGTTCTAGCCTCCCTTAGTCCAAACCAAGGATCCTAATCAATTCCTGGAGGTTCCCTGAAGTTGTCCCAACCATTTCCAAGACTTGAAGCATTGCCAAACGCGTTCTCCATTCATCACGGTTTGCTTCTTTTTTTTAAATTCGTTTTGTACAATTCATACAATATCAATGTGTTTTAACCATGCATTACTGATTATCTGAATGTTTGCAAGCTTTTTGCATAGTTGATTGGCAGTTTTGATGCAAGTATGGAATTTCACCATTCTTAGGGTTTGAACCTTCGAAATAGGGTTTTCCAAATTAGCCAAAATTGGATCCAAACATTAGTACCATTGTGCTCAGGAGGTTGAGAGCAATCAACCCATGGCATCAAATTTCATTTTCGTTGCGTATTATGAGTTTTACCCGTTACAGTAGGTATTATAATGTAAGACGACGGAGGGAGGAAGAAGACAATGCGTGGCAGCCCCTCATTGGGAAGTTTGAATCTGTGCGCATTTTCCTTTTTGTTTTAAATAATTGCTGGAAATTTCAAATATATTATTATTGTTTGACATGTATAAATGATTGGCTTGGCTGCTCAGTTGGTAATGAAGCACGGGTATGAGGGAGAGGACCTGGGTTCGAGTCCCAGGTCCAATGTTCCTTAGCTATGCAGATCTATACCTGGGTTCATGATTGATCCATACCTGAGCGCCCCAATGCAAAGTCTACCATACACCTTCAAGGCCAGTCCACACTAGATCCAACAATACAAATCTGGGCTTCAACACTTGGGCCTGACGTTTTTTGCAACAACACCCCCTTTTTTTCTTTCAGCATCCCAGTCCATTTGGGCCCTTTTTGTTTTGTTTGTATTATTTTATTATTTTATTTTGTTTTCTTTTATTATTTAATTAACATAATAATAAAAAAAATTCACAAAAAAATTAGGCCTAGATTTTTTAATTAAATAATTAATTTCTTTAATTAATTAATTAATTAAATTTTAACTATTTTCTTCATTTAAAATGAACTAGAACTTATAATTTAATTTAATCATTTTCTTTTCATAACAAAAAAATACAAAAAATATTAGGATTAGTTTTTCTTTTATAACCTAGAATAATTTTCCATTTAATATTTATTTTTCTTAATTAAATTTTGAATTAATTTTTCTTTAACAAAACCAAAAAAACAAAAAAAGAGATTTTTCTTCAAAAAGATTTTTTTTTAGGTTGTTAGACGTATTGTTTTATCTTGCGCGCGTTTATTTTATGTTTGCATTTTTATAATAATGTAACTGCATACTGGTATGTAATAGATTAAATAGGGCTTTTTACAGTTTCCTTTATTTTTTCTCCCCCATTTTGTATAGTGTAATTCCCCTTCCCCGAAAGCCATGTAATAGTTTAGATTTATGTTTCCGCACTTTATTTTCTGTACATTTTAACTGCTAGTACTAGGCGTGTATGGAAAGACTAATAATTAAACATTAGCAAACTTAACAAAAAGATAAATAACTGAATTGAACACAATTGCACACAAGCACCTCTAGGGTATCCCACTTTGGTTGCTTTAAGAAATAAAACAGTCATGAGGCAGGAACGCTTTAGCAAAGACCTATAAATAAAAAAGATCATAGTCCCTCGATGACCCTAGAGTTGCCTTTCAGTAAATGATCTAGTCCCTAAAATAAAATTGCTAAAGCGTCTCCATAAGTTGCCTTCGTGACGGTAAAACATCCTTTAGATTGTCCCTCAAACATCCAAAGACAAAGCTACCTACTCAATAATAGTAGGATAGCACTGCCTAAAGGAAAAGAGGAAAAGAATGACCCTTTTCGAGTAACAAAGTAGATAGCTGTTAGAAGTTTGCTCAAAAATTTTGCACTTACACAAACACTAATTTTAAAAAAAAAAATTCAAAACACTTTGTATACTTTCTCCACTATCCCGAGAAACATTACAAATTTCGCCGTACTAAGGCGTTTTCAAAACATTTTCAAACACACAAAGCACAAAGGTATTTTAAAATGAGAAAACCTCTAAGAGCCCGTGGAAAACCACAGATGGAAAGGGTGCTAACAACTTCCCTTTCCATAATCTACCCCCCTTACTCAGAATACTCTCGAAAAGGTCTTTTTCTGTTCTTTTCACCCTTTCCTTTGTTGGATAAAAGAAAAGACGGCGGCGACTCTTGTTTAACGCAACATTTGCAAAACAAATGCAAACCAGTATTAAACATTCAGTTCTGCCACCATATCACAATTGTGTTTTCTTCCTCTGGGTGTCAAATCAGCATCAGAAAACCCAGTCCATTATCAGCGGTCAAACTAGCCACACAATCTTTGAATTGATCAGCGGAGGTTTCTTGTGGCACATGAGATGTCTTGAGCAATTTTACCAAAGCATTTGCATGGGCTTCAGAGCACAACAGTATGGCCAACATTGGGATCTTGGAAGGAGTCTTCCCCCTTTGTTCAACCACATTGTAGTCGCTCTTTTTAATTATTTTCAATATTTCTTCCATTTCCTTCTTAGAAACCTCAGAGATAGCTTCTGGATGCGCCTTCGTCTGGAAAGGCTCAACCAATATCTGTTTGCCTCGAGTCTCGGCCGACTTGGTGACAGGGGTGGCAGCAGGGCTAGCGACAAGAGTAGCAGTAGGGACAATCACAAGAGTAGTAACTGTTTTAGGAAGAGATATCTTAGGAGAGAAAAATCTTCTGCTTCTTGTTATTTTACTGGTCCCAATGATATTGCCGACGTCATAATCAGTACCTTCAGTAACTTTGTCTTCAGCATCCAACAGGTGTTGCTTGACGCCATGGTAATAAACGTCAGCCTCATAATTTCAGGGAACAACCTTATCCGAGGAATATGGTATTGGCCTTGGCATAATGATGATCAGGGGAGCAAACTTTGGAACGGATGTAATCGTGACGGGTCTTTTAGTGGAGACCCTGGGAGGATTGGCGGAAATGGTTATAATAGAAACGTCTTTACATGAAACACTTTTGACTGGAGTCTTCTCAAATAAAATTTCTTTATCATCTATCAGGCGCTGAACACCTTCTTTCAACAAATGGCAACCAGTTGGTAGAGATAAACATAAGTGACAACCTTCACCATAACCCAGAAATAAATCAGCTTGCAACAAATTCCTTGTAACAGTCATGAGAGGAGTAACAAGTTACTCAACGAAAGCAACAAACATATCATTGCCAACAACATTAACACCATCCCAGTGCTTGGGCATGGGGGCAGTTATAACATTAGGAGTCTCTAGAGCATCAAATTTAATATCCTTTTCCTCGATCAAATTCTGAACCTTGTTCTTTAAATCCCAACACTTGTTTGTATCATGGCCCGGACTTTTAGAATGGTAGGCACACAGAGCCTTTGGATTATAGTGAGGAGATGCAGTGTTGGGATTTTTGGGAGCTTCCCTCAAAGTTACCAGATTGGATTTCAGTAAGTGTGGTAAAGCATGAGACAAGGTCATATTGATCCGGGTAAACTGTCTCATAGGCCTTTCTGCTCTGGGCTGATTGTTCCGCTGTTGAGTAACTGTAGGCTTGGATATCATTATAGCCCTTACCGTTGGACGGTGTTCGGTTCTTCCCTGATTTCTTTGATTGTAAGCAGCACTGACCTCTTTCTTTCCCATGAAAGGTCTCTTTCCTGCACTTGAAGAGGTATCCTTTTGAATCTTTCCGCTTTTAATCCCAGCTTCCACTCTTTCTCCAGTTAAGATCATCTCAGTAAAACCAGGTGAGGAGCTTCCAATCAGATGGTTGAAAAATGGACCAGATAGAGTACCCAAAAACATGTCCACCAACTCTCTATCAGACATAGGAGGATGGACTCTTCTTGCTAAGTCTCTCCACTTCTGGGCGTAGTCTTTAAAGCCCTCACTATAACCCATGGACATACTTTGGAGTTGTGTACGGGTCAGAGCAATGTCAGCATTATATTGGTACTGCTTATAGAAAGCAGCAGCCAGGTCTTCCCAGTTATGAATATTGGTTTCCTCCAGCTGATAGAACCACTCTAGCTGAGTCCCCGATAGAATGTCTTGGAAGAAGTGGACCCACAAATCCCTGTCAGCGGTGTTAGGCTGAATCTTCCTCACATAAGACCGGAGATGCATCTTGGGACATGGGACCCTATCATACTTAGAAAACATCGGAACCTTGAAGTTCTGAGGGATGACAACCCCAGAAACCAAACCCAGCTCTTCAAAATCCAGCCCAGGTAACCTCTGGATTTCCATTGCGTTCAGACGATCCTCTAGCTGTTTGTATTTATCATCAGCAGGTAGATACTGCTCCTCATTATAGTCAGATTCATTATCAAATCCCTTTTGGCTGAGGTCTTCCTCTCTTGTCTCCCCTTCTTGAGTGTCTCGTTCTTTTGACGAAGTTGCTAGTTCTGAAGCTCTTCGCACCGGTCCTTTGATCCTTCTTCCCAAATTCACTACACCAGCTGGTTTTTGTTTGGCTTCTTGGTCTTTTCTTTGACGATAAGAGTTTTCAGCTTTTCTTTCCCCTTGGCCAGAGCCATGATCATTTGTTGAAGCTGAGCATTTTGAGTTTGGAGATCCTTCACTGTTTGTTCGAGAGCAATTTCTTTTGCTGAAATAAACAGCGAAAAGAATAAGAAACCTGTCTTGAAACCTGTTTATGAAATGATATGTATGATATGCGTATGCCATGTTTTCAAGGATTTCTAAGACCTAAATTTTCCTAAACAGAAAGAGAACAAACGTTAATTGCATTAAGAAGTTTCAACGGTTACAAAGATGCCTCTTGGGCTTACAATAGGAGAAATCAAGAAAAGATAAACTCTCAAAGTAAAAAAGGAATCAAGCTCCCCACGGGCGCTTCCTCTTTGGAGAAATATAGGAATTTATACTCTTCTCTTCATGAAGTAGCCTCGTGAGCTCTAAATAATTCTTCTCGCTGGTGTAGAACTGGGTCTCAAAGGTGTCTCATTCCTCTTTGATCTGAATCCAAGATCTTTGCAATTCCTCGAGAGTAGTTGGCATGTCAGGATGGAGAATAGTATGTGGTGCATCTGTATCTGCAACGGGTTCCATGATGATGGGTAGAACGGATGGATAAGGCATCATGAGATTTTGAGCGCATGCTCGCACCCACTTAAGATAAGGCTCCAAAGGGATGGAGTACTTATGCCCCAATGTCTTGCTATCCCCTTTGTTTACCATGCCCCAAGCTCATATGAACCTCTAACGGTAACCTTGAACATCATTCTCATAGTTGAACATAATGCCTTGAACCAATACATTATGAGGACCATCTCTCCTAGCATACCCAAACTGTCGTAATGCCAAACAAGGATTATAAGTGATTCCTCCCCTAATGCCTAGGAGAGGGACATTAGGGAATTCCCCACAGCGATCGATGAAGGTAACATTCTCCAAGGACCGAGGACACCAATGAATATCCGAGTGTGTGAGGGACATCAACCTATTAGACCATCTCATGGCCTTCTCATTCTTTAGAACAGATTGAGGTAGGTGCGAAATAAACCACCTAGCCAACAGAGGAGTGCTACACAAAAGAGTCCCTCTTCTCTTTACAATGCAAGTATGCAGAGAGTGTAGAATATCTCCAAGTAAAGTAGGCACTATATTATGGGACATAGAGATCTTGATCTCATTCACATCTATGAGTTGGTCCGGATTAGGAAATAGTACCATCCCATATATGAGAAGGGCCAACACTTCTTCAAAAGCTTGTAAATCCAGGGTATCCCAAAAATGATGAGCCTTTTCAAATAGAAACTTAGCTAGAAACCCTTTGACGCCTCTTCTTATTTCCCAATTTTCCACGACATCTGACCGCTGTAAAGACAAAGCTTGAGCAATTTACTCAGGTTTTGGGTCTCTTTCCATACCATTGAAGGGTAACTGATCAAGAATGGGTATCTCCAATAATTGAGAAAACTCTTCCATAGTGGGTACTAACTGGTAATCAGGAAAGGTGAAGCAGTGATGTAAAGGGTCGAAGAACTGAAAAAGCACCTGCAACATTTCTTCATCATGGTTTGAGGTGACCTAGTTGAGAAGTCAACCATGTCTTCCAATGAATGGAGAGCTTTCAGGAATTCCTGATGCTAATTCCTTGAGTTGAAGAGGTATCCTTACGAGGTTTACTTGGATAGTATTCCTGCGAGTGGATGCCATGTCCTACAAAACAAGACAAAGATAAGCCCTAAAAATCCATGAAATGGTTAGTATGACAACCATGTTATGATGTTATGATTATGCTAAGAAATTACAGATATAGCAAGCACAAGCAAATCACACAAATACCTTAGGTTTAAAGCTTGCATGGGTTTTAAGGTAATACCCTCTTGAAGTTCGATTGGTTCAACCTGTCCTATAAATAGTAACCGAGTTCTAAGGAATCTCGATATCACTGATCTTTCCCACAAGTTTCGTTCCGATAGACAACTGAATTGCCACCAAACAAAACTCGGGAGTCAAATCTCAATTAGTCTAGTATCGAGTATTAACCGACTTTGGGGATACACCAAAGACGGCAATCTCACTATGTCCTAATGGCCAAGTTATTCAATTAAGGTTCTAAGGTCAGTTGATGCTTCATGACACCATGCAGCGGCCCCGTATTCTCCTTGATTAACTCAAGGGCTACCGGTATCCACCAAAGTGTCACATCAACATAGCTATATCTTCAACCATGTCACCCCGCACGGTTTCCACGATCTATTTCTACTTACCTAAAAGGTTTCCCCCAGATTCGGGTGTAGGATCTATAATAACCCAAACAATACCCTTAAAAGTAAAGCAATCAAAACAAACAAGGAAAAATAGATTAGAAATGAACTAGACCCTAAGGTAAACCCCACATGCAAATATCCCCAACAGAGTCTCCAATTCTGTGATACAGTGGCATAACCGACTGTTATACTGGTTTTGCATTTTGTATTCGCAAATGTCACGGTATGCAAGAGTAACCACCTACTTTTCTTTTATCCAACAAAGGAAAGGGTTAAAAGAACAGAAAAGACCTTTTTCGAGATTTTCTGAGTAAGGGGGTAGATTATGGAAAGGGAAGGTGTTAGCACCCTTTCCATTTGTGGTTTTCCACCGGCTCTTAGGTACTTGCTCATTTTTTGAAAATTTCTTTCATATTTGTGTGTTTTGAAAAGTTTGTTTGCTTTATGATAACTCTTGTATCAGTCCTCAAGAGTGTTGATAAAGCGTTTTTGAAAAATGTTTTGAAAGTGTAGTGTGAAAAAATTGTTTTTGAGTAAGTATCTAACAATTATCTACCTACTCGAAAAAGGTGTTCTTTTCCTCCTTTCCTTTAGACAATGCTATTCTACTATTAGTCAGTAGGTATCCCTAGTCATTGGATGTTGAGTGACTATCGAAGGGACGTTTACGATCACTAAGGCAACTGGGTAAAAACTTTTAGTAATTGTCCTAAAGTTCTAAGATCACTTTTTAACCGAGGAGACGTCGAAAGGGTCATCGAGGGACTTTTGATCTCTGGAACTAAAGGACAGCCAGTAAAAATTCTCACGTTTTGAGAATTGTGACCGTTTTCGAAGACAACCGAAGTGGGAGATACCCTAAGGGTGAACATGTGCAAGGTAATTGATTCCGTTCATTTATCTTGCAATAAGTGGGAGATACCCTATTCTATTATAGGGCCTCGGGGAGGGGGATAATTAACCAAAATTGGGGAGTACGGAAATCAAAAGCAATAAGTAAACCCTAATTTAAAACTGTTATAAACCATCAATAGTTACAATAATTGGAAAAGAAAATAAAATGGAAAAATGATAAACGCGCGAAGATCAACACGGGAACAAGTGGAAAAGTCCTAAAAATCTAATTAATTTAGAACAAATGTTTTTTTGTATTTTATTTGTGAAATATTTAAAAACTTTAACCTAATTTCTAATTAGTTTTATTTAAATGAAATAATAAAGTTGAAATGATTAAATTAATTAATTTTCAAAAATTAATTTTAATTATGAAAAACCTAATTCTATTTTTTTGTGATTTTTGATTTTATGATTAATTGAAAAAAATAAAAATGAATTTAAGACAATTAAAATAGAAATAAAGAAATTAAAACCAAAGAGAGAATGGGCCTGATGCTGTTAATCAATTTGGGGGTGCACGTTTGAAAGTCTGCTAGGCCCATATGCACATGCCCAATGCCGACGTGATCCAGTGTTGTTACGTCATGGAAAGTCCACCATGTTCTGCGCTTGTGAGAGCATTGGATCCAGACCGTCTGTGATATAATGGTTCAGGCTGATAGTCCATGTTGTGCGCTTGGGGATACGTTGTACAGGATCCTGCAAGCAAACATTAGAAAAATATAAAATTGCTGGACCTGGGATCGAACCCAGATCCCTTCCTTCACATGCCTTATGCCTTTACCATATGCGCTGCCTGCTCATTCATGACTATAATAACACAAAGATAATATAATGGTAATTCATTCAAAGTGTCAAATTTTCAAACGTGCCAGATCAGTTCTCATATGGACCAATGATAATATGACAATTAAGCCACCAGTGTCTACGCAAGTCAACGGTGCTGGAGTCCCACTCCGGTCACCTTCTCTGGTTGCCTCAAAATTCCAAACCTGCAAATCATGCAAGATAAAGATGAAAAGGGTACCCTACCCCCTATTTCGAGGGTTGCGATCACGATGGTGGTGTCCTTTTTGACTCAAACAACCTACAAATTGAGATACGAAGAGGAAGGATCTTCGTGCCCTAACAATGGCAGTTTTCTGTTTCTACGTCAAAACTTGCATATAATGGTTCTAGACACACGTAAACATGATGTTAAGCATAAATATATGCAGAGATATCATTTATGTTGCATGAAATAAGAGTTTGAGATCAATGAAATATACCAAACTGTGAGTTGTTGGAGGGGACGATCCTGTGTGCTTTGGCCTTCAAAAAAGGATTGGTTCAATCCCTAGGGTCCTCAAGAAGGGTGATAGGATGCTTGGATCTGATGGAGGTTGTCTGGATCGAGCGTTTGTGAATTGCACCACTCTTTGAATTTATTTTTTTGAAATTTGCTAGGGCTTCTCTGAGGCAGCCGCACATATATTTGTGGTCTGAACTTGTTAGGAATATATAACATATCATATTAGGTCAACAAAAGGAGTAAGAATCATTGGCATTGAGTGTAAACAAATATGCTTCAAAACCTTCCAAAAAAGAATATTTTCTTCCTTTCATGGCTTGCACGATTTCCCTTGATATAATCAGCATATATTATCCGTTATTTAATAGAAAAATGATTTCAAATCAATCTTATATTATTTCCATTATTTATTTATTTAATTTTGAATTTTAATGAATAAAATATCAAAATAAATAGCATAAATAATATGATAATGCATGGGTGGGATTATAGGTCGTGGACCATGTTGGAAATAAGTTCAGATGATATAAACAAAGGCCCATTTGAAAGAAATCCAAGATTGATCAATATTCTCTTCATGCATTTTTCAAAAATTGGTCAATTTTAACAATGCATATCTCTCTCAATTTTAACCCTATGAGGGTGTTCTTGGACTTTTTAGAGAGCTTAGGATGTCCTATAAACAACCCTTTTGGTTTCATCTCAATTGGATGTTCCATGTTCATGTAAGGAGCTTTGACCCAAAAGGTGTTTTTGTTGACTTTTTGAAAGGATCCATAATGTCTGAGCTTGTATCTTTCAATTGATGCATTTCTTGAACTTGATGACTGAAGAGAAGTTGTAGGGAATTGGATTATCTTAAAAATTATCCTTGGTGGAAAACTTTCTGATAAAATATGAGAACGTTATGGCTGGTCAAAGTTCAATTGACTTTTCCTATAGAAACCCTAATTAGCAATTTTTGACTTTTCATGAATTATGAGCATTTCTTGAGGAATCATTACCATCCATTGACCAAATGATGGATATCACTTTAAAATGTTGATGTTGACAAAAATCTTGAAGTTTGACTGTATATGGGCCACAATTGACTTTTGACCTAATACGGTTTATTTTCAAGCATTGAGCAGTTGACTGAGCAAACTAGTAGTGCAAGACATGAAATTTGTCATGGACAATCTTGAAGACATATTAGGGCCATGGAAAACATATGAGACCATGAGAGCTCACACTTCTTGATGAAAATTGAAACCCTAGTTAGAGGTTTATTGCCTTAGGAGGGGAATTTGTCTGGTCAATTCTTAGTCATCCTTGAGCAGTTTGAGGACCTCAATGGGCATGCCTTGAGTAAAATGAGAAGGAAAATTTTGGGGTACAACAATATGATTCATGTGTGTCTCTATGTTGATGACATATTTCTAACAGGGAGTCATCCAGAAGATATAATCAAGTTCAAGGAGGTGCTGATGAATGAGTTTAAGATGACTGATCTGGGAAATATGGTATATTTTCTAGGGATGGATATTATGTACTCTGAGAAGGGTGTCATTTTGCACCAGTTGAAGTATGAACTTGAGCTTCTGAAGAGATTTAAGATGTAAAATTTTAAGGCTGCTATCAAACCTTCAAAAACCAATCATAAATTATATTCTGATTCGGAGGGTGACAATATGGATGCTACAACCTTCAAATAGTTGGTTGGTTCTTTCAGGTATCTGTGTAATACCAGACTTGATATTTGTTATATAGTTAGAATGGTTAGTAGGTTCATGAGTAAACCTGAGTGGTCCCATTACCAAGCTGGTGTTAGGATTCTGAGGTATATAGAGGAAACTCAGAAGTATGGAGTACTATTCCCTTCTTGAAGAAAAACTAATTCAGAGCTGATGAGTTACTCGGATTCTGATTGGCATGGAGATAGAGTTGACAGGGGAAGTACTTATAGATACTTGTTTAAGTTTCTGGGAGGTCCTATTTCTTGGTGTTCCAAGAAGCAATTTGTTGTTGCACTGTCAATGTGTAAATTTGAGTACAATGTAGGTGTTGTAGCTGCATGTTAAGCTTCTTGGCTTCTGAATAATTTGAAGGATCTGAAGATCAAGGTAGATAATCTACTGAAGTTGATGAATAATAACAAGTTTGTAATCAACCTTGCCAAAAACCCAGTGTTTCTTGGGAGAAGTAAGCATATTGAGACAAAGTATCATTTTCTAAGAAGTCCAGTTCATAATGGAGTACTAGAAGTTGTGCACTGTAGCACCCAGAAGAAGCTGGCAGGTGTTATGACAAAGGCGATCAAGACAAATCAATTTCTCTACTTAAGGGATGAAATTGGTGTTGTTAGTTTTGATTAGGAAATTCTAAATTAAGGGATGGTCTTAAAGGGCAATTTAGTATTTTAATATGTTACCTATGTGGTCCTAGTTTACGTGTATAATTAATCTTCCTTTAGTTTTGTAGCCGTCAATTATAGAGAAATAAATATATTCTCTTATTCTTACTGTTCTTCATCACGTTTTCCACTAACATTATGGACGGAGAAGTCGTTCCTTATTACTTTATTTCGAATCAATAAGCTTAACTCGATGGGAGAATTGCATGTATAAAAATTTCTCCTTATGCTAAATAACTTCTTTTAGTTATGAGTTATGTATTCTTTTTGTCTGTGTGTGTGTATACAAAGTGGTGATGATCACAAAAATGTTATGAGTTATGCCTTTATTTGCAATAATATTGTGGGAAATATTCGACTAATGTAACATCTACAATAACATAAAAAAGTGATTTACTTAAAATATAGTCATTTTTCCATAGGCAGAATATTATCACAATCATATATATTTTTTTTAAAGAGATTCTTGTTGAAGAAAAACTCAAGCTTGAACACACAATCACAAGCACATGAATGATCCACACAATTGACTTAAGCATTGTTCTCACATGCACACACACTTTGTACTTTTGAATTGAAGAAAAGATGAAGATTAAGAAAAAAAGAATGTGATATATTGCACTAGCTTGAATGGTGATTGTTTTGGATCGGCCAAATATCTAACTGGCCAAGGCTTAATCTAACCCAAATCTTGTCTACTTGACCCAAGATATAAAAGCAAGTCACATTCTAAGAGCATACAATCTCTGATCTTCATTTTCACTATCCTCGTCTTGATACAAAATTATCCAAATGAGACGTGAGCCACCGTTCAAGATCATCAGTTATCCATATGTCATAATTTCTGGTTCCCGGACAGAATTAGAGCATCCATTTTTGGTTCTGAAACGGAACAGTGGCACCATTTATGGAAATCGACTTCTAATTCCTACAATTTCAACAAAATCACATTCGCATCAGAAACATCATCGAACAAACTCATAAGTTCTAAATATGGACTCTTGCAATTTCAAATCTAGATCTCCAATTTACAGTTTGTAACATCTTTAGATTACTGAATCAAGAAAAAATCAACTTCCAATTTCTCCATTTTTGCTGAATCCATAATCGCCTTTCATTCATTTTCCATCTTCACTTTTAAAAGCCTCTTCATATATTATAATTAAGGAGCATTCAGAAGCGAACACTAAGATTTGTCATGGTCGATTTCGTTAATTGCTGTTTCTGCTTCGATTTCTCAAAATTCTAAATCTCAGGTTCTCTCGAGAACTCCACAAAAGAGCAGAAGAAAGGATCTCAAATCCAAATTTAGGTTTGCATCAGGGTCTAAAGGCAAATCCCATGAAGGTTGGGTCGAAAATTTACAGTTTACCATCCACCACAATATCAACAACTAAATGTAAGGCATGGGGCACCTCGGCACCTCGATCAACCAAAGAAGACGCTTTGAAGCGCAAAGTGTAACACCCCAATTTTAGTAATTATTTATATATTTTATATTAATTAATTGTTTGATTTTTTTGAGTAATTGATTTTATTTAAATTATTTGATAGGTGTGCTATTTGATGGATTAGTCTGGTTAAGTATGTTGAACCATAGAATTATAATTAGTAATAATGTCGGTTTATGATGGAATTATTTTATTAAGTGAGAAATGTAGAAAATAGTAGAATAATAAGTAATTGGGCCTAATGATGAAATGTGAAGAGTAAATGTGGGGGGGGGGGGGGGGGGGGTGTTAGTAAGCCCAATAGTGATTACTAGAGTTAGTGTATTGTTAAGGGTTTAATAAAAAGAGGAAAATAGAAGTTAGTAAGAGAATAAGGAGAAAAGAGGCTAAATTAGAGAAAAGGAGAAAAGGAGAAAGAGAATCCTAAGAAGAAGATTCGAAGAGTTTATGGACAATCAAGGTAAGGGTGGGTTTTTACATGGTTATTGAGATTGTATGGTAATGTATGATGGGTATAAACATGTTTAGAATGAAATCCCTAAATTTCCATGGTTTTGTAAGTGTTAGGTTTTGATGATAATCCTTGAGACGTGATGATTAATTGTGTTTGGATTGATGAATTGGGTGAAAATTGATGCATATATGTTGTGTTGATGATATGAAATATTGGACTGTTCATAGAAAAAGAGGTTTGGGGTTTTGGAATTGGGTTTGAATTGAGTTTCTATTTATCGTGAAATTTGGTAAACAACCGCTAGTCCTCCAAAAATAAAGATGATTTCTAGTTACTCGCAAGATCGACTAGATTGATCCTAAGACATGTGCCTAATCTTGTGTTTAAAGTGTTTTTATGGATATTTGTTCTATATCGAAATGATAAATATAATGAAGGAAAAAGTAATGACGAAGGCTTAAAAGTAAAGGTAAAAGGTCTAAAATAAAACTGAAACGAAAAAGAATTCGACTTAAACTTTAAATTAAAAGTAAAAGACTTGATTTAATGTAAATGACTTTGAATATAAAAATGGTGTTTCTATACATATATCAATGACTCTCTTCTCTAACACTGGGACTTCGAGTTTATATGAGTAATTTTTACAAAATGAACACCCCGAATCCTAATACAAAGATCCTTATTTATACTAATTTGACCCTAACGGTCTTTCTCTAAAAAAATGTCACATTCGAGTCTTGCATGATCCTTCGAATCGTCAGACCTCCACGTGTCCTTCTGGATAAGATCAAACCATTTAAATTCAAATCCTTTTTAATTCAAAGCGCCAAAACAATAACCTGACGTGTTGAAATATTTCAAATTCGAATCTTCACATTCTCTTAAGTTCCTTATATTCCGCAGCAGTAGAACTTTCATAACTTATTTAACATAACCCAAATATCAATTGTTTGATCAGTCGAAGACCATATGAAATACTCTCACACTCTCTTCCAAAGCTAAAATTCTTTCAATTTCTTCATTTTCCTCATTGTCATATGTCGTGGAAATTCTCAGCTAACAAATTGCCCCCCAAAAATGTGTATTTCGAAACACTTAGAGAAATAGACTTTTTTTACAAAACCTTCCATTTCTATGCAAAAGTTGCTTCATGATGACTATTATTGTTGTGACGTCATGGTCATAATTACCATCTTTGCAAATGTCCCATCGAGACGTGCATAGTTCAGTTTCCATCATTGCTACACCAAAGTAGGTCAAAACATGGTTTCCCCAAAAAGTAACCACCTGGTCAGCTTATTAAACAACAACATGTGTCCCACTACCTCTTTTGTTTGAAAAACAAAAATGATCAATTTGATCAATATAAACACTTCTTTCATCTTCAAAAACACATTTTTCACTCTCATTTGCTTTTATCTCCTCAGAAAAACTGTGAACTTCTTTCATCTTCTTCCCTCGAAAATCAATGTTCACCTTCAAGCTTTTTCATCAATGGCGCCCACAAAGAAGAGTAACAAATCTGGAAAAGATGCAAAGAACACTAAGGATGATGCCTTTCCTCCTATTCAACAAGTCATCAAACCTATTATTTATGAAATTCAAGAGTTTGTTCCATCGCTAACACTTTCTGTTGAACAACAAGCTATCTACGCATCTCATGTAATAGTTCCATTCACTCTTGCTGACAAAACCATAAGATATATGGCCCCTATAGTCCATGTTGATAATCTGAAAAAACTTAGAGAATTTTTTCGCACATATCATAGAACCAAACCCATAGCGGGTAAGGTTAGTTCCAAAAGAATATAGATGAAAATGTTGACACAAACCCTAAGGAATCCACTGTAGAAATTGTTTAAGAAAAATCCCCTTTAGGTTCTGAAAATGCAGGAAAATCCTTTTCATATGAATTATATGGCTGATTCCTTTAGGCCTTTTAGTTCATTCCCAATAAAAGATAGTAAATAATACCTCGATTGGCTAGCTAAAGTTGAACAGAAGAAATCCTAAGTCTGGAAAAACATGGGTAACTTTTGACTTAATCCAACTGTCAAAAGATGGGCCAAGCTATTACAAACACATGTTGATGGAATTTTTATATTTATGAGATGGTACCTATAATTACTTTCACCTTTCTTGTCTAATGGTTACTCCCACTTTGTTTGATGTTGCTGCTATAACTGGACTTCGACCCACTGGAGAAACCTTCGACCCTTTTGAGCAAGCGACAAACACCATTAATTTCAAAGTTGAACATGCTGGCTTCACCAAATACACCGACCATTAACATGTTGAAGGAGATGAAGTGTCAGATGTCGAACATATAGTTTTTCTTGCCCTATCGCTATCTAGGTGTATCTTCTATAACAAATCTCTGCAAGTAGATAAGAGATTTCACACTTTAGCTTATCAACTTCACTCTGGTCGAAATATATGTCTGTAACACCCTAATTTTATTTACTAGTTATTTTATTAGTTATTTATTTTACTAACTATATATATATATATATATATATATATATATATATATATATATATATATATATATATATATATATATATATATATATATATATATATATATATATATAAATTAATTAAATTGTGTGATTTTGTGAATATGTGAGTTATTTGGATTAATTGGTGTGATGTGTGATATATGATTTATTTTATAAATTGAGAATATGTGTTATATGTGTAATTGGGTTAGTAAGTGTTAGAATAGCATTGTTAATTAATTGGGCCTTATGTGTCACATTAGTATGAGTGGATGAGATAAGCTTATTAGAGTGAAACAATAGTTAGTATGTAAAATAAATAGAAAATAGATCTAGAGAGAGAAGTTGTCAAAACAAGAGAAGAGAAGAAAGAGGAAAAGAGGAGAAAAGAGAAGAGAAGAATGGAGAACCCTGGAAAAGGATCTACATCCAAGGTAAGGGTAATTTTTTACTTGATTATGTGAGTATGTGATGTATGTAATGAGTAGAAACACGTTTAAGATGAAATCCCTAAATTTTAAAGTTTTGAAATTGTTAGGTTTTGATCATGAATCCTTGAATATGATGGGTAATGGCGTTGTAGTGTGTTTTTCTTCTTTGATTCACGTGTCTTATGATATGATATGTTTTGAGATTGTTAGAGGTTAAAACTTGAGGTTTGGGGTTTGTTAAAAGGTTGAAAAACAAGAAAAGTCACACAAAAACGCATGAAAAATATGGTTTTTGGACTCTAGCACGACCTGTGTAAGATAACACGGGTGGCCATGTCAGCTCCCCGACGTTTACATTTCGAAATCATTTTGGTCATAACTTTTGAACCGTAATTCCGTTTGAGTCCCTGTTCGAAGCGTTAGAAAACTATTTCGATAACATTTTTAATAAAAATAGCTTTGTTGGAAGTAGGTGATTTAATCATTGTGTGGTTGTGTAAAATGACATGTATATGTGTTGTATGCATTGGTGATTGGTGTTGGATTGTAATGATGTTTTATACATTGTTTATTATGTGATGTGAGGATGTTTTGATGCAGGGATACTATAAATATGAATAATTCATGAGTATGTGTATATATGTGCAAATGTGTGGTTATTTAGGTGTGATGAATTATTGAAGATATGAATTGATGAGTTTTGGATGACTTTTTAGTATGAACATAACACTTAATTTTGTGTATATGTATGTTGTGAATTGATGATGAATGAGAATAACATTATTGAGCATTATTTGCTATATGTTATTGAGGTGTTTTGAGTTGATTAATTCTATGAAAATACATTGTATGTGAATGATGACATGAATTATGTATGTTTGTGCAATGGTGATGATAATTCAAATGTGATGAACTAGGTGATGTATGCTTGTATGATTAAGATTGGCGGATTATCTTAATTGCATATGATTGTTGAGATTGCACATGCATCATTCGTTATCAAGAGGAAATGTTTTTTAGTTTTTGTGATAGCTAGTGACTTGTCCCAAACCTAGGGGATTAGTTTGAAAGCTTGAGGGATGAACTTTTTGGCTATTATGTGTCTGAGGGATGGACACAGTTTAAACGTAAAAACTATTAAGGATAACAATTGGTACCACATGCATATTGCGTTGAGTTGCATTTGAGTCACATGTTTCGATGTGAAGTGTTGAATTGGTTTACAATATGTGATGTTGGTGTGAATGTTACATTTGTGATATTTATGATTGATCATCTTTGAATCATGAATCATTGAGCAATGTTGTGTATGTGAATATATGAATTATGTTGGAATATGTGGAATGCATGATTACATGAAGTGTGATGAATTCAATTGATGTATATATGTTATGCATTACTTATTATTATATATTTCTATAATGATGTGAATTCTCACCCTTCTATTAGAATGATGTTTTATACGACACCGCTCAAGTATCAAAGATAGTGGTGCTTCTTGTAAGGATTAATCAGAGGAGCTAGTTCTTTGTTATCCATATTTAGGTAGTGAGTCGTGCTCTGGTCATGTAACACGGGGAAACGTTTGAAATCATGTTTATTTTAAGAGATGATTGTTATACTCTCTTTTGTGTTATTGTGTATTGAGATTATGTGATGGTGGCCTTTAGTGCCTAATGTTTTATTATATAATTGTCATTATGGATTTCAATTATTAGTATCATTATGAAAGAGAATTATTCTGTTGTGATATGTATATGTGTTAGTATATGGAACATGATTTTAAATGTGTGTTATGAGCATAACCGGTGTATTGTGTTGGTTTTTGAAATACATGTGACGTCTGTTATACCCCAATTTTTGCCCCTAAGATCCCTCATCACATCATATACATCTCATGCATATCATTGGATCCATACTCGTGGAATCAAGGCATTTCATCAACAAAACATAGCTCTCATATTTTTCAAAGCATGCTAAGTTGTGAAAGATTTGGGTGTTTTCGGTAAATTTAAAGCAACACGAATTGGAAACAGTATTTCAACTGATCTGAGTTTAAAAATTCGTATCTCCTATTTGGGAACAGTGTTTTGGGGTTGATTCTTGGAGTTTTGAAACCATCTAGATGTCTTCTCCAACTTTCGTGTTTGGACCAAAGGCTAATCTTTGAAGAAGGATCTCTTAATATGCAATTCTCTTGGAAGTTATACAGTGAAAAATACAAAGAAAAGTGTGCTGAATCGTTGTTTCGTGTGCATTAGAAAATTCATAACTACCAGTTGGAATATCGTATGCACGCGGTTTTTATTGCCAAAATTCTGTCTCTATGTCATATTGATGTCATCTTTGGAAGTCAAAAGTTGATTCATTTAAGAAGGACCCGTGAACTTTGAGTTTATGAAGACATGTTTGTGCTGAACCGAAATTCGTTTGTATTAATGTTTGATACGGTAAAATTCATATCTTGTTCGATTTTTAGCATATTGATCTGAGCCCGAAGGTTTTGTTTCACAAATTTTGTCTACTACAGTTTCTCTTCAGATGCCAAAATCAAACAGTGACTCGAAGGCTTCCGTTTTGGTCTGTTCCATATGTGATGCAATAATAATACTGCACAGGAAATTATTTTGCCTGACGCAGTGTTAGTGGAAACTTCAAAAATTCATAACTTCCTCTTTGTTCATCCAATTGAGCCTGTTCTTTCGGCAACATGTAAAAAATTTGATGATCTTCATTTTTTATTTTAGAGTTGGTTCGAGATTCCTTACAGATGATGACTTGACACTTTTTGTACGTATCGAGCTTACATTGTCAAATGGAGGCCCAACTCAATTCCTCATTCAAGGCCCAATTGGTCAATCTATATAACCTTGCAGTCTGAATTTTCAAAGGTAGAGGCTGATAATTCACAAAAATCTCATAAACACTCAAAACATTTTCTTTGAATTCTCTCAATGATCAAATCAAGGTTCTACACCTTTTTCATAAAGAACACAACAACAATTTTATCAAGATCTAAAAGTTAAGATCAAGATCAATTCTTCTCCGATTGTTGATTCGTTCATTGCAATATCTATACCTAAGCCTCCTCATCATTTTTATCGGTGAGTTTTCTTGAATTAAGCACTTCTTGAAATAAGTGATTATTTGAGAAGCACTTTTTGATCAAGTATGAATTGAATCTAGGTTGAATTTTGAATTGAAAATATAGATCCAAGCCTAGAATTGTGAATCGATTTGATAATCACGTGTAAATCCGAAATTGGATAGTTGAATTAAGTGCTTATTGAATTAAGCTGGTTTACATGAAAGTGCTTAATTGGTGAAACAAATTGATGATGTTGCATGAATTTTAATTGTAGATCTTAATCAATCTTGTGTAATTTTAATCTAGATCTTGAATTATGAAAAATTATGTGTTGAATGTATGGAGATTTTGTGTTTGATTAAATGCCTAAGCCATGATCCAAATCTCAAAAATCTGTTAAAACTGTTTTTTGTCTGGGTAAAGAGTTACCCAAATATGGTAACCGATTACCATCCATTCTCTCACAAATTTTTTCAAAACTGTTACGTGGTAACCAGTTACCCAGTTATGGTAACCGGTTACCCCAAGTCAGTATCCAATTTCCAAGATTTCCAACTTTTGGTAACCGGTTACCCAGTTATGGTAACTGGTTACCCAGACAGAAATATTTATTTTTGCTTTGTTTCATTGCATGTTTTCACACTTTTCCTTGTTAATTCTAACTCCTTTTGTGAACGCTTTTCAAGGTACATTGTTGGGCCTTCAACCTTTAATTAGAACTTGATTATTGGTTAAACGACATGTTATACGATCAGTTGTTAGTGAGAATTTGCGTATGATGCGCAAATGATTTTATTCTTGCATAAATCTTGTTTTAGTGCAAGTACTCTGGTATCACACATATGTGTTTGCTACACATTCCATTGTGTGATTGTTATCTTTGTATCTTGTATGAATTGTAATTCGTGCAGGTGCATTTTGATATTCGGATGTGTCCGCTACATATTCTGATTTTGACTGTTGATACCTTGACGTATATGTTGATGGTATTTTCTTTATTGGTTCTAGCCGCTTACGAAGTTTTCTGGGTTTCCTTGGTATTACTTAGCATCTACGGATTGTTATCTGTTTGGTACATTTCCCTTCTATTTTTTCTCCATATTTTGTTGCTTTTATTTGGAGATCATGAGAAGTAGGGATTTTACTGCTTTCTTTTCCATGTCAAGCAAGAATAGATATGATTGATGGGGATTTCTGTTGCTGATATATGTTACAAACCCCTCTAGTTTATTTAAAGACATGTTTAAGGAAATTTCGCATATGTGACTTGTTTTCTACTTGTGTTTGTTTAAATCCCACCTTTAAAGTAGGTATTCCGCACGCGTGTTTACATTTATGCTCGCATATATTCACTATCCCCCAATGGAAGTCCTCAAAAGGAGGCGAGCAGAGAGGGTTAGTATCCAAACCCCACACATTCTAGTTCGTGTCATCCTTAGCTCACGCTGTACTTCGATGCTTTGGAGTTGTGCAGATCTTGTATATCGAGTCGGTCATGTGGAAAAGGGTTTCATAATCAAACCCCCACATTTTTTCTTTAACTCACGTTGGACGACGTTGATGCTCCGTGTTTTCTTATTTCATTTTTCTCTCGCTTGTTTGCTTCAGGTGATACGCTTCCCTTAGCTAAAGCATTGCTCTTGTTTCCCCCATCCCTTCGAGTCGGTATGTGTTACTCATGTTTTTGTGTTTTTGCCAAAGCACTTGTTTAATTATTTCTTTGCCATACCATGTTCCTTTAGAATAGGAATTTGTATGCTCCCTTAGGATCTCTCAATTAGAGTAGCTTGCAAGCTAGACATTAGGATTGTAATCAATGCATGCTAATATAGGGTAGATATTTCCATTTTCAAAATCAACTTTAGGATCAATCATTGTATGATAATATTAGGGATTAGATTTAGATAGTCTTCCTTAGATGTTTTCTTTCCTTTTGCATCCTTTGCATTTAAAATAAAAACTTATATTTCTTGTCAAATGTATAAAACATGCTAAACATACAAAAATCCTTTTCATGGTAAAAAAACACCAACCAATCCATTAATTTTCGCCATTCGGCTTTTCTCTTCTAAGAAGGTGTCAATTCCTTTCCACTACAGTGCGTGAGTCTCCAATGGTCGAGCAGTGATGGAGTGATTGAGTTTAGCATTGTTCATTTAAAAATACAAACAAACAGAAACATGTGAGCCGAACTACAACACTCTGATTCCTTAAAAGGGATACGTAGGCTTCTGGTCATGGGGCTCAGCCGAGCGAAAATTTGTAAATATTTCCTTCTTTTCCCCGTGTTTTCTTTGCATGTATTCCCTCTTAGTATTTTTTAGCTCTTAAGCATTATATTGAACACACCCTTTGATTATAACAACAAGAGTGGATCCCGTAGAGTACTACGGGTGTGAGGGGGTGCTAATACCTACCTCTCGCGTAATCGACTCCCTTACCCAATTTCTCAGTCGCAAGACCTTGATTTTCCCCTTTAGGTTTTTTTCTTCGATGATTTTTCTTCCCTTTTATGTGGGATAAATAAATATTTGGTGGCAACTTCATTGATTTTACCGCTACAGAAAAATGGCGACTTCACTGGGGAAAGTTGACCAATTGTTGGTCCATCCCGTGAGTCACTCCTAGTTCCCATTTTTCTTTTCTTTGGGTGTTTATCTTAATGCTTTATAGCTTATTCATTTGTGTATATTTGAGCATATGTATTCATTGCATTTTATCGCTTTCCATATACGGGTTATTATTGTTGTATTGGATTTGCTGGTTTTTTAGATTGGGTGGGGTGTTATTGTGAGGTAAAAGGCCCAATAACCAGGCAAAGTGACAACTGTAGTAACACTAGGAATAGATTGGGGTGTTACCGTCATGTCGTCCATGCTCATATGAGGTACAAATAATGGGCTATCGTTTTCACTTAGGTGATACAACGATAGTTTTTCAGGAGTACCCTTAATTCTGAGTTACCCGACCTTACCCTAGCCTAGTTTTCACCTATGAGTGGGGAGGGAATAATTCTTACAGGTATGGATGGTGAATTTTTATTTTTATGGAGACTATGTCTTGTTGGTGACTTTGGTTCTTGGTATTCTGAATTGGTCTGGATCGTTGATCTTATTACATATGATCTGGTTCTGTTATCAGTTCAGCAGCTATCCAATATTGCGGGAGCTTTTATCCCACGTGTTTGCATACACATCATGTAAATGTGATTATTAGCATACATGTTGCTTCATTCCCGATCATCATTTCTTTGATTCCAATCGTTAAGCCGCTAAAAATGAACATTGTTAAGAAAATTACCATGGCTTAATAATAGGAATCAAAGCGTATAAACTCAGGGAAATGAAAACATGGCATTTGTATTACATGTCATGCATCATTCTTCATTTAATTATGCATTTAATTAGATTCTCAGAAGTCTTACCCAAGGTCCTTTGGTCTTCATAATCAAGCTATCTCATCGGTACAACACTCGAGCCAACTCTAAGAAGAAGATGGAAAATCTCGAACAGGAGAATTGTGAACTGCGTAAAGAGGTTACTGCTTTAAGGACTGGAATGGCGAACTTGACTGCTTTGGTAGAGTCATTGGTGGCTTCTCAGAATCATCCACCACCATCTCCACCTCTTCATACTACGCAACCACAACAAACAATGATTATCTCTGATGTTATGACAATTCCTGTCTCAGTTGCTCTGAATGCTACCACTGCTCAGCATCGCATGCATCCTGATTATCCATGGGGAATGCCCGGAGGTTATATGCTAGAAGGATATAACCCTACTTCTTAAGTTGCTCAGCTTGTTAAACAAGTTATGGTTTTTACCCCTCCTGTGGTACACGTTACTCCTAGTATTAACAATGAGATTCACCATGCTATACCTCCAATAATGAACATTATCCCTGTTATTAATGATGTGGTTCATCATACTACTCCTCCAGCAAGTGAAGGACTGGGATTCTATGACAAAATCTATGATTTCCAAGATCAGTTCAATGAGATGCGAAAGGAAATGAAGGCCCTCAGGGGAAAACAGTTGTTCGGACAAAATGTAAGCGATCTATGATTAGTTCCAAATGTAAAAGTACCCGCAAAGTTTAAAGTGTAGAAATTCAAGAAATAAAAGGGAAATACTTTTCCTCGTGCTCATCTTGTGATGTATGTGAGAAGAATGTCTACTCACACTGATGAACAACGTCTGTTAATCCACTTTTTCCAAGACAGTCTGACTGGTGCTACATTGATGTGCTGCATGAGCTTGGACAGTGTCGATATTCATACTTTCAACGAGTTGGGATAAGCGTTTGTTAAACAATAAAAGTATAATATGGATATGGCACCTGATCGGGATCAACTTAGGGCTATGGTCCAGAAAGACAAGGAGTCCTTTAAAGAATATGCACAGAGATAGCATGAAGTAACTGCCCAAGGGATCCCTCTAATTGAAGAGAAAGAGATGACATAGATCTTCCTAAAGACTCTTGGTTCCTTATACTATGAAATAATGGTGGCGAGTGCACCAAGTGATTTCACCGAGATGGTGGGTATGGGTGTTCGCTTAGAGGAAGCTATGAGAGAATGACGTTTCACAAGAGATGAAAGTTCTAGTGGTACGAAGAAACCATCATACAGGTTTCCTAGAAATAAGGAAGGGGATACAAATGCTATTGTTCAATAGAGAAGGGTTAAACCTCCTAGAAGACGTCATCAGCACCAACAACATGTTTCTTCAGTAACTCCGGTTGTTAACGTAGCTCCAACTGCTATTACATATTAAAGATCACCCCAACAAAGTAATCAAGGGTAGGGTCAGAAGAGATAAGCTTTTGATCCTATCCCGATGAGCTATGCAGAGTTATTTCCAGCATTGATTCAGAAGAACCTTTTGCAAACCAGGAATCCTCCTGCTATACATACAACATTGCCATGGTATTATAAAGCAGATCAGACTTGTGCCTTTCATCAAGGAGCCCCTGGGCACAACATCAATAATTGTTATCCTTTAAAGTCTCAGGTTCAGAAAATGGTTAGATCTAGCCTCTTGTCCTTTAAAGATGTAGGTCCCAACGTGAAAGATAATCCACTGCCCAAGCATGGAGGTGGAGGAATAGTGAATATGGTTTCTGATAATCCAAGAGAATTCAGGATTTATGATGTGAATTTGATAAAAGGAGATTTGGTGAAGATGCATAATGACCTTTGTAGGTTTAGCTATTGTATGCTTGACCTTAATATGTGAAATATTTGCAGTCTAAATAGCCGCGAATGTGATAAGGTAAAGGCTGATCTTCAAAAAGTGATTGATGAAGGCCTTGTTCGTATTCTCAGGACCAAGGTTGAATATGAAGAGGAAGTGAATATGGTGTATGGATGTCCCAGTGAGTTTCGAATTTTTCACGTGAACGATATGGATGATAATCTAGTGCAGTTGCATGACAACTTTTTCTACACGCCAGGACAAGAGGTACATCAATACGGTAGTTGTCGGATCTGTTGTAGGGACCTACATGGTTGTTACATTATAAGGAGAGGTATCTAATTTCTTTTAGACACAGGTACTGTCAGATTCAAAAGAAATAGAGATGGTTATATTGGAGTTAACATGATTAAAGACTATTCTGGTGAAGTTATGTCGGATGATGAGTATGTTTCTACCAATGATTTATTTTCTAATGATGAGTCTAAGCCCGTGGTTGAAGATAATATTTCTAATGGTGATTCTATGAAGTCTGAATATACAAAAGAGGTAGGGGTGAATGTTATTGTACCCTATTTTTACATTCCTACTCTGGTAGAGATTACATATTGCAGCAAGCCCGCAATAACTCCTGTGTTTATCTATTTTCCTGGTCGTACCCCGTATGAATCGGATAAAGTTGTACCCTATAAATACAATGTGATATCCTAGAGGACAGGATGGAGATTCCGATACGACCTTTGACCCATGTGGAGAATATTGTTGAGGCTAGTCGGGTGTTCCGTAGCGGCCGTGTCTTTGCTCATACTTTTCGGGGAGATACTGACCATGGTAAGAAGATCATCGAAACCAATGTTAAACCTAAAAAGGTGGAAGGGGAATCCATTGGCGCTAACTTGGAAAAATAAGTTGATGATGTGCCGAAGATCCTTAAGATGAGCGACTACAAAATTGTAGATCAATTGTTGCAGGCTCCGTCCAAAATTTCTATCTTGGCATTATTGATGAATTCTGTTGCCCATCAGGAATCCATGATGAGAGTGTTAGATCAGACGTTTGTTGAAAGAGATATGCCTATTTATAAGTTTAATGGTGTTGTGGGGAACATCACTTCTTGTAAAAATTTGAGATTTTGTGATGAGGAACTACCTGAGGAGGGAAGAAACCATAATATGGCTCTACACATATCGATGAATTTAAAAAATTATTATTTATCCAATGTATTGCTTGATAATGGTTCTGCTTTAAATGTTATACCGAGGAGCACTCTCTTATGGCTTAAGTATCAAGGAGATCCTAAGCGCCCTAATGGCATCATAGTGAAGGCTTTTGATGGCTCGAGAAAATTAGTCATTGGAGAGGTGGATTTACCTATGCATATAGGTCCACACATGTTCCAGATCAATTTTTAGGTGATGGATATTGTTCCCTCTTGTGGTTGTCTATTGGGAAGACCATGGATCCACGAGGCAGGGGATTTTACATCGACTCTTCATCAGAAGTTGAAGTTTGTCTAAGAAGGAAAGGTGGTTATCGTGAATGGAGAGCAAGCTTTATTGATATCTTGTTTATCTTCCTTCAACATTGTAGAGGCAGGCGAGGCTGTTATTGGAACGCAGTTCCAATCTTTTTTAGTCGATAATATAAGGAAGAATGAGGATTTTATCGCTTCATTTAAAGATGCTCAACAAGTAGTATAGAATGGCCCTAGCAAGGCGTGGGGAAAATTATTGATCCACGTGTGAATAAAAATAGAGCTGGTTTGGGTTTCTCTGTGAAGAATAATAAAGGTGAAATTTTGAAGCCAAAATTTTCTTTCGGCAAGTATCAAGATATCTTTCATAGTGTCGGGTATCTTCATCCAACTACTCCGAAGATCAATGCTATCCTTAAAGATGAGCCAGAGCAAGAGACGCAGAATTTTGTGACACATGGAGTGAGGGTCCATAATTATATCATTGTTGATGTTCCTTCTTGCATTCACATTTCGAAGTAATTTTTCTTTTGTTTATCTTTCCAAAAATCCTTTCACTCTGCCCGAGGTGAAAGTGATATTGTACGGGCATGTATTTTGTTTTGGACTTTCAAATCATTAATAAAAGTTGTTTTTGTTTTCCAATTATGTTTTATTTATTGCTTTTTCTTTGAAAATGGTAATAAAAAAAACCTTTCAAAATAAATGATGATCGTAAATAAATCTGCATAATCACTTTTACATCGGTTAGTTTCTAAAATCAATCATTATCATATGTGCAGATTAATTAAGAAAACTGTTGAATACAATGACCATGCTCCCTCTCCCAACTTCAAATATCCTGTGTATTTAGATGAAGAAGAGTACGATGAAATCCAATAAGGGTTTTCACGATTGCTTGAGCCTGAGGAAAACACCATTCAGCCGTATAAAGAGCCGTTAGAGGTGATTAACTTGGGATCAGAAGAAGACCCAAAAGAAGTCAAGATTGGAGCATTGCTTCATCCTGACGTCAAGAGAAAGTTGATTGAGTTATTGAAAGAATATGTTGATTTCTTTGCTTGATCTTACGAGGACATGCTTGATCATGAATTCAGAGAAGAAGACCTCGTGCTCAGAAAGATAATGTCTTTAATTACTGATTCTAGGGGCAAGTGGAATCCCAATTATGAAGGCCCATATGTTGTCAAGAAAGCCTTCTTTGGCGGTGCATTGATTCTTGAGACTGGGGATGGCGAGGAGTTCCTACGTCCTTTGAATGCTGATGCAGTCAAGAAATACTTCGCCTAAAGAAATAAAATAACAACTCGCTAAGTTGAAAACCCGAAAGGACGCCTTAGGAAAAAAAGAGCGTCTCAGTAGGCTGAAAACCCGAAAAGGATGTCTAGGAAAAAATTAGAGACACGGACATAATAAATTTTCCTGGTAGGTTGAAAACCCGCAAGGGCAACCTAGGAAAAAGTTAGGGATTTCATAGCAAGTAACTGCATCAGACAAGACTTGATTATTGAAGCAACAATCTTCTCAGATTCTCATCACACTTCAACTGAAGTCTCTTCTAAGGATTCCGATGTTGTTAGGGAGAATAGTGGTCATTGTATTTCAATGTATCTTTTCCATATATATACCATTCTCCAAACTTTGCAATCATCCATGGAGTCTCACCGTTCGCAGACTACCATTCTATTAATAAAGTTTGAGCCTGTATTCAATTATTTGTAGTTCTTATTTTTTATTCTGTTTGCAAAGATTTCATTTATTATTGATAGTAATTTTCAAGATAAAAATACTTAATAATAAAAATGTTTTTGAAAAGAATTTACAAATTACTTTTCACTTATGATTTTGTGATTCAAGTAGAACAAAGGTAGTGATTCCAAGGATGGACGAACTCCGAAGTTTTGAAAATATTCCCCAAGAAGATTTTCCCTGGTTGCGCTTGCTGATATGTGTGTATTCCACTTGTGATCTTTCTTCTTTCCTTGATATTGATGAATTTCATACCAGTTGATATATGGTGTGGCGTTTGGGTTTATGATCCCATTTCCCCCAGTTAAGTCTTGGTTCATATTTTTCTCCAAGTTGTTATTTGCTGTTGGGTTTGTAATCCCATTCTTCCTAATCAAGTCTTGATACAGACTTCCCCGACTGAGTGTGATTTCTTTCCGCAATTAAGTGGTCATCAAGCAGAGGTTGCAAAGTATGAAGCATTTGCTTAGTCGTTCGATTCTTTCTCCCTTTGCATTGAGAAGTGATATAGAATCTCTTGCAGAGCATTACCCTCTCCAGTTATGACGTTGTTGTATTTGTATGTCTCCGAGTGGCTACACAAGGGCAATATATCTTTTAATAAGTGCTGAGATAGATGTCAACTTTTTGGGTTTTCTCTCGCCATGTGTTGAGTTTGATTTAAAATCCCCATAAGCTGACCTCTTGCTGTGATGTTAACTTCTTAATTCTGCAGATGAGTCGAGCATGATGCTTCCCTCTAAAGTTGTTATCCCATGAAATTTCATGATTTCTCTCCAGATAAGTTTGCAAACTATTATTCTAATATTAAAGAACATATTTGGGCTGAATTGATCTTGACAGGGGAAAGAGTGGAAGCTGGAATTAGGAGTGGTAAGATCCAGAAGGATGCATCCTCTAGTGCAGTAAGGAAACCATTTGCTGGGAAGAAAGAGGTTAGTGCTGTGTACCATCAAATGAATCAGGATATAACTGAACACCGTCCAGCCGTAGGGGCTGTCATGATCTCTAAGCCTGCACCTACTCAACAAAGGAATAATCAACCGAGAACAGAAAGGCCGGTAAGACAGTTTACCCAGATAAATATGAATTTATCCCAAGTCTTGCCTCATTTTTTGAAGTCCAATCTGGTAACTTTGTGGGAGGCTCTGAAGAATCCCAACACCACCTCTCCTCGCTAAAACCCTAATGCTCGTTGTGCTTACCATTCAGAAAGTCCAGGCCATGATACCAACGAATGTTGGGCTTTGAAAAACAAGGTGTAAGACCTTCTCGAGGCGAAGGAAATTGAATTTGACGCCCCTGAGATCTCCAATGTTATCACTGCTCCTATGCCCAAGCACGGCCGTGGTGTTAACGCTATTGAAGATGATGTGTTTGTTACTTCTGTTGAGGAACTTGTTACTCCTCTCTTGATCGTTAAGTGGAACCTGTTGAAGGCTGGTTTATTTCCGGGATGTGGCGAAGGTTGCCACTTATGTTTGTCTCTTCCGGCTGGTTGTCATTTGTTGAAGACAGGTGTTCAGCGCCTGATGGATGATAAAGAGAATTTGTTTGAGAAGACTCCCGTTCATACCATTTATTGCAAGGATATTTCAATAATAACCATTTCCGCCAATCCTCCCAGGGTCTCCACCAAAAGACCCGTCAGGATTACATCTGTTCCGAAGGTGACTCCACTAATAATTACTATGCCAGGGCCAATCTCATACTCCTCAGACAAAACTGTTCCCTGGAACTATGGAGGTGACGTCTACTACCACGGCATCAAGCAAGATCTGCTGGCTGTTAAAGACCAAGTTTATGAGATGGCTGATCCCGACATTGGCAACATTGTTAGAACCGACAAAATAACCAGAAGTGGAAGAGTGTTCTCCCCTGGGATTTATCCTCCGAAAGTTATTACTGGTCTTGTGATCATTCCTACTTTTGTTCCTGCTGATACTACTACTACAGTTCCTGTGATTACCCCTGTTGACACCCCTATCACCGAGTCGACCAAGACTCAGGGCAAAAACATATTGATTGAGCCTATCCAGACGAAGGCGCAGTCAGTATCTATCCCAGAGGCTTCTAAGAAGAAGATGGAAGAAATTTTGAAAATTATAAAGAAGAGCGACTATAATATAGTCGAACAGCTAGGGCAGACCCCTTCAAAGATTTCTATGCTAGCCTTACTGTTATGCTTCGAAGCTCATGCGGAGGCTCTAGTGAAATTTCTTAAAACTGCCCATGTGCCACAAGAAACCTCTGCTGACCAATTTGAAGATTGTGTGGCCAGTTTGACGGCTGATAAAGGTTTGGGTTTTTCTGATGCTGATCTGACACATAGAGAGAGGAAACACAATGATGTGTTGCATGTCTCTTTCGAATGCAGGGGCACTACTTTGGCCCATGTCCTAGTAGATACTGGTTCATCATTGAACGTGCTTCCTAAGAAAGCTCTCGATAGACTAGACTGTGAAGGTTTGACCTTGAAACCCAACAACATTGTAGTGAGGGCTTTTGACGGTTCAAAGAGAATGGTGCACGGGGAGGTGGACATCACCATCAATATTGGTTCTAAGACTTTCCACTCCACCTTCTACGTGATGGATATAAGACCATCCTATTCTTGTTTATTGGGTCGCCCTTGGATCCATGGGGTGGGAGCTGTCACATCTACTCTGCATCAAATGATGAAGTACCTGGTAAAAGGAAAGATTGTCATGGTACACGGTGAAGAAGAATACATGGTCAGTCACCTGGACTCCTTCAGGTATGTAGAAATGGATGGCGAGTTCATCGAGACTCCATGTCAGAACTTCGAAGAGGTGCCTCAGACTATGGCTGCAATTGAAACTGTCATCAATCTGCCAAAGATCACCAAACCCCCCTTAAAGATGGATTATCTCAAGGATGCAAAAGTAGTTATTGAAGAAGGTGGGTCTACCATCTGGGCTCAGCTCCCTGATATTCCATACAAGTCTAATAAGTTTGGTTTGGGTTTCTCTTTAGGGGCTCAAAGGGATGTTCGACGTGCTCGTGCTGGAAGACCTCCCCTATGCATCAGCAACCATGGGGTCAACGCTCTAGAAGATAGTGATGGTGATGATGACATGGATAGTTGGATCTTCCCTACTACCAACGGTGGACCCAGAAACTGGACAAAAAAAGACTTTGTACCAATTACTTTTATTCATAAGTAATTATCTTTATTGTTTTTGGATATGTAATAAACATTATAAACTTTATGGCCTTGTGTCTTACTCGGGGCACAATGGTTTATTTGTGAGGGTTATCATGTTCTAATATCATATGTCATTAATAAAGCATTGGACGTTTCTGCATACAAATTTTGTGCTCTCTGTTTTTCTTTTCTGCTTTTTACTTTGTCAATACAACTATGCTCTTACACACACTCACGTATCAAACCGCAGATCCATATCCGCTCTAGATCCCATTGATAACAGTTTTGCTATTGCCGGTTATGACTTTGAAAATCCGATCAACAAAGCCGAGGATGAAGGTGAGGAAGATTGTAAGGTACTCGGAGAACTTTCTAGACTGTTACAGCAGGAAGAAAGGGCTATACAGCCTCATGAAGAGCCAGTTGAGACAATGAATTTGGGCACAGAAGAGGACAGGAAAGAAATCAAGATAGGTGAAAATTTGGAGTTCAGTATCAAACAACGGTTGATACAGATGTTGCATGATTATGTTGAGATCTTTTCCTGGTCATATGAAGACATGCCGGGACTAGACACATATATTATGGTTCACCGTCTACCAACTAAAGAAGTTTTCCCTACCATAAAGCATAAGGTTTGCCGTATGCACCCCGAAATGTCAGAGAAGATCAAAGCAGAGGTTATGAAAAAATTCAATGCTGGGTTCCTAGCTGTAACTTCTTATCCCCAATGGGTTACTAACATAGTCCCGATACCTAAAAAGGACGGCAGGGTACGAATGTGTGTGGACTACCAAGATTTGAACAGGGTAAGCCCCAAGGATGACTTTCCGCTTCCCCACATTGACATTCTGGTTGACAACACCGTGCAACACAAGATCTTTTCCTTCATAGACGGTTTCTCTGGCTACAATCAAATTAAGGTGGCACCCGAAGACATGGAGAAGACAACCTTCGTCGCATAATGGGGCACTTTCTGTTACAAAGTCATGCCGTTTGGGTTGAAGAACACCGGGGCAACCTATCAGCGAGCCATGGTAGCTTTGTTTCATGACATGATTCACCATGAGATAGAGGTCTATGTTGATAACTTGATAGCCAGGTCTCAAAATGAGGAAGAACACCTTGATCATCTACAAAAGCTGTTTGATAGGTTGAAGACGTACAAGATGAGGTTAAATCCGAACAAGTGCACCTTCAGGGTAAGGTCTGGTAAACTCCTAGGTTTCATTGTTAGTGACAATGGCATTCAGGTAGACCCTGCAAAGGTGAAGGCTATACAAGAGATGCTGGCTCCTCGCACTGAGAAGGAAGTTAGAGGTTTCTTGGGATGCCTGAATTACATTTCCAGGTTCATTTCCCATTTAACTTCTACTTGTGAGCCAATCTTCAAACTCTTAAAGAAAGATCAAGTGGTAAAGTGGAATGACGAATGCCAGACCGCCTTCGTGAGAATCAAGGAATACCTTTAAGAGCCTCCAATTCGGATGCCTCCGATTGAAGGAAGACCTTTGATAATGTACTTAACAATGTTATATAATTCAATGGGTTATGTGTTGGGGCAGCATGACGAGTCTGGTCGAAAAGAGCATGCAATATACTACCTTAGAAAAAAGTTTACCGACTGCGAGACAAGATACTCATTTCTCGAGAAAACTTGTCATGCTTTGGCATGGGCTGTTTGCGAACTGAGACAATATATGTTGAATCACACTACTTTGCTGATATCTAAAATGTATCCGATCAAGTACATCTTTGAAAAGGCTGCTCTCTCCGGAAGAATAACAAGATGACAAATGATCTTGAACGAATACGATATCCACTACACGACCCAGAAAGCAATCAAGGGAAGTGTATTAGCTGATCATTTGGCTCATCAGGCTGTGGATGACTACCAGTCCATGAACTTTGAATTCCCGGATGAGAACATTATGTTAGTGACTGACTGTGAAGAACTTGGACCGGATGAAGGACCTGGGGAAGGATCCCGATGGACTATGGTTTTTGATGGGGCCTCCAACGCACTCCGCAGTGGCATTGGTGTTGTAATTATATCTCTTGAGGGTTGTCATACTCCTTTCACCGCCAGATTATGTTTCAACTGTACCAACAATATAGCGGAGTATGAAGCATGCATTATGGGTCTCAAAGCTGCTATTGATCAGAGGATCAAGTTCTTGAGTGTTTTCATGGATTCAGCCTTGGTAATAAGTCAAATCAAAGGCGAGTGGGACATGAAGCACCCTAATCTCATCCCTTATAAAGAACATGTGCTGACATTGCTTCCACACTTTGAATAGGTTGCCTTTGAACATTTCCCACGAGAAGAGAACCATTTAGCGAACGTGTTAGCTACTATGTCATCTATGTTCAAGGTCAGATGGAACTATGAGGCTCCACAGATCACTATTGAGAGGTTAGATGAACCAGCATACTGTTGTGAGATCGACACTGAAGAAGTAGCAGACAAACCTTGGTTTCATGAAGTAAAAAGGTATCTCGAGGCTCAAGAATACCCTGAGGGGGCATCTGTTAATGATAAAAAGTTTCTGAGAAGGTTCTCCGCAAAGTTCTTCCTCAGTAATGGAATCCTCTACAAGAGCAACCATGACTCTACTTTACTTCAGTGTGTAGACAAGAGAGAAGAAGAGAGGATTATGGCAGATTTACACAAAGGTACTTTTGGCACCCACTCTAATGGACATACCATGGCTAAAAAGACCCTACGGGCAGAATACTATTGGTCCACTATGGAAGCAGACTTTTATCAGCATTCCCGAACTTGTCACAAATTCCAAATCTATGATGATAAAGTACATGTACCTCTGGTTCCCTTGAATGTCTTGACGACTCCCTGGCCCTTTGTAATGTGGGGCATTGACATGATTGGAGAGATTAGACCTACCGCTTCCAATGGGCATCACTTCATCCTAGTGGCTATTGTTTACTTCACGAAGTGGGTTGAGGCTGCCTCTTTTTCTACTGTTACCAAGAACTTTGTGGCGCGGTTTATCAAGCATAACCTAATTTGTCGGTATGGTGTGCCAGAGAGAATCATCACTGATAATGGTACAAATCTCAACAACACAATGATCACCGAACTCTGTAAGCAATTCAAGATCCAGAATCATAATTCTTCCCCTTACCGGTCGAAGATGAATGACACTGTGGAGGCTGCTAACAAGAATATCAAGAAAATCATTCAAAAGATGACATTGACATACAAATACTGGCATGAGATGTTACCATTCGCTCTTCATGGTTATCGCACCTCAATATGTACGTCAACATGGGCAACACCTTATTCTCTGGTATATGGTATCGAGGTTGTCCTACCTATTGAGGTCCAAATCCCTTCTTTAAGGATCATAAAGGATGCATGCTTAAAAGAAGACGGTTGGATCCAAACTCAACTTGATCAACTGAATCTGATTGATAAGAAAAGGCTTGCTGCTATCTGTCATGGTCAGATATACCAAAAACGAATGATCAAGGCTTTCAACAAAAAGGTCATACGTCAAGTATATCAAGTGGGTGATATAGTAATCAAGCGCATCATACTTCCACAAGGTGATCCCAGGGGAAAATGGACCCCTACGTATGAAGGGCCATTTATGATCAAAAGTATATTTTCTGGTGGAGCCATGATTCTGACCACCATGGACAGTGACGACCTTCATCACCCTGTTAATGCGGACATAGTGAAAAGATACTACGCATGAATAAAGACCCGCTAGGTTGACTGACCTAGGCAAAAATTAGGGCATCCCGACGAACCAAAAGGGTTCGGGAAAAAATTAGGGATATACATAAAAAAATCTGTACACCCGGCAATTCGAAACCTGAAAAGGCGGCTTGGGCAAAAAAGGGTATCCCGGTGGACTGAAAACCCGAAAGGGCGGTCCAGGCAAAAGTTAGGGATTTAAAGCCTACAACTATGTCCCATTGGATCATCTTGCGACCAGACCTCAGTATCAACTACCAAGACTCAAACGGTACCGATCAATCCAGTCACCTTTAGACGAATAGCAAAGTGATGAGACGCTCGAAGACATAGGGGCAATAGCAGAATTGAAACCCAATGGGATTATTACACATAGCTGTTTTCTCTTTGTACACTATCTTATGTAATTTTCATTTCCTATGACGGTGTTCTCCTACTAGAACATCAGTCTCTTTGTACAAAATTCCTATTATAGGCGAACTTCAAAAAAAAAAATTCAATACAAATCATTCCTTAAAAGTACAAAACTATTTTTTTTCTTTTTCTGTTTTGTTTTGCAAAAACGTCTGATGCTTATTTTTGACATATGCATTTGAATATGATCGCTGTTCACAAATACTTGCATAAAAAACTGAAAGACAGTTGCTAATGACTTTAAGAAACGGGGCAAAGTCTAAAAAATAATTTGCAGTCCCGACAATTACTCCTTCTAGCATGGTACAGGGGCAGAGACAGTTTGAGACAAAGTCGCCGTTACATATGACCCCGTGACCTCTATGTTCCCCACAGAGCATAAACAACCAAAGTGTTGATCTCCTTCTTCCCCAAGCAAGAATTATCTCCTCCAAAAAAGTGCCTTCAAAGAACTGAAATCTATTTTCCCCAGCGGAGCTTTATAATCTTAAACAGTTTATAACACTTCCTCCCCAAGTATAGTTTATTTCTTTAACTACAGAAGCTCATTCCCCAACAATGTTTATTTCTCTACATCGGTATAATCTTCCAACAAAACATCCTCCCCATAGAGTTATCCTCAAGTCGAGTCAATCGCCGACAGAACATCCTCAAACAGAAAGAGGAAATCTCCATCCCCAGCAGAAATGAAGGATTCAGCTTCCCAATACTCTTCAGCAGAAGTCCGTGATTTACTTTCCCAGACTAAGAAACATCACAATAGAATCCCATATTCATACATCATGGCATGCACATACAACGTCGCATACAACATAATCTCATTTATTTTGAGAACATCATCAGAATGCATTTCATACATCATGACATTTCATATGACTAACTCTTTACCTTTTTTCAGGAAAAGATCAAATCAACAAACACCCTTGACTACTTATGTGACCTGGTAGTCTTCTCAAAAGCTACGTATAACAAAGGGTTATCTCAGGATCTTCCCCAGAAAGATGCCCTCACAAGACCTTCTCTGGTTCAGTCAGATCGACACTAAGATCTCTCTGATTTCTATTCCAGTTGAAGAAATTACAAGACTTTTGTCTTGCTCAGTTGAATCGATGCTAAGATTCTTCTGATTTCCATTCCAGTCAAGGTTAATTCAAGACCTTCTCTAGTTCAATCAGATCGACACTAAGATCTCTCTGATTTCTATTCCAGTTGAAGATATTCCAAGACTTTTGTCTGGTTCAGTTGAGTCGATGCTAAGATTCTTCTGATTTCCATTCCAGTCAAAGTTAATTCAAGACCTTCTCTAGTTCAGTCAGATCGACACTAAAATATATCTGATTTCTATTCCAGTTGAAGATATTCCAAGACTTTTGTATGGTACAGTTGAATCGATGCTAAGATTCTTCTGATTTACATTTCAGTCAAAAGTATTTAAAGAACTTCTCTGGTTCAGTCAGATCGACACTAAGATCTCTCTGATTCCTATTCCATTTGAAGATGATCCAAGACTCTTTTTTGGTTCAGTTAAATCGACACAAAGATTTTTCTGATTCTTATCTAGTCAAAGTTAATTCAAGATTTTCCTCAGGTTCAGTTAGACCGACACTAAGATCTCTCTGATTCCTATTCCAGTTGAAGATGATCCAAGATTTTTTCTGCTTCAATTAAATCGACACTAAGATTTTTCTGATTCTTATCCAGTCAAAGTTAATTCAAGATTTTTCTCTAGTTCAATCAGATCGACACTAAGATCTCTCTGATTTCTATTCCAGTTGAAGATAATTAAAGACCTTTACTAGTTCAGTTAAATAGACACTAAGATTTTTCTGATTCTTATCCAGTCAAAGATAAATCAAGACCTTCGTTGTTTCAGTTCAAATCGACCATGGATTTATTACTGATTCTTAACAGTTTAATCTCATTTCCCCAGTAAGTTGCTGTGAAGCCTGGAATACGACCAGATAGCAGTGAGCCTTATCATCCTCAGCAAGTCACTGCGAAGCCTGGATCCTGACCAGCTAGCAGTTCGCTTCCGTCTCTTCAGTCAATAGATGACTCCCCAGTAGAATAATGGATAACCAAAGCTCCTAGACTCTATTACCCTAAAAAACATTCCCCAGCGGACTCCTCCTCAAATATTAGGAGAAGTAATCCCCACAAAGAGAATTCTTATGAAGTCAACATCTGTTTGGGATGGCATCTTTAAGCCTATCTCCGACGACTCTCCGTCATATTCCTTAGATGACATCTTTAAGCCCATCTACAACTCTTCCACCATCTTCTCCAAATGGCATCTGTAAGCCCATTCCCGATATTATCCATCAACAGTCTCACTTTAGACGAGTGCAAATTTCTAGGCACTCTAGTGTTCAATCATCTTCCACCTTCAGATCACAAAAGGAAAACAAGCCAATCTAAATCTTCAGGTTTAAGAAGATTGAACAGGGGCAGCTATTGTATCCCAAAATTTTCCATCCCATTTCCACACAAGACATACCTCTAGAGATTCTCAATTGCTCAAGGTTGACCAAGAATTGACCAAACAATTCTCCTCCTAAGGCAATGAACCCCCAACTAGGGTTTCAATTTTCATCAAGATGGTTGAGCTCCAATGGTCTCAAATGCTTCCCATGGTCCTAATATGTCTTAAAGATTATCCATGCCAAGTTTTATGCCTTGCTCAATAAGTTTTCTCATTCAATTGCTCAAATATTGGAAAATCAATTGTGCTAGGTCAAAAGTCAACTGTGGCCCATGTACAGTCAAACTTCAAGATTTTTGGTGAAAATCAAAATTTTGAAGTGATACCAATCATTTGATCAAGGTTTGATCATGATTCTTCAAGAAATGCTCTTAATTCATCAAAAGTCAAAAATGGCAAATTATGGTTTCTATAGGAAAAGTAAACCAAACTTTGACCAAGCATAACTTTAACATACCTCATCCATTTTCCCAAACCAAAGCTCATTTTGAAGAGAATCAAATTCCCTACAAGATATCTTCAGCCCCAAGATCAAGAAGTTCACCATTTGAAAGATAGGAGCTCATACATTACAGGTCATTTTCAAAAATTCAACAAAAGCCACTTTTTTCCAAGACCTTTTACATCAAGATAAGATCTTAAAATGCAAAATTGATCAAAAGAGGGATTGAAGTAGACATCTTGGGACTTCCAAAAAGTACAAGATCATCATCATGAGATAAAAATTGAGCAAGTTATGGCTTGCCCAATTTGGGAAATTTTTTGAAATTTCAAGAATGGTGCATTGAGCAAATTTGGATTTTTATGTCAATGGCCTAACTTTTTAAGGTTCAAATATCTTCCTAAGGATTTAGAGGACCTCTAATATTATTTTTGCATGGCCTTACATTTTCTACCCATTTTTCACATATTTATTTTAATTTATTTCAAATAAATAGAAAATAAATGGTACAAAATAAACGGAAATGGGCTTAGGCATTTGGGCTATTGTTTTGACTTGTCTTAAAGCCCACAATTTCGTGAAAGGAGTGACCAGGTTCATTCTAACATAAAAAGGCATGAAATCTCCATTTTGGGCAATTATTCAAACTTTGATCATGTGTTAAAATCCATGTTTATGGTGATGATTCTTTCCATCCAATCTTGTCTCCTCCATCTACACTATAAATACACCACCTTGGTAAGCCAAATGCACGAACATATTGCCTCAGAAGTGCTCTCTAGAATTTGCAAAAAAATTTCAAAGTGGTCAAATTCCAAAACCTGACTTCCAGCCACTTTCAGTCCCAATCAACTTCCTAAATGTGTTCCTGATATCGCCAGGGTTCGTTTCCAACCATCACTCAAGCAAAAACACGCCCAGAACTCGCCTAGCCAAGTCATAGTTTCTTGGTAAATTTTTGAATTTCTATCTCTTAATTTATACGTTATTGAATGTTTTGATGTTTTGCTTCATACTCAGGACCTTCATTAGGACAGGATAGATGCTTCACATGTGAGGTTTGGAGCCTAGAACGCCATATGCCATTGTTAGGGCATCCATGGCTGCCAAGGTCCAAACTTTTAATCCATGGGTTTTCAGGCTAATCTAAGGCCAGATTCGAGACCAGGGCATGTTTTTATGTAGGATAGGGCCTTTACTTTTGTCTTAGATCACTTGATTTGCAGGGATGGATTTTGGATTGGTCGGAGATGGTGAGCGGAGTCCATCTCCGACACCTTTGACTTTCCTGGACTCCGGCGCTTGGCTGTCACTTTCCCATTGGGCAATTTGAGTTAACGCACATTTTTTTTATTTCAAATATATTTCTGATTACGTTTATCGTATAATGATATTTTGTTAGATACGTTAACGAATGAGCAGGTTGGTGTAGTGGCGAGGGGCATGTTTGTGAGGCTGGAGGATCTGGGTTCGATCCCCAGCCCTTGAATTTTGTTTTCTATTATATGCTTCTGTAGATCAGATGTTGAACAAGTCCATAGGAACACCATGCGTCCTCAACCTCAGCCAATTGATCTCCACTGATTCAGATCAAACGATCCAGATCACCATGTGCCATCAAGGAGTGCCCTCACTGGATCCAGGATACATGGGCTATATATTGGGCCTAACACGTTTTTAGATCAACACCCCCCATGTTTACTATTAGCTCCAGGCCCATTAGCTTCCCTATTTATTTTAATTTTTTTTTATAAATCATAAAAAATAAAAAATAATAATCATAGATTTAGTATTTTTTTAATTAATTTAATTAATTAATTAAATTATTTTTGACATCATTTTATTAATTTAAAAATAATTAGAGCTAGGTTTTTATAACTCAAATATTTTCTTAACAAAAATACCAAAAATAATAGAAGTAGTTTTATTAGAATTAATTTTTAATCAACAATCTTTTTTTTCTTTTTTAATTAATTAGGATTTTATTTAGTTTTTTTAGTTAATTTAAGTTAATTTTTTTCTTAAAATGAACAAAACAAAAATATTTTTTTTACTTAGACTTTTTTTTAGGTTGTTAGACATTACTTTCTATTTTCACGCGCATTTATCTTATTCTCGCATCTTTTATAATATTGTCATGAAAAAGACCCTCGGTATAAATGTCATCATAAAAGATCATGATCCCTAAACGTCCCTCGAGTTACCTACGAGAAAATGATCATGTCCCTCGATGTTGCCTATATGATGACAATCCCTTCGAAATGATAAGGTATCCATACATGTTGCCTTCGATGACCATAACGTCCCTTTCGATAGTCCCTCAACATCCGACGATAAGGCTACCTACTCACTAATAGTAGGATAGCACTATCTAAGGGAAAGGAGGAAAAGAACGTCATTTTTCGAGTAGGTAGATAACTGTTAGGTACTTACTCAAATCTTCTTTTACACTTACACACTTTTCAAAAAATATTTTCAAAAACGCTTTATCACACTCTTGAGGACTGATACAAGAGTTACCATAAAGCAAACAAAATCTTTCAAAACACACAAACATAAACAGTTTTCAAAAAATGAGCAAGTACCTAAGAGCCCCTGGAAAACCACAGATGGAAAGGGTGCTAACACATTCCCTTTCCATAATCTACCCCCCTTTCTCAGAAAATCTTGAAAAAAGGTCCTTTTCTGTTCTTTTCACCCTTTCCTTTGTTGGATAAAAGATAAGTCAGTGGTGACTTTTGCTTACCGCGAAATTTGCGAGAAAAAAACGCAAAACCAGTATTAATAGTCGGTTCTGCCACCGTATCACAGGAGGTCCAGGAAAAAGTTAGGGATTTGAAGCGTACAACTATGTCCCATTGGATTACCTTGTGACCAGACTTCAACATCAACTATTAGGCTCAAACGGTACCAATCAATCCAGTCAGCTTCGGACAAGCAGCAAAGTGATGAGACGCTCCAAGACATAAGGGCAATAGCAGAATTGAAAATCAATGGGATTATTAGACATAATTATTTTCCCTTTGTATACTATTTTGTATAATTTTCATTTTCACGACGGCATTCTCCTACTAGAATGTCAGTCTCTTTGTACAAAAGGCGCCTATTATAGGCAAACTTCAAAATCAATACAAAACACTTCTTTGAAAGTACAAAAAGTTTCGTTTTCATTTTTCTGTTTTGTTTTGCAAAAAATGTCCAGTGATTATTTTTGACATATGCATTTGAATATGATTACTGTTTACAAATACTTGCATGAAAAACAGAAGGACAATTGTAATGACTTCAGGAAACGGGACCAAGTCTAAAAAGCCATTTGTAGTCCCCGCAGTTATGTCCCCGAACAGGTACATAGGCAGAGACGTCCTACTGTAAAGTCACCGTGACATCTTCAGCATATGTCCTAATGATGTCCATGTCCCTACAAAGTGAAAACAACCAAAGTTTTGATCTCTTCTTCCCCAAAGCAGGAATTACCTCCTCCAGCAAAGTTCCCTCAGAGAGATGAAATCCAGCTAAGTTTTTATAGTCTCGAACATGTTTCTAAAGCCTTATCCCCGATAGAGTTTATTTATCTATCTACGGAAGTTTATTCCAAAACAGAGTTTATTTCTCTACATGGGTAAAATCTCCCAACAAAGCATCTTCTTCCCCTCAAAGTCATTCTCAAGAAGGATTCAAAGATCCCCGACAGAATATCCTCAAATGGAAAGAGGAAATCCCCAGTAAACCATCTCCATTCATTATCCCCAGCGGAAATGAAAGACTCACTTTCCTCATCTACCAAACAACAGTCCGAGATTCAGCTTCCCAGTATTCTCCAACAACAGTCAGGGATTTATTTTCCCAGACTAGGAAATATCGCCACAACATTCCATATTCATACATCATGTCATGCACATACATATTGCATACAACGTAATCTCATTTATTTTGAGAACATCATTACACAATGCATTTCATACATCATGATATTTCATATGACCAACTCTTTACCTTTTAAGGAAAGATCAAATCAACAAACATCATTGACTACTTATATGACCTGACAGTCTTCTCAAAGGCTACGTCTGACAAAGGGCCATTTCAGCATTTTCCTCAGAAAGATCATTTTCAATACCTCAACTGGTTTAGTTTAAATCGACCAATGATTTATTTTGATTCTTTTATGGTAGACACCGTCTCTAGTTCAGTTAAATCGACACTAAGATTTTTCTGATTCCTATCCAGTTGAAGACAATTCAAGACCTCTACTGGTTCATTTTAAATTGACCAATGATTTATTCAGATTCTTTTCTGGTAGATACCTTCTCTGGTTCAGTTAAATCGACACTTAGATTTTTCTGATTCCTATCCAATTGAAGATAATTCAAGACCTCTACTGGTTCAGTTTAAATTGACCAATGATTTATTCTGATTCTTTTCTGGCAGTTAAATCGACACTAAGATTTTTCTGATTCCTATCCATTTGAAGACAATTCAAGACCTCTACTGTTTCAGTTTAAATTGACCAATGATTTATTCTGATTCTTTTCTGGTAGATACTTTCTCTGGTTCAGTTAAATTGACACTAAGATTTTCTGATTCTTATCCAGTCAAAGATAACTCAAGACCTCTTTTGGTTCAGTTTAAATCAACTAATGATTTATTCTGATTCTTTTCCGATAGATACTTTCTCTGGTTCAGTTAAATCGACCCTAAATTTTATGATTCTTACCTAGTTAAAGATACTATAAAGCCTGGAGTCCGACCAGATAGCAGTTTATTTTGTTAATTACTATGAAGCCTGGACCCTACCATATGATAGTATAACCCATGACACCGAAGCCTAGGCTCGACCAGATAATGGTATACCTCAAATTCAAGTTAAAGCATGGGCCTAACCAGATAACAGCTTAATTTCTTCAAACCACTGAAGCCTGGATACGACCAGAGAACAATTCAATGTCTACACTTACTGCAAAGCCTGGAACTAACCAAATAGCAGTTAATTTCATATTCCCCATTAAGTTGTTGTGAAGCCTGGAATACTTCCTGATAACAGTCAACCTTATTATCCTCAGCAAGTCACTGTGAAGCCTGAATCCCGACCAGATAACCGCTTGCTTTCGTCTCTCCAATCAAGAGATAACTCCCCAGTAGAGTAATGAACAACCGAAGCTCCTAGAATCTATTCCCCCAAAACATTCCCCAACGGATTCCTCCTCAGAGAACATGAACATGAATCCCCACAAAGAGACTTCTTATGAAGTCAGCATCTACTTTAAATGGCATCTGCAAGCGCATTCTTGATATTATTCACCAATAGTATCACTTCAGACGAGTGCAAATTTCTGGGCACTCTAGTGTTCAATCATCTTCCACCTTTAGATCACGAAAGTCAGACAAGCCAATCTACATCCTCAGGTATAAAAAGATTGAACAAGGGCAACTATCGTACCCCAAAATTTTCCCTCTCATTTTATTCCACACATGCCCATTGAGGTCCCCAACTTGCCCAAGGATGACTAAGAATTGACCAGACAAATTCTCCTCCTAAGACAATGAACCTCTAACTTGGGTTTCAGTTTTCATCAAGATGTGTGAGCTCCAATGGTCTCAAATGTTTTCCATGGTCCTAATATGTCCTTAATATTATCCATGCCAAATTTCATGCCTTGCACAACAAGTTTGCTCAGTCAATTGCTCAAATGTTTGAAAATTAACTATACTAGGTCAAAAGTCAATTGTGGTCTATATACAACCAAAATTCAATGTTTTTGGTCAACCTAAAATTTTTGAAGTTATATCCATCATTTGATCAAGAGTTGATCATGATTCCTCGAGAAATGCTCCTAATTCATCAAAAGTCAAAAATTACTAATTAGGGTTTCTATAGGAAAAGTCAACCAAACTTTGACCAGGCATAACTTTCTCAAACTTCATCCATTTTTCCCTAACCAAAGCTCATTTTGAAGAGAATTCAATTCCATACAACTTCTCTTCATCTCTCAAGTCCAAAAAATTCACCATTTGAAAGATACAAGTTCATACATTACAGGTCATTTTTAGAAAGTCAATAAAAGCCACTTTTTGTCAAGACCTTTAACATCAAGATAACATCTTCAAATGCAAAATTGATCAAAAAAGGTATTGAAGTAGACATCTTGGGATTTCCAAAAGATCCAATATCATCACCATGATATTAAAATTGAGCAAGTTATGGCTTGCCCAAGTTGGGAAAATTTGGTAAATTTCAAGAAAAGTGCATTGAGCAAATTTAAGCTTTTAAGGCAACGACTCATTTCCTTGGATTTCAAACATCTTTCTAAGAGTATAGAGGACTCCTAAAACCATTTTTTCATAGTCTTGATTTTATTTGCATTTTATATTAATTTTATTTAATTAAAAATCAAATAAATCAAAATTATTGCAAATTATATGGTTAAGGCTTGTTTTAATGCATGGAGGGGCCCCAGTTTTCGTGTACAGCAAGGCCAACATGTCCACATTCATGAAAGTTTGAAAAATAGACAAAATCCTATAACTTTGGCCAAGGTTACAAATGGATATTCATGGAATTCAAGCAATTGATTATGGCTGTTACAAACTGGTTTTTTTGTGTCTCCTCATCCCTCTCTATATAAAAAAACACCTAGCAAGCATCAAAGCAAGCACACAGAGCCTGGAGAACCCCTGCACATTTTGAAAAAAAGTTCTAAGTTGTCAAACTCGAATTTCAATTCTAGCCTCCCTTAGTCCAAACCAAGGATCCTAATCAATTCCTGTAGGTTCCCTGAAGTTGTCCCAACCATTTCCAAGCCTTGAAGTATTGCCAAATGCGTTCTCCATTCATCGCGGTTTGCTTCTTTTTTTTGAATTCGTTTTGTACAATTCATACAATATCAATGTGTTTTAACCATGCATTACTGATTATCGGAATGTTTGCAAGCTTTTTGCATAGTTGATTGGTAGTTTTGATGCAAGTATGGAATTTCTCCATTCTTAGGGTTTGAACCTTCGAAATAGGGTTTTCCAAATTAGCCAAAATTGGTTCCAACCATTGGTACCATTGTGCTCAGGAGGTTGAGAGCAATCAACCCATGGCCTCAAATTTCATTTTCGTTGCGTATTGTGAGTTTTACCGGTTACAGTAGGTATTATAATCTAAGACGACGGAGGGGGGAAGAAGACAATGCGTGGCAGCCCCTCATTGGGAAGTTTGAATCTGTGCACATTTTCCTTTTTGTTTTAAATAATTTCTAGAAATTTCAAATATATTATTATTGTTTGACATGAATAATCGATTGGCTTGGCAGCTCAGTTGGTAATGAAGCGCGCGTATGAGGGAAAGGACCTGGGTTTAAGTCCCAGGTCCAACATTTGTTTTTTCTAAGATTTCTTGATTACAGGTCCAATGTGCCTCAGTTATGCAGGTCTAATGTAAGCCCCAGACCATGACCATCAGATCATGATTGATCCAAATATGAGCGCCCCAATGCAAAGTCTACCATGCACCTTCAAGGCCATTCCACACTGGATCCAACAGTACAAATCTGGGCTTCAACACTTGGGCCTGACGTTTTTTGCAACAACACCCCCTTTTTTTCTTTCAGCATCCCAGCCCATTTGGGCCCTTTTTGTTTTGTTTGTATTTTTTTTATTATTTTATTTTGTTTTCTTTTATTATTTAATTAACATAATAATAAAAAAAACTCACAAAAAAATTAGGCCTAGATTTTTTAATTAAATAATTAATTTCTTTAATTAATTAATTAATTAATTAAATTTTAACTATTTTCTTAATTTAAAATGAACTAGAACTTAGAATTTAATTTAATCATTTTCTTTTCATAACAAAAAAATACAAAAAATATTAGGATTAATTTTTCTTTTATAACTTAGAATAATTTTCCATTTAATATTTATTTTTCTTAATTAAATTTTGAATTAAGTTTTCTTTAACAAAACCAAAAAAACAAAAAGAAGAGATTTTTCTTCAAAAAGAATTTTTCTTAGGTTGTTAGACGTATTGTTTTATCTTGCGCGCGTTTATTTTATTTTTGCATTTTTATAATATTGTAACTGCATACTGGTATGTAATAGATTAAATAGGGCTTTTTACAGTTTCCTATATTTTTTCTCCCGCATTTTGTATAGTGTATTTCCCCCTCCCAGAAAGCCATGTAATAGTTTAGATTTATGCTTTTCGCACTTTATTTTATGTACATTTTTAACTGCTAGTACTAGGCATGAATGGAAAGACTAATAATTAAATGTTAGCAAACTTAACAAAAAGATAAATAACTGAATTGAACACAATTGCACACAAGCACCTCTAGGGTATCCCACTTTGGTTGCTTTAAGAAATAAAACATTCATGAGGCAGGAACGCTTTAGCAAAGACCCATAAATTAAAAAAGATCATAGTCCCTCGATGACCCTAGAGTTGCCTTTCGGTAAATGATCTAGTCCCTAAAATAAAATTGCTAAAGCGTCTCCATAAGTTACCTTCGTGACTGTAAAACGTCCCTTCGATTGTCCCTCAAACATCCAACGCCAAAGCTACCTACTCACTAATAGTAGGATAGCATTGCCTAAAGGAAAAGAGGAAAATAATGACCCTTTTCGAGTAACAAAGTAGATAGCTGTTAGATGTTTGCTCAAACATTTTGCACTTACACAAACACTACTTTTCAAAAAAAAAACAATTTCAAAACACTTTGTATACTTTCTCCACTATCCCGAGAAACATTACAAAGTTCGCCGTACTATGGCGTTTTCAAAACATTTTCAAACACACAAAGCACAAAGGTATTTTAAAATGAGCAAACCTCTAAGAGCCCATGGAAAACCACAGATGGAAAGGGTGCTAACAACTTCCCTTTCCATAATCTACCCCCTTACCCATAATACTCTCGAAAAGGTCTTTTTCTGTTCTTTTCACCCTTTCCTTTGTTTGATAAAAGAAAAGACAGTGGCGACTCTTGTTTACCGCAACATTTGCAAACACAAACGCAAAACCAATATTAAACAGTCGGTTCTGCCACCGTATCACAAGGAATATGGTATTGGCCTTGGCATAGTGATGATCAGGGGAGCAAACTTTGGAACGGGTGTAATCCTGATGGGTCTTTTAGTGGAGACCCTGGGAGGATTGGCGGAAATGGTTATAATAGAAACGTCTTTACATGAAACACTTGTGAATGGAGTCTTCTCAAATAAAATTTCTTTATCATCTATCAGGCGTTGAACACCTTCTTTCAACAAATGGCAACCAGTTGGTAGAGATAAACATAAGTGGCAACCTTCACCACAGCCCAGAAATAAACCGGCTTGTAACAGATTCCTTTTAACAGTCATGAAAGGAGTAACAAGTTCCTCAACGAAAGAAAAAAACATATCATTGTTAACAACATTAACACCATCGTCGTGCTTAGGCATGGGGGGCAGTTATAACATTAGGAGTCTCTAGAGAATCGAATTTAATCTCCTTTGCCTCAACCAGATCCTTCACCTTATTCTTTAAATCCCAGCAATTATTTGTATCATGGCTCGGAATTTCAGAATGGTAGGCACACTGAGCATTTGGATTATAGTGAGGAGATGCAATGTTGGGATTTTTGGGAGTTTCCCTCAAAGTTACCAGATTAGATTTCAGTAAGTGTGGTAAAACTTGAGACAATGTCATATTGATCCGGGTAAACTGTCTCATAGGCCTTTCTGCTCTGGGTTGATTGTTCCGTTGTTGAGTAACTGTAGGCTTGGATATCATTACAGCCCTACCGTTGGACGGTGTTTGGTTCTGCCCTGATTTCTTTGACTGTAAGCAGCACTGACCTCTTTCTTTACCACGAAAGTCTCTTTCCTGCACTTGAAGAGGTGTCCTTTTGAATCTTGCCGCTCTTAATGCCAGCTTCCACTCTTTCTCCAGTTAAGATCAGCTCAGTAAAACCAGTTGAGGAGCTTCCAATCAGATGGTTGAAAAATGGACCAGATAGAGTACCCAAAAACATGTCCACCAACTCTCTATCAGACAGAGGAGGCTAGACTCTTCCTGCTAAGTCTCTCCACTTCTGGGTGTAGTCTTTAAAGCCCTCACTAGAACCCATGGACATACTTTGGAGTTGTGTACGGGTCAGAGCAAGGTCAACATTATATTGGTACTGCTTATAGAAAGCAGCAGCCAGGTCTTCCCAGTTACGAATATTGGTTCCCTCCAGCTGATAGAACCACTCTAGCTGAGTCCCGGATAGAATGTCTTGGAAGAAGTGGACCCACAAATCCCTGTCAGCGGTGTGAGGATGAATCTTCTTCACATAAGACTGAAGATATATCTTGGGACATGGGACCCCATCATACTTAGAAAACACCGGAACCTTGAACTTCTGCGGGATGACAACCCCAGAAACAAAACCAAACTCTTCAAAATCTAGCTCAGGTACCCTATGGATTTCCATTGTGTTCATACGATCCTCCAGATGTTTGTATTTATCATCAGCAGGAAGATACTGCTCCTCATTATAGTCAAATTCATTATCAGATCCCTTTGGGCTGAAGTCTTCCTCTCTTGTCTCCCCTTCCTGAGTGTCTCCTTCTTTTAACGAAGTTTCTAGTTCTGAAGCTCTCCGCACCGGTCCTTTGATCCTTCTTCCCAAATTCACTACACCAGTTGGTTTCTTTGGCATCTTGGTCTTTTCTTTGACGATCAGAGTTTTCATATCTACTTTCCCCTTGGCCAGAGCCATGATCATTTGTTGAAACTGAGCATTTTGAGTTTGGAGATCCTTCACTGTTTGTTTGAGAGCCATTTCTTTTGTTGAAATAAACAGCGAAAAGAATAAGAAACCTATCTTGAAACCTATTTATGCAATGATATGTATGATATGCGTATGCCATGTTTTCTAGGATTTCTAAGACCTAAATTTTCCTAAACAGAAAGAGAACAAACGTTAATTGGATTAAGAAGTTTCAACAGTTACAAAGATGCCTCTTGGGCTTAAAATAGGAGAAACCAAGCAAAGATAAACTCTCAAAGCAAAAAAGGAATCAATCTCCCCACGGGCGCATCCTCTTTGGAGCAATATAGACATTTATACTCTTATCTTCATGAAGTAGCCTGGTGAGCTCTAAAACCTTCTTCTCTCTGGCGTAGAACTGGGTATCAAAGGTGTCTCATTCCTATTTGAGCTGAATCCAAGATCTCTGCAATTCCTCGAGAGTAGTTGGCATGTCAGGATGGAGAATAGTATGGGGTACATCTGTATCTGCAACGGGTTCCATGATGATGGGTAGAACGGAGGTATAAGGCATCATGAGATTTTGAGCGCGTACTCGTACCCAGTTAAGATAAGGCTCCAAAGGGATGGAGTTCTTATGCCCCAGTGTCTTGCTATCCACTTTGTTTACCATGCCCCAAGCTCGTATGAACCTCTAACGGTAACCTTGAACGTCATCCTCATAGTTGAACATAATGCCCTGAACCAATACATTATGAGGACCATCCCTCCTAGCATACCCAAACTGTCGTAATGCCAAACAAGGATTATAAGTGATTCCTCCCCTAATTCCTAGGAGATGGACATTAGGGAATTCCCCACAACGATCGATGGAGGTAACATTCTCCAAGGACCGAGGACACCAATGAATATCCGAGTGTGTGAGGGACATAAACCTATTAGACCATCTCATGCCCTGCTCATTCTTCATAACAAATCGAGGTAGGTGCGAAATAAACCACCTAGCCAATAGAGGAGTGCAACACAAAAGAGTCCCTCTTCTCTTTACAATGCGAGTATGCAGAGAGTGTAGAATATCTCCAAGTAAAGTAGGCACCAGATTATGGGACAGAAAGATCTTGATCGCATTCACATATATGAGTTGGTCCGGATTAGGAAATAGTACCATCCCATAGATGAGAAGGGCCAACACTTCTTCAAAAGCTTGTAAATCCAGGGTATCCCAAAAATGATGAGCCTTTTCAAATAGAAACTTAGCTAGAAACCCTTTGACGCCTCTTCTTGTTTCCCAATTTACCACGACATATGACCGCTGTAAAGACAAAGCTTGATCAATTTCCTCAGGTTTTGGGTCTCTTTCCATACCATTGAAGGCTAACTGATCAAGAATGGGCATCCCCAATAACTGAGAAAACTCTTCCATAGTGGGCACTAACTGGTAATCAGGAAAGGTGAAGCAGTGATGTAAAGGGTCGAAGAACTGAAAAAGCACCTTTGACATTTCTTCATCATGGTTTGAGGTGACCAAGTTGAGAAGTAGACCATGTCTTCCAGTGAATGGAAAGCTTTCAGGAATTCTTGATGCTAATTCCTTGAGTTGAAGAGATACCCTTACGAGGTTGACTTGGATAGTATTCCTGCGAAAGGATGCCATGTCCTACAAAACAAGACAAAGATAAGCCCTAAAAATCCTTGAAATGGTTAGTATGATATTCCATGTTATGATGTCATGATTATGCTAAGAAATTACAGATATAGCAAGCAGAAGTAAATCACACAAGACCTTAGGTTTAAGGCTTGCATGGGTTTTAAGGTAATACCCTCTTGAAGTTTGATTGGTTTAACCTGTTCTATAAATAATAACCAGGTTCTAAGGAATCTCAATATCACTGATCTTTCCCACAAGTTTCGTTATGTGATCGGTGGATCTGGAACTGACTGTTTAATGCTGGTTCGCGAAATGTCGCGGAAGCAAGAGTCGCCACCGTCTTTTATTTTCTCCAAATGGAAAGGACAAAAGCACAGAAAAATTCCTTATAGAGATTGCTCTCGGTTCGGGAGGTAGGTTATAGAAAGGGAAGGTGTTAGCACCCTTTCTATCCATGGTTATCCATGGGCTCTTAGATACTTGCTCACTTGTGTTTTCAAAAATGGTTTGTTTGCTTTTCAACTGTGGGTTTTTAAAAAGTTTCTTTGAAAATTCCAGTTCGACTCTTGTATCGGTCCTCAAGAGTGTTTGAAAAGTTGCTTTCGAAAGCTTTTTGAAAAGGTGTCGGTGTGAAAAGTATTTTTGATTTGTTTTTGTTTTGAATTAGAGCAAGTATCCACGAGTCGTCTACCTACCCTAAGGAATTCGTCTGTGTAAATGTCCTTTAAAGTAGTGCCATCCCACCATTGAGAGGTAGGTAGCACCACCGTTGGAGGTGTTCGGGTCAATTCGAGGTTCGGGACATGGTGATCACCAGAGCAATGGGAAGACACCTTAGAAGCTACCCTCATGCCAGGTTCCCGGATCATGAGGACTTACTAAGACATCCTCTACTCGACGATCACCTTTCGAGGCAAGGCAACAGTGAGGCGTACCCTAGGGGTGGTGTGTGATTTGTGTGTCGTTTTCATTTATTGTTGTCTTTTGTCAAAGTGATCTATGCGTTTGTTTTTATTTTATCATTCATTCTTGCATGTCATTATTAATAGTTAAAAATTGCGAGAAATATAAAGTTCCTAAACTATTACAAAGGCGCGGGTCCACATCGCCAAATTAAACCAGGACCCGATTTGACATAAAATAAAGAAATAAAATGCGGGAAATATAAAATGTCCGAGTTACATGGCTTGAGCAATTAAATAATATTTGAAAGAAAATAAATGTGCGAAAGAAATAAAAATAGAACGTTCGAGGGCGTTGGACCCTTTAAAGAAATTAAATGAAATTAAAAAGCTAATTAATTATTTAATAAAAGGAAAGAAATGTTTTTTAGTTTTTTTGTATTTATGAAATAAAGAAAATTAAAATTAAAAGAAACTCTAATTCTAAGTTTTTTTAATTATTAATGAAAATGTTAAAGTTTAACCTAATTTACTAAATATTTAATGTACATGTTTATTTACAAAAATATTTAATAATTAATAACAATAATAATAAGAAAACATTATTTATTAAAAAGATGATGAAAAGTTAAAAACCCTAATTTCTACATATTTTTATTTGTTAAGAAAAAGACTTAAGTTTTAAAACCTAATTTAACTAAATTAATTATTTAACATTTATTTACAAAAATATTTAATAAGTAAATTAATTAACATATTCTTAGTTTTTGATTTTCTGGTTTTATATTATAAAAATTAATTCATGAATTTAAAGAAAACAATTAAAACAATTAAAAGAATGAAAAAGGAAAATCAAATAAAAAATAAAAATGATGCAAACCATGGGGGGTGTCTGGCCCTTTTTGGAGGTGAATTGGAGTGGTTTGACCATTTGTGTTCTGGCTGTTGGCCATTTGTGTTCTGGCCTCATCATGCATAAGTTGTTCTACTTCGGCCATTTGGCTTTTGGCTTTTGGCCATTTGTGTTTTGGCCTCAACGTTCCTTAATCTTCTAGGATGTCTGTCTCGCCATGTATTGGTGTCATGCATAAGTTTTTCTACTTTGGCCATTTGGCTTTTGGCTTTTGGCCATTTGGCTTTTGGCCTCAACGTTCCTTAATGAACCTGCATGGGATCTTGTCTAAATCTGCAGTGTTGAATCTCACGAACACATTAAATAAAATCATAAAATGCAAATAAAGCCAATATATGAAGAAATTTAATGTTTAGGCACAATATGGCATGTATGAATGATTATACCCTTTTGATCATGGAGATCAAATCAATCTTACCCTTACTGGAAAATTAGTGACCTGAATGCTTTTATGCCTTACTGGAAAATTAGGATCATGGAGATCAAGTCAGCCTTATCCTTACTGAAGAAGTAGTGAGGTGTTGGTTTGTAACTGTGATGGCTTGTTTGTAGTGAGAGAGGGATTTGTAATAAGGATTTCAAGGTTTTAGGGTTCTTGAAAGAGTTTGATATTCTAACAGTGTTGTGGCAAGGTTTTTTTTCTCTCTTCTTTTCTCCTCCTGGTTTGTGTGAAAAGAATGTGATTATATAATGGAAATTAGGGTAAAGCAAACGGGCTTTGAATGTGCAATTGGGCCTCCAATATTCACTTGAATTCGTCACTTTCCAGGCTAAATCGCAGGGACTTAAGTGAATTTTTTGAAGTTGAAATGTGAAAACAAAATGTAGCCGACATCGATAGCTAACTCCTGTCCGAAAATCGGCTCAATCGGATAAACGGTGAATTAGTTATGAATTTTTGAAATTTCAGCTCAGACAAACTTATTTTGGGCTCCAGTGTCGACTCTGACACGTTCTTCAATAAAAAACTGGTATTGATCGGAGCATAATCCGGTCTCGACTTTTGAAGAAACGTTGTAGATCTATGAGTCAGTGACCTTGTGTATAAATATGAGCCCAATCCGATAAAAATTGACCGAGTTATGAATTTTCGAAGTTTCGGCCCAGATGAAATAATATTCAGCATTCAGGATTTTCAGCGTGTCACGCACTCCGAGCAAAAAACGAAGGCCTTTTGAATACCGTTTGAACTCAATACCTTCTGTGAAAATGTAGCCAACTCAATTTGTGAAATTTTGACGCCGGAACCCGCTCGATACGATGAAAATCGACCAAGTTATGATTTTCTGAACATGACGCAAATAAACTTCTGTCACAAATTTTCTGTGCGAAAATACTTGATAAATCCACATTTTTGAAGACCTTCTGATCGAAATTGGCTTCCAGCCGTGAGAGATGAAAACTTAGATAATGTCAAGACGGAATTTTGTCCACCGGAACGGGTTCAAAACGAGTCACGATCTTCAAGTTATGAATTTTTTAGCGCGTAAAAACTGCACTTTCAGCACACTTTTTCACCATATTTCTTCAAGAAAACTCGCACATTCGGATACCTTCTTTAAAGAATTGACTCTTGAGCCAAACCTGAATTTGAGAATACGTTATCAGAGATATCTTGGCGAAAGAATACCTGAATATGACGCGCCGGGTTGGTCTTGTGAATTTTTCTTGAAATATTTTGAGAAATATGGGAGGGCAAATTTTGGGGTACAACAGTTGCCCCTGTTCAATCTTCTTAGACCTGAGGATGTAGATTGGCTTGCATGCCTTTCGTGATCCAAAGGTGGAAGATGATTGAACACTAGAGTGCCCAGAAATTTGCGCTCACATAGTAGTGTGATGGTGGGAATGGGCTTATAGATGCCATTTAGAGATTGATGGATAGGATGATGGGCTTATAGATGCCATGCTAAGAGATGATGGGTAGGTGGATGGGCTTATAGATGCCATCTGGGTGTCGATCACGTAAGAGATTCCATAGCGAGAACTTGCGTACCTGAGAAAGAAAATGATTACCTGGCCTGTTTACAGGAGCTGGTCTTCAAACTCTTTGTAGATGTGCCCTGACTGGTTACAGGAGCTGGATCTGGAGCTTCAAACGGTGATGAACGAACCAGGGATGGTTACTACCTAAACAGGAACGGTGAGAGAACCTTGGATGATTACAACCTCAACAGGAACGCTGAGAGAATCTGGGGATGACTTCAACCTCAACAGCAATCGTTGAGAGAATCTTGGGGCGATTACTACCTCCGCAATATCGGGAAGAGAACCATAGGCGACTACAACCTCAACAGCAATCATTGAGAGAATCTTGGGCGACTTCGACTTCAACAGTATCATTGAGCGAATCTGGGGATGATTACTACCTCCGCAGTATCGGGGAGAGAACCATAGGCGACTACTACCTCAACAGCAATCATTGAGAGAATCTTGAATAACTTCAACTTCAACAGCAATCGTTGAGCGAATCTTGGGATGATTACTACCTCCGCAGGATCGGGGAGAGAACCATAGGCGACTACAACCTCAATAGCAATCATTGAGAGAATCTTGGGGCGATTACTACCTCCGCAGGATCGGGGAGAGAACCATAGGCGACTACAACCTCAATAGCAATCATTGAGAGAATCTTGGATAACTTCACTTCAACAGCAATCGTTGAGCGAATCTTGGGATGATTACTACCTCCACAGTATCGGGGAGAGAACCATAGGCGACTACAACCTCAATAGCAATCATTGAGAGAATCTTGGATAACTTCAACTTCAACAGTATCATTGAGCGAATCTGGGGATGATTACTACCTCCACAGGATCGGGGAGAGAACCACAGGCGACTACAACCTCAACAGCAATCATTGAGAGAATCTTGGGAGACTTCGACTTCAACAGTATCATTGAGCGAATCTGGGGATGATTACTACCTCCGCAGTATCGGGGAGAGAACCACAGGCGACTACAACCTCAACAGCAATCATTGAGAGAATCTTGGATAACTTCTACTGAGTCTTTATCAGGAAAATCTGTTTGGGGTCGATTTAGCTGGACTAGAGAAGGCCTTGGACTGGATAAGAAACAGAAAATCTTAGGGTCGATTAACTGAACTGGTCTAGGTCTTGAGATCTAGTTGAGAACTTAACTGAATCTTTCCTGAAAGGTAAAGGTCAGTCGTATGCAATGCATGATATAGATCAAGCAATGATGTTCTTAACATAAATGAAATTTGTAATATATGATGCGTATATGCATGCTATAATGATGTATGGAAGTGCGATGTTTATGAATATGTGTTTGTCATCTAGGAAAGTAAATCCTTGACGGGTGCCGGGAAGTCACTCCTGGGCTGATGTTGGCGAATATATTTTTGCCTCCGCTGGGGATGATAGTTGCAAGAATACCGGTAGGAGAAGATAACTCCGTTGGGAAATAAACTTGGCGAATGGATTACTCTGCAGGGAGAAAAGATACTCTAGCGATCTTGCTGGGAAGCAATACTCTGTGGGGAGAGAGATACTTCGCTGAAATGTTGATGATAACTTGCTGGGGATACCCTTGTTGTGTTGGAAGTGTTAATAGACTTCGCTGGGGATAAGAGGATTGTTCCGAGAACGATCTTTCTGTGGCTTTTAGCTGAGGATAACCCAGTTATATCCTGGTAGGGAAATAACTCTTTGAATAAAGCCGGGAGACGCGTTCGTGCTCTGCGAGGGATGAGCTTTCAGAATCTACTGGGGATAAGCTTTCTGCTTGGGGAGATGGATTCCAACTTTTCCTGGGGAAACTGGATTGGACTCTCCTGGGGAAGTTTTGAGATGTATCGGGGAAGTGATTCCACTGAATGTTTGCTATACCGTCGGGGAACAATCTTTAGACCAAGACTGTCGGGGATGCTTGTTAAGAATGCATATATACTGCTGGGGGAATGTTGAGCTCTGCGGGAGGATACCCAACTTCCTTAAGGTTGATAATATAGCTTGGCTTGAGGAGAGTATACTGCTTGCTGGCTCACTCTCTGGGGAATTAAGATATCGGGTTATGTTCTTTAGTTGAACCTACCTTGGTACCTTGGAGGATAGAACAATTAGATTGCTTAGACAACTCTTTATTGCCCCTGTTTCTGAGGTGGGAGAGGAAGACCTGTGAGGTGCTGATAGTTGTTGATGGACAAACCTTCTTCTGGTAGGCAAATGACAAGATGTCGGGACATAGTCGTACGCTTTTAATCCCTTACTTTTGCCTGGACCGCCCTTTCGGGTTTTCAGTCCACCGGGATACCCATTTTTGCTCAAGCCGCCTTTTCAGGTTTTCGACTTGCCGGGTATACAGATTTTTCATTTCATCCCTTATTTTTGCCCGAACCCTTTTGGTTCGTCGGGAAGCCCTTGTTTTTGCCTAGGTGTGTCAACCTAGCGGGTCTTTGATTTTGCGTAGTATCTTTTCGACTATGTCCACGCTCTCAGAATGTAGGGAGTTGCCCCTGTTAGAAGTGTTTTGTCATGCCATCAGAAGGTATTTGATCAGGCAAGATTCGTTGTTGGAATGCCCCAAGTGACCTAGGCGGAGATTTGCCCCAGGCTACTTGGCCTTTGAGAGATTCTCCGAATCTTGATTGGACTGCCCCAGATGGTGGACCATGATCATGTCATGCCCCTTGATTGGAAGTGCCTTTGTTCACTAGGCTTTCATCGTGCGAATTTTCCTGCTGTTCAAACAAAAAGTCATATGCAAACAAAGTTATGTTAAAAATGCGAAGCTTATGTCTGTCTTGAAGATTTTGAAAATGCATTCTCTTTCATAAAACAAGTGAATGTTTGTAAAACGTGATGTCAACTCGTTATTTACCGTAGGCCTTAAGGAGTCAAGATACCTTTTGTAACAGTATGCTTTCGAACTAACCCATGCTTCAGCTAGGACTTTTAAGGGTTATAACGTGACCTGGTTCATGGTTCAAGAAACAAAGGATAAAGGCTCAAATTATTTGTACCCACCCGCTCTTCGTGATGTTCTCCAAACCTAAACTCAGTTGATCATACGTTAGACCTTGTTTGAGTCTTTGCTCTGATTTTCCGGTGATGATTCGGATGTTGATAACTTATTTTGAACAGGCAGTCATTTCCCTTTTTTTTGTCGAGGGTTTATAGAACCTCTTTTTTTTTTTATTTTGTTATCCTTGTTTTTTGCCTGAACTGTTTCCTTTTTTGGAATTACAGTCAGCGGGATGCCCCAGTTTTATAAGTCTCCTTCCTAGGTTTTGACTTAATGGGTTTTTATTTTGAGATATAATGACTGCCTGTCCTTCTTGATTATTCGGAACCATCACCGTCTTTTGTTTTGTAAGGACCTCTTTGGTGCCATTCGTTATGCACTTGGATCAACTGAGAGACTACCCTGCCCCAGGTTATGATTAAGGGTTTTAAATTTCGAAAAGAAAAACTCCTACTTCTTTGGCTCAAAGGGGTTGACGAGGGATTATCATCCTTATAACTCCAGTTTTTAGGGATTGAAACAATGTCTGTACCTCATCAGCGGGGTCTGTTCAAAAGCATACTGTAAAGATAGCGGTATCGTTTTCGTCATCCTCCCTCAAGAGGCTTAGAATTATTAATTGAGAGTTGATCATCAGAAAAAATATGAAAATAATTTGCGTATAGTGAATACGAATATATTGCTTCAAAACGGACATATGCGATGCATTAATGAAATAACAATGTTTAATAATGAACAAATGTTTGAACAATCAAAAAGAATTACAACTTGAAAATCCTAATGAACAAAGAGTCTTTTCATCTTCAGGGCTTGTTACTTCACATGGTGAGCCTTGGAGGGATGGTAGAAAAATTCAGCCTGACCATCTTGTGTGAACTCCAATGCCCCTTCATCAATCAGGTCCTGGATCTTGTTCTTCAGAGCCTAACACTCATTTGTATCATGTCCTGGACTGGCAGAGTGGTAGGCACACCTTTTATTGGGATTATAGACAGGAGATGCTGTGTTGGGGTTCCGGGGATGAGCCCTTAATGTGATCAGATTCAATCTCAACAGGCGTTGTAAAACTTGAAATAGCGACATGTTGAGCTGGGTGAATTGCCTCCTGGGCTTGTCTAGCTGAAGCTGGTGAGGTTGATGCTGAATTAGTGACCCTGAAGCCATTTGAGGAGCTCTCCCCTTATCTCCTAGTCTTAAAGATGGTTGAATGATGACTGTCCTTTCAACCTTAAATGTTTGCCCCAGCTGGTTCCCCCGAAGCAGTTGGTTGACGAGAACCCCGAGCTCTTCTTGTATTTGAGCTAAGCCTCGGATGATAGTCACCTGCCCCAGCATCTGGGCTTTCAATGCATCCACTTCAGCTTGCAGATGTTTCAGCCGTTCATCCTCAGCGTTGTTCCTGACTAAGTCTCCATGAGAAGTGTCCTTAGCTCTTCCTGCCCCTTGGATAGATTCAGGAGGATTTCCCCAAACCGAGTCTCTTGAGCAAGAAGGTCCTGGTTATCTTGTTGGGAAGCCATTGTTGAAATAAACAGCGGAGATGGTAAGTGACCTGTCCAAAGGGTACCTGTTATGCGATGATATGTATGATATGCATGCAATGTTTTCAAGGATCTCGCGGGGTAAACAAGAAAATTTGTTAGCATTTGGATTTGTAGCTTGATTGAAGGAACTCCATATTGCTGAGAATCCTTCTTCAAGGGTCAAAGGCTCACCATATCCAGTGGGTCATAGCCCCTGACAACCTTAGCTAGAGGAAAATAAATCCTCTTTGCCCCTTGCTAGATGTTTGATTTATCATGACCTGCATCACAAGCCCTTGAGATCCTTGAAATGGGTTAGGATGTATGCAATGGTATGATGTCATGCTATGCATGGGGTGATGTAGGTAAACCCTGTTATGAGTCCCAATTAAGGACTATAAACAAACCCTGCAAGAAATTCAGTATACTTTGTTATGAGTCCCAATTAAGGACTATAAACAAAACCTGCAAGAGACCTAGTAAACCCTGTTATGAGTCCCAATTAAGGACTATAAACAAAACCTGCAAGTAGCTTATGTGTCAGATAACACGCATGCAATTAGTCAAGTACGAAGGCACACAAGTCACACAAAAGAAGCCCTTAGAGTTTAGGCCAGCATGAGGTCTAGGTGTTACCCTCTTTCAGTTGGTTGGTTCATACCTGTCCTATCAAAGTAACCGGGTTCTTAGAGGATCCCAATATCATTGACTACCCTCCATCGGTCATAACTCCAGCATCGCAATCTTGTCTTGCGGCCAGAACCATCACGAGAGTTTAGCCTCAATGGGCGTAGCATACTGCTACTGTTCTAATGGCCAAGTTGGGTCAATTTAGGGTTCTAAGGTCAGTTGGTGCTTAATGACTCCTTGGAAGACCCATATTCTCCCCGTTTCAACACGAGGGATATCGGTACAGACCAAGGCGCCACACCAACGTAGCCACTGCTTCACCCATGTCGGTATACGCCGGACAGGTCCCTCACAGCTTATGCTACCTAAACAGGGTATCCCCAGATCCGGGTTAGGATCTATGTAACTCCCATGCAACCCACAAATTTAAAGCAGACAAGTCAATACAATTGAAAACACAGTTATGAACTAACCCTAAGGTACACCTCACTTTAAGTTTAATTCCCCAGCAGAGTCGCCAGTTCTGTGATCGGTGGATCTGGAACTGACTGTTTAACGCTGGTTCGCGAAATGTCGCGGAAGCAAGAGTCGCCACCGTCTTTTATTTTCTCCAAATGGAAAGGACAAAAGCACAGAAAAATTCCTTATAGAGATTGCTCTCGGTTCGGGAGGTAGGTTATAGAAAGGAAAGGTGTTAGCACCCTTTCTATCCATGGTTATCCATGGGCTCTTAGATACTTGCTCACTTGTGTTTTCAAAAATGGTTTGTTTGCTTTTCAACTGTGGGTTTTTAAAAAGTTTCTTTGAAAATTCCAGTTCGACTCTTGTATCGGTCCTCAAGAGTGTTTGAAAAGTTGCTTTCGAAAGCTTTTTGAAAAGGTGTCGGTGTGAAAAGTATTTTTGATTTGTTTTTGTTTTGAATTAGAGCAAGTATCCACGAGTCGTCTACCTACCCTAAGGAATTCGTCTGTGTAAATGTCCTTTAAAGTAGTGCCATCCCACCATTGAGAGGTAGGTAGCACTACCGTTGGAGGTGTTCGGGTCAATTCGAGGTTCGGGACATGGTGATCACCAGAGCAATGGGAAGACACCTTAGAAGCTACCCTCATGCCAGGTTCCCGGATCATGAGGACTTACTAAGACATCCTCTACTCGACGATCACCTTTCGAGGCAAGGCAACAGTGAGGCATACCCTAGGGGTGGTGTGTGATTTGTGTGTCGTTTTCATTTATTTTTGTCTTTTGTCAAAGTGATCTATGCGTTTGTTTTTATTTTATCATTCATTCTTGCATGTCATTATTAATAGTTAAAAATTGCGAGAAATATAAAGTTCCTAAACTATTACAAAGGCGCGGGTCCACATCGCCAAATTAAACCAGGACCCGATTTGACATAAAATAAAGAAATAAAATGCGGGAAATATAAAATGTCCGAGTTACATGGCTTGAGCAATTACATAATATTTGAAAGAAAATAAATGTGCGAAAGAAATAAAAATAGAACGTTCGAGGGCGTTGGACCCTTTAAAGAAATTAAATGAAATTAAAAAGCTAATTAATTATTTAATAAAAGGAAAGAAATGTTTTTTAGTTTTTTTGTATTTATGAAATAAAGAAAATTAAAATTAAAAGAAACTCTAATTCTAAGTTTTTTTAATTATTAATGAAAATGTTAAAGTTTAACCTAATTTACTAAATATTTAATGTACATGTTTATTTACAAAAATATTTAATAATTAATAACAATAATAATAAGAAAACATTATTTATTAAAAAGATGATGAAAAGTTAAAAACCCTAATTTCTACATATTTTAATTTGTTAAGAAAAAGACTTAAGTTTTAAAACCTAATTTAACTAAATTAATTATTTAACATTTATTTACAAAAATATTTAATAAGTAAATTAATTAACATATTCTTAGTTTTTGATTTTCTGGTTTTATATTATAAAAATTAATTCTTGAATTTAAAGAAAACAATTAAAACAATTAAAAGAATGAAAAAGGAAAATCAAATAAAAAATAAAAATGATGCAAACCATGGGGGGTGTCTGGCCCTTTTTGGAGGTGAATTGTAGTGGTTTAACCATTTGTGTTCTGGCTGTTGGCCATTTGTGTTCTGGCCTCATCATGTATAAGTTTTTCTACTTCGGCCATTTGGCTTTTGGCTTTTGGCCATTTGTGTTTTGGCCTCAACGTTCCTTAATCTTCTAGGATGTCTGTCTCGCCATGTATTGGTGTCATGCATAAGTTTTTCTACTTTGGCCATTTGGCTTTTGGCTTTTGGCCATTTGGCTTTTGGCCTCAACGTTCCTTAATGAACCTGCATGGGATCCTGTCTAAATCTGCAGTGTTGAATCTCACGAACACATTAAATAAATCATAAAATGCAAATAAAGCCAATATATGAAGAAATTTAATGTTTAGGCACAATATGGCATGTATGAATGATTATACCCTTTTGATCATGGAGATCAAATCAATCTTACCCTTACTGGAAAATTAGTGACCTGAATGCTTTTATGCCTTACTGGAAAATTAGGATCATGGAGATCAAGCCAGCCTTATCCTTACTGAAGAAGTAGTGAGGTGTTGGTTTGTAACTGTGATGGCTTGTTTGTAGTGAGAGAGGGATTTGTAATAAGGATTTCAAGGTTTTAGGGTTCTTGAAAGAGTTTGATATTCTAACAGTGTTGTGGCAAGGTTTTTTTTCTCTCTTCTTTTCTCCTCCCTGGTTTGTGTGAAAATAATGTGATTATATAATGGAAATTAGGGTAAAGCAAATGGGCTTTGAATGTGCAATTGGGCCTCCAATATTCACTTGAATTCGTCACTTTCCAGGCTAAATCGCAGGGACTTAAGTGAATTTTTTGAAGTTGAAATATGAAAACAAAATGTAGCCGACATCGATAGCTAACTCCTGTCCGAAAATCGGCTCAATCGGATAAACGGTGAATTAGTTATGAATTTTTGAAGTTTCAGCTCAGACAAACTTATTTTGGGCTCCAGTGTCGACTCTGACACGTTCTTCAATAAAAAACTGATATTGATCGGAGCATAATCCGGTCTCGACTTTTGAAGCAAAGTTGTAGATCTATGAGTCAGTGACCTTGTGTATAAATATGAGCCCAATCCGATAAAAATTGACCGAGTTATGAATTTTCGAAGTTTTGGCCCAGATGAAATAATATTCAGCATTCAGGATTTTCAGCGTGTCACGCACTCTGAGCAAAAAACGAAGGCCTTTTGAATACCGTTTGAACTCAATACCTTCTGTGAAAATTTAGCCAACTCAATTTGTGAAATTTTGGCGCCGGAATCCGCTCGATACGATGAAAATCGACCAAGTTATGATTTTCTGAACATGACGCAAATAAACTTCTGTCACAAATTTTCTGTGCGAAAATACTTGATAAATCCACATTTTTGAAGACCTTCTGATCGAAATTGGCTTCTAGCCGTGAGAGATGAAAACTTAGATAATGGTAAGACGGAATTTTGGCCACCGGAACGGGTTCAAAACGAGTCACGATCTTCAAGTTATGAATTTTTTAGCGCGTAAAAACTGCACTTTCAGCACACTTTTTCACCATATTTCTTCAAGAAAACTCGCACATTCGGATACCTTCTTTAAAGAATTGACTCTTGAGCCGAACCTGAATTTGAGAATACGTTATCAGAGATATCTTGGCGAAAGAATACCTGAATATGACACGCCGGGTTGGTCTTGTGAATTTTTCTTGAAATATTTTGAGAAATATGGGAGGGCAAATTTTGGGGTACAACACGTTCCGATAGTCAACTGAATTTCCACCAAACAAAACTCGGGAGTCAAATCTCAATGAGTGCAGTATCGAGTATCAACCGATTTTGGGGATACACCAAAGACGGCTATCTCACTATGTCCTAATGGCCAAGTTATTCAATTAAGGTTCTAAGATCAGTTGCTTCTTTATGACATCACACAACGACCCCATATTCTCCTTAATTAACTTAAGGGCTACCAGTACCCACCAAAGTGTCACATCAACATAGCTATCTCTTCAACCGTGTTGGTATACCCCACATAGTTTCCACGATCTATTTGTACTTACCTAAAAGGTTTCCCCCAGATTCAGGTGTAGGATTTATAATAACCCAAACAATACCCTTAAAAGTAAAGCAATCAAAACAAACAAGGAAAAATAGATTAGAAATGAACTAGACTCTAAGGTAAACCCCACATTCAAATATCCCCAGCAGAGTCACCAGTTCTGTGATACAGTGGAAGAACTGACTATTATACTGGTTTTGCATTTTGCATTCGCAAATGTCGCGGTAAGCAAGAGTCGCCACCGACTTTTCTTTTATCCAACAAAGGAAAGGGTTAAAAGAAAATAAAAGATCTTTTTCGATATTTTCTAAGTAAGGGGGGTAGATTATGGAAAGGGAAGGTGTTAGAACCCATTCCATCTATGGTTTTCCATGGGTTCTTAGGTGCTTGCTCATTTTTTCAAAATTGATTTCGTATTTGTGTGTTTTGAAAAGTTTGTTTGCTTTATGATAACTCTTGTATCAGTCCTCAAGAGTGTTGATAAAGCATTTTTGAAAAATGTTTTAAAAGTGTAGTGTGAAAAAGTTATTTTTGAGCAAGTACCTAACAGTTATCTACCTACTCGAAAAAGGTGTTCTTTTCCTCCTTTCCTTTAGAAAGTGCTATCCTACTATTAGTGAGTAGGTAGCCCAAGTCATTGGATGTTGATTGACTATCGAAGGGACGTTTACGGTCACTGAGGCAACTGGGTAAGAACTTTTAGTAATTGTCCTAAAGTTCTAAGATCACTTTTTAACCGAGGCGGCATCAAAAGGGTCATCGAGGGACTTGTGATCTCTTGAACTAAAGGACATCCACTAAAAATTCTCACGTTTCGAGAATTGTGACCGTTTTCGAAGGCAACTGAAGTGGGAGATACCCTAAGGGTGAACATGTGCAAGTGAATTGATTTCGTTCATTTATCTTGCAATAAGTGGGAGATACCCTATTCTATTACAGGGCCTCGGGGAGGGGGATAATTAACCAAAATTGGGGAGTACGGAAATCAAAAGAAATAAGTAAACCCTAATTTAAAATTGTTATAAACCATCAATAGTTACAATAATTGGAAAAGAAAATAAAATGGAAAAATGATAAACGCGCGAAGATCAAGACGGGAACAAGTTGAAAAGTCCTAAAAATCTAATTAATTTAGAAAAATGTTTTTTTTGTATTTTATTGAGAGAAATATTTAAAAACTTTAACCTAATTTCTAATTAGTTTTATTTAAATGAAATAATCAAGTTGAAATGATTAAATTAATTAATTTTCAAAAATTAATTTTAATTATGAAAAACCTAATTCTATTTTTTTGTGATTTTTGATTTTATGATTAATTGAAAAAAATAAAAATGAATTTAAGACAATTAAAATAGAAATAAAGAAATTAAAACCAAAGAGAGAATGGGCCTGATGCTGTTAATCAATTTGGGGGTGCACGTTTAAAAGTCTACTAGGCCCATATGTGAATTATGTTGCAATATATGGAATACATGATTACATGAAGTGTGATGAATTCAATTGATGTATATATGTTATGCATTACTTATTATTATATATTTCTATAATGATGTGAATTCTTACCCTTCTGTTAGAATGATGTTTTATACGACACCGCTCAAGTACCGAAGGTAGTGGTGCTTCTTGCAAGGATTAGTCGGAGGAGCTAGTTCTTTGTTATCCATATTTAGGTAGTGAGTCGTGCTCTTGTCATGTAACACGGGGAAACGTTTGAAATTATGTTTATTTTAAGAGATGATTGTTATACTCTCTTTTGTGTTATTGTGTATTGAGACTATGTGATGGTGGCCTTTAGTGCCTAATGTTTTATTATATAATTGTCATTATGGGATTTCAATTATTAGTATCATTATGAAAGAGAATTATTCTGTTGTTATATGTATGTGTGTTAGTATATGGAACATGATTTTAAATGCGTGTTATGAGCATAATCGGTGTATTTGTTGGTTTTTGAAATACATGTGACGTCTGTTATACCCTAATTTTTGCCCCTAAGATCCCTCATCACCTCATATACATATCATGCATATCATTGGATCCATACTCGTGGAATCAAGGAATTTCATCAACAAAACATATCTCTCATATTTTTCAAAGCATGCTGAGTTGTGAAAGATTTGGGTGTTTTCGGTAAATTTAAAGCAGCACGAATTGGAAACAGTATTTCAACTGATCTGAGCTTAAAAATTCGTATCTCCTATTTGGGAATGGTGTTTTGGGGTTGATTCATGGAGTTTTGAAACCGTATAGATGTCTTCTCCAACTTTCGTATTTGGACCAAAGGCTAATCCTCGAAGAAGGATCTCTGAATATGCAATTCTCTTGGAAGTTATACAGTGAAAAATACAAAGAAAAGTGTGCTGAATCGTTGTTTCGTGTGCATTAGAAAATTCATAACTACCGGTTGGAATATCGTATGCACGCGGTTTTTATTGCCAAAATTTTGTCTCGATGTCATATTGATGTCATCTTTGGAAGTCAAAAGTTGATTCATTAAGGAATGACCCGTGAACTTTGAGTTTCTGAAGACATGTTTGTGTTGAACCGAAATTCATTTGTATTAATGTTTGATATGGTAAAATTCATATCTTGTTTGATTTTTATCATATTGAGCTGAGCCCAAAGGCGTTGGTTCACAAATTTTGTCTACTACAGTTTCTCTTCAGATGCCAAAATCAAACAGTGACTCGAAGTCTTCCGTTTTGGTCCATTCCGCATGTGATGCAATAGAAATACTGCACAGGAAATTATTTTGTCTGACGCAGTGTCAGTGAAACTTCAAAAATTCATAACTTCCTCTTTGTTCATCCAATTGAGCCTATTCTTTCGGCAACATGTAAAAAATTTGATGATCTTCATTTTTCATTTTAGAGTCGGTTCGAGATTCCTTACAGATGATGACTTGACACTTTTTGTACATATCAAACTTACATTGTCAAATGAAGGCCCAACTCAATTCCTCATTCAAGGCCCAGTTGGTCCATCTATATAACCTTGAAGTCTGAATTTTCAAAGGTGGAGGCTGATAATTCACAAAAATCTCATAAACACTCAAAACATTTTCTTTGAATTCTCTCAAAGATCAAATCAAGGTTCTACACCTTTTTCATAAAGAACACAACAACAATTTTATCAAGATCTAAAAGTCAAGATCAAAAGCAATTCTTCTCCGATTGTTGATTCGTTCATTGCAATGTTTATACCTAAGCCTCCTCATCATTTCTATCGGTGAGTTTTCTTGAATTAAGCACTTCTTGAAATAAGTGATTATTTGAGAAGCACTTTTTGATCAAGTATGAATTGAATCTAGGTTGAATTTTGAATTGAGAATATAGATCCAAGCCTAGAATTGTGAATCGATTTGACAATCATGTGTAAATCCGGAATTAGATAGTTGAATTAAGTGCTTATTAAATTAAGTTGGTTTACATGAAAGTTCTTAATTGATGAAACAAATTGATGATGTTGCATGAAGTTTAATTATTGATCTTAATCAATCTTGTGTAATTTTAATCTAGACCTTGAATTATGAAAAATTATGTGTTGCATGTGTGGATATTTTGTGTTTGATCAAATGCCTAAGCCATGAGCCAAATCTCAAAAATCTGTTAAAACTGTTTTCTGTCTGGGTAACGGGTTACCCAAATAGGGTAACCGGTTACCATCCATTCTCTCACAAAATTTTTCAAAACTGTTACGTGGTAACCGATTACCCAGTTATGGTAACTGGTTACCCCAAGTCAGTATCCAATTTCCAAGATTTCCAACTTTTGGTAACCGGTTACCCAGTTATGGTAACTGGTTACCCAGACAGAAATATTGATTTTGGCTTTGTTTCATTGCATGGTTGCACAGTTTGCCTTGTTAAATCTAACACCTTTTGTGAACGCTTTTCAAGGTACATTGTTGGGCCTTCAACCTTTAATTAGCACTTGATTATTGGTTGAATGGCATATTATACGATCAGTTGTTAGTGAGAATTTGCGTATGATGCACAGGTGTTTTATTCTTGAATAAATCTTGTTTTAGTGTAGGTACTCTGGTATCACACAGATGTTTTTGCTACATATTCCATTGTGTGATTGTTCTCTTTGTATCTTGTATGAATTGTAATTTGTGCAGGTGCATTTTGATATTCGGATGTGTCTGCTACATATTCTGATTTTGACTGTTGATACCTTGACGTATATGCTGATGGTATTTTCTTTATTTGTTCTAGCAGCTCATGAAGTTTTCCGAGCTTCCTTGGTATTACTTAGCATCTACGGATTGTTATCTGTTTGGTACATTTCCCTTCTATTTTCTCTCCATATTTTGTTGTTTTTTTTAGAGATCATGAGAAGTAGGGATTTTACTGCTTTCCTTGCCATGTCAAATAAGAATAGAGATGATTCACGGGGATTTTCGTTGTTGATATATGTCACAAATCCCTATGGTTTATTTAAAGACGTGTTTAAGGAAATTCCGTATATGTGACTTGTTTTCTACTTGTGTTTGTTTAAATCCCACCTTTGAAGTAGGTATTTCGCACGCGTGTTTACATTTGTGGTCGCATATATTCCCCATCCCCCAATGGAAGCCCTCAAGAGGAGGCGAGCGAAGAGGGTTAGTAGCCAACCCCCGCAAATTCTAGTCCGTGTCATTCTTAGCACACATTGTACATCGATGCTTTAGAGTTATGCATATCATGTATATCGAGTCGGTCATGTGGAAAAGGGTTTCATAATCAAACCCCCACATTTTTTCTTGAGCTCACGTTGGACGACATTGATGCTCCGTGTTTTCTTATTTCATATGTCTCCCGCTTGTTTGCTTCAGGTGATAGGATCCCCTTAGCTAAAGCATTTCTCTTGTTTCCCCCATCCCTTCGAGTCGGTATGTGTTACTCATGTTTTTGTGTTTTTGCCAAAGCACTTGTTTGCTTATTTCTTTGCTATACCATGTTCCTTTAGAATAGGAATTTGTATGCTCCCTTAGGATCGCTCGATTAGAGTATCTTGCAAGCTAGACACTAGGATTGTAATCCATGCATGCTAATATTGGATAGAGATTTCCCTTTTCAAACTCAACTTTAGGATCAATAATTGTATGATAATATTAAGGATTAGATTTAGATAGTCTTCCTTAGATGTTTTCTTTCCTTTTGCATCCTTTGCATTTAAAACAAATTTTTTTTTCTTGGCAAATGTATAAAACATGCTAAACATACAAAAATCCTTTCCACTACAGTGCGTGAGTCTCCAATGGTCGAGCAGTGATGAAGTGTTTGAGTTTAGCATTGTTCATTTAAAAATACAAACAAACAAAAACATGTGATTTGAACAACAACGCTCTGATTCCTTAAAAGGGATATGTAGGGTTCTGGTCATGGGGCTCAACCGAGCGAAAATTTGTAAATATTTCCTTCTTTTCTCCGTGTTTTCTTTGCATGCATTCCCTCTTAGTATTTTTTATCTCTTAAGCATTAGATTGAACACACCCTTTGATTAGAACAACAAGAGTGGATCCCGTAGAGTACTACAGACGTGAGGGGTGCTAATACCTTCTTCTCGCGTAATCGACTCCCTTACCCAATTTCTCAGTCGCAAGACCTTGATTTTCCCCCTTTAGGTTTTTTTTCTTCGATGATTTTCCTTCCCTTTTATGTGGGATAAATAAATATTTGGTGGCGACTTCATTGATTTTACCGCTACAGAAAAATGGCGACTTCACTGGGGAAAGTTGACCAATTGTTGGTCCATCACGTGAGTCACTCCTAGTTCCCATTTTTATTTTCTTTGGGTGTTTATCTTTATGCTTTATAGCTTATTAATTTGTGTATATTTGAGCATATGTATTAATTGCATTTTATCGCTTTCCATATACGGGTTATTATTGTTGTATTGGATTTGCTGGTTTTTTAGATTGGATGGGGTGTTACTGTGAAGTAAAAGGCCCAATAACAAGGCAAAGTGACAAGCGTAGTAACACTAGGAATAGAGTGGGGTTTTACCGTCATGTCGTCCATTCTCAGATGAGGTACATATAATGGGCTATCATTTTCACTTAGGTGATACAACGATAGTTTTTAAGGAGTACCCTCGATTCTGAGTTACCTGACCTTACCCTAGCCTAGTTTTCACCCGTGAGTGGGGGGGGGGGGGGGGGATAATTCTTACAGGTATGGATGGTGAATTTTTATTCTGATGGCGACTATGTCTTGTTGGTGACTTTGGTTCTTGGTATTCTGAATTGGTTTGGATCTTTGATCTTATTACATATGATCTGGTTCTGTTATCAGTTCAGCAGCTATCCAATATTGCGGAAGCTTTGATCTCACGTGTTTGCATACACAGCATGTAAATGTAATTATTAGCATACATGTTGCTTCATTCCCGATCATCATTTCTTTGATTCCAATCGTTAAGTCGCTAAAAATGAACATTGTTAAGAAAATTACCATGGCTTAATAATAGGAATCAAAGCGTATAAACTCTGGGAAATGAAAACATGGCATTTATGTTACATGTCATGCATCATTCTTCATTTAATTATGAATTTCATTAGTTTCTCAGAAGTCTTACCCAATGTCCTTTGGTCTTCAAAATCAAGCTATCTCATCGGTACAACACTCGAGCCAACTCTAAGAAGAATATGGAAAATCTCAAAGAGGAGAATTGCGAACTGCGCAAATAGGTTACTGCTTTAAAGAATAGAATGACAAACTTGACTTCTTTAGTAGAGTCATTGGTGGCTTCTCAGAATCATGCACCACCATCTCCACCTCCTTATACTACACAACCACAACAAACAACGGTTATCTCTGATGTTATGACAATTCATGTCTCAGTTTCTCCGAATGCTACTGCTTCTCAACATCGCATGCCTCCTGGTTATCCATGCGGAATTCCCGAAGGTCATATGCCATAAGGATATAACCCTACTGCTCAAGTTGCTCAACCTGTTCAACAAGTTATGGTTTTTACCCCTCCTGTGGTACACGTTACTCCTAGTATTAACAATGAGATTCGCCATGCTATATCTCCAATAATGAACATTGTCCTTGTTATTAATGATGTGGTTCATCATACTACTCCTCCAGCAAGTGAAGGACTGGGATTCTATGACAAAATCTATGATTTCCAAGATCAGTTCAATGAGATGCGAAAGGAAATGAAGGCCCTCAGGGGAAAAGAGTTGTTCGGACAAAATGTAAGCTATCTATGATTGGTTCCAAATTTAAAAGCACCCGCAAAGTTCAAAGTGTAGAAATTCGAGAAATACAAGGGAAATACTTTTCCTCGTGCTCATCTTGTGATGTATGTGAGAAGAATGTCCACTCACACTGATGACCAACTTTTGTTAATCCACCTTTTCCAAGACAGTCTGACTGGTGCTGCATTGATGTTGTGCATGAGCTTGGATAGTGCCGATATTCATACTTTCAACGAGTTGTGAGAAGCGTTTTTTAAACAATACAAGTATAATATGGATATGGAACCTGATCGGGATCAACTCAGGGCTATGTTCCAGAAAGACAAGGAGTCCTTTAAAAGAATATGCAGAGAGATAGTGTGAAGTAACTGCCCATGGGATCCCTCCAATGGAAGAGTAAGAGATGACAAAGATCTTCCTAAATACTCTCGGTTCCTTATACTATGAAATAATGGTGGTGAGTGCACCAAGTGATATCACTGAGATGGTGGGTATGGGTGATCGCTTAGAGGAAGCTATGAGAGAATGACGTTTGACAAGAGATGAAAGTTCTAGTGGTATGAAGAAACCATCATACGAGTTTCCTAGAAAGAAGGAAGGAAATATAAATGCTATTGTTCAACAGAGAAGGGTTAAACCTCCTAGAAGACGTCATCAGCACCAACAACAAGTTGCTTCAGTAACTCCGGTTGTTAACGTAGCTCCAACTACTGTTACATATTAAAGAGCATCCCAACAAAGTAATCAAGGGTAGGGTCAAAATAGAGAAGCTTTTGATCCTATCCCGATGAGCTATACAGAGTTATTTCCAGCATTGATTCAGAAGAACTTATCGCAAACCAGGAATCCTCCTGCTATACCTACAATGTTGCCATGGTATTATAAAGCAAATCAGACTTGTTCCTTTCATCAGGGAGCCCCTGGGCACAACATCGATAATTGCTATCCTTTGAAGTCTAAGGTCCAGAAAATGGTTAGATCTAGCCTCTTGTCCTTTAAAGATGTAGGTCCCAACGTGAAAGACAATCCACTGCCCAAGCATGAAGGTCGAGGAATGGTGAATATGGTTTCTGATAATCCAAGAGAATTCAGGATTTATGATGTGAATTTGATAAAAGGCGATTTGGTGAAGATGCATACTGACCTTTGTAGGTTTAGCTATTGTATGCTTGACCTTAAGATGTGAAATATTTGCAGTTGAAATATCCGCGAATGTTATAAGGTAAAGGTTGATCTTCAAAAAGTGATTGATGAAGTCATTGTTCGTATTGTCAGGACCAAGGTTGAATATGGAGAGGAAGTGAATATGGTGTATGGATGTCCCAGTGAGTTTCGGATTTATGACGTGAACGATATAGATGATAATCTAGTGCAGTTTCATGACAACTTTTGATACACGCCAGGACAAGAGGTACATCAATATGGTGGTTGTCGGATCTATTGTAGGGACCCCCATGGTTGTTCCATTGTAAGGATATGTATCCAATTGCTTTTAGACACAGGTACCGTCAGAGTAAAAAGAAATAGAGATGTTTATATTGGAGTCAACATGATTAAAGATTATTCTGGTGAAGTTATTTTGGATGATGAGTATGTTTCTGCCAATGACTTCGTTTCTAATGACGAGTCTAAGCCCGTGGATGAAGATGATCTTTCTAATGGTGATTCTATGAAGCCTGAATATACAAAATAGGTAGGGGTGACTGTTATTGTACCCCATTTCGACATTCCTACTCTGGTAGAGATTACATATTGCAGCAAGCCCATAGTAACTACTGTGGTTATCTATTTTCCTGGTCGTACCCCATATGAATCGGATAAAGTTGTACCCTATAAATACAATGTGATATCCTAGAGGACAGGATGGAGATTCCGATACGACCTTTGACCCTTGTGGAGAATATTGTTGAGGCTAGTCGGGTGACTCGTAGTGGCTGTGTCTTTGCTCATACTTTTCGGGGAGATACTAACCATGGTAAGAAGATCATCGAAACCAATGTTAAACCTAAAAAGGTGGAAGGGGAATCCAGTGGCGCTAACTTGGAAAAATAAGTTGACGATGTGCTGAAGATCATTAAGATGAGAGACTACAAGATTTTAGATCAATTATTGCAGGCTCCGTCCAAAATTTCTATCTTGGCATTATTGATGAATTCTGCTGCCCATCGGGAATCCCTGATGAGGGTGTTAGATCAGACGTTTGTTGAAAGAGGCATGTCTATGTATAAGTTTAATGGTGTTGTGGGGAGCATCACTTCTTGTAACAATTTAAGCTTTTGTGATGAGGAATTACCCGAGGAGGGAAGAAACCATAATATGGCTCTACACATATCGATGAATTTAAAAAATGATTCTTTATCCAATGTATTGATTGATAATGGTTCTGCTTTAAATGTGATACCAAGGAGCACTCTCTTATAGTTTAAGTATCAAGGAGATCCCAAGCGCCCTAGTGGAATCATAGTGAAGGCTTTCGATGGCTCGAGAAAATTAGTCATTGGAGAGGTAGATTTACCTATGCATATAGGTCCACACATGTTCCAAATCAATTTTCAGGTGATGGATATTGTTCCCGCTTACGGTTGTCTATTGGGAAGACCGTGGATCCACGAGGCAGGGGATTTTACATCGAATCTTCATTAGAAGTTGAAGTTTGTCTGAGAAGGAAAGGTGGTTATCGTGAATAGCGAGCAAGCTTTATTGATATCTTGTTTATCTTCCTTCAAAATTGTAGAGGCCGACGAGGCTGTTGTTGGAATGCAATTCCAAGCTTTTTTAAACGATAATATAAGGAAGAATGAGGATTTTATCGCTTCATTTAAAGATGCTCAACAAGTAGTATAGAATGGCCCTAGCAAGGCGTGGGGGGAAATTATTGATCCACCTGTGAATAAAAATAGAGCTGGTTTGGGTTTCACTGTTGATGTTCCTTCTTGCATTCACATTTCGAAGTAATTTGTCTTTTATTTATGTTTCCAAAAATCCTTTAACTTTTCCCGAGGTGAAAGTGATATTGTACGGGCATGTCTTTTGTTTTGGACTTTCAAATCATTAATAAAAGTTGTTTTTGTTTTCCAATTATGTTTTATTTATTGATTTTTCTTTGAAAATGGTAATCAGAAAAAACCTTTCAAAATAAATGATGATCATAAATAAATATGCATAATCACTTGTACATCGTTTAGTTTCTAAAACCGATCATAAACATATGTGCAGATTAATTAAGAAAACTATTGAATACAATGACCCTGCTCCCTCTCCCAACTTCAAATATTCTGTGTATTTAGATGAAGAAGAGTATGATGAAATCCAAGAAGAGTTTTCACGAATGCTTGAGCGTGAGGAAAATACCATTCAACCGTATAAAGAGCCGTTGGAGGTGATTAACTTGGGATCAGAAGAAGACCCAAAAGAAGTCAAGATTGGAGCATTTCTTCATCCTGACGTGAAGAGAAAGTTGATTGAGTTATTGAAAGAATATGTTGATTTCTTTGCTTAGTCTTACGAGGACATGTCTTGGTTGGATACCGATATTGTGGAGCACCACCTGCCGTTGAAGCCAGAATGTTCGCCCATCAAGAAGAAGTTGAGAAGAACTCACCCCGACATGGTAATGAAGATTAAAGAGGAGGTCTTGAAACAAATTGATGCTGGTTTTCTTGTAACATCAGTATATCCTTAGCGGAATTCCAATATTGTTCCACTACCAAAGAAAAACGGAAAAGTATGCATGCACATTGATTATAGAGATCTAAATAAAGCAAGTCCAAAAGAAGATTTTCGATTACCGCATATTGATATGTTGGTGGATAGCACGACAAAATTCAAAGTGTTCTCATTCATGGACAAATTTTCCAAGTACAATCAAATTAAGATGGCTCCTGAGGACATGGAAAAAACAATGTTTATCACACCCTGGGGAGCATTCTGTTATAGAGTGATACCCTTCAGGTTAAAGAACCCTGGTGCAACGTACCAAAGGGCTATGACAATCCTATTCCATGATCTGGTGCATAAGGAAATTTAGGTATATGTTGATGATATGATCACCAAATCTCATACTGAGGAAAGGCATATGGAAGACTTATTGAAGTTATTTCAACGTTTGAGGAAGTATCGGCTCTGTTTGAATCCGAATAAATGTACCTTTGGTGTTCATTTTAGAAAGATGCTAGGTTTCATTGTCATCCAAAAAGGAATTGAGGTTGACCCTGATAAAGTCAGGGCAATTCAAAAAATGCCTGCACTAAGAACTGAAAAGCAACTTAGAGGCTTCCTCGGGCATTTGAATTATATTTCCAGGTTCATTTCCCATATGAGCGTGACATGTGCACCGATCTTCAAGCTTCTGAAGAAAGATCAAAGGTGTGTATGGATCGAGGATTGCCAAAGGGAATTTTAAAGCATTAAAGAGTATTTGCTTGAACCTCCTATCTTGCTACCTCCTGTTGAAGGAAGGCCATTGATTATGTATCTTATTGTGTTGGATAATTCTGTGGGCTGTATTTTGGGACAACAAGATGAAACAAGAAGAAAATAATATGCCATTTATTATCTGAGCAAAAAATTCACTTACTGTGAGTCGCGATACACTCTACATGAAAAGACATGTTGTGCATTAGCCTGGGCGGCAAAGCTTCTGCGTTAGTATATGTTGAATCACACTACTTGGTTGATATCCACAATGGATCCAATTAAGTATATCTTTGAAAAGCCTGCTCTTACCGGAAGAATTGCTCGTTGGCAGATGTTGTTGTCTGAATATGATATTGAATACCATACTCAAAAGGCTATTAAAGGAAGTCTGTTGGAAGAATACCTTGCTCACCAACCAGTAGATGATTATCAGTTTGTCAAATATGATTTCCCTGATGAGGATGTGGTGTTTTTAAAAGTGAAAGATTGTGATGAACCTTTTCCTGAGGAAGGTCCTAATCCCAAGTCCCGATGGGGTATGGTGTTTAACGGAGTTGTGAACGCTTATGGAAAAGGAATTGGTGTTGTGATTATCACTCCTCATGGGTCTCATATCCCTTTCACTACAAGGTTTACATTTGATTGTACCAATAACATGGAAGAGTATGAAACATGTATCATAGGTATGGAAGCGACTATGGATATCTGAATCAAAATCCTTGATGTATATGATGATTCAACATTGGTAATAAACCAGATTAAAGGAGAATGAGATACTTGTCACGCTGGCTTGATTCCCTATAAAGATTATGCAATAAGATTATTACCCTTCTTTAATAAAGTTGAATTCCATCATATTCCTCGAGACGAGAATCAAATGGCAGATGCGTTAGCCACTTTGGCTTCCATGTACCAAGTGAATGCCTAGAATGATGTACCTCGGATCATAATTTGAAGTCTTGATGGACCAACGCATGTGTTTTCTGCAGAGGTGACATCAGATGATAAACCCTGGTATTATGATATCAAGTGTTTCCTTCGTACTCAAGAATACCTGTTGGATGCGTCCAACAAAGATAGGAAGACTTTGAGAAGGTTAGCGAGTAGCTTCTTCCTCAACGAGGATGTGTTATACAAGATAAATTATGGCATGGTCTTGCTCAGATGCATGGATAGACACGAAGCAGACATGTTAATGCATGAGATCCATGAAGGTTCCTTTGGTACCCATGCCAATGGACATTCAATGGCAAAAAAGATGCTTAGGGCAGGTTACTATTGGCTAACAATGGAATCTGACTATTACAAATTTGCGAAGAAGTGCCATAAGTGTCAGATTTATGCTGACAAGATTCATGTGCCTCGAAGACTTCTCAATGTTATTTCTTCCCCATGGACTTTCTCTATGTGGGGTATTGATATGATCGGGATGATTGAACCCAAAGCTTCGAATGGACATCGCTTCATCTTAGTGGCAATTGACTACTTCACCAAATGGGTGGCAGAAGCTTCTTATGCTAATGTGACTAAACAGGCGGTAGTGCGTTTTATCAAGAACAATCTTATTTGTCAGTACGGTGTGCCAAGAAGGATTATCACTGATAACAGATCAAATTTGAATAATAAGATGATGACAGAACTTTGTGAAGAATTCAAGATTGTCCACCATAATTCGTCTGCTTAAAGTCCTAAGATGAATGGAGTTATCGAAGCTGCTAATAAAAACATTAAGAAGATTATCTAGAAAATTGTTGTTACCTATAAAAGTTGGCATGAGATACTCCCTTTTGCTTTGCATGGGTATCATACATCTATCTGCACTTCAACAGGGGAAACCCCATTCTCACTCGTTTATGGCATGGAAGCAATGCTCCTTGTAGAGGTTGATATTCCTTCTTTACGTGTAATAATGGAAACCAAGTTGTTAGAGGCTGAATGGGTCCAAAACATGTTTGACCAGTTAAATTTATTTGAAGAAAAGAGAATGGCGACCTCGTGTCATGGTCAGTTATATCAAAAGATAATGAAGAAAGATTTTGATAAGAAGGTAAAGCCTCGTGAATTCAGAGAAGGCGACCTCGTGCTCAGAAAGATAATGTCTTTAATTACTGATTCTAGGGGCAAGTGGACTCCCAATTATGAAGGCCCATATGTTGTCAAGAAAGCCTTCTCTGGCGGTGCATTGATTCTTGAAACTGGGGATGGTAAGGAGTTCCTACATCCTTTGAATGCTGATGCATTCAAGAAATACTTCGCCTAAAGAAATAAAAGAACAACTCGCTAAGTTGAAAACCCGAAAGGACGCTGTTGTACTCCAAAATTTGCCCTCCCATATTTCTCAAAATATTTCAAGAAAAATTCACAAGTCCAACCCGGCGCGTCATATTCAGGTATTCTTTCGCCAAGATATCTCTAATAACATATTCTCAAATTCAGGTTCGGCTCAAGAGTTAATTCTTTAAAGAAGGTATCCGAATGTGTGAGTTTTCTCGAAGAAATATGGTGAAAAAGTGTGCTGAAAGTGCAGTTTTTACGCGCTAAAAAATTCATAACTTGAAGATCGTGACTTGTTTTGAACCCGTTCCGGTGGCCAAAATTCCGTCTTGACATTATCTACGTTTTCATCTCTCACGGCTGGAAGCCAATTTCGATCAGAAGGTCTTCAAAAATGTGGATTTATCAAGTATTTTCGTGCAGAAAAATTGTGACAGAAGTTTATTTGCGTCATGTTCAAAAAATCATAACTTGGTCGTTTTTCATCGTATCGAGCTGGTTCTGGCGCCAAAATTTCACAAATTGAGTTAGCTACATTTTCACAGAAGGTATTGAGTTCAAACGGTATTCAAAAGGCCTTCGTTTTTTGCTCAGAGTGCGTGAAACGCTGAAAATCCTGAATGCTGAATATTATTTCATCTGGGCCGAAACTTCGAAAATTCATAACTCGGTCAATTTTTATCGGATTGGGCTCATATTTTTACACAAGGTCCCTGACTCGTAGATCTACAACTTTGCTTCAAAAGTCGAGACCGGATTATGCTCAGATCAATACCAGTTTTTTATTGAAGAACGTGTCAGAGTCGACACTGGAGCCCAAAATAAGTTTGTCTGAGCTGAAACTTCAAAAATTCATAACTAATTCACCGTTTATCCGATTGAGTCGATTTTCGGACAGGAGTTAGTTCTCGATGTAGGCTACATTTTGTTTTCACATTTCAACTTCAAAAATTGCACTTAAGTCCCTGCGATTTAGCCTGGAAAGTGACGAACTCAAGTGAACATGGAGGCCCAATTGCATATTCAAAGCCTATTTTCTTTACCCTAATTTCTATTATATAATCACTTTCTTTTCACACAAACCAGAGAAAAAAAAAGAGAGGAGAAAAAAGAGAGAAAAAACCTTGCCACAACACTGTTAGAATATCAAATTCTTTCAAGAACCCTAAAACCTTGAAATCCTTATTACAAATCTCTCTCTCACTACAAACAAGTCATCACAGTTACAAACCAACACCTCACTACTTCTTCAGTAAGGGTAAGGCTGGCTTGATCTCCATGATCCTAATTTTCCAGTAAGGCATAAAAGCATTCAGGTCACTAATTTTTCAGTAAGGGTAAGATTGATTTTATCTCCATGATCAAAAGGGTATAATCATTCATACATGCCATATTGTGCCTAAACATTAAATTTCTTCATATATTGACTTTATTTGCATTTTATGATTTTATTTAATGTGTTCGTGAGATTCAACATTGCAGATTTAGACAGGATCCCATGCAGGTTCATTAAGAAACGTTGAGGCCAAAAGCCAAATGGCCAAAAGCCAAAAGGCCAAAAGCCAAAAGCCAAATGGCCAAAACAGAACATTTTACACATGACACCAATACATAGCGAGACAGACATCCTGAGAAGATTAAGGAACATTGAGGCCAAAACGCAAATGGCCAAAAGCCAAAAGCCAAATGGCCAAAGTAGAACAACTTATGCATGATGAAGCCAGAACACAAATGGCCAAACCACTCCAATTCACCTCCAAAAAGGGGACAGAAACCCCCCAAGGTATTGTATTTTCTTTCTTTTCCTTATTTTATTTATTTCAATTATTTCTTTTTTTAATTAATTCCTTTAATTTAACTTATTTTCATAAAATATAAAAAATAGTAAAAAACAGAAAAATCATAAAAATCAAAATATATTTATTTAATTAATATTTTTTGTAAATAAATTTCACTAATAATTAATTATTTATTTTTATAAATCAAAATTGCATGTAAATAATTAGATTAATTTTAGGTTTAATTTTAACATGTTTTTCATAATAAATAAAAAAAATTAGAATTAGGGTTAATATTTTAATTTCATTTAATCTTTCTCATAAAAATACATAAAAAACATAAATGCCAAAAACTCAAAAAAAAAAAAATAATTTCTTTTTTTTCTTTAATTTCATTAGTTTAATCATTTAATTTAATTTCATTAAAAAGGGTCCAACGCCCTCGTTTCCAATTTTAATTCCTATTCGCGCATTTTTATTTATTTCCTTCTTTTAAATATTTATGTAACTCTCCCAAAGCCTTGTAAACTTAATTTCTCGCACTTTATTTTATTTCTTTATTTACTTTCCGTCAAATCGGGTCCTGGATTTTAATTTTGGCGATGTGGACCCGTGCCTTTGTAATAGTTTAGAACTTTCAATTTCCGCATCTTTTTTAACTGTTAAATAAATGCATGCAAGAATGAATGACAAAAAAATAAAAACAAACGCATAGATCACCCATAACCTGACAAGATAAAATATCTGAATCTGACACACGAATCACACACCACCCCTAGGGTACGCCTCACTGTTGCCTTGCCTCGAAAGGTGATCGTCGAGTAGAGGATGTCTTAGTAAGTCCTCATGATCCGGGAACCTGGCATGAGGGTAGCTTCTAAGGTGTCTTCCCATTGCTCTGGTGATCACCATATCCCGAACCCCGAATTGACCCGAACACCTCCAACGGTGGTGCTACCTACCTCTCAATGGTGGGATGACACTACTTTAAAGGACATCTACACAGACGAATTCCTTAGGGTAGGTAGACGACTCTAGATACTTGCTCTAATTTCAAAACAAATCAAAAATACTTTTCACACCAACACATTTTCAAAAAGCTTTCGAAAGCAATTTTTCAAACACTCTTGAGGACCGATACAAGAGTCGAACTGAAATTTTCAAAGAAACTTTTTTAAAACCCACAGTTGAAAAGCAAACAAACCATTTTTGAAAACACAAGTGAGCAAGTATCTAAGAGCCCATGGATAACCATGGATAGAAAGGGTGCTAACACCTTCCCTTTCTATAATCTACCTCCCGAACCGAGAGCAATCTCTATAAGGAATTTTTCTGTGCTTTTGTCCTTTCCATTTGGAGAAAATAAAAGACGATGGCGACTCTTGCTTCCGCGACATTTCGCGAACCAGCGTTAAACAATCAGTTCCAGATCCACCGATCACAGAACTGGCGACTCTGCTGGGGACTTAAACTTAAAGTGAGGTGTACCTTAGGGTTAGTTCATAACTGTGTTTTCAATTGTATTGATTTGCTTGCTTTATTATTGTGGGACTGTCTTGGGAGTTCTATAGATCCTAACTCGGATCTGGGGATACCTTCTTAGAAAGTAGCAACAAGGCTGTGAGGGAACTGTGCGGGGTATACCGACATGGTTGAAACAGTCTGCTATGTTGATGTGGCACTTTGGTGTGTACCGGTAACCCTTGAGTTCAGTCAAGGAGAGTACGGGGCCTCCGCGTGGTGTCGTGAAGCATCAACAGACCTTAGGAACCTTAATTGAACTATCTTGGCCTCTTTAGGGTAGTGAGATAACTGATTTTGGTGCAGTCCGAGGTTGGTTGATACTCGATGCTACACTCAATTGAGGGTTGCTTTCCTGGAATATTTCGGTCGCCAGTTCAGTGGCTAAATCGAAACGATGAACAATGAAAGCAATCCCGTGATATTGGGACCCTTAGAACCCGGTTACTTCTGATAGGACAGGTTGAACCCACCAACTTCAAGAGGGTAATACCCAGACCTCATGCTGACTTTAAACTCTAAGGGCTTCTCTTGTGTGACTTGTGTGCCTTCCAACTTGACTATTTGCATGCTTGTTACCTGACACATGAACTACTTGCAGGTTTTGTTTATAGTCCTCAATCGGGACTCATAACAGGGTATACTAAGTTTCTTACAGGTTTTGGTTTGTAGTCCTTAATTAGGACTCATAACAGGGTTTACCGAGTTTCTTGCAGGTTTTGTTTTTTAGTCCTTAACTGGGACTCATGACAGGTTTTACTTGAGTTTCTTGCAGGTTTCTGTTTATAGTCCTTAATAAGGGCTCATAACAGGGTTCATCCATATTACCCCATGCATCATGACATCATGCCACTGCATACATCCTAATCCATTTCAAGGATCTCAAGGGCTTGTAATGCAGGTCAGGGTGAATCAACTATCTCAGCAAGGGGCAAAGAGGATTTATTTTCCTCTAGCCAAGGTTGTCGGGGGCTATGACCCACTTGATATGGTGAGCTTTGACCCTTGAAGAAGGTTCCCCTAACCAAGGTTGTCTGGAAACCAAAACCAGACATGATGACTAAAGTCAGAGGCTACGACCCACTGGATATGGTGAGCCTTTGACCCTTGAAGGAGAATTCTCAACAACATGGGTTTCCTTCAATCAAGCCACTGGACCCAAATTCTAACAAATTTTCTTGTTTACCCCGCGAGGTCCTTGAAAACATTGCATGCATACATACATATCATTGCATAACAGGTATCCTTGTTGCAGGTCACTTACCTTTCCCGCTGTTTATTTCAGCAATGGCTTCCCAACAAGACAACCAGGACTTTCTTGCTCAAGAGACCAGGTTCGGGAAAATCCTCCTGAATCTATCCAAGGGGCAGGAAGAGCTAAGGACACTTCTCATGGAGACCTTTGTCAGAAATAGTGCTGACGATGAAAGGCTGAAACACCTACAAGCTGAGGTGGATGCATTGAAGGTCCAGATGCTGGGGCAGGTGACTGCCATTCAAGGGTTAGCTCAAAGACAAGATGAGCTCTGGTTTCTCGTCAACCAACTGCTTCAGGGTAACCAACTGGGGCAAAAGTCTAAGGGTAAAAAGTCAGTCATCGTTCAACCACCTTTAAGACAAGGAGGTAAGGGGAGAGTTCCTCAAACGGCTCCAGTGTCACAAATTCAACATCACAACCAACAAAAGAGCGAGAGAAGGTAGTTCACTCGGCTCAGCATGACCTTATCCCAGATATTGCCACAGTTGCTGGAGACCAAGCTGGTAACTCTAAAAGAAGCTCCGAAGAGCCAAAATACAACGTCACCGAAGTATAACCCCAACGCCCGCTGCGCTTATCACTCTGACAGCCCGGGGCATACTACAAATGATTGTTGGAGCTTGAAAAATAAGATCCAAGACATGATCGACGCTGGAGAGATTCAGTTTAAAGTACCCAAGACTCCCCACGTGATCACTGCTCCCTTGCCAAAACATGGCTAGGATTGAGAAATTTTTGTTCATTCGAATGTTCAAGTTGCAATTCTCTTTTGTTCAAACATTTACTCGTGTTAAACATTGTTCTTAATGCATCGCATATGTCTGTTCTGAAACAATATATTCGTATTCACTAAATGCAAATTATTTTCATATTTTTTCTGATGTCGACTCTTGATCTAAATTCTAAGCCTCTTGAGGGAGGATGACGAAAACGATACCGCGATCATTACAGTATGCTTTTGAACAGACCTCGCTGATGAGGTACAGACATTGTTTCAAATCCCTAAACACTGGAGTTATAAGGATGATAATCCCTCGTCAACCCCTCTGAGCCAAAGAAGTAGGAGTTTTTCTTTTCAAAATTTAAAACCCTTAATCATAACCTGGGGCATGGTAGTTCTCTCAGTTGATCCAAGTGCATAACGAAGGGCATCAAAAAAGGTCCTTACAAAACAAGGAAAGACAGTGATGGTTCTGAACAAGGAAAGACAGTGATGGTTCTGAACAATCAATAAAGAGGGGCAGTCATTACTTCTCAAAATAAAAACCCATTAAGTCAAAACCCATGAAGGAGACTTACAAAACTGGGGCATCCCGCTGACTGTAATTCCAAAAAAGGAAACAGTTCAGGCAAAAAAGAAAGGGATAATAAAAAAAATCAGACAAGAAAGAGGCCTTACAAACCCTCAACAAGAAAGGAATGACTGCCTATTCAAAATAAGTTATCAACGTCCGAATCATCACCGGAAAATCAGGACAAAGACTCAAACAAGGTCTAACGCACGATCAACTGAGTTTAGGTTTGGAGAACATCACGAAGAGCAGGTGGGTACAAATAAAATTTGAGCCTTTATCCTTTGTTTCTTAAACCGTGAACCAGGCCACGTTATAACCCTTAAAAGTCCTAGCTGAAGCATGGGTTAGTTCGAAAGCATACTGTTAGGAAAGATATCCTGACTCCTGAAGGCCTACTATAAAGAAGGAGGTGACATCACGTTTTACAAACATTCATTTGTTTTATGAAAAAAGAATGCATTTTCAAAATCTTCAAGACAGACATAGGCTTTGCATTTTTAACATAACTTTGTTTGCATATGACTTTTTGTTTGAACAGCATAGAAGTCCGCACGACGAATGCCTAATGAACAGAAGCACTCCCAATCAAGGGGCATGGCATGAGCATGGTCCATCATCTGGGGCAATCCAATCAAGATTCGGAGAATCTCTCAAAGGCCAAATAGCTTGGGGCAAATCTCCGCCTGAGTCACTTGGGGCATTCCAACGACGAATCTTGCCTAATCAAACATCTTCTGGTGGCATGACAAAACACTTCTAAACAGGGGCAACTCCCTGCATTCTGAGAACATGGACATAGTCGAAAAATACTGCGCATAACCAAAGACCCGCTAGGTTGACATACCTAGGCAAAAATAAGGGCTTCCCGGCGAACCAAAAGGGTTCGGGCAAAATGAAGGGATGAAATGAAAAAATATGTACACCCGGCAAGTCGAAAACCTGAAAAGGCGGCTTGGGCAAAAATGGGTATCCCGGTGGACTGAAAACCCGAAAGGGCGGTCTAGGCAAAAATTAGGGATCAAAGCGTACGACTATGTCCTGTCATCTTGTCACCTGCCTATCTGAAGAAGGTTTGACCCTCAACAATTATCAGCATCCCACAGGTCTTCCTCTCCCACTGAAATAGGGGCAATAATGAGCTGCCCAAGCAATCTAATTGTTCTATCCTCCAAGGTATCAAGGCGAGTTCAGTTGAAGAACATAACCAGCACATCTTAATTCCCCAGAGAGTGAGCCAACAAGTCAGTGCACTCTCCTCAAGCAAAGCAGTTATCAACCTTAAGGAAGTTGGGTATCCTCCCGCAGATCTACACCTTCCCCGGCAACATACAGCCTTAACAAGCATCCCCGACAGTCTTGATTTAAGATTGTTCCCCGGTGTTCTATCAACATGCAAAGGAGTCACTTCCCCGGTACAGTTCAAAACTTCCCCAGGAGTCCAGCCCAGTGTCCCCAGGAGAGTGGAATCCATCTCCCCCAAGCAGTAAGCTTATCCCCAGTAGATTCTGGAAGCTTATCCTCACAGAGCACGAACGCGTCGTCCGGCTTTATTCAAAGAGTTATGCCCTTACCAGGATATAACTGGGTTATCCTCAGCTAAAAGCCACGGAAAGATCGTCCTCGACGAAGCCTTCTTATCCCCAGCGAAGTCTATCAGCACTTCCAACACAACAAGAGTATCCCCAGCAAGGTATTAACAGTTCCAGTAAAGTATCTCTCTCCCCACAGAGTATTTGCTTCCCAACAAGATCGTTAGAGTACTTTTCTCCCTGCAGAGTTATCCATTCGCCAAGTTTATTCCCCAACGGAGTTATCTTCTCCCACCGGTATTCTTGCAGATATCATCCCCAGCGGAAGCGAAATCTATTCTTCAACAGCAGCCCAGGATATGACTTCCCGGCACCCGTCAAGGATTTATTTTCCTAAGACAAAAACATACATTCCTAAACACCTCATACATCATAGCATGCATATATGCATCATATCTTACAAATCTCATTTATGTTGAGAACATCATTGCTTGATCCATATCATGCATTGCATATAACTGACCTCTATTCTTTCAGGAAAGATTCAGTTAAATTCTCAATCATATTTCCAGACCTAGACCGGTTCAGTTAATCGACTCCAAAGATTTCTTATCCAGTCCAAGGCCTTCTCTAGTCCAGCTAAATCGACCCCAAACAGATTTTTCTGATGAAGACTCAGTAGAAGTTATCAAAGGTTTTTCTCAAACGTCCGCTTTTGAGATTATAATTTCCTATGGTTCTCTCCCCGATGTTGCGGAGACGATAATTCCATTTCAGGTTTTTCTCAAACGTCCGCTTTTGAGATTATAATTTCCTATGGTTCTCTCCCCAATGTTGCGGAGACGATAATTCCATTTCAGGTTTTTCTCAAACGTCCGCTTTTGAGATTATAATTTCCTATGGTTCTCTCCCCAATGTTGCGGAGACGATAATTCCATCCCAGGTTTTTCTCAAACGTCCGCTTTTGAGATTATAATTTCCTATGGTTCTCTCCCCAATGTTGCGGAGACGATAATTCCATCCCAGGTTTTTCTCAAACGTCCGCTTTTGAGATTATAATTTCCTATGGTTCTCTCCCCAATACTGCGGAGGTGGTAATCCCAGATTTCGCTCAATGATTGCTGTTGAAGTGAAGTTATCCAAGATTCTCTCAATGTTTGCTATTGAGGTTGTAGTCGCCTATGGTTCTCTCCCCGATACTGCGGAGGTGGTAATCCCAGATTTCGCTCAATGATTGCTGTTGAAGTGAAGTTATCCAAGATTCTCTCAATGATTGCTATTGAGGTTGTAGTCGCCTATGGTTCTCTCCCCGATACTGCGGAGGTGGTAATCCCAGATTTCGCTCAATGATTGCTGTTGAAGTGAAGTTATCCAAGATTCTCTCAATATTTGCTATTGAGGTTGTAGTCGCCTATGGTTCTCTCCCCGATACTGCGGAGGTGGTAATCCCAGATTTCGCTCAATGATTGCTGTTGAAGTGAAGTTATCTAAGATTCTCTCAATGATTGCTGTTGAGGTTGTAGTCGTCTATGGTTCTCTCCCCGATACTGCGGAGGTGGTAATCCCAGATTTCGCTCAATGATTGCTGTTGAAGTGAAGTTATCCAAGATTCTCTCAATGTTTGCTATTGAGGTTGTAGTCGCCTATGGTTCTCTCCCCGATACTGCGGAGGTGGTAATCCCAGATTTCGCTCAACATTTGTTGTTGAAGTTGAAGTTATCCAAGATTTTCTCAACAATTGCTGTTGAGGTTAAAGACATCCAAGGTTCTCTCACCGTTCCTGTTGAGGTAGTAACCACCCCTGGTTCATTCATCACCGTTTGAAGCTCCAGATTCAGCTCCTGTAACCAGTCAGGACACATCTATACCAAGCATCTGAAGACCAGCTCCTCTAACAGGTCAGGTACTCATTTTTCTTTTGCAGGTACGCAAGTTCTCGCTAAGGAATCTCTTATGCGATTGACATCCAGTATGGCATCTATAAGCCCATCCACCTTCCATCATCCCTTAACATGGAATCTATAAGCCCATCATCCTATTCATCAAATCTCCAAATGGCATCTATAAGCCCATTCCCATCATCACACTGCTACTATGTGAGTGCAAATTTCTGGGCACTCTAGTGTTCAATCATCTTCTACCTTCGGATTACGAAAGGCACGTCAGCCAATCTGCATCCTCAGGTCTAAGAAGATTGAACAGGGGCAACTGTTGTACCCCAAAATTTGCCCTCCCATATTTCTCAAAATATTTCAAGAAAAATTCACAAGTCCAACCCGGCGCGTCATATTCAGGTATTCTTTCGCCAAGATATCTCTGATAACATATTCTCAAATTCAGGTTCGGCTCAAGAGTTAATTCTTTAAAGAAGGTATCCGAATGTGTGAGTTTTCTCGAAGAAATATGGTGAAAAAGTGTGCTGAAAGTGCAGTTTTTACGCGCTAAAAAATTCATAACTTGAAGATCGTGACTCGTTTTGAACCCGTTCCGGTGGCCAAAATTCCGTCTTGACATTATCTACGTTTTCATCTCTCACGGCTGGAAGCCAATTTCGATCAGAAGGTCTTCAAAAATGTGGATTTATCAAGTATTTTCGTGCAGAAAATTTGTGACAGAAGTTTATTTGCGTCATGTTCAAAAAATCATAACTTGGTCGATTTTCATTGTATCGAGCTGGTTCTGGCGCCAAAATTTCACAAATTGAGTTAGCTACATTTTCACAGAAGGTATTGAGTTCAAACGGTATTCAAAAGGCCTTCGTTTTTTGCTCAGAGTGCGTGAAACGCTGAAAATCCTGAATGCTGAATATTATTTCATCTGGGCCGAAACTTCGAAAATTCATAACTCGGTCAATTTTTATCGGATTGGGCTCATATTTTTACACAAGGTCCCTGACTCGTAGATCTACAACTTTGCTTCAAAAGTCGAGACCGGATTATGCTCCGATCAATACCAGTTTTTTATTGAAGAACGTGTCAGAGTCGACACTGGAGCCCAAAATAAGTTTGTCTGAGCTGAAACTTCAAAAATTCATAACTAATTCACCGTTTATCCGATTGAGTCGATTTTCGGACAGGAGTTAGTTCTCGATGTAGGCTACATTTTGTTTTCACATTTCAACTTCAAAAATTGCACTTAAGTCCCTGCGATTTAGCCTGGAAAGTGACGAACTTAAGTGAACATGGAGGCCCAATTGCACATTCAAAGCCCATTTTCTTTACCCTAATTTCTATTATATAATCACTTTCTTTTCACACAAACCAGAGAAAAAAAAGAGAGGAGAAAAGAGAGAAAAAAAAAGAGAGAAAAAAAAGAGAGGAGAAAAAAGAGAGAAAAAACCTTGCCACAACACTGTTAGAATATCAAATTCTTTCAAGAACCCTAAAACCTTGAAATCCTTATTACAAATCTCTCTCTCACTACAAACAAGCCATCACAGTTACAAACCAACACCTCACTACTTCTTCAGTAAGGGTAAGGCTGGCTTGATCTCCATGATCCTAATTTTCCAGTAAGGCATAAAAGCATTCAGGTCACTAATTTTCCAGTAAGGGTAAGATTGATTTGATCTCCATGATCAAAAGAGTATAATCATTCATACATGCCATATTGTGCCTAAACATTAAATTTCTTCATATATTGGCTTTATTTGCATTTTATGATTTTATTTAATGTGTTCGTGAGATTCAACATTGCAGATTTAGACAGGATGCCATGCAGGTTCATTAAGGAACATTGAGGTCAAAAGCCAAATGGCCAAAAGCCAAAAGGCCAAAAGCCAAATGGCCAAAACAGAACATTTTACACATGACACCAATACATATCGAGACAGACATCCTGAGAAGATTAAGGAACGTTGAGGCCAAAACGCAAATGGCCAAAAGCCAAAAGCCAAATGGCCAAAGTAGAACAACTTATGCATGATGAGGCCAGAACACAAATGACCAAACCACTCCAATTCACCTCCAAAAAGGGGACAAAAACCCCCCAAGGTATTGTATTTTCTTTCTTTTCCTTATTTTATTTATTTCAATTATTTCTTTTTTTAATTAATTCCTTTAATTTAACTTATTTTCATAAAATATAAAAAATAGTAAAAAACAGAAAAGTCATAAAAATCAAAATATATTTATTTAATTAATATTTTTTGTAAATAAATTTCACTAATAATTAATTATTTATTTTTATAAATTAAAATTGCATGTAAATAATTAGATTAATTTTAGGTTTAATTTTAACATGTTTTTCATAATAAATAAATAAAATTAGAATTAGGGTTAATATTTTAATTTCATTTAATCTTTCTCATAAAAATACATAAAAAACATAAATGCCAAAAACTCAAAAAAAAAATAATAATTTCTTTTTTTTCTTTAATTTCATTAGTTTAATCATTTAATTTAATTTCATTAAAAAGGGTCCAACGCCCTCGTTTCCAATTTTAATTCCTATTCCCGCATTTTTATTTATTTCCTTCTTTTAAATATTTATGTAACTCTCCCAAAGCCTTGTAAACTTAATTTCTCGCACTTTATTTTATTTCTTTATTTACTTTCCGTCAAATCGGGTCCTGGATTTTAATTTTGGCGATGTGGACCCGCGCCTTTGTAATAGTTTAGAACTTTCAATTTCCGCATCTTTTTTAACTGTTAAATAAATGCATGCAAGAATGAATGACAAAAAAATAAAAACAAACGCATAGATCACCCATAACCTGACAAGATAAAATATCTGAATCTGACACACGAATCACACACCACCCCTAGGGTACGCCTCACTGTTGCCTTGCCTCGAAAGGTGATCGTCGAGTAGAGGATGTCTTAGTAAGTCCTCATGATCCGGGAACCTGGCATGAGGGTAGCTTCTAAGGTGTCTTCCCATTGCTCTGGTGATCACCATATCCCGAACCCCGAATTGACCCGAACACCTCCAACGGTGGTGCTACCTACCTCTCAATGGTGGGATGGCACTACTTTAAAGGACATCTACACAGACGAATTCCTTAGGGTAGGTAGACGACTCTAGATACTTGCTCTAATTTCAAAACAAATCAAAAATACTTTTCACACCAACACATTTTCAAAAAGCTTTCGAAAGCAATTTTTCAAACACTCTTGAGGACCGATACAAGAGTCGAACTGAAATTTTCAAAGAAACTTTTTTAAAACCCACAGTTCAAAAGCAAACAAACCATTTTTGAAAACACAAGTGAGCAAGTATCTAAGAGCCCATGGATAACCATGGATAGAAAGGGTGCTAACACCTTCCCTTTCTATAATCTACCTCCCGAACTGAGAGCAATCTCTATAAGGAATTTTTCTATGCTTTTGTCCTTTCCATTGGAGAAAATAAAAGACGGTGGCGACTCTTGCTTCCGCGACATTTCGCGAACCAGCGTTAAACAGTGAGTTCCAGATCCACCGATCACAGACGCCTTAGGGAAAAAAGAGCGTCTCAGTAGGCTGAAAACCAGAAAGGGCGGTCTAGGAAAATATTAGAGACACAGACATAATAAATTTTCCCGGTAGGTTGAAAACCCGCAAGGGCAACCTAGGAAAAAGTTAGGGATTTCATAGCATGTAACTGCATCAGACAAGACTTAATTATTGAAGCAACAATCTTCTCAGATTCTTATCACACTTCAACTGAAGTCTCTTCTAAGGAGTTCGAAGTTGTTAGGGAGAATAGTGGTCATTGTATTTCAATGTATCTTTTCCATATATTTACCATTCTCCAAACTTTGTAATCATTCATGGAGTCTCGCCGTTTGCAGACTACCATTCTATTAATAATGTTTGAGCCTGTATCCAATTCTTTGTAGTTCTTATTTTTATTATGTTTGCAAAGATTTTATTTATTATTGATAGTAATTTTCAAGACAAAAAGACTTAATAATAAAAATGTTTTTGAAATGAATTTACAAATTACTTTTCACTTTAGATTTAGTGATTCAAGTGGAACAAAGGTAGTGATTCCAAGGATGGACGAACTCAGAAGTTTTGAAAAGATTCCCCAAGAAGATTTTCCCTGGTTGCGCTTGCTGATATGTGTGTATTCCACTTGTGATCTTTCTTCTTTCCTTGATATTGATGAATTTCATACCAGTTGATATGTGGTGTGGCATTTGGGTTTATGATCCCATATCCACAAGTTAAGTCTTGGTTCATATTTTTCTCCAAGTTGTTATTTGTTGTTGGGTTTGTAATCCCATTCTCCCCAATCAAGTCTTGATGCAAACTTCCCTGATTGGGTGTGATTTCTTTCCGCAGTTAAGTGGTGATCAAGCAGAGGTTGAAAAGTATGAAGCATTTGCTTAGTCGTTCGATTCTTTCTCCCTTTGCATTGAGAAGTGATATAGAATCTCTTGCAGAGCATTACCCTATTCAGTTATGACGTTGTTGTATTTGTATGTCTCCGAGTGGCTACACAAGGGCAGTATATCTTCTAAGAAGTGTTGAGATAGATGTCAACTTTTTGGGTTTTCTCTCTCCATGTGTTGAGTTTGATTTAAAATCCCCATAAGCTGACCTCTTGCTGTGATGTTAACTTCTTAATTCTCCAGATGAGTTCAAGATGATGCTTCCCTCTAAAGTTGTTATCCCATAAAATTTCATGATTTCTCTCCAGAGAAGTTTGCAAATTATTATTCTTAATATTGAATAACGTATTTGGGCTCCCTTCGGTGTGTGGAGTTTATTTTTCTACAATGAATTTAGCATGACATCCCCAGTTAAACTATCAACGATATGGTTTTCACCTTCCCTAGTTATGTTAGTTTTGGAATCTCCAGGTGAAGTCTAGACGACGAGGAATTGTCTTCCCCAGTCAAAGTTTGTATGACATTCCTCGGTGAAGCTTAGAGGAGTTTATTATATCCCTGCAACTTTATTTGTTGCTAGTCAGGTGGTACTTTGATTGTCTTCAAGCCATGTTCTTCCCAGTGAAGTTAAGCTGCAAAATAGGACTTTGTTTCCTTAATGGGTGCTTACTCTCTTATGGAACCTTCATCCTGGATGTGATTTGGTCGAGTGTTGACTTTAACCAAATTGGCTTTGTCTGGTTATCCCTAGTGTAGTTTAGTTGTTTTATCAGCATATACATGATAACATTCATATATTCATATACATCATGCATAGCTGAACTAAAATTCATGCTCATTTGCATTCATTGATGTTTTGTTGACATATTCCCTTACTTGCAGAGTTATCTTATCCTCTCTCCAATATATTGTCAACTTTAAACAGAAAGTGTATATCCTTTCAATTTCCCCATTAAGTTATCTCTCGTGGAAGAATTTTGCTTTAGCCTTCCTATTCAGCTTGTAATCTGGATGGAATTTGACCCTCTTTTGAGTTTATTTATCATTAGATGGTGTCTTGGTCGACTATTTCCCTCCAGTTTGTTCCTGGTTTGAATTTTGGTCTTCGACAATAATGTTATTTTTAATCCTCTCTAGGCGAAGTGCCTTGGATTGGGGGTATGCATTTATTTTGCATCCAAAGACTTTATTTTCCTCAATATGAATATGTTAATATTTCCCCAGGAAATCAGGCTTCATTTCCCGCCAATGTCATTGCAATTCCTTCTTAAACAGCAATCGACATGTCTCTTTATTTGAGCAACCTGTTCTTTCCTAGTAAGTCTGTTAATAAAAGAGAAGATGTTACTCTAATGAATGATAGTCTCGCCATTAGGGGAGATATTTCATTAATGAGATCTTTTTTCAGATGAATAGTAGTCTCGTCATTATGGGAGATAGTTCGTCGGTGAGATCTTTTACTCCAATGAATGGTAGTCTCGTCATTATGGGAGATAGTTTGTTATTGAGATTTATATTTCGATGAATGGTAGTCTCGTCATTATGGGAGATAGTTGTTAGACGATATGATCGATCTAGAAGGGGGTTGAATAGATCGTTTAAAATAATTTGTGCTTTTTAAAATTGTTTTTAGAAAAATATGCAGAAGTTTCCTGGAATCTCCAATCGTCTAAACAATCCTCTATTGAAAGGATCAGATATGCTAAACCGTATGGGATATAATGACAAAATAATAATCAATGCGTTTTACTCAATTGATCAATTACTTATACACTCTCAATGATTACTAATTACTACCAATGATTTGAATGAGATAAGGATAAGCACAATAAATAATTTTGTGGATTAGTCAATTTGTCAAACACCTCGTGAGCAAAGCACCTTATGTTTGGTTTTACAAAATTGTAGTGGTAAGTTTTCTTAGGTATCAATCAAAAGGATTATTACCAATGTTTCGAAAAGAACTCAACACACTACAATTTCAATAAGAGCAGATTTGACAAATTAATTTTCGCACAATTTAGTAAGCAAGTATAGAAATAAAGAAAAAGCAGAAGAACACACGATTTGTTAAGGCATTTCCCCTTGTCGTCCTCGCGTAGGGTACGTCTTCCCCCAATTCTAGAATCTAGAATTGAGATATTTGATATTAAGTTGCAAATGATACAATAGAAGAGATAGTTCACAATACAAACGATCCAATGCTGCTGATGTAACAATCTTCTTCCCTTTCCTTGGTTTGAGAAAAACCAAGTGCCAAATTCTTCGAACAAACCTCCGATTACCACTACTTGATTAAGAAAACCCACTGTCTCTTAATCCTTTCACTCGGCTGGTTTCAATCGCAAAAAAATTCACCCTAAATATATCTTCACAATCCTCCGTTTATCGCTACATGATTAAGCAAACCCGCTGTTTCTTAATCCTTTCACTCAGCTGAATTCAATGAAGCAAAGACTTGTGCAACAACCCTCGCACCAATAGGAATATTGGAGGAGAAAATTCCAATGATTTTATTCAAGAACAACCCACAATTGCTCAACCCAAATCTGAATTGAATTCTTGATTTGAACGTTATCACCATAGTAATTTTCTTGAATCAACAACCATGATTATGTGTATATGTTGATTTTTGAGAAGAGAGGATGAAGATGATGAGCACTATGTGTATCTTTCACTAGTTCTTGTTAACTTAAATAATGAATATATATATATATATATATATATATATATATATATATATATATATATATATATATGTGTGTGTGTGTGTGTGTGTGTGTGTGTGTGTGTGTGTTACCTAATAGCCAGGATCCACAAACATAGCAGAAAATTAGTTGAGGCAAGTGAGCGATTGACGCAACCAGAAGCAGGGGTCGGTGCGACACAACCCGCACCCAGAGGAAAAAATGTTTTGATGTGTAATGCATCGACCACTTCAGGACTTGTGTCGACGCAAACATCAAATATTATGATTCTCAGGTTGAGTCGACCAGAAGGGTCGACACGATACATCCAGCAGACAGAGAGAAATCCATTTTGAAGCGCAGTGTGTCGACCGTTCCAGGGCTTGTGTCGATGCAAAGATTGAATGTTTTGAATTCCAGTTTGAGTCGACCGGAAGGGTCGACCTGGCATATCCAGGGCTTGATTAAAGTTAATGAGTTGACCACACCTATCTTTGAGTCGACGCACATATTGTATTTTCCTAAAACTACTTGTTTCTGGAGATCTTTATTCCAATAATTCCATTGCAACATTGCTCATAGAGCCAACCAAGATAGAGAGAGATTTATAATTGTTTTAACATCATTACAATACTTATAGAGGGACATTTCCTTCACATGCTCCCCCTTTTTGATGATGTCAAAACAATGCTCAAATATGCTCCCCCTGAGTTTGTGCGTTCCGTTGCAAGCTATGTATAGTCTTCTATGTTCACTTCTCCCCCTTTGACAATACCAAAAAGAGATAAAGCACAAGGTTAAAAGTAACAAAATATATTAAATGCAACATCATTTTCCATTTTCAACTAAAAACACCAACAATCATTCACATAAAATGAAATTAGTATGGATCATAAAATGCAATAATTAGACAAATGTATGTAGAATATTACAAACCAGTTCATAAGAATAATTGTATGGGGTTATCAAAATAAAGGTAACATAAGAACTTAAGTAGAATTACATAAACATGAATCAATTTTCTAGGTTGTCAGTATTATTGTTTTCTGGAGCATCAGGTGGAAGGTTTGGAAAATGCTGAAGGAAGGTGGAATGAAGAGAGGCAAGGTTCTCAGTTTGTGATTGAATCATGACTTCCAACATGGAGTATCACTGATCTTGAATATTTGAATAGTTTAAATCCTCTCATTTTAAAGGAGTGCATCTTGCTTTTGTTGGAGCTGCATTCTCTCCAAAAGAGCTATCACATTGGCATTGTTTTCTTGAGCAGCCGGGACATCCTCGTCCATATTTGCTTCATTTTTTTCTTCCTCAGTCTCTTCTTCTTCTTTATTATCATCCTCTTCACCATCACTACTTTGGAATAAAACGGATGTACTTCTCACAACATAACGGTATTTTTGTTCCTTGTGATCCCATTGGAAGCCCATCAAGGTAAGTGATTTCTTTGTGAGTTCAAGATCAGAGGTCATACCAACATAAGGAATTCCTGCAATTTTAATCTTTTCTCAATTGAGAACTCTTTGAATGAAAGAGGGATAGCATAGTGCGGTGCCTCTTCCAGAGTTATGCAGATCAAAAATGCGGCTAGCAAAATAGTGTGGCCAATGAACCTTTATTTTATGTTTTAAAACATACAACAGTTGAACCTCAGGTTTATCCACACGAGAAAGACCACCCTTCTTGGGTTGAATGATATGGGAAATGATCCAAAAGAGAATTCGGTCAAATGGGGCTAGGGCACCAGTTGTTACGGATCTTGGAAATAAATCACTGTTAACTATTTTGTCACTGTAGGGTTTCTTCAGCATGGAGTTTAAGGCCTACTTGAATTCATAATTGGGAGCAAGAACAATATCAGAGATTTTAATAGCATCAGAATCAACTGGCCACATACCAGATAGGTCTTTCCAAACATGCGAGCTAACCATATAATATTTGTTGTTCATTCTATATTTAAATTCAAAACCCTCAAACTTTCCTTGCATGCCAGCATAGAACATTTTGACTAAATCCTCATTATACGGTGTGTCACATTTAAGAAATAAGTGGAAGTTCTAAAATCTTAACAATTCAATAATTTCAGAAAGATGCATATGACCCAAGGTTTTCAGATATAAAGTCGATTGTATAACTATTTTTCTCTTACCAAAAGTGTCAGCAAAAGTACTAACAATGTCATCAGAAAGAAGTGAAAGAGCAGTTACCGGATTATCTGATGGAACATTGGAGGAGCTTCCTCTAAAGGTTCTCTTCTTAGCTACCCTTGAATCCATTAGGGAAATTTCTTGAAAAAGATGGGTATCTGAGGTATGGTTGGTTTTGAGAGAGATGGGTGTTAAGAGGTTTTAGGGTTTTGTGATAAGAAAGTGAATAAAGAAAACAAAATAGAAAAATGATAAAGAAATAGAATGCAGAATTTATTTGCGATGTGTCGACCGCTCATAGAGCGTTGAGTCGATGCAAGAATTGTTTTAATTGATGCTGAGTGAACCATAAAGTATGCGTCGACGCATGTAATCTATGTGTCAACTCAAAAGTAAATAATTTTGTTTTTATGCAGCTTTTTCAATTGATTTCGTGCAATTTATGTAACTCTTAGAATCCATATGTACTTTAATAATAACGATAAAGAAGAACAAGTTTACCATTCACACATGGTTAAGAGTAGAGAATAGATGAGAATGATATTACCTTCATGAGAGTTGATAAGAGCTTTAACCAAGGCTATTCATAAGAGCATCAAGCATTAAGAGAATATGTTAAATAAACTAAAAGGTATGCAACTTACTTAAGTTACAACCTATCCGAGATATTGAGAACACCAAGTTCCCTACAGATGTGATGAAAGGGATCTGTAGCGACTGGTTTAGTAAAAATGTCAACAAGTTGATTTTTGCTATCAACATGATCAAAAATAACATCACCCTTTTCAACATGATCCCTTAGAAAATGATGCCTTATCTCAATATGTTTTGTGCGAGAGTGAAAAATTGGATTTTTGGTTAGGTTGATGGAACTTGTATTGTCACATAAAATAGGAATGTGATCAAGTTAGACATTGAAGTCAAGTAATTGTTGTTTGAGCCACAAGATTTGGGCACACCAATTACCGGCTGCAACATATTCCGCTTCGGCAGTTGACAATCAAACTGAAACTTGCTTTTTGTTATGCCAACTGACCAAAGAATTTGAAAAGAAATGACAAGTACCACTAGTGCTTTTCCTATCCGATTTGCAATCGACAAAGTCAGAATCGGAATAGCCAATCAAAGAATAATCACTACCCTTGGAGTACCAAAGTCCATACTTAGTTATACCACTAAGGTACCTAAGTATGTGCTTTACGGCTTTTAAATGTGATTCCTTAGGACATGATTGAAACTGAGCACACATGCAAACACTAGGCATTATATCTAAACGAGAGGCCGTAAGATAAACAAGGGAACCAATCATACCTCTATACCTTTTTATATCGACGAGCTTACCATTATTATTACGGTCCAAGTTTACAACGGTAGGCATAGGGAGTATCAATAGCTTTAGAGTTTGCCATGTCAAATCACTTGAGTAGGTCAAGACAATATTTTGTTTGACTCACGAAAGTCCCATTAGTTAATTGCTTAATTTGAAGTCTAAGAAAGTAGTTTAACTCTCCCATCATACTCATCTCAAATTCTCCCTGCATCATATTAGAGAATTTCTTGACCAAAGACGCGTTAGAAGAACAAAAAATAATGTCATCTACATAAAATTGAACTAAAATAAAATGATTTCCTTCATGCTTTATAAAAAGGGTTGTGTCAACCTTTCCTCTTGAGAATCCTTGATCTAATAAGAATTTTCTAAGACGTTCATACCAAGCCCTAAGGGCTTGTTTAAGACCGTATAACGCACGCTTAAGTTTGTAAACATAGTTAGGATTCTCAAGATTCTCAAAAACATGGAGGTTGAGACATATAAACCTCTTCATTAATGTATCCATCTAAGAAGGCACTTTTTACATCCATTTGGAATAATTTGAAGTTTTGCGAGCATGCATATGCAAGCAAAAGGCGTATAGCCTCGAGTCGGGCCACTGGAGCATATGTTTCCTCATAATCTATGTCTTCTCTTGGTTATACCCTTTGGAAACAAGTCTATCTTTGTTGCGAGTTATAATTCCGTTTTCATCTAATTTGTTCCTAAAAACCCATTTAGTTCCAATAACTCGATGATCTCGCGGAGGGGGGATAAGTTCCCAAACCTCATTTCTTTTAAACATATTTAGTTCCTCTTGCATGGCTAAAAACAATGTTCATCGATTAAGGCATCTTCAGAGTTTTTGGGTTCAATTTGAGAGACGAAAGCAAAATGATAACAAAAGTTACTTAACTTAGAGCGAGTTGTTACTCCCTTTGATATATCTCCTAGGATGTTTTCGATGGGATGACCCTTAGAGGTTTTCCATTCCAAAGGGAGATCATTTTTATTGCTTGGATGATCTTCCTCTCTTTCTTTGGATACTTGATCCAACTCGTCTTCAATTTTAGTAGATTCCGAGTCTTTTTCTTTGGGATCTTGTAGTATGCTTTCCGAAGATACACCTACACCATCATAAACACTACCCTTTCCGACTAATTTCAGATCAGATTCATCAAAGGAAACATGTACAAACTCTTCAACTATATGTAATCTTTTACTAATACTCTATAGGCTTGGATTTATTGAAAGTATCCGAGAAAGATACCTTCGTCAGCTTTTGAATCAAATTTACCTAAATTTTCTTTACCATTATATAACACAAAGAATTTACATCCGAAGACGTCAAGATGAGAAATATTTGGTTTTCTTCCTTTCAAAAGTTCATAGGGAGTTTTTTTTAGAATAGGACGTATTAGAACCCTATTCAAAAAATAACATGCCGTGTTGATGGCATCAGCCCAAAAGTATTTTAGAAGATGGTGTTCATTAATCATAGTTCTTCCGAGTTCTTCTAAAATACAGTTTTTACGTTCCACCACTCCATTTTGTTGAGGAGTACATGGAGCGGAAACATTATGATCAATACCGTATTTCTAACAAAATTTATCAAAGAGATCATTCTAAAATTCGCCACCGTGATCGCTTCGAACAATAACTATGCTAGTGTTCAATTTGTTTTGAGACAACTTGGAAAATTTTTCAAAATCCGGAAAGGTGTCACTTTTATTTGCCAATAAAATTATTCAACAAAATCTTGAGTAGTCATCTACAATAACAAATTCATAGTAGCTACCACCTAGACTTTTAATTCTAGATGGACCAAAAAGATCCCTATGAAGAAGTTTGAGAGGTCTCATTGTAGAAACAATGTTTTTAAGATTTAAATGAGATTCTAGTTTGCTTCCACATTTGGCAAGCATCACACAAGTGGTCCTTGGAAAATTTTAGTTTTGATAAACCGACTACTAAATCTTTTGAGACAACTTTACTCAATAAATCTAAATTCAAATGAGCTAGACGTTTATACCACAACCATGAATCCTTATTTAAATTGACTAGACATTTAGTTCCAGTTAGAGATACATTATTCAAGTCAAGCATATACACATTATTTACCCTCAAGCCTTTGAACACATCATCTTTCTTATCATTGTGTTCAATTCTGCAACCGTCTTTTGAAAATGATACATTGTATCCTTTGTCACATAATTGACTAATGCTAATAAGATTGTGTTTAAGACCATCAACTAATAGGACATCAGAGATAATAGTAGAAGAGGGATTACCTACACCTTTACCGAGTGTTTCTCCCTTGTTATTGTCGACATAGGTAACAAATCCTTTATTTTTTGCCACAAAGTCAAAAAATAGGGAGATGTCGCCCGTCATATGTCTTGAGCACCCACTAACAAGAAACCATCTTTTCTCCGTGGTCTCAAGACATTCCACCTACAAGTTTAAACAAGGGAAGTAGGTACCCAATTTTTATTGGGTCCTTGTGTGTGAATGATACTTGAGTTGCATTTTGACAAATATTTGAAAATGTCTTGAGGAACCAAAAATTTTCTAAATCGACATTTGCTAATGGTGTGTCCCCTTTTGCAATAATATAAATATGTTAGAGTTTTGGGAAAGTTTCTTTTGCTTGGCGGATCTTTTATTTCATAAGTGTATTTTTTATATGGATTTATCATACTACTGCTGAAATTAGATCTACCAATGATAAAAGTAATTTTGGGTTATAAAGCCTTGTCAAGTTCGGCTTTAAGAGTTTTTACTTCTTTTTCCAAATGTAGCAAGTTTCACATCTAGCTCAATCATTCCAAGAAAGTTTATCATCTTTTCTATTAGTTTTTATTTTCTCTACCATGGATGCCTTGATAGCTTCCAATTCTTTTTGAGATTTGGACACTTTATGCTCAAGGTATGAATTTTTTTTCTTATTTAAGGCTAATCATTTAAAAGCTTCCTTAGCCTCATTTTGTAGAGTATCAAAAGCTCTTTGCAATTCTATGTGATACATTTTATTAATATGATTATATTTAGAGTGACTTACATTTCTTTTCTTCTTTTGATGAGCCATGAGGCAAAGGTTGACTGTTTCTTCTTCTTCACTAGAGTCACTTTTGCTTGAGGCTTCACCATCACTATCCCAAGAAATGTATGTTCTTCTAGCTTTGTTAGATCTCTTTTGAAATTTGTCTTTTCCTTTGTCTTTCTTGAGCAACGAGCATTCCAGTTTGTAGTGACCGGGTTTTCCACAGTTGAAACATGATCCTCTTGATTTAGATTTCTTGCCTTCATCTTGTCTTGACGGTTTTGATTAGTTTCTATAATTTATGAGATTTTTGATCGAGTTTTGGACATCATACTTTCTAAGATATCTGTGATATTTTCTCACAAACAGCCCCATGTCTTCACTTTAGCTTTCATCTTCATCACTAGAATCACTCACACAAGAGTTATTGGTGGAGGACTTTGAGTTTGAAGCCTTTAATGCGACAAAATTCTTTTCAATGTCTTTTTGTTTTTCCGTCTTTTGCTTTTTCTCATGTTTATTGAGATTGATGAGCTCTTGATTATGCTCTTGTAGATTTCCAAACAATGTTGTTATGTCGAGTGTAGCTAGATTGTTTTCTTCCTTGATTGCTGTAACTTTGGGCTGCCATTCCCTATTAAGACATCTTAAAATTTTGTTAGTAGCAACAACATTGGGAGTAACATGACCAAGAGTGTGTAAGCGATTGATTATATGAGAAATCTCTTTTGCATATCTGCAATTATTTCACCATGCTTCATGTGAAAGAGATCAAACTCTTGAGTTAATGTATTGATTCTAGCAAGTTTAACATCATGTGTCCCTTCATGGGGAATTTGTAGAGCATCCCACATTGCTTTAGCAGTCGCACAATGTGATACTCTAAAATATTCATCAACACCTAAAGAAGCAATAAGCATATTTCTACCTTTCCAATCATAGCTATAATTTTTCTCATCTTCCTCATCCCATAGTGCTTCCGGTTTTTGTATGGTAATATTATCCGCATTGGTCATGGTTATTTGTATAGGACCATCCTCGATAACTTTCCATATCTTTCTATTAACAGAGTTAATATGCACACGCACACAATCTTTCCAATAGCTATAGTTTTCACCGGTGAAAATAGGAGCTCTCGTATAAGCCCCTTTTGGATCGTTCTCCATTTTCTATAAAGTAATATGTGAAGCACCAGATGAACCGATGATCTGATACCACTTGTTAGACGATGTGATCGATCTAGAAGGGGGGGTTGAATAGATCGTTTAAAATAATTTGTGTTTTTTAAAATTATTTTTAGAAAAATATGCGAAAGCTTCCTGGAATCTCCAATCGTCTAAACAATCCTCTATTGAAAAGACCGGATATGCAAAACGGTATGGGATATAATGACAAAATAAGAATCAATGCATTTTACTTAATTGATTAATTACTTATACACTCTCAATGATTACTAATTACTACCAATGAGTTGAATGAGATAAGGATAATCACAATCAATAATTTTGTGGATTAGTCAATTTGTCAAACAACTTGTGACCAAAGCACCTTAGGTTTGGTTTTACAAAATTGTAGTGGTAAGTTTTCTTACGTATCAATCAAAAGGATTGTTACCAATGTTTCGAAATGAACTCAACACACTACAATTTCAATAAATGCAGATTTGAAAAATTAATTTTCGCAGAGTTTAGTAAACAAGTATAGAAATAAAGAAAAAGTAGAAGAACACACGATTTGTTAAGGCAGTTCCCCTTGTCGTCCTCGCGTAGGGTACGTCTGCACCCAATTCTAGAATCTAGAATTTAGATATTTGATATTAAGTTGCAAATGATACAAGAGAAGTGATAGTTCACTATACAAATAAACCAATGTTGTTGATGTAACAATCTTCTTCCCTTTCCTTGGTTTTAGCAAAACCAAGTGCCAAATTCTTCGAGCAAACCTGCCGTTACCGCTACTTGATTAAGCAAACCCACTGTCTCTTAATACATTCACTTGGCTGGTTTCAATCATAAGAAATTTGACCCAATATTTATCTTCACAATCCTCTGGTTACCCTACTTGATTAAGCAAACCCACTGTTTCTTAATCCTTTCACCCGACTGAATTCAATGAAGGAAAGACTTGTGCAAAAACCCCCTCACCAATAGGAATCTTGGAGGATAAAATCCCAATGATTTTATTCAAGAACAACCCACAAATGCTAAACCCAAATCTGAATTGAATTCTTGATTTGAATGTTATCACCACAGTAATTTTCTTGAATCAACAACCATGATTATGTGTAGATGTTGATTTTTGAGAAGAGAGGATGAAGATGATGAGCACTATGTGTATCTTTCACTAGTTCTTGTTAACTTCCAATAATGATGCATAATGAACATATATATGTTACCTAATAGACAGAACCCACAAACATAGCAGAAAATCAGTTGAAGCAAGCGAGCGGTTGATGCAACCAGAAGCAGGGGTCGGCGCGACACAACCCGCATATAGAGGAAAAACTGTTTTGAAGTGTAATGCGTCGACCGCTTCAGGACTTTCATCGATGCAAAAATCAAATATTCTGATTCTCAGGTTGAGTCGACCGGAAGGGTCGACGCGACACATCCAGTAGTCAGAGAGAAATCCATTTTGAAGTGCTATGTGTCGACCACTTCAGGGCTTGCATCGACACAAACTTTGAATGTTTTGAATTCCAGTTTGAGTCGACCGGAAGGGTCGACCTGACACATCCAGGGCTTGATTGAAGATAATGAGTCGACCACACCAATCTTTAAGTCGACGAACAAATTGTATTTTCCAAAAACTACTTGTTTCTAGAGATCTTTATTTCAATAATTCCATTGCAAGATTTTTCATAGAGCCAACTAAGATAGAGAGATATTTATAATTGTTTTGACATTATTAAAATACTTATAAAGGGACTTTACCTTCAATAGTTCGTTGTGGAAGTTTGTTGTACTTCAATGATAAAGACAGTTCATTGAAAGATGCTTACAGCAGTTTATTACCCTTTTCCAAGTGAAACATCTTGGTTAAAGAAGAAACTAAGACCGGTTCATGGCTTACGGTCAGGATTGAGGGGAGGTTTATTTGATTCTCCATCAAATGGTATCTCTTCGAAGAAGTCTCGTAGAAAAGTTTATTATGAAATCATTGCAAGTGGTAGTCACTTTATTTGAGATAACTTGTATATTACCCTTTCCAGGTGAAATACCTTGGTTAAAGAAGAAACTAAGACTAATTTGTGGCTTATGGTTAGGATCGAGAGGAGGTTTATCTGATTCTCCATCAAATGGCATCTCTTTGAAGAAGTCTCGTAGAGAAGTTTATTGTCAAATAATTGTAAGTGCTAGTCTCTTTATTGGAGATAGCTTGTATATTACCCTTTCCAGGTGAAAAAACTTGGTCAAAGAAGAAACTAAGACCAGTTTATGGCTTATGGTCAGGATCGAGGGGAGGTTCATCTGATTCTCCATCAAATGGTATCTCTTCGAAGAAGTCTCGTAGAGAAGTTTGTTGTGAAATACTTGCAAGTGGTAGTCTCTTTATTTGAGATAGCTTGTATATTACCCTTTCTAGGTAAAATACATTGGTTAAATAATAAATTGAAACCAGTTCGCAGCTTATGGTCATGATCGAGGGGAGGTTTATTTGATTCTCCATCAAATGGTATCTCTTCGAAGAAGTCTCATAGAGAAGTTTATTGTGAAATCATTGCAAGTGGTAGTCTCTTTATTTGAGATAGCCTGTATATTACTCTTTCCAAGTGAAATACCATGGTTCAAGAAGAAAATGAGACCAGTTCGTAGCTTATGGTCAGGATCGAGGGGAGTTTTATCTGATTCTCCATCAAATGGTATCTCTTCAAAGAAGTCTTGTAGAGAAGTTTGTTGTGAAATCAATGCAAGTGCTAGTATCTTTATTGGAGATAGCTTGTACATTACCCTTTCCAGGTGAAATACCTTGGTTAAAGAAGAAACTAAGACCAGTTTGTGGCTTATGGTCAGGATCGAGGGGAGGTTTATCTGATTCTCCATTATATGTTATCTCTTCAAAAAAGGCGTGTAGATAAGTTTGTTGTGAAATCGTTACAAGTGGTAGTCTCTTTATTGGAGATAGCTTCTATATTACCCTTTATAGGTGAAATAACTTGGTTAAAGAAGAAACTAAGACCAATTCGTGACTTATAGTCAGGATCGATGGGAGGTTTATCTGATTCTCCATCAAAAGGTATCTATACGAAGAAATCTCGTAGATAAGTTTGTTGTGAAATCGTTACAAGTGGTAGTATCTTTATTTGAGATAGCTTGTATATTACCATTTCCATGTGAAATACATTGGTTAAGGAAGAAACTGAGACCAATTCGTTGCTTATGGTCAGGATCGAGGGGAGGTTTATCTGATTCTCCATCAAATGGTATCTCTTTGAAGAAGTATCGTAGAGAAGTTTGTTGTGAGATAATTGTAAGTGGTAATTTCTTTATTTGAGATAAATAGTATATTACCATTTCTAGGTGAAATACCTTGGTTAAAGAAGAAACTGAGACCAGTTTGTGGATTATGGTCAGGATTGAGAGGAGGTTTATCTGGTTCTCCATCAAATGGTATCTCTTGAAAGAAGTCTCGTAGAGAAGTTTGTTGTGAAATAATTGCAAGTGGTAGTGTATTTATTTGAGATAGTTTTTATATCACAATTTTCAAGTGAAATACCTTGGTTAAAGAAGAAACTGAGACCAATTTGTGGCTTATGGTTAGGATCGAGGGGAGGTTTATCTGATTCTCCATTTAATGGTACCTCTTCGAACAAGTATCGTAGATAAGTTTATTGTGAAATAATTGTAAGTGGTAGTCTCTTTATTGGAGATAGCTTGTATATTACCCTTTCCAGGTGAAATACCTTGGTAAAAGAAGAAACTAAGACTAATTTGTGGCTTATGGTGAGGATCGAGGGGAGGTTCATCTGATTCTCCATCAAATGGTATCTCTTCGAAGAAGTCTCGTAGAGAAGTTTGTTGTGAAATACATGCAAGTGGTAGTCTCTTTATTTGAGATAGCTTGTATATTACCCTTTCTAGGTAAAATACCTTGGTTAAAGAATAAATTGAGACCAGTTCGTAGCTTATGGTCAGGATCGAGGGGAGGTTTATATGATTCTCTATCAAATGGTATCTCTTTAAAGAAGTCTCGTAGAGAAGTTTATTGTGAAATAATTGCAAGTGGTAGTCTCTTTATTTGAGATAGCTTGTATATTACTCTTTCCAAGTCAAATACCTTGGTTAAAGAAGAAATGAGACCAGTTCGTAGCTTATGGTCAGGATTGAGGGGATGTTTATCTGATTCTCCATCAAATGATATATTTTCGAAGAAGTCTTGTAGAGAAGTTTGTTGTGAAATCACTGCAAGTGGTAGTATCTTTATTGGAGATAGCTTGTATATTACCCTTTCCAGGTGAAATACCTTGGTTAAAGGAGAAACTAAGACCAGTTTGTGGCTTATGGTCAGGATCGAGGGGAGGTTTATTTGATTCTCTATCAAATGGTATCTCTACGAAGAAGTCTCGTAGAGAAGTTTATTGTGAAATCGTTATAAGTGGTAGTCTGTTTATTGGAGATATCTTGTATATTACCCTTTCCAGGTGAAATACATTGGTCAAACAAGAAACTAAGACCCTTTCGTGGCTTATGGTCAGGATCGAGGGGAGGTTCATCTTATTCTCCATCAAATGGTTTCTATTCGAAGAAGTCACGTAGAGAAGTTTGTTGTGAAATCATTGCAAGTGGTAGTCTCTTTATTTAAGATAGCTTGTATATTACCCTTTCTAAGTAAAATAACTTGGTTAAGGAATAAATTGAGACCAGTTTGTAGCTTATGGTTAGGAACGAGGGGAGGTTTATCTGATTCTCCATCAAATGGTATCTCTTTAAAGAAGTCTCGTAGAGAAGTTTATTTTAAAATCATTGCAAGTGGTAGTATCTTTATTTGAGATTGCTTGTATATTACTCTTTCCAAGTGAAATACCTTGGTTAAAGAAGAAAATGAGACAAGTTCGTAGCTTATGGTCAGGATTGAGGGGAGGTTTATCTGAATCTCCATCAAATGGTATCTCTTCGAAGAATTCTTGTAGATAAGTTTGTTGTGAAATCACTGCAAGTGGTAGTATCTTTATTGGAGATAGCTTGTATATCACCCTTTCCAGATGAAATACCTTTGTTGAAGAAGAAACTAAGACTAGTTTATGGCTTATGGTCAGGATCAAGGGGAGGTTTATCTGATTCTCCATCAAATGGTATCTCTTCGAAGAAGTCTCATAGTGAAGTTTGTTGTGAAATAATTGAAAGTGGTAGTCTCTTTATTTTAGATATATTATATATTACCCTTTCCAGGTGAAATACCTTGGTTAAAGAAGAAACTAAGACCAGTTTGTGGCTTATGGTCAAGATCGAGGGGAGGTTTATCTGATTCTCCATCAAATGGTATCTCTTCAAAGAAGTCTCATATATAAGTTTGTTGTGAAATTGTTACAAGTGGTAGTCTCTTTATTGGATATAGCTTCTATATTAACCTTTCCAGGTGAAATTCCTTGGTTAAAGACGAAACTAAGACCAGGTCATGGCTTATGATAAGGATCGAAGAGAAGTTTATCTGATTCTCCATCAAATGGTATCTCTTCGAAGAAGTCTCGCAGAGAAGTTTGCTGTTGAATCATTGCAAGTGGTAGTCTCGATATTTGAGATAGCTTGTATTTTCCCCTTTCCAAGTGAAATACCTTGGTTAAAGTAGAAACTAAGACCATTTCGTGGCTTATGGTCAGGATTGAGGGGTGTTTTATCTAATTCTTCATCAAATGGTATCTCTTCGAAGAAGTCTCATGGAGAAGGTTGTTGTGAAATAATTGTAAGTGGTAGTCTCTTTATTTGAGATATATTGTATATTACCCTTTCCAAGTGAAATACCTTGGTTAAAGAATAAACTGAGACCAGTTCATGGCTTATGGTCAGGATTGAGGGGAGGTTTATCTGATTCTCCATCAAATGGTATCTCTTCGAAGAAGTCTCATAGAGAAGTTTGTTGTGAAATAATTGGTAGTGGTAGTCTCTTTATTTGAGATATATTATATATTACCCTTTCCAAGTGAAATACCTTGGTTAAAGAAGAAACTAAGACCAGTTCATGGATTATGGTCAAGATCGAGGGGAGGTTTATCTGATTCTCCATCAAATGGTATCTCTTAAAAGAAGTCTCGTATATAAGTTTGTTGTGAAATTGTTACAATTGGTAGTCTCTTTATTGGATATAGCTTCTATATTAACCTTTCCAGGTGAAATACCTTGGTTAAAGAACAAACTAAGACCAGGTCATGGTTTATGGTAAGGATCGATGAGTGGTTTATCTGATTCTCCATCAAATGGTATCTCTTCGAAGAAGTCTCGCAGAGAAGTTTGTTGTTGAACCATTGCAAGTGGTAGTCTCGATATTTGAGATAACTTGTATTTTCCCCTTTCCAAGTGAAATAACTTGGTTGAAGAAGAAACTAAGACCAGTTTGTGGCTTTTGGTCAGGATTGAGGGGTGGTTTATCTGATTCTCCATCAAATGATATCTCTTGAAGAAGTCTCGTAGAGAAGTTTGTTGTAAAATAATTGTAAGTGGTAGTCTCTTTATTTGAGATATATTGTATATTACCCTTTCCAATTGAAATACCTTGGTTAAAGAATAAACTGACACCAGTTCGTGGCTTATGGTCAGGATTGAGTGGAGGTTTATCTGTTTCTCCATCAAATGGTATCTCTTCGAAGAAGTCTCATAGAGAAGTTTGTTGTGAAATAATTGCAACTGGTAGTCTCTTTATTTAAGATATATTATATATTACCCTTTCTAGGTGAAATACCTTGGTTAAAAAGAAACTAAGACCAGTTTGTGGCTTATGGTCAGGATCGATGGGAGGTTTATCTGATTCTCCATCAAATTGTATCTCTTCAAAGAAGTCTCATAGAGAAGTTTGTTGTGAAATAATTGCAAGTGATAGTCTCTTTATTTTAAATATATTATATATTACCCTTTCCAAGTGAAATACCTTGGTTAAAGAATAAACTGAGACCAATTCGTGGCTTATGGTCAGAATTGAGGGGAGGTTTATCTGATTCTCCATCAAATGGTATCTCTTCTAAGAAGTCTCATAGAGAAGTTTGTTGTGAAATAATTGCAAGTGGTAGTCTCTTTATTTGAGATATATTGTATTTTTACCCTTTCCAGGTGAAATACCTTGGTTAAAGAATAAACTGAGACCAGTTTGTTGCTTATGGTTAGGATTGAGGGGAGGTTTATCTGATTCTCCATCAAATGGTATCTCTTTGAAGAAGTCTCATAGAGAAGTTTGTTGTAAAATCATTGTAAGTGGTATTCTATTTATTTGAGATAGCTTATATATTACCCTTTCCAGGTGAAATACCTTGGTTAAAGAAGAAACTGAGACCATTCCGTGGCTTATAGTCAGGATGGAGGGGGGTTTATCTGAGTCTCCATCAAATGGAATCTCTTCGAAAAATTATTGTAGAGAAGTTTGTTGTGAAATCATTACAACTGGTAGTCTCTTTATTTAAGATACCTTGTATATTACCCTTTCCAGGTGAAATACCTTGGTTAAAGAAGAAATTGAAACCAGTTCGTCGTTTATGGTCAAGATCGAGGGGATGTTTATCTGATTCTCCATCAAATGGTATCTCTTCGAAGAAGTCTCATAGAGAAGTTTGTTGTGAAATCATTGCAAGTGGTAGTCTCTTGATTCTAGATAGCTTGTATATTACCCTTTCTTAGTGAAATATCTTGGTTAAAAATAAACTAAGACCAGTACGTGGCTTATGGTCAGGATCAAGGGGAGATTTATCTGATTCTCCATCAAATGGTATCTCTTAGGAGAAGTGTTGTAGAGATTTTTTTTGTGAAATCATTGCAAGTGATAGTCTCTTTATTCGAGATAGATTATATTTTTACCCTTTCCAGATGAAATATCTTGGTTAAAGGAGAAACTGAGACCTGTTTGTGGCTTATGTCCAGGGTCGAGGGGAGGTTTATCTGATTCTCCATCAAATGGTATATCTTTGAAGAAGTCTCGTAGAGAATTTTGTTGTGAGATAATTACAAGTGATAGTTTCCTTATTTGAGATAGCTTGTATTTTTACCCTTTCCAGGTGAATTTTCTTGGTTAAATAAGAAACTATGACCAGTTTGTGGCTTACGGCTAGGATCGAGGGAAGGTTTATTCGATTCTCCATCAAATGTTATCTCTTCGAAGAAGTCTCGTAGAGAAGTTTGTTGTGAAATCGTTTCAAGTGGTAGTCTCTTTATTTGAGATAGCTTGTATTTTTATCCTTTCTAGGTGAAATATCTTGGTAAAAGAATAAGTTGAAACCGATTCTAAGTAAAACACCAGTATTTTTGGAAACTCGTTATTACTGATGCGGATCCTACCTCCACTAAATGTTGGTGCACCTGTTATCTCTATTTTCAATGGACGTTGGTAGCTCACCTTCAGTAGATGTTGGTGTTATTCTTTGATCTCACCTTCATTAAAAATTGGTGTATCCTTTGATTGTTACCTTCAGTAAAAGTTGGTATTGTCTCTATATGACTACCTTCGGTAAAAGTTAGTAGCTGACCTTCAGTAAAAGTCATTGCATCTTTTATATCTCTAACTTCATGGAAGTTGGTAGCTCACCTTCAGTATATGTTGGTGTCATCTTTTATCTCAACCTTCAGTAAAAGTTGGTATTGTCTCTATATGTCTACCTTCAGTTAAGGTTGGTAGTTCACCTTCAATTATTGTCGGTGTATGTTATGTTTCTTTACCTTCAATAAAATTCAGTATTATTATATGTTTTTTTCTACCGTCATCATTGAGTTGGTAGTTCATCGTCATTCTTAGTCGGCATTTGTCTCTTTCTCTTCATTGGACCTTACTCCGATAGAGTTGAGTTGTTTCCAGCCATAAGTGCTGACATCAAATCTTTGTTACCAGTCATAATTACTGATACCAATCACTTGTTTACCAGTCTCGATATTCATGTCTATCATCATCTCTGAGTCGGTACTATCTTACTGTTTCTATTCACGCCCTTCGGGTTGGCAATTATCGATTCCCTGTGAGTTTATGTTATTTTCTTTTTGCTATCTCCTCTATGAGTGGATAGTTCACAGTTATCGGTTAGTCTCTCTTATTCATTACTTTTTTCTTGTTTTATCGAGTGAATGTTATTTTGTCTCCTCTCTGGGCTTTACCCCAGTAAAGTTGAGTCTTCTTTTCCCCAGCGGAGTTGATTTGTCTCTAATGGATTCAAATTTCTATTCCCAGAGTCGTGTTATTCCCTAGAGATTTATTTTCCTGGTCGAACTCTTTTTGTTAGTCTGTTGATTATATTTTTGCTTCTCCAGTGGCGTCTTTTTCACCTATGTGAAGTTTATATTTTACATTCATAATCATGAGCATCGCATGTCATCTTAGGGCTAATAATAGGGCTTGTTTTATATTTAAGTATATTCAATCGCGTGGAAACAAAGATTTTAACCTTCGTATCTCCGGATAGAAGATACTTAAATAAGGGCAGCTGTTATACCCCAATTTTCCCCCTAAGATCGCTCATTATATCATATACATATCATGCATATCATTGGATCCATACTCGTGGGATCAAGGAATTTCATCAACATAACAAAGCTCTCATATTTTCCAAAGCATGCTGAGTTGTGAAATATTTGGGTGTTTTAGGTAAATTCAAAGCAGCGCGAATTGGAAACAGTATTTCAACTGATCTGAGTTTAAAAATTCGTATGTCCTATTTGGGAACGGTGTTTTGGGGCTGATTCTTGGATTTTTGAAACCGTCTAGATGTCCTCTCCAACTTTCATGTTCGGACCAAAGGATAATCCTCGAAGAATGGTCTCGGAATATGCAATTCTCTTGGAAGTTATACAGTGAAAAATACTAAGAAAAGTGTGTTGAGTCTAGGGGTGTCAAAATGAACCGGGCCTGCCGAGTCGGCCCGTTTGACCCACCATTTTTGGCGGGCTAAGCTGAGGTATTCAGCTCGGTACCTTAAGTTGGTCCGCCCCGCCTAACCCGCTTAAAAAGGCGGGCCGAGGCGTGGCGGGGCGCGTTTTGCCCACGGGCTTTTTGTTAACACATTTTATTTTTTTACTTAGACTTAAAATAATTTTAACTATTAAAACTATACTCTTCTCATAGGATTATGTTGAATGGAATTATTCTAAATTATTATACAAACAAATTGAATAATAATTGTAACATTATTTCTAAACTTTCTAATATATGTGTTGATTGGAAAAACTTGAAATAAAAAAAAAATTGTATGGCATACAAAATTATTAAGTTGTCAATACATTAGCTCACATGTTCTCTTTTGAAATAGATGTTGATTTTAAGAAAATGAAGGATTTGATTAGTATATACATGTGACAAATTTAGGATTTAACTATTAAGGAATCAGTCAATATAAGAGTTTATATGATGTAAACAGTAAAAAGTCAAGTGTTGATATTTTATGCACTGTGTTATTTTATGCAGTGTAATTGTTATCAATGTGTGTCTTATGTAAATTCATAATTGGGTTCTTTTAGTATTTAGTTTTTAAATATGATTAGGATGATATGTTTTGTTTATTTATTTTGATACTTTTTTTTATTGTGCTTGAGTTTATTTCATTATTTTTTTTTGTAATTGGTCTTTATTTATTTTATTTTTTTGAACTGTTTGGACTTAAGACATGTTGAAGTTCTATTATTCATTGTAAAATAAAATCTTTTGTCGACCTCTTTGATAATAAATATTTATTTAAAATTATGTAGTAAATCAAATTGTCAAATAAAATAAAATAAAAATTTGGCGGGCCGGCCCGCCAACCCGCCAACTCGTAAGTAAACGGGGCGGGCTTGACTTTTGAGCTTGGACCCCTAAGTTGGCCCGCCCCTCTCCGCCTCGCTTTTGGATGGGCTTAAATGGGGCAGGCCAAAACGGGGCGGGCCGCCCGCTTTGCCACCCCTAGCTAAATCATGTGTTGAATGTGTGGAGATTTTATGTTCGATCAAATGCCTAAGCCATGAGCCAAATCTCAAAAATCTGGCAAAACAGTTTTCTGTCTGGGTAATGGGTTACCCAAATAAAGTAACTGGTTACCATCTGTTGTACCCCAAAATTTTCTCTGTCATGTTTTCCAATGTTTTCTATTATATGGTTGGTCACAAACACTTGGTTAAAGAAAAATAAAATTTTTGAAGATAAACAAGGTGTCTTCGATTGGCTTTGAGTTAGGGTGTTTTCGATTAGCCCCTGAGCAGTTTATTTTTTTAATTGTCATCTAGACAAGGAGATTTGATTGGGCATCTAAAACCCTTCGATCAGGATTTTTCTCACAAGTCTTCGATTGGGCACTGGGCCTCCTTCGATCAAGATAAGTTTACAAAGTCTTCGATTGGGTGTTGGGCTTCCTTCGATCAAGATAAGTTCAGAAAGTATTCGATTGGGCGTTGGGCTTCCTTCGATCAAGTCAAGTTCACAAGGCTTCGACTGCGCAAGGAAAGAACCCCCTATAAGTTTGTTTTGATTCACAAGGGAAAAGGCTTCCCCTATGCTTGCTTTCAATGCACAAGGCCAAAACCCTTTCAACTGGCCTTCGATTCACAGAGCAATGACCTTCTCATGCTAACATCCACAAGGCATTGGCTGCCTTTGTGCCAGCTTCGACTGGGCAATGGTCCCCTTTGAAACATTTTTCCACACTTTGACACGCATGATAGTCCCTTCGAAGGCACATTCATTCGAAGGGTACATAAGTGGTCCATTCGAAGGAGGTAACTTAAGGCAATCGAAGGGCATGGCCTGAAGGCATTCGAAAGTCGAAGGTGTCCAAGTTCATCAAAGATTTCAATAGAGGCATGAATATTTAAAAAAGGAAATATTTTATCATGTCTGATTTTGGTCTCATTGCTTTCAAATCTGGTTAATGACCGTCTCTTTCCATTTCCATGCGCATCACACTCCTATAATTACAAGGCCTAGGACACATTGCAAAGAGGACGAAAAAGGGAGGAGACCACATACATACGCACATACACTAGAGACATAGGCCCAGAGACTATACACATATATTTCCTCACACGCATACACAGCCTAAGAGAAGTACACCAAAAACTCTAAAAACTCAACAAGATCACACCAAACTTGCCTCTCTCCTTTCGAATCCAAGAGCATCCAACAACTCTAGTCCCCCACACAATTTCCAGTTTCAAGCAAGGTAAGTCCCCTTGACCTTGCATCTTTCGTTTCCGCATGACATGTAAATAGCCCTTTACTTACTTTTCGTTTCAGCATTATATGTAAATAAGCCTTAGTTATGTTCTTCGTTTCTACCCTCTTAGTTTATTTTCTTTTCTTGTCCGTATATATGTTGGAACTAACCTGTACAGATTCAAACGAAAGACAAAAAGAGTGTGAGCGAAGAATATACAATCATGCTGCTCTATAGGTCCATGTTACTTCATAGTCCAAATCGAAATAAGCAGAGGAGTTTGCAGTCGAAGGTTGCTCATGCCCACTCCCTGGCTTAATCGAAAGAAGTAGAGAAGGTTGCAATCGAAGGTTTCCCATACCATTCCCCAACTCAGCCGAAGGAAGCAGGAAAAGGTGAAAATCGAAGCTTTCTCACGTCAATCTTAAGCCCAATCAAAATAAGGCAAAAGAAGGTTGCAATCGAAGGTTGTCCATACCATTCCCAAACTCATTCGAAGGAGGCAAGAAAAGGTGCAAATCTAAGCTTGCTCACGTCAACTCTCAAGCCCAACCTAAAGAAGGAAAAAGAAGGGTGAATCGAAGGAGTCCATGGCCCGGATCGAAGAATTCATTTCTCTTCTTCATTTTGTTCTTTTTTTTATACATTTTTCTTGTCTTTCGATTTGGTTGTAATAGCGTAGGACCCTTACTTTCTGCATTTTTACTGCTTTTCATATTAACTGCTAGATGTATGACTAATTTGGATTGTATGACAAGACTGAAAAACTAAAATGTTAGCAAAACCTAAATGTGCAATATAAGTAACTGAACTAAACACGATTGCACATGCACACCTCTAGTGTATCCCACTTAAGTTGCCTTCGGAAAACAATCACAATTCTCGAAACGTGAGATGTTTTAGTGACTATCCTCTAGTTTAAAGATCACTAGTCCCTCGATGACCCTCTCGATGTTGCCTCGGTTAAAAGTGATATCAGAACTTCAGGGTGGTTACTAAAACTTCTTGCCAAGTTGCCTTCGTGATTGTAACATCCCTTCGAATGCCCCTCAAACATCCAACGATAGGGCTACCTACTCACTAATAGTAGGATAGCACTGTCTAAAGGATAAGGAGGAAAAGAACACACTTTTTCGAGTACTAGTAGATAGTTATTAGATGTTTTCTCAAGTAAAACAAACTTTTACACTTACACATTTCAAAAACAAACTTTCAAAAAACATTTGCTTCGTCGACACTCTTGAGGGCTGATACAAGAGTTAACGCAAAGCAAATCACCGCACTAAGGCATTTCAAAACATTTTTCAAAACACACAAAGCACAAGGTACTTTTTAAATGAGCTAAGCATCTAAGAGCCCGTAGATAACTACGGATGGAAAGGGTGCTAACACCTTCCCTTTCCATAATCTACCCCCTTTCTCAGAAAATTCTCGAAAATGTCTTTTTCTGTTCTTTTCACCCTTTCCTTAATTTGGATAAAAGAAAATTCGGTGGCGACTCTTTCTTACCGAAACATTTGCAAATAAAAATGCAAAACCAGTATAACGGTCGGTTCTGCCGCCGTATCACAGAACTGGCGACACTGTTGGGGATTTATAAAAAGTGGGGTTACCTTAGAGTTTAGATTATTTTAAATTTCTTTCCTTGTATGCTTTGCTTGCATTATCTTTAAGGGTTTTGCTTGGGTTTACTTGTAAATATCCTACACCCGGATCTGGGGAACCTTTTTTAGGTAAGTAGAAATAAATCATGGAAGTTGTACGGTGTAGACCGATATGGACGAAGTGATAACTACGTTATGTGATACTCAGGCTTGTAATAATGTTCCTTAGTCAGTCAAGGATAACATTAGGCTTCCTTATAGTTTCATCAAGCGCTAACTGACCTTTAGAACCTTTAATTGACTCATCCTAAGCCATTAGAAAGTAGTGAGATGGCCCACTTTGGTTCCGACCGAAGATTGGTTGATACTCGATACTACACTCATTGAGACTAGTCTTTTGGGATATTCTGGCCACAACACTTTGGTGCTTGAGCTAGAACAATGCCTAAAAGAAAGGTCAGTGATATGAGGCTCCTTAGAACCCGGTTACTATTATTAGGACATGTTGAGCCAACTAAACTTCAAGAAGATACTTACCTATAAACCCCAAGCAAGCCTAAACCTAAGGCTGCTTGTGTGACTTGTTTGCTTTCAACTTGAACTACTTGTAGGGTTTTTATCTAACAATATGGTTTCCTGGCAGGATTTGTTTACATTCATTATCCAATAACCTGGATTTCTTGCAGAGTTTACTTGATTACGCAACCTTACACTTTTGCTTAATGCATATCATACACATCATAACATCATCCCATAACATCTCCTTAACAATTTAAAGGATCTCAAGGGTCTGTGATGCAGGTTATGATGAAGCAAACGTTTAGCAAGGGGCAAGGGGATTTATTTTCCTCTAGCCAATGCCTTCAAAAGACCAAAACACGACAACTTGAGTCAGGGGCGATGACCCACTCGACATGGTGAGCTTGACTCTCGTAAAACGACATTCAATAATATGAAGTTCTTCAATCAAAGCTTCCGTCAACTCCTAACATCTTCTTGTGTTTACCCTGCAAGATCCTTGAAAACATTTACACATCATGCATGTCATTACATAATAGGTCTTCTAGTATAGGTCTCTCATGTTCTCGCTGTTTATTTCAGCAAAGAAAATGGCTCTCAAACAGAATAACAGAGATCTCCAAACTCAAGAGTCTCAACTCATGGAAATGTTCCTCAACCTATCCAAGGGGAAAGAAGAGTTTAAAGCACTCCTCAACGGGAATCTGACCAAGAAACATCCTGCCAATAACAAGGATGACCAATTGGAACAAATGCAAGCTGAAATGGAATAGATGAGAATCTAGATGAGTAATCAAATGGCTCTTATCCAAAGTTTAGCTTGGGAACAAGACGAGTTGAGGTTTCTCATCAGCAAGCTTCATCAAGACGGATGCAACCGTATGAAGCAAACAGTCGAGACTGGGGATCAGGTTATTAATCAGCCCTTGATGAGACAAGAAGTTGGCTGGGTAAAGAGTAGACCTTTCCAAATTGTTGCTACGTCACGAACCCAACCGCCACCTCTCCAACAACGATAGGGTAATCGAAATAAGCAGGATTCATTCACTAGGAAATATACCAAACTCAACATACCAATGTCGCAAGTCTTGCAACACATGTTGAAGTTGAGTTTGGTCTCATTGAAGGATCCTCCTCAGAATCCTAATACTTCCTCTCCTACCTACCATCCCAATGAAAGGTGTGCATATCACTCCGATAGTTTAGGGCATGATACCGATAACTGTTGGATGTTGAAATATAAAATTCAAGACCTGAACGATGAAGGAGCGTTGGAATTTGCACAAGATGGTCAACTGGAATTCTTCTGCCATTCCTCAAAGGCACACCATCTGAAGTGACAAACCAAGACAAATAGGCTTTTTGTTCATCTAGAATTTTTAATTTGTAATTTCTTTTGATTGTTCGAACATTTGTTTCATGTCAAACTTTTTTATTTTATCAATGCATTTCATATGTTTGTCTCGAATCATTTCATTCGTATTCATTATATTCAAACTGTGTTTTTACTTCCTTTTTGTGATAGTCAACTATCTATCAAAATCTTTAAGCCTTTAGAGGGAGGATGAAGAAAACGATACCACAACTCTTCAGTATGCTTTTGAATCGACCTGGCTGACGATGTACAGACGTTGTTTCAAATCCTAAACAGTGGAGTTATATGGAAGATAATCCCTAGTCAACCCCTTTGAGCCTAAGAAGTAGGAGTTTTTTTTACACAAATTAAAACCCTTAATCATAACCCGGGGAAGGGTAGTTTTCTCAGTTAATTCAGATGTGTATTGAGTCGCAAGCTCTACCTTCATACACGACAAATAGTGTACAAGATGCACTTCAAAAAATTGTGATGGTTCCACATAATCGTCAAGATAGGCAGTCATTATCTCTCAAAATAAAAGCCCGTCAAGCCAAAAACCTATGAAGGATACTTAAGAAAAAATTGGGGCATCCCGCTGACTGTAATCACAAAAGAAACAGTTCAGGAAAACATAGGGATAACAACAATAACAAAAAAAGAAAAGGTTACCAAAATGACAGCCTTCTCAAACGAACGTTCAATTCTTGAACCATCACCAAGTATCAGAGCAAATATTCCAGACTCAATTGGGATCTAAAGCACAATTAGTTGAGCATAGGATTGAAGAACATCACGAAGAATGGGTTGGGTAAAAATAAATTTTGAGCCTTTATCCTTTGTTTCTTGAACCATGAACCAGGCCATGCTACAACTCTCAAAAGTCCTAACTGAAGCATGGGTTAGTTCGGAAGCATATTGTTACAAAAGGTATCCTGACTCTTGTAAGGTTTTCTATAAATCCTGAGTTGATATCACATTCTTGCAAATTTTGTTTTACTAAAAAATGAATTTTCAAACTTCAAGACAGACATAAGCTTTGCGTTCTTAAAATACCATTGTTTGCATATGACTATTTGTTCAACTGCAGAGAAATTCACAGACGAATATTCAATGAACAGAAATCCTCTCAATAAGCAGAATCACCTTAGATGGAAAGACATTCTAGTGATAGGACTTTCATAACCAAGGGGCATGACATGGTGTCCAACTGATCTGGGGCAGTCAAGTCAAGGTTCAAGGAATCTCTAAAAAATGCCAAATAGCCAGGGGCAGATCTCCATCTAAATTGCTTGAGGCACTGGACATGAATTTCAGCAGTGAATCCTGTACGATCAAACAAACATCTTATGGAAGTGTGGTAACACTTACTACTATGGACAGTGACAATTCTCCATACGCGGTGAACGTGGACATAGTCGGAAAATACTACGCATGAACAAAGACCCACTAGGTTGACTGGCCTAGGCAAAAATAAGGGCATCCTAGCGAACCAAAAGGATTCGGGCAAAAATTAGGGATATACATATAAAAAAAATTATACACCCAACAAATCAAAAACCTGAAAAGGCGGCTTGGGCAAAAAAGGGTATCCCGATGGACTGAAAATCTAAAAGGACAGTCCAGGTAAAAGTTAGGGATTAAAGCGTACGACTACATCCCATCATCTCGTCACTTGTCTATCAGTAGAAGGTTTATCACCCTGATCAACATTCACCAAGGACTCCATATGATGGGATAATAGTCAAACCATCTACAAAATCCCAGCAGATATCTTCTCCAGTAGGTACAGAGGCAAGGGAATTCTACTACAAGGTCACTGCCATGTTCTTAGCATGCAGCCTATTAATGTCAGGTGTTCTCATACCCCCGTCTGAGCAAGAATCTCCAACTATTGCTCCGACACCAAAAGATCCCCCAGTGAAGTCACCAAGCTTATCAAGATTCCCCAACGGATTCCTTCTCAAAACAACAAAAAAAGAATTCCTAGCAGAAACATTCTAAAGCTATCATATAGAAACGGTTCAGGTACGATCCAAATACAAATGTCATCCTGACACTTATTCCAGATTCTCTTCTAGAAACAGTGCAGGTATGATCCAAAGACGGATGTCATCCTGAAACTTATTCTAGAGTATCCTCTAGAAATAGTTCAGGTATGATCTAGAGACGGATGTCATCCTGACACTTACTCCAGATTCTCATATAGAAACGGTTAAGGTACGATCCAGAAACGGATGTCATCCTGACACTTACTCCATATTATCATCTAGAAATGGTTCAGGTTTGATCCAAATACGGATGTCATCCTGACTCTTACTCTAGATTCTCTTCTAGCAACAGTTCAGGTACGATCTAGAGACGGGTGTCATCCTTATACTTATTCAGATTCTCTAGAAACAGTTCAGGTACGATCCAGAAATCGATGTCATCCTGACACTTACTCCAGGTTCTCATATAGAAAGAGTTCAAGTATGATCCAAATACGGATGTCATCCTGACACTCACTCCAGATTCTCACTTAGATATGGTTCAGGTACGATCCAGAAACAGATGTCATCCTAACACTTACTCCAGATTCTCATCTAAAAACGGTGCAGATACGATCCAGAGACGAATTTCATTCTGACACTTATTCCAGGTTCTCATCTAGAAATAGTTCAGGTACAATCCAAAGACAGATGTCATCCTGACACTTATTCCAGATTCTCTTCTAGAAACAGCGCAGATATAATCTAGAGACAGATGTCATTCTGACACTTATTCCAGACTATCATCTAGAAACGGTTCAGGTACGATCCAGAGATGGATGTCATACTGACACTTATTCCATATTCTCCTCTAGAAACGGTGCAGGTACGATCCAAAGATGGATGTCATCCTGAAACTTATTCCGGATTCTCATCTAGAAACGGTTCGGGTACGATCCAGAGACTGATGTCATCCTGCTACTTATTCAGATAATCTTCTAGAAATAGTTCGGGTACGATCCAGAGACGGATGTCATCCTGATACTTATGTAGATCATCTTCTAGAAACAGTTCAGGTACGATCTAGAGACGGATGTCATCCTGATACTTATTCAGATCATCTTCTAGAAACAGTATAGGTACGATCCAGAGACGGATGTCATCCTGATACTTATTCCAGACTATCTTCTAGCAACAGTTTAGGTACGACCCATAGATGGATGTCATCCTGATACTTATTAATATCATCTTCTAGAAACAGTTTGGGTACGATCCAGAGACGGGTGTCATCCTGATACTTAATACAGATCATCTTCTAGAAACAGTTCATGTACAATCCAGAGACGGATGTCATCCTGATACTTATTCAGATCATCTTCTAGAAACGGTTCAGGTAAGATCCATAGATGGATGTCATCCTGATACTTATTCTAGACTATCTTCTAGCAATAGTTCAGGTACGATCCAGAGACGGATGTCATCCTGATACTTGTTCAGATCATCTTCTAGAAACGGTTCAGGTACGATCTAGAGACGGATGTCATCCTGATACTTATTCCAGACTATCTTCTAGCAACAGTTCGGGTACGATCCATAGATGGATGTCATCCTGATACTTATTCAGATCATCTTCTAGAAATGGTTTAGGTACAATCTAGAGATGGATATCATCCTGATACTTATTCCAGACTATATTCTAGTAATAGTTCAGTTCACGGAGTTTACCGTCCCCAACAGAGTTTATTTCTCTAACAACGGAAGTTCATCTCCCAGTGTTTTAACTTCAACAAATTTGAAGACCTACATTCCTTCCCCCCAACTACAATCAGGGATTTATTTTCCCTAACTCAACAACCCTGAAATAGAACAACTAATACGTTCATACATTGCATTCATACATAATTTTTACAAACATCCTAGCATATGCAACACAAAAGCATATATCACAATGTCATTTATCTTGAGAGCATCATGCAATTCATACATCATGACATCACATGAAACTGACTTTAACTTTCCAGGTTGAGTTTACAAAAAGACCAACATTATCAACTTACACAACAGGTCAAATATTAATGCCCGAAGCCAGACGGGGAAACTCTCTACACGAACAAGTGGTATGAACTCCCAGAACAAAACAGGTTTACCAACAAATACAACAGGCCACTGATTAATGCCCGAAATCAGAAGGGAAAACTATCTATGTGACCAAAAAATTTCAAGTTCCAGATTAATACCTGTAACAAACCAGGAGAACTATCTGTGGACGATCGATTGTAGGTTAATACCTGTAACAAGCCAAGAAAACTATCTACATGAGGAGATTGAAGATTAATACCTGTAACAAGCCAAACTATCTTTCTTTCTAAAGTTAGAGATTAATGCTTGTAACTATCCAGGACAACTATCTCGAAGACCGAAAAAAGCAAGTTCAAGATTAATACCTGTAACAAGCCAGGACAACTATTTGTGGATGACCGACTGTAGATTAATACCTATAACAAGCCAGGAGAACTATATACATGAGGAGATTGAAGATTAATACCTGTAACAAGCCAGGAAAATTATCTTTCTTTCTCAATTCAGTGATTAATACCTGAAACCAGCCAAGACAACTATCTCAATGACCAACGAAAACAAATCCCAGATTAATACCTGTAACAAGCCAGGAGAACTATCTGTGGACGATCGATTTGTATATTAATCCCTGTAACAAGCCAGGAGAACTATCTACATGAGGAGATTGAAGATTAATACGTTTAACAAGCCAGGAAAACTATCTTTCTTTCTCATGTCAGAGATTAATACATGTAATAAGCCAGGACAACTATCTCAATGATCGACAATTTTCAAGTTCTAGATTAATACTTGAAACCAGACAGGACAACTATCCGTGAACAGCTAATTTGTAGATTAACCCCTGAAACCAGACATGAAAACTATCTACATAACCCGAAGAAGCAATCTTACACGGGTTACTTCTTATCATCTAGATGTAGTCTAACACAGACTCATCATAAAACAGCCCCACATAGGTTCCTTCTCATATATCTCCGGATGGAGACTAACACAGACTCATCCCTAAACTGCCTTACACAGGCTCTTTCTAATACATTTTAAGGTAACGAATAATTCTATTATCCCTAGCAAGTTACTGTGAAGCCTGGATTTCAACCACAAAACAACAAACTTTCATCTCTACGGAGATAACTCTTCAGTAGAGCCTTAAACAACTGAAGTTCCTAGACTCTATTCCCCAGAGTTTCCTCAAGCCGGAGAATAACAGAAACCTGCATTCCCCAGCGGAGTCCTCCTCGGACAGCAGGAATAAGAATCCTTATAAGGAGACCTCTTAGTAAGTTAGTATCTACTTTGGATGTCATCTTTAAGCCTGTCTGTGACAACTCTCCGGCATCTTCTCCAAATGGCATTTGTAAGCCCATTCCTGCCATCATCAACCATCAGTGTTACTTCATGTGAGTGCAAATTTCTGGGCATTATAGTGTTCAATCATCTTCTACCTCTAGATCACGAAAGGCAGACAAGCCAATTTACATCTTCAGGTTTAAGAAGATTGAACAGGGGCAGTTGTTGTAGCCCAAAATTTTCCCTCTCATGTTTTCCAAGGTTTTCTCTTATATGGGTGGTCACAAACACTTGGTTAAAGAAAAATAAAATTTTTGAAGATAAACAAGGCGTCTTCGATTGGCTTTGAGACGTGGTGTTTTCGATTAGCCCCTGAGCAATTTGTTTTTTCGATTGTCATCTGGACAAGGAGATTCGATTGGGCATCTAAAACCCTTCGATCAGGCTTTTGTTCACAAGTCTTTGATTGGGCACTGGGCATCCTTCGGTCAATATTAGTTCACAAAGTCTTCGATTGGGTGCTGGGCTTCCTTCGATTAAGATAAGTTCACAAAGTCTTCGATTGGGCGCTGGGATTCCTTTGATTAAGTCAAGTTCACAAGGCTTCGACTGCACAAGGCAAGAACCCCCTACACGTTTGTTTCGATTCACAAGGGCAAAGGCTTCCCCAGTGCTTGCTTTCAATGCAAAAGGCCAAGACCCTTTTAACTGGCCTTCGATTCACAGAGCATTGACCTTCTCATGCTAACATCCACAAGGCATTGGCTGCGTTTGTGCCAGCTTCGACTGGGAAGTGGTCCCCTTTGAAAGCGTTTTCCACACTTCGACACGCATGATAGTCCCTTTGAAGGCACATTCATTCGAAGGGTACATAAGAGGTCCATTCAAAGGAGGCAACTTAAGGCCAATCAAAGGGAATGGCCTGAAAGCTTTCGAAAGTTGAAGATGTCTAGGTTCATCCAATATTTCAAAAGAGGCATGGATATTTCAAAAAGGAAATCTTTTAATATGTCTGATTTAGGTCTCATTGCTTTTAAAGCTAGTTAATGATTGTCTCTTGCCATTTCCATGCACATCACACTCCTATAAATACAAGGCTTAGGAGACATTGCAAAAAGGACAAAAAAAGGGAGGAGACCACATATGCACGCACACACACTAGAGACATAGGCCTAGGGATTATACGCATATATTTACTCACGCGCATACACAACCTAAGAGAAGTGAACCAAAAACTCTCAAAACTCAACAAGATCACACCAAACTTGCCTCTCTCCTTTCGAATCCAAGAGTCTCCAGCAACTCTAGTCCCCACACAAGTTCTAGTTTCAAGCAAGGTAAGTCCCCTTGACCATGCATCTTTCGTTTCAGCATGACATGTAAATAGCCCTTTACTTACTTTTCGTTTCAGCATAATATGTAAGTAAGTCTGTTAGTTATGTTCTTCGTTTCTGCCCTCTTGGTTTGTTTGCTTTTATTGTCTGTATATATGTTGGAACTAACCTGTATAGATTCAAACGAAAGACAAAAAGAGTGTGAACAAAGAATATACAATCATGCTACTCTACAGGTCCATGTTACGTCATAGTCCAAATCAAAAGAAGCAGAGGATTTTGCAGTTGAAGGTTACTCATGCCCATTCACTGGCTCAATCAAAAGAAGTAGAGAAGGCTGTAATCGAAGGTTGCCCATACCATTCCCAAACTCAGTCGAAGGAGGCGGGAAAAGGTGCAAATCGAAGCTTGCTCACGTCAACTCTCAAGCCCATTCAAAAGAAGGCAAAATAAGGCTGCAATCGAAGGTTGCCCATACCTTTCCCAAACTCAGTCGAAGGAGGCAGGAAAAGGTGCAAATCGAAGCTTGCTCACGTCAACTCTCAAGCCCAATCGAAAGAAGGAAAAAGAAGGGTGAATCGAAGGAGTCCATGGCCTGGATTGAAGAATTCATTTCTCTTCTTTATTTTTTTCTTTGTTTTTACATTTTTCTTGTCTTTCAATTTGGTTGTAATAGCGTAGGACCCTTACTTTCTGCATTTTTACTGCTTTTCATATTAACTGCTAGATGTATGACTAATAGGATTGTATGACAAGACTGAAAAACTAAAACATTAGCAAAACCTAAATGTGCAAGATAAATAACTGAACTAAACACGATTGCGCATGTGCACCTCTAGGGTATCCCACTTCGGTTTCCTTCGAAAAACAGTCACAATTATTAAAACGTGAGAAGTTTTAGTGACTATCCTCCAGTTTAAAGATCACTAGTCCCTCGATGACCCTCTCTACGTTGCCTCTTTTAAAAGTGATCTCAGAACTTTAGGGTGGTTACTAAAACTTCTTGCCAAGTTGCCTTCGTGACTGTAACTTCCCTTTGAATGTCCCTCAAACATCCAACAATAGGGCTACCTACTCACAAATAGTAGGATAGCACTGTCTAAAGGATAAGGAGGAAAAGAACACACTTTTTCAGTACTAGTAGATAGATGTTAGATGTTTGCTCAATTAAAACAGACTTTTACACTTACACAATTCAAAAACAAACTTTCAAAAAACATTTTCTTCGTCAACACTCTTGAGGACTGATACAAGAGTTAACGCAAAGCAAATCGCCGCACTAAGGCATTTCAAAATATTTTTTAAAACACACAAAGCACAAGTTACTTTCAAAATGAGCTAAGCATCTAAGAGACCGTAGATAACTACGGATGGAAAGGGTTCTAACACCTTCCCTTTCCATAATCTACCCCCTTACTCAGAAAATTCTTGAAAAGGTATTTTTCTATTCTTTTCACCCTTTCCTTAATTTGGATAAAAGAAAAGTCAGTGGCGACTCTTGATTACTGCAAAATTTGCAAATAAAATTGCAAAACCAGTATATCAGTCGGTTCTGCCACCGTATCACACCATCCATTACCTCACAAAATTTTTCAAAACTTTTAAGTGGTAACCGGTTACCCAGTTATGGTAACCAGTTACCCCAAGTCGGTAGCCAATTTCCAAGATTTCCAACTTTTGGTAACCGATTACCCAGTTATGGTAACTAGTTACCCAGACAGAAATATTGATTTTTTCTTTGTTTCATTGTATGTTTGCACACTTTTCCTTGTTAATTATAACTCCTTTTGTGAACTCTTTGAAATGTACATTGTTAGGCCTTAAACTTTTAATTAGCACTTGATTATTGGTTGAGCGACATATTATGCGATCACTTGTTAATGAGAATTTGCGTATGATGCGCAAATGATTTTATTCTGGCATAAATTGTGTCTTAATGTAGGTACTTTGGTATCACACCGATGTGTTCTCTACACATTTCATGGTGTGATTGTTATCTTTGTATCTTGTATAGATTATAACTCTTGCAGGTGCATTTTGATATTCGGATGTGTCCGCTACACATTCTGATTTTGACTGTCGATACCTTGATGCATATGCTGATGGTATTTTCTTTATTGGTGCTAGCAGCTCGTGAAGTCTTCCGGGTTTCCTTGTTATTCCTTATCATCTATGGATTGTTATCCATTTGGTACTTTTCCCTTCTATTTTCTCTCTGTATTTTGTTGCTTTTTTTAGAGATCATGAGAAGTAAGGATTTGACTACTTTTCTTTCCATGTCAAGTAAGAATAGAGATGTATGATGGGGATTTCCGTTGCTGATATATGTCAGAAATCCCTCTAGTTTATTTAAAGACCTGTTTAAGGCAATTCCGCATATGTGACTTATTTTCTACTTGTGTTTGTTTAAAATCCTACCTTTGAAGTAGGTCTTCCGCACGCGTGTTTACATTTGTGCTCGCATACATTCCCTATCCCCCAATGGAAGTCCTCAAAAGGAAGAGAGCGCAGAAGGTTAGTATCCAACCCCCACATATTCTAGTTCGTGTCATCCTTAGCTCACGTTGTACGTCGTTGCTTTGGAGTTGTGCAGATCATGTATATTGAGTCGGTCATGTGGAAAACGGTTTCGCAATCAAAACCCCACATTTTGTCTTGAGCTCACATTGGACGATGTTGATGCTACGTGTTTTCTTATTTCATTTGTATCCCGCTTTTTTGCTTCGGGTGATACATTCCCCTTAGCTAAAGCATTTCTCTTGTTTTCCCCATCCGTTCGAGTCAGTATGTGTTACTCATGTTTGTGTGTTTTTGCCAAAGCACTTGTTTGATTATTTGTTTGGCATACCATGTTCCCTTAGAATATGAATTTGTATGCTCCCTTAGGATCGCTCGGTTAGAGTAGCTTGCAAGCTAGACACTAGGATTGTAATCCATGCATGCTAACATAGGGTAGAGATATCCCTTTTCAAACTCAACTTTAGGATCAATCACTGTATGAATAACATTAGGGATTAGATTAAATAGTCTCCCTTATATTTTTTCTTTCCTTTTTCATCCTTTGCGTTTAAAAAAAACTTCTTTTTCTTGGCAAATGTATAAAACATGCTAAACATACAAAAATCCTTTTCATGGTAAAAAAACACCAACCAATCCATTTATTTTCGCCATTCGGATTTTCTCTTCTAAGAACATGTCGATTCCTTTCCACTATAGTGTGTGAGTGTTGTACCCCAAAATTTTCCCTCTTTATTCTCAAGACATTTCTCATAAAAGATCTCAAATGCTCAAGAAGTTCTAAGAGTTTGATCAGATAAGCCCACCTCCTAAGCACTGAGCCTCCAAATTAGGGTTTTGTTTTTATCAAGGACAATTGGATTTTTGATGCCTTAAATTACTTTCATGGTTCATTATAGGTCTCTAAGATTTCTCATACCATGTTTTAAGTCTTGTACCACAAATTTGCTCAATCAATTGCTCAGATGACTGAAAATTAGTTGTATTGGTAAAAAGTCAATTGTGGTCAATATACAGTCAAGCTACATAATTTATGGCCAAAATAAACATTTTGAAGTCATATCCATCAATTGATCAAGTTTTGATCACAATTCCTTAAGAAAACCCCTCAAATCATCAAAGGGGCAAAATTGTCAAAATTAGGGTTTTGATTGAGAATGACTGATCATTGACTTTTGACCTAGTACATGACCTAATTGCTTAAGGAATAATATCAAGGACTCAAACATAACATGTTGACCTAATTTCATGGCTCAAATCATTTCTCAAGATCATTGGATTGATAGTTGAAATTTGATCAACTAATAAAAAGTCAACTGATACACAAAAAGTCAAACTTTAACCTTTTCGATCAACATTGAATTTAAAAAATAAAGATTCATCAATACATTCAACAATATCAAACTTGATCATCAAGAATCAAGAAAGTCAAAAAAAGTCAATAAAAAGTCAAGATTTCTAAGAGTTAGAAAATTTCTAAGTGTTTTTATACTTGATAAATTCATTACTTCATGACAATTTTTCACCAAGATGCAAGATGATTCAAGGAAAACTTTCAACATGAAAGTTGTAGATATTGATGAACTCTACAAATTTTCATTAAAGGGTTATAAGCACATGAAATCATGACATTTTTCATAAAACACTTAGTGAAATTTTCAACTAATTTAGGCAGATTTTTGACCTAACTTCTTGACCAGTTTTCACCTGATTTGAAGATATAAGCACATGAAATCATGACATTTTTCATAAAACACTTAGTGAAATTTTCAACTAGTTTAGGCAGATTTTTGACCTAACTTCTTGACCAGTTTTCACCTAGTTCCAAATTAATTTTGTCAAAATGGTCAACATGGATGTTTTAGTCAATGTTTCAAGCTTTCAGAAATGTCCGAGAACTTGAAGAGATCATTTTTGAGCTAGGAGAATCGAAGAGAAGAAGTTGAGCATTCATTCTTGCATTTGAAGCCATTTTCATGAATAACACTTGATCAAATCTCAAACCTATACTGCATAATCTTGCTTTGCAGGCTTCTAACTTGTAAGTCACTCCATAATTAATTTCTTACACAATTTACTGAGGTATGATCCAAGTGATTAAGCCATTGTCCAATTGATTTTTCCATTTATGTCACAAAGGCACCATTACCATTATGGAAAAGTTTCTTTAATCACAAAGTCAACTTGTGTTGAGCCTCTAACTTGATCCCTATGCACACACTCAACACAAAGGCCAAAAGCAACATGTTTTAAGTTCCTAACCACTTTAGATAGCCATGTACTATGCATTGGAACAATGTTTGTCAAGATTGCTTCAAAAACAAGTAAAAAAACCATAACATGTGATCTTTGTTTTCTGATCACTTCAAGCCCTCAAACCTTTCCCTATAAATAGAGGCATGTATTTGAAACTTAGGACACAAATTTACAAGCCTAAAAACTCTCTCAAACTCCCTGAAATCAGAATTTGCACACAAACTCCATTTTTGTGCCATTTCTGACTTTGAACACCCATATCACAATCCACTCGTGCGTTTTCCATTTCAATAAATCACTAAGCTTATATTACTCATGTAGAAACTATTCAAACACCTGCAACACAACTATAACACCATCTTCCTCATCTTCCATAGCCAAAAACAACAACTTGAACATTGACTTCTCCAGAATAATACAACCACTCTCAATCTAAAGTAAGCATTGCATTAGCTTCCTAGAGGTCTAGTGAAGCTATTCAGATCACCACAATACTTCTAGGAGTTCTCAAACTCAAAACACGATTTCCATTTTCAGGGTAAGTTTTCTGAACTTTCAAATCCTTATACAAGCATCATTTGTCTCTGATTTGTAAAGATAAAATGTAGATATCATAGCCCTGAAGCTAACCATGCCCTTAGATTTCATTTATATTGCCTGATTGATGTGAATTTTGAGTTTGAACTTTTTGAAAATTAGGTCAGAATTTGGTGTCAAGCAAAATTTGTGTTCATATTTGATACATAGCTTAAGTTGTTTACATATGTGAAAGCGTGATGAAATTTATAACAAGTTTGATGTTTACGATTTCTGAAATGGTTGAGAAATGAGTAAGTTCAGAAGTTCAAAAATGTTACGCGAGGAATAAGATGATGTACATTCAGGACTTGGTTTATTTTAAATTTATTGCAACATGTTTTATTATCGGATGAAACATCCACCGTAGTTGAAGAGAAACGTGCACTAAGGAATTGAACTATAGGGACCTGGGTTCGATCCGTAACGATACCATTTTTATTTTTTCTATATTATTTTCCTCCTTTTCTCACTCACAAGTGCGCATGGGCCTTCCATCTTTGGGCCTCAGCCTTTTCTCTTTAGCACACCCCCAATCTTCTAGTTATAACGCATGCCCATAACTCTTTTTATTTTTTGTTTTATTTTCTGATTTCAATAAAAATCTATTTTGGGCCTAAACGTGTTTACTACTTTTCACACTCTTTCTACTTTTTAACTCTCCCTGGCCCAACTTTTCCTTTTTTCTTTTTATATCTTCTTTATTTATTTTATTTAATTTAATTAAAATACAAAATATATTTTCTTAAATAAATAGACTAAAAAACTTTCTATTTTATTTCATTTTTACTTTAATTTTATAAATAAAACTCCAAGAATATTTTTAATTAATCTTTCCCTTTTTAGAATTAAAACTAAAATAGACTTAGGTTTTATTTAATTATCTTTTAATTGAATTAGACTATTGAATTTTTGTTATATAAATTAATTAACTTTTCTTGTAAATTAATTAGTTAATTAGGTTAACCATAAAACCTCCTCCATCAAAAATCACCACAAAACAAATTTCTTCTCTCTTATATTTTCATTGCGCATTTTACTATTTCGCATTATAATTTATGTAATTGTCAAAGCCTTGTAATAGTAATTAGGGTTAATTTTACTTATCATCCCCATTTGTAAATTTGTATCCCCATCCCCTAAAGTATTGTAATAGGTAGGATATTTAATTTCCGCAATTTATCGCTTTCCATATTATTACTAGTAATTAGGGTTTGTATGGAAAGACTTTAAAATCAACCTTAGACAACCATAATTCAAGACAAATTAAATGAAAACAATACACTTTGCGCACATGCACCTCTAGGGTAACCCATACTTGTTGCTTCAAATAAAAACAGTCATGTCCCTCGAACGTGAGATGATTTTAACAAAGACCCTCGATTAAAAGATATATTCCCTCGATGACCCTTCAATGTTGCCTTTGGTAAATGATCTTAGTCCCTTACGACAATTAATAAAACATCTTACGATTTGCCTTCTATGACTATCCGATGACCCACGCATGTCCCCTTACAACCAATGATATGACTCTCTACCAATCAATGGTAAAGTAGAACTATCTAAAGGAGGATGAAAAGAACAAAGACTTTTTGAGTAGGTAGATTTCTCGTAATTGCTTGCTCGCAAACAAAATCATTTCCACACTTCACACTTTCAAAATATCTTTCAAAACAAACATTTTGTATACATTCTCAACGATACAAGAATCATTACAAAATTTCCTTACATTGGCATTTTCAAACACCTTTCCAAACATTCCCTTTCAACAAATATTTTCAAAATCAACACTTTGTATACATTATCAACAATACGAGAATCATTTCAAAGTTTGCCAAACTTAGGCGTTTTCAAAATGTTTATAAAATATTTTCAAACTTACACAAACACGAAGCATTTTCAAAGTGATCAAGCAATTAAGAGCCCTTAGATATCTACGGATGAAAAAGGTGCTAACACCTTCCCTTTTCATAACCTACCCCCCGAATTCAAGAAAATTCTCAAAAGGTATTTCCTGTTCTTTTCATCCTTTCCTTTATTGGATAAAAGAAAAGTCGGTGGCGACTCTTGTTATCCGCAACATTTGCGATAAAATGAAAAACACCCAAGTCAGTTCACCCACCGTATCACAGGACTGGCGATTCTGCTGGGGAAATTGTAAACCAAAATTGGGGTTACCTTAAGAGTTAGATCACCTTTATTTGTTTATTTTGTTTTCCTTGTTTGCTTTAAATTTATGGGTAATGCTTGGGTTTATTACTTGTAAATATCCTATACCCGAATCTAGGGCACATTAGGTAAGTAGAAATACATCATGGAAATTGTACGGCATATACCTATATGGTTAAAGTGATGGCTACGATAATGTGACATATTTGCTGGTACCAGTGTCCCTTGTGTTGAATCAAGTAGAATACAGGACCGCTGTGTGGTGTCATGAAGCGCTAATTGATCATAGAACCTTATTTGAACAACTTGGCCATTAGAAAGTAGTGAGATAGCCGGCCTTGGTCAAAACTGAAGATTGCTTGATACTCGACACTACACTCATTGAGATCGGACTTTCAGGATATTTTGGCTGCAAGAAAAGATTGATTGTGCTGAAATAATGCCTGATGAAGAAAGATCAATGATATTGAGATTCCTTAGAATCTGATTACTTCTTTTAAGACAGATTGAACCAACTAAACTTCAAGAGGGTACTTACCTATAAACCCCATGCAAGCCTAAACCTAAGGTCATTGTGTGCTTTGTTTGTGATTAATTATTCATGACATCATAAACGTCATGACACCATTCCATAGCATCCTCACTAACCATTTCAAGGATCTAGGAATTTATCTTTGTTCTATTTTGTAGGATATGGCTTTCGCTCGTAGAAATACCATCCGAGTTAGCTTTGGAAAAGGGCCTCCTAAACTCAAAGAGTTAGCATCAAGGGTTCCTGAAGATTCTCCCTTCACAAAAATATATGGTCGACTTCTCAGTTTGGCTACCTCAAGCTTTTAAGAAGAAATGATGTGTGTGCTCTTTCAGTTCTTTGATCCTATGCATCATTACGTCACCTTTCCCGATTACCAATTGGTTCCCACATTGGAAGAATTATCTCAACTATTAGGAGTGCTTGTAACTGATCAAATACCATTCATTATTTTAGAGGAAACTCCAAAGCTCGAAGTTATTTCCAAGGCATTTCATTTGAAGAGATCTGACATTGTAGTTAATTGGGAAACAAGGAGTGGAGTCGAGGGTTTTCTAGCGAAGTTCCTGATAGAGAAGGCTCGATTGTTTTGGGAAGATATGGATTTTAAATCTTTTGAAGATGTATTGTCTCTTCTAATATATGGTTTGGTTTTGTTCCCTAATCTGGTCCAACTCATAGATGAGAATGCTGTCAAGATTTTTCTTTCTCGTAACCAGGTGCCTACTTTGCTTAGAGACATTCTACATTGTCCTTACATTCACACTATGAGGAAGCGAGGAGCTCTTATGTGTTGTATACCATTGTTGTCTAGGTGGTTTATTTCTCACCTTCTTCGATCAGTATTGGAGAATGAACAAGGCTTGGCGTGGTCTCAAAGGTTGATGTCACTTTCTCATTCGGATATTCGTTGGTGTTCCCAATCTCTAGAGGATATTACTATCATTGACCATTGTGGGGAGTTACTTAATGATCCACTCTTGTGCATTAGGGGAGGTATTACTTATAACCCTTCACTATATCTATGATAATTTGGCTACGCTCAAAGAGATGGTCCTCATGATGCACTTATCCATGGTATTATGTTCGACTATGAGAACGATGTCTAAGGTTATCATTAAAGGTTTGTAAGAACTTGAAGCATGGTGAACAAGGTTTATAGCAAGACTCCAGGGCATAAGATTTCCATTCCTTTGGAGCCTTATCTAAAATGGGTGTGAGCTCGCGCTCAAATGCATCATGATGCCATATCCAACCATCCTACCAATAGTTATGGAGCTTGTTACCGAGGGAGAAACTTCTTATACTATTCTCCATCCGAATATGCCTACCGACCTCAAAGAATAGCAGAGATCGTGGATTCAACTCAAGGGGGAACGAGATACCGTTGAAGCTCGATTCCATGAAAGCGAGAGGAAAGTGTTTGAGCTTACAAGGCAACTCCACAAGGAGAAAAGCCTGAATGCCTACATTGCACCAAAGAGGAAGCGCCCGTGGGATACTTGAGTCTTTTGCTTTAGGGGTCTGTTTTGTTGTCTCTTTGAGAGCTTTTTGCTTTTTTTCATTGTAAGCCCGGGGGGAATTTGTAATCTTTGAACTCATTAATACAATTGTTGTGTTTTTTTTCCTTTTTGGCTAGCAAAATTTAAATTCCTTAAGGTCCTTGAAAACATCGCATCGGTATAGCATGCATCATATCATAAGCAGGTTTTCTGATACAAGTTTCCTCATCTTTTTACTATTTATTTCAGTATAAGATGGGTCTAGAGAAAACCGTCAAAGATCTGCAAACTCAACACACACAGTTCCAAGAGACTCACCTCAACCTAGCCAAAGGTCAGCAAGAAATGATGGCACTCCTTTCCACAAAAAAGAAGTCCAAGAAAAGGGCTGTCATCCTCAACATGGGAAGAAGGTTCAAGGGGCATGCCCGATTAGCTCAAATAGAATAGGCTTCTTCTGAGGAACAAGACAATCAAGAAGAGGAAGCTAGAAGCACTGGAGTCGGGGGAGTAAATAACCAAGATACTGAGGATGCAGACTATTCCGAGGAGAAATACCCACCGACGGATGATAAGTACAAACAACTCGAAGACCGACTTAAGGCTGTAGAGATCTAAGAAGTTCCTTGTTTGGACTTTGGAGACTTAGGTATAGTCCCTGGGGTGGTCATTACCCATAAATTCAAAGTACCTGTCTTAGCCAAGTATGACAGGGTCTCATGTCCAAAGATGCATATGAGGTCTTATGTCCGCGAGATTCAACCACACACCGCCGCTAGGAAGTTATATGTGCACTTCTTCCAAGAAAGCTTATCCGGGACACAGTTGGAATGGTTCTATCAACTTGAGGGGACTAATATCCACACCTGGGAGGATCTAGATGCTTCCTTCTACAAGCAATACCAATACAATGCTGATCTTGAACCAACTCGCGTGCTGTTGCAGAATATGACTATGGGCTCGAACGAGGGCTTTAAGGAGTATGCTTAAAAGTGGAGGGACCTGTCTGGAAGAGTGCAACCCCCATTGATTTATAGAGAGTTAATGTACATGTTTATGGGCATATTGACTGGCCAATTCTTTAATTTTCTTATTGGGAGTTCTTTGTCAGGGTTTATTGGATTAATCTTGACTGGTGAGCGAGATGAAAGTGGAATCAAAAGTGGAAAGATCCCAATGGCCTCCACCATTAAGAATGATCGTCATCAGTCGGTAGGAGTTGTTTTGATTTCAAACCCGACCCTAGTTTAATGACCACAACAGTCAAACAGTCAACAATGACTTGATGTCCCAAGGAGGAAATTCACTAGAACTAACATGCCACTTGTTGTACCCCAAAATTTCCCCTCTCAATTTCTCAAGGATTCTCTCACAAGATCTCCATTTATTCAAGACTGCACAAGGTTTCATCATCTCAAAACACCTCTTCAAGCACTGATGACTCAAAATTAGGTTATGAGTTTGAATAAGTAAAATTGGACTCTTAATGCTTCATATGACTTTCATGGATCATTTTGGACTCCCAATATTTCTCATGTCAAGTTTCAAGCTTTGGATCACATTTTTACTAAGTCAATTGATTAGTTGACCTAAAATCAACTATATTCGGGGAAAAGTCAACTGTGGTCAATTTACAGTCAAACTTCATAATTTTTTATCCATGTCAACATTTTGAACTCATATATGGCAATTTATCAAGTTTGGATCACAATTCCTCAAGAAATTTGATCAGATCATCAAAAGGGCAAAATGGTCAAAATTAGGGTTTTTATTAAAGAGGCTCAATTTTTTATTATTGACCAAATGCATGACTTGTTGGTTTGAGACATGATATAAAGGATTAAAATTCATAATTTTGACCTAATGGCATGGCTTAAAACATTCCCCAAAGATCAATTGATTGATAGTTGAAATTCAGTCAACTGATGAAAAGTCAACTGATACACTAAAAAGTCAAACTTTGACTTTTTGATCAAAATCAAGTTTCAAAAATCATATTTCATCAAGACATGTCAAAATATGAAGATTGATCATCAAGAAATCAAAAAGTCAAAATTATCCTTGAAAAGTCAAAATTCTAAGACTTTGAATTTTTTCCAAGTGTTGGAAAGATAACCTTTTTTCATGACTTTGTGCCAAATTTTTATCATGATGCCAGGTGATTCAAGGAAAACTTCCAAAATGAAAGTTGTAGATCTCAATAAGATATAAAACATTGTAGGACATAACTTTTTCTAGTAATGCTTGGATTTTATGTTATAAATTCATAAAGACATGTCCATGAAACAAAAACACTTAGTGAAATTTTGCCCTAGTTAGGCAGATTTTTTACCTAACTTCTTGGCCAAGTTTCACATAGTTCCAAATTGAATTTTCTAAAATGTCCAACATGAAAGTTTTAGAGAATGTTACAAGCTTTCTAAAATTTCAAAGAACTCATTGAGATCATGTTTGAGCTAAGAGAATCGAAGCCATGAAGTTAGGGTTTCATTCTTGTTTTGCAAGGCAAATTTGTGAAGAACACTTGATCCAATCTTCAAGCATGCTGTACAAATCCAAATTTTCAGGATTCTAACTTAAATTCCAATCCATAATTAAATGTTTATAAAACTGTTAGAGCTTTGATCCAAGCATTTGAGGCATTGTCCAAATGGTTATTCCATTAATGGCACAAAAGTAACACTTCCATTTTGGAAAAGCAAGCTTTATTGCAAAAGTCAATGCATAAAGCTCCTAACTTGTTTCATTTGAACACAAGAAAAGTCAAAAACCAAAATCAACATGGCTAGAACCTCCTACCAACTCAGACCATGCATGTACAACACATTGAAACCTGTTTTCCACTTTTCTTCAAAATCAAGTAACATAGTCATAACTTTATATCTCACAGATCTGTCAACTTCAAACCCTAAGACCTTTTGCTTATAATTATACAAGTTATTATAAGCAAAGACACAAATTCTCAACCCTTGAAACACCCTAAAACAGACAATCACCAAGAATACCTAAAAACTTGTCATTTCTAAGTTTTGAACCCAATCTTCAAATCTACTCGTGCGCTTCTTGGAATTTTGGTTCCTAAAGCTTCTAAACATCATACATAAACAATCCTAACACCTGTTATCCAACTGTAACTCCATCTTCACCAACCTCCATTTTCAAAAACAGGGCATTGCATCTTGACTTCTCCAGACCATTCCAGCCATCCTCAGCACAAACTAATCATTGCATTAGCTTTCTGGAGGTTCACTGAAGTTAACTCAATCATCACAACACCTTGAGAGGTCTTCTCACTCATTTCACGATTTCCAGTTTTGAAGGTAATTTTCTGAACTTTCAACTCTTCATATAGGCATTGTTAGGCTTCCATTTTCAAAGACAAAATATAGACATCATTGCACTGAAGCTAACCATATCCATAGTTTTCATTTATATTGCATGAGCTTAGAAAATTTTGAGATTGAATTTCTGGAAAAATTAGGGTTCAGATAGGGCCAACAAAATTATCATTCATCTTTGATTAATAGTTTTAGTGATTTATATTTCTAGAATCGTGATAAAATTTTCTATAACTTTCATGTTTGCATTTTCCATTTTTGTTGAGAAATGAGCAAGATACATGTGGCCTAGCTGGGCGTGAGGTTGAAGATGAAGTTCAGGCCATGGACTTGATTTGTAATATATATTTATGCTTTTGTTTTATACACCGGATGTATATCCACCCCAGTGGTAAGGCAACACACGTTTATTGTTAAGGGCGTGGGTTCGAGCCCCAGCGCTGCCATTTTACTGATTTTTCTAACATTTTCTCTCTTTTTGTCTCACACAAGCGCTGGGCCTCCCTGAATGGACTTATCTCATTTTATTCAATCTCACCGCCATTTTCCACTACAACACATAGCCCGTTTGCATGTTTCTGATTTTCAAACAAAAATCTTTAATGGGCCAGACCAAAAATTGTTTTCTACAAAACACCACAAATTAGTTTCTTACCCTGACTTTATCTTTCCCATTTTTATTTTATTTTATTTATTTATTTTATTATATTATTATTAATATTATTATAATTATTTTTATTAATAAAAAAGACAAAAAAACATTTTATTATATATATATATATATATATATATATATATATATATATATATATATATATATATATATATATATATATATATATATATATATATATATATATATATATATATATATATATATATATATATATATATATATATATATATATATATATATATATATATATATATATATATATATATATATATATATATATATATATATATATATATATATATATATATATATATATTTTATTTATATTTTTCTTTCAAGACAAAAGGACAAAATATTTTCTTATACAAACATAATTTTTTTTAATCAAGTATTAATTAGACTACGGTTTAATTTATTTTCTTCCTTAAAATTAACATAGAACTTAGGTTTTCTTCTAATTAATTTTCATACTAGTTTAATTAAAATTAAAACCTTTTCTCAAAAAAACCTAAAATTGCTTTCTTGATTAATTTTATTTCTTTTAAATTTATGTTTAATTTTACTTATTTTAATTAATTATTTTCTTTTAGTTAATCAGTTTAAAACCATTTTCTTAACAAAAATCCAAGACAAAAATCCATTTCCTTATCCATTTATATTCTTGTATATTTATTCATTTCTTGTATATTTATTCAAATTCAATATATATGTTATAGATAATTAGGATTTAATTTCTTGCAATCCCCATTTGTAAATTTCTACCCCCCATCCTCCTTGATATAATAGCGTAGGATATTTATTTTCCACAATTTACCGCTTTCATATAAATGCTTGTAAACTAGAATTTGTATGGAAAGATAAAATCAATACTTAGAAAACCCTAATTCAAGATAAGTTAAGCATGAAATCAAAACACTTTGCACACTTACACCTCTAGGATTAACTCCACTTGTTTCCTTGAGAAAATGGTCATATTATGCATATGAGACACCATAGCAAAAACAATCAAAAATACAAGATCATAGTTCCTCGATGACGCTTCGAATGTTGCCTTCAAAATGATCTTAGACCCTTAAGAAAAATGCTAAGGTATCTCACAACATTGCACTTTATGACTATACGATGACCCACGCCCGTCCCTTTACATCCAAAGATAGGGCTTCTTACCAATCAATGGTAAGATAGATATATCAAAGGAAGGAAGAAATGAACAAAAGACTTTTTGAATAAGTAGAACGTTCTTAGTTACTTGCTCACAATTCATCTTCAAAAACAAACATCTTTTCAAACACACTAAACACTTAAAAAAAACATGAAATATTTTCAAAAGTCCAACACTTTGTATGCATTCTTATAGAGACGAGAATCATTACAAAGTTTGCCTAAACGAAGGTGCTTTTCAAAAATACTTTCAAAACCCATTTCAAACAAAGCAATTTTAAAAGTGATCTAACAAGCAACTAAGAGCCCGTAGATAACTATGGATGAAAAGGGTGTTAACACCTTCCCTTTTCATAACCTGCCCCCCGAACTCAAGAAAATATCTCAAAGGTCTTTTTTCTCTTTTCATCCTTTCCTTATTGGATAAAAGAAAAGTCAGTGGTGACTCTAGCTATCCACAGCAATTGCGATAAAATGCAAAACAACCAAGTCAGTTCTCCAATTATATTACAGAACTGGCGAATTTGCTGGTGATATTTAAAAGTAGGGTTACCTTAGAGCTAAATCACATTTATTTGCTTTCATTGTTTGATTTGTTTGCTTTACATTTATGGATCCTTGTTTGGGTTTGTATTGATCCTCTACCCGGATCTGGGAACATCATTAGGTAAGTAGCAATAAATCGTGGGGATTGTGCGGGGTATACCGACATGGTTGAAGTGATGGCTATGTTAGTGTGACACATTTGTTGGTATCGGTAGCCCTTGAGTATAGTCAAGGAGAATACATGTTCGCTGTGTGGTGTCATGAAGCACTAACTGACCTTAGAACCTTTAATTGAACAACTTGGACATTAGGAAGTAGTGAGATAGACAAATTTGGTGCAGTCTAATGTTGGTTGATACTCGATACTACGCTTATTGAGATCAGACTTTCGGTATACTTCAGTCGCCAATAAAGAGGCTTGCACTGAAACAATGCCCAATGAAGAAAGATCAGTGATATTGAGATTCTCTAGAACCCTGTTACTTTCTAGAACAGGTTGGGCCAACTAAAAGAGGGTACTTACCAATGAAACCTCATGCAAGCCTAAACCTAAGGACTTGTTTTCTTTGCTTGTGTATATACTTGTACATAACATCATGACATCATACCATGCCATTTTTCACTAACCATTTCAAGGACCTAGAGATTTATCTTTGTTTTGTTTTATAGGACATGGCTTCCACTCGCAAAAATACTATCCAAATTAACCTCGTAAGAGTGCCTCCTCGACTCAAAGAGTTAGCATCAAGGGTTCCTCAGAATTCTATGTTCACCAAAAGATATTGTCGACTTCTCAATCTGGTTACCTCAAGCCTTGATGAAGACATGATGAAGGTGCTCTTTCAGTTCTTTAACCCTTTACACCATTTCTTTACCTTTCCTTATTACTAACTTGTGCCTACTATGGAAGAATTTTCTCAACTCTTGGGAATTCCTATTCTTGATCAACCACCCTTCAAAGGTATTGAAAGAGACCCAAGACCTGAGGAGATTGCTCGAGAGTTACATTTGCAACAATCCAATGTTGTGGAAAACTAAGAAATAAGAAGTGGGGTCAAAGGGTTTCTAGCCAAGTTTTTGCTGGAGAAGGCTCAATATTTATGGGATACTTTGGATTTACAAGAATTTGAAGAAGTGTTGGATCTTCTCATCTATGGTATGGTGTTGTTTCCCAATCCTGACCAACTCATACATGTGAACACCGTCAAAAAATTTCTATCTCGTAACCCAGTGCCTACCTTGCTTGGAGATATCCTTCATTCTCTTCACACTCGCACCATGAAGAGAAGAGGACTTATTTTGTGTTGCACTCCTCTATTGGCTAGGTGGTTTATTTCGCACCTACCCTGATCTATTATGAAGACCGAGCAAGGTTTAAGATGGTCTAGTAGGTTGATGTCACTCACACATTCTGATATATGTTGGTGCGCTCGATCCATGAAGGACATTACTATTATTGACTGTTGTGAGGAATTCCATAATGTCCCTCTACTTGGCATTACGGGGGGTATTACCTACAATCCTTGTTTGGATTTGCGACAGTTTGGATATGCTAGGAGGGATGGCCCTCATGACGCGCTTGTCCAAGGAATTACATTCTACTACGAGAACAATGTCCAAGGTTATCGTTAGAGATTCATACGAGCCTGGGGCATGGTTAACAAGGTTGATAGCAAGACGTTGGGGCATAAGAACTCCATTCCTTTGGATCCTTATCTCAAGTGGGTGCGAACTTGCACACAAAACCCCATGATGCCTTATAAAGCTATCCTACCTATCATCTTGGAGCCTATTGCCGAAGGAGATGTTCCATATATTGTCCTTTATCCTAACATGCCTGCTTCTCTTGAAGATTTGCGAAGAGCTTGGATTCAGCTAAAGGAAGAGCGAGACACCTTTGAAACCCAATTCTACAAAAGTGAAAAGAAGGTTTTGGAGCTTACGAGACAGCTTCATGAAGAGCGAAGTTTGAACGCCTACACTGCACCGAAGAGGATGCACTCGACCTTTTTGTCTTAGGAGTTTATTTTGTATTTATTTCCTCCATTGTAAGCCCAAGAGGCATGTTGTAATCAATTTGAACTTATTAACACAATTAATGTTTGGTCCCTTTTGTCTAAACAAATTTAAATCTTCTAAGTCCTTGAAATCATTTGCATGCACATTTTCATGCATCATAACACAAATAGGTTTTCCACAACAGGTTTCCTTATCTTTCTACTGTATATTTTAGTAAGATGGATATCGAACAAACAGTGAATGACTTGCAAGCGCGGAACTCCCAATTCCAAGAAACCTTGCTGACCCTTGCCAAGGGACAACAAAAGCTGATGACGCTGCTGGAAGCCCAAAAGAAGAGTAAGAAGAAGGCCCTCATCAACATGGGAAAAAGGTTTAAAGGCCTAGTCCTCCAAGTGCAGATAGTTGAAGAGTCATCAGAGGAAGACGAGAACCAAGTGGAAGAGGCAAAGATCACCCGTGCTGAGGTTGCAAATGATCAAGCTTCTGAGGATGGAGATTACTTTGATGAGTAATACCCTCAGGCTGAAGATAAATACAAGCAGTTAGAGGATAAACTGAAAGCTGTTGAAATTCAAGCCGTACCTAGTTTGGATTTTGGTAATTTGGGTTTAGTTGTTGGGGTCATCATTCCCCGTAAGTTCAAAATACCAGTCTTTGCTAAGTGTGTGGAGTTTCATGCCCGAAATTTCATCTTAGGTCCTACGTCCATAAGATACAACCTCATACTATTGGATAAGAATATTTGGGTCCATTTTTTCCAAGAGAGTCTAGCTGGGACTCAACTAGAATCGTTCTATCAATTGGAGGGTTCCCACATCCACACATGGGAAGATCTAGCCACTGCTTTTTATCATCAGTATCAATACAATATCGATCTAACGCCAACCAGAGTCCAACTTCAAGGTATGACAATGGGTACTAATGAGGGGTTTAAGGAGTACGCATAAAAATGGAGGGATCTTTCTGGTAGGGTCCAACCACCACTAACTGATAGAGTACTAGTTGACATGTTCATGGGTTCATTAACTGGCCCATTTTTTAACCTATTGATTGGCAGTTCTTCGTCTTGTTTCACCGATTTGATCCTAACTGGTGAAAGGGTCGAAAGTGGAATTAAGAGCGGAAAAATTCCCATGACATCCGCTTCCGCATCCAACGCTGTAAAGAAGCCTTTCACCGGAAATAAGGAAAAAAATGTTGTGTATGGGGCAAGGGCCCATCGCAAGAAGGATCATTGACCTTCTGTTAATGTTGTGTTAATCTCCAACCCTCCATCTGCTCAAAGACAATCATCCAACCATCAACGATATGAAGTTCCTCGAAGACAATTCACAAGGATTAGCATGTCATTGTCCCATGATTTTCAACATCTATTGAAGGCCAACTTAGTGACATTTCATGATCCACCATCAAATCCAAATACCACATCACCGAAGTACAATCCAAATTCCAAGTGCGTGTATCATTCCAACAGCCCTGGGCATGAAACTAATCAATGCTGGGTTCTGAAGAATAAGATTCAAGATCTGATAGACAATAAAACAATTGAATTTGATCCATCTGCTACTCCAAATGTGATAACTGCACTGATGTCGAACCATGGCAAAGGTGTTAATGCAATTGATGATACTACTTTTGTCTCCTCTGTTAAATATTTAACAACCCCGTTAACTACTGTGAAGATTAATTTGCTGAGAGCCGGGGTGTTCCCTGGCTGTTCTAAAGATTGTGTTTGCTGTGATCAACAAGTAAATGGGTGCAAGCGGCTGAAGGAAGGTGTGCAACTCCTGATAGATAGTCGCGAGATTCTGTTTGAAAAGATTCCTACCTTCAAGAGTTTGACAAACAAAGCTGAAGACCTTTCCATAATAATGATTTCCAACAAGCCTTTTAGGATCCCCTCAAAGGGTCCTATTAGAATTTCAAATGAACTAACCATTACTCCTTTAATAATCACTGCCGCTGGACCTATTCCGTACTCCTCTAATAAAGAGATTCCATGGAACTATGGTTCCGAGGTTTATTATCATGGGATAAAACAAGATTCTTAGATCAACAAAGACGAAGCTGATGTCGCTAATATTGAGGGTTCTAGTAAAGTGACAAGAACAGGGAGAATCGTTTCCCCTGATATTTCACCATCCACTACTATAACAACTCCCATCCGCATAACCCATGATAAGTCTAGTGCCAACACTAGAGGCAAAGAGAAAGAAGGTGAGCTTGTTGGGATAGAGGCACCTACCAAATATACTAAAGCTAAAGAACCCTCCACTCGAGAGATGGAGGAAATCCTGAAAATGATAAATAAGAGTGACTTCAAAGTAGTTGAGCAATTGGGGAAAACCCCTTCCAAAATCTCCATGATGTCATTGTTACTCTGCTCGGATGCTCATGCCCAAGCTTTAATCAAGTTCCTGAAGAAAGCCCATTTGCCCCAAGAAACCACATCAGACCAGTTCGAGAACTGTGTAGCAAGTTTAACGGTTGACAATGGATTAGGGTTCTCCGATGCTGATTTGACTCCTATGGGAAGGAATCACAACAAAGCCTTGCATGTCTCTATTAAATTCAAGCGAACCACCCTGGCTTATGTCCTAATTGATACTGGCACATCTTTAAATGTGACCATAAGGTGCTTTGGACCGGCTAGATTGTGAAGGACTTGTATTGAAGCCAAGCGATAATATCATAAGGGCTTTCAATGGATCTAAGAGAATGGTTCATGTAGAGGTGGATCTCCCAATTAAAGTTGGCTCACAAATATTCTACTCTACCTTTTATATAATGGATATACGTCCCGCCTACTCTTGTTTTCTTGGGCGCCCTTGGATCCATGGGGCAGGCACAGTAACATTTATCCTTCATCAAAAATTAAAGTATCCAGTCAAAGGGAAGATCGTTACTGTTTGCGGCGAAGAAGAATTTATGGTTAGCCATCTCAATTCCTTCAAGTATGTGGAAATGGATGGCGAATTCATAGAAACTCCATGCCAGACTTTCGAAATTATTCCTCCTATGGTTGCCGCCACCAAAATCTCCTCCAACATATCAAAAGCTGATGAAGTTATACCAAGAATGGTTTCACTTAAGGACGCCCGTGCCATGGTCGAAGATGGAAATTGTACTATCTGGGGACAACTTCCCGACATTCCATTGAAAGCAGACAAATTCGAATTGGGTTTCACCGTAAAAGCTCAGAAAGAAGTCAAGCGTGCTCGGGTGGGAAAGTCGCCACTCTGCATCGGGAATCATGAAGTGAACGTTATGGAAAACTCTGATGATGAAAACACTTTTGAAGATTGGATCTACCCTACTGTCAAAGGAAAGCTCAACAACTGGCACGTAAAGGATTTCACTCCCATCTCCTTCATTGAGGAGTAATTATTGCTTACTGTATTCTGTCAATTCAAGAACTTTTGTCTGTAATCTTAAATTCCAAACAATGACTTTTAAGCCATGTGCCTTGCCTGGGGCACTATGGTTCATTTGTTAAGGGTTTTGTTCATGTTCATTTATCATATGATCATTTAATATAAACCATTGGACCTTTTGCATTCAAATTTTTGTGTTAATTGTCTTTCTTTTCCTTTATTACATTTTTCAATAGCCATGTATCTTACATGCACACACACACACACACACTTTCAGATCTTTATCCACTCCGGATCTCATTGCCAACGACTTTACTATTTCCAGTTATGACTTCGAACATCCAGTTAACCAAGCCGAAGACGAAGGTGAGGAAGATTATTAAATACCAGGAGAATTAGCCAGAATTCTAATACAAGAAGAGAAAGCTATTCAACCTCATGAAGAGCCAGTCGAGGTTATCAACTTAGGTACTGAAACAGATAAGAAGGAAGTCAACATCGGCGCCAACCTAGAAGATAGTATCATGAGAAGATTGGTTCAGATGTTACATGACTATGTTGAAGTGTTTTCTTGGTCGTATGAAGATATGCCAAGGGTGGATACCGACATTATGGTTCATTGTCTGCCAACAAAGGAAGATTGTCCTCTTGTTAAGCAAAAAGTATGTCGTATGTGGCCAGACATGTCTGAAAAGATAAAGGCCGAGGTAATGAAGAAATTTGATGTAGGTTTTTTGGCTGTCACATCTTATCCTCAATGGGTTGCGAACGTGGTCCCCGTTCCAAATAAAGATGGAAATTTTCGTATGTGTGTAGTTTATAGGGATCTAAATAGGGCAAGCCCCAAAGATGATTTACCTCTACCATATATTGACATCTTGGTTGACAACACCGCTCAACATAAAGTCTTCTCCTTCATGGATGGATTTTCTGGCTACAACCAAATCAAGATGGCTCCTGAAGACATGGAAAGGACCACCTTTGTTACACAATAGGGCACCTTTTGCTACAAAGTCATGCCGTTCGGATTAAAGAATGCAGGGGCAACATATCAAAGAGTTATGGTAGCTTTATTTCATGATATAATTCATCATGAAATAGAAGTCTATGCGGATGATATGATTGCAAGGTCGCAAACCAAAGAAGAGCATCTCGATCACCTACACAAGCTATTCGAGAGGTTAAAGAAGTACAAGTTGAGGTTGAACCCTAATAAGTGCACATTCGGAGTAAGATCTAGAAAGCTTTTAGGATTTATCATCAGTGGTAAAGACATCGAAGTTGATCCTAAAAAGGTAAAAGCCATTTAAAAAATGCCAGTTCCCCGCTCCGAAAAAGAGGTTAGAGGATTCTTGGGTCGTCTTAACTACATTGACCGCTTCATATCTCACTTAACTGCTACTTGTGAACCAATCTTCAAACTCTTGAAGAAAGATCAAGTAGTCAGATGGAACGATGAATGTTAAGCCGCCTTCGACAAAATCAAGGAATATTTGCAAGAACCCCTAATCCTGATGCCTCCAGTTGAAGGAAGACCTTTGATCATATACTTGAATGTGCTAGAGAATTTTCTGGGGTGTGTGTTGGGCCAACATGACGAGTCTGGCCGAAAAGAGCATGCAATATACTACTTGAGAAAAAAGTTTACCGACTCTGAAATCAGATATTAACTTCTCGAGAAAACTTGCTACGCTCTGGCATAGGCTGCTCGCTGGCTAAGACAGTATATGTTGACTCACACCACTTTATTGATTTCTAAGATGGACCTTATCAAGTACACCTTCGAGAAGCCCACTCTCTCTGGACGGGTAGCTAGATGGAAAATGATTCTGACTGAATATGATATTCAATATACAACATAAAAGGCCATCAAAGGAAGTAAATTGGCAGATCATTTGGCTCATCAAGCTATTGATGATTATAAATCTATGAACTTCGACTCACCGAATGAGAATATCATGTTAGTGACTGACTGTGCAAAACCTGGACCGTATGACGGACCTGGACAAGGATCCCGATGGACTATGGTTTTTGATGGAGCTTCCAACGCTCCAGGTATTGGAATTGGTGCTATGATAATTTTTCCTAAAGGTTGTCACACTCATTTCACTGCTAGACTGTGCTTCGATTGTACGAATAACATGGCTGAATACGAGGCGTTCGTCTTAGGTTTGAAGTTTTCTATTGACTTAAGGATCAAGCATTTGGATGTATTTGTAGATTCTGCTCTAGTGATCAGCCAAGTCAAAGGAGAATGGGACACTAAGCATCCTAACATTATTCCTTACAAGGAGCTTGTGTTAACCCTAATACCATACTTTGAGGAGATCACCTTTGAACATTTTCCTAGAAAAGAAAATTAGTTGGCTGACGCCTTGGCAACAATGTCTTCTATGTTCAAGGTCAAATAGGACAACAAAGTTGCTATGATAACAATCGAAATAATTGACGAACCTGCACACTGCTATGAGCTTGATACTGACGACGAGAAACCATGGTACCATGAGGTGAGGAGATATCTTGAGCCATAAGAATATCCTGAAGGAGCTTCCTTCAATGATAATAAATTCTTGTGAATATTTTCAGCCAAATTATTTCTAAGCAACAAAAGCCTATACAAGCGCAACCATGATTCTACTCTACTCCGATGTATGGACAAGAAAAAGGCAGAGAAAATTATGGAAGACATGCATGATGGCCTTTTTGGGATCCATTCTAGTGGATACACTATGGCCAAGAAAATCCTGAGGGCTAGTTACTATTGGTCCACAATGGAAACTGATTGTCATCATCACTCAAGGATTTTCCACAAGTGTCAAATATATGCTGAGAAGGTTCATATACCTCATATTCCTCTAAATATCAATGACTGCTCCGTGGCTGTTTGCAATGTGGGGCATTGATATGATTGGAGAGATCAAACCTACTGACTCAAATGGACATTGTTTCATCCATGTTGCCATTGATTACTTTACCAAGTGGGTCGAAGCTGCCTCATATTCCTCAGTCACCAAGAACGTTGTAGGCAGGTTTATCAAGCATAACCTCATCTAGAGTTACGGTATCCCCGAAAGGGTCATCACTGACAATGGAATGAACCTCAACAATGCTATGATTATGGAACTTTGCACTCAGTTCAGAATCAAGCATCATAATTCTTCTTCGGAGATACCCAAGATGAATGGCATAGTGGAAGCTGCCAAAAAAATTATCAAGAAGATTGTGCAAAAGATAGTGGCAACCTACAAAGACTGGAATGAGATATTACCGTTTTCTCTCCATGGCTACTGTACTTCAGCCCGGGCGTCAACCGGGGCAACTCCTTTCTCCTTGGTTTATGGTATGGAAGCCGTCTTACCTGTAGAAGTTCAAATTCCCTCGCTAAGGATAATGAAGGAAGCAGATTTAGGTGAAGACAAATGGATTCATACTAGGTTGGATCAGTTGAACCTGATTGACGAGAAGCGACTGGTTGTTGTTTATCATGGTTAGATGTACCAAAAACGAATGATCAAGGCTTTCAACAAAGAGATCAAGCCTCGAGTATATCAGACTGGCGACTTGGTAATAAAGTGCATCATTATTCCACAAGGCGACCCCAGGGGAAAATGGACTCCCACTTACAAAGGACCATTTATTGTAAAGAAAGTTTTCTCTAGTGCTGCCATGATGCTGACTACTATGGATGGCGAAGACTTCCCACATCTTATGAACGCAAACATAGTTAAAAAATACTACCCATAAAATGACCCACTAGGTTGACATACCTAGGCAAAAATAAGGGCATCCCGGCGAACCAAAGAGGTTTGGGCAAAAATTAGGGATATATGCAAAATATTGTACACCCGGTAAGTCGAAAACCCGAAAGGGAAGTTTGGGAAAAAAATGGGTATCCTGGTGGGTTGAAAACCCAAAAGGGTGGTCCAGGAAAAAGTTAAGGATTAAAAGCGTATGACTATATCGCATGGGATCTCTACAGCCAACTTTATTACCAAGGTCCAAGTTCAAATGGTCCAAAGATCAATCCAATCAACTCCTTTCAACGACAAGAGATGATGTTCAAAGACATAGGGGCAATAGTGGGGTTAGAACACAATGAGATCACTTTCATATGGCTATTATTTTTGTTTTCGCTTTGTATTCTTTCCATTCTTTCAATGATTTCCTCTTATTAGGATCTCATTCTCTTTGTAAAAAAACGCCTAATTCACGGGCAAAATATCAACACAAATATACTTTGAAGTGCAAACTTTTTTGTTTTTCCCGTTTTGAGTGCAAAAGTGTCCAATGAATAAAATTGAATGAACATATGCATATGAACATGTTTAAACTTTTAAAAAATATATGCTTAAAAACAGTGATAAGAATCTCCTTAAATACATTTGAGATATCCCAACAGGGTTATTTCAATAGCATTATCCCCACAAATTTGGATTCAAAAAATCCCCAGCCAGAGTTTCAATCTCCAGAAGATCCTCTCCCCAGCTGAGTTGGTCTTAAAATGAAGCCTTATGGAATTATTCCTAAAAAATATCCTCCCCAGCAGTTCGTCAAATATTCTCTTCAACAAGGTTTATTTCCCCAACAAACTACAAATTCCTCAACTTGATTTTGCCTCGCAGACTATTACAAATAAAGGGACCACAACCCCTAATCCCCAGTGAAGTCGTCAACAGAGTCATTGATATCTCCGGAAGTTGTTGTAAAGCCTGAAACTCGACCAGATATAAGTCAACTTCATCCTTTCAAGCAATTTACTATGAAGCCTGGACCCGACCAGATACTAGTTCAACTTCATCCTACTCTCAACTTACTGTGAAGACTGGACCTGACCAGATAACATCAAATCTCGATTCCAAGTTACTAAAGCCTGGACCCGACCAGATATTAGTTTAACTTCTCAAATTGCTTAAGCCTAGACCCGACCAGTCAACAGTTCAAGCTTGGACCCGACCAGATACAAGTTAAACATTCTAAAGCCTGGACCGACCAGATAACAACTCCAATTTTTGAAACCTCGACCCAACCAAATAACAGTAAACCTTAATTTCAAGTGGCTAGAGCTTGGGCCTGACCAGATAGTGACTTAACTTCTCCCGACCAGTTAACAATTTGAGTTGCTGAAACCTGGACTCGACCAAATAACAGTTTAATTCTTACAGATTACTAATAAAACTCCTCTTCCCTAGTAGAGTTTGCCACTATCCCAGCGAGTTACTGCAAAGCCTGGAATCCGACCAGATAACATGTAACTTCTTTATCCCTAGCAACTTATTATGAAGCCTAGAATCCCACCAGATAACAGCTAACTTTCAAGAGATAATTCCTCACAGAGTAATGGACAACTAAAACTTTTGAATTTTGGTTCCCAAGCAGAAATCAACACTCTCCACAGAGTCTTATCAAGCAAGTTAATATTCCTTAGTGGAGTTTCTTCTCAACAAAGCAGGAATGCACATCAGAAGCCTTGTTAACAAAGTCTGAAGATACACATACTCTTCACCTCTAACAGCAGTTTGAGATTTAACTTCTCAAAGCTCCCCAGTATCTGTCAAGGATACTCTTCAACAACATATCACATTCATACATCATATAACATACATAACATATAAATACAACATAATCTCATTTATTTTGAGAACATCATTACTCCATGCATACATTCGGATACATCTAACCCCTTTTGTTCTTTGCAGAAAAATCATTAATCCAAAGACCTCTTCCGGATCAGAATTGATTCTTCCAATCAAAGACAGACAAGACACATGATTTTCAGCATGAATCGACCAAAAATTTATGTTGATGTTTCTCCCAGTTTCTACCATCATCTCTCCAAATGGAATCTATAAGCCTATTCCCGAATCAATACACTACTGAGTGCAAATTTATGGGCACTTTAGTGTTCAATCATCTTTCACCTTCAAGTCACGAATGGCGGACCCACCAATCTAACTCTTCAGGTTTAAGAAGATTGAACAGGGGAAGCTGTTGTACCCCAAAATTTTCCCTCTCAATTTCTCAAGAATTCTCTCACAAGATCTCCATTGATTCAAGACTGCACAAGGTTTCATCAGCTCAAGACACCTCCTCAAGCACTGATGACTCAGAATTAGGGTATGAGTTTGAATAAGGACAATTGGACTTTTAATGCTTCATATGACTTTCATGGATCATTTTGGACTCGCAAGATTGCTCATGTCAAGTTCCAAGCTTTGAATCACATTTTTGCTCAATCAATTGATCAATTGACCTAAAATCAACTGTAATAGGGAAAAGTCAATTGTGGTTAATTTAAAGTAAAAATTCATTATCTTTTATCCATATTAACATTTTGAACTCATATATGGAATTTTCTCAAGTTTGGATCTTAAATCCTTAAGATATTTGATCAGATCATCAAAAAGGAAAACTGGTCCAAATTAGGGTTTTGACTGAAGAGGCTTAATTTTTTACTATTGACCAAATGCATGACTTGTTGGTTTGAGACATGATATCAAGGATTCAAATGAATCATTTTGACCTAATGGAATGACTTAAAACATTCCCCAAATATAAATTTATTGATAGTTGAAATTCAATCAACTGATGAAAAGCCAACTAATAGACTGAAAAGTCAAACTTTGACTTTTTGATCAAAATCAAGTTTCAAAAGTAATATTTCATCAAGACATGTCAAAATATGAAGATTTCTCATCAAGAAATCAAAAAGTCAAAATTATCTTTGAAAAGTCAAAATTCTAAGACTTAGAATTTTTTGTGTTGGAAAGTTAACCTTTTTTCATGACTTTGTGCCAAATTTTCACCATGATGCAAGATGATTCAAGGAAAACTTCCAACATGAAAGTTGTAGATCTCAATAAGATCTAAAACATTGTAGGACATAAATTTTTCTAGAAATACTTGGATTTTAAGTTATAAATTCATAAAGACATGTCCATGAAACAAAAACACTTAGTGAAATTTTGCCCTAGTTAGGCAGATTTTTTACCTAACTTCTTGGCCAAGATTCACATAGTTCCAAATTGAATTTTCAAAAATGTCCAACATGAAAGTTTTATATAATTTTACAAGCTTTCTAAAAAGTCCACGAACTCATTGAGATCATGTTTGAGATAAGAGAATCAAAGCTATGAAGTTTGGGTTTCATTCTTGTTTTTAAGGCAAATTTGTGAAGAACACTTGATCCAATCTTCAAGCATGATGTACAAATCCCACTTTGCAGGCTTCTAACTTACATTTCACTCCATAATTAAATGTTTACACAAATCTTAGAGCTTTGATATAAGCATTTGAGGCATTGTCCAAATGGTTATTCCATTAATGGCACATTGGTAACACTTTCATTTTGGAAAAGCAAGCTTTATTGAAAAATTCAATGCATATAACTCCTAACTTGTTTCATCTGAACACAAGCAAATTCAAAAACCAAAAGCAACATGGCTAGAAACTCCTAACAACTCAGACCATGCTTGTACAACACATTGAAACTTATTTTCCACTTTTCTTCAAAATCAAGTAACATAGCCATAACTTTATATCTCACAGATCTGTCAACTTCAAACCCTAAGACCTTTTCCTTATAACTATACAAGTTATTTACAAGTAAAGACACTAATGCTCAAGCCTTAAAACACCCTAAAACAGAGAATCACCAAGAATACCTAAAAACTTGTCATTTCTGAGTTTTGAATCCAATCTTCAAATCTACTCGTGCGCTTCTTGGCCTTTTAGTTCCTAAAGCTTCTAAACATCATACATAAACAATCCCAACACCTGTTTTCCAACTGTAACTCCATCTTCACCAACCTCCATTTTTAAAAATAGGGCATTTCATCTTGACTTCTCCAGACCATTCCATCCATCCTCAGTGCAAACTAATCATTGCATTAGTTTCCTGGGGGTTCACTGAAGTTAACTCAATCATCACAACACCTTGAAAGGTCCTCTAACTCATTTCATGATTTCCAGTTTTGAAGGAAATTTTCTGAACTTTCACCTCTTCATATAGGTATTGTTAGGCTTCCATTTTCAAAGACAAAATGTAGACATCATTTCCCTGAAGCTAACTATGTCCATAGTTTTTATTTATATTGCCTAAGCTTAGAGAATTTTGAGATTGAAATTTCTTGAAAAATTAGGGTTCAGATTAGGGCCAACAAAATTCTCATTCATATTTGATTTATAGTTTTAGTGATTTATATTTCTGGAATCGTGATAGAATTTGCTACAACTTTCATGTTTGCATTTTTCCATTTTTGTTGAGAAATGAGCAAGATACAGGTTGTCTGGCTGGGCGTGAGGTTGAAGATGAAGTTCAGGCCATGGACTTGATTTGTAATATATATTTATGCTTTTGTTTTATACACCAGATATATAGCCACCCCAATGGTAAGGCAGCATGCGTTTATTGTTTAGGGCGTGGGTTCGAGCCCCAACGCTGCCATTTTGCTGATTTTTCTAACATTTTCTCTCTTTTTGTCTCACACAAGCGCGTTGGGCCTCCTTGAATGGGCTTATGTCGTTTTATTCAGTCCCACCCCCCTTTTCCACTACAACACAACCCATTTTCATGTTTCTGATTTTCAAACAAAAATCTTTAATGGGCCAGACCAAAAATTGTTTTCTACAAAACACCCCAAATCTGTTTCTTACCCCCTGACTTTATCTTTCACATTTTTATTTTATTTACTTTTTTTATTTATTTATATTATTATTAATATTATTATAATTATTTTTATTAATAAAAAAGACAAAAAAACATTTTATTTATTATTTATACTATATATATATATATATATATATATATATATATATATATATATATATATATATATATATATATATATATATATATATATTTTTTTTTTTCTTTCATGACAAAGGACAAAATATTTTCTTATACAAACTTAATTTTTTTAATCAAGTAATAATTAGACTAGGGTTTAATTTATTTTAATAATTAAAATTAACTTAGAACTTAGATTTTCTTATAATTAATTTTCATACTAGTTTAATTAATATTAAAACCTTTTCTCAAAAAAACCTAAAATTGCTTTCTTGATTAATTTTATTTCTTTTAAATTTAGGTTTAATTTTACTTATTTTATTTATTATTTTCTTTTAGTTAATCAGTTTAAAACCATTTTCTTAACAAAAATCCAAGACAAAAATCCATTTCCTTCTCCATTTATATTCTTGTATATTTATTCATTTCTTGTATATTTATTCAAATTCAATATGTTTGTAATAGATAATTAGGATTTAATTTCTTGCAATCCCCATTTGTAAATTTGTACCCCCTGTTCCCAAATGATGTAATAGCGTAGGATATTTACTTTCCTCAATTTACCGCTTTCATATAAATGCTAGTAAATTAGGATTTGTATGGAAAGATAAAATCAATACTTATAAAACCTTGATTTAAGATAAGTCAAGCATGAAACCAAAACACTTTGCACATTTACACCTCTAGGGTTAACTCCACTTGTTTCCTTGATAAAATGGTCATGTTATGCATATGAGACACCTTAGCAAAAACTATCAAAAATACAAGATCATAGTCCCTCGATGACGCTTCGAATGTTTCCTTCAAAATGATCTTAGCCCCTTAAGAAAAATGCCACGGTATCTCATAACATTGCACTTTATGACTATACGATGACCCACGCCCGTCCCTTAACATCCAAAGATAGGGCTTCTTACCAATGAATGGTAAGATAGCAATATCAAAGGAAGGAAGAAATGAACAAAAGACTTATTGAATAAGTAGAATGTTCTTAGTTTCTTGCTCACAATCCATCTTCAAAAGAAAACATCTTTTAAAACACACTAAACACTTTAAAAAAAACATTAAATATTTTCAAAAGTCCAACACTTTGTATGCATTCTTATAGAGACGAGAATCATTACAAAGTTTGCCAAAACGAAGACGCTTTTCAAAAATACTTTCAAAACCCATCACAAACACATTTCAAACAAATTAATTTCAAAAGTGATCTAGCAAGAAACTAAGAGCCCGTAGATAACTATGGATGAAAAGGGTGCTAACACCTTCCCTTTTCATAACCTCCCTTCCGAACTCAAGAAAATATCTCAAAGGTCTTTCCTGTTCTTTTCACCCTTTCCTTATTGGATAAAAGAAAAGTCGATGGCGACTCTTGCTATCCACAACAATTGCGATAAAACGCAAAAGAACCAAGTCAGATATCCCACCGCTTACACCATTATCTCAAGCTTTAAAACATCTGTTGAAGGCAGCTTTAAAACACCATTGTCTCTAAAATACAACCTGAATGCAAAGTATGCCTATAATTCCAATAGCTCTGGGCACGATACCAATTATTGTTAGGCCTTAAAAAGCAAGATCTAAGATTTGACTGATAACAAAGTGATTGAGTTTGACCCTCCACAAACCCCTAATACCATTACTGCTCCCATGCCCAGTCATGGTAAAGGTGTCAGAGCTATTGACGATGCTTCATTTGTCTCCACCATCAATGATTTGAATACTCCCTTAATGACTATTAAGAAGAATTTTCTGAGCGCCGGTTTATTTCCTGACTGCCTTGAGAATTATTACCATTGGGCTTCCCAAACCAATGGTTGTATGTGGCTGAAGAAAGGTATTCAACGTCTGAATTATAGCCATGAAATTCTGTTAGAGGAAACTCCGTCCATAAAAAGTTTACCTCAACATGTTTCCATAATCACCATTTCAAATAATCCTATTAGGATCACCTCTAAAGGCCCTATAAGGATTTCTACTGAGCCAATAGTATCTCCCTTGATCATTACTATACCGGGGCCAGTCCCTTATTCCTCTGACAAAGTCATGCCTTGGAACTATGGGGCAGAAGTTTATTATCATGGTGTCATGCAAGAGCCATTGATTAATGAAAATGAAGAGTCTGAAGTTACAAACATTATTGGAACTAGTAAGGTCACTACGATAGGAAGGGTCTTCTCTCCGAAGATCTCTCCTCCAACAACTACTACAACACATGTTCGCATTCTTACTACTAAACCAAATGTTGAAAATCGAGGTAAAGATAAAGTTATTGAGCCTGCCCTGACGGAGGCACCACCAAAAGAAGTAACAATTGAAGAACCATCTAAACAAGAGATGGAAGAAATTCTGAAGATCATCCGAAAAAAGTGATTACAAAATAGTGGAACAATTAGAGCAGACACCCTCAAAAATATTCATGTTGTCTTTGTTGTTATGCTCTGACGCACATGCCCAAGCTTTGCTGAAATTTCTAAAGAATGCCCATGTACCATAAGAGACCACTGGTGATCAATTTGAGAACTGTGTTGCAAGCCTAACTGCTCAAAATGGCTTTGGATTTTCTAATGCAGATTTAACTCCGGTAGCAAATAATCAAAACAAAGCTCTCCATATTTCTATTAAATGCAAAGGCACCACTCTGGCGCATGTGTTAGTAGATATTGGGTCCTCCCTCAATGTTCTACCTAAATGTGCTTTGGATAGACTAAATTGTGATGGGTTGGTACTAAAACCTAGCGATATTGTGCTAAGAGCCTTCGATGGGTCAAAGAGGATGGTCTATGGAGAGGTTGATATCCCGATCAAGGTGGGATCTTAAGTCTTCAATTCAACTTTCTATGTAATGGATATTTGTATGGCATATTCATGCTTGCTCAGATGCCCATGGATTCATGGGGCAGATGCAGTTACCTCTATATTATATCAAATTTTGAAGTACCCGGTGAAGGGGAAAGTTGTCACATTCTATGGAGAGGAAGAATATATGGTCAGTCATTTGAATTCTTTCAAATACTTTGAAATGAATGGAGAATTCATTGAAACCCCATGTCAAGCATTTGAAGTAATACCTCCAACGATTGTTGTTGCTAAAGTTATGCTTGCTACCCCAAGAATAGCCTCCCTGAAGGACGCTAGGGCTATTGTAGAAGATGGGGGTTGCACTATCTAGGGACAACTTCCCGGCATTCCCTATAAATCCGACAAATTTGGGTTGGGTTTTACTTCAAAGGCTCAAAAAGAGGTTCGACGTGCTCGTGATGGTGGACCACCTCTCCGTATTAGCAACAGTGAAGTCAATGCACTGGAAGACACTGATAATGATGTTGACTTGGACGAATGGATATTCCCAACTGCTGATGGCGGACTCAACAACTGGAAGGCCAAAGACTTTATCTCAATCTCCTTCAACCAGGATTAATTTCTATTTCCTGTTTTTATTTCTTTAGGAACTCTGTCTGTATAATTTTTTTCAAAGTAATGACTTTAAACCATGTGCCTAGCCCGGGGAACAATGGTCCATTTGTTAAGGGTTTGTCATTTCATATATCATATGTTCATTTAATGAAAACATTGGACGATTTTGCATTCAAAATTTGCGCTCCTTGTCTTTCTTTTATTTTACTACATTTTCAAATAGCCATATGACCTTACATGCACACACACACGTTTGCAGATCCACATCCACTCTAGATCTCATCGAGAACAACTCTGTTATTGCCATCTATGACTTAGAAAATCCAATCTATCAAGCTGAAGACAGAGGTGAAGAAGATTGTAAGATACTTGGAGAACCCACCAGACTTCTGATACAAGAGGAAAAGGCCATCCAACCGCATGAAGAACCGGTGGAAGTGATAAACCTGGGTACTGAAGCAGATAGAAAGGAAGTCAACATTGGCGCCAACCTGGAAGACAGTGTCAAGAGCATATTGGTCCAGATGTTGCATGACTATGTTGAGGTATTCGCTTGGTCATATGAAGACATGTCGGGGCTCGATACTGATATCATGGTTCATCTTCTACCAATAAAAGAGGGATGTTCTCCGATCAAACAAAAGATTTATCGCATGCACCCTGATATGTCTGAGAAGATCAAGGCTAAGGTAATGAAACAGTTCGATGCATGTTTCTTTGTTATGACATCGTATCCCCAATGGGTTAAAAATGTTGTTCCAGTGCCAAAGAAAGACAGTAAGGTCTGCATGTGTGTAGACTACATGGATTTAAATAAGGCAAGCCCCACAGACGACTTCCCACTATCGCATATTGATATCTTAGTTGACAACATTGCTCAACACAAGGTGTTTTCCTTCATGGATGGCTTCTCTGGTTATAACCAATTCAAAACAGCACCCGAAGACATGGAGAATACTACTTTTTTCACACAGTGGGGCACCTTCTGTTATAAAGTCATGCCTTTTAGGCTGAAGAATGCAGGCACAACTTATCAAGGGGCTATGGTGGATTTATTTCAAGACATGATTCATAATGAAATAGAAGTCTATGTGGATGACATGTGTGGTACGGTGGGAGAACTGACTAGTGTTTTGCGTTTGTATTCGCACTTGTGCGGTTAGCAAGAGTCGCCACCGACTTTTTATTTTATCCTAAAGGAAAGGTTAAAAAGCACAGCAAAAACCTTTTTGAGATATTTCGTGGGTTCGGGGGGTAGATTATGAAAAGGGAAGGTATTAGCACCCTTTTCATCCATGGTTATCCATGGGCTCTTAGTTACTTGGCTTTTTAGATCACTTGCCTTTTTTTTCGATTGCTTTGAAAAGAGTGCGTGTGTGGGTTGTTTTGAAAATGTTTTGGAAAAAGATGCCTTGTCTTAGGCCAACCTTGTAATAATTCTTTACTCGAATGTTTTACAAAGGTGCATATCTTTTCGAAAAGATGTTTCAAAAGTTCGAAAGGTTTGATTTTTGAAAGTGTTGTGGATTGTGGTTTTTTGAAAAGAAGGCAAGTGTTTTTTGCAAGTTTGATCTCAAGTAACTAAGAGTTATGTCTACCCTATTGTACTCAAAGGTTTTTTTGTCATGTTTTAACCCCTTTTAACAATTTTGTTCTACCATTGAAATTGGTAGACAATCTTGCGTTTAGGAAGTTTATTCGGGACGGGCGCGGGTCATCGTATGGACCATGAATGCAATGATGCCAAGTGTCTTTGGCAATTTGTTTTGGAGGGACTTGATCATTTTTGATAGGCGACTTTCGAAAGCGTCATCGAGGGACTTATGATCATTTGATTTTGTTTTGCCAAAGACATTCGACGTGCAAGCATGGCCCATTTGGAAGGCAACATGTGGGATTACCCTAGGGGGTGCAAGTGTGATTGTGTATTGATTACATGCATTTGTCTTGTATTAGGTTATCTAGCGTTTGATTTTATGTACATACAAACCCTAGGTCTAACCATGGTATAATTGAAAAGCTGTAAATTGCGGAATGTAAATCTACGCTATTACAAAATAATGTCCGGGAGTGGGGGTATAAATGTACAAGGGGATGAGACTTATAGTACTTACAACCAAATCGAATGTCGCAATCAAAATATAAATGTCAAATGTATAAATGCAAGATAAAATGTGTGTAGGGCAATATATTGTGTAAGTGTAAATGTATGTGTAAGTGTAAATATGTACAAATGCGAATTATGAAATCGAGTCGTATTAGGGTTTTGTCTTAGATATACGTTTTTAAATGAATTTTGATTTTTTGTATGCTTATGTACAAATGAAGGGTTTTGATTAAGTGTTAAGTTTTAATTGGAGAGTATTTTAGTCAAAATGTTTGGGATTTTAAATATTAGAAGAAAAATGTATTTAAATGGTTATGTACAAAAATGTATATTAACTAAAAAAGGTTTAATTTTAATTATGTATAAAATTGTATAATATGTACAAATGTATATGTTAATTAAAAGGTTTCAATTTAATTATGTATAAAAAATGTGTGATATGTACAAATATGTATTAAAAAAGGTTTTCAATTTTAATTATGTATAAATACAAAAAAAAGATAAGATAATATATTCAAATTAACATTTTAAAGATTAATGGTTTATAAAAAGTATTTTGATTATTGTTATGTACAAAAACCTATTTTTAATATAATATAAATGTATAAAATATCTATCCAAAAATTGTCTTAATTTTATGATAAAAAGTATTCTTAATAAAAGAGAGATTAGTGTTTTATATATAAAAAAGAAGAATAATTATTGTTTATAAAACAAAGTTAGTTTTTTTATGAAAATGAAAAGAGTTAGTGTTAGAAAATGAGGTTAGTGTTTAATATTGTTTTTTTTAAAAAAAAGAAGAAAGGCAATCTGATGGGCTTAGAGAAATCAGTAACGGGTCAGGCCCTTTGATCCAAAGGCAGGAAATTAGGGTTAACGCGTTGGTTCAGAGTGAAGACGAGGGTTCATGTGGGAACGGCGCTACGTTCGTCGTCTTCGATTAGCAATTCCCTGAGCATTTTCTCCGGCCACCAACGCAATCCTGTACTCTCCTCTCTCCACGGCGAGAACTCCACACCCTTTGAAACAAGGTTAGTTTTTGTTTTTTATGCTTCTTCTTCTACTGATTTCGCATGTTTTAGATTCGCTGTAAACTGAGTTTTTAATCGTTTATGAGGTGAAGGGAAGGAAGGAGAGGGATACTGCTTACTACCTGATCTTTGGCGGAGGAGGAGAGAAGAGTGGAGGCGTTTGAGGAGGCCGGAGCGGCGTGAGGGACTTTGAGCTTGCTTTGCTTCGGGTACTTTCGTTCCTTTACCTTCTTGCTTAGGTTTTTGATGATGATATTCGTGCTGAGAAACCCTAAATCCTTGCTTCTTTACCTCTTCTTCTTCCACTGTGATGATTGTTTTTGAATGATGCGTATGTCTGAGTACTTTGCTTGAGATTTGCTTGTCTTGAACTCTTTTCTTGAACAGCTGTTGCCTATGTGTGCTAGCCTATGATGAAGCTTGCTTCTGAGGCTCTTCTGAGTTGTCTTTTGAGTTTGCTACTGTTGAAACGATTTTTATTGTTTTGACTAGCTTTTTCTGAATGGCCTTGGGTTTCTTTGCCTATGATGAAGTCCCCCTTCTGAGGCTTGGTGTTGGAATGCTCAGTGTCACAGGGTTGTAGGTTTGTGTTGGTTTGATGGTGTTCAGGTCATGGTGTTTTTGAGAATGTGCTATGTGATGTTTGAAGCTTGGTACAGTAGGTTTGTTTTTGTGGACAAGGTTTAGTTTTTTGGTCTTGGTTAGACAGGTTTTGGGGTGTTTTTGAGGAGGATGCAGGTTTATGTGTTATTGTTGTGTTGAGGCTAATGCTGGTTTATTGGTGGTGAGGATATTGGTTAGATAATGGCTTTAGGTGTTCTTTGTATGATTATACTGGTACAGGTTTTAGTATGTGAGAGTTTTTGTGTATCAGTTTTTTGTAAAAAATCTTCTTCTGAACTGTGCCTTTTCTATACGCAGAGTTTGCTTTTGTACAGGCTGCCTGCTATGCTGAACTGTCTTGAATTGTTTTATTGTTTTTTCTGAACTGTCTATGTTGAACTGGTTTTATGTCTCTCTTCTCTCCCCTCTAACCTGCTCTGTTGCTTCTGAACTGAGTTTTGGCTTTTATTATCTCTTTTCCATCTCATGAACTGCCTGCTGTGAACTGCTTGTGGACTTTTAGATTTTGTGTATCTTCTTTTCTGTGACTTGCCTGCTGTCTATCTGCTGAACTGTCTTGCCTAACCCTGCCTGCTGCTTTAATCTCTTTTCTCTCTCTCAAAGTACAGCTTAGGATTTTAATATGGTTTTACTGTACTGTTCTGAAGGGGCTTTTGTGGGAAATGATGAAAAGATCACTTGCATAATACACTACTGCATCTCCTTTATCTCTCTTTTGACAATTTGTGTCTGACTTTGCCTTTTGATATCTTTTCCAAAAATCTTTCCATGACAGTTTGTATGCTTTTATTGATTTTCTTTGGTATCTTGGCATTTCAGTTCAGTTCTGAATGGGAAATTTGGATTTGAACTAAATGGTTTGAAATTGGAAATTGAGATTCTTATGTAGCTTAAAATTTGTAACCTATGCATTTTTGACATTTGCATTTCATGAGATAAAATAATCTTCCCTCTCTGTGAACCGGGAGAAATCCCGTGATTTGCAGAGAGGGCAACTGATCCCAGTCAGTGGCCCCTAATGATGAGCAATTTAACTGTCTTTTCCAATTAACTGCTTTTGACTTTTCTTGTTTCTCTTTTTTTTTTGCAGATGAAAAATGGAATGCCGGAGCAGAGTGAGGAATGAAGAGTATTTAGAAAATAGGATACTTTTTCATTCTATTGTAATATTTAAATTAAATGTAAATTATTGTTTGTAACAACAATTTGTAAATAATTTAAATATCAATAAAAATTCAAATTATCTAATTGATTCTAATTTCTTTATTGTTTATTTATTTATTTAAAATTCTTAGAATTAACAATTGAAAAATAAATTCAATCATTTAATTTCAGGATAATAAATAACTTAAATAAAACAACATTGACCAATTAAGTCTGTCTAATCCAAAATCCAAAGCAAAGCAGCAATTAACCCAGATAGACTGATCAAACACATGAACACTGTGAATTCCAAAACTGCATCTTGCATCTGACTGGCCCAATCAAAAATGTACTGAATTCAAACCACTGTCTCTTTTGTTGATTAAATCAAGATAACGCGACTTTTAATCCGAATCTTGAAATAAACCGCAAAGTGTTGTGGAATTCAAATTCTTCTGAGAATATGCCTATGAAACCCTAATTCCTGATTAAATGCCAAATCACGCTCACTCGATCAAAATTGAACCAAAAACCAACCAAACCCTAAGCCCACTGTATGAAACAATTCAGAGCTCTGAAAATCAGTAAAACCCTAATTTTGCTTGACCGTCAAGAAAAGTCCGTTTGTCCGATTCTTGAGTCAGTTTGAGAAGTCAGGAAATGTTTGAAGCTGAGATTTCTTTGTGGAAAAGCGCGAGGGCAAATTTTGGGGTACAACAGTTGCCCCTGTTCAATCTTCTTGGACCTGAAGAGTTAGATTGGCAAGTTTGCCTTTCGCGACTTGAAGGTAAAAGGAGATTGAACACTAATGTGCCCAGAAAATTTGCACTTATCATAGTACTGGATGCGGGAATGGGCTTAGAGATGCCATTTGGAGGTGGGCTTAAAGATGCCATATGGTGATGTTGAACTGTACGTCAATGGTGAGTGGACGAGTATCAGAAGGGCGTCCCTGCTTTGGAATATCTCTGAACGGGGGTCTGAACAAGCAACAGATTGATGGCCGTGTCTGGAGAATCTGTAAACTATTTGAGATTGAATAAGCAATAGAGCAGCATCCGTTGTTTGGGACACGTCCGTAAACTATTTTCAAAAATTGAGAAGAGTCTGAATCAGTCGGTAGATTGACATCCGTGGTTGGGAAGAATCCGTAAACTAAATTCAAAAGTCTTGAAGAAGAATCTGAACAAGTGATAGGTTAGCATCCGTTTACTTGGAGAACCCGTGAACTGTTTTCAGAAATCTTGAAGTTGAGAAGTTTGAAGAGGAACCGGTGTAGGGTTTCTGCTGATGCGTCTGAATGAATCTGGAATAAGTATCGAAATGTTGCCGTGTCTGGGTCATATCTGAACTATTTTTTGGATGAATCTCAGGAGATGATCTGTGTTTGTCGACTGATCTTACCTGAAAAGTTAAAGGGTTAGTTGTATGTAATGTTATGATGCATGATGCAATGCATGTGACATTTAATGTTTATGATATGAATGTAATGAATGCTCATGTAGGCTGATGAGCTAATCTTGCCAAGGATACATGATTCCGAGATGGCTGAAGATAAAAACGTCTTGACCGCTGCCGGGGAAAATAAATCCTTGGCTGTTGCTGGGGAAGAGAATTCCTAATGACCTCTACTGGGGAATTCCAACTAGTAGACTCATGCCGGGGAGACCAGATTGAGAATCTTTGACTTGATGGGAGGTAACCCTGGAGACTTCACTGGGGAACTCAAGATTGCTTCCTTAAAACTCTGTGGGGAGAAAGTTTGAAAGTCTGACTCCGCTGGGGATTGAAGGAATTTTGCTGGGGATAGGGAGAATCTGGCGAGTGCGATCTTCCGTGGTGGTTAGCTTTGAGAAGGATCTGAACAAGCGATAGGTTAACATCCGTTTACTTGGAGAGAATCCAAGAACTGCTTTCAGAAGTCCTGAGTTTGAATCTGAACAAGTGATAGGTTAACATCCGTTTACTTGGAGAACCCGTGAACTGTTTTCAGAAGTCTTGAGGTTGAATTAGCAATAGAGCAGCATCCGTTGTTGGGAAGTGTCCGGAAACTAAATTCAAAGGTTGCATCTGAACAAGTTGATAGATTAACATCCGTTACTTGGGAAGAATCCATGAACTGTTTTCAGAAGTCTTGAGAAGAATCTGAACAAGTGATAGGTTAACATCCGTTTACTTGGAGAACCCGTGAACTGTTTTCAGAAGTCTTGAGTTTGAATCTGAACAAGTGATAGGTTAACATCCGTTTACTTGGAGAACCCGTGAACTGTTTTCAGAAGTCTTGAGGTTGAATTAGCAATAGAGCAGCATCCGTTGTTGGGAAGTGTCCGGAAACTAAATTCAAAGGTTGCATCTGAACAAGTTGATAGATTAACATCCGTTACTTGGGAAGAATCCATGAACTGTTTTCAGAAGTCTTGAGAAGAATCTGAACAAGTGATAGGTTAACATCCGTTTACTTGGAGAACCCGTGAACTGTTTTCAGAAGTCTTGAGTTTGAATCAGCAATAGAGCAGCATCCGTTGTTGGGAAGCTTCCGTAAACTAATTTCAAAGGTGGCATCTGAACAAGCTGATAGATTAACATCCGTTACTTGGGAAGAATCCATGAACTGTTTTCAGAAGTCTTGAAGTTGAATTAGCAATAGAGCAGCATCCGTTGTTGGGAAGTGTCCGGAAACTAAATTCAAAGGTTGCATCTGAACAAGTTGATAGATTAACATCCGTTACTTGGGAAGAATCCATGAACTGTTTTCAGAAGTCTTGAGAAGAATCTGAACAAGTGATAGGTTAACATCCGTTTACTTGGAGAACCCGTGAACTGTTTTCAGAAGTCTTGAGTTTGAATCTGAACAAGTGATAGGTTAACATCCGTTTACTTGGAGAACCCGTGAACTGTTTTCAGAAGTCTTGAGGTTGAATTAGCAATAGAGCAGCATCCGTTGTTGGGAAGTGTCCGGAAACTAAATTCAAAGGTTGCATCTGAACAAGTTGATAGATTAACATCCGTTACTTGGGAAGAATCCATGAACTGTTTTCAGAAGTCTTGAGAAGAATCTGAACAAGTGATAGGTTAACATCCGTTTACTTGGAGAACCCGTGAACTGTTTTCAGAAGTCTTGAGGTTGAATTAGCAATAGAGCAGCATCCGTTGTTGGGAAGTGTCCGGAAACTAAATTCAAAGGTTGCATCTGAACAAGTTGATAGATTAACATCCGTTACTTGGGAAGAATCCATGAACTGTTTTCAGAAGTCTTGAGAAGAATCTGAACAAGCGATAGGTTAACATCCGTTTACTTGGAGAACCCGTGAACTGTTTTCAGAAGTCTTGAGGTTGAATTAGCAATAGAGCAGCATCCGTTGTTGGGAAGTGTCCGGAAACTAAATTCAAAGGTTGCATCTGAACAAGTTGATAGATTAACATCCGTTACTTGGGAAGAATCCATGAACTGTTTTCAGAAGTCTTGAGAAGAATCTGAACAAGTGATAGGTTAACATCCGTTTACTTGGAGAACCCGTGAACTGTTTTCAGAAGTCTTGAGTTTGAATCAGCAATAGAGCAGCATCCGTTGTTGGGAAGCTTCCGTAAACTAATTTCAAAGGTGCATCTGAACAAGCTGATAGATTAACATCCGTTGTTGGGAAGAATCCATAAACTGTTTTCAGAAGTCTTGCAGGGGAACCGGTGTAGGGTTTCCTGATGATGAGCTTGTGTAAAACTGCATCGGGTTTGAACACTTTTGACATTCGAATGCCCCAAGTGGTGCTGTAGATAAATCCTGGTTTATTACAGGTGTTGATCTGGAATTCTTCAGACATGCCCTGGCTGGATACAGGAGTCGAATCTGGAAAGGTGATAGTTGATTTGTTGAACACTTTTGACATTCGAATGTCCCAAGTGGTTGCGAAGGAGTCTTGAATCGGATTACTCTGCATATTGAGAGATTTCTTGAAACCCTGACTGGACTGCCCCAGGTTAACTGAACTTTGAAAGATCTGTTGGACCTTGACTGGACTGCCCCAGGTTAATTAGATTGTGACATGTCATGCCCCTTGTTGATAGGAGATTCGATGGAAGTGTTATCCTTTTGAAGTTATTTTGACTTACTGAGAGAGTTTTCGTTCCTCCGAACATTCGCTGTATGAACTTCTTCGCTGTCAAATAAAAGGGTCAAATGCAGACAGTAATATTCGAATAATGCAAAGTTTATGTTTGCCTCGAAGTTTTGAAAAATGCGTTTTTTAGCAGAAAGCTATAAGACAAGTTAACACAAGATTTAGAGCAAAACCCTACAGGAGTCAGGATACCTTTTGTAACAGTATGCTTTCGAACTAACCCATGCTTCAATTAGGACTTTCGAAGGGTTGTAACGTGGTCAGGTTCACGGTTTAAGAAACAAAGGGTAAAGGCTCAAAGTATATTTGTACCCACCCGCTCTTCATGATGTCCTTCAACCTAAGCTCAGTTAATTATGCGTCATACTCTGTCTTGAGTTTGGAACGACTTTTGGGTGATGGTTCACAAGTTTGAATTTGGGAGACAGTCATCATCTCCTCTTCTTTTCCAACATTTTTCATGCTGTTGAGGATTTTGTAGTGACCTCACTATTTTGATTTTGATTCGTTATTCCTAACTTTTGCCTGACTGTTACCGTTTTCGGGATTACTGTCAGCGGGATGCCCCAGCTTTCTTAAGCCTCCTTCATAGGTTTTGGCTTGGTGGGCTCTTTCTCTTTTGAGAGATTGACTGTCTATGTAATAGGGAACCACCCTGGTCTTTTGATTCTGAAGGAATGCTTTCTTTTTCGACGTCGTTCGTTGTATTACGAACCGAGAGTTTGCGACTTCAATGCGCGTTTTCTTTTGAATTAACTGAGATACTACCCTGCCCCGGGTTTATATCAAAGGTTTCGATTGTTTAGAACGGGAAACTCCTACTTCTTTGGCTCGAAGGGGTTGACTAGGGATTAACTTCCTTATAACTCCAGTGTTTGGGAATTGAAAGAAATGCCTGTACCTCATCAGCCAGGTCTGTTCAAAAACATACTGTATAAGATCACGGTATTGTTTCGTCATCCTCCCTCTAAAGACTTGCAGCTCTTTATCAAGAGTCAAATATCATAAAGAAAAGCATAAGAATAGTGAAACGAATGGATGAATTCAAGACAAACATACGCAATGCATTAATGAAAACAGAGTTTAACATCAACAAATAATTGTTTTGACAGCAAAAGAAATTACAACTTTGAAAAATTCAAAAAGAAGCAAAAGTCTTTCAATTCGAGCTTCGTCACTTCAAGCGGAGAACCCCTTTAACGGAATATCTTCATCTCGCCGTTTGGCATGAACCTCAGCACCCCAATGTCAATCAGATCTTGAATTTTGTTCTTCAAGGCCCAACAGCTATCGGTGTCGTGTCCTGGGCTATAGGAATGGTAAACACAAAATGCATCGGGATGATAGTCAGGAGCGGAGGTATTAGGGTTCCGGATAGGATCCCTCAAAGCAGTCAAATTAACCTCCAACAAGCGCTCCAGAATTAGAGATGACGGTATGTCAGTCTCTGTGAACTGCCTTCCCGACGTTTCTTGTCTACGCCGATTGCCCCGCTGACGCCGGCGAGGTTGTTGATGGGTTTGTGACCCTGAAGCTAGCAGAGGAGCTTTCCCCTTGTCCTCTTGAGTGGGTGGAGGCTGAGCGGTGACTTGCTCTTCGACCTCAGATGTTTGCCCCAGTTGGTTGTTTTGAAGCAATTGGCGGACCAAAACTCCGAGTTCCTCTTGTCTTTGAGATAGGTCTTGGATGAGAGCCATCTGGCCCACCAAATATCCCATCATTTGGGTCCTCAGTGTTGTCAGATCAAACTGCAGCTCCGCAATCTGATCGTTCCTGGCATTGTTGGAATTCCCCAAGCCGTTGGTGAGGAGAGTTTTCATCTCTTCTTGCCCCAGAGACAAGTTCATGAACATCTCCTGCAGTTGAGCAGTCTGGTCTTGGATGTCTTTGACAGACCGTTCTAGAGCCATCTCTTGCTGAAATAAACAGCAGGAGAGTAAGGAACCCTGAAAAAGGAAAGATTGTTAAAATGAAATGCATGACATGTGGATGTATGCTTTCAAGGATCTCTTGGAGTAAACACAAGAAAATGTTAGAGGTTGAACTTTGTTCTTGGATTGGAGAGTCCTGCATCGGTGGACATCCTTCCACGAGAATCAAGCTCACCATGTCGAGTGGGTCATAGCCTCTGATTCGAGTTGTTGTACTTGAATTTTGATTGGAGAGCTTTGTATCGGCGGATGTCTTTCCACGAGAATCAAGCTCACCATGTCGAGTGGGTCATAGCCACTGATTCAAGTTGTTGTACTTGAACTTTGACTGGATTGGTTAGAGGAGAGACCTCTTTCCCCTTGATAGATGTCTGGTTCAACGTAACCCTGCATCGACAGAACCCTCGAGATCCTTGAAATGGTTATTTGAAAATGCTAGAATGCTATTGTGATGTTATGATGTTATGTATGCACAGGCAAGTAAGTGTATATATAGGCAAACAATATTCACACAAAGCACACAAAGCCTTAGGTTTAGGCTTGCATGAGGTTCAAGTACTACCCTCTTTCAGTTTGTTGGTTAAAACCTGTCCTATCAAAAGTAACCGGGTTCTAGAGGTCCCAATATCACTGGATTGCTTTCATTGTTCACCGTTTCGATTTAGCCACTGAACTGGCGACCGAAATATTCCAGGAAAACAACCCTCAATTGAGTGTAGTATCGAGTATCAACCGACTTCGGAGTACACCAAAGTAGTCATCTCACTACCCTGAAAAGGCCAAGATGGTTAATTAAGGTTCTAAAGTCAGTTGATGCTTCGCGACACCACGCGGCGGCCCCGTACTCTCCTTGACTGAACTCAAGGGTTACCGGTACACACCAAAGTGCCACATCAACGTAGCAGACTGCTTCAACCATGTCGGTATACCCCGCACAGTTCCCTCACAGCCTTGTTGCTACCTAAAAGGGTTTCCCCAGATCCGGGTTAGGATCTATAAAACTCCGATGCAAAGCCCACAAATGTAAAACAAAGCAATCAATTGAAAGTAAAGGTGATCTAAACCCTAAGGTAACCCCACTAAAACTTCAATCCCCAGCAGAGTCGCCAGTTCTGTGGTACGGTGGGAGAACTGACTAGTGTTTTGCGTTTGTATTCGCACTTGTGCGGTTAGCAAGAGTCGCCACCGACTTTTTATTTTATCCTAAAGGAAAGGTTAAAAAGCACAGCAAAAACCTTTTTGAGATATTTCGTGGGTTCGGGGGGTAGATTATGAAAAGGGAAGGTATTAGCACCCTTTTCATCCATGGTTATCCATGGGCTCTTAGTTACTTGGCTTTTTAGATCACTTGCCTTTTTTTTCGATTGCTTTGAAAAGAGTGCGTGTGTGGGTTGTTTTGAAAATGTTTTGGAAAAAGATGCCTTGTCTTAGGCCAACCTTGTAATAATTCTTTACTCGAATGTTTTACAAAGGTGCATATCTTTTCGAAAAGATGTTTCAAAAGTTCGAAAGGTTTGATTTTTGAAAGTGTTGTGGATTGTGGTTTTTTGAAAAGAAGGCAAGTGTTTTTTGCAAGTTTGATCTCAAGTAACTAAGAGTTATGTCTACCCTATTGTACTCAAAGGTTTTTTTGTCATGTTTTAACCCCTTTTAACAATTTTGTTCTACCATTGAAATTGGTAGACAATCTTGCGTTTAGGAAGTTTATTCGGGACGGGCGCGGGTCATCGTATGGACCATGAATGCAATGATGCCAAGTGTCTTTGGCAATTTGTTTTGGAGGGACTTGATCATTTTTGATAGGCGACTTTCGAAAGCGTCATCGAGGGACTTATGATCATTTGATTTTGTTTTGCCAAAGACATTCGACGTGCAAGCATGGCCCATTTGGAAGGCAACATGTGGGATTACCCTAGGGGGTGCAAGTGTGATTGTGTATTGATTACATGCATTTGTCTTGTATTAGGTTATCTAGCGTTTGATTTTATGTACATACAAACCCTAGGTCTAACCATGGTATAATTGAAAAGCTGTAAATTGCGGAATGTAAATCTACGCTATTACAAAATAATGTCCGGGAGTGGGGGTATAAATGTACAAGGGGATGAGACTTATAGTACTTACAACCAAATCGAATGTCGCAATCAAAATATAAATGTCAAATGTATAAATGCAAGATAAAATGTGTGTAGGGCAATATATTGTGTAAGTGTAAATGTATGTGTAAGTGTAAATATGTACAAATGCGAATTATGAAATCGAGTCGTATTAGGGTTTTGTCTTAGATATACGTTTTTAAATGAATTTTGATTTTTTGTATGCTTATGTACAAATGAAGGGTTTTGATTAAGTGTTAAGTTTTAATTGGAGAGTATTTTAGTCAAAATGTTTGGGATTTTAAATATTAGAAGAAAAATGTATTTAAATGGTTATGTACAAAAATGTATATTAACTAAAAAAGGTTTAATTTTAATTATGTATAAAATTGTATAATATGTACAAATGTATATGTTAATTAAAAGGTTTCAATTTAATTATGTATAAAAAATGTGTGATATGTACAAATATGTATTAAAAAAGGTTTTCAATTTTAATTATGTATAAATACAAAAAAAAGATAAGATAATATATTCAAATTAACATTTTAAAGATTAATGGTTTATAAAAAGTATTTTGATTATTGTTATGTACAAAAACCTATTTTTAATATAATATAAATGTATAAAATATCTATCCAAAAATTGTCTTAATTTTATGATAAAAAGTATTCTTAATAAAAGAGAGATTAGTGTTTTATATATAAAAAAGAAGAATAATTATTGTTTATAAAACAAAGTTAGTTTTTTTATGAAAATGAAAAGAGTTAGTGTTAGAAAATGAGGTTAGTGTTTAATATTGTTTTTTTTAAAAAAAAGAAGAAAGGCAATCTGATGGGCTTAGAGAAATCAGTAACGGGTCAGGCCCTTTGATCCAAAGGCAGGAAATTAGGGTTAACGCGTTGGTTCAGAGTGAAGACGAGGGTTCATGTGGGAACGGCGCTACGTTCGTCGTCTTCGATTAGCAATTCCCTGAGCATTTTCTCCGGCCACCAACGCAATCCTGTACTCTCCTCTCTCCACGGCGAGAACTCCACACCCTTTGAAACAAGGTTAGTTTTTGTTTTTTATGCTTCTTCTTCTACTGATTTCGCATGTTTTAGATTCGCTGTAAACTGAGTTTTTAATCGTTTATGAGGTGAAGGGAAGGAAGGAGAGGGATACTGCTTACTACCTGATCTTTGGCGGAGGAGGAGAGAAGAGTGGAGGCGTTTGAGGAGGCCGGAGCGGCGTGAGGGACTTTGAGCTTGCTTTGCTTCGGGTACTTTCGTTCCTTTACCTTCTTGCTTAGGTTTTTGATGATGATATTCGTGCTGAGAAACCCTAAATCCTTGCTTCTTTACCTCTTCTTCTTCCACTGTGATGATTGTTTTTGAATGATGCGTATGTCTGAGTACTTTGCTTGAGATTTGCTTGTCTTGAACTCTTTTCTTGAACAGCTGTTGCCTATGTGTGCTAGCCTATGATGAAGCTTGCTTCTGAGGCTCTTCTGAGTTGTCTTTTGAGTTTGCTACTGTTGAAACGATTTTTATTGTTTTGACTAGCTTTTTCTGAATGGCCTTGGGTTTCTTTGCCTATGATGAAGTCCCCCTTCTGAGGCTTGGTGTTGGAATGCTCAGTGTCACAGGGTTGTAGGTTTGTGTTGGTTTGATGGTGTTCAGGTCATGGTGTTTTTGAGAATGTGCTATGTGATGTTTGAAGCTTGGTACAGTAGGTTTGTTTTTGTGGACAAGGTTTAGTTTTTTGGTCTTGGTTAGACAGGTTTTGGGGTGTTTTTGAGGAGGATGCAGGTTTATGTGTTATTGTTGTGTTGAGGCTAATGCTGGTTTATTGGTGGTGAGGATATTGGTTAGATAATGGCTTTAGGTGTTCTTTGTATGATTATACTGGTACAGGTTTTAGTATGTGAGAGTTTTTGTGTATCAGTTTTTTGTAAAAAATCTTCTTCTGAACTGTGCCTTTTCTATACGCAGAGTTTGCTTTTGTACAGGCTGCCTGCTATGCTGAACTGTCTTGAATTGTTTTATTGTTTTTTCTGAACTGTCTATGTTGAACTGGTTTTATGTCTCTCTTCTCTCCCCTCTAACCTGCTCTGTTGCTTCTGAACTGAGTTTTGGCTTTTATTATCTCTTTTCCATCTCATGAACTGCCTGCTGTGAACTGCTTGTGGACTTTTAGATTTTGTGTATCTTCTTTTCTGTGACTTGCCTGCTGTCTATCTGCTGAACTGTCTTGCCTAACCCTGCCTGCTGCTTTAATCTCTTTTCTCTCTCTCAAAGTACAGCTTAGGATTTTAATATGGTTTTACTGTACTGTTCTGAAGGGGCTTTTGTGGGAAATGATGAAAAGATCACTTGCATAATACACTACTGCATCTCCTTTATCTCTCTTTTGACAATTTGTGTCTGACTTTGCCTTTTGATATCTTTTCCAAAAATCTTTCCATGACAGTTTGTATGCTTTTATTGATTTTCTTTGGTATCTTGGCATTTCAGTTCAGTTCTGAATGGGAAATTTGGATTTGAACTAAATGGTTTGAAATTGGAAATTGAGATTCTTATGTAGCTTAAAATTTGTAACCTATGCATTTTTGACATTTGCATTTCATGAGATAAAATAATCTTCCCTCTCTGTGAACCGGGAGAAATCCCGTGATTTGCAGAGAGGGCAACTGATCCCAGTCAGTGGCCCCTAATGATGAGCAATTTAACTGTCTTTTCCAATTAACTGCTTTTGACTTTTCTTGTTTCTCTTTTTTTTTTGCAGATGAAAAATGGAATGCCGGAGCAGAGTGAGGAATGAAGAGTATTTAGAAAATAGGATACTTTTTCATTCTATTGTAATATTTAAATTAAATGTAAATTATTGTTTGTAACAACAATTTGTAAATAATTTAAATATCAATAAAAATTCAAATTATCTAATTGATTCTAATTTCTTTATTGTTTATTTATTTATTTAAAATTCTTAGAATTAACAATTGAAAAATAAATTCAATCATTTAATTTCAGGATAATAAATAACTTAAATAAAACAACATTGACCAATTAAGTCTGTCTAATCCAAAATCCAAAGCAAAGCAGCAATTAACCCAGATAGACTGATCAAACACATGAACACTGTGAATTCCAAAACTGCATCTTGCATCTGACTGGCCCAATCAAAAATGTACTGAATTCAAACCACTGTCTCTTTTGTTGATTAAATCAAGATAACGCGACTTTTAATCCGAATCTTGAAATAAACCGCAAAGTGTTGTGGAATTCAAATTCTTCTGAGAATATGCCTATGAAACCCTAATTCCTGATTAAATGCCAAATCACGCTCACTCGATCAAAATTGAACCAAAAACCAACCAAACCCTAAGCCCACTGTATGAAACAATTCAGAGCTCTGAAAATCAGTAAAACCCTAATTTTGCTTGACCGTCAAGAAAAGTCCGTTTGTCCGATTCTTGAGTCAGTTTGAGAAGTCAGGAAATGTTTGAAGCTGAGATTTCTTTGTGGAAAAGCGCGAGGGCAAATTTTGGGGTACAACAACATGATAGCAAGATCCTAAACTTAAGAAGAGCACCTTGATCATATGCATAAGTTGTTTGAAAGGTTGAAGAAATATAAGCTAAGGTTAAATCCCAACAAATGATTCTTCGCGGTAAGGTCTGGAAATCTCCTAGGCTTTGTCATCAGTAGCAAAGGTATTGAAGTCGATCTCGCAAAAGTCAAAGCTATCCAATAAATTCCAGCTCCTCGTACTGAGAAGGAGGTTAGAGGTTTTCTAGGGACTCAATTACATTTCCTGATTCATCTCTAACTTGACTGCTACTTGTGAACCACTATTCAAGCTGCTGAAGAAAGATCAAGTGGTAAGATGGAATGACGACTTCCAAATAGCTTTTATCAAGATCAAGGAATACTTAATAGAACCACCAATTCTGATGTCACCGGTTGAAGGAAGACCTCTGATCATATACTTAAATGTGTTAGAGAATTTAATGGGGTGTGTGCTGGGGCAGCATGTCGAGTCTGGTCGAAAAGAGTATGCAATATACTACCTTAGAAAAAACTTTACCGATTGTGAAACAAGATATTCACTACTCGAGAAAACTTGATGCGCTTTGGCATGGGCTGCTCGCCGACTAAGACAATATATGTTGACTCATACCACTCTATTAATCTCTAAGATGGATCCCATCAAGTACATCTTTGAGAAGTCAGCTATCTCCGAAAGGATATCCCGATGGAAAATGATCTTAACCGAATACGATATCCAGTATACTATATAAAAATAAATAAAAGGAAGTGTGTTGGAAGATCATTTGGCACATCAAGCTGTACATGATTACCAATCTATGAACTTTGAATTCCCGAACGAGAATATAATGCTGATTACAGATTATGAAAAGCCTGGACCGTATGAAGGACCTGAATAAGGATCCCGATGGACTATGGTTTTTGATGGAGCTTCCAACGCTCTTGGTAATGAAATTGGTGTTGTGATCATTTCTCCTGAAGGTTTCCTTACTCCTTTCACCGCTAGACTTTGCTTCGATTATACCAACAACATGGCTAAATATGAGGCGTGCATCTTGGGTCTTAAAGCTTCTATTGACCTAAGAATCAAATTCTTAAGTGTATATGGAGACTCAACTTTGGTCATCAGTCAAGTTAAAGGAGAGTGGGGTACAAAACATCCAAATATTATCCCTTACAAAGAGCTTGTGCTAACCTTGATCCATGCTTTGAATAGGTTACCTTTGATCACATTATGAGGGAAGAAAAATAGTTGGTAGATGCTTTGGCTACCATGTCTTCTATATTCAAGGTCAGATAAGGCAATGAAGCTCCCCTAATTACTGTCGAAAGATTTGACGAACCAATGCACTGCTACGAGATTGACACTGATGGTGTAGAGTAGAAGCCTTGGTTTCATGAGGTGAAAAGATATCTCGAAGCTCAAGAGTATCCTGAAGGGTCATCAGCCAACGACAAGAAATTCCTATGGAGGTTCTCAGCCAAGTTCTTCCTAAGCAAAGGGATCTTATACAAGGCCAACCATGATTCAATTCAGCTCCGTTGTATGGATAAGAAGGAAGCAGAGAAGATCATTGTGGATATGTGATCGCACTAAATCGCACTATGTTTCTGACTCAACTATCACATGTTTTCCTTAGTTTTTATTATCATTTTCTCGTATTATGTTCCTTTTTCCTTTGTTTTCAGGATTCTTGTCATTTCAGAGCCTTCTGTGAAAAAACGAGCCAAAACGCCAAGAAATTAGGGTTTTTCAAGATATTCTGCACTTATGGCGTTCAGCGCCGCGCCGGCTACAGGGAACACGATGACGTGGCCCACTTTCACCCAGAGACCAACTGCCACGTTCCCATGATCTGGCAGTTCCAGCCACCGCGCCCGCGGCCTTCACAAAAAGTTTCCCGCTCAGAAGAAGTTGAGGGGCATGCTGGTCTTTACGCATCTCAAGGATCCTCTATAAATAGTTTTCGATTTTCATTTTTTAGTTTCATCCAAGCTTAGTACAATCTTAAGCCATATACTATCAGTTTCTGTAAAGTAATAATCTCTTCACATCGGGGAGTTATTGCGGTGTAGATTGAGTTGTAATCGAGTCTTGGAGCAATTTGGTTGAAGTTCATCATACCAGCCTTACCATTCCGCAGATTTGTATCAGATTCAAGTCTCCGACTGGAGCAAGGTTCTATTTTATTGCATTTCTTTACTTATAATTGCTCTTACCATAGTCTACACGTTTTATAGACTCTAAATGCTCTTACCATAGTCTACACGTTTTATAGACTCTAAATGCTCTTACCATAGTCTACACGTTTTATAGACTCTAAATGCTCTTACCATAGTCTACACGTTTTATAGACTCTAAATGCTCTTACCATAGTCTACACGTTTTATAGACTCTAAATGCTCTTACCATAGTCTACACGTTTTATAGACTCTAAATGCTCTTATCATAGTCTACACGTTTTATAGACTCGCACTTATTATGTCTGGCTAAACTATAAAGGTTTGGATGTAATGATTGTCATCATGGTCGTGTTCCAATTATCATGCTAGTGAAAATACTCTGGGGATGTTTTGTTTTAACTTAACTCAATTATGTTTAAATGTTTATTGGGTAAGATCGAAAGCCGTCCAAACTAATGATACGACTTGATTATTATTTAACCAAACGAAAAGAGCGAAAGCCGTTGATTGGTTAAATAGGAATCATTGACCTTTTTAGAAAACGATTTTGAAACTATTTTCGGACGCGTTTGTAGGTTTGAAATCTGACTCTTGGTCAAAAGCCAAAAGTCTCTTTAAGTTAATCTTTCCAAGTAAAATTACTTTTCTGTTAAGTTAAAACTATCAATTTCTTAAAAATAGGTTTACCTCTTTAACGCGGAAGGCACCCTTTATATGTGACAATAAAGGAATTTAATTTAAAGAGTAAATTCGGTTCTTAGTAGTCAAAAGCTACAAGTTCCCGTTAAATTGATTCTTTGCTATCAATAGAAAATACTGCCCCATAAGTAGTTTCATCTACGCATGACCGGACCAATATCTGATTACATGATTTACATTCCAACCTGTCTTTTAAACTGTTATTTACCTCGCTCACTTACTTTGTTGCACTGCACTCACATCAATATTCTTGTTCACCTTAGATAAGCACCTTAGCAATAGAGTTGATAGATTGACAATTGGTCTCTGTGGTTCGATAATCTTATATATTACTTCGATAGGCTGTGCACTTGCAGTACTATATTTAGGCTATACGTTACAGATCCCATCAAGTTTTTGGCGCCGTTGCCGGGGACCAACTTCGTCAAATTTCGTACCCTATTATTATCCCGTTTAGACTAAGGCTATTCTAGCCGGTAGATGCGTAGAAATCGTAGCACCGGTAACCTAATAGATCCTTTAGTAGAACCTGAATGTTACGCTCGTGCCCGTTTTTTTATACGCAAGATAAGAAGAGCTATGGCAGAAGATCGTAACCAAAGACCACTCAAGGAATTCGCCCGACCATCTAACGAGGAACCTAGTTCTAGTATAGTAAACCCTACTATAACTACCAACAACTTTGAACTAAAGCCCTCATTATTACAATTAGTACAACAAAACCAATTCGCTGGTCTCGCTACCGAGAACCCGAATCAACATTTAAAGGTATTTATCCAGTTAGCTGACACCCTTAAGGCAAATGGAGCCACACCCGAAGCTATCCGTTTAAGACTGTTTCCTTTTTCCCTTAGAGGTAAAGCTCACGACTGGTTAGACGCCCTTCCAGATAACTCAATAACAACTTGGGAAGACCTTAGGAGAGATTTTCTTGCGAGATATTTTCCACCAAGCAAGACCGTTGTTCTTAGGAACCTGATCAATTGTTTCACCCAAAACCAAGGCGAATCACTTTTTGATGCCTGGGAGAGATATAAAGAACTTTTAAGAGCTTGTTCGCACCATGGCCTGGAGAAATGGTTAATCATACATACCTTCTATAATGGACTCCATTACAACACAAAGATGTCCATAGACGCTGCCGCTGGCGGAGCGTTGATGAACAAACCTTACCCTGACGCTTGTGCCCTAATAGAGGACATGGCCCAAAACCACGCCCAGTGGGGATTAGAACGAGCGACAATAGAGAAAAAGGAGAGCCATGGAGGAAAGCATGAGGTAAGTTGCATGGACATGATTAATGCCAATATGGACGCCCTAGATTTGAGAGTCGAGAATATGTCTCAAAACCCAACCACAGTAGCAGCAATCCAATCGGAATGCAAACTCTGTGGAACTCAAGGACATCAAACCGTTGACTGTAACCTTTTGAACGAATCTAGCTCAGACCAAGTTAACTATACCCAAGGGAACCCTTTCTCGAATACCTACAATCCTGGATGGAGGAACCACTCGAATTTCTCTTACAAAAACAATAACCCTATCCAAAATCCCGGACCTTCGAGACCTCAAGGATTCCAAACGCAAAAACAAAACCTACCTATGCAAATAGTGCCCCCAAGACCAAACCTTAAAGAAACCATAGACACCTTTATTCAGACTCAAACTCAGCAAAATAAGGAGTTTATGAACCAACACATTCACACGAACGAACTAGTTACTCAACTGGCAACCAAGTTTGACCAGATGATAACCCACACCAAAATGCTTGAGACTCAGATTTCCCAAGTAGCACAAAACACCTCTGTACAAGTTGCACCTGGAGGACAATTTCCTGGACAAACTCAACCAAATCCAAAAGGCCAAGCAAATTCTATCACCTTAAGAAGTGGAACGGCTTATGAAGGGCCTAGAAATCCTAACTTAAGCACATCAGAAAAACCTATGGAAGATGCTACACCTAAAGACCAGGTAGAGGAACCAGAGAAACCAGAAAAGCAATCAAAACCAGAAGTAGGGAATAACACTCAACAACCTTATAAACCACCTATTCCGTTCCCACAGAGGCTGAAAAACACCAAAGTAGAAAACCAGTACCAAAAGTTTATTAAGGTAATAGAGAAACTCCATGTAGAGATTCCTTTTACTGAAGCTATAACCCAGATACCATCATATGCTAAGTTCTTGAAAGATATTTTGACCAATAAACGACGAATCGATGATCCCAAGCCTTTAGAATGTCATTCTATATCCGAAAATAAACTCGCCAAGAAAGATAAAGACCCTGTAAGTTTTTCTATCCCTTGCATCCTAGGTAACCATATGATAGACAAAGCATTTTTAGACTTAGGAGCAAGCGTAAGTCTGATGCCTCTGGCCGTCTGTAAGAGGTTAAAATTAGGAGAACTTCAACCTACTAAGATGTCCTTACAACTAGCTGATAGATCTGTCAAATATCCCATGGGTATTTTAGAAGACATACCTGTCAAGATTGGTCAGTTGTACATTCCGACCGACTTCGTCGTAATGGATATCAAAGAAGATGAAGACATCCCAATCCTCTTAGGAAGACCATTCCTATCGACCGCCGGAGCTATAATAGATGTTAAGAAAGGGAAACTAACTTTCGAGGTAGGAGATGAAAAGATTGAGTTCATTTTATCAAAGTTTCTAATGGCACCAGTGATAGGAGATGCGTGTTATGCCATCGACGTCATTGACGAATGTGTAAATGAGCTCGAACAAAACGAATCTTTAATCAAATTACCATCAACCCCTATTTTAGAGGATGACGGATTTAAGAGTGTCGAACCGTACATTGACGACAACCTTTTCGAATGCTTAGCTCTTACCCTTGACCTTATGCCGCGTACTGAGAGACCCACTATAGAACTTAAGGAACTACCCAAGAATCTAAGATATGAGTTTTTGGATAAGGAGATGAATAGACCTGTTATAATTAGCGCCGCTCTAAACCAAATAGAAACAAATCAACTCTTAGATACCTTGCGAAAATATCCCTCAGCTTTAGGGTATAAAGTTTCAGATTTAAAAGGTATAAGCCCATCCGTATGCATGCATCGGATTATGCTAGAAGAAGATTCAAAACCCTCAAGAGAACATCAAAGAAGAATAAACCCTATCATGAGTGATGTAGTCAAGAAAGAAGTTCTTAAGTTATTAGAATCTGGTATCATATACCAAATTTCGGATAGTAAATGGGTAAGCCCAGTCCATGTGGTACCCAAGAAAGGAGGTATCACTGTTAAGGAAAATGAGAAAGGTGAGCATGTGGCAAAACGAACAGAAGGAGGATGGCGTATGTGTATAGATTACAGAAAGTTGAATAAGGCAACGAGAAAAGACCATTTCCCTCTCCCATTTATAGATCAGATGCTTGAACGTCTAGCAAGACACTCATATTTCTGCTATCTTGATGGGTATTCGGGGTTTTTCCAAATCCCTATTCACCCAGAGGACCAAGAAAAAACCACATTTACTTGCCCTTATGGAACATTCGCTTATAGACGAATGCCCTTTGGACTCTGTAATGCACCTGCCACTTTCCAACGTTGTATGATGTCAATTTTCGCAGACTACCTAGATGGAATTATGGAAGTATTTATGGATGATTTTTCAGTGTGTGGGTTTGATTTCAAAAACTGCCTCTCAAACTTAGAGAAAATCTTAAAAAGATGTGTGGAAGTAAACCTTGTGTTGAATTGGGAAAAGTGCCACTTTATGGTAAATGAAGGGATAGTCTTGGGACACATTATTTCTGAAAGAGGTATAGAAGTCGATAAGGCCAAGATAGAAGTTATAGAAAACCTAAACCCACCTAAGACCGTTAGTGAAGTAAGAAGTTTTCTAGGACATGCCGGGTTCTACCGACGTTTCATCAAGAATTTTTCCGGAATAACAAAACCTTTAACTAACTTATTGATGAAGGATGTCGAGTTTGAATTCGACCAAAAATGTCTTGAGGCCTTTGAAGTTTTAAAGAAAGCTCTTATTTCAGCACCTATCATAAGACCACCTGATTGGACACAACCCTTTGAAATCATGTGCGATGCTAGTGATTTCGCTGTAGGAGCTGTACTAGGGCAAAGAAAAGACAAGAAACTGCATGCTATTTACTACGCTAGTAGAACACTAGACGCTGCCCAGCTAAATTATACAACCACAGAAAAGGAATTTCTAGCCGTAGTTTTTGCTATTGATAAATTTTGATCTTATTTGGTGGGAGCAAAAATAATAGTATACACAGATCATGCAGCAATCCGGTACTTGTTAAGTAAGAAAGATGCTAAGCCTAGATTGCTCAGATGGGTTCTTTTACTCCAAGAATTTGACTTGGATATTAAGGATAAAAAAGGAGCTAAAAACTTAGTAGCTGATCATCTCTCTAGGTTAGAACACCTTAAACCTGAACTTATACCTATAGACGATCACTCTACTTATGAAAGATTAATAGCTGGGATAAACTCAACTGAAGAAGAGACCTATGAGGAAATCTCAACCTTGAACAACATACCATGGTACGCAGATATTGTGAATTATCTGGCCGCTGATATCATACCCCCTGACTTAAGCTACCAACAGAAGAAGAAGTTTTTTAGTGATGTTAAACACTTCTTTTGGGATGAACCCCTCCTATTCAAAAGAGGAATAGATAATATATTCAGACGATGTGTGCCGGAAGAAGAAGTAGGCAACGTCATTAAACATTGTCATGCTGCACCTTATGGTGGACATGCAAGCACATCTAAAACATGCGCCAAAATATTTCAAGCAGGTTTTTATTGGCCTACTGTATGGCGCGATGTCCACACTTACATTACAAAATGTGACCGATGCCAACGCACTGGGAACATCTCAAGACGTGATGAAATTCCTTTAAGTAACATCCAAGAAGTGGAAATATTTGATGTCTGGGGTATAGATTTCATGGGACCTTTTCCTTCCTCAATGGGTAACAAGTATATCCTAGTAGCTGTCGATTATGTCTCAAAGTGGATAGAAGCTGTTGCGTCACCCACAAACGATACCAAGGTAGTTATCAAACTGTTTAAGAATATTATTTTTCCTAGGTATGGAACCCCGAGGTTAGTCATAAGTGATGGAGGATCGCATTTTATATCTAAGACATTTGACAAGCTTCTAAGCAAATACGGTGTAAAACATAGAGTAGCAACACCATATCACCCGCAAACCAGTGGCCAAGTAGAAGTATCGAATAGGGAGATTAAGCAGATCCTAGAGAAAACCGTATCATTATCCAGAAAAGACTGGTCTGGAAAACTTAAAGACGCCTTATGGGCTTATAGAACGGCTTATAAAACCCCTATTGGAACAACTCCTTATCAATTGGTTTATGGAAAGTCCTGTCATTTACCCCTCGAACTAGAACATAAAGCCTATTGGGCCATTAAATCCTTGAATCTAGATTACCTAAAAGCCGGAGAAAAACGTATCCTGGACATTCACAAGCTGGAAGAGCTTCGCTTGAATGCCTATGAGAATGCCATCATATATAAGGAAAGAACCAAGATGTGGCATGATAAAAAAATCATCAAGAAAGATTTCAACATTGGTGACCCTGTTCTCCTATTTAACTCAAGGTTACGACTTTTTCCTGGTAAGCTTCGTTCAAGATGGACAGGTCCATTTGAAGTGTCAAAAGTTCTAAATTCTGGAGCAGTAGAAATCAAAAACAATTCATGCGCTCCATTTGTGGTAAATGGACAAAGACTGAAGCTATACAAAGGAGGCGATTTGCCTGTTGACTACTCTAGGCATATTCTTATAGACCCACCAATACCCACATAAAGTAAGATCTAATCGTCAAGCTAAAGACGTTAAACAAGCACTGCATGGGAGGCAACCCATGGTTTATTCTTAATTTTATTTTATTTTATTAATTTATATATGTTTTATCTGGACTAATTTCTTGTGTTTATATTTTCAGGATGCATTACCCCGATGGTATGGTTGTGATTTTCAGGGATGAAGCACAAAAAGCCCGATTTGCTACCTTATCTGCTAGACCTATGGTACCCACTAGGTACCCCGATCAGAGTTGCATGGAGGCACTCGGGATTGAGCCAAGTATTAGGTATCTGTGCAACCAACTTGGCTGGGATTATTATGCTGATGATGTCCACAAAACCTACAGGAACCTTACTCTGGAGTTTCTTAGCTCTGTGGATTATAACCCATGGGTGGGTGAAGGAGATGAGTGAGGATGCCTAAGTTTCAGATTGTTTGGTACCGAGTATACCATGACCATCAAAGAATTTGGGGATTTGCTTGGTTTCCAAACTGGACCGACCGCTATCACTGAGTTACCATTGAGTTACTATATGGACAGAGATATTGATAAATTTTGGCAGGACATTACTGATGGAGCCAGCCTTGACCCCTCTACCCAGCTGTCCAGGAAGATCCATAACTCGGCTTTCCGATACTTCGAGATGATTCTGTGCCACACTTTCTTTGGGAGGAGTTACAGTGACCACTTAGTCACCGCTGAGGAGATCCTTTTCCTATACTCTGCCAGTCAGTCCAGACCTATAGCTAGTGGAGGTTTTCTGATAGAGAGCCTCGAGCAGACTGCTCGATCCGCTGTAGGACTCATTCATTCCGGAGGGAATGTGACACAAATAGCTTCTGCTTTGGGTTTGGACAGTATGATAGCACAGCTGACCCCATACTGTGGATATACTTTCCTGGATTTAGACTTTTGCATGGATCGTGGGCTCATGAGGAGGGCCTCTTTCCACCCATATCAGTACAGATTGCTCATCGATGATCAGACAGTTTACACCTTCACACTGCCAGACCCTCAGATGACTTATGTTTCCAACCCTGCTAATTGGAACTATTCTGTAGAAGGTTGGGGTGAGATATCAGAGTATGCTCCAGAATATACTCCTGCTTCCGAAGATCCCACTCCAGAATACACTCCTGCTTCCGAAGATCCCACTCCAGAATACACTCCTGCTTCCGAAGATCCTACTCCTGAATACACTCCTGCTCCCGAGGACTCTACTCCAGATCACACATCCCGACCCGAGGTTACACACACTACTGTTCTTACTAATAACCTCAGCTTGCAGGAACCTGATATTCGCACTCTGTTGACTGCTATGCGCACTGAGATAGCCACTCTCCGCAATAAGGTGGTTGACCTTCATTTACAGTTGGAACTGAATGATGTTACCTTTGCTGGTGAGTTAGATGAATTAGCTCACGAGGTGGCAGAGATTCGACGCCAGCTGACTGAGCTGCGTGGCCCAGACACTCCTGCAGAGCATCCTCCCGGTTGGCGATAGATCTGTGTTATTCACAAGATCTCTAGTTCTAGTATTATTAGTATTATGTTGATTTCCTTTTCAGACTCATTTTTATTTGCATTATTTGTTTCCTGCATTATTAATAACTATTTTGGTGACCCGATGTCCGTACCTATCTATATATATATGCATATGTGTTTTTTTTTCTTCTCTATATATATCTTTCATTTACTAATGTTTTTGTTTTTCTGGTCACCATAATGAAAATTTTGATATAAAAATAAATAAATATACATGTATATATGTATTCACATACATATATGCACGTTCGTAAGAAAACTAGGTACACCTCCAAAAATTGAAGCTAATGGCAAGGAAGGAAAAGCCCAATGGAAAGGAAGCAAGACCGGCCCAACTTGGCTCGCCCTGACCGCGCCCGCGGTGATCCCGGTCGCGCCCGCGGTGACGTAACGGTCACCTAACGGCTAGTGGCTCGGTTTTCCCCCCATTTTGCCTCTTTTTCCACTTCCAATCCCATTTTCTTCCATTCTTAACCCCCCATAACTTCCTTTATTATCCATACCTACCCCACTACATTTATTCCCATCATAAATATTCATCAACCACCATTTTTCTTCACTACCTATAAATACCCCCACTATTTCATTTTCTTCCTCACACCTTCACTACTTCTACATCCCATTCTTTCTCTTTATATTCATCCACAAGAAAATCCTATGGAGTATCACGGCTACATTTTGCGAGATGGCCAAACCGGAGAAAGACAACAGAAGCGGCTTGAGAAATTGCTGACAACACCAATACACTCTACCAGGTATATCGATGAAAACTGTCTATATTCATTAGGTATATACCATAGTGTATTTTTCCTTCTCGACAAACTAGGCATGCATGATATTTTTGCTACTCAAGCACCAACCTACCCTAGGCTAACGCTCGAATTTTTGAGTTCTTTAATTTATAACGTCTCTCCTAACACTGCTAGCGCCGTAGGTGGAGTCAAATTTAGAATGTTTAATGTTGAATATGACTACTCCACTGACGGTCTGGCTGCCATGTTAGGATGGCCTTATGGGGATGGTGCCGTTTGTGAAGCACCTTTAGACACGGATTGGGCATTTGAAGCATTTTGGGCCAGAATTACTAAACAAAATGCAACATCTTTTGATGGCCTACTTGCTTCTCATATCCACAATCCTGCCCTTCGTGTTTTTAGATTTCTTTTAGCATCCACCATCTTTGCTCGGGAAAACCCAAACAAGGTGAATGCTAAAGAATTAATTATCATGCAGAGCTGCCTCACAGACACCAAAGTTAATCCAGTCCCATTTATGATTGCCCACATGCACCATGTTTTAAGAAAAGGTGGGCCGATTTCCTTTGGTGGACTGATTACTACTATTGCCCGTGCCATAGGATTGGATACAGAACTTGCCACCCTTGAGCCACTTCCTCCTCGTATTGAAAATCTTAAATTTTTAAGGGATATGCGTTTATGCAAGACGAGGAGGGAAGGTGGTTACTTCCTCATGGTTGGAGGTGCCGCTGTACCCAGTGTTGTTATTCCTTGCACCCGTCGTACTGATATCAGATTTGAGCGTAACTGGACCTACGATCTCAACGCTCCTGCTTTTATTGGTCCGTTGCCCCCAAATCTACCTTTAAATGAGGGTAACAACACTGATGATGAGTACGATTTCCGTACGGAAGAACCACCCCACTTTTCACCACCACACACGACACCATCTACGTCTAACCCACATGCAGGTACAACTCCTAGTTTCCATGTCACTGAGGACATGTGGCGTGAGCATATGGCCCGAGAGGCCCAGAGGGACGCCCTCCTTGCTACTTTGCAGCAACAGGCGACCGATAACATGGCCTTCATGCAAGCATCCCAACAGCAAAATGCTAGCTCTCTGCGCACTATTATGGAAAGTCAGCTGGCTTTCCAGAGAGAACAGCACCTTAACCAGACCACATACGCTCGTCACTTCCAATTGATGGAGGCAACCCAAGGCACCCTCATTGGTAGGACCCAAGAGCTACAAGCGGCAAATGCCGCCTTGACAGAGAGAATGGAGCAGCTAGTTTTGGACCGAGAGAGCCGCCGTCGCAGTAGTAGCCGCTGTTCCGGTCGTACCAACCAGGATGGTGAAGGTCCTAGTGGCCCCCACTAGCGTTTTCAGGTACCTCCTCCTACCTTATTTTGGAACATTGAGGACAATGTCCGATTTTTAGGTGTGGGAGGAGCATTTATCGCTTTTATTTCCCGTTTTTCCTGCTTTTATTTCCCTTCCGCATTTTTCCTTTTAGGTATGTTATATTCGTAGTTAATAAAATGCATGTGATAGGCGAGTCTTTCTGCGTAGTGTACCCTTTCATTTCCCCCACTTTTTAGCCTTACAAAATTTTTACAAAATTTTTTTCAAAGAATTGTGGTTGTTTTTAAGGATTTGGGCTATGAGACAGGTCCTAGATAGGGTCTATTTCTTGGGCACTCACTTTTTGAAAAATTCGTTATCGTTTTAACACCGTAAGCCTTTTTGAACATTTAGATTAGATCCTTTCTTCCCAATATGCTATGATTTTGAATAAAACTGTACAAATAGGTCTTCAAGTAGTTTATCTTAGCAGTCAGCTCCGGCCTAAGCATGCTCTAAGTGTAGGATCGATGAATATAAGTGGATGATCTCTATTTTGCCTTAAAAGTTTATAAAATAAATTATGAATACGACTACGAGTTGGGTGATCCTCACAAAGATTACTCAACTCAAGAAAGTTGTAAGCACTAATAAAAACAAAGAAAAAAAATATATAAGGCACATCCGTTGTAGTTGGTCCAGAGGTATCTGGTGCTGGACTTGGTAGGGCGGACTACGGTCCGATCCCCCGCAACTGCAAATGGGTAAAATAAAAAGGGGTTAAACCAACTCTTGTACCAGAATCCCATCACTTGAGATCAGAGTCACTAACCGGTCACTACACCATGAGTATGTACGGATAACGGGCTTAATGTGATTGCGCCTGAATGAAAAAGGACCTCGTACAAAAAGAAGTCTTAGCATAGTAAGGATATTAGGATCGATCTATATACTTATGAGGTTTATGTCCGCATTTCTGCGAGTAGTGTAATTACGATACCCTTGGTTCAGATAGTTAGTGCCTGACAACACACCCTTACTCGAACTTAGAAGCCCTCTTTGCCCAAAACCTGTATACACCATAATTTTCTTTCATCTACTTCTAAGAGCTGTTGCTTGAGGACAAGCAAAGGTCTAAGCGTGGGAGGATTTGATCGCACTAAATCTCACTATATTTCTGACTCAACTATCACATGTTTTCCTTAGTTTTTATTATCATTTTCTCGTATTATGTTCCTTTTTCCTTTGTTTTCAGGATTCTTGTCATTTCAGAGCCTTTTGTGAAGAAACGAGCCAAAACGCCAAGAAATTAGGGTTTTTCAAGATATTCTGCACTTATGGCATTCAGCGTCGCGCCGGCTACAGGGAACGCGATGACGTGGCCCACTTTCACCCAGAGACCAGCTTCCATGTTCCCATGATCTGGCAGTTCCAGCCACCGCGCCCGCGTCCACTGCCACCGCGCCCGCAGCCTTCACAAAAAGTTTCCCGCTCAGAAGAAGTTGAGGGGCATGCTGGTCTTTACGCATCTCAAGGATCCTCTATAAATAGTTTTCGATTTTCATTTTTTAGTTTCATCCAAGCTTAGTACAATCTTAAGCCATATACTATCAGTTTCTGTAAAGTAATAATCTCTTCACATCGGGGAGTTATTGCGGTGTAGATTGAGTTGTAATCGAGTCTTGGAGCACTTTGGTTGAAGTTCATCATACCAGCCTTACCATTCCGCAGATTTGTATCAGATTCAAGTCTCCGACTGGAGCAAGGTTCTATTTTATTGCATTTCTTTACTTATAATTGCTCTTACCATAGTCTACACGTTTTATAGACTCTAAATGCTCTTACCATAGTCTACACGTTTTATAGACTCTAAATGCTCTTACCATAGTCTACACGTTTTATAGACTCTAAATGCTCTTACCATAGTCTACACGTTTTATAGACTCTAAATGCTCTTACCATAGTCTACACGTTTTATAGACTCTAAATGCTCTTACCATAGTCTACACGTTTTATAGACTCTAAATGCTCTTATCATAGTCTACACGTTTTATAGACTCGCACTTATTATGTCTGGCTAAACTATAAAGGTTTGGATGTAATGATTGTCATCATGGTCGTGTTCCAATTATCATGCTAGTGAAAATACTCTGGGGATGTTTTGTTTTAACTTAACTCAATTATGTTTAAATGTTTATTGGGTAAGATCGAAAGCCGTCCAAACTAATGATACGACTTGATTATTATTTAACCAAACGAAAAGAGCGAAAGCCGTTGATTGGTTAAATAGGAATCATTGACCTTTTTAGAAAACGATTTTGAAACTATTTTCGGACGCGTTTGTAGGTTTGAAATCTGACTCTTGGTCAAAAGCCAAAAGTCTCTTTAAGTTAATCTTTCCAAGTAAAATTACTTTTCTGTTAAGTCAAAACTATCAATTTCTTAAAAATAGGTTTACCTCTTTAACGCGGAAGGCACCCTTTATATGTGACAATAAAGGAATTTAATTTAAAGAGTAAATTCGGTTCTTAGTAGTCAAAAGCTACAAGTTCCCGTTAAATTGATTCTTTGCTATCAATAGAAAATACTGCCCCATAAGTAGTTTCATCTACGCATGACCAGAGCAATATCTGATTACATGATTTACATTCCAACCTGTCTTTTAAACTGTTATTTACCTCGCTCACTTACTTTGTTGCACTGCACTCACATCAATATTCTTGTTCACCTTAGATAAGCACCTTAGCAATAGAGTTGATAGATTGACAATTGGTCTCTGTGGTTCGATAATCTTATATATTACTTCGATAGGCTGTGCACTTGCAGTACTATATTTAGGCTATACGTTACAGATCCCATCAATATGCATTAAGGTATATTTGGAACTCACTCTAGTGGACATACTATGGCAAAGAAGATTCTGAGATTTGGTTACTATTGGTCGACCATGGAAACCAATTGTCATCACCAGTCGAGGACTTGCCATAAGTGCCAAATTTATGCTGACAAGGTTCACGTGCCTCCGATTCCTTTGAATGTCATGACCGCTCCTTGGATATTTTCAATGTGGGGCATCGATATGATTAGAGAAATTAAACTTACTTCCTCTAATGGACACCATTTCATTCTTTTCGCCATTGACTACTTTACCAAGTGGGTTGAAGCAACTTCATTTGCCTCAGTTACCAAGAACATCGTGGCCCGGTTATCAAACACAACCTCATATGTCGGCATGGTATCCTTGAAATGGTCATCACTAATAATGGCACCAACCTTAACAATGCCATGATCACTGAGCTATGCATGCAGTTCAAGATTAAGCATCATAACTCTTCTCCATACAGACCTAAGATGAATGGTGCATTGGAAGCTGCTAACAAAAATGTAAAGATGATTGTGCATAAGATGGTAGTGAACTACAAAGACTGGCATGATATGCTTCCATTTTCTCTTCATGGCTATCGTACGTCGGCGAGAACACCAATTGGGGAAACCCCTTTCTCTTTGGTCTATGGCATGGAAGTTGTCCTGCCTGTCGAAGTTCAAATACCTTCTCTAAGGATTATGAAAGAAGCAGACTTAGACAAAGACGAATGGATTTAAACTAGGTTGAATCAGTTGAATTTGATTGAATAGAAGAGGATGGCTGCTATCTGTCATGGTTAGATGTACTAGAAGTGCATGATTAAATCTTTCAACAAGAAGATCAAACATCGGGTATACCAAACTTGTGCTTGGTAATAAAGCGTATCATTCTGCCACAAGGCAATCCCATGGGCAAGTGGGCTCCCACTTATGAAGGGCCATTTGTTGTTAAAAATGTATTCTCGGGCGGCGCTATGATGTTGACCACTATGGATGGTGAAGATTTCCTACACCCTGTGAATGAGGACATAGTCAAAAAATACTACACATAAGAATGACCCACTAGGTTGACATACCTAGGTAAAAATGAGGGTGTCCCGGAGAACCAAAAGGGTTCGGGAAAAATAAGGGATATATATAAAAGATTGTACACCCGGAACATAGAAAACCTGAAAGGGCGGCTTGGGAAAAAAAGGGTATCCTCGTGGACTGAAAACCTGAAAGGGCGGTCCAAGCAAAAATTATGGATTAAAGCGTACGACTTTGTCCCGTTGAATCACTTACATGGAAGTTTATTACCAAAGTCAAAAGTTCAAATGGTTCAATTAACTTATTCCAATGGCAGGGGACGAGATGCTCGAAGACATAAGGGCAATAGCAGATTTTGTAACACAATAAGATCACTTCCACATGGCTATATATATATATATATATATATATATATATATATATATATATATATATATATATATATATATGTGTGTGTGTGTGTGTGTGTGTGTGTGTGTGTGTGTGTGTGTGTGTGTGTGTGTGTGTGTGTGTTTTCACTTTGTACTTTTTCTTTTCACGACGACTTCCTCTTATAAGGATTTCCGTCTCTTTGTACAAACTCGCCTGTTTATAGGCAAGTCATCAATACAAATATACTTTAAAGTCCAAACTTTTTGTTTTTTCTAATTGCTTGAATAAATATCCAATGACTAAAATTGAATGAACATATGCGTATGTACATGATTAACTTCTAACAAATATACGCATAATAATAGGAATGAACATTTACTCAAAAACTCTAGAAGTTGATGACATTCAAGTTGTCCATAGATCCCCACAGAGTCTCTTTCAAAAGATTATCCCCAGCGAAGTCGTTAGAGCCACTTCTATGAAATTATCCCCCATGGATTAGTCTTCACAAATAAAAGCATATTCCCCACAATCTCCCAGGAAAATCACATTAACAAATAAAGGAGCTTAAATCTCCTCAAATCTCCCCACGGAGTCTCAATCAGTACAATTTATGGAAATTATCTTCCCCAGACAAGTCAGACGTTTAACCATCTCTTTCATCCCCAATCAGGGTATATAAAAATAAATTCCCCAATAGAGCAACGGATGTCCAATGTTCTTGAACTCTATTCCCCAAGCAGATATCAACATCCCCAAGGGAGTTTCCTCAAACAAGTAAGCAGGAATCCCCAACGGAAGCATTCTAGACAAGATTAAAGATACACATACTCTTCATTCCCCAACAATAGTCAGGGATTTATTTTCCCAGACGAAGATACACTTCAACAACATTACACATCCATACATCATAGCATATGCATACGAAACACATACATTATAATCTCATTTATTTTGAGAACGTCATCACGCAATACATTTCATACATCATGACATTGCATACAACTAACTCTTTACCTTTTCAGGAAAGATCAATCAACAGACTGATATCATAAAAACAAATTATAGGCCAAGACAAGGCAAATATCTGCATGATGAACACTCCATGTAGACCTTTTTCTAGTTCAAATTAGATCGACCAAAGATCTATTCTGATGCTTCTCTCGGTTAAAGATTTTCAAGCATCTTGTAGCTCAGATTAAATCGACCAAAGATTTGTTCTAATACTTCTCTCAGTAGACCTTTTTCTGGCTCAGATTAGATCGACCAAAGATCTATTCTGATATTACTCTCAGTTAAAGATTTTCAAGCATCTGCTGGCTCAGATTAAATCTACCAAAGATTTATTCTGATACTTTTCTCAGTAGACCTTTTTCTGGCTCAGATTAGATTAACCAAAGATATATTCTGATACTTCTCTCAGTTAAAGATTTTCAAGCATCTGCTGGCTCAGATTAAATCGACCAAACATTTATTCTGATACTTATCTCAATAGACCTTTTTCTGGCTCAGATTAGATCGACCAAAGATCTCTTATGATACTTCTCTCATTTAAAGATTTTCAAGCATCTACTGGCTCAGATTAAATCGACCAAAGACTTATTCTAATACTTCTCTCAGTAGACCTTTTTCTGGCTCAGATTAGATCGACCAAAGATCTATTCTGATACTTATCTCAGTTAAATATTTTTAAACATCTACTGGTTTAGATTAAATTGACTAAAGATTTTATTTGATACTTCTCTCAGTAGACCTTTTCTAGTTCAGATTAAATCGACCAAATATTTGTTCTAATATTTCTTCAGATACAGTCGATCTTAGACTCATTTTGATACTTCTATCATCAATTACCTATGAATTACCTCTTTAAGACCATTCCCGACATAATCAACAAACAATCTTACTTTGTGCACAAGCGAGTGCAAATTTCTGGGCACTTAAGTGTTCAATCATCTTGTACCCTCAAGTCACGAATGGCGAAAAAAGAAATCTATCTCTTCAGGTTTAAGAAGATCGAACAGGGGAAGTTGTTGTACCCCAAACTTTTCCCTCTATATTCTCAAGACATTTCTCACAAAAGATCTCAAATGCTCAAGAAGTTCCAAGAGTTTGATCAAATAAGCTCACCTCCTAAGCACTGAGCCTCCAAATTAGGGTTTTGTTTTTCTCAAGGACAATTGGACTTTTGATGCCTCAAATGACTTTCATGGTTCATTATAGGTATCTAAGATTTCTCATACCATGTTTCAAGTCTTGCACCACAAATTTACTCAGTCAATTGCTCAAATGACTGAAAATCAGTTGTATTGGGTAAACAGTAAATTGTGGTCAATATACAATCAAGCTTCATATTTTTTGGCCAACATCAACATTTTGAATTCATATCCATCAATTGATCAAGTGTTTATCGCAATTCCTCAAGAAAATCCCTCAAATCATCAAAGGGGCAAAATTATAAAAATTAGGGTTTTGATTGAGAATGACTGATCATTGACTTTTGACGTAGTAGATGACCTAATGGCTTAAGGAATAATCTCAAGGACTCAAACATAACATGTTGACCTAATTTCATGGCTCAAATCATTTCTCAAGATCATGGGATTGATAGTTGAAATTTGATCAACTGATGAAAAGTCAACTGATACATAAAAAGTCAAACTTTGACCTTTTTTATCAACATTGAATTTCAAAAATCAAGACTCATCAACACATTCAAAAATATCAAACTTGATCATCAAGAATCAAGAAAATCAAAAAAAGTCAATAAAAAGTCAAGATTTCTAAGACTTAGAAAATTTCTAAGTGTTTTTATACTTGATAAATTCATTACTTCATGATGATTTTTCACCAAGATGCAAGATGATTCAAGGAAAACTTTCAATGTTAAAGTTGTAGATCTTGATGAAATCTACAACTTTTCATTATAGGGTTGATGTCCAAAAAATTCTTAGATTTGAAGATATAAGCCCATGAAGTCATGGCATTTTTCATAAAACACTTAGTGAAATTTTGAACTAGTTTAGGCAGATTTTTGACCTAACTTCTTGACTAATTTTCACCTAGTTCCAATTTGATTTTGTCAAAATGGTCAATATGAAGGTTGTAGACAAAGTTTCAAAATTTCCAAAATGTCAAAGAACTTGAAGAGGTCATTTTTGAGCTAGGATAATCGAAGAGAAGAAGTTGAGCATCCATTCTTGCATTTCAAGCCATTTTCATGAAGAACACTTGATCAAATCTCAAAACTATGCTGCATAATCTTGCTTTGCAGGATTCTAACTTGTAAATCACTCCATAATTAATTGTTTACACAATTGATTGAGGTATGATCTAATTGATTAAGCCATTGTCCACATGATTTTTCCATTTATAGCACAAAGGAATCATTTCCATTCTTGAAAAGTTGCTTTAATAAAAAAGTTAACTTGTCTTGAGCCTCTAACTTGCTCCCTCTGCACACACTCAACAAAAATTCTAGAAGCAACATGTTTAAAGTGCATAACCACTTTAGATAGCCTTGTACTATGCATTGGAACAATGTTTGTCAAGATTGCTTCAAAAACAAGTCAAAAAACCATAACATGTGATCTTTGTTTTCTTCACTTCAAGCCCTCAAATCTTTCCCTATAAATAGAGGCGTGTATTTGCAACTTAGGACACAAATTTACAAGCCTAATAACTCTCTCAAACTTCCTGAAATCAAAATTTGCACCCAAACTCCATTTTTGTGCCATTTTTGACTTTGAACACCCATCTCACAATCCACTCGTGCGTTTTCCATTTTATTCAATCATCAAACTTCTATAACTCATATAGAAGCTATTCAAACATGTGCAACACAACTTTAGCACCATCTTCCTCATATTTCATAGCCAAAAACATTAACTTGCATATTGACTTCTCTAGAATAATACAACCATTATCAATCCAAAGTAAGCATTGCATTAGCTTCCTAGAGATCCAGTGATGCTATTCAGATCATCACAACACTTCCAGGAGTGCTCAAACTCAAAACATGATTTCCATTTTCAAGTTAACTTTTCTGAACTTTCAAATTGTTATACAAGCATCATTTGTCTCTGATTTGTAAAGATAAAGTGTAGATATCATAGCCCTGAAGCTAACCATGCCATTAGATTTCATTTATATTGCCTGAGTGATGTGAATTTTGAGTTTGAACTTTCTGAAAAATTAGGTCAGAATTTGGTACCAAGCAAAATTCGTGTTCATCTTTAATCCATAGCTTAAGTTGTTTACATATTTGAAAGCGTGATAAAATTTCTAACAAGTTTGATGTTTACAATTTCTGAAATGGTTGAGAAATTTGTAAGTTCAGAATTTCAAAAATGTGGCGCGAGGAAGAAGATGAAGTACAATTAGGACTTGGTTTATTTTAAATTTATTGCAACATATTTTATTACCGAATGAAACACCACCCCAGTGGCAGAGAAGTGCACGCTAAGGCATTGAGCTCTAGGGATCTGGGTTCAAGCCCCAGCAATACCATTTTGATTTTTTCCATATTATTTTCCTCCTTTTCTCACTCACAAGCACGCCCGAGCCTTCCATCTTTGGGACTCAACCTTTTCTCTTCAGCACCCCCCCCCAATCTGCTACTTACAACGCAGGCCCATAACTCTGTTTATTTTTTGTTTTATTTATTGATTTAAAAAAAAAACTGTTTTGGGCCTAAACCTGTTTATTACTTTTCACACTCTTTCTACTTTTTAACTCCCCCTGGCCCAATTTTGTTCTTCTTTTTATATCTTCTTTATTTATTTTTATTTATTTAATTAAAAGACAAAATATATTTTCTTAAATAAATAGACTTAAAAACTTTCTATTTTATTTCATTTTTACTTTATTTTTATAAATAAAACTCCAAGAATATTTTTAATTAATCTTTCCCTTTTTAGAATTAAGACTAAACTAGACTTAGTTTTATTTAATTTTCTTTTAATTGAATTAGACTATTGGCTTTTTTCTATATAAAGTAATTAACTTTTCTTGTAAATTAATTAGTTAATTAGGTTAACCATAAAACCTCCTCCATCAAAAATCACCACAAAAACAATTTCTTCTCTCTTATATTTTCTTTTCACATTTTACTATTTCACATTATAATTTATGAAATTGTCAAAGCCTTGTAATAGTAAGTAGGGTTTATTTTACTTGTCATCCCCATTTGTAAATTTGTATCTCCCATCCCCTAAAGTATTGTAATAGCATAGGATATTTAATTTCCACAATTTATCGTTTTCCATATTATTGCTAGTAATTAGGGTTTGTATGGTAAGACTTTAAAATTAATCTTATACAACCCTAACTCAAGATAAATTAAATGAAAACAATACACTTTGCATACATGCACCTATAGGGTAACCCACACTTGTTACCTCAAATAAAAACAGTCATGTACCTCGATCGTGAGATGATTTTAGAAAAGACCCTCGATTAAAAGATCATAGTCCCTCGATGACCCTTCAATATTGCCTTCGGTAAATGATCTTAGTCCCTTACGAAAATTGCTAAAACATCTTACAAGTTGCCTTCTATGACTATACAATGACCCACACCTAACCCCTCATATCCAATGATATGGCTCTCTACCAATCAATGGTCAAGTAGCACTATCTAAAGGAGGAGGAAAAGAACAAATACTTTTTGAGTAGGTAGATTGCTCGTAATTTCTTGCTCGTAAACAAAATCATTTCCACACTTCAAACTTTTAAAATATCTTTCAAAACAAACATTTTGTATACATTCTCAACGATACGAGCATCATTACAAAATTCCCTTACATTTTCAAACACCTTTCCAAACATTCCCTTTCAACAAATATTTTCAAAATCAACACTTTGTATACATTCTCAACAATATGAGAGTCGTTGTAAAGTTTTCCAAACTTAGGCGTTTTCAAAATATTTTCAAACTTACACAAACACGAAGCATTTTCAAAGTGATCAAGAAATTAAGAGCCTGTAGATAACTACGGGTGAAAAGGGTGCTAACAACTTCCCTTTTCATAACCTACCCCCCGAACTCAAGAATATTTTTAAAGGTATTTCCTATTTTTTTCACCCTTTCCTTTATTAGATAAAAGAAAAGTCGATGGCAACTCTTGCTATCTGCAACATTTGCGATAAAATGTAAAACACTTAAGTCAGTTCTCCCACTGTATCACAGTGAGTCTCCAATGGTCGAGCAGCAGTGGAATGATTAAGTTTAGCATTGTAAATTTAAAAAATACAAAAAAAATAGAAACATGTGAGCCGAACTAAGGCGCTCTGATTCCTTGAAAGAGATACGTAGATCACGAGGCTCAGCCGCGCAATTTTTTTATAAATATTTCCTTCTTTTACCTGTGTTTTCTTTGCATGCATTTCCTCTTAGTATTTTTTTAGCTCTTAAGCATTAGATTGAACACACTCTTTGATTAGAACAACAACAGTGGATCCTGTAGAGTACTACCGACGTGAGGGGTTCTAATACCTTCCCCTCGCGTAATCGACTCCCTTACCCAATATCTCAGTCGCAAGACCTTGATTTTTCCCCTTTAAGTTTTTTTATTTGATGATTTTCCTTTCCCTTTATGTGGGATTAATAAATACATGGTGGAAACTTCATTAATTTTACCGCTACAACGCCCTCTTTTGATATGCATGTTAATTTACTCTAATTATGCTATATATTTGCGGAAGGGTTTAGAGGGTGTTACCTTAGTTGTATCAGAGCATGGTCGGCTAGTTGGCCAGGTTATTAATATGTTTATTCCCTTTGTACGTGACATGTGTGTGAAACATTGTTGGCATTTTTTATCACTTGGTTGCAGGAGTGGGTTTAAAACAAGTGAGGGAGAAGCTTTGCTTCCCTGAGATGTTTATGGTGTGAAGAGTTGGACCATGATGCTTAGGTAACTTTGAGCCTAAGATATAGGACACTATTGCAGTTGGGTGATGATAGTTTATGCTCCATTATGGTTTTCAGCTACCTATTGACAATTTGAGAAATTGATCATCCTTAATCTCTTGTTGATAGTAGATGAGATCATATTGGAATGGATAGGCTTGTATTTCCTTTTTGATAGTATGTAAAGTGAATGAGTATGTGCGTGATGGTGTTGTGTTGTTAGAATTGATGGCAACGTTGGATATTAGTTGAGAAGGAGCAACTAGTGAATTAACAATAGTTTGTTATTTTCCTGAAGATGTAAGTGATTTATCGCCAGAGCGTGAGGTGGAGTTTACAATCGACTTAGTTCCTGGAACTAGTATAGTATCGATGGCTCCATATCGGATGTCAGCATCTGAATTGAAAAATTTGAAGTGTCAACTTGAGGATTTACTTAAGAGATTCATTCGTCGTAGTGTGTCACCGTGGGGTGCACCAGTTTTGTTGGTTAAGAAGAAAGAAGGTACTATGAGGTTATGTGTGGATTATAGACAACTGAACAAGGTGACTATTAAGAATAAGTATCCACTCCCAAGGATTTATTATTTGATGGATCAATTGGTTGGTGCAAGTGTGTTCGGTAAGATAGATTTGAGGTTTGGGTATCATCAGATTTGTGTGAAGGTTGAAGATATTTAGAAGACTGCTTTTAGAACAAGGTATGGTCACTATGAATATTCTGTTATACTGTTCGGTGTGGCCAATACACCTGGTGTATTTATGGAATACATGAACAATATTTTCCATCAGTATTTGGATAAGTTTGTTATTGTTTTCATCGATGATATTTTGATCTATTCAAAGAGTAAAGAGGATCATGTTGAGCATTTGAAGATTGTGCTATATGTATTAATAGAGAAGCAGTTGTATGCTAAGCTTTCTAAGTGTGAGTTTTGGTTGAAGGAAGTGAATTTCCTTATTCATGTGATATCGAGTGGTGGTATTTCTGTTGATCCATCGAAGATTGAGGTTGTGTCTCAATGGGAAGCTCCAAAATCTTTTTCTGAGATTAGAAGTTTTCTTGGTTTAGAAGGTTATTATCAGAAGTTTATTGAAGGATTTTCCAAGTTATCCTTACCGTTAATGCAATTGACTAGGAAGGGTCAAGCTTTTATTTGGACCGCACAGTGTGAATCTGGTTTTCAAGAGCTTAAGAGAAGGTGTACAACTGCTCCTATTTTGATTTTTCCTAATTTGGCAGAACCATTTGTTGTGTATTGTGACGCTTCATTGATGTGTTTAGGAGGTGTGTTGATACAAAATTTAGAAGTTGTAGCTTATGCTTTAAGGAAACTTAAAGTACATGAAAGGAATTATCCGACTCATGATTTAGAGTTAGATGATGTTCTGTTTGTATTGAAAATTTGGAGGTATTATTTGTTTGAATCAAGATTTGACGTGTTTAGTGATCGCAAGAGTTTGAAATATCTGTTTGATCAGAAAGAGTTGAATATGAGGCAAAGAAGATGGTTGGAATTCTTGAAGGATTGTGATTTTGGTTTGAATTACCATTCGAGTAAAGCGAATGTTGTGCCTGATGCATTAAGTAGGAAGTTGTTGCATATGTCGATGTTGATGGTGCGAGAGTTGGAATTACTTAAGCAATTTATAGATATGAGTTTGGTTGTGAAGAGACTTCTTCTGGAGTTAAGTTTGGTATGTTGAAGCTTACTAGTGGCATTCTTGATGAGATTCGAGGAGGTCAGAAATATTATTTGAGTTTTATGGATCGATTGACATTGATCAATCAAGGTTGAGGTGGATATTTTTAGATTGATGATAATGGTATCATGATATGTCGTGATAGAGTTTATGTTCCGAATATAGCTGATTTGAAGAAGAGGATTCTTTAGGAAGGGCATCGTAGTGGATTGAGTATTCATCCTGGAGATCCTAAGATGTATCAGGATTTGAGAAAATTATTTTGGTGGCTAGGTATGAAGAAAGAGATTGCGGGATTTTTGTATTCTTGTTTGATTTGTGAGAAGTCAAATTTTGTACATCAGAAACCATTTGGTTTGATGCAAATTTTATCTATTCCTGAATGGAAATGGGATAGTATCTCTATGGATTTTGTGACTAGTCTACCCAGAACACCGAGTAATTTTTAAGCTATTTGTGTTATTGTGGACAGGTTGACGAAATTTTCTCACTTTATTTCGATGAGAATAAATTATCCAATAGAGAAGCTTGCAAAGTTGTACATTGAGAGGATTGCCAGTTTGCATGGTATTCCATATAACATTGTATCAGATAGGGATACGAGATTTACTTTGAGATTTTGGGAAGGTTTTAAAAATACTTTGGGTATGAAATTGCTTTTGAGTTCTGCTTATCATCTGCAGACAGATGGTCAGACTGAGAGGACGATTCAGTCAATTGGAGATCTTTTAAGAGCTTGTGTATTAGAACAAGGATGTTCTTGGGATAACTACTTGCCTTTGATTGAGTTTACTTATAACAACAGTTTCCATTCGAGTATTGGGATGGCACTGTTTGAGGCTTTGTATATTAGAAGGTGTGGGACGCCTTTGTGTTGGTATAATCCGGAGAGAGTGTTGTGGTTGGACCTGAGATAGTCCAGCAGACTATCGATAAGATTAAGATGATTCAGGAGAATATGAAGGCTTCTCAGAGTTGTCAGAAGAGTTATCATGATAAGAGGAGGAATGCACTTGAGTTTGAGAAGGGAGATTATGTGTTTCTTCGAGTTACTCTAGTAACGGGTGTTGTTCGAGCATTGAAATCACGTAAATCGATGTTGCATTTATTAGTCCTTATCATATTTCATAGAAGGTAGGTGAAGTGGCTTATCAGATTACATTGCCACTGTCGCTTGCTAATCTCCATGATGTGTTTCATGTATCCAAGTTGAGGAGATATGCTGCGAATCCGTCTCATGTGGTCCAATTAGATGATGTAGAGATAAGAGATAATCTGATTGTGGAGACATCACCTATGCAGATAGAGGATCGGGAGTTGAAGCAACTTCGAGGTAAAGAGATTTCCTTAGTGAAGGTATCTTGGGGAGGATCAGCTGGTGGAAATGTGACTTGGGAACTCGAGAGTCAGATGAGAGAGTCTTATCCTGGGTTGTTTATTTGAGGTAATTTTCGAGGATGAAAATCTTTTAAGTGGGGGATTTGTAACACCCATATTTTATTTAGTAGTTATTTTATTAGTTATTTATTTTATTAATTATTATATAATATAGTAATTAATTAAATTGTGTGATTTTGTGAATATGTGAGTTATTTGGATTAATTTGTGTGATGTGTGATATATGATTTAGTTTATAAATTGCGAATATGTATAATTGGATTAGTAAGTGTGAGAATATCATTGTTAATTAATTGGGCCTTATGTGTCACATTAGTGTGAGTGGGTGAGATAAGTCAATTAGAGTAAAACAATAGTTAGTATGTAAAACAAAGAGAAAATAGATCTAGAGAGAGAAGTTGTCAAAACAAGAGAAGAGAAGAAAGAGAAAAAGAGGAGAAAAGAGAAGAGAAGAAGGGAGAACCCTAGAAAAGGATCTACATACAAGGTAAGGATGGATTTTTACTTGATTATGGGATTATGTGATGTATGTAATGATTAGAAACATGTTTAGGATGAATACCCTAAATTTTATAGTTTTGAAATTGTTAGGTTTTGATAATGCATCCTTGAATATGATGGGTAATGGTGTTGTAATGTGTTTTTTTTCCATTGATTCATGTGTATTATGATATGATATGTTTTGGAATTGTTGGAGGTTAAAACTTGTGGTTTAGGGTTTGTTGAAAGGTTGAAAAATAAGAAAGATGGCACAAAAACGCGTGAAAAATGTGATTTTCTAGCTCTGACACAGAATCGTTTTGGTCATAACTTTTGAACGGTAACTCCATTTGAGTCCCCGTTCAAAGCATTAGAAATATAGCCTGATAATATTTTCAATAAAAATAGTTTTGTTGGCATTAGGTGATTTAATCATTATATGGTTGTGTAAAATGACATGTATATGTGTTATGCGTATTGGTGATTGATGTTGGATTGTAACGATGTTTTGTACATTGTTTATTATGTGATGTAAATATATTTTGGTGCAGGAATACTATGAATATGAATTGTATATGAATAATTTATGAGTATGTGTATTTATGTTTAAATGTCTGGTAATTCACGAGTGATGAATTATTGAAGATATGAATTGATAAGTTTTGGATGACTTTTTAGTATGAACATAACACTTGATTTTGTGTATATGTATTTTGTGAATTGATGATGAATGAGAATAACATTTTTGGGAATTGATTTCTATATGTTATTAAGGTGTTTTGAGTCTATTAATACTATGAGAATACATTGTATGTGAATGCTGACATGAATTATGTATGTTTGTGCAATGGTGGTGATAATTCAAATGTGATGAATTAGGTGATGTATGCTTGTATAACTAAGATTGAGGGATGGTATTAATTGCATATGATTGTTGAGATTGCACATGCATCATTTGTTGTCAAGAGGAAATGTTTGCTAGTTTTTGCGAATGCTAGTGACTTGTCCCAAACCTAGGGGGTTGGTTTGAAAGCTTGTGGAATGGACTTTTTGGTGGTTATTTGTCTGAGGGATGAACACAATTTAAACATAAAAATTGTTAAGGATAACAATTGGTACCACATGCATATTGCATTGAGTTGCATTTGAGTCACATTTATCGATGTGAAATGTTAAATTGGTGTGCAATATGTAATGTTGGTGTGAATGTTACATTTGTTATATTTATGATTGATCATCTTTGAATCGTGAATCATTGAGAAATATTATATATGTGGATATGTGAATTATGTTGGAATATATGGAATACATGATTACGTGAAGTGTGATGAAATCATTTGATGTATGTATGTTATGTATTACTTATTCTTATATATTTCTATAATGATGTGAATTCTCCTCCTACTGTTGGAATAATTTTTTATACAACATCGCTCAGGTACCGAAGGTAGTGGTGCTTCTTGCAAGGATTAGTCGAAGGAGCCAGTTCTTTGTTATCCGTATTTAGGTAGTGAGTCATTCTCTGGTCATGTAACACGGGAAAACATTTAAACTCATGTTTATTTTAAGAGATGATTGTTATAATCTCTTTTGTGTTATTGTGTATTGAGATAATGTGATGGTGGCCTTTAATGCCTAATGTTTTATTATATAATTGTCATTATGGGTTTTCTATTATTAGTATCATTATGAAAGATAATTATTTCGCTGTGATATGCATATGTGCTAGTATATGGAACATGATTTTAAATTCGTGTTATGAGCATAACCACTGTATTTGTGTTGGTTTTTGAATTACACGTGACACCCACTTTTGATATACATTTAATTTACTCTGATCATGTTATATATTTGTGCGGGGGTTTAGAGGGTGTCACAATGCCTTAGTGAACTAATATTAGCTAGACTATATGAATGTCTTGGGGAAGCTACTACAACCTTAAAAGAGTATAAAGTAGGAACCAATTTACTACTAACTAGCCCATATTGGCTTCTTCAATTGTGGCTTAATGCCATATTCGAACACTCTCTCTCCACCTCTAAAAAAGTAGATGAAATGGATCCTGGGATTCACAGTCAAACTATTGAGGGAACCAGATTAGTTCGATGGACCCCAAACGATTACGGGAAGGACTTAGAGGAGTGATTTATAAAGTATGTTATGATGTTCGTTAAATGTTATAAGTTTACTCCTTCGATGGCTCCCTTTGCTAAGAGAACTTAATCAATGGTTTTTCCACCTTTATTTACAGTTGATTTTAGTTATAGTTTATTTACTTTGTCCAGTGTTTTAGTTAATTCTTCTATGTTTTATGTGTTGGTTGTGTATTTTTGTTGTTTTTAGGCTCATAGGAATAAAACCAGGAAAATTAGTGCAAAAAGTGTAGAATTCAGAGTTTTGGAGGAAGTCTCAAAAACCCAAGCTACAAGGTACCTGACACAGCCACTCGTGTCGTCTAACACGGGTCTTGTCAGGAGAGGATGCTCAGTAAGATGTTTTGGGAGAAGAGGCAGTGGCTGACACAGGTGCCCGTGTCAGCTAACATGGCCCATGTTCGAAGGTCTGGGTGAGAAAGTTGTTGGTCAAATGGACAGAGAATGAAACAGGTGCCCGTGTCAGGTGACACGGTTTGTGTCGGCCTATGATGCTGATTTCCTAATTTTTTCATGCTTTTTCCATATGTTAAGTTGTGAGAGAGTTTTGGGTACTTCAAACCGACCTGGATGAATGATGATTATTTAAATGAGTTTTCACAAGGAATAAAGGTACTTTTGACAGGAGAAGATTAGGAATGATAAATATTGGTTCTTTCAAGAGAGTTGGAGACATAGATTCCTTCATGAGCAACAGCAATTGAAGATCAAAGAAACCTTACCTTTTGTAATGTCTAATTTTATTATTATTTTTATTTTTAATACTATGAGATATCAAACCCCCCAATACTAGGGGGTTTCCCTGATTTGCAAATGTATTGATTTTGAATTCTTGGTTTTGATACAACAGTTGCTTTTCAATTTAATCATTCAATGTTCTTATGCCTTTCTTATCAGACAAATAGGGATTGATCCACATTTAACAATTAGGGATTTACTGCCATTGTTAAGGTTTTTGAACAATTAGAACATAGTAGATATCACCTAGGACTAGGGATACCCTATAGGTTACCGGTAAAATCTTGATAACATAACTTCTTGGTTTCATCATAATTCACTGAGGACTAAGGGGTTAGGATAAAGGACCAAAGGTTTTCACAATAAGGACTTAGGGGAAAACAAACTAAAGATTTGGTAGTTGAAAGTAATGAACTTGTTGAAGAGATCAAGAATGAAGGTTAATATCGGGTCAAACCACACACTTACCCTAACATGCTTCTCATATATGTTAAAGACCCATTTTATCTTTCTGTTGATTGAATGACAATTTCAAAACCATATCCCAAAGTAAAGTTTTTGTTTAATTGAATCACGCATTAAACTCGATAATTGCATGCAGTTCTTGAGATCGACATTCGGACAATTTCCCAATTATCACAAAGGGAAAAAATATAACACTTGCTACTTTTACCATCAATTTTTTGGCGTCGTTGTCGGGCACTGCCTAGTTATTGAGTGTAATTTGAGTTCAATTAAAATTTTGTTGCTCTGCAACTAAAATTTCTTTTCCTAACCTTTGCTCGCAAGGAAAGCCCTCAACTGAATTTATATTTGATGCAGAAATTGAAAGAAATTTTCACATAAGGAACAAACAAGATTGGTTAGTTAGACATGAATCGGAAATTCCATCAGATCATTCAGGTTCAGAGTCTGAAAATGAAAAAACATTGGCTGAAGAACCACCACCACCAAAGATACTTCTTGGGGATTAAGGAGGAGAAAATGCTCCAGCAGGTCGGTTGACTATTGTGAATCAACCGGTCAATGTTGCAAATTTTCAACTACATCCTTCAACCATCCTCCAGCTCGAGAATAGATCTTTCACCAGAAAGATCAATGAAGATGCCAATAAGCATTTGCATATATTCCTCACCATGAGTACTACTTTGAAGATTGAGGGGAACTCTGAAGAAGCCAAGAAATTAAGGATGTTCCCGTTCACACTGTCTGAAGATGCTGAAGATTGGTTTTACTCATTGCCTACTGGAAGTATCACCACTTGGGAACATATGGAGAAGACTTTTCTTGATGAGTAATTTCTTGATTCTGTTTATATTTGCAAAAGATATGATATTGTGAATTTTAAGCACAAGGAAGGAGAGTCGCTAGGTGATGCTTATAAGAGATTCAAGAGGTTATTAGTAGCCTGTCCCACTTACAACATAGTTCAAACTGAGCAAATGGAAATGTTTGTAAATGGCCACAGAATGAAGACAATGCAGCTTATTGATACAACTGCTGGTGGCTCATCCAACTTTACAACAACCACTAGCGTAGAGAAAATTATTGAAGCCGTTGTTGAAAATGAGCATTTGGAGCCATATGACAGAGTTGTAAGCAAACCAGAGGGAATGATTTATTTGAAGTTGAAAGTGAAAAAGCAACTAAAAATTGAAGAGCCTATTGCTGCAGAAGTGGAGAAAAAGCTGAAAGCAATGAACATGGGTACTCAACAGGTAGCTCAAGTTCAACAGGTACAAAATGTTGTTTTTTAAATTTGTAGTGGACCACACCTTAATATGCAATGTCTTGCAACTCCATAACAAATTGAGGGGATACAAATCTTGAGGAAAAATAACCCATATTCTAACACCTATAATCCTAGGTGGAAGAATCATCCTAACTCCTCCTAGAAAGATCTACAGCAACAAGCTCCTCAGAAGGAAGAGTGGGAGGTGGAAAAAGATGGATGCCCACACCTCTCAATTTTAAGAAGAGATAAGGAGTAATCACAGGAATACCGCAGCTGCAATCAAGAATTTGGAAATTCAAATGGGACAAATTGCACAACAGGTGGAGCTGCGAGCACAAGAAAATCATAAAATTCATGAGAATGTGAATGCTGTCAAAACAAGGAGTGAGAAAGTTTCTAGAGAAAAAGAAGATGAGGTGAAGTTTGATGATAGTATCATAGAAGTAGAGCTGGAAGTGAGAAAGAACAGGAAAAAACAGGAAGAAGTGGTATCACTTATGAAGCCAGTTGAAGAGAATACTAAACCAGTAATCAAGTTACCATATCTATCTCGAGTTGGCGAAGAAGGACACAAAAGAGAAAGAGTTTGATAAATTTGTCCAGTTGTTCAAAAAGCTAGAGATCAATATACCATTCTTTGAAGCACTCAAGAAAATTCCTTTGTAATAGAAATTCATGAATGAGGCATTATCAAAGAAGAGATCTAGAGGAGAGGGATCAGTACCCTGTGATAACAAATTGTGTGTAATTACACCCAAAAGGAAAATACTTGACAAGCAGAAGGATCTGGGGTCAATTGCAATACCATGCACCATAAAAGACATTACTTTCAAGAGGGTTCTAATTGGTTTTGGTTCTAGTGTGAGTTTGATGCCATTGTCTATTTTCAAAAAGCTTGGTATTAAGAAGATAAGTGAGAGTGGGACAAAATTGAAATTTGTTGATCATACCATCAAGCAGTCATATGGGATAGTTGAAGATGTATCAGTGGAAATTGACAATTTTGTTTTCCCATTTGATTTTCAGATCATAGACATACCTGAAGATGAAGAGACTCTTACCATTCTTGGTCGACCATCTATGCTGACTAGTTGATGCAATTTTGATATCGAGACAGGTAATCTGACACTGAAATCATTTGATGAGGAGATAACCTTGAAGGTGTTAGAAATCAAGAAGCAAGGTGCAGGTGGAAAGAATAAATCTTTAGTCGGAATGATCAAAGTAGAAGGAGAAAGTAACAGTTCAAAATCACTCCCAGAAGTAGTCTCAGGAAAAATCTCTCTGGTGGCATAAATAAAAATTCCTAAGCTCAGTCAAGAAGGAAAGAAGAGAAAGAAGAAGGAACACCGAGCTGAAAAGATGGAAGTTGGAAGTGGATAGAAGCACAAATGGGTTGATACTTTTTATCTGAATGAGTTCTGGATTATGGAAGAGACAAGCAACAAGGTGTGGAATAGGAAATACCCCTCATAAGAGGATGAACCTTCGGGCCATGCGACGTTAAACAGAGTGCTTCGTGGGAGGAAACCTACACTTTTAATAACTTAGTTTTTGTTTAATTTCATTTGCAGATAATAAAAAGGGAGTCTTACTGGTGAAAGCTAGGATACAGCAGCATGTGTTGCATTCCCCTCTGTGAGTCACCTTCCTTGATCTTGTTATGAAACATTAGGGTCAATGTTTAGTTCAAGTTTGGGGGTTTTATTGCTTTTCTTTTACTGCTTTTATGTCTGATCTGTTTGTGGTTTTATGTTAAGTGCTGTGTAAATCCACGAGTTGAAGTACTTCCCAAATTTTCTGACAATTTTTGTTTTGTTCAAGAATTTGTTTCTCATAGAGTTCGGGAATAGTATATAGAGACAAAGAGATAGTTGTTGGGAGGTAGGAAGTTTGGAATAATATGACAGTGATACGAGTCTAACGTTTAGATTTCTACCATAGTGCTTTAATCCTAAGAAGTACTCCTGAAGTAGTTTATCCTCACAGTCTGGCATAACATAGATTCACATGCATGTATGATTGATGGAGAAATAAATAATTTTGGAACCAAATGATATAAAGGCGGTAAAAGGCAATTGGATCACTAAGTTGGGTAGCCCTCATCCGGTTATTCAACCCAAAGGGGGTTGATCCCCAAATGTCGTCCAAAAGGACAATATATAACTACAAAGTTTGAAAATTTCATCGATAATTTAAAGTAGCTAATGCTGGTATTTGGTTCCTAAGCAAAAACTCTTGATTATTCTTGTGCATGTGATGTCATCATAATTCTCTGTGCCTTAATTTGACCGTCCGAATGAAAAAAGGAGGAAAATCAGAAAGAGACTTAAGTACAACGCATAGTTAGAGAGGTATCTAAAGAGAAAACTCTAGATTTAAAGATTCTTAAACAAACTCTTTGTGTCATGTAAACATCGAAAGTACTGCTTTTTGATCAATTTGAACAGATGTCTCACGTGTGAGTACTAGGCTTCTATGATTTTCATAAGTTCTTGTAATGGTCGCATCAGGTCAAGCAATGGTTTATGTTTGGGGGAGTTTGATCAGTGGTTTTTCCACCTTTATTTATAATTGATTTTAGTTATAGTTTCTTTACTTTTTCAAGTGTTTTAGTTCATTCTTCTGTGTTTTATGTGTTGGTTGTGTATTTTGTTGTTTTCAAGCTCAGAGGAATAAAACCAGGAAAATTAGTGTGAAAAGTGCAGAATTCAGAGTTTCAGAGGAAGGCTCAAAAAACCAAGCTACATGGTACCTGACACGGCCACCCATATCGCCTGACACGGGCTTTGTCAGGAGAGGATGCTCAGCCGGCAGGTTTGGGAGAAGAGGCAGGGGCTAACACCGGTGCCCGTGTCAGTTGACATGACCCGTGTCAGAAGGTCTAGGCAAGAGAGTTGTTGGTGAAATAGACAGAGAATGACACGGGTGCCCGTGTCAGGTGACACGGCCTGTGTCGGCCTATGATCCTAATTTCCTGATTTATTTTCATTCTTTTTTCATATATTAAGCTGTGAGGGTGTTTTGGGTACTTCAAACCGAATTGGATGAATGATGATTATTTAAATGAGTTTTCACAAGGAATAAGGGAACTTTTGATAGGAGAAGATTATGAACGATAAATATTGGTGCTTTCAAGTAATTTGGAGACGGAGACTCCTTCATGAACAACAACAATTGAAGATCGAAGAATCATCACCTTTTGTAATGTCTAATTTTATTATTGCTTTTCTTTTTAATACTATGAGAGGCTATACCCCCCCCCCCAATGATAGGGGTGTCCCTGATTTACAAATGTCTTGATTTTGAAATTTTGGTTTTGATACAATAGTTTCTTTTCAATTTAATCGTTCAATGATCTTATGTCTTTCCTATCGGACAAATAGGGATTGATCCATGATTAACAATTAGGGTTGGATCGCCATTGTTAATGTTTTTGAATAATTAGACCATAGTAGATATCACCTAGGACTAGGGATACCCTATAGGTTACTGGTAAAATCTTGATAACATAACTGCTTCGTTTAATCATAATTCACTAAGGACCAAAGGGGTTAGGATAAAGGACCAAAGGTTTTCCCTCTAAGGACTTAGGAGAAAACAAACTAAAGATTTGGTAGTTGAAAGTAAAGAACTTGTTGAAGAGATAAAAAATGAAGGTTAATACAGGTTCAAACCACACACTTACCCTAGAATGCTTCTCATATCTATTAAAAAAGCCATTTTATCTTTTTGTTGATTAAGTGAAAATTTCAAAAACATATCCTAAAGTAAATTTTTTGTTTAATTGAACCACACATTAAACTCGATAATTGCATGCAGTCCTTGAGATTGACATTCGGGGAATTTCCCAATTATTACAAAGGGAAAAATAGTACACTTGCTACTTTTCCCATCAGAAGGCATGGTCCTGAATGGTTTATGAGGTCTTTCTCCAACATATCGCCAACTCAAGAGGAAGAAACCTTAGAGATCTGGAAATCCTTTTTTCTCCTAAGGCTGATTGTCACAAGACTATTGCCCATAAAAAGTCACATCATTTTACTTTCCTACCATCCTAATTTTGTCTATAGAAATTTTTAACTTTGCTAGCTTATTCCCGAACCACTCTTTGAAAGGAAAAGCGCTATTTGCGTTCACAGAATGAATTTTTCTCTTTCTGATCGAGATCAACATGTGGCTCGTTATGACAACTTTACTGATTTTACTTCAATCCCTTTCCATTCGTCTTTCTATTGCACAAAAGACTTTGATTCTTGGTCGAAGAAATATTATTCTATAACTATGTTCGAAACAACCCTCTTCTATCAACATTTGACAAAATATTTTGCCTCTATGCAGGGTTTAGTCAAGAAAGGTGCGCACACACACATCAAGGAGATCCAAGCATTCCAAAAGTACTTTGAAACTGTCTATGACCCAACTAATCTAGTCGAACCATACATAGTGCAGCGAAAACTTTAAAATAGAAATTCACGAAAATGCTTCCTCATTTAAGTATTCCTACATGTGTCAAACCTGAAGATAGGCATGACTTAGCTTTCAAGCTCGAACCACCAAAATTCCCAAAATTGCCTAGTGCTAATTTTGGCATGGCATTCTATCCTCCTTATCCAGATTGGTTCATCTCTGAGAATTATTTTAATTTTTTAAAACATGAGTCTAAAAAACATGTTGAACGAGTGGTTTCGACTAAGCATGCACAAGTCATTTTCAAAGTCTTCCTTCACATTAACCTAAACCATGTCACAATTCTTTCTCCAGAATGTGAAGGTGTGGAACCAAAGGATCTCTTGATCCCTTCGATAAACTTTATTGTTTCTATTTAGAAATTGATACTAATATTTATTATCTTGTAATGTTCTTTTAGTTGTCGAAAAGAAACAGAAGAAAAAGAAACTTACTTCAATAACAGGATCGACGGATACACCAAAGCAAACTACAACTCCGTCGAAGAGTGTTATTCCAGATAGTGAAAAACCAAAGACAACATCTAAGGTATAATTTGGATTATCATTTAATTATTTGATTGCATTACTTCTACTAATTCCTTTGCTTTCTACAAGCCAGTCAAAAGCCTCCACTTACTCTAAGGAAATAAAAAGCAGCTGTTGAGAACCCATAAATTGTTGAAAATTATGAAGATGCATCCCCCACTCCTTTAAAACCCAAGAAGCTAAAGAAGAAGAAAGAAACACTTTCTGATGCGACTTTTTCTCAACCACCAAAGACAATTGCAGTCGAAATACTACCCCTAACACCTAAAAAGAAAATTAGTTTCCAGCCATCTGGAAACATGGTCCTGGAGCAAATTGAGAGTGACAAATCAAGTCCTGGAGTCAAAAGACTGAAGGTATAATTTTTTTTCATATTATTCCCTTCAATATTAATTGTCATTTATCCTAATTATCTCACATTCTTATTTTTTACAGGATACTCAACCAGTACCTACTGAATCTCCAATTCATTATGAAGTTCCTCCTAGCAGCGACACTGTTTCGTATCACCATTTCTCCACCAATAAAGATTCCAACAAAGGATCCTCGAGTGACGTGAACCAACTTGACATTGTTGTGCAGCCTGAGAAAGAACCTTCTCCTCGATCTGAAAGTGACCATGAGGAATGTCAAACTGCAACTAAGAGAGGTCATGTCGATGAGACACAAGATGACGATATCCCCACTGATTCCTCTCTAAAAAGGGGGAAATTCAATAAAGAATTGATTGATGAAGATCTGTCTGATGATGTCGAAAAATACATCCATGATGAGGAAGAAGAAGAGACTTGTGCTCACAGTGATTCTAAATACAACACTACTTCTTCCAATCAACAAAATGACAATAACATTCTACCACAACTCTCTTAGGAGGAACTAGATGCTTTGAAGAAAAAGAATCCACTTGAGTATGTCAAGTTAATGATTACCAAGAAAAGGCCACTTTCAGACAAAAGCTACTCTAGCCCTTCGACAACTTCAAGTGGAGGTTCGAATGTGGAAACATTTGAACAACTTCTTCAAAAGGTGAAAGAAAAGGTATTTGAAGCTGACTTATTTGATACCTTGAAGAAGGATGCCACTGTGTTCTATGGGTTGAAGAAACTGATTAATCAAATCAATATATTCACATGTCCGACTGAAGTTGGTAAGGTCCTTATCGACATAAGAAATTTAACTGATCAGGTCAGTACAGACTACATTCGGGAATAGATGATGCGTCAAAGTTTCAAGAGAAGCAAGCCAATCAAGCGGCTGAATGGTTAAAATACCTTGAACCCTCTAACAAGGATGAGCAAATGGAAAATAATTTCAAAACAACTCAAGATGATTTCCATGTCTACACGCATTCCATATCCCTTTGGAAAGATCAAATCCAACAACGGTAGGATAAAATCTCTCAAGCAGAAGCTCGTCAGCAGGAGATCAAGAAAATGGATCGCACTGAGATCGAAAAGGAAATTACTCAAAGCATTCATCATGTTGAGAAAGCTGAGAAACTAGGAGAGGGAGTCTCTACCCTTCAAGCTACACAATCCTCAGTCGACTACAAGTTAAGGCTGGCGAAGATCGAGTATGACAGGATGAAGAGGAAGTTTCCATTTTTATTTTTTGATATTTGTAATTTTTCATTTTAACTTTTATGTGTGAGAAATCCCTTCATAATTGGTTTTGAATGATTTAAAATATATGTGAAATAATAAATACACGTGTGCATTATAAAAATATAGTATAACACGTTTAACATGAGTTAAAAATGTGTTTTATACATAAAGCATCATTATGATTCGACACAACCGGTTTTGCATCGACTCATAACATGCTGAAGTCCCTGGAATGCTATATCCAACTATTATGCATCAATACAAAATCTTATGCATCGACACATAACATTTTGATGCCCCTGTAAGGCAAACTTAAACTTGTATGCATCGACACAAAACCTCATGCATCGACACATGACACTCTGATGCTCCTGGAAAACACCTTTTGAACTTGTATGCATCTATACATAATATCATGCATCGACTCATACCACATTTTATGTTCAAAAATTAAAAATTCAATCAGTATGCATCGACTCATACGTGTTATGCATCGACTCATGTAAAATAGTTGGTTCTGTAATATGTTATGATATGTTCTTGCATCGACTCAAAACGACATGTATCGACTCATCCTGTATTTCATAACTAACATGAGTCGAATCATGACCAATATGCATCGAATCATAATATGTTTTTCTGCCTAACATTTTATGTTACATATATAAGCAAGTATTTTTCAACAAGAAAAAGGTGTCTCACATATTAGAATTGTAAGCATCAAATTGTGAGCAGCAAGAAGCCTGAAAGAAACTTCATCTTCACCATCTTCTCAATCATCTTCGTTCAACAACAAAAATGAAAATCAAACATCTTTGTTGAATTGGATCAAGAGGTCAGAGACAACGTTCAGCTGTGCATTGAAAGGATCTCAGTTGGGTTGAAGATTGTGAAGGGGGCTTCAAGGAAAAACAAAGGGGGTTGTCCTTCAAGAACGGGTGTGTTCTCGAGGGTTTTATTAGTCACGGTCGCATAAGTCAGATTCAGCCATAGTGAGGGGTTTGGAAATCAGAGGGATTTTTGCAATTAAGTCGTGGAAGCGGAGGATCGATTGTGGATCTTGCAAGGGATCTTGATATAGCTCATATCAAGTGGAGGTTCTTACAAGAAGAAGAAGATCATAGGGATTTCTCTCTGTCTGTGTAGTGTAACCTTGTATTTAAACATTCAGCATATTGTTATAAGAGTTCTCTGTTTCAATTCTGAAATTGAGAGGGAGATGTACCCACACGCGAGGACGATAGTGGGGAACTTCCTTACCAAAATACATGCATATTATTCTTTCTTTCTCTTTATCTCTTTACATGTTCCATAATTTTGTGATTCAATTAGCCTGCTGAGTTTTTCTGTTGAATGATAAAATAGTGGTTCTAATACTTTCATCAAATCACCATTATTAAATCATCAAACAAGCATATGCCAAGTGTTTGACAAAATTCCTAACAAATTTTTTAATTCATTGGAAATACTGCTTTAGTGATAAGTGCATTAAAATGTTAAGAAATCTGTGTTGTATATTCATCCATTTCATCTAATAAAATCCAGAAAGTTTTTCACATGTCTGGTTTTCTAGTAGTCAGTTCAAAATAGACAGAAATTGATTCAGGACATCAATTTTCCGCTGCTTTCAACAAGCTTCTATAAAAGATTTTGAAATCCTTGAATAATTAGGAGGTGATCTATTCACCCCCCCCCCCCCCCCCTCTCGATCACTTGCCACACCGTCTAACAAGTGGTATCAAAGCACCGGTTAGCTGGTGCTTTGTGTCTACTAGTAACGCTATGGCCTTTGAACCAAAGGGGCATATAATAGAGCTCTTATTTCAATGGTGAAAACTATGGCTACTGGAAAGACTGCATGCGAGTACACATAAATTCCATTGACGGGAATGTATGGACTACCATTCAGAATGGTCCCTTTCAAATTACCATGAGGAATGATGCAGGTGTAATAGTACCTAAACCTGAGGATCAATGGAATCAAATGGATGAAAAGAAATGGTCGTGCGATTGGAGAGGCAGAAACATGATAATCTCATCACTTGGTGTTGATGAGTATTATAGGGTGTCTCATTGCACGTCCGCTAAAGAAATATGGGATGCTTTAGAAATTTCCCATGAGGGCACTACTGAAGTTAAACAGTCTCGCATCAACACACTCAATCAAGAGTTCGAGCTCTTTCACATGAAACAAGGAGAATCTGTCTCTGACATGCAAAAGATATTCGTTTATCTTGTGAGCCATTTAAATGCACTTGGAAAACTTGTTTCCAATGAAATTTCTACTAATAAAATTATGAGATGTCTTAGCCGGGAATGGAAACCTAAAGTAAAAGCTATCAAGGAAGCCAATGACCTCACTATGCTTACCATTACAACTCTGTTTGGAAAGCTGGAATAACATCAACAAGAATTGCAAAGTCTTGAAAAATATGAAAACAAGAGTAAGAAGGAGAAGAACAAAGGCAGGGAGGGTGAGAAGAAGTCAATAGCTCTAATGGCTTCTAGCTCTAAGTCCTCAACCAAAGAGCAAGATAATAATGACTCAACTAGTGATGAAAATTCTGATGATGAAGAAATGGTACTTTTTGTTCGGAGATACAATAGGTTTATTTGAAAGAATGGAATCAAGCACTCCGATAAGAATCTCATAAGCTTTCGAAAACAATCCAAATATTCGAGGCAAGAAGAAAATAAAAAGCAAGGAGGTAAAGGACCTTGCTACAATTGTGGTAAAGTTAGACACTATAAACCAGACTGTCTAAAGATGAAAAAGGATAAAGGAAAAGCTCCACTAAAGAAGTTCAAAAAACAAAGAAGAGCTTACATTGCATGGGAAAGCGATATTGGTTTATCAAATGATGACAGTTCAAGTGATAGTGATGAGACTGCAAATTTATGTCTCATGGCACATACCAAAAATCATTCCTACCACAAGAAAGACAACCATAACAAGCAAGTAAGACAAGCATATCCTAACAACTTTTCTTCTATGTCTTTTTCTAAACTAAAAATAGCTTTTTAGAAACTGCAATACAAAGCTGAAGATGCTTTTAAGAGATTATCCTCCGATAAACAAATATTTTCATTTTTGGAGAGTAAAGTCTATAAAGTTGAAAAAGACTTAAAAAGTATAAAAGCTAGTATTGCAGAAAGCTCAAAGGATAAGTATGTTAGAGGATGTATTCCTAAAAGGGAATGTGAAGTTTGTCATATTTGGCAACAAGAGGTTAGAACTCTTAATGCCAAGTTGGAAAAGGCTTTACAGCCCAAGGTTACTTTTGCCGTCGATCCTAGAGTTTTTAAGAAAATGTTGAATCCACCATATGCAAAATATTCTTTTGTTGAAAAGATACCAAATGATTCAATGAGCAGAAGTAAGAAAATCCATCATCATCATGGTTTGTGTCATTATTGTTTTTGTTTTGGTCATACCATTGAAAAATATAAGTTTAGGAGGTTCCTTGTTCTTAAAGGCATTTACCAATGGAGGCCTAAAGGCAACCATGTTACCACTTACCCACATGGACCCAATAAAAATTGGGTACCTGCCTCTCTCTTTTGATATTGCAAGAAAAGTGTCTTACATCCATGGATAGAAGATGGTTTCTAGACAGCCGGTGTTCAAGGCACATGATCGGTGACATATCGCTCTTCATTGACTTCAAAGAAAAGAAGAAGGGATTTGTAACTTATGGATACAATAACAAAGGAGCTATACTCGGTAAAGGTAGTGTAGGTAATCCCTCTACCACTACTTTTTTTTATGTCCATTTAGTAGATGGGCTTAAACATAATTTATTGAGTATTAGTCAATTATGTGACAAGGGTTATAAAGTTAGTTTCACAAACACTTGTTTCATAATTGAAAATACTGAACAGGATATTGTGTTTAAGGTTATTAGGGTAAACAATGTTTATATGCTCGACCTTTTTGATGTATCTTTAACAAGCACTAAGTGTCTAGTCACCTTGAATGATGATTCTTGGCTTTGACATAGACGTCTAGTGCATGTTAACTTTGATTTGCTTAATAAGGTTGTATCCAAGGATCTAGTAGTAGGCCTTCCAAAGATAAAATTTACAAAGGATCACCTATGTGATGCGTGCCAAATGGGAAAGCAAACGGGGGTCTCTTTCAAATCTAAAAATATGATTTCCACTTCACGACCCCTTGAGCTTCTCCATATGGACCTCTTTGGACCTTCTAGAACAAAAAGTCTAGGAGGAAATTATTATGGTTTTGTGATTGTTGACGAATACTCTAGATTTAGTTGGACTATATTCCTTCATAGCAAAAATGAAACTTTTTCTACTTTTAAGAGTTTTGCAAAACTGTCTCAAAACAGAATGGAATTGAAAATAATTGCAATTCGAAGCGATCATGGAGGTGAATTTCAAAACCATCTCTTTGATAAGTATTGTGACAAGCATGGTATTGAGCATAACTTTTCAGCACGTCGAACTCCACAGCAGAATGGAGTGTGGAGCGCAAAAATAACATTTTAGAGGAGTTGGCGAGAACAATGCTCAATGAAGGTGGATTACCAAAATATTTTTGGTCTGATGCAATTAGCACAGCTTGTTATGTTTTAAATAGAATATTAATCCGTCCCATTTTGGATAAAACACCTTATGAAATTTTAAAAGGAAGAAAGCCAAACTTGTCACATTTTCATGTATTCGGTTGCAAATGTTTTGTTTTGAATAATGGAAAAGAAAATATTGGAAAATTTGATGCAAAAGCAGATAAAGGTATCTTACTCGGATACTCACAATCAAGCAAAGAATATAGGGTATATAATAAATGTTTACTTACTGTTGAGGAGTCAGTTCATGTCTCTTTTGATGAATCTTATCTGAAACATGTCGGAAAAGGTATTTCTCTTGATGGTGCATGTGTATCTACTGAAGACATTCTCAAAGAAACTGTTCAGGAAATTGATCAGTCCAAAACAGTTGACGGTGAGGAGGAAAAAGATACAAGCCTTTTAAAAGATGAGGAAGAAGAGCCAATGGAAGTTAATGATCTTCCACCAGCTTGGAAGCCCTCTAAAGACCATCCCATTGATAACATATTGGGAGATATCTCAAAAGGAGTAATGACTCGCTCCATGATAAGTAGTTTTTGTTATAACTTTGCTTTCGTTTCACAAGTAGAACCTAAAAATGCTAAAGAGGCCTTGATTTATGAATTTTGGCTAATGGCCATGAAAGAAGAGCTAAATCAGTTTAAAAGAAATGACTTTTGGGAACTTTTCCCTCATCCGCGAGACCATCATATCATAGGCACCAATTGGGTTTTTAGAAATAAACTTGATGAAAATGGAATGATAACCCACATTAAAGCACGCTTAGTAGCACAAGGGTATAACCAAGATGAGGGCATTGATTATGAGGATACTTATACTCCAGTTTCTCGCCTTGAGGATATACTTCTTTTGCTCGCTTATGCGTGTGCAAAAGATTTTAAGCTTTATCAAATGGACGTAATGAGTGCTTTTCTTAACGGAGTCATAAATGAAGAGGTATATGTCTCACAACCTCCTGGTTTTGAGAATAATGAATATCCAGATCATGTTTTCAAATTAAAACTAGCTTTATACGGTCTTAAACAGGCCCCTCGGGTCTGGTATGAAAGACTTAGTAAATTTCTACTTGATCATGGTTCTTCAAGAGGTAAAGTGGATAATACTCTTTTCATTAAACGTAAAGGAAAGCACATCCTTTAAGTTCAAATATATGTAGATGATATTATTTGTGGTTCAACTAATCTACACTTGGTCGAAGAATTTTCCAAAGTTATACAGGGTGAATTTGAGATGAGTCTCATAGGGGAGTTAAACTACTTCCTCGGTCTTCAAATAAAGCAACTCAATGAAGGCACAATTGTATGTCAAACAAAATATTGCGAAGAGTTGCTTAAACGATTTGGAATGGACAACTCGAAATCAATTGACACACCTATGCCTACCAACGGGAATTTAGACAAGGATGAAAATGGTAAAAGTGTTGATGTCAAGAAATATAGAGGTATGATCGGATCCCTCTTGTATCTTATGGCATCTAGGCCTGACATCATGTTTAGTGTTTTCATATGTGCACGATATCAATCGGATGCTAAGGAATCCCACTTAAAAGTTGTCAAGCGTATAAGGTATCTTAATAATACATCTAAGTATGGGCTATGGTATTCCAAGGGAAGCGATTGTAGTTTAGTAGGTTACTCCGATTCCGATTTTGCTGGCTGCAAATCAGATAGGAAAACCACTAGTGGAACATGTCATTTGTTTTCAAACTCTCTAGTAAGTTGGCATAGCAAAAAGCAAGTTTATGTTGCTTTGTCAACAGCTGAGGCTGAATACGTTGCAGTCGGTAGTTGTTGTGCTCAGATCTTATGGCTGAAGCAACAATTACAAGACTATGATATTCAATTAAAACATATTCCAATAAAATGTGACAACACATGTGCTATAAATATCACTATGAATATATTCTTACACTCACGCACTAAACACATAGAGATTAGGCATCACTTTCTTCGCCATCATGTTGAAAAGGAAGATGTTACATTTGAGCATGTTGATACTAAAAATCAACTTGCTGACATTTTTACAAAACCACTAGCAACAGAACCCTTCTTCAACATTCATCGTGAGCTAGGGATTTTAGATCTCTCTTACTTGATGTCTTAAGCATACATGTATTTGAAATATATCTATGTCTCACCATACTATTGAGATGTGTTTTTAGCTTTGGTACATGTGTCTTAACATCTCATCAAATGAGGTAATATCCTTCCTATCTACTTTCTCTATAAGAATTCTCGATTACTTATAAGTTGACCGTAATTATTCCATTGATAATATCTATATGTACATCTCTTTTACAAAAATTGTTTGAACTTGACATGTGCAAATTGCATTACATCATTATGCATGCATAATATTCTTTAGATGGTTCATTTTTCATAATCATTTAATTGTAATTGGGTACCATATCCATCTATTAACAAGAACTTGTAGAAAACTGTATTTCTGTCAAAATTCGTGTTATGAGTTGATACATACAGTTATGAGTCGACTCATACTGATCAAAAATATAAAAATAGAAATTAAGAATTGGTTTCAGGTCGACACATCAATATTTGCATCGACACATGTTACTTCCGATCAACTCATAGGATCCTTGTGTCGATGCAAAACATTAAAAACAGTTCTTCAATACAGGATGTGTCGACACATACGAGTTTCATGTCGACACATAAGGATAATAAATGTCATTAATTTGGTCAAATGGCACCAGGTATTCTACAATGAAATGACAAGCTTCATGGATGACTGTCGTGAGAATCCTAGAATCATGGAAAATTTCAGAAACGTCGATATCCAAAATAGATTTCGACGATATCAGTTCATGACCCAGAATCCTGACATCAATCCACCTCCACCACCTTCTCCACCCTACAACTATGGCGAATCCTGTGATGGGCACAATCCTTAGCATATGTCTCCATGTCATACATTTCATACCATTAGTTTTATGCCTCTTTTTCTAATGTTTATATTAATGTCCCCTTCAAACAATCTATTTTGCTTATGTAAACTGAATATTATCTGCATTAATTACTTTCATCCTAATTACTTCTTGTTTACTCAATTATTTACTCAGTTATTACTATGATTATGCCAAGACTCATTATGTGTGAATGACATTGGTTCCTCTTTTAATTATAATGATTGCTGAAATTGCATATCAGGTTTCTTCTGTGCTGAGATTGCTGAAAATATTTCTTATTCTCTTTTTGATGTTATCAAAGGGAGAGAAGAAGATTGTGTTAGTGTTAGAAATGAAGATGCACAAACTCCGGGGAGCAAGCTTATTTATCCATACTATATCATCACACATCATCAAATATTTGCCATCATTAAAAAAGGTGAGATTGTGAGTAACCCCTTCATAATTGGTTTTGAATGATTGCAAATACATGTGAAATAATAAATACATGTGTGCATTATAAAAATATAGTTTAACGCGTTTAAAATGAGTTAAAAATGTGTTTTACACATAAAGCATCATTATGAGTCAACACAACCGGATTTGTATCAACTCATAACATGCTGAAGTCCCAAGAATGCTATCTCCAACTATTATGCATCAATATAAAATCTTATGCATCGACACATAACATTTTGATGCCCCTGTAATGCAAACTTAAACTTGTATGCATCGACACAAAACCTTATGCATCGACACATGACATTCTGATGCTCCTGTAAAACACTTTTTGAACTTGTATGCATCGATACATAATATCATGCATCGACTCATACCATGTTTTATGTTCAAAAATTAAAAATTCAATCAGTATGCATTGACTAATACGTGTTATGTATTGACTCATGTAAAATAGTTGGTTTTGTAATATGTTATGATATGTTCTTGCATCGACTCAAAACAACATGTATCGACTCATCTTGTATTTCATAACTAACATGAGTCGACTCATGACCAACATGCATCGACTCATAATATGTTTTTCTGCCTAACCATTTTCTGTTACATATATAAGCAAGTATTTTTCAGCAGTAAAAAGGTGTGTCACAAATTAGAATTGTGAGCATCAAATTGTAAGTAGCAAGAAGCCTGAAAGAAACTTCATCTTCATCATCTTCTCAATCATCTTCATTCAACAACAACAACGAAAATCAAACATAGTTGTTGAATTGGATCAAGAGGTCAGAGATAACATTCAACTCTGCATTGAAAGGATCTCAGCTGGGTTGAATATTATGAAGGGGGCTTCAAGGAAAAACCATGGGGTTTGTCCTTCAATAATGGGCGTGTTCTTGAGGGTTTTTTAGTCATGGTCGCACAAGTCGGATGCAGCCATAGCGAGGGGTTTGGAAATCAGAGGGATTTTTGCAAACAGCTCCTGGAAGCGGAGGATCGATTGTGGATCTTGCAGGGAATCTTGATACAGCTTATATCAAGTGGAGGTTCTTACAAGAAGAAGAAGATCATAGGGATTTCTATCTGTCTGTGTAGTGTAATCTTGTATTCAAACATTCCGCATATTGTTATAAGAGTTCTCAGTTTCAATTCTGAAATTGAGAGGGAGACGTACCCACACGCGAGGACGACAATGGGGAACTTCCTTACCAAACTGCTTGTGTATTGTTCTCTCTTTATCTTTATCTCTTTACATGTTCCATAATTTTGTGATTCAATTGGCTTGATGAGTTTTTCTGTTTAATGATAAAATAGTGGTTCAAATACTTTCATCAAGTCACCATTATTAAATCATCAAACAAGCATATGCCAAGTGTTTAACAAAATTCCTAACAAATTTTTTAATTCATTGGAAATACTACTTTAGTGATAAGTGCATTAAAACATTAATAAATATGTGTTGTATATTCATCCATTTCATCTAATAAAACCCAACAAGTTTTTCACATGTCCGATTTTCTAGTAGTCGGTTCAAAATAGACAGAAATTGATTCAGGACATTAATTTTCTGCTTCTTTCAACAAGCTTTGATAAAAGATTTTTAAATCCTTGAATAATTAGGAGGTGATCTATTTACCCCCCTCTCTCGATCAGTTGCCACACCGTTTAACATTATGTCTCGTTTAATATGTAACTTTGAAACATAACCATTTTGGCATTTTGGTTTATGAACACCATTTTGGCTTTTCTGCTTTCAATTCATTATTTTGTTGCAATCTGTAATTCCTGAAGCATGGGTTTAAATTTCTTTAAGTACTTGCCATTTATCTTCAGGATTCTTCGATCCTCTGCCAACTCTTATATTTCATAAGCGTTGTTTGAGAATGTTTGGATGATTTGAAAGGGTCCTTCCCAATGTGGGGACCATTTCCCTAGTAATTTATTCTTTCAATCCATTGGTAGTATTACCTTCCAAACCAAATAATCAATTGAAAATACTTTGCCCCAAACTCTTTTATTGTAAGCTCTAACTATTCTTTCTTTCTGTCTCCTTAGGATTTTCAAAGCATGCAATTTTTCTTCATCCAATTAGACTAATTTGTTCATCATCATTTCGCAACAATAGTCAGAAGGTATTTCGTTCTTCCTTTGTATTTTCACTTACTGCAATTGTATTTCTACTGGAAGAACTGCATCGTATGCCCAAATTTCAGTCGAAAAGGAGTAGTATTAGTTGCTTCTTTGGGAGACGTTCAATAAGCCCACAAAGCTTGATCCAATGTCTTATGCCAACTCTTTGGCTTTCTTCTCACATGCCTTTTTATCAAACCAATAATCACCTTATTAGAAACTTCGACTTGTCTGTTTTCCTGTACATAATATGGTGTAGAAGTTAACAATTTGAATCTCATTTCCTTAAAAAATTCTTGCATCTTTAGACCAGTGAAAACTGATCCTTGATCAGTTGTAATGGTTTCTTGGATTCCAAATCTGTAAATTATCTACCTTTGGATGAACTCAATAATAGTTTCATGATCTACATTCACCAAAGGTATTGCCTCGATCCATTTTGTAAAATAATGAATTCCCACTAAATGTATCTCTAACCTTTGGATGAGGTTGGTCGAATTTCTCCAACCAAGTCCAGTGCCCAACCTTTGAAGGGCCATGACTTAATTATAGCATGCAGTTCACTTGCAGGAGCATGTTGAATGCTTGCATGAATTTGGAATTCCTGACATCCCTGGGAAAAATCTATACAGTCTTTAAACATGACAGGCTAATACATGCCATATCGAAACAAAATCCACTTCATCTTGTGACCTGCTTGATGTGCTCAACATGCCCCACTTGTACATTCGGCAATACTAAGTATGCTTCACTTTCTCTTAAACATTTGAGTAAGACTCCTTCTGGTGTTTTCTTGAATAGATCGTTACCCATCAATACATAACTTAACGCATGATACTTAATCTTTCTTTCTGAATTTGTTGAAGGATTTTTTAGGTAATCTATTATTGGACTTTTCCAATATGTGTCTGCCAAACTATTTATGGCTAGAACTTTGAAACTTTCTTCGTTTGCATATCCTAAACTTGAATTTTCCAGATCTGAATGGGAAAGTTTAGTGGCCATCACCTTACCTCGCACTTCGATCAAATCTTATAATTTTTCTTTTGATACTTTGTATCCTAAGGCTATTTGTGCTAAGTCATTCGTTTCCTGGTTCTTCAATCTAGGAATGTGTTCGATATTCACATATTCAAATTTTCGAAGTAGCCTATTTTCAATAACTAAGTACATTATACAATTTTCATTTATGCACTTTCCTTCATTATTTGCTTGATAACCAATTCAAAGTCACCTTTTATCTCTACTCTAGTTTCCGCCAATTCCAACAAGACTTCAAGTCCTGCTATCAAAGCCTCATATCCAGCTTCGTTATTCCAATAAGGGGGACCTTCGATTTTATAATTGAATTTTATTAGAATTTTGTCTGGAGAAATAATCAAAGCTCCAACTCCAGATCCATCTTTATGAGTAGAACCATCGAAGAATAATTTCCAAGGTTCTAATTCCACATAATTATGAGGAACTTCGACCACTGCATGGTCCATAATAAATTATGAGACTACTTGTCCTTTCATAGCCTTTAAGGGCATGGAAGTTAAGGAATACTTAGTTAGGGCAAGTGCCCATTTTCCAATTCGACTGTGCGGGATTGGCTTTGAAAGAATATTCTTAATGACATCAAAATGAGATGAAACATACACATCAATTGGTTTATATAATATTTCAACTTTGTACAAGAAAAGTATAAGAAAAGACATAAGTTTTCTATAACACTATACCTAGTCTCTCCATCATTAAGTACTCCACTAAGGTAGTAAATGGCTCTTTTTATGTCATTCTCATCCTCTTGAATGAGCATACTTCGTATTGTTACATCTGATGAGGATATGTACAATATCCTACATCTATTCCTACAAAGTGGTTCTAATAATGGAGGTTAAACAAGATATTGCTTGATCCTGTCGAATTCCTCTTGATGTTCTTGCCTCCATTTGAAGCTGCCTTATTTCAAATATAGAAGGGGAGAGAAGGCCTGAGTGCGTCCACTTAATTTGAAATGAATCTTCTAAAGAAGTTTATCTTCCCAAGTTAATACTGCATGTCTTTCTTTTGTTGATGGCGCTTTCGCTTCCATTATGGCCTTCGTCTTATTTTGATTAATCCCTATTCCCTTCTTATGGACCACAAACCCCAGGAAATCACCTGCCTGCACAAAAAAAGAACATTTAAAGGGATTCATCTTCAACCCTTGTTTCCTCATTCTTTCAAATGATTGTTGAAGGTGATCCAAATGACTTTCATCTTACACAGACTTTACAACTATGTCATCAATGTAAACATGTATGAAAGTATCAATGAAATAATGAAATATTGAATTCATTTCCCTTTGGTAAGTTGCTGCAACATTCATTAATCCAAAAGGCATAACCACCAATTCATAGGTGCCTAATGCCCCTGGGCATCGAAAAGCTATTTTGGGTACATCTTCTTCAGCAATGAAAATATGATTGTACCCAGAGTATCCGTCAAGCATGCTAAGATACTCATAGTCTGCGGCTGAATCAATCAATATTTTTGTCATAGAAATTGGATACTTGTCCTTTGGGGTTGCAGAATTTAAATAAAAAAATTTAATGCAAACCCTTAAGGATCTATTCTTTTTAATAACATGTACTATATTTGAAATCCATTCAACATACCTTGTCGTCCTGGTGAATTTTCAACTGAGGAGTCTTTCGATCTCATCCTTTATCTTAAAAAGAATTTCTGGCATGAATCTCTAAGGAGTCTGCTTGATGGGCTTCTAGCCATCCTTTATAGGAAGCTTCAATTCAACCAGATCCATGTCCAACCCTGGAATTTTTTCATAGTCCCAGGAAAAATAATCCTTGTATTTCTTTAGCAGTTGGATCACTTTGTCCTTCTTTTCTGGGTTGAGTTTGGAACTGATGTACTGGGTCTTTTGGTGGGCCCATCGCTCAAATCCACTTTTCGAAAGGATCTCGCGCCATCATCTTTTCACTTAGTGTTGTTGTATTCTTCTCAAACCCCAAAGGCTCTTCGACATAAATTTCATCTAGCCTCTGGTATTTTTCCTCCATGGGTTTTATTTTGTTAGGGGGCTCTGGCTTGAATTTGATCCCAGGTCCCTTTGTGTGACTTTCTTTGTTAACGGCTTCGACACCCATATAATTGACTTTAGCCTCCAAGGCTGATTTTAATTTATTTTCGGGCTAAGTATGCCGAAATCTTTTTAAGTAACTTGATTCATACATCATTGTTGTCTTCGTCACTCCGGCCAATTGGCCGAATTCCAGGTATTCCCTCTACATCATTTTCTTCCCCCATTGTTTCCTTATCCCAGTGGAAGTCATAGGTTGGGTGTAGTATGAGGAGTAAAAGGCATTCTTTGTTGGGGAGTATGCAGCATCTGCATGAGTACATGGGCTTATGTTGGATAAGTTCTTGTTGAAGTTGTTTCTATCAACATGGTTGATCTCTTCCATATAATAACTTTGATCTGCCTCTATGTTCTCCACAATCCCATCTTCTCTCCATATTTCTATCCTCTGGTGCAATGATGATGGAACTTCCCCCACACCATTAATCTATTCACGGCCCAGCAATAGATTGTAATTCACCTTCAATGCAATCACCATGAACATGGAGGGTCTTGTAATGTATCCCACAGTGAGATCAACATGGATTACACCCAAAGTGTGACCCACTTTTCCTTATTAGTTTGATAGGACCATGTTGTGATGTTTAAGGTCAGTATCACACATCCCTATCTTTCGGAGCATGCATTATGGCATTAAATTAACCGATGCTCCTCCGTCAACCAAGATTTTATTTATTACCATGCTCTCCACCTTACCCCTAATAAACAAGGGCATGAGATGGTTCTTCATACCTGAATCAGGGTGCTCGAAGAACGCATTTTGTTCTTCCACCGCTCCATTGTTCATAACATAGTAGGAAACTGACCTATGTCTGGCCGTTTTAACTTTGTCAAACATTTCTTCCTCGGCCACAGTCTCTTGATTATATTCATGTGGCAGTACAGATACTACATTGCAGTTTAGACCCAGAGATAATTCGTCTTCTGAGTCGACGTTTTCTGTCAGCATTTCTTCGTCCTCTATAAACTTTTCTTGTCTTTTGTCACTGATTTTTTCCTTCTTTAGGGAAATAGTTTTCTCCCCACTGGTTGTCTCTTATTTGTCTTATTTTGAGGAGGGAGTGGATTTGTACTTGATTCACCCATATCCTTCACAACATTTTCCCTTTTAGCCTTCTTAAGCCTCTGGTATCTCCTCCATTGAGACCTTGATATGGGGTGCTTTCCTTTATAGTTTTAAGACTGTTATGCTTTCTAATTCGACACCTGAAATTTCTTCATGTATGCAGTGGAAGAACCTCTTCCAAATTTGAAGCGTTTCCATTTCGCTTGTCCATGTCCCCTATTTTTCATTTTCTTCACCCACCTATCATTTAGAACATTAGCAGGTGGTTTGAATGTTCCCTTTCGACTCACATGGGGATAAGGGTTATCCGGCCTTCGAGGGATCCCATGCTTGTTGAAGATGAAGACACTTTTGTCATCTTTCCAGTTGCCCCTCTTTCGAGCAACTTGCATCCTCTCATAGTTTTTTGCAACCTTTCGATCATACATAGAGCCGCATCTTAGGCACATCAAGACTTCAGAGTGTTTTTTTCTGGTATCGAATGAGAAAATCTAGTAGACTCTCTGTTGTACCCCAAAATTTTCCCTCTCATATTTTTCCAAGATTTTCCTCTTGCATAGGTGGTCACGAACCTTGGCCTGAAGACAAGGAAAATTTTCAAACGATGTTTCTAAGTTTCCTTTGATTGGCCTGTTTCTAAATTCCCTTCGATTGGCCTGTTAATGAGGCTCTTAGATTGGCAACTACAAAGTACCTTTCAATTGGCAACTACTAAGTGATGTTCGATTAGAATCTACAAAATGCTCTTCGATTACCATCTATATAGAGTCCTTTGATTGCCATCTATATAGCGCTCTTCGATTACCATCTACATAGCGTCCTTCGATTGGCATCTGCAAAAGGCCTTTCGATTGGCCTCATGACAAGTCTTTCAATGGGAATTGTGTCAAAGCATTTCGATTGGTGTAGCAAAGGACTCTTCGTTTTGATATCCAAATAAATACCCTTCGATTGGTACTTGGACAAGGACCCTTCGAAGGACTCCCTTCAGGCCATTCGTAAGAGGCCATCAAGAGGGCACTCTGAAAATATGTCCAGGTCAAATTCTTGCCATGTGGGATTACAATGCCACAAGAGCTGATTCGACCAGGGAATTCTCTTCAAAAAGACACGAAATCAAAGTAAAGGGTGGTCCAATCGAAGAAGTCTTAGTACTGAAGCTGGCACAATTCTACTCTGAGACCTCAAGGAGAGAAAGGTTCTAATGAGGAAAGGAATGATTAGTTCGATTTGAAGTAAGGCTGGTAAGGAAAGCATTCGAAGGAATGAATCTGGGACTTGTTCAAAAACAAGCCAGAAAGTCCACAATCGAAAGAAGATTTTCCCCTCAAAGGAAGATTCAAACAGGCTGGTAAATAGAAGAAAATGCATTGGAATAAAACACAAAGATTTGGCCATTTTAGAAACAAAAGATACAAGACAAATCAAATCTTTTTTCACTCAATCTTCAAGATTCAGTTCAAAATTTTTAACCTAATTCATTCTACTATATATACACAACGAACCCTGATCAAAGGAAGAGGAATTTTGGCCGTGTAGAACACACAAGACTGCTCAGAGGGAGATTTACTCTAGGGGAGATTCAAGGCGTTTCAAGGTCCGCAATCCCTTCCCAGGCGTATTTGGAAGCTTTTTGGACCACTCTCACGCATCAACACATCTAGGAACAGTCAATACAGGTATCACGGTTTGCCATGGTTCTTGAAACTGGTCTTTGAAATATATGCATGATCAATGAATTTTAAATACATATTCATGTTTGTATGATCATTTAGAACATGTCTGCATAATTAATTAGGTGTTTTGATGCATATTTGATTGAATGCCATTGCTAGGGTTTGAAGCTTCGTTTTAGGGCTTTTTATTTCAGGCAAAATCAGGAGAAACGATGAGTACTATTGTACTCACGAGACTAAACCCATTGATCTGCATATTTGGTTTGAGTTCATATTGCGTAATTATGATTTTTGAGATGTGCAGGTTTGTAGCTACAGCGTTGTCTATAGGTAAAACCTTTAGGCTAAAACGATAGTCTCAATGAAGGAGATGACTGCGTGTCAAAACCTGAGTGGCCCGTTTGAATTCTTGCGTGTTTTTTATTATAGCCACTAACAATTATCACATATAATACATGTTGTTTGTTTATATTAATGATTAAACAATTGGCTCAATGGCAAAGGGGAAAGCTTTTTAGCACACGTGTGTAGGAGGTCAGGGGTTCGATCCCTGCCTCCACCATGTTATTTTTCTTAATATTTCTATCCAGATCCCATGTCATCCTTCTAAGCGTGCACACCATAGCCCCCCAGATCCTCATCCTTGGATCAATCAATGTCTGAATCCAATGCCTCCAATGAAGCCTGCTTGGTGGACACTCCTAGGACAACCATACTGAATCACACGCCGCTATGGGCCAACTAGATTGGGCTTTGAGCATGAATACAGCATGCACCCTCCAATTTGGGTTTACACCTCTCAGGCTTACTCTTTTTCCATTTTAATTTTGTTTTATTTAAATTAGTTTATTTACTTTGTTTAGATCAATTAATTTTTCCATAAAATCATAAAAATCAACATCACAAAAAATAGGATTTAGTATTTTTTCAATAAATTAGTTTTTGTAAATCAATTAATTTCCTCAATTTTAATTTGTTTCATTAATTAAAATTAATTAGAAAAAATTAGGTCAAACTTCAAATCTTTTTTCATAAAAATCCTAAAAATATTTGCAATGATCAAATTAGGTTTTTTTTAGGGTTTCAAACTTATCTCAATTTTTTATTCTCATGTGTGATTATTTTTACCGTACGATTAATTTTTACTATTGATGTAACTGCTCCCGATTTGTAGTAACTTAATTAGGGTTTTATTTCCGCATTTTATTTTCAGTCAATTCCGTATGTATCTACACCAAAGCCTAGTAATAGCTTAGGGCCTCTATTTTCTCGCTTCTATATTCTGTATATACCTATATATAAATTTCTAGCAACCTAGGCATGTATGAGTAATTAATCAATAGATCACTAATATCAAAGATAAAAATATCTGAAAAAAGCACACTTTTGCACACTTACACCCCTAGGGTATTACCTCACTTGGTTGCCTCGGAAACAATGGTCATGTCCCTCGAACGTAGGGATACTCTTAGCAAAGACCCTCAGTTTAAAATCATCATAAAGATCATAGTCCCTAAATGTCCCTCGAGTTGCCTACGAGAAATGATCTTATGACGATAGTCCCTTCGAAATTATAAGGTATCCTTACATGTTGCCTTCAATGACCATAAATTTCCCTTTCGATAGTCCCTCAAACGTCCAACAGCTAGGGTTACCTACTCACTAATATTAGGATAACACAGTCTAAAGGATAGGAGGAAAAGAACAGTCTTTTTTCGAGTAGGTAGATAACTATTAGGTACTTGCTCAAATAATTCTTTTTACACACTTTCAAATACTTTTCAAACAAAAGTTTTCAAAACAATTTATCACACTCTTGAGGACTTATACAAGAGTTACCATAAAGTGAATCGCCACACTAAGGTATTTTTTAAAGCTTTTCAAACACACAAACACAAGAAATTTCAAAAAATGAGCAAGTACCTAAGAGCCCATGGAAAACCATGGATGGAAAGGGTGCTAACACCTTTCCTTTCCATAATCTACCCCCCTTACTCAGAAATCTCGAAAAAAGGTCGTTTTCTATTCTTTTCACCCTTTCCTTTGTTGGATAAAAGAAAAGTCGGTGGCGACTCTTGCTTACCGCGACATTTGCAAATACAAAATGCAAAAACAATATTAACATTCGGTTTTCCCACCGTATCACAAAACTGGTGACTCTGCTGGGGAAGAATTATAAAGTGGGGTGTACTTTAGGGTCTAGATCATTTTAAATTGCTTTCTTTGTTTGATTTTATTGCTTTAATTTTAAAGGCTTGTTGGGGTATTCTTGTATAGATCCTATACCCGGATCTGGGGACACTTTTTAGGTAAACAGGAATAGATCGTGTAGACTGTACAACATAGACCGATATGGTTGAAGCGATAGCTGTGTTGGTGTTACACTTTGGTTTGTACCGGTATCTCTTGTGTCGAATCGAGGAGAATACGAGGTCGCCGCGTGGTTTCGTGAAGCACTAATGAACCTTAGAACCTTAGTTGAACAAACTTGGCCATTAGAAAGTAGTGAGATAGCTGGTCAAAGTGTAATGCTAGGAATTGGTTGATACTCGATGCTACACTTATTGAGATCGGACTTTCGGGATGTTTCGGTCGCAAGAAAAGATTGCTAAGATGAAATAATACCGATAAAGAAAGATCAGTGATATTGAGACTCCTTAGAACCCGGTTACTATTTCTAGGACAAGTTTGAAACCAACTAAACTTCAAGAGGGTATTTACCTATAAACCCCATGCAAGCCTAAACCTAAGGTCTTGTGTGCTTTTCTTATGTGTGATTAATTTGCTTAAACATGACATCATGCATCATAAACATTCATTCTTCATTACACTAACCATTTCAAGGATTAGGGGAATTTATCTTTGTTCTGTTTTGTATATCATGGATTCCGTTCATAGAAATACCATCTGAATTAGCTTTGTGAGAATACCTCTCCAACTCAAAGAGCTAGTATACAAGGTTTCTGAGACTTCTTCATTCACCAAGAACCATGGTTGACTCCTCAATCTGGTTACCTCAGGTTTTGATGAGAAGATGATGAGTGTGCTCTTTCAGTTCTTTGACCCTAAGAATCATTGCTTCACCTTTCCAGACTATCATTTGGTGCCCACCATGGAAGAGTTCTCTCAGATATTGGGTATACCTATTTTAGACAGATGCCTTTTAACAGTTTGGAAGAAGCTCTGAAGCCGGAGGTCATTGCAGCACAACTTTACACCTGAAACGGTCCGACGTTGTATCTAACTAGGAAATAAGAAGCAGAGTTAAGGGTTTTCTAGCCAAGTTCCTAATAGAGAAGGCTCAACTGTTTTGGGATGATTTGGACTTCCAGGATTTTGAGGAGGTCTTATCCCTTCTAATATACAGGTTAGTACTGTTCCCTAATTCGGACTTGCTCATAGATGTGAATGCTATCAAGGTCTTCCTTTCTTGCAACCCAATGCCCACTTTACTTGGAGATATCTTGCATACCTTCCACACTCGTACCATGAAGAAAAGAGGGATTCTTATGTGATGTGTGCCATTTCTTTCAAGGTGGTTTATTTCTCACCTCCCTAAGACAGTACTGAAGAATGAAGAAGGTTTGGGCTGGTCACAAAGGATAATGTCACTTCCTCACACGGGTATTCTCTAGTATTCCCGATCTATGGGAGATGTCTCTATTATTGACCGTTGCAGGGAATTCCCTAATGTCCCACTACTTGGCATTAGAGGAGGAATAACTTGTAATCTTTCTCTGGCTCTGCGACAATTTGGTTACGCTCGAAGGGATGGTCCTCACGAGATGCTTATCTAGGGAATTATGTTTAATTATGAAGATGATGTTCAAGGGTATCGCCAGAGGTTCATACGAGCTTGGGGCATGGTAAACAGATTTGACGTCAAGACTTTGGGCCGAAGACTTCCATCCCTATGGAACCTTATCTCCAATGGGTAGGAGCTCGTGCTCAGAATCTTATGATTCTGTATGTATCCATCTTACCAATGATTGTGGAGCCCATCGCTGAAGGGGATATTCCATATACGGTTCTTCATCCTGACATGCCCACTGATCTTGAAGAATTACAAAGATCCTGGATTCAGTTGAAGAAAGAGCGGGATACCTTTAGAAGCCATTTCTATGCCCATGAGAGGAAGGTTTTAGAGCTCACGAAGCTACTTCATGAGGAAAGAAGCCTCAATGTCTATCTCGGCGCAAAGAGGAAGCGCCCATGGGAAATCTGATTTTTGTTTTAAGTTTTTTTTTGAACCATCAATTTAAACGCCTAAAAGGCAATTGTATTTTGAATTCTACTAATAAAATCTTTGTTTCATTTTGGTTTGCAAATTTAAATTTCCCGAAATCCTTGAAATCATTGCATACACATATCATACATATCATTGCATAAACAAGTGTCAAAGCAGGTTTCTCATCCTCTTCGCTGTTTATTTCAGCCATGGCTCTCGAACAAACTGTGAAGGACTTACAGACTCAGAACGTACAATTCCAACAAATTATCATGGCTCTAGCCAAAGGGCAATAGGAACTGAAAGCCCTGATCGTTAAAGACAAGACTAAGAAGCCAAGGAGGACAGCTGGTGTGATAAATCTATGAAGAATATTCAAGGGGCCATTAAAGCAAGTGGTTGATCTGACATCTTCATCCAAAGAAGGAGATAACCAAGAGGGTGAGACAAGAGAGGAAGACCCTAGTCCGGAGGAATCTGATAATGAGACTGATTACAATGAAGAGCAGTATCCTCCGGCAGACGAAAAGTACAAACAACTAGAAGAGCGTCTGAGTGCAATGGAGATTTATAAAGTTCCTGGGCTGGACTTAGAAGAGCTGGGTTTGGTGTCTGGGATTGTTATTCCGCCAAAGTTCAAGGCACCAATGTTTGCTAAATACGATGGAGTTTCATGTCCTAAAATTCACCTCCGATCTTATGTGAGGAAGATACAGTCTCACACTGCTGATAGAGACTTATGGGTCCACTTCTTTCAGGATAGTCTATCCGAAACTCAGTTAGATTGGTTCTATCAACTGGAAAGGGCCAACATTCATAATTGGGAAGACCTGGTCGCTGCCTTCTATAAGCACTATCAGTACAATGCAGACCTTGCTCCCACCCGTACTCAACTCCAAAGTATGGTTATGGGTTCAAGTGGGGGCTTCAAAGACTATGCTCAGAAATGGAGGGACTTAGCAGGAAGAGTCCAGCCTCCCCTGTCTGATAGTGAGTTAGTGGATATGTTTATGAGAACCCTGTTTGGTCCATTCTTTAATCACCTGATTGGAAGCTCTTCGAACGACTTTACTGAATTAATATTAAAAGGGGAAAGAGTGGAAGCTGGGTTTAAAAATGGTAAGATCCAAAAGGAAGCATCCTCCAGTGTCGTAAGAAAACAATTTGCTAGGAAGAAAGATGTTAGTGTTGTGTACAATCAAAAGAATCAGGACAAAACTGAACGTCGTCCAACGGTAGGGGCTATCATGATCCCTAAGCCTTCACCCACTCAACAGAGGAATACTCAGCAGAGAACAGAAAAGTCGGTAAGACAGTTCACCCGGATAAATATGACTTTATCCTGAGTTTTTCCTCATATGTTGAAATCTAATCTGGTAACCTTGCGAGAAGCGCCAAAGAATCCCAATACTACCTCCCCCCACTACAATCCAAATGCCCGTTGTGCTTATCATTCGGAAAGTCCAGGTCATGATACAAACAATTGTTAGGCTTTAAAAAATAGGGTACAAGACCTTATCGTGGCAAAGGAAATTGAGTCTGATGCCCCTGAAATTCCAAATGTTATCACCACTCATATGCCCAAGCACGGCTGTGGTGTTAACACTATTGAAGATGATATGTTTGTTACTACTATTGAAGAGCTTGTTACTCTGCTTATGACAATTTCATGGAACTTATTGAAGGTCGGTTTATTTCTGGGATGTAGAGAAGGTTGCCACTTCTGTTTATCTCTACCGACTGGTTGTCATTTGTTAAAGGCAGGTGTTCAATGCCTGATGGATGATAGAGAGATTATGATTGAGAATAATCCCGTCCCGACTATTGCATGCAAAGATGTTTCAATAATAACAATTTCCGCAAATCCTCCCAGGGTCTCCTCTAAAAGACCCGTCAGGATTACGTCTGTTCCGAAGATTACTCCAGTGATAATCACTGCGCCAAGGCCAATCCCATAATCCTCAGATAAAAATGTTCCTTGGAACTACGGGGGTGACGTCTACTATCACGGTGTTAGGCAAGATTGGCTGGTTGATAAAGACCAGGTTTTTGAGAATGCTGATCCCGACATTTTCAACATTCTGGGAACCAGCAAAATAACCAGAAGTGGAAGAGTGTTCTCCCCTGAGATTTCTCCCCCGAAGGCTGTTACTGGTCCTGTGATAATTCCTACTTTCATTCCTGCTGATACTACTACTATAATCCCTGTGATTACTCCTGCTGACACCCCTATCACCGAGTCGACCGAGACTCGGGGCAAAGACATATTGGTTGAGCCTGTCCCAACAAAGGTGCATTCGGTATCCATCCTAGAGGCTTCCAAGCAAGAAATGGAAGAAATTTTGAAAATTATCAAGAAGAGTGACTACAACTTGGTCGAACTGCTGGGGAAGACCCCTTCAAAGATCTCTATGCTAGCCTTATTGTTGTATTCTGAAGCTCATGCAAAGGCTCTGGTGAAGTTCTTGAAAACTGCACATGTGCTCCGGGAAACCTCTGCTGACCAATTCGAAGATTGTGTGGCTAGTTTGAAGGCTAACAACGGTTTGGGCTTTTCTGATGCTGATTTGACTCCTAGAGGGAGGAAGCATAATGATGCATTACATGTCTTTGTCGAATGCAAGGAAGCCACTTTGGCCCATGTCCTTGTAGATACTGGTTCATCATTAAATGTGCTGCCTAAGAACGCTCTGGATAGACTAGACTGTGAAGGTTTTACTTTGAAGCCCAACAATATTGTAGTGAGGGCTTTTGACGGTTCAAAGAGAATGCTGCACTGGGAGGTAGACGTCCCCATCAAGGTTGGTTCTCAGTCTTTCGACTCTACCTTCTATGTGATGGATATCAGGCCATCTTATTCTTGTTTGTTGGGTAGCCCTTGGGTACATGGGGCCGGAGCTGTTACATCCACTCTATATTTGATGATGAAATACCTGGTCAAAGGGAAAATTGACACAGTACACGGCGAAGAAGAATACATGGTCAGTCACCTGAATTCCTTCAGATATGTGGAAATAGATGGTGAGTTCATCGAGACTCCGTGCCAGAATTTCGAAGAGGTACCGCAAACTCTGGCTGTAACTGAAACTGTTACTATTAATACTGATTTTGCGTTTGCATTTGCAAATGTGCGGTAAGCAAGAGTTGCCACCGTCTTTTATTTATCCAACAAAGGAAAGGTAAAAAAAGAACAGAAAAAAACCTTTTTTGAGAGTTTTCTGAGTAAGGGGGTAGATTATAGAAATGGAGGGTATCAGAACCCTTTCTATCCGTGGTTTTCCACGGGCTCTTAAGCATTTTTATCATTTTAAAATTGCTTTGTGCGTGTGTTTTGAAATAAAATTATTTTACTTCGTGATAACTCTTGTTTCTATCCTCAAGAGTGCGACGAAGTTGTTTTTGAAAACTGTTTTGAAAGTGTTTGTGTGAAAAGATTTTGAGATATTTGAGCAAGTACCTAGGAACTATCTATCTACTCGAAAAATAAGATGTTCGTTTTTTTTTCTCATTTCCTTTAGAAAGCGATATCCTACTATTAAGGAGTAGGTAGCCCCATCTTTGGAGTTTAAGGGACAATCGAAATGGACGTTTTTACGGTCACAAAAGCAATGGTTAGGAAAATTTAGTAATTACCCTAAAGTCCTAAATATCTTTCTGAGGCAACATTCGAATGGGTCATTTTGATCTTTTTTGGACTGGAGGGTGACCATTAAAACTCCCTATGCTTCATGACTTATTACCGAAGGCAACCGAAGTGGTGATACCCTAGGGGTGCGTATGTGCGAGTGTATTTGATTTCAGATATATTAGTCTTTGTGTTTAGTTTTGTAGCGATTGGTTGTATCTTGTTCATGCAATCCTATTTTCCATACATCTAACAGTTAATATATGTACAAAAATATAAAGTGCACAAACGTAAATTCCTACGCTATTACATGGCTTCGGGGAGAGGGATTTAATTACAAGTCCAAAACCGGGAGAAATATAAAGGAAAATAATAAAAATTCCTTATAGTTTGGCTACATTGATATGTACAGGAATATAAAAGTGCGAATGAAGAAAATGCGCGCGAAATAGGAAAATACGTAAAGGAAACTTTTTGATGTTTTTTGAATTAGTTTTAAGAAAAGAAAAGGCTTTTTTTTGTTTGGTTTTTAAATTACGAAAATATTAAATTAAATTCTAATTAATAACATAAAATAAACCTAATTAATATTTTTTGACTTTTGAATATTAAAGAAAATAAGAATTATGAAATATTAAACCTAGTTCTACTTAATCATTACTTTAGGAAAATATTAACTAATTAATTAATTAATTAATGATCTATTTTTTAAAAAAAGTTAATTATTGTTTTTGTGATTTTTTTAAAGGTTAATTAATAAAAATAAAATCAAAAGCAGAGATAAAACATTAAGAATAGAACAAAAAAACAAAATAAATGGGCCCGTATCCTGCGCTATGAGCACGAAATGCAGATTGTGTCCTAGCTATGTCACGATTGGATTTCAGGCTCAAACCTTGTGATTCTCACGCCCAAACCTCATAGTTTTAGGTCCTGTGCAACATTCAAACAAACCAAGACATTAAAATGTACAGCTAAATGAAATTCGAATTAAATTTTTTACCAAATACACAGGTTCGGATATGTAGTGTTCTTTGTCATGCAAGGGCCCAGGGATGGCCTAGATCAATTCCTGGGAATGGTGGGATAATGACTATAGTGCTAGTTTGCCACGAAACTGCTTGTAAGTGCGCTTGCAAATTTTTGACGAATTTATGAAAATGGAGTTTGAGAGAGGGCTTATGTAGCGTGATAAGTGTCTTTTTTTCTTCTTTTTTTATAATGCTTACAAAAGGTCCAATATATATAGGAGGGAAGGAATTAATGGTCTTGAATGCAAAATCCATGCCATAATTCCTTGTAATGAATTATTGATATAATATTCAAAAACTTGCCAAATTGATGTTTTAAAGAACCATAATGCAAAATTTAAAAACTTGGCAAAAATGACTTTTGCGCCATTTATTGAAGGGGATGAACTTGGGCATCATTTTCTGCGTGGCTTGGGCCCTTATGCAAGATAATTCCAAGCCCATTTGTGATATACACCTCCCTTTGTTATTTAAACCACTTAATTCATGTTTTATTGAAAATAAATCCAAATAAATGGAAAATAAATGGATAAAAAGTAAGACCATAAGGGGAAGAGCTTATGGGTCCTATAATATGCCATGGAGAAGTTTAAATACCAAAGAAATGAGTTAATGCCTTGAAAACTCAACTTTGCTCGATGTAGGATTTTTGAATTTTCCAAAAATTTCCCAACTTGGGCAAACCATAACTTGCTCAATTTTCATCCCAAGGGGATGATCTCGGACTTTTTGGAAAGCTCAAGGTGTCTACTTAAATCCCCCTTTAAATCATTTTTTCATTTGAAGATGTTATCTTGATGTAAAATTTCTGGACAAAAAGTGTCTTTTGTTGACTTTCTGAAAATGACATGTAATGTATGAGCTTGGATCTTTCAAATGGTACACTTCTTGAACTTGAGATAAAGGATGGAATGTAGGGAATTGGATTCTCTTCAATATGGGCTTTGGTTGGGGCCCAATGGACAAAGTATGAGAAAGTTATGCCCAATCAAAATTCAGTTGATTTTTCCTATAAAAACCCTAATTTTGCAAATTTGACTTTTGATGAATTAGGCGCATTTCTTGAGGAGTCGTGGTCAACCTTTGATCAAATGATGATTATCACTTCAAAACGATGTTGTTGACAAAAAATCTTGAAGTTTGACTGTATATAGGCCACAATTGACTTTTGACCTAGTATAGTTGATTTTCAGGCATCTGGGCAATTAACCGTGCAAACTTGTTCTGCAAGGCATAAAATTTGTTATGGACATTCTTGGAGGCATAATAGGAACATGGAAAGCAATTGAAGTCTTTGGAGTTGACACATCCTGATTCAAATGGAAACCCTAGATGGGGGTTCATTGTCTTAGGAGGAGAATTTGTCTGATCAATTCTTGGACATCCTTGGGCAAGTTGAGGACCTCAATTGGAATGTGTTGAGTAAAATGAGAGGGAAAATTTTGGGGTACAACATCTGCCCCTATAAAATCTTATTAAACCAGAGGATGTAGATTGGCTTGTCTGCCTTTCGTGATCTGAAGGAGGAAGATGATTGAACACTATAGTGCCCAGAAATTTTCACTCGCATGAAGTGAATGTCGATCGATAATATCGGGAAAGGGCTTACAGATGCCATTTGGAAGGCGAAGGAGAATCGTCGGAGATGGGCTTAAAGATGCCATCCAGAAAAGATATCGGTTGCATAAGAGATTCCTTTACGAGAATTCTTGTACCTGCTGTTGAGGAGGACTTCATCGGGGAATGTTGATTTATGTCATGGGAAATAGATTCTAGGAGCTTCGGTTGTCCATTACTCTACTAGGGAATTAAATCTTGATTGATGAGACAAAAGTGAGATGTTATATGGTCGAGTCCTGGTTTTACGGTGACTTACTAGGGAATATGAAATCGACCATATATGGTCAGGTCTAGGTTTTACAGTGTTGTAAACTATTGTCCGGAGATAGAAGAGAAGGAACCTGTATAGGGATTTCTCGGGACACGTCCATGTAAAACTGCGTCAGGTAATTCATGAAGAGGAGCATGGATAGTAGGGCTATGAGAAGGAACCTGGGTAGTAGGGTTACTTCGAAATAAAGCCTGGGTAGTAGGGCTGCTTCAGAATAAATCCTGGGTGGTAGGGCTGCGAGAAGGAACCTGGGTAGTAGGGTTACTTCGAAATAAAGCCTAGGTAATAGGGATGCTTCAGAATAAAGCCTGGGCGGTAAGGTTATGAGAAGGAACCTGGGTAGTAGGGTTACTTTGAAATAAATCCTGGGTAGTAGGGCTGCTTCGGAATAAAGCCTGGGTGGTAGGGCTGTAAGAAGGAACCTGGGTAGTAGGGTTACTTCGAAATAAAGCCTGGGTAGTAGGGATGTGAGAAGGAACCTGGGTAGTAGGGTTACTTCAAAATAAAGCCTGGGTAGTAGGGCTTCTTCAGAATAAAGCCTGAGTGGTAGGGCTGTGAGAAGGAACCTGGGTAATAGGGTTACTTCAAAATAAAGCCTGGGTTGTAGGGCTCTGAGAAGGAACTGGGGTATTAGGGTTACTTTGAAATAAAGCCTGGATAGTAAGGCTGCTTCGGAATAAATCCTGGGTGGTAAGGCTGTGAGAAAGAACCTGGGTAGTAGGGTTACTTCGAAATAAATCCTAGGTAGTAGGGTTGCCTCATTTGATCACGTAGATTAGTTGACCCGTTTGGTTTCAGGTACTGATTTTCCATTAGTTGTCTGAATATATGACATGTATAGCTTCATGGATTTAACCTTAAACTGTTGGAATTGTTGATGATAACCATCTTTCCTGAAAAGGTACATGATTAATTATATGCGATGCATGAAATGCATTGTGTGATGATGTTCTCAAAATAAATGAGATTATGATGTATGCATTTGTACTGCATATGCTATGACGTTTGTAGAATGATGTATGAAATGCATTGATGATGTTCTTAAAATAAATGAGATTATACTGTATGCGATGTGCATGCACATGCCATAATGTATGAATATGGGATGTTATCGTAATTTCAGCATGGGAAAATAAATCCCAGACCACTGCTGGAAAATATTGGGAGGCTGGATCCTTCATTTCTACTGGGGATGGTGAATGGATATGATTTGTCAGGGATTTCCTCTTTCTGTTTGAGGATAACCTGTTGGGGATTGACTCTGCTTGAGAATTGATTCTTCTTGAGAATTGATTCTACTTGAGAATCAGCTTGTGGAGCGAGATTCTTGTTGGAAGATTCTACCAATGTAGAGAAATAAACTCTGTTGGGGAATGAACTTCCCCAGTTCGAGAAACAAACTCTACCTGGGAGGAGGTTTTATAATTGTTTGAAATTATAAACCCCGGATGGGGAACACAGACTTCAGTTGGAGAAAGTAATCCCTGCTTGGGGAAGAAGAGGGCAAAGCTCTGGTTGTTTCTGCTATGTAGGGAACATAGATGTCACAGACGTATTCTGAGGATGCGGCGACGACTTTGCATCATGATGTTTCTGCCCCTGTTCCTGCTGGAGATTTATGTCGTGATTGTAATTGAACATGTATTGAGTGAGTGTCAGAATGACATCTGTCTCTGGATCGTATCTGAACTGTACTTAAAACATGTGTTGAATGAGTGTCAGAATGACATCCGTCTCTAGATCGTATCTGCACTGTACTTAGAAGATGGTCTGAATAAGTATCAAGATGACATCCGTCTCTGGATCGTACCTGAACCATTTCTAGAAGATGACTTGAATAAGTATCAAGATGATATTCGTCTCTGGATCGTACCTGAACTGTTGCTAGGAGATAATCTGGACTAAGTACCATGATGACATCCTTTTTTGGATCATACCTGAACTGTTGCTAGAACATGATCTGAATAAGTATCAAGATGATATCCGTCTTGGATCGTACCTGAACTGTTTCTAGATGAGAATATGGAGTAAGTGTCAGGATGACATCCATATCTGGATTGTACGTGAACTGTTTCTAGATTACAATCTAGAGTAAGTGTCAGGATGATAGTCGTTCTTGGATCGTACCTGAATTGTTTCTAGATGAGAATATGGAGTAGGTGTCAGGATGACATCCGTTCTTGGATCGTACCTGAACCGTTTCTAGATGAGAATTTGGAGCAGGTGTCAGGATGATATCCGTTCTTGGATTGTAACTGAACCGTTTCTAGATGAGAATCTGAAGTAAGTGTCAGGATGACATTCATTCTTGGATCGTACCTGAACCATTTCTAGATGAGAATTTGAAGTAAGTATTAGGATGACATCCGTTCTTAGATCGTACCTGAACCGTTTCTAGATGAGAATCTGGAGTAAGTTTCAGGATGACATCCGTCCTTGGATCGTACATGCACCGTTTCTAGATGATATGTTGAAATAAGTGTCAGAATGACATCCGTCTCTAGATCGTATCTGCACCGTTTCTAGAGAGAATCTGGAGTAGGTGTCAGGATGACATCCGGTTCTGGATTGTACCTGAACTGTTTCTAGATGATAATCTGCTTTATTCATAATGTTTCCATTGGGAAAGGGAAACTCTATAATCCACTTGGGGAATCCCGAGAACCTTGGCGACTTCATTGGGGGATTTTCGTTGGAGCAGTAATTTGGAGATTTTGCTCTGCCGAGGGTATGAGAATACCTGGAATCAATAGGCTGCATGCTAAGAACATAGTAGTGACCTTGTAGTAGAGTGCCCCTGTCTCGATACCTGTTGTAGATAATATCAACTGGGGATTTTGTAGATGGTTTGACTATTATCCCAACCCTTGGAGTCCTTGGAGAATGCAGACCAGGGTAGTAATGTTAGAACAAAGTTTGAATCTACTACCCTAAGTTAAAGTTTTGATGATAACAAAATGCAAGATTAAATAAATTGTATAATTCATATGAGACATATATGCTACCTAAAAATTATATTGTGCATTTGCAGAAACTCTGATGGATATCAGCATAAGAATGTCAACATCAGCATCAGAAGATGAAATATCATATGCCAGCATCAGAAGATCAAAGCATGTGCTTACGCTGAAGCCTGATGGTCAGATCTGCGCTTAACATTCTCTAAACTCTGATCAAGAACAAAACAATATCATCAGCACCTAGAAGCGTCAGAATAAGCCAAAGTCGATAACACGCTGAATTGACAACAGTACTGTGCATTCAAGACTCTTTATTACCAACAGTTGTATTCCAAGACAAAGATCTTCTCAATATGGAAAGAACGTAATGGGCATTGAAATGTAATAATTGATTACAACGTATCTTTTCCAAGGCTATATAAGCAAGACAGTGAGAAATGAATTGGCTAATGCTCTACAACTCTTTACACGCCAAAAGCAAATCATCTTCATCCTCACTCATACAGATTGCTATATCTCTCAAATTGCTATAGTTATAGCATCCTAGTTTCACATAAGCTTAATTTGTGTATTATCACAGTTGTGATATAAAGTTTTTGTAGAAAACATTCAACACTCATAGTATTCAGTTATCTGTAAGAAAGAATTTCCTTGAGAAATCAGACTGTGGTTTAGACTCAAGAAGGCTTTAGCAGTTGTTAAAGCAGTTGTAATATTCAGTTGAATATAGTGGATTAAGACCTCGTTGGAGAGAGGCGAAATCACCTTGACGGGTGGACTGGAGTAGTTTGAGATCAAACGAACCAGGATAAAAACAACGTGTTGTCTGCAATTGATTTCAAGTTTTACAATTCAACCCCCCTTCTTGGGTTTTTCACTTCTTCAATTGGCATCAGAGCGCCTGGTTCTGAGCTAAAACACTTAACTGTGTCAGTACAAGATCCAGCGTCAGAAAAACACAATGGCAGGAACATATCAACACACCAGCAATGACAACAATGAAGATAAAGACAGATTCAGCGGCAAACCTCCAGTCTTTGATGGAGAGAATTTTGATTACTGGAAAGACAGAATTGAAAGCTTCTTTCTGGCACATGATGCTGATCTGTGGGACATGGTGACATATGGATACACGCACCCAGTGAATGCGAGTGGTCAGAAGATTGACAGGAAGGCAATGTCTGATCAACAAAAGCGTGACTTCAAAAATCACCACAAAGCCAGAACTATTCTTCTCAGCGCCATCTCTTACGCTGAATATGAAAAGATATCTAACAGAGACACTGCAAATAACATGTTTGACTCTCTCAGAATGACGCATGAAGGTAACATTTAGGTCAAAGAAACTAAAGCTCTTGCGCTCATTGATAAGTATGAGGAATTCAAAATGGAAGAAAGTGAATCAATTGAAATGATGTTCTCAAGATTTCAAATTCTGGTGGCTGGTCTCAATGTTCTGGACAAAGGGTATTCTACTGCTCATCATGTCAAGAAGATCATCAGAAGCTTGCCAAAACAGTGGAGGCCAATGGTTACTGCGCTGAAGCTAGCTAAAGATCTCAACAAAATCTCTCTGGAGGAACTTATCAGCTCCCTCAGAAGTCACGAGATAGAGCTAGAAGTTGATGAACCTCAGAAGCAAGGTAAGCCTTTAGCGTTAAAATCTAACAGAAAATCTAACTCCAAGTTTTGCAGGCTGTTGAAGAAACCTCGGATGGGTCCTCATCAGAAGAAGACGAACTTTCCCTCCTCTCCAGAAGAGTGAACCAACTATGGAAGCAGAGGCAAAGAAAGTTCAGGAATACCAGAAGATCCGATCAGAATGAGTCCTCCTCCAGATATAGAAGGTCAGACTCCTCCTCTGGATACAGAAGATCTGAAGGCTCTTCAGGAAGCAGAAAGCCAAACACCAAGGACATCATCTGCTATGAATGCAACGAGCAAGGACACTACAAAAGTGACTGTCCAAAGCTTGAGAGGGAAAAGCCCAAAAAGAAGTTTGGAAGGGAAAAGAAGAAGAGTCTCATGGCTATATGGGATGACTCTGACTCGTCTGAAGCTGACTCAGAATCAGATGATGAGAGAGCAAACATAGCTCTCATGGCTAACATATCAAAAGACAGTGAAGCTTCTGAATCAGACTCTGAATCAGACACCGAAGAGGTATTCCCTGACTTTGCAATTAATTTTACTAAGGCTGAACTTGCTGAAAGCCTTAACGAAATTCTGGAAAGATATCAGCAGATCAGAGTTAAATTCATAAACCTGAAAAGGAATCTTCATTCTGACTCTGATAAAACTGAGAGTCTCAAGTTGGAAAATTATGAGTTGAAAAATAAAGTTTCAAAATTAGAAAATCTTTTACAAAACTCTCAGAAGGAAACAATTTCTGAAACTCCCAGCAACGCTGATGAGATCATCAAGGAGTGTGATCACAGCTTTCAGAAGTTCCTTGCTAAAAGCATAGATAGAAGCAAAATGGCTTCAATGATCTATGGAGTTAGCAGAAACGGCAGAAAGGGAATAGGATACCAAGGTAAGGTACCTACACCAAAGAATGCCATGGATCTAATCATTAAACGCACTCCTCTGAATTCACATTTTGTGTATGGTCACACACATGACATTAAATATACTAGTAGTAGTTATTCTGTGAAACCAAAATTTCAACCAGAGTTTTGGTAAAGCTAACAAATCAGGACCCAAGAAAATATGGGTACCTAAGGATAAAATAATACATGTTGCAGATATCTTTAGCAGCAAATCAGAAACACCAGTCATGGTACCTGGACTCTGGCTGCTCACGACACATGACGGGAAGAAGGCATATGTTCCAAAGCCTGGAACTTAAGCCTGGAGGCCACGTAGGCTTTGGAGGCAATCAGAGGGGAAAGATCATAGGCTCTTGAACAATAGGTAATGGAAATCTTCCCTCTATAAATAATGTTCTATTAGTAGATGGATTAATTCATAATCTGTTATCCATAAGTCAATTAAGTGATAATGGTTATGATAATCTTTAATCAAAAATCATGTAAAGCTGTTAGTCAGAAAGATGGGACTATCCTATTTAATGGAAAGTGGAAAAACAACATTTATAAAATCAAACTTTATGAACTGAAAAGTCAGAATGTAAAGTGTCTTCTGTCTGTTAACAACGAGCAATGGATCTGGCACAGAAGATTGGGGCATGTTAGTATGAGAAGAATATCTCAGATTAACAAACTCAATCTGGTCAAAGGACTTCCTAATCTGAAGTTCAATTCAGATGCTCTGTGTGAAGCATGTCAGAAAGGCAAGTTTGCAAAACCTGCTTTGAAATCTAAAAACGTTGTTTCCACCTCTAAGCCATTAGAACTTCTGCACATTGACTTATTTGGACCAGTTAAAACTGCTTCAGTCAGTGGCAAGAAGTACGGGTTAGTAATCGTAGATGACTATAGAAGATGGACATGGGTAAAGTTCTTAAGACACAAGGACGAGTCACACTCTTTGTTTGTCACCTTCTGTAACCAAGTTCAAAATGAAAAGGATCTTAGAATCGTTAAAGTCAGAAGTGATCATGGTGGAGAATTTGAAAACAAAGATTTTGAGTCATTCTTTAATGATCGAGGCATTCTACATGATTTCTCTTATCCTAGAACTCCCCAGCAAAATGGAGTTGTAGAACGAAAGAACAGAACATTGCAAGAAATGGCCAGAACCATGATCAATGAGACAAACGTTGCTAAGATCTTCTGGGCAGAGGCAATAAACACAACGTGCTACATTTAGAATAGAATCTCCATAAGACATATTCTGGAAAAGACTCCATATGAATTGTGGAAGAACAGAAAGCCCAACATTTCATATTTTCATCCATTTGGATGTACTTGTTTTATGTTAAATACAAAAAATTATCTGAACAAGTTTGACTCTAAAGCACAGAAGTGTATTATGTTAGGATACTCTGAACGCTCAAGAAGGTACAGAGTATACAATAGAGAAACACACATTGTGGAAGAATCAATTGGTGTTCGTTTTGATGATAAGCTTGACTCTGAAAAGTCAAAGCAGAATGAAGTCTTTGCAGGTATGGAAGTTGAATTCACAGGTTCTGAAGACAAGTCATCAGAAGCTCTCAACAAAGACGCTCCTTCAACATCAGAAAGAGGCATTGCGAGCAATCCAGCAACATCTGTTGATCAACCTCAGAAAAGACTACCCAGAAGCAGCTTGGATCACCCAGAAGAAACAATCTTAGGAAGAAAGGAAGACCCAATCAGAACAAGAGCCGGCTTCAGAAACTCTGAAGAATCCCTCATGGGACTCGTTTCTCTGATTGAACCTTCTTCAATAGATGAAGCACTTCTGGACAACGACTGGATTCTAGCAATGCAAGAAGATCTGAATCAATTCACCAGAAATGACGTGTGGGATCTAGTTCCCATATCAAAAGGATTCAACGTCATTGGAACAAAATGGGTGTTCAGAAACAAACTGAACGAAAAAGGTGAAGTCATCAGAAACAAAGCACGACTGGTAGCACAAGGTTATAGTCAGCAAGAGGGGATAGACTATACAGAAACCTTTGCTCCAGTCGCCGGGTTAGAATCTATCATACTTTTAATTTCTTTTGCTGTTAATAAAGGCATCACTCTATATCAGATGGATGTCAAAAGTGAATTCTTAAATGGCTATATAGAAGAAGAGGTTTATGTGCACCCACCCCCTGGCTTTGAAAGTACAAAAAATCCAGAGTATGTTTTCAAACTAAAGAAGTCACTGTATGGTCTGAAACAAGCTCCCAGAGCTTGGTATGAAAGACTAAGTAACTTTCTGTTAGAAAAGGAATTCACCAGAGGGAAAGTGGACACAACCTTATTCTGTAAGACAGTTAAGAATGACATCTTAGTGTGTCAGATTTATGTTGACGATATTATATTTGGATCTACTAATCCTTCTCTTGGAAGAAAATTTGCTAAGTGTATGCAGGCAGAATTTGAGATGAGCCTCATGGGGGAACTGAAATTCTTTCTGGGAATTCAGATCAATCAAACTCCAGAGGGAACTTACATTCATCAGAGAAAATATGTCAGAGAACTTCTGAAGAAATTTGATCTCTCAGAATGTAAGCCATCAAAGATTCCAATGCATCCCACGTGCATTCTGGAAAGAGAAGAGGTAAGCAAAAAGGTAGAACAGAAGGTCTACAGAGGTATGATTGGTTCTCTTCTTTATCTGACAGCTTCAAGGCCTGATATTTTATTCAGTGTATGCATTTGTGCAAGATTCCAATCAGATCCTAGAGAATCTCACTTAACAGTTGTTAAGCGAATTTTCAAGTATCTGAAAGGTACTACTAATCTGGGTTTATTTTATAGAAAATCTAGTGATTACAGCTTAGTAGGTTACTGTGATGCTGATTTTGCTGGAGACAGAGTAGAGCGTAAAAGTACTTCTGGAAGCTGCCAGTTTCTGGGAGAAAATCTGATCTCTTGGTCCAGCAAAAGGCAATCCACAATTGCGCTATCAACAGCAGAAGCTGAATACATAGCAGAAGCAGGATGCAACACACAAATGCTCTGGATGAAAAGTCAGCTTGAAGACTTCCAGATATTTGAGACTAACATTCCTATACTCTGTGACAACACTTCTGCCATTTGCTTAAGTAAAAATCCAATTTTGCATTCTAGGGCTAAGCATATAGAAATAAAACATCATTTCATTAGGGACTATATTCAGAAAGGCATTTTAAACTTAAAATTTATTGATACAGACCATCAATGGGCTGATATTTTCATAAACCACTTTCTGAAGATAGGTTCAACTTCATTCTGAAACATCTCAGCATGAAGCTCTACCCAGAGTGAAAATGTCTTAATTTTATATATTAACCTTCAGAATTTGCTTTATTTTACTGTGAACTTCTGATCAATCTTCTTTCAGAAATTTAGACATGCAGATTGTATCAGATTCTATCCATAAAGATCTGAGCGTTTCATCTCAAGGATAGATGTGTTGTTCACTAAATCAAACAAGTGTCATCCATTCATCAGCTAATTCCTGAGGCAGAACACGCGTGCATATTTCTGAGAAGGCAAAACGCTGATTGGATGCATTGAGACACATGTCATGGGTAACCGTTCCAAATATCTTTCTAAATCCCCTAAAATCAGCCAACATTAAATGCGAGTAATCATGACTTAATTTTTTGAAACGTTTATGTTTATGTTTTCAAAAAAAAATTGAAACCTATTTAATCGCCTTAAACATCATTCATTCACTTTTTACCGTCTCTAACCATCTTCAAAACATTTGTGTTTTTCACTTCTTACTGTGTAAAACCTTTTTCTCAAGCTTTCTCTCAAAAACCCTTGTGTGAACATGGAATCCTCTAGCACTCCTTCTGCAGGTTCCCAACAAGATGCTTCTTCTGAACAGTATCAGATTCCTTTTAGAACTCTCCTCACTCCGGTCTAGAACTTGGAAGTTCTGTCAGAATTGATAGTAGATTTCAACAGCTTGAAGTAAAATGGCTTTGATTTGTCTGAAGAAATTAAGGCACAAGGTTGGGAAAGGTACTTTGATAGGTTGGTGGGTCCAACGTTCCCCATTTTGGTTAAAGAATTTTGGATACATGCGTATTCCTCAACTCATCAGGTTACTTCGTATATCATGGGAAAGAAAATTGTGATTACTGAAGATCACATTGCAAGGCTGATTGGATACAATGGTGGTGGCATTCGCTGTATAGACATGGCAGAAAGGTGCTCAGATGTTGCTGTTATAGCAAAGCAGATTTTCACTCATGGGGTTCCCTCCAGCAAAATAAGAGATTTGAAAGATCAACACAGAGTTTGGGCAAAGATTATTCTGGGCTGCTTCAATCATAGGAAGCCCACAAGCTCTCCTGATTACATAAACATAGATCAGCAGTTTCTGATCTATTTTATTAATCAGAAGGTAAAGATTAATCTTGCTCATCTTCTGTTCAACCATCTGAGGACCAGCGTCAAGGAGACCAGAGAAGAAGAAAGGACTAAAAGGGATTGGATACCCTTCGGCAGATTGATATCAGATATTCTAACGGAGAATAGGCTGATTGAACACTTGACAGAGGCACAGGAAATAAGCTCTCTAGAACCTACTGTTGGCAAGCAGCTAAATGCCAAGAATCTCAAGAAGATGAAGCTGATAGAGAACATTAAGAAGGAGCCCAGCGTTACCCTATTTGCTGAAATCTCCAGCAGAAGAATTCCCCTGGACGACTTCCCCATGTTCTCAGAAATTGACTCCAAGCCTCAAATAGTTCTGAGATACTTGGATGCGTGCAAAGCTGATGGAACAGCACCCAATCTAAACATTCAAGATCTTCAGAAGAAGGCACCAGAGGTTACTCTGAAGAAGACTAAGAAGAGAAAGGCTGTATCAGAAGGATCGTCTCAGCAGACCCCAAAGAAGAGAGGTAATTTGTCTTCTATTAATGTTTTAAATTCATCTGCTATTCAAACATTTATTCCAACCCCAGCTTCATTTGAAATCCCAATTCCCATTCCAACCTTTGATGATACTGAACCTGAGTTTGACCCTTCTGAGTCATTAACCCTCAGAAGATCCCGCGCCAAACCTCATAATCCAAAACCTACAACCTCAACAGAACCAGAACTTGAACAAGTTCTTTCTGAAATAGATCAACGCTCTTCCGCTCCCCATACAGAAAATCCAAATCCTCAACCAGAAACTCCCCATTCACCACAACCAGAAACTACACTCTCACCAATACCAGAAGATCCACACTCACCAGAACAAGAAATCCCACAACCTCAATCTTCACAACCAGAACTTAATCCACCTTCACCTCAACACGAATCATCTCCACAACCTGAGTCTCAACACTCTGAGGCTCAATCCCCTGAACATCAATCATCTGAATCTCCTGAACCACAACCCTTGGCCATTCAACTGCCTTGTGGTACAACTGTGAACATACCTCAACTACCATCCTCACCAGAAACAACTCCTCCAAACACTCCACACAGTCCAATAATCATTTATGATTCTCCTACTCCCTCACCCAAGAAAAATCCAAATGACCACAGCAAGACCTTCATTGATCTAACAGTACTTGAAAGCCTTGCTGCCATTATCAATAAAACTGCCATCCCCATACCCAAACAACCAGATGTTGGTTCTAGCATCTTGAATTTTGAAACAGATTTGCAGAAGTGGATTTCTTCTCTAAAACAGGCTAGTCTGGAAGTGATTGATCCCGCTGTCTCAGACCACCTATGGACACTCTTCAGAAGATGGGTATGCGCTGAAACCTTTAAGCTGCAGGACCAAAGCTATGGACAGGCTCAACAGAACTTCAGCAATCTGCTGAAAGAAATGGAAGGTCCAGTTTTGAGTCAGCTGCTGAAGAATGAATTTCTTCATCTGGACAGTGAGCCTTAGTCTGAAAAGCGTCCAACTTCAACAGTTCAACCAGCAGAAGAACAGACAATTCCAGCTGAAGATTTGAGTCAAGAAGAAGTTATTACAGAAGTTCTCGGAAGCATCCTGATTCTGACACCTCTCAAGCTGCATTGGATAGGAAAACTCTTGAAGAGCTGAAGAAAAATGATCTTAGACTGCAGGAAAGAATGGATGAGAATGATCAACGAATGAAGGAAAGGATGGATGTTCAGGATAGTAAGATTGACTCAGTAGCCAGCATGGTGCATCAATAGAAGGAAACCACTGATCAGATTAAGAACATGCTAGAAGCTCTGTTCACACGCCTTCCACCCGCTCCTTAGATTTTGTTTCTTGATGTTTTCATTGTTTTCTTTACATGTTATCTGTAATATTTTCTGAGCTCTGAACTGAATGCAATCGTTTTTCTGCACTGATCGTTTTTAACTTCAAATTATTTTCACTTTTTGATTGCTGACAAAAAGGGGGAGAAAGAATGATATTTTTCAATAACGGATTATTGAGACAAAAGTCTCAAACATTCTAACACTCTGATATACTTGAATGTTTCTCTGTCCTACATAAGCTTACAGGTACAAGAATCTGATGAACTCTAATACACTGAAGCTCTGCTCTGGTAAAGGAAAGATCCGATGCTCAAAGAAAGCTCAATAAAGATCTGATGCTAAAGGACTCATGGAATTAAAGGGAAGTAATAAACTCAGGGGGAGTTTTTCTGATCATAACTATGATACCTTTTTATTTCCTATCTTCTTATCGTTGATACCTTTCTGTTTATCTCTGATACAATTTATTATTTGGTTATCTCTGATTTTTTTCTTTAAATTTCAATTGAAAAAATCTGGTTTTTGTCATCATCAAAAAGGGGGAGATTGTTAGAACAAAGTTTAAATCTACTACCCTAAGTTAAAGTTTTGATGATAACAAAATGCAAGATTAAATAAATTGTATAATTCATATGATACATATATGCTACCTAAAAATTATATTATGCATTTGCAGAAACTCTGATGGATATCAGCATAAGAATGTCAACATCAGCATCAGAAGATGAAATATCATATGCCAACATTAGAAGATTAAAGCATGTGCTTACACTGAAGCCTGATGATCAGATCTGCGCTTAACATTCTCTAAACTCTGATCAAGACCAAAACAATATCATCAGCACCTAGAAGCGTCAGAATAAGCCAAAGCCGATAACACACTGAATTGACAACGGTACTGTGCATTCAAGACTCTTTATTACCAACGACTGTATTCCAAGACAAAGATCTTCTCAATATGGAAAGAACGTAATGGGCATTGAAATGGAATAATTGATTACAACGTATCTTTTCTAAGGCTATATAAACAAGACAATGATAAATGAATTGGCTAATGCTCTACAACTCTTTACACGCCAAAAGAAAATCATCTTCATCCTCACTCATACAGATTGCTATATCTCTCAAATTGCTTACTCTATAGTTATAGCATCCTAGTTTCACATAAGCTTAATTTGTGTATTATCACAGTTGTGATATAAAGTTTTTGTAGAAAACATTCAACACTCATAGTATTCAGTTATCTGTAAGAAAGAATTTCCTTGAGAAATCGGACTGTGGTTTAGACTCAAGAAGGCTTTAGCAGTTGTTAAAGCAGTTGTAATATTCAATTGAATATAGTGGATTAAGACCTCGTTGGAGATAGGCGAAATCACCTTGACGGGTGGATTGGAGTAGTTTGAGATCAAATGAACCAGGATAAAAACAACGTGTTGTCTGCAATTGATTTCAAGTTTTACAATTCAACCCCCCTTCTTGTGTTTTTCACTTCTTCAAGTAAAACTTCTATTGTTTAGACAAATGAAAAGATGACGGAACATAGTCGTACGCTTTAATCCGTAACTTTTTCCTGGACTGTCTTTTTAGATTTTTAGTCCATCGGGATACATTTTTTTGCCCAAGCCGCCTTTTAATGTTTTCGATTTGCCGGGTGTACATGTTTTTTTGTTTTCATCCCTAATTTTTGCCCGAACCCTTTTTGGTTCGCCGGGATGCCCTTATTTTTCCTAGGCCAGTCAACCTAGGGGGTTTTTGTTCATGCGTAATTTTTTCTGACTTTGTCCATGTTCAGCGGGTACGGAGAATTGTCATTGTCCATAATAGTAAGTGTTGCCACACTGCCAGAAGATGTTTGTTTGATTGTACAAGATTCGATGCAGGAGTTCATGTCCAATTCCCCAAGTGATTCAGATGGAGATCTTCCCCTTGCTATTTGGCATCTTTGAGAGATTCCTTGAATCTTGACTTGACAGCCCCCGATGATGGGCAATGATCTTGTCGTGCCCCTTGGTTGGAAGTGTTTTTCCACTTGAGGTGATTTTGTCCATTGAGAAGATTTCTGTTCATCAAATATCTGTTGTGCGAGTTTCTCTGCTATTGAACAAATTGTCATATGAAAACAATGGTATTTTAAAAATGCAGAGCTTATGTCTATCTTGAAGTTTGAAAATTCATTTTTTTAGTAAAAACAAATTTTGCAAGAGAGTATATCAACTCAGGCTTTATGGCAAGTCCTATAGGAGTCAGGGTACCTTTTGTAACAGTATGCTTATGAACTAACCTATGCTTCAATTAGGAATTTTAAGGGTTGTAGCGTGGCCTGGTTCACGGTTTAAGAAAACAAAAGATAAAGGCTCAAATTTTATTTGTACCCACCCGTTATTCGTGATGTTCTTCAGTCCTATGCTCAGTTAATTGCACATTCAGACCCCAACAGAGTCTTACATCTTATCCTTGATGTTCTGGTGATGGTTCAGATACTGAAAGTTTATTTTGAAGAGGCTTTCATTTTTGTACTCTTATTTTTGTTGAGGATTTGTAGGACCTCTTTCTTTTTTGATTTTGTTATCCCTTCTTTTGCCTGACCTGTTTCTTTTTCTGATTACAGTCAGCGGGATGCCCCAATTTTTTTTCCTTAAGTCTCCTTCATAGGTTTTGACTTAGCGGGCTTTTATTTTGAGAAATGATGACTGTCTATTTTGATGATTATGCGGAACCATCACCATCTTTTGTTTTGGAAGGACGTCTTCGATCCTATTCATTTTGTACAAAGCGGAAGATTGCGACTAAATGCACGTCTGAATTAACTGAGAAACTATTCTGCCCCGGGTTATGATTAAGGGTTCTAATTTGTGTAAAATAAAAACTCCTACTTCTTTGGCTCAAAGGGGTTGACTAGGGATTATCTTCCTTATAACTCCACTGTTTGGGATTTGAAACAATGCTGGTACATCGTCAGCAAGGTCTGTTCAAAAGCACATTGTATGGATTGTGGTATCGTTTTCGTCATCCTCCCTTTAAAGGCTCAAAGATTTTGACCGAGAGTTGAAAATAAAAAAAAGGAAGTAAGAACACAATTTAAGTATAGTGACAACGAATGAAATAATTCAAGACAAACATATGCAATGCATTGATGAAATAACAAAGTTTGACATAAATAAGTGTTCGAACAAATCAAAAGACAATTACAACTTGAAAATTCTAATGAACGAAAAGCCTTCTTGTCAGAACTTGTCATTTTAGATGATGTTCCTTTGAGGAATGGCAAAAGAATTCATGTTCACCATCTTGTGCAAATTCTAGCGCTCCTTCGTTAATCAGGTCTTGAATTTTATTTCTCAACGTCCAACAGCTATTGGTTTCATGTCCAGGACTGTTGGAGCGGTACGCACATCTTGCATTTGGATTGTACCTTGGGGATGCTGTGTTGGGATTCTGAGGAGGGTCCTTTAGCGTAACCATCTTGGCCTCCAACATGTGTTGTAATGCTTGATCCAATGACATGTTGATTTCGTTAAAGTGTCTTTCAGATGTATTTTGCTTACGTCGATTGCCCTGTTGTTGTTGGCGAGGTTGTGGTTGGGCTTATGACGTAGCAACAATTTGGAAAGGTCTACTCTCCAAGCCAACTTTTTGTCCCATCAAGGGTTGATGAATGACTTGACCCCCAACCTCGACTGTTTGTTTCATACAGTTGCATTCGTCTTGATGAAGCTTGTTGACAATGGTCCCCAGCTCTTCTTGTCCCCGGGCTAGGCTTTGGATAAGAGCCATCTGCCCCAACATTTGGATTCTCATTGCTTCCATCTCAACCTGCAGCTATTCAACCTGGTCATCCTTATTGTTATCAGGACATTTCTTGGTCAGATTCCCAGTGAGGAGGGCTTTCAATTATTCCTTCCCCTTGGATAGGTTTAGGAACATTTCTATGAATTGAGCCTCTTGAGTTTGAAGATCTATGTTGTCTTGTTGGAGAGCCATTGCTGTAATAAACAACAAGAACATGAGAGACATGTACAGGAGCTTACCTGTTATGCGATGACATGTATGATATGAAAATGTTTTCAAGGATCTCACGGGGGAAACAAGAAAAATGTTAGGCGTTGAACTTTACAGCTTTGATTGAAGCACTTCGTATCGTTGAAGGTCCTTCTACGAGAGTCAAGCTCACCATATCGAATGGGTCATAGCCCCTGACTCAAGTTTTTGAGTTTTGATCTTCTGACAACATTGGCTAGGGGAAAATAAATCCCCTTTTCCACTTTATAGACGTCTGACTTACCATAACCTGCATCACAAACCCTTAAGATCCTTGAAATGGTTAAGGAAATGTTAAGGCTTGATGTTATAATGTGTATGCTATGCGTTTAAGCAAAAGTGTGAGGTGATGTAAGCAAGTAAACCCTGCAAGAAATCCAAGTTATTGGATAATGACTGTAAACAAAACCTGCAAGGAACTCATGTTGTCAGATAATAAAACCCTGCAAGTAGTTCAAGTTGAAAGCATAAAAGTCACACAAACAGCCTTAGGTTTAGGCTTGCATGGGTTTTAAGGTAGTACCCTCTTGAAGTTGGATTGGTTCAACCTGTCCTAAATATAGTAACCGGGTTGTAAGGGATCTCAATATCACCGATCTTTCCCCCTAAATTTCGTTTCGATAGGAAATTGAATTTCCACCAAACAAAACTCAAGAGTCAAACCTCAATGAGCGTAGCATCGAGTATCAACCGACTTTGGGTTTACACCAAAGACGGCAATCTCACTACGTCCTAAAAAGCCAATTTAGTCAATTAAGGTGCTAAGGTTAGTTGACGCTTTATGATACCACACGGCGGCCCCGTATTCTCCTTGATTACTCAAGGGCTACCGGTACACACCAAAGTATCGCATCAACGTAGCTACTGTTTCAACCGTGTCGATATACCCCGCACAGCTCCCTCAAAGTTTGTTGCTACTTACCTAAAAAGAATTCCCCGATCGGGGTTTAGGATCCAAACAACCCAAACAGATACCCTTAAAAGTAAATCAAACAAGACAAGCCAAAGAAGCAATTAAAATGACCTAGATCCTAAGGTAAACCCCACTTTATAAATCAAGTCCCCAGCAGAGTCGCCAGTTCTGTAATACGGTGGTAGAACCGACTATTAATACTGGTTTTACATTTGCATTCTCAAATGTGCGGTAAGCAACAGTCGCCATCGTCTTTTATTTTATCCAACAAAGGAAAGTTAAAAAAAGAATAGAAAAAACCTTTTTCGAGAGTTTTCTTAGTAAGGGGGTAGATTATAGAAAGGGAAGGTATTAGCACCCTTTCTATCCGTAGTTTTCCACGGGCTCTTAAGCACTTTTCTCATTTTGAAATTGCTTTGTGCGTATGTTTTGAAAAAAAAATTGTTTCACTTCGTGATAACTCTTGTTTCCGTCCTCAAGAGTGTGATGAAGTTGTTTTTGAAAACTGTCTTGAAAGTGTTTGTGTGAAACGATTTTGAGATTTTTGAGCAAGTACCTAGGAACTATCTACCTACTCAGAAAAAAAGTTGTTCTTTTTTTTCTCATTTCCTTTAGACAGCACTATCCTACTATTAAGGAGTAGGTAGCCCCATCTTTGGAGTTTAAGGGACAATCCAAAGGGATGTTTTTACGGTCACAAAATAAATGGTTAGGAAATTTTAGTAATTACCCTAAAGTCCTAAATATATGTCCGAGGCAACATTCGAATGGGTCATTTTAATCTTTTTTGGACTGGAGGGTGACCACTAAAACTCCCTATGCTTCATGACCGTTTACCGAAGGCAACCGAAGTGGTGATACCCTAGGGGTGCGTATGTGCGAGTGTATTTTATTTAAGATATATTAGTCTTTGTGTTTAGTTTTCTAGTGATTGGTTTTATCTTGTTCATGCAATCCTATTATCCATACATCTAACAGTTAATATATGTACAAAAATATTAAGTGCGAAAATGTAAATTCCTACGCTATTACATGGCTTCAGGGAGAGGGATTTAATTACAAGTCCAAAACCAGGAGAAATATAAAGGAAAAAAATAAAAATTCCTTATAGTTTGGCTACATTGATATGTACAGGAATATAAAAGTGCGAATGAAGAAAATGCGCGCGAAATAGGAAAATGCGTAAAGGAAACTTTTTGATGTTTTTTGAATTAGTTTTAAGAAAAGAAAAGGCATGTTTTTTTGTTTGGTTTTTAATTTACGAAAATATTAAATTAAAGTCTAACTAATAACATAAAATAAACCTAATTAATATTTTTTGATTTTTGAATATTAAAGAAAATAAGAATTATGAAATATAAAACCTAGTTCTACTTAATCATTACTTTAGGAAAATATTAACTAATTAATTAATTAATTAATTAATTAATGATCTATTTAAACAAAATTTAATTATTATTTTTGTGATTTTTTTGGTTTTAAAGTTAATTAATAAAAATAAAATCAAAAGAAGAGATAAAACTTAAAGAATAGAACAAAAAAACAAAATAAATGGGCCTGTATCATGCGCTATGAGCACGAAATGCAGATCGTGTCCTGGCTATGGCACGATTGCATTTCAGGCTCAAACCTTGTGATTCTCATGCCCAAACCTCATAGTTTTAGGTCTTGTGTGTTGCACCCCAAAATTTACCCTCTTGATTTTTGGCTTATGTTTCATCATAAATATCATATTGTGTTGCATTCATACATGGTGATGGGATCAAAGTACTTTGGTTATCAAGTCTTCCTCAAGCTTTGAAAGTTGTTTTCATTGACAAGTTGCTCAAGTAGAACCTTATCATCTAAACCTCTAGATCTTTCAAGCCAAAAGTTATTGCATATCTCAAGATGTTTTATCCATCTCTTTGGACCATCAGAGGATTGAAGTTTATGATTGATTATGTGAAGGAACCATTCCTTTGATTCATCAGTCAATTTAGGGTTTTGTTTGAGCAAGATCATTGATCAATATACAAATCGATTGCACTATAGTGCAATCGATTGCACAGCGTCAAAATTTGAAAAAAATCATCAATTTTAAACTTGTCAAATTTTGGCTCAAATTTTCCTTCATTTTTTAAAGATGCACCATTAATTCAAATTTTAGTGCCAATCTTTCATTTTTAAGAAGAATTATCATTAATTCAAATTTTGGCTCTAATATTTTAAAGAATTATCATTAATTCAAATTTTGGCTCCAAGAATCAATTACCAAATTACCACTAATCCCAATCCTAAAACTCTATAAATAGAGCCCTCATTTAGTTCAAATTTCAAGCTTTTGATAGCCAAATCCACCTTGCCAAAAAATCTCTCAATTCTCTCCATCTACCAAATTCACTCAAAGCTCCATTTTCAAAAAGGTAGTAAGCTTTGCATTGAAGCTTACTAATCTTTGAGCTAAACCTTCATCCAAACACTTTTTCTTTATCAATTCTCTACATCCAAGCTTGAGAAATTGATTCTTGTGGTTGAATTGAAGCAAATTCTTGAAGTTGTTTTGATAATTCTCTAGATCTACCTTTGGTAAGTTGGATAATTCATCTTTCACAATGTGATCTCTTGTTGATCTTTGGATTTGATTCTTTGAGCATTATTTTGTGATTCCAATGGTGTTATTTTCTCATAATTTGATGGAATTTTCATGCTCAGTTGGATCCATGATCATAAGGTGTTTGATGGAAAGTTTGAATAAGAAGTTGGCCTTTTAAAATGTTGTTTTCGCTGCTTGTAACAGTGTGCAATCGATTGCAGTGCACAGAAGAAATTTCGCACAGATTTTTGAAAATTGTACTGTGTAAATTGATTTACACAGTAGTGCAATCGATTTACACAGGGACATAATGCATTTTTTTGCCTTGTTTTGGGGTAGCTTTGATCCAAAATGTTTTTTTCACTCACTCCTTTTGATTGTTGGTTTGGATTGTAATTTTAAATGTCCAATTTCTCTTTAAACTCAATGGACTTTGTGATGTAGATGAAGTTGGATAAATATTCATCAATTAAAATCTACCTAAGAGTGAATTATTTAATTTATTTTTGGTGCTTTGGATTAATGATATATTTAGTGCTTTAATCCATCTAGAGGAGTGGTTGAATTTAAAGATGAAAGAATTTTGAAATGGTGATCCAAATTAGTTTATCATTCCACTCCCTCTTCATCTGATCCCTTTATTTTTTAATTGTTTTACATGTTAAAGGATGGTGATCTCTATATCATTTATCCAAACATGAAGTACATATATTTCTATTGACCGGCCTCAAAATAGGTGCGACTTCTACATAAGTCCACTTACGATTGCTTAACATAGCACTAAATTTCGTTCCGATTCGAATAAATGATCATTCGTGGCCCAAACTTATGATTGCAATCCCAAGTATTTTAATTTGATCTCTTTGATCCAATAACCTTGAGATTCATTGTGTGGAGACTTTGGTTCGACCAATCCTCTAATGGATCTACAACACCTTTGGTCAACGCGGATCACTTAAACATCGTTGATCATTAAATGGTACTTGTGAGAATTCCATAATGGATGATATACTTGACAAAAAGCAAATTCGACTTGTTGTGTGGAGGCTTTGGTTCTACCAATCCTCTAATGAGTTCCAAATGCAAGTTTCAAGATGGTCATCCAACTAACCACTAATTTCTAACAATTGACTTTACTTTATGCTTTTATTTTTTATGCTTTATGTACCATTTACTTTTAGCATTTTACATTCCATGCTATTTTTATCTTTGCTCACTTGAGCATTTACTTTTATGTCATTTTTATTTTTCTCACTTGATCTTTTCTTTTCCTTTTAAAGACACCTAATAATCAACATGAACCATAAAAAACTTTAATGATACTTGGAATATTTGGTTACTATCCTTGGCATTATGGAGCATGAGACTTTTTCTTGGACTTAAGATTAGAGACCTTGGCCTATCTTGGAGACTTTGTGACAATGTATAGTATTCTACTTTTGGCCTAAGGCTACTGTGTTTCACTTTATTTGTGGAACACAACTTATTACACTGGCACTGCTATTGTATTTGGCATGTTTGATATTCCATGCAGGATATATACATGAGATTGTGAATACTATACATTGCCCATGGGGATCTGTTCATATCCGATAATCTCATTACTTACATCTTTATGGCGTAATTTCTGACTTGATTTGTCTACCGATGTCAGCTTGCTTGAAGTTCTCTGGGTTTCTTTTTATTCTTGCTCAGTTGCTACAGATAGTTATCCGTTTGGTATTGCATTATCTCCTTTCTTCCATTTTCATTTTGCATAGTTCTCTAATTGAATGATGGGACCTCTGTTGCTGATATATGTTAGGAGGCCCTCGGGTTTTTGTCTAATACATGGTATGTGTTTGTTTCTTTAACTTTTGATCGATGAGTCACTCAATTTAGAAATTGAGATCACGACTTTGCTCTCATTGCATGCTCCCTATAGGATGTTTATTACTTTTCTTCTTTATTTATTGATCAATGAGTCACTCAATTTAGAAATTGAGATCACGACTTCGCTCTCATTGCATGTTCCCTATAGGATGTTTATTGCTTTTCTTCTTTAATTGTTGATCGATGAGTCACTCAATTTAGAAATTTAGATCACGACTTCGCTCTCATTGCATGCTCCCTATAGGATAGTTTTGTTAAGCTTCCTTTAGCGTGTTAATTAAGGTAGGGTTTTCCTTTATCCTCAACCTTAGGGTCAATCATTGTATGATAACACTAGGGATAGTGCTAGGCTAGTTTCCCTTAGTTATTTTTTTCCTTCCTTTGCATTTTGCATCTTAAAACAAAAATTTGTTTCTTGGCAAATCATAAGACATTTCTAATGAACTCAAACCCTTCTTCAAAGTAAAAGATACAAACCAATCTTGCTTTGTCTGTGTTATCTTGAAGCCGATGTTTCTCCATCGCACATGTTTGTTATCCTACTTTGATTCTCAATATCATAGTTAGGTTTGATGATTTGTCATCGGTTTTATTGATGTTTCGCCATCTTTGCCATGATATATTGTTATCTTAAAGCCGATGTTTCGCCATCGCACATGTTTGTTATCCTACTTTGATTCTTAATATCATTGTTAGGTGTGATGATTTGTCATCCGTTTTATTGATGTTTCTACATCTTTTCCATGATATCTTGTTATCTTGAAGCCGATGTTTCTCCATCGCACATGTTTGTTATCCTACTTTGATTCTCAATATCATTGTTAGGTGTGATGATTTGTCATCCGTTTTTTTGATGTTTCGCCATCTTTTCCATGATATCTTGTTATCTTGAAGCCGATGTTTCGCCATCGCACATGTTTGTTATCCTACTTTGATTCTCAATATCATTGTTAGGTGTGATATTTTGTCATCCGTTTTATCGATGTTTTTTTTATCTGTTTTATCATTTGATTTTTCGCCATCTTTGACATGTTACCTTGTTATTATTTAGTCAATGTTTGACCATCTCATTTGTTTGTTGTTTTATTTTATGTTTTTCCATCTTGCCTGTTTTTGTCATCTTAACTAAAAAACACAAACCAACCAAAATACATAAGCCGAACTACGGCTGCTCTGATTCCTTAAAAGGGATACATAGGCATTGGGGTAAGGCCCGATCGAGCACATCTTTTATTTTCCCTACATTGTTTTCTTTTCTTCTTTCACATGCATTCCCTTTTTAGTTTTAAGCCATAGACATAGGATTTGACCACATCCACTAGATTAGACAACAACAGTGGATACCGTAGAGTACTACGGGCGTGTGGGGTGCTAATACCTTCCCCTCGCGTAACAGACTCCCTTACCCGATCTCTCGGTCGAAAGACCGTGATTTCTTCCTTTTCAGGTTTTCTCGATTTTTACCTTTCCCTTTCAGTGGGATAAAAGACGTTTGGTGATGACTTTATTGATGTTTCATTACATCCAGATAACAGGTTCCAGCCGCGTTGTTTCAGTTGGCGACTTCACTGGGGACAGATTGACCTTTTGCTGGTCCGTCCCGGAGTCGATCCTAGCTCTTGTTTGTTTTGTTTTTGGGTGTTTATTTTACCGCTTTGCATATTTATCTGTTTGCATTGCATCCTATGTGCGCTTTACTTTCTGCATACTGGATTTGGCTGGACTGTTTGGATTCTGGATTTCTTGGTGGGTGAGTTGTTCCTTGAGGTAAAAGGCCTCATACCCAGGCTATGAGTAAATTCCATATGAACTAGGAATAGAGTGGCCATGGTGGCTATGAGGTGGATGCTTTGTATACCTGACCATGAGACCCATGACTTCGGAGGTAGTTCGGATAGGTGTTATCATATGATGATACTGACATTCGAGCTCTTGTACTCTGATTTGGCTTTTAACCTTACCTTGACCTAGACTACACCCGTGAGAGGGGAGGGAAAACTTTTCTTACAGGTACAAGTACTGTTGGTGACTTTGTGTTGCGAAGGTGACTCAAGTTCCCATGATAGTTTTGAGGCTTCAGGATTTTCTTTTGATCTTGAAGTAGTGTTGTTCTGTGATGGTCCAGCCATGATCCAGTGTGAAACTTTGGTCCAGCCATACTTTCTCTTATCAGATTCCTACTATTGATGTGTCCGAGTTGAAGAGGTTGAGTTCTTATCTGAAAGGTGATGTTCTGAGTAATTTCAACAAAAATTATGGCAATTTGTTACTAATCCTTAACACTTCAGTTGACCCAATGGCTTTGATCACTCTCTTCCAATTCTATGATAAGGAATTACGGTGTTTTACTTTTCAAGATTATTAAATGGTCCCCCTACTAGAAGAGTACGCGTACCTACTTAATATTAAGTTTTCCGATGAAGTTCCTTTTGTCCAAGTGCCGGAGAAGCCAAAGTTCGAAGTTATTGCTGAAATTCTTCATTTGAGTTGGAAGGAGGTGAAAGAAAATTGGAAATCAAGTGAGGATGCTACAGGGTTTTATTTGGATTTCTTAGTGAAGAAAGCTGAAGACTGGGAAAAGAAAGGGAATTGGATTGACTTCAACACTCTGTTTGCTCTCATGATATACGGGACCATCCTCTTCCCTCGCAAGAGAAATTTTGTGGATTTGGCGGCCATTTATGTTTTTAGAAGTAAGAACCCGGTACTGACACTCTTGGCAGATACTCTTTACACCATTCATTCCAGGCATGGAAAAGGAGGTAATGTAAGTTTATGTCATTCAATTTTGTATCAGTGGTTTAAGTTTCACCTACCAGTAAGTGGTCCTTTTGTGGATACCAGGCATTCTCTCCGATAGTCATCAAGACTTGTCAACCTCACTTCATTTGATATCTGGTGGAATTATGAAATGGGGGAAGTATGAGGTATTATCACTAGCTGTGGAGATTTCCCTAATGTTCCCCTCATAGGAACTAAGGGGTTTATCAACTATAATCTTGTGCTTGCTTATCGTCAATTGGGATATGCAATGGATGGACTGCCAAAAGTTAAGGAGGTGTCTGAGTCAGTGTATTTTATTAAAGGAAGTGATCCTGTGATGTTGAAAAGAGTGACAAGTGCTTGGAAGGGAATTCACAATAAGGATAGAACTACTTTGGGCAAGAAGGTTCCCATTGCTAGGGTTTCTTACCTGGATTTGATTAGAGCCAAGGTTAAGATTTTGCGGTTACCATTTGCAAGGCCGGCTCCTCTATATGAGCAACCTCTTGCTGTTCTGAGTAACACGGTGTCAACCGAGGTGTTCACTCAGGTTCATGTAGAGAACATTCAGCTTCGTGCAAAATACCGCGAGGCGGGGATGAAACTTTATTAGGTAGATCAAGAAAGGGTCGACTTAGCTCGCAAACTCAAAGAAACTCAAGGGGAAACTTCTGATGCAACCAGTTTTAGGAAGAGGTCTCATACTGAAATGGAAGGAGAGTTGAGTAAGACCCGACAAGAGTGCCATAAGCTTCAGGCATCTGAGAATAGTTATAGGAAGAAGATTCAGAACTTGGAGAAATAGCTCAAAGACAAAGATGCTCAGCTTAGGAAGGAAGTAGCCCAGAAGCGTGTCGTAGAAGATCAGTTCCGAGAAAGAAAAGTAGTCGTATTGCAACTTTTGAAGGAGAAAGCCAAGCTTGAAGAGTATTGTCAACACCTTGAAGTGTGTCTTGTTCCGGAGATTTAGTTTTTTTATTTACTTTTGGTGTACTTGGTCACCCCTAGGATTTTTGGAAGGGACCATTTGTTTGTTGTTATTATTCAGTTTTTTCTGTTAAGACATGTATTTTGTTGTTTATCGTTACACTCTTAAATGTCCGAAGTCACTCGAACATCATTTTTGTTTGTAAATAATTAAAGTGTTTGTCTTATTGTCCTTTTTCTCATTGATTGTATGCTTCATCTCTGGTCGCACGCCGTGACTGATGAAAAAAATGACTCTTGAATACCTGGAAATGACAAACATATCATGCACATCATGCATTTCATAACATTACAGGTTATCTCAAGAAGTTATTCTTATTCTTCTGCTTTTCTTATTCAAAGTTCAAGATGACTACTCATCGGTATTCCACTAGAAACAATTTTCCAAGACAGATGGAACAAGTTCAAGCTGAACTCGCTGAAATGAGGGCCCAGATGGCTACTCAGATGACTCAGTTCATGGAGGTCATCACCAATATGAATCTCCAACAGGAGGAATTGGCTGCCATTTTCAACAACCAGCGTCGCCATCCAGGGGATGATGGAAATCAAGGGCTCTATCAGGACGTTTCTGTAAGATTGGGGGATGTGCAAGATCAGCCTGCTGGAAATTTTCATGGGATGCCTGGAAACCCTTTTGTGCATAATATAGGGCAATTTCCCCCGTCTTCGGTACCTCGTCTTGTGGGGAACATAAGAGTTAATCAGGGCGGTGTAAGGAACTATCAGGAGCAGGATTATGACTTTGACCAGGATGAAGATCAGCTTTCTGTTCGGTGTTCAGAGCCGGAGTTTCAGGTTGAGGATAGGAAATATCGGTTGTTGGAAGAACGTTTGAAGGCTGTGGAAGGGCAGGGAGTCCTTGGTATGGATGCTAATGATCTCGAGTTGGTGTCCGGGGTGAAGGTTCTTCCAAAGTTCAAGCCTCTTGTATTTGAAAAGTACAACGGAATGTCATGTCCTATTACTCATGCCACTTCTTATTTCTGAAAGATGTCGGTGCATACAGAGTATCAGGGGCTTTTGATTCACTTTTTCCAGGATAGCCTATCTGGGGCATCCCTGGAGTGGTACATGAAGTTATAAAAAAACTCAAATTCATTGCTGGAATGATCTTTCTCGGGCTTTTGTCAAACATTATCAGTACAATGTGGATATGGCGCCTAATCGCACTCAGTTACAGAATATGTCGCAGGGACCAAAAGAGTCTTTCAAGGAATACGCTCATAAGTGGAATGAGTTGGCTGCGAGGGTTCAACCTCCACTAATGGAGAGAGAACTTATTGATATGTTTATGAGTACCCTGCAAGGGCCCTTTTATGAGCACGTGATAGGAAGTACTTCGGCAGGATTTGCAGACTTGGTTATGGTTGGTGAAAGGATTGAGGTAGATTTGAAATTAGGGAAAATTCAGATTGGAGGTTCTAGTGGCTCATCCGGGGGCAGTAATAAACCATTCAACACTTACCCTAAGAAAATGGAAGGCGACGCAAGTGCGGTTTACTCTCATAGAGGAAGAAGAGAGGATCGTCAGCACCAACAAATCAATGTTGTTTTTATTCCTGTTAATGCTCCTCCGCAGAAGAGACCGAATGCAGTGCCTCAATAACATAGACAGCAAGATGCTCCCCATTAGTATAATAATCAATAGCAGAGACAACCGAGAAAATTTGATCCCTTGCCGGTATCTCTCACTGAAGCACTCCACCACCTGCTTGATTTGAATTTGATCAGTTTGAGAAATATGCCTCCACCACCTGCAAGACTTCCTGTTAACTATGATGCTAACGCAAGATGTGAATTCCATTCAGGGGGAGTTGGTCATTCTACTAACAATTGTTTTGCGTTGAAGTGCAAGGTGCAATACTTGTTGGATGCTAAGGCAATTGAGTTTACTCCAGTGACTGGTCCGAATGTTACACAGAATCCAATGCCTAGACATGGAGGGGGTGTTGTCAATATGATTGATGATAATAGTGAAATGTTGAATTTAATCATGAATATGGAACAAGTAACTACTCCGTTATGGTATGTTAAGAGGTATTTGCTTAACAATTCTATTTTCCCGGGTTGTACATCAGAGTGTGCCAAGTGTAGAGAACAACCGAAGGGCTGTGATGATTTAAAAGTCGGTATCCAATTGATGATAAAGGAGGGTTTCCTACAGTTTGATAGAAAACTGAGTTACCACAAGGTTACTAAAGAGGATGTTACTGTGGTATCTATTCCTTACATCCTTGTGCGCATTCCTGTCCCGTCTAGGGTGCCTCCTTTGATGATCACGGTACCTGGTCCCATTCTGTACACCAGTGAGAAGGCCATCCCATGGATTTATGGTGCTGATGTCTATTACCATGGGGGTGAAGCAGGAGGTTAGTACCCGTGTGTCTGAGGAAGAACGTGCTGGAGGTAATGAAGAGGAAGTTCATAACTTTTCTTGTGTGGGTCGAATGACTAGAAGCGGGAGAGTTTTTGGTCCTTCCAATGTGGAAGATGCAGAAGATTCTTCCGTAAGAGAAAAAGGAAAACAACAGGCGATGATTGGTAATCCAAGGGTTACGCCAGCCAATGTGACTCAACCAATTCCGATACCAGAATCTTCTTCAGTTCCCGATGAGGTTGAAGAGTTAATGCGAATTATCAAAAAGAGTGATTATAGCATAATTGATCATCTGAGCCATACTCCTTCTAAGATGTCTATCTTGTCTCTGTTGATTTATTCAGAACCTCACAGAAATGCTTTGATGAAGTTGTTAAAGAGTGCGTTCGTACCACATGAGATAACAATCAATCAGTTTGAGAATGTTTGTGCTAACATATATGCCGGGAACGGTCTGGGCTTCACAGATTTTTATCTTCCTCCGGAAGGGTGAGACCATAAAAAAGCGTTGCATATTTCAATGGAGTACAGGGGAACTACTTTATCCCGGGTTTTCGTGGACACAGGGTCGTCTTTGAATGTATTTCCTAAGTCATCATTGATGAAGATTGATTATTCTGGACTGGAGTTGTGCCCTAGTGATTTGATGGTGAAGGCGTTTTATGGGTCGCGAAGGTCAGTATTTGGGAAGTTTGAGTTACCAATCAAGGTTGGTCCTTGCACCTTCACAGCTACTTTTTTTGTGATGGATATACAGCCAGCGTATTGTTGTTTGTTGGGACGGCCGTGGATTCATAGAGCAAGGGCGGTCACGTCTACTCTTCATCAGAAACTGTATCCTGCAGAGGGAAAGGTGATAACTGTGTGCGAAGAGGAAAGTACATCGTGAGTCATTTGACATCATTCCTCTATGTTGAAGTTGAAGGCGAGGTACATGAAACTCCGTTTCAGGCGTTTGAGATAGACCATGCTGTCATTTTCCCTCCTCCAGAACAGAAAAAGAAACCAGAAACTGTTATGTCTTCTCTCAAGGATGTGAGACCTGTGGTGGAAGGTTGGGGTCAGGTGCTAGATGTTACTCCAAAGTTTGATAATTTGGTCTTGGTTTTAACCCGGGTCAACAGAGTGCAGCTCCCAGAGCATCTAGTTTATCTACTCCTATGAAGTTTTCCCGTCCTTGTGCTGCTCAAGAAGGACACGTCAATGCAGTTGGTGACAATAGGGTTGATGGCTAAAATATCGAAGATTGGATTCATCCGAGTATTCCAGGCCAGACACTCAACAATTGGACTTCTGTGGATTTTATCCAAGTTTCAAGCGCTGAGGAGTAATTTTCTTGTTTATTTTTAATCATATCATAATTCCTACGCTCTGCCCAAGGCGTAGTGGACCATTTGTGTAGGGCCACCATGTTTATTTTCAAGTTTATCATGAAATAAAGGACGTTTTTGCATTCAAAATGTTGCTTCTTTTCCTTTTTACTTTTCACACACAGTCACTAAAATACGCCAAAATGTCATTCATGCAGATGCACTTCCACCATCGATCATATTGATAATGACTCTGGTATGGCTCATTATGACTTTGATACTCCTATTTATCAAGCTGAAGAAGAAGCATATGAGGATTGTGACCTTCCTGAGGAATTAGCAAGATTGTTAAAACAAGAGGAGAAGGTTATCCAGCCGAATCAGGATTCGATTGAGGTGGTGAATATTGGCACAGAAGAGGTAAGAAGAGAAGTTAAGATAGGAGCAGATCTCGAAGAAAGTATAAAGGTCAGATTGATTGAGCTACTCCGTGAGTATTCTAATATCTTCGCTTGGTCTTATGAGGATATGCCTGGGTTGGATACAGATATAGTGGTGCATCGACTACCACTCAAAGAAGGTTGTTCTCTTGTCAAGCAAAAACTTCGTAGAACTCATCCTGAGATGTCCAAAAAAATCAAAGAGGAGGTCCAGAAGCAGTTGGACGCGAATTTCTTAAAGGTCGTCAATTATTCTCCATGGATTGCAAATATCGTGTCGGTGCCCAAGAAGGATGGTAAGGTCAGGATGTGCATGGATTATAGGGATTTGAACAGGGCCAGCCCTAAAGACGACTTCCCTCTTCTGCATATTGATGTGTTGGTCGATAATACTGCTCACTCCAAAGTGTTTTCGTTCATGGATGGTTTTTCGGGTTACAATCAAATTAAAATGGCTCCGGAGGATATGGAAAAGACAAAATTTATAACGCCTTGGGGAACTTTCTTCTATAAAGTGATGTCGTTTGGTTTGAAAAATGTCGGGGCAACATATCAGCGTGCCATGGTCACTCTCTTTCATGATTTGATTCACAAAGAGATTGAGGTATATGTGGACGATATGATTGCTAAGTCTGACACAGAAGAGGAACATCTTGTTCATCTAGAAATATTATTCGGGAGACTGAGGCAGTTCTTGCTAAGATTGAATCCGAATAAGTGCACCTTCGGGGTGAGATCCTATAAGCTGTTGGGTTTTATTGTAAGTAAAAAAGGTATCGAGGTGGACCCGACCAAGGTAAAAGCGATACAAGAAATTCCTGAACCAAGGACAGAGAAGGAAATATGTGGTTTCTTGGGAAGGTTAAACTACATTTCTAGATTCATTTCTCATCTCACAGCCACCTGTGAACCTTTGTTCAAGTTGTTGAAGAAAAGTCAGACAGTGAAATGGAAATAGGATTGTTAGAAGGCCTTTGACAAAATAAAGGAGTATTTGCAGGAACCTCTGATACTCATGTCGCCAGTGGAAGGAAGGCCACTAATCATGTATCTAACTGTGTTGGATAGCTCAATGGGTTGTTTCCTTGGTCAGCACGACGAGACAGGGAAGAAAGAGAAGGCCATTTACTACTTGAGTAAGAAGTTTACAAAATGCGAGTCGAGGTACTCATTGCTGGAAAAGACTTATTGTGCGCTTTCTTGGGCCGCCAAACGTTTGAGGCAATACATGTTAACTCACACCACCTACTTGATATCCAAAATGGATCCAATCAAGTACATTTTTGAGAAGCCAGCTCTTACAGGCAGGGTAGCCCGTTGGCAGATGATACTCACCGAATATGATATCCAATACACTACTCAAAAAACAATTAAGGGTAGTGTACTGGCCGACCATCTTGCGCATCAGCCCATGGACGATTATGAACCGATGAAGTTTGATTTTCCTTATGAGGAAATTGTGTATATTCGGGATTGTAATATGCCAGACCCAGACGAAGGACCCGAGCTGGGATCACGTTGGACACTTGTTTTTGATGGTGCCTCTAATTCCATGGGCAACTGTGTCGGAGCTATTATCACTTCCCCTGAGGAATACCACATTCCTTTCACGGCTCGTATTTGTTTCGATTGCACTAACAACATAGCCGAATATGAGGCTTGCATTTATGGCATTGAAGCGGTGATCGACCTGCGCATCAAATTTTTGAAAGTTTACGGAGATTCCAATCTTGTTATCAGCCAGATTAATGGAGATTGGGATACTCGCCATCAAAACCTAATTCCCTATCGTGATCATGTTATGAAGCTGATTTTGTACTTCAAAGAGATCACGTTTGAGCACATTCCCAGAGAAGAAAACAATCTAGCTGATGCACTGGCAACTTTGTCCTCCATGTTCAAGGTGTTAGAACAATGTTTGAATCTAGTACCCTATATTTAAGTTTTGATGATAACAAAGTGAAAAGATATAGTAGTTAAATATTTCATGATTGAATTATATGCTGCCTAAAATTACTATGCTCTGACTTGCAGATATGCTGATTAAAATAAGCAAGATCACGTTCTCAGCATCAGAATATGATTTCATACACCAGCATCAGAAGTTGCTGAATCAGAACGTCAAGATCAGATGATCAACGCTTGCACATGCTGAAGCTTGATGAACAGAATTGCGCGTAAAACACTCTGATACAGAATCAAATTAGTTCATCAGCAGCGAAGCAGAATCAGAATGAGCCAAGCCAGAACGTGCATTGAAGAAGCAACGGTACTGTGCATTGAAAGCTAATCAATACCAACGGCATCATTCTAGACAAGATCTGCTCAAAAAGGAAAGCTTGTTAATAGCATTGAATCAAGAATATTTGCTTCAACGTTCATCCTCTCAAGTGCTATATAAACCAAGCTTTGAAGATTATCACGGCTAATGCTTCCAAACTCTCTACACGCAAAAAGCTGAACAATAATCTTCACTCTACAAGTTTTGCTAAACCAACAAACTCTGATACTTTATTAGCGTTTAGCAACCTAGTATTCTAAGCTTCATTTGTGTAAACATCACAGTTGTGATATAGTTTTTGTAGAAAACATTCACACACATTTGCTTATACCTTTGTAAGAAAGTGTTGCCTTGACAAACCGGATTGTGGTTTGAATCAAGAAGGTTTTAGCAGTTGCTAAAGCAGATTTGTATTCAGTTGAATATAGTGAATTAAGACCTCGTTGGAGAGAGGCGAAATCACCTTGACGGGTGGACTGGAGTAGTTTGAGATCAAACGAACCAGGATAAAAATACCTTGTCATTTGCTTTAAGATTCCAGTTTTTCAATTCAACCCCCCCTTCTTGTGTTTTTCACCCCTTCAATTGGCATCAGAGCGCCTGGTTCTGAGCTAAAACACTTAACCGTGTCAGTACAAGATCCAGCGTCAGAAAAACACAATGGCAGGAAACAACTCTCATTTCAGCAATGACACCAATGAGGACAGAGACAGATTCAGCGGCAAACCTCCAGTCTTTGATGGAGAAAACTTTGACTACTGGAAAGACAGAATTGAAAGCTTCTTTCTAGCACATGATGCTGATCTGTGGGATATGGTGACAGATGGATACACGCACCCTGTTAATGCAACTAGTCAGAAGATTGATAGAAAATCAATGACTGATCAACAAAAGCATGATTTCAAGAATCACCATAAGGCCAGAACCATCCTCCTCAGTGCTATCTCCTATACTGAGTATGAGAAGATCTCTAACAGAGACACAGCTAAGAACATCTTTGATTCTCTCAGAATGACGCATGAGGGCAACATTCAAGTCAAAGAAACAAAAGCTCTGGCGCTCATTCAGAAGTATGAGGCGTTTAAAATGGAAGAATCTGAATCCATTGAAACTATGTTCTCCAGATTCCAGATTCTGGTAGCTGGTCTCAAAGTTCTGGACAAGGGATACTCTACTGCTGACCATGTCAAGAAGATAATCAGAAGTTTACCCAAGCAGTGGAGGCCTATGGTTACTGCTCTGAAGCTGGCGAAAGATCTCAACAAAATCACTCTGGAGGAACTTATAAGCTCCCTCAGAAGTCATGAGATAGAGCTAGAAGCTGACGAGCCTCAGAAGCAAGGTAAGCCTATAGCTTTAAAATCTAACAGAAAATCTGAATCTAAAGTTTTGCAGGCAGTTGAAGAAACATCTGATGGATCCTCATCAGAAGAAGACGAGCTTTCTCTTCTCTCCAGAAGAGTAAATCAACTGTGGAAGCAAAGACAAAGGAAGTTCAGGAATCCCAGAAGATCTGATCAGAACGAGTCTTCCTCCAGATACAGAAGGACAGATTCTTCCTCTGGATACAGAAGATCTGAAGGCTCCTCAGGTAGCAAGAAGCCAAATACAAAAGACATCATCTGCTACGAGTGCAATGAGCAAGGACACTACAAGAGTGACTGTCCAAAGCTTCAGAGGGAAAAGCCCAAAAAGAAGTTTGGAAGAGAGAAGAAGAAAAGTCTCATGGCCACATGGGATGACTCTGACTCGTCTGAAGCTGACTCAGAATCAGATGATGAAAGGGCGAACATAGCGCTTATGGCTAACATTCCAGATGACAGTGAAGCTTCTGACTCAGACTCAGAATCAGACACAGAAGAGGTATTCCCTAACTTCGCTGTTAATTTTACAAAGGCTGAACTTGCTGAAAGCCTCAATGAAATTCTGGAACGTTATCAGCAGATTAGAGCTAAATTCAGAGACCTGAAAAGGACTCTTGAATCTGACTCTAATAAGTCTGAGAGTCTCAAATTGGAAAACTCTGAGCTGAGAGATAAAATTTTAAAATTAGAAAACTCTTTACAAAACTCTCAGAAGGAACCAATTGCTGAAACTCCCAGCAACGCTGATGAGATCATCAAGGAGTATGATCATAGTTTCCAGAAGTTCCTTGCTAAAAGCATAGATAGAAGCAGAATGGCTTCAATGATCTATGGAGTTAGCAGAAACGGCAGGAAAGGAATAGGATACCTAGGTAAGGTTCCTACACCTAAAAATGTCATGGATTTAACCATTAAACACACTCCTCTAAATTCACACTTTGTGTATGGTCACACACATGACATCAAATATACTAGTAGTAATCACTTTGTGAAACCAAAATTCAATCAGAGTTTTGGTAAAACTAACAAATCAGGACCCAAGAAGATCTGGGTACCTAAGGATAAAATAATACATGTTGCAGATATCTTTAGCAGCAAGTCAGAAACACCAGTCATGGTACCTGGACTCTGGCTGCTCACGTCACATGACGGGAAGAAGGCATATGTTCCAAAGCCTAGAACTTAAGCCTGGAGGCCACGTTGGCTTTGGAGGCGATCAGAGGGGAAAGATAATTGGCTCTGGAACTGTAGGTAACGGAAATCTTCCCTCTATTAATAATGTTCTGCTTGTTGATGGATTGATGCATAACCTGTTATCCATAAGTCAATTAAGTGATAACGGTTATGATATAATCTTTAATCAAAAATCATGTAAAGCTGTTAGTCAGAAAGATGGGACTATCCTATTTAATGGTAAGAGGAAAAACAACATTTACAAAATCAAACTTTCTGAACTAAAGAGTCAGAACGTAAAATGTCTTCTGTCTGTTAACAACGAGCAGTGGATCTGGCACAGAAGATTGGGGCATGTTAGTATGAGAAGAATATCTCAGATTAACAAACTCAATCTGGTCAGAGGACTTCCAAATTTGAAGTTCAATTCAGATGCTCTGTGTGAAGCATGTCAGAAAGGCAAATTTGCAAAACCTTCTTTTAAATCCAAAAATGTTGTTTCTACCTCTAAACCATTAGAACTTCTGCACATTGACTTATTTGGACCAGTTAAAACTGCCTCTGTCAGTGGCAAGAAGTATGGGTTAGTAATCGTAGATGACTATAGCAGATGGACATGGGTAAAGTTCTTAAGACACAAGGACGAGTCACACTCTGTGTTTGTTACCTTCTGTAACCAAGTTCAGAATGAAAAAGATCTTAGAATCGTTAAAGTCAGAAGTGATCATGGTGGAGAATTTGAAAATAAAGATTTTGAGTCATTCTTTAATGACAAAGGCATTCTGCATGATTTCTCTTGTCCTAGAACTCCCCAACAAAATGGAGTTGTAGAACGAAAGAACAGAACATTGCAAGAAATGGCCAGAACCATGATCAACGAGACAAACGTTGCTAAGATTTTCTGGGCAGAGGCAATAAACACAGCGTGCTACATTCAGAATAGAATCTCAATAAGACCTATTCTGGAAAAGACTCCATATGAATTGTGGAAGAACAGAAAGCCCAACATTTCGTATTTTCATCCATTTGGATGTACTTGCTATATGTTAAATACAAAGAATTATTTGAACAAGTTTGATTCTAAGGCACAAAAGTGTATTATGTTAGGATACTCTGAACGCTCAAGAGGGTACAGAGTATACAATACAGAAACACAGATTGTGGAAGAATCAATCAGTGTTCGTTTTGATGACAAGCTTGACTCTGAAAAGTCAAAGCAGAATGAAAATCTTGCAGGTATAGAAATTGAATTTGCAGGTTCTGAAGACAAGTCATCAGAAGCTCTCAACACAGACATTCCTTCAACGTCTGAAAGAAGCAATGCTAGAAATCCTACAACTGCTGATCAACCTCAGAAGAGATTACCCAGAAGCAGTTTGGATCACCCAGAAGAGACTATCCTAGGAAGAAAGGAAGATCCAATCAGAACAAGAGCAAGCTTCAGAAACTCTGAAGAAACTCTGATGGGACTTGTGTCTCTGATTGAACCTTCTTCTATTGATGAAGCACTTCTGGACAATGACTGGATTCTGGCAATGCAAGAAGAGCTGAATCAATTCACCAGAAACGACGTATGGGATCTCGTTCCAAGACCAAAAGGATTCAACGTCATTGGAACAAGATGGGTGTTCAGAAACAAGCTTAATGAACAAGGTGAAGTCGTCAGAAACAAGGCACGACTGGTTGCACAAGGTTATAGTCAGCAAGAGGGGATAGACTATACAGAAACCTTTGCCCCAGTCGCCAGGTTAGAATCTATCAGACTTTTAATCTCATTTGCTGTTAATAGAGGCATCACTCTGTATCAGATGGATGTCAAAAGTGCATTCTTAAATGGTTATATAGAAGAAGAAGTGTATGTTCACCAACCCCCAGGTTTTGAAAATACAAAACATCCAGAACATGTTTTCAAACTGAAAAAGTCACTGTATGGTCTGAAACAAGCTCCCAGAGCTTGGTATGAAAGGCTAAGTAACTTTCTGCTTGAAAATGAGTTCACCAGAGGGAAAGTGGACACCACTCTATTCTGTAAAACAGTTAAGAGTGACATTTTAGTCTGTCAAATTTATGTTGATGATATAATCTTTGGTTCTACTAATCCTTCTCTTGGAAGAAAATTTGCTAAGTGTATGCAGGCAGAATTTGAGATGAGCCTCATGGGGGAACTGAAGTTCTTTCTAGGAATTCAGATCAATCAAACTCCAGAGGGAACTTACATTCATCAGAGCAAATACATCAGAGATCTTCTGAAGAAATTTGACCTCTCAGAATGTAAGCCATCAAAGATTCCAATGCATCCCACGTGCATTCTGGAAAGAGAAGAGGTAAGCAAAAGCGTAGAACAGAAAGTCTACAGAGGTATGATTGGTTCTCTCCTTTATCTGACTGCTTCAAGACCTGATATTTTATTCAGCGTATGTATTTGTGCTAGATTCCAATCAGATCCTAGAGAATCTCACTTAACAGCTGTTAAGCGAATTTTCAAGTATCTGAAAGGTACTACTAATCTGGGTTTGTTTTATAGAAAATCTAGTGATTACAGTTTAGTAGGCTACTGCGACGCTGATTTTGCTGGAGACAGAGTGGAACGAAAAAGTACTTCTGGAAGCTGCCAGTTTCTGGGAGACAATCTGATCTCGTGGTCCAGCAAAAGGCAATCAACTATTGCTCTGTCAACAGCAGAAGCTGAGTACATAGCAGCAGCAGGATGTAGCACACAGATGCTCTGGATGAAAAGTCAGCTTGAAGACTTCCAGATTTTTGAGAGTAACATTCCTATTCTTTGTGATAATACTTCTGCTATTTGCTTAAGTAAGAATCCTATTTTACATTCTAGGGCTAAGCATATAGAAATAAAACATCATTTCATTAGGGACTATATTCAGAAAGGAATTTTAAACTTGAAATTTATAGATACAGACCATCAATGGGCTGATATCTTTACTAAACCCCTTTCAGAAGATAGGTTTAATTTCATTCTGAAACATCTCAGCATGAAAGTATGCCCAGAATGAAAATGCTTTAATTCCATATTTTTATCTTTCAGAATGTATTTATATTACTGTGAACTTCTGATCAATCTTCTTTCAGAAAGTTAGAACATGCAGATTGTATCAGAGGCAAGTCTAAAGATCTGAGAGTCTAATCTCAAAGACAGACGTGCTGATCATTACATCAAACAAGTGTCATCCAATCATCAGCAAATCCCTGAAGCAGAACGCGTGCACGTTTCTGAGAAAGGAAAGCGCTGATTGGGTGCATTGAGACACATGTCTGGTAACCGTTTTTAAGTATCTTTCTCAAATCCCCCAAAATCAGCAAGCATTAAATGCAAAAGTAATCACGCTTGTTAATGGCAATCATTATTTTTTTCTCTCTCTTAAAAACGTTTTATTTTTCAAAATAATTTTTGAAATCCTTATTTAAGCACATCATTCTTCATGTTTATTCTTTACGCTTACTCATAATCTCTCAAGTATTTTCTGCATATCTCCTTCAAAACCCTAGCTTTTCTCAAATCATTCTCTATATTTTCTTCATTTTCTGATGTACTTTTGACTATGTTTTGACTATGCTTGTGTAATGTTCTTTGCTCTGAACTATTTTTAATATAATTTGTTTTTCTGATCTAAATTGTTTTAGCACATCACTAACACTTTTTGATTGCTGACAAAAAGGGGGAGAACAAGAATGATATTTAAAATCAATAACGGCTAACTAGACAGAAACTCTCAAACATTCTAACTCTATTACTTGAAATGTTTTTCTGTTTTGTTGTTAAGTCTACAGGCACAAGGAAGCTCCGAACACTATGAAGTCTAAGAACTAGAAGCTCTGATCAAAATGTAAAAGCTCATGTTGCTCTGATCAAATATGAAGTTCTGATATATGAAGCTCTGATCGTCCTAACACTCTGATCCGAAGCAAAGCTCTGACAGGAAAAGCTCTGAAGCTCTGCTCTCTGATAAGTCAAAGACTTATAATCTGATGCTCAAAGATAGAAAAAGATCTGACTCTGAAGAACACGCATATCAAAGGGAAGTAACAAACTCAGGGGGAGTATCTCTTAACTCTGATTTCTCCGTACTTCTTATTCTGATACATAGATCTGATAACTTTTCACATTATTTTTTCATTTAAAATATCTTGTTTTTGTCATCATCAAAAAGGGGGAGATTGTTAGAACAATGTTTGAATCTAGTACCCTATATTTAAGTTTTGATGATAACAAAGTGAAAAGATATAGTAGTTAAATATTTCATGATTGAATTATATGCTGCCTAAAATTACTATGCTCTGACTTGCAGATATGCTGATTAAAATAAGCAAGATCACGTTCTCAGCATCAGAATATGATTTCATACACCAGCATCAGAAGTTGCTGAATCAGAACGTCAAGATCAGATGATCAACGCTTGCACATGCTGAAGCTTGATGAACAGAACTGCGCGTAAAACACTCTGATACAGAATCAAATTAGTTCATCAGCAGCGAAGCAGAATCAGAATGAGCCAAGCCAGAACGTGCATTGAAGAAGCAACGGTACTGTGCATTGAAAGCTAATCAATACCAACGGCATCATTCTAGACAAGATCTGCTCAAAAAGGAAAGCTTGTTAATAGCATTGAATCAAGAATATTTGCTTCAACGTTCATCCTCTCAAGTGCTATATAAACCAAGCTTTGAAGATTATCACGGCTAATGCTTCCAAACTCTCTACACGCAAAAAGCTGAACAATAATCTTCACTCTACAAGTTTTGCTAAACCAACAAACTCTGATACTTTATTAGCGTTTAGCAACCTAGTATTCTAAGCTTCATTTGTGTAAACATCACAGTTGTGATATAGTTTTTGTAGAAAACATTCACACACATTTGCTTATACCTTTGTAAGAAAGTGTTGCCTTGACAAACCGGATTGTGGTTTGAATCAAGAAGGTTTTAGCAGTTGCTAAAGCAGATTTGTATTCAGTTGAATATAGTGAATTAAGACCTCGTTGGAGAGAGGCGAAATCACCTTGACGGGTGGACTGGAGTAGTTTGAGATCAAACGAACCAGGATAAAAATACCTTGTCATTTGCTTTAAGATTCCAGTTTTTCAATTCAACCCCCCCCTTCTTGTGTTTTTCACCCCTTCACAAGGTTAAGTGGGCTAATGAGGCACCTTCCATTACCATCAGAAGTTTGAGTGAGCCGACTTTCTATTTTGAGGCCAGTTTGGAATCAGATGGTAATCCTTGGTTTTATAATGTTAAATGATATCTTGAAACACAAGAGTACCCTGAAGAGGCATCCCTCACAGATAAGAAGTTCTTGAGAAGATTTTCAGCCAAGTTCTTCCTCAGTGGTGGTGTGTTGTATAGAAGGCATCATGACGGTTTACTGCTCAGATGTGTTGACAAGAAAGAAGCAGCTAGAATCATTGAGGAGATACATGAAGGTGATTTCGGGACCCATTCCAACGGGCATACCATGGCTAAAAAGATTTTGCGAGCAGGTTATTATTGGTCCACCATGGAGACTGACTGTTACAATCATGCACGGGTTTGCCACAAATGTCAAGTCTATGCTAATAAGATGCATATGCCGCCAGTACCTTTGAATGTCTTGACTTCCCCTTGGCCGTTTGCGATGTGGGGAATTGATATGATCGGAAAAATTGAACCGACTTCATCTAACAGGCACCATTTTATTTTGGTTGTGATTGATTATTTTACAAAATGGGTCAAAGTTGCATCCTATGCCAATGTTACCAAGCAGGTGGTAACTCGGTTCATTAAGCACAATATTATCTGTCGCTGCAGAGTGCCTGAGAAGATGATTATTGATAATGGGTCTAATTTGAACAACAAGATGATGAAGGAGTTGTGTGAGTCCTTCAAAATCGAAAATCATAACTCTTCCCCATACCGACCAAAGATGAACGGTGTTGTCGAAGCGGCCAATTAGAATATCAAGAAGATCGTACAACAGATGGTGGTAACCTGTAAAGATTGGCATGAGATGCTGCCTTTCGCTCTGCATGGCTATCGCACCATGGTGCGTACTTCGACTGGGGCAACCCTATTTTCCTTGGTTTACGGCATGGAAGCAGTATTTCCAGTAGAAGTCAAGATTCCTTCTCTTAGGGTCATGAGGGATGTCGAGCTAGATGAAAGTGAATGGGTATAGAATTGGCTGGATCAGTTATAACTTATTGATGAGAAGAGGTTGACGGTTGTATGCCATGGTCAGGTATATCAGTGAAGGATGAGGAAAGATTTTGATAAGAGGGTACGGCCTCAGTGTTACAAGCCAGGTGACCTTGTGCTAAAAAGGATAATTCTCCCCTAGGGAGATCCCAGGGGAAAGTGGGTTCCGACTTATGAAGGTCCTTTCGTGGTCAGAAAGGTTTTCTCTGGAGGAGCGATGATGCTCACGACTATGGATGGAGAGTATTTCCCTCTCCCTGTGAATGCTGGCGTAGTTAAAATACTTTGCATAAAAAAATAAAAACCCGCTAAATTGAAAACCTGAAAGGGCGATTTAGGCAAAAAGAGGGTGTCCTGGTGAATCGAAAACCCAAAAGGGCGATTCAGTCAAAAGTTAGGGACTTAAAACAAATGACTACGCTCAGCATGGGACCCTTTGTTTCTTTCCTTCATTCCGTCATCTGGCATAAGCTCGAAGTTAATCCAAGATTGATCTGTCTGAAAGTAGGAAGATAAGAGTCATAAGAGTCATAGCAGAGTCGGGACTTGATAGATATTCACATTCACATTGCCATTTGTAAACACTCGTTTTCTTTGATTTTGTAATTACTTGCTTCCAAATTTAAATGCCTTTTTCACAGGATGATTTTTCAAAATCAATAAGGCATCTCCTTTCAAGTATACGTATACGTTTCTTTTCTCCTTTTTACTATTTTGTTTGCAAAAACGTCCAATATTTTTGATAAGCATGTGCATATAAACTTCGTGGAACTTACACGAATATGGTAATCTAAGTCATGGTTAGTTGATCGCTTGAAATACGGGTAACAAACACAACTACTACTGTGAAAGGGGCATGTTTGGTGATATGTTTGATAGATGTCACTTTCACTGTGTTGGCGGATGCCTTGCCATTTTGATTCACCGCTCCATGCTGTTGGTAAAGGTCATGGGCCAGGGTATTATCAAGATTACGGAAGGTCGGCGAGATCGGCGAACCTAGTTGGAGATATTTCTTCCCTATAAAGGCTTTTATTAAGTTTCTTTGTCGCACTTTCATGTGTTATCTTGATTGATTTTTTTAACATTGTCTGCATATAGGATTTTGTTTATAGCCAAATGTCAGTCTTGATGCGTTGAATATTTTTGCCTTGAAATTTTTTTTTCATGTTACTTAATCCATCCAGTATCACTCTTTAATTGCTTTTTTGGGCATTTTGATACCAACTGTGCCAATTATTTTGCTTAGCCAAGAGTTTGGGGGAAGGAGTTTAGCTAAAACGATGACTGTAATGGTATGCTTTTGAGTAGAACCTTCTTGACGATCTACAGTCATTGTTTCAAATCCCAAACACCGAAGATATAAGGGAGTTAGACCCTCGTTAACCCCTCTGAGCCTTCGAAGTAGGAGTTTCTTTTCTGTTCAAAGAAAAAACCTTGTTTTTTTTAACCCAGGGTAGATGTTCAGTTGATTTGACCAAGCATTCAAATTTCAGAAGGAACGTCCCATCTGAGGATCACCACATTTTATCTTTCGCATCATGAGAGCAGGAAAAATGTCAAAACCACGATGTTCATTTCCTCACAAAGTCCTGAAGTTGAGATCGAATCGATACAATAATGGCTATCCCTCGCCGACCAAGGAATGAGGCATTTGTTTTTGAAGAAAAAAAAAAGAAGAAAAAAAAAAGAAAAGTTCAAAAACCTAAAGTCATGTTGACTTGTTCGAAGTGGAAAGTATGAATAAGAAAAAGAAAAAAAACAAAAAAGCCCTGCTAAGTCGAAACATGAAAACAAGTCGCTTAGGAAAAAGTTAAGGCATCCCGCTGGACTCCCAAATTTGAAATTCAAAAGATTTTGTCCAGGCAAAAGTTAGGGAAAAGAAGAGCCTAAAAGGCCGGAAAAAGAAGATTATTCAATAAAATTTTCATCAAAAGAAGAGGAACAATAATATCAAAAACAAAAGAGGCAGCACAAGCTAAGCGACAATCATGTTGGAGAATTTGTCGTGATCACTCAACCGTTACAAATCCTTTTGAAAGATGAATGCTTGTGATAAGTCAAATGAACTTAGGACAGGAGAACATCACGAAGGGGGTGGGCACGAAATAACTTAAGCCTTGAAAAACTTTTTTTTTCTAAAAAAAAAAAATCTCGAACCAGGCCACGTTACAACCTCTTAAAGTCCTAACTGAAACAAGGGTTTAACTCGAAAGCATACTGCAACAGGATGACGTTTCCCAAACTCCCAAATATGTGTTGCATATCCATGTTAGTATCCTATCACCCGCATCTTGACTCGTTTTTGTTTGAAAAAGAAAAGTTTTGAAAATTTTTGCACTCTAGCCAGTGATTCATTCACAATAGAGGTGTGACACTTTTTTAAGATTTTCAACTTCAAGGTTTAAATAATTGTCGCATCAGGTCTGTCATTCCCAAAATAAACATCTTCCTGCATGCGAAACATATGTTTGACATCAAAAAGAGTTTACACATTGAACACCATTAAAGAGCTTAATGATTGTCAAGAAAGAAAAATTTGGTTTTCTTCTGTTAAGACAGAGCCCATGCATGAATAGGACTTTACCTATTCCCCAGTGAAATTTCGTTTCCCAGTGAAATTCCATTTCCCAGTGAAGTTTCGTTTCCGCAGCAAAGTTTTGTTGCCCCAGGAATCTGTTTTCAAAAGTTTCATTCTGAGACTTTAAGTTTAGATATGTTGCATATCCCCATTGGGAGTTGTGTTTAAATAGGAACTCGCATTCGGAGGAAGCTTCAATTCTCTAACAGAGTTCCCAACAGAGACCCCTTGCCATGACCTCTCATTTTCAAGCCGATTTGCTGACTGGGGCATCCTTATGTTAAGGTCTTTCCTTTTCCCCAGTGAGGTCGATACTGTGACTATCTGCATGATCCGTCCATTGGTTGCATTCCAAGGAAATCTCTCTCCAGCAAAAAAATCTTCAACAGAGTTCTGTCTCCCCAGTGAAGTCCCGTCTCTTCATCAGAGCTTTATTCCCCCAGTAAAGGTTTTCACCCCTCACGTCGGGTTTGTTATCTTGGTGTCATCCTTAACACGACTGTGCGCTGTCTTTTCCGAGAGATTACCGTCTTGCCCTGATCTTCTCTCTCAATGTCTAACCTTCGGATGGCATCCCTCTCCAGAAGCTACAGTGTCGATCTGATCTTCTCTAAGAGTTTGTAATTTATTTCTGCAGCTCCTCTCAACGTTTGTGGCTCGTTTCTACTGGTTGCTCAGTTGTTATTCCCCGCAAAGCTTCATCTCTTCGAGGTTCCCTCTCTAGCGGTTCCCCATATTTTCTCCTCTCCTTTGGATTTTGCAATTTATTTTTGCAAGTCTTGTCAGTTCCTGACTTCTTTGTTGTTGACTTCTCAGTTGGCCATTCCCCAGTGAATCTTTTAAAACATGCATCATCACATTGCATCTACCGAAAGCGTAGCATTTCCATTATATGGAGCATTGTGCTATATAAAAAGAATTCAAACATGCATCAGAACATAAGCCATTCTTATTTCCATCATCCCCAGTGATTTGCTAATACTTTTGATTAAATCCCCAGCGAGGTCTTCGTCCTCATCATCTAAGTTTCCTCCCCATACCAATATCCTTTTGACGTCAATCATTTGTTTGTTTGAGTGTCTACTCTTGACTGTGGTTCAGTTTCGCCCTGGGGCGGTCTTCTCGGGTTTAGTCTTTACTACCCTCTCTGGTTCATTCTAAAGTCTATTAATGCACCTTTCGAATATCAGTTTCGTCCTGATATTCGCTTTCAGCAGGTTTTTAGGTGTACGCCCTAATCTCCTTGCTTTGGGTTGAGCTCAGAGTTTCGTCTCCTCACCTTGCGCGTGAAATCCAGTTTTGTCCTGGTGCTCATCTAGTTTAGTTTCGCCTAACTAGTTATTGAGTCGAGTTTCATCTCGTTTTTGCTTTCATACCTTGGACCCTTTGACGGTGTTCGTTTACGGAGTGCAGTGTTCGTACTGCATCCCTAGTTTGAAATCAGTCTCTTTTGTTCCTTGGATTCTTTCATCAGTTTTTGTCATTGTTTATCCATCAATCTGAGACCAGCAGGTGCTCTGAGAAACATGCACTCTCATCACTCTCGCTTTGGGTCGAGTTTCGCCTTGTCGCCTGTGCATGAAATCCAGTTTCATCCTTGTACTCATCTAGTTTAGTTTCGCCTAACTAGTTATTAAGTTGAGTTTTGTCTCGTTTTTGCTTTCATACCTTGGACCCTTTGACAGTGTTCGTTTACCGAGTGTAGTGTTCGTACTGCGTCCCTGGTTTGAAATCAGTCTCTTTTGTTCCTTGGATTCTTTTATCAGTTTTCGTCACTGTTTATCCATCAATCTGAGACCAGTAGGTGCTCTGAGAAACATGCGCTCTCATCACTTTGCTTTGGGTCGAGTTTCACCTCATTACTGATGCGTGAAATCCAGTTTCGTCCTGGTACTCATCTAGTTTAGTTTCGTCTAACTGGTTTTTTGAAGTCAAGTTTCGTCTCGCTTTCGTTCCTCATTTCTGAGATTCATTAAGTTCCTTCATACTGTCTATCTTAGTTGAGATTAACAAGTGCTCCTAGAATCGCACACTCTAGCCACTTTTGCTTTGGGTCGAGCTCAGAGTTTCGCCTCCTCACCCGCATACGTTTTCTTTTCCAGAGCTTAGTTTCGCCTATACTCTATGACTTGAGTTTTATCTCTCCCTTTTTGAAGCCCAGTTTTGCCCTGGCACATTTGTCCGGAAGTTTAGTTGCGTCTACTCTTCTTTTGTTTTCGTTCTATTTCGACCTGCGTTACAGCTTCATTCTGACGCATGTCTTGGGGGTTTTCTATTTCTGTTTCTTTCTTCTTCAAGAGTGTAAATTTTTTAGGTTCTTTCATATTGAAACATCTTCAACCTTGTATGCTCGAAAGTTGTCACTTTTCTCACTTATCATGTTGAAGATATTTGAATAGGGGCATTTGTTGTAGCCCAAAATTTACCCTATTTATTTTTGGCTTATGTTTCATCATGAATATCATATTGCATTGCATTCATACATGGTGATGGGATCAAAGTACTTTGGTTATCAAGTCTTCCTCAAGCTTTGAAAGTTGTTTGCATTGACAAGTTGCTCAAGTAGAACCTTATCATCTAAACCTCTGGATCTTTCAAGCCAAAAGTTATTTCATATCTCAAGATGTTTTATCCATCTCTTTGGACGATCATAGGATTGAAGTTTATGATTGATTATGTGAAGGAACCACTCCTTTGATTCACCAGTCAATTTAGGGTTTTGTTTGAGCAAGATCATTGATGAATATACAAGTTTTGATTTTGAAGCTATAACATCTCATTGATATTTGGAAGGTCTTAGTACAAGAAATTGGCCAAGAGGTCCAGAGGATTTTAAAGTTTTGAAGATGGTTCATCAATCTCCTGAGATGTTAACCAAAATTAGGGTTTGGTCCAAGTTGAGTGGAATTAGGGTTTTGAAGCGTGATCAGCTATCTCCTATCTTTAAGTTTTCTCTTGAGGAATCTCCAAGCACCTTAGTTGTATATCTTGTATATGTGTTGTTGACTAACTTCGAATCAAAATACAAAAAAAGATTTGTCCTTGTCTTTGCATATTTGTGTTTTGTAGGTGCCAAGTCGAAGCATCTGACAAATAAAGATTCCTGGTATTATTCTCCTAAAATCTCTTTTTTGCAAAAGAAAATTAACAAAAATTCATTTTTTTCACTGATGCAATCGATTGCTCTTAGAGTGCAATCGATTGCACATAGTGTATTTTACTCCATTTTTGAAAAAAGACACTGTGCAAATCGATTTGCACTATAGTGCAATCGATTGCACAGCGTGAAAATTTGAAAAAAATCAGCAATTTTAAACTTGTCAAATTTTGGCTCCAATTTTCCTTCATTTTTGAAAGATGCACCATTAATTCAAATTTTAGTGTCAATCTTTCATTTTTAAGAAGAATTATCATTAATTCAAATTTTGGCTCTAATATTTGAAAGAATTATCATTAATTCAAATTTTGGCTCCAAGAATGAATTACCAAATTACCACTAATCCCAATCCTAAAACTCTATAAATAGAGCCCTCATTTCATTCAAAGTTCAAGCTTTTGATAGCCAAATCCACCTTGCCAAAAAATCTCTCAATTCTCTCCATCTACCAAATTGACTCAAAGCTCCACTTTAAAAAAGGTAGTAAGCTTTTCATTGAAGCTTACTAATCTTTGAGCTAAACATTCATCCAAACACTTTTTCTTTATCAATTCTCTACATCCAATCTTGAGCAATTGATTCTTGTGGTTGAATTGAAGCAAATTCTTGAAGTTGCTTTTATAATTCTCTAGATCTACCTTTGGTAAGTTGGATAATTCATCTTTCACAATGTGATCTCTTGTTGATCTTTGAGTTTTATTCTTTGAGCATTATTTTGTGATTCCAATGGTGTTATTTTCTCATAATTTGATGGAATTTTCGTGCTCAATTGGATCCATGATCATAAGGTGTTTGATGGAAAGTTTGAACAAGAAATTGGACTTTTAAAATGTTGTTTTTGCTGTCTGTAACAGTGTGTAATCGATTGTAGTAACAGTGCAATCGATTGCACAGAAGCAATTTCGCACAGATTTTAGAAAATTGTACTGTGTAAATCGATTTACACAGTAGTGCAATCGATTTACACAGGGACAAAATGCATTTTTTGCCTTGTTTTGGGGCAGCTTTGATCCAAATGTTTTTTTCACTCACTCTTTTTTATTGTTGGTTTGGATTGCAATTTTAAATGTCCAATTTCTCTTTAAACTCAATGGACTTTGTGATGTAGATGAAGTTGAATAAATATTCATCAATACAAATCTACCTAAGAGTGAATTATTTAATTCATTTTTGCTGCTTTGGATTAATGATAGGTTTAGTGCTTTAATCCATCTAGAGGAGTGGTTGAATTTAAAGATGAAAGAATTTTGAAATGGTGATCCAAATTAGCTTATCATTCCCCTCCCTCTTCATCTTATCCCTTTCTTTTTTAATTGTGTTACATGTTAAAGGATGGTGATCTCTATATCATTTATCCAAACATGAAGTACATAGATTGCTATTGACCGGCCTCAAAATAGGTGCGACTTCTACATAAGTTCAATTACGATTGCTTAACGTAGCGCTAAATTTCGTCCCGATTCGAATAAATGATCATTCGTGGCCCAAACTTAGGATTGCAAGCCCAAGTATGTTAATTTGATCTCTTTGATCTAATAACCTTGAGATTCATTGTGTGGAGGCTTTGATTCTACAATTCCTCTAATGGATCTACAACACCTTTGGTCAACGCGGATCACTTAAACATCGTTGATCATTAAATGGTACTTGTGAGAATTCCAAAATGGATGATATACTTGACAAAAAGCAAATGCAAGTTGTTGTGTGGAGGCTTTGGTTCTACCAATCCTCTAATGAGTTCCAAATGCAAGTTTCAAGATGGTCATCTAACTAACCACTAATTTCTAACAATTGACTTTACTTTATGCTTTTATTTTTTATGCTTTATGTACCATTTACTTTTAGCATTTTACATTTCATGCTATTTTCATCTTTGCTCACTTGAGCATTTACTTTTATGTCATTTTTTATTTTTCTCACTTGAGCTTTTCTTTTCCTTTTAAATACACCTAATAATCAACATGAACCATAAAAAAATTTAATGATACTTGGACTATTTGGTTACTATCCTTGGCATTATGGAGTATGAGACTTTTTCTTGGACTTAGGATTAGAGACCTTAGCCTATCTTGGAGACTTTGTGACAATGTATAGTATTTAACTTTTGGCCTAAGGCTATTGTGTTTCACTTTATTTGTGGAACACAACTTATTACACTAGCATTGCTATTGTATTTGGCATGTTTGATATTCCATGCAGGATATATACATGAGATTGTGAATACTATAAATTGCCCATGGGGATCTGTTCATATCTGATAATCTCATTACTTACATCCTTATGGCGTAATTTCTGACTTGATTTGTCTACCGATGCCAGCTTGCTTGAAGTTCTCTGGGTTTCTTTTTATTCTTGCTCAGTTGCTAAGAATAGTTATCCGTTTGGTATTGCACTATCTCCTTTCTTCCATTTTCATTTTGCATAGTTCTCTAATTGCATGATGGGACCTCTGTTGCTGATATATGTCAGGAGGCCCTCTGTTTTTTGTCTAATACATGTGTTGTGTTTGTTTCTATAACTTTTGATCGATGAGTCACTCAATTTAGAAATTGAGATCACGACTTCGCTCTCATTGTATGCTACGTATAGGATGTTTATTTCTTTTCTTCTTTATTTATTGATCGATGAGTCACTCAATTTAGAAATTGAGATCACGACTTCGCTCTTATTGCATGTTCCCTATAGGATGTTTATTTCTTTTCTTCTTTAATTGTTGATCGATGAGTCACTTAATTTAGAAATTGAGATCACGACTTCTCTCTCATTGCATGCTCCCTATAGGATAGTTTTGTTAAGCTTCCTTTATCGTGTTAATTAAGGTAGGGTTTTCCTTTATCCTCAACCTTAGGGTCAATCATTGTATGATAACACTAGGGATAGTGCTAGGCTAGTTTCCCTTAGTTGTTTTTTTCCTTCCTTTGCATTTTGCATCTTAAAACAAAAATTTGTTTCTTGGCTAATCATAAGCCATTTCTAATGAACTCAAACCCTTCTTCAAGGTAAAAGATACAAACCAATCTTGATTTATCTGTGTTATCTTGAAGCCGATGTTTCGCCATCGCACCTGTTTGTTATCCTACTTTGATTCTCAGTATCATTGTTAGGTGTGATGATTTGTCATCGGTTTTATTGATGTTTCGCCATCTTTGCCATGATATCTTGTTATCTTGAAGCCGATGTTTCGCCATCGCACATGTTTGTTATCCTACTTTGATTCTCAATATCATTGTTAGGTGTGATGACTTATCATCCGTTTTATTGATGTTTCGCCATCTTTGCCATGATATTTTGTTATCTTGAAGCCGATGTTTCGCCATCGCACATGTTTGTTATCCTACTTTGATTCTCAATATCATTGTTAGGTGTGATGATTTGTCATCCGTTTTATTGATGTTTCACCATCTTTTCCATGATATCTTGTTATCTTGAAGCCGATGTTTCGCCATCGCACATGTTTGTTATCCTACTTTGATTCTCAATATCATTGTTAGGTGTGATATTATATCGTCCATTTTATCGATGTTTTTGTTATATGTTTTATCATTTGATGTTTCGCCATCTTTGACATGTTACCATGTTATTATTTAGTCAATGTTTGACCATCTCATTTGTTTGTTATTTTATTTGATGTTTTTCCATCTTGCCTGTTTTTGTTATCTGAACTAAAAAACACAAACCAACCAAAATACATAAGCCGAACTACGGCTGCTCTGATTCCTTAAAAGGGATACGTAGGCATTGGGGTAGGCCCGATCGAGCACATATTTTTATTTTCCCTACATTGTTTTATTTTCTTATTTCGCATGCATTCCCTTTTCAGTTTTAAGCCATAGACATAGGATTTGACCACACACATTAGATTAGACAACAAGAGTGGATATCGTAGAGTACTACGTGCGTGTGTGGTGCTAATACCTTCCCCTCGCGTAACAGACTCCCTTACCCGATCTCTCGGTCGAAAGACCGTGATTTCTCCCTTTTTAGGTTTTCTCGATGTTTACCTTTCCCTTTCGGTGGGATAAAAGACGTTTGGTGGCGAATTCATTGATGTTTCATTACATCCAGATGACAGGTTCCGGCCACGTTTTTTCACTGTGCAACATTCAAACAAACCAAGGTATTAAAATGTACAGATAAATGAAATTCGAATTAAATTTTTTAACAAATACACAGGTTCAGATATGTAGTGTTCTTGGTCATGAAAGGGCCTAGGGATGGCCTGGATCAATTCCTGGGAATGCTGGGAGAATGACTATAGTGTTAGTTTGCCACGAAACAGCTTGTAAATGCAGTTGCAAATTTTTTACGAATTTATGAAAATTGAGAGTTTGAGAGAGGGCTTATGTAGCATGGTAAGTGTCTTATTTTATTTTATTTTTTTTCTAATGATATCAAATGGTCCAATATATATAGGAGGGAAGGAATGAATGGTCTTGAATGCAAAATCCATGCCATAATGCCTTGTAATGAAGTATTGATATCATATTCAAAAACTTGTCAAATTGATGTTTTAAAGAACCATAATGCAAAATTTGAAAACTTGCCCAAAATGACTTTTGCACCATTTCTTGAAGGGGGTGAACCTGGACACCATTTTCTGTGTGGCTTGGGCCCTTGTGCAAGATAATTCCAAGCCCATTTGTGCTATACACCTCCCTTTGTTATTTAAACCACTTATTTCATGTTTTATTTAAAATAAATCCAAATAAATGGAAAATAAATAGATAAAAAGTAATACCATAAGGGGAAGAGCTTATGGGTCCTATAATATGCCATGGAGAAGTTTAAAACTCAAAGAAATGAGTTAATGCCTTGAAAACTCAACTTTGCTCGATGTAGGACTTTTGAATTTTCCAAATATTTCCCAACTTGGGCAAACCATAACTTGCTCAATTTTTATCCTGAGGAGATGATATTTGACTTTTTGGAAATCTAAAGATGTCTACTTAAATCCATCTTTTTATTAATTTTTCATTTGAATATGTTATCTTGATGTAAAAGGTCTGGACAAAAAGTGTCTTTTGTTGACTTTTTGAAAATGACATGTAATATATGAGCTTGCATCTTTCAAATGGTGCACTTCTTGAACTTGAAGATAAAATATGGATTGCATGGAATCATATTCTCTTCAATACGGGCTTTGGTTGGGGCCAAATGGACAAATTATGAGAAAGTTATGCTCAGTCAAAATTCAGTTGACTTTTCCTATAAAAACCCTAATTTTGCAAATTTGACTTTTGATGAATTAGGAGCATTTCTTGAGGAGTCATGGTCAACATTTGATCAAATGATGATTATCACTTCAAAACGATGTTGTTGACAAAAAATCTTGAAGTTTGATTGTATATAGGCCACAATTGACTTTTGACCTAGTATAGTTGATTTTCAGGCATTTGGGCAATTGACTGTGAAAACTTGTTCTGCAAGGCATGAAATTTGTCATGGACATTCTTGGAGGCATAATAGGACCAACGAAAGCAATTGAATTCTTTGGAGTTGACACATCCTGATTCAAATGGAAACCCTAGTTGGGGGTTCATTGTCTTAGGAGGAGAATTTGTCTGATCAATTCTTGGGCATCCTTGGGCAAGTTGGGGACCTCAATAGGCATGTGTTGAGTAAAATGAGAGGGACAATTTTGGGGTACAAAAGTTACCAATGTGCCAAAGATCACCAAACCTCCCTTGGAGATTGCTTTTCTCAAGGATGCAAAAGCGGTTGTCGAAGAAGGTGGGTCTACCATCTGGGGTCAGCTCCCTGATATTTCGCACAAGTATGATAAATTTGGTTTGGGTTTCTCTTCAGGGGATCAAATGGATGTTCGACGTGCTCGTGCTGGAAGACCTCCCCTACGCATCAGCAATCATAGGTTCAGTGTTGCAGAAGACAGAGAAGGTAACAATGACATGGACAGCTGGATCTTCCCTACTACCAACGGTGGACCCAGTAACTGGACGGAAAAAGATTTTGTACCTATTACTTTTGTTCAGAAGTAATTGTCTTCCTTGTTTTTGGATATGTAATAAACAATATAACTTTATGACCATGTATCTTACCCGGGGCACATCGATTTATTTGTGAGGGTTATCATGTATCACTTTCATATGGCATCAATAAAGCATTGGACGTTTATGCATACAAATTTTGCGCTCTCTGTTTTTCTTTTCTACTTTTACTTTGTATGTACAACTATGCTCTTACAAACACTCACGTATCAAACTGCAGATCCATATCCACTCTGAATCCCATTGATAATAGTTCTGTTATTGCCAGTGATAACTTTGAAAATCCAATCAGCCAAGCCGAGGATGAAGGTGAGAAAGATTGTGAGGTACCTGGAGAACTTGCTAGACTGTTACAACAGGAAGAGAGGGCTATACATCCTCATGAAGAGCTAGTTGAGACAATAAACTTGGGCACAGAGGTAGACAAAAAAGAAGTCAAGATCGGCATAAATATGGGGCTTAATGTCAAACAACGGTTGATACAAATGTTGCATGATTATGTCGAGATCTTCGCCTGGTCATATGAAGACATGTCGAGACTGGATACGGAGATTGTGGTTCAGTGTCTACCAACTAAAGAATATTACCCTCGGTAAAGTAGAAGGTTCGTCACATGTGCCCTGAAATGTCAGAGAAGATCAAAGCAGAGGTTATGAAGCATTTCAAAGCTGGATTCTTAATTGTTACCTCTTACCCACAATGGGTTGCCAACGTAGTTCTGGTGCCTAAAAAAGATGGTAAGGTACGGATGTGTGTGGAGTACAGAGATTTGAACAGGGTGAGCCCCAAAGATGACTTTCCACTTCCCCATATTGACGTTCTAGTTGACAATACTGCGCAGCACAAGAAATTTTCCTTCATGGATGGTTTCTCTTGTTACAATCAGATTAATATGGAACCCGGAGACATGGAGAAGACAACCTTCGTCACGCAATGGGGCACTTTCTGCTACAAAGTGATGCCGTTTGGATTAAAGAATGTCGGGGTAACCTATCAGCGAGCCATGGTCGCCTTGTTTCATGACATGATTCACCATGAGATAGAGGTATATGTGGATGACATGATAGCCAGATCTCAAACTGAGGAAGAGCACCTTGATCACCTATAAAAGTTGTTTGATAGGTTGAATACATACAAGCTGAGGTTGAATCCAAACAAGTGCACCTTCAGGGTAAGGTCTGGTAAACTGCTAGGTTTTATTGTCAGTGAAAAGGGCATTCAGGTAGACCCTGAAAAAGTAAAGGCTATACAAGAAATGCCAGCTCCTCGCACTGAGAAGGAGGTCAGAGGCTTTTTGGGACGGCTAAATTACATTTCCAGATTCATTTCGCATTTAACTGCTACTTGTGAGCCAATCTTCAAGCGCTTGAAGAAAGATCAAGTGGTAAAATGGAATGACGAATGCTAGACTTCCCTCGAAAGATTCAAGGAATACCTTCAAGAACCACCAATTCTGATGCCTCCGATTGAAGGACGACCTTTGATAATGTACTTAACAGTGTTAGATAATTAAATGGGGTGTGTGCTGGGGCAGCATGACAAGTCTGGTCGAAAATAGCATGCAATATACTACCTTAGAAAAAAGTTTACCAACTATGAAACAAGATACTCACTGCTCGATAAACCTTGCTGCTCTTTGGCATGGGCTGCTCTCCAAATGAGACAGTATATGTTGACCCACACTACTTTGTTGATATCTAAGATGGGTCTGATCAAGTACATCATTGAGAAGCCCACCCTCTCCGGAAGAATAGCAAGATGGAAAATGATCTTGACCGAATATGATATCCAATACACAACCCATAAAGAAATCAAGGGAAGTGTGCTAGCTGATCATTTGGCTCATCAGGACATAGATGACTACCAGTCCATGAATTTTGGGTTCTCGGACGAGAATATTATGCTAGTGACTGACCATGAAGAACCTGGACCGAATGAAGGACCTGAAGAAGGATCCCGATGGATTATGGTTTTTTACGGAGCCTCGAACGCACTTGGAAATGGCATTGGTGTTGTAATTATATCTCTTAAAGGTTGTCATACTCCTTTCACTTCCAGATTATGTTTCAACTGTACCAACAACATGGAGGAGTATGAAGCATGCATCATGGGTCTCAAAGATGCTATTGACCTGAGGATCAAGTTATTAAGCATTTTCGGGGATTCATCCTTGGTGATAAGTCAGATCAAATGCGAGTGGGATACAAAGCACCCGAATCTCATCCCGTACAAAGAACATGTGTTGTCTTTGCTTCCACACTTTGAAGAGGTCACCTTTGAACATTTTCCACGAGAAGAGAATCAATTAGCGGACGCGCTAGCTACCATGTCATCTATGTTCAAGGTCAGGTGGGACAACGAGGCTCCTCGGATCACTATTGAGAGGTTGGATGAACCAGAATACTGCTATGAGATTGACACTGAAGAAGTAGCAGACAAACCTTGGTTCTATGAAGTGAAGAGGTATCTCGAGGCTCAAGAGTATCCCGAGGGGGCATCTGTTAATGATAAGAAGATTCTCCTTGGGTCAGTTGAATCGATACTAAGATTCTCCTGATTACTATGCCGGTCAAAGTTAACCCAAGAGTTTCCCTGGGTCAGACAGGTCGACACTAAGATCTCTCTGATTACTATGCCAGTTGAAGATGTTTCGAACCTTTCGGCTGGATCAGTTGAATCGATACTAAGATTCTCCTGATTACTATGCCAGTCAAAGTTAACCTAAGATTTTCTCTGGGTCAGCCAGATCTACACTAAGATCTCTGTGATTACTATGCCAATAGAAGATATTCCAAGACTTTTGTCTGGGTCAGTTGAATCGCTACTAAGATTCTCCTAATTACTATGCCAGTCAAAGTTAACCCAAGATTTTCCCAGGGTCAGACAGATCAACACTAAGATCTCTCCGATTACCATTCCAGTGGAAGATATTCCAAGACTTTCGTCTGGGTAAGTTGAGTCTCCACTAAGATTCTCCTGATTACTATGCCAGTCAAAGTTAACCCAAGATTTTCTCTAGATCAGCCAGATCGACACTAAGATCTCTCTGATTACCATTCCAGTGGAAGAGGTTCCAAGACTTTCATCTGGGTCAGTTGAATCTCTACTAAGATTCTCATGATTACTATGTCAGGAAAAGTTAACCCAAGATTTTCCCTGGGTCAGATAGGTTGACACTAAGACCTCTCTGATTACCATTCCAGTGGAAGATGTACCAAGACTTTCGTTTGGGCCAGTTGAGTCACTACTAAGGTTCTCCTGATTACTATGCCAGTCAAAGTTAACCCAATATTTTCCCTGGGTCAGACAGGTCGACACTAAGATCTCTCTTATTACTATTCCAGTTGAAGATACTCCAAGACTTTCGTCTAGATCAGTTGAATTAATACTAAGATTCTCCTGATTACTATGCCAGTCAAAGTTAATTCGAGACCTTTCTCTGGTTTAGTCAAATTGATACTAAGATTTCTATCACAGCTGAAAACAATCCAAGACCTTTCTCTGGTCCAGTCAAATCGATAATAAGATTTCTATTCCAGTTAAAGAAGCTAGGAAACCTGGAAACTGACCGAATAATAGTCAATCAAAAATTCAAGACACTGTGAATCCTGGAACCTGACCAGATAACAATTTAATCTCATCTCCCCCAGTAAGTCGCTGTAAAGCCTGGATCCCGACCAGATAGCAGTTCACTTCCATCTATTCAATCAAGTGATGACTCCCTAGTAGAGTAACAGACAACTGAAGCTTCTAAAACTCTATGTTCCAAGACAGAGACCAACATTCCTCAATGGAGTCCTCTCTAACAGCAAGAGCAGGAATTCCCACAAAGGGATATCTCATGAAAACATCATTGTTTTGGATAGCATATTTAATCTCATCTCCGATGAATCTCCGTCATATTCTCTGGATGGCATCTTTAAGCCCATCTCCGACGATCTTTCGTCATCTTTTCCAAATGGCATCTATAATCCCATTCCAATATTATCTATACAGTCAAGTATCATCTCAGACGAGTGCAAATTTCTGGGCTTTAGTGTTCAATCATCTCCCACCTTTCGATCACGAAAGGTAGACCATCCAATATACATCCTCGGGTTTAAGAAGATTGAATAGGGGCAGCTGTTGTACCCCAAAATTTACCCTCTCATATTTTTCCAGAATTTTCCTCTTGCTTAGGTGGTCACAAACTTTGGCCTGAAGACAAGGAAATTTTTCAAATGATGTTTCTAATTTTCCTTCGAATGGCCAGTTTCTAAGTTCCCTTCGATTGGCCTATTAATGAGGCTCTTCAATTGGCAACTACAAAGTTCCTTTCGATTGGCACCTACTAAGTGTTGTTCGATTAACATCTCCAAAATGCTCTTCAATTACCATTTATATAGCGTCCTTCGATTGCCATCTATATAGCGCTCTTTGATTACCATCTATATAGCGTCCTTCGATTGGCATCTGTAAAAGGCCTTTCAATGGGCATTGTGTCAAATCCTTTCGATAGGCATAGCAAAGTACTCTTTGTTTTGATATCACAATAAATACCCTTCGATTGGTACTTGGATAAGGACCCTTCAAAGGACTCCCTCCAGGCCATTCGAAAGAGGCCATCAAGAGGGCTCTTTGAAAATATGTCCAGGCCAGATTATTGCGATGTAGGGTCACAATTCCACAAGATCTGATTTGACCAGGGACTTCACTTCAAAAAGATAGGAAATCGAAGTAAAGGGTGGTCCAATCGAAGAAGTCTTAGTACTGAAGTTGGCACAGTTCTACTCTAAGCCATCAAGGAGAGCAAGGTTCTAATGAGGAAAGGCATGATTAGTTCGAATTGAAGTAAGGTTGGCAAGGAAATCATTTGAAGGAATGAAGTTGGGACTTGTTCCAAAACAAGCCATAAAGTCCATAGTCAAAAGAAGATTTTCCCCTCAAAGGAAGAGTGAAACAGGCTGGCAAATAGAAGAAAACACATTGGAATAAAACACAAAGATTTAGCCATTTTAGAAACAAAAGATACAAGATTCATTCTACTATATACACACAACGAACCCTGATTAAAGGAAGAGGAATTTTGGCCATGTAGAACACACAAGACTGCTCAGAATTTTGACAAAAGTGTTGATCGAGTTTTGCTCTAGAGGGAGATTCAAGGCTTTTCAAGGACTGCAATCCCTTCCCATGCGTATTTGGAAGCTTTCTGGACCACTGTCACGCATCAACACATCCAGGAACGGTCAATACAGGTATCACGGTTTTCCATGGTTCTTGAAACTGGTCTTTGAAATATATGCATGATCAATGATTTTTAAATATATATTCATGTTTGTATGATCGTTTAGAACATGTATGCATAATTAATTAGGTGTTTTGATGCATATTTGATTGAATGCCATTGCTAGGGTTTGAAGCTTCGTTTTAGGACTTTTTATTTCAGGAAAAATCAGGACAAACAATGATTACCCTTGTACTCACGAGACTAAACCCAATTGATCTGCATATTTGGTTTGAGTTTATATTATGTAATTATGATTTTTGAGATGTGCAGCTTTGTAGCTACAATGTTGTCTGTAGGTAAAACCTTTAGGCTAAAATGATAGTCTCAATGAAGGAAATGATTGTGTGTCAAAACCTGAGTGGCCCGTTTGAATTCTTGCGTGTTTTTTATTATAGCCACAAACCATTATCACATATAATACATGTTGTTTGTTAATATTAATGATTGAACAACTGGCTCAGTATCAAAGGGGAAGGCTTTTCAGCGTGCATGTGTAGGAGGTCAGGGGTTCGATCCCTGCCTCCTACATGTTATTTTTCTTAATATTTTTATGCAGATCCTATGTCATCCTTCCAAGCGCGCACACTATAGCCCCCAAAATCCTCATCCTTGGATCAATAAATTCTTGAATCCAATTCCTCCAATGAAGCCTCCTTGGTGGACACTCCTAGGACAACCACACTGAATCACACGCAGCTATGGGCCAACTAGATTGGGCTTTGCGCAAGAATACAGCATGCACCCTACAATTTGGGTTTACACCCCTCAGGCTTACTCTTTTACCCTTTTAATTTTGTTTTACTTAAATTAGTTTATTTACTTTGTTTAGATCAATTAATTTTTCCATAAAATCATAAAAATCAACATCACAAAAAATAGGATTTAGTATTTTTTCAATAAATTAATTTTTGTAAATCAATTAATTTCCTCAATTTTAATTTGTTTCATTAATTAAAATTACTTAGAAAAAATTAGGTCAAACTTCAAATCTTTTTTCATAAAAATCCTAAAAATATTTTCAATAATCAAATTAGGAAGGTTTCAAACTTATCTCAATTTTTTATTCTCACACGTGATTATTTTTACCGTACGATTAATTTTTACGATTGATGTAACTGTGCCCGGTTTGTAATAGCTTAATTAGGGTTTTATTTCCGCATTTTATTTTCAGTAAATTCCTTATGTATCTACACCAAAGCCTTGTAATAGCTTAGGGCCTCCATTTTCTCGCTTTTATATTCTGTGTATACCTGTATATAAATTGCTAGCAACCTAGGCATGTATGAGTAATTAATCAATAGATCACTAATATCAAAGATAAAAATATCTGAAAAAAGCACACATTTGCACTTACACCTCTAGGGTATTACCTAACTTGGTTGCCTCAGAAACAATGGTCATGTCCCTCGAACGTAAGGATACTCTTAGCAAAGACCCTCAGTTTAAAATCATCATAAAGATCATAGTCCCTAAATGTCCCTCAAGTTGCCTACGAGAAATGATCTTATGATGATAATCCCTTCGAAATGCTAAGTTATCCTTACATGTTGCCTTCAATGACCATAAATGTCCCTTTCGATAGTCCCTCAAACTTCCAATGGCTAGGGTTACATACTCACTAATAGTAGGATAACACGGTCTAAAGGATAAGAGGAAAAGAACAGTCTTTTTTCAAGTAGGTAGATAACTATTAGGTACTTGCTCAAACAATCCTTTTTACACACTTTCAAATACTTTTTAAACAAAAGTTTTCAAAACACTTTATCACACTCTTGAGGACTGATACAAGAGTTACCATAAAGTGAATCGCCACACTAAGGTATTTTTAAAAGATTTTCAAACACACAAACACAAGAAATTTCAAAAATTGAGCAATTTCGTAAGAGCGCATGGAAAACCATGGATGGAAAGGGTTCTAACACCTTCCCTTTCCATAATCTACCCCCCTTACTCAGAAATCTCGAAAAAAGGTCTTTTTCTGTTCGTTTCACCCTTTCCTTTGTTGGATAAAAGAAAAGTCGGTGGCGACTCTTGCTTACTGCGACATTTGCAAATACAAAATGCAAAACCAGTATTAATAGTTGGTTCTGCAACTGTATCACACTCTCTCCTGATTCTGGGTATGCCTTGTTCATATGGTCATCCTCAGCATGTTGGTTCATTTCTACCATGTTAACTTCAAGGCTAGGACCATCAGTGATCCTGGTTGCTTCAAATTTGACTCTAAGGCCCTCAGTGGCCTTCTCCATCTTAGCATTTGTAGCAAAACCATCAGCAGTTTTTCCCTTAACATCTTTGGTAACAAAGCCTTCATTGGCCTCCACCATATTAATATCAGTAGGTTCGACGTAGTTAGGCTCTTCCACCTGTAGAAGGTCAGCATCAAATTTCATTTTACTCTTCTTGCTAAACTTCAATCTTCCGTTGGTGATATCATTCTGAATTAGATCCCTGAAAAGAAAATATTGTGAGGTTTTATGTCCTAAAAAGTTATGATATTTGCAAAAAAAACCTATTTTCTTCTATTGTTTTAACTATGGAATTTTGGCACCAAGTCGCACAATCATTTGGCCACCTTTCACCAATAAATCCAAAATTTCATCACACTTTGTTACGTTGAAGGTGTATGTTTTCTTAGGGAACTTATCATTCTTCTCAGGTTCAACTAGATTCTTCCCATTCTAAGGGGCATGCTTTAATTCAGCCAAGTCCATTTCACCTTCTTCGAAACCTATAGGTTCACTATATATCTCTTATTCATCTTCTTCGACTTTGAAATATGCCACCCTTTCTTTTCTATTATTTTTATTCGCTCTAGCCTTTTCAGCCTTCAATCATTCGAATTGTCAAACTCTATATGCTAATTAGGCCATGTACCTTAAATATTAGGTATCTAACTTCTTTCGAGTAGAATAATCTAAACCGCCCGCGGCCATTTCGACCAACTCATGTTCAGGAACCTATGTAAAGCATCTTTCCTTCAATAGACATAACCTGTTTAGATAATCATCAATTCGCTCTATGAATTTTCTTTTAATACTCGCCAATTCTTTGAGACTAATCTTCGATTATCCCATGTAAAATTGTTCATGGAACAACCTCTCTAAGCGAGTCCAATCATGGATAGAATACACTGGGAGGGTAGTGAACCATGTGAAAGAATTTTTTGTTAGCAGACAAGGAAGTATTTTATCCTATGGTTTTCATTGTCTCTATGTCCCCAGCCTCGGTAAGGTACCTAGCTATATGTTCGACAGTAGATTCACTGGTTTCACCAGAGAATTTTGTGAAACATATTCAGACAAAGGGGACGTATAACTTGTCCTTCGAAGGCCTACATTTACCCCCAATTTGTGCCATTATTCTTTCGACAATGGCTTCCATATTATTTCCCCCAGGGTATTCGTCTTGTCGAACCATTTTAAGAACTTTTTATGCATCCTCATTTCGATTGACCATGACTATCCTTGGGGCTTGATCTTCCCTTGGTATTGCTTGTTCGAACCTGGGTTGTTCTATCCTTCATTGTTGGTCGACTTTGCCATGTTTTGTGCAACTAGTTGCTCCTGATTAACTATTTGATTTTCTTCGAGGACTACTATTTGGTTCTCTCTTATCCATTCTCGGCTAGGATGTTGAACTGGGGGTCGAGGGGCACCAAAGAAATCTGCAATTCACATTTGCGCTGCTAGTTAGTGATCTGTCTGTGCATTCTGTTGATTTAATTGATTAGCAGTTTGAATTAGACGATTAAAAATTGTGGCCATTTGTTGGGCCAAAATACCAACCATTTCATGGTTTCTATCATCCATTTGTTGTCGAAACATCGTTGCAGAATTCGTTGTTAGGTTAAGAAATTGTGCAGCGAATCCGGGGGGTGGGACATTTCAACCTATGTTATTAATTCCTGATCCTGATCCTTGTAGTGGAGAAAATTTTGACATTTTAGGGTCATGAAATATGGATGCACTATTGTTTAGGCTTTCCATACATTTGTTCGCGGCCATCCATTGACATTGTGAATCCAGACGTAAAATGCGTGAAATTATTCATCCTTGTGGTCTTGTGTTCGCTGGGGAACCTTGCAAATGCACTGGGGATAGAATTGGACCGCTAAAAGCATTTGTCGATGTTCCTGTCGTATTTGCTTTAATGACTATCGATTTAGTTGCAGATAATGCAGTCGTACTTTCCCCTGTCGAAAGGGGTGGTTGTTCTCCATTGTTATTGGGTGGGTTAACCATCTTCCTAGTGTACTTCCTCTTGGGTGTAGGTTCGTTAGTTTTAGCTAATTTTCCACTCCTTAATCTCATACAACAATGTTAAAACTAAATAAAACAAACAACAAAAATTTGTAACACCGATTTCGACACTGGTCCCACTGGACGTGCCAATTTGTTTACCGTGAAATTTGGTAAACAACCACTAGTCCTCCAAAAACAAAGATAATTTCTGGTTACTCACAGGATCGACTAGATTGATCCTAGAACATGAGTTGAATATTGTTTCACTATAATGTTTTTGAATTTTTCTATGTTGAAAATATGACTATAACCGAGGGTAAAGATAAAAGAAAAAGGGCTTGAAGATAAAGGTAAGAAAGGTTTTGAAGTAAAAACTGAAATGTAAAGATTTCGACTGAAAATTTAAATGAACATTAAAGGACATGTTTTAATATAAATGACTTTGAATATAAAAATGGTGTTTCTATACGTACATTCTCAATGACTCTTTTCTCTAACACTAGTACTTCGAGTTTATATGAGTAATTTGTACAAAGTGAACACCCTAAATCCTAATACAAAGTTCCCTATTTATACTAGTTCGACCTTAAGAACCTTTCTCTACAAAAACGCCACGTTCGAGTCTTGCATGCTCCTTCAAATCTTCAGACCTCCACGCGTCCTTCCAGATAAGATCAAACCATTTGAATTCAAATCCTTGTTTAATTCGAAGCACCAAAACAACAACCTGACATGTTGAAATATTTCAAATTTGAATCTTCACACTCCCTTAAGTTCCTTATATTCTGCAACAGTAGAACTTCTGTGACTTATTTCACATAACCCAAATATCAATAGTGTGGTCAGCCGAAGACCATATGAAATGTTCTCATATTCTCTTCTAAAGCTAAACTTCTTTTGATTTCTTCATTTTCCTCATTGTTATATGTCGTCGAAATTCTCAGCTAACAATTCCGTAACATGAAAATCTGGTTTTTTGGTTCTGGTACAATGGTAACCGGTTACCAGGATATAGGTAACCGGCTGCCGCTCGAAAAATGGTGTTTTTGGATGTTTTAACATGGTGGAACCGATTACCAGTCTGAGGGTAACCGATTACCATTGAGTCTGGCAGATTATCTTTAAAACTCCAAAAATTCTTAACGTCTAAACCGTGAGTCCGTTTTAAGTATCGTTCAAAGCGTTAGAAAGATAGCACGATAATCTTTTCAATAAAAATAGTTTTGTTGGAAGTAGGTGATTTAATCATTGTGTGGTTGTATAAAATGACATTTATTTATGTTATGCATATTGGTGATTGGTTTTGGATTGTAACGATGTTTTGTACATTGTTTATTATGTGTTGTGAGGATGTTTTGGTGCAGGAATACTATGAGTAAGAATTGTATGTGAATAATTCAAGAGTATGTGTATGTATGTGCAAATGTGTGCTAATTCAAGTGTGATGAATTATTGAAGATATGCATGGATGTTAAGATTAGAGAATGGTCTTAATTGCATATGATTTTTGTAATAGCACATACATCATTTGTTGTCAAGAGGCATGCTTATTAGTTCCGATGGAGCTAGTGACTTTTCCCAAACCTAGAGAGGTGTTTGAAAGCTTAGAGTACTGGCCTTTTGTATGTTATTGGTCTAGAGGATGGACCCAATTTAAAGTAAAAACCGAATAAAAATAATAGTGATTGGTACCACATGCATAATATTACATTTGAGTTACGAAATTGTGAATTATGTGGAATTGATAAATTGGTGAAATTGAGAAATTGTGGATGTGTAATTGAGAATGACATGATTAATTGGGTGATGTTTTGGTTTATAAAGAATAATAAATGTGAGAATATTATTTGTATGCATGTATGTTATACATTATATATTGTTATATGATTTCGATAATTATGTGAATTCTCACCCTTCTATTGTAATGATGTTTTATACGATATCACTCAGGTACTGAAGATTAGAGTTGCTTCTACCAAGAGAGTAGCTGATGGAGTTACATTGTATACTCTACATTATTTTTTGAGATATACATTGTATACTCTACATTATTTTATTATCGATATTCAAATTATATAGTGAAGTATATTTTTATGTCTAAGTTGATTAAATAAATGAATTTTATTTTGGAGACCTGAATATTATATTCATTTGAGTGAAATTGATTTTGCTGCTACATGCTTATGTGAAAGTGATATGAAAAGCATGAATTAAATTTAGTGTTATTGAGCATGACATGAGTTTGTTATGTATGGAGTATGTATGACACCCTTAAGTGATACGCATGTTATATTTACTCTGATTTATGATGTAATATTTCATGGGGTTTTAGAAGGTGTTACATTAAGTGGTATTAGAGCATAGTCAGATAGTTGACCAAGTTGATAATGTGTTTATTCCCTTTTATACTCGATATGTGTATGTGACACTATTGGTATTATTTGTTCTAACGAGGATTTATTGGTTGCAGTTCTAAGAACAATGGTTGGAGGAAGGAATGATGATGTTATTGCTAAAGCTTTGGCAATACTAGGTGGAGCGATTGGACAGAATTAGCAACTCAATGTGAATGCTGGAAACAAAAATGATGATGAGTTTTGTGCTTTGGGAAAGTTTCAGAGGAACAATTTGCCAATCTTTGAGGGAGCGTATGAACCTGACAAATCACATGTATGGATGAAAGCGATACATAAGATCTTTCGAGTCGTGAACTATTCAGATATGAAGAAGGTGTAGTTTGGCACCCATATGCTTGAAAAGGAAGCTGAGAATTGTTGGGGTAACACTAGTCAGATTTTTGAGGAAGAGGAAGTTAAGGTTACTTGGGCTGTTTTCAAAGAAGCATTTATGGAGAAGTATTTTCCAGAAGATGTGTGTGGGAAGAAGGAAATAAAGTTCCTTGAGCTGAAGCAGGGTAATGGAACTGTAGCAGAATATGCTGCAATGTTTAAAGAGAAGATTAAGTTCTATCCTCATTACAATACTGCTAATGCTGAGAGATCCAAATGTCTTAAGTTCGTGAATGGTTTGAGGCCTGAGATCAAGCAAGACATTGGTTATTAGGAGATTAGGCGATTTTCTGAGTTGGTTAATAAGAGTAGGATCTATGATGAAGATATTAGAGCTAGGTCTACTCACTACAAGAGTTCGAATGAGAAGAAGGGAAAAGGTTAATTCAGAGGGAAGTCATATGTGACTCCTGCTGATAAGGGGAAACATAAAGTTGGTTATAACAAGAAGTCGAGTGGGGGAGGAGCTATTTCTCTGATTATGTGTTTTAGGTGTGGTGTCGAAGGACATCATGCTCATGAGTGCACAAGTACTAAGCATAAATGTTTCAAGTATGGAAAGCCAGGTCACAAGGCTTATGAGTGAAAGGGAGGTGTGAATGTGACTTGCTACAACTGTGGTGAGCAAGGTCACATTAGTATCAAGTGTGATAAACCAGATAAGGAGAAATCTAGAGGAAAGGTGTTTGCTCTATCAGGTTTTGAGACTACTAGTGAAGATCGATTGATCAGAGGTACGTGCTTTATTTCTTTGGATTATGTTAAGACATTGAATCTTGAGTTATTTGATATGAATGAAAGTATGGTTATTAATAATCCTATTATGGGTTCAGTGACAACTTCATATGTGTGTTTGAATTGTCCATTGAGTATTTATGGTAGAGATTTTAGAGTTGATTGAGTGTGTCTTTCGTTAGATCAACTTGATGTTATCCTTGGGATGAACTAGTTGGAATTCAACTACGATTATACCAACTATTTTGCTAAGACAATTATTTTTCTTAAACATAAGAATGAAGGAGACTTGTTTATGTCTGCTAAATAAGTGAATGAGTCAATGCAGGATGGTGCTGAGATGTTTATATTGATGGCAACTTTGAGTATTAGTGAAAATGGAGAAGTTGGCTATTTGCCGATAGTTCGTGATATTCCAGAGGTATTTCATGAAGATATAAGTAATTTACCGCCAAAATGTGAACTGGAGTTTGTGATTGACTTTAAGTACTAGTATGGTATTGATGGCTCCATATTGTATGTAAGCATCGAAATTGAAAGAGTTAAAGAATCAACTTGAAGATTTACTTGAGAAGAGATTCATTCGTCCAAGTGTGTCACCATGGGGTGCACCAGTCTTGTTTGTTAAGAACAAAGAAGCTACTATGAGGCTTTGTATGGACTATAGACAACTGAAAAAGGTGAATATCAAGAATAAGTATCCACTTCCGAGGATTGATGACATGATGGATCAGTTGGTCGGTACAAGTGTGTTCAGTAAGATAAACTTGAGATTCGGGTATCATCAGATTCATGTGAAGGCTAAAGATATTCAGAAGACAACTTTTAGAATGAGGTATGGTCACTATGAATATTTGGTGATTCCGTTTGGTGTGACCAATTCACCGGGTGTATTCATGGAGTACATGAACAGGATTTTCCATCCATATTTGAATAAGTTTGTGGTTGTTTAAATTGATGATATATCGATATATTCGAAGAGTGAAGAAGATCATGTCGATCATCTGAAGGTTGTGTTAACAGTGTTGAAGGAGAAGCGGTTGTATGCTAAACTTTCTAAATGCGAGTTTTGGTTGAAGGAAGTGAGATTCCTGGGCCATGTGATTTCAAGTGGAGGAATCGTGGTTGATCCGTCAAATATTGAAGCTGTGTCTCAGTGGGAAGCTCTGAAATATGTCCCTAAGATTAGAAGTTGTCTTGATATAGCAGGCTATTATCGTAAATTCATTAAAGGATTTGCCAAGTTAGCTTTGTCGTTGATGCTGTTGACTAGAAAGGGTCAAGCTTTTGTTTGAGATGTAAAATGTGAAGAAGGTTTTTAAGAACTTAAAAGGAAGTTGACGACAACTCCTATTTTGATTTTTCCTAATCCGGAAAAACCGTTTGTTGTGTATTGTGATGCTTCATTGATTAGGTTGGGAGGTCTGTTAATGCAAAATCAGCAAATTGTAGCTTATGCTTCAAGGAAACTTAAAGTGCATGAGAGGAATTATCCGAAACATGACTTGGAGTTGGTTGTTGTTGTGTTTGTATTGAAGCTTTAGAGGCATTATTCATTTGGATCGAGATTCGAGGTGTTTAGTGATCATAAGAGTTTGAAATACCTATTTGATCAAAAAGAGTTGAATACGAGGTAGAGGATATGGTTGTAATTAATGAAGGATTGTGATTTTTGTTTGAACTACCATCCGGATAAAGCAAAAGTGATAGCTGACACATTGAGTAGGAAATCTTTGCATATGTCAATGATGATGGTAAGAGAGCTAGAAATGATTGAACAATTTCAAGATATGAGTTTGGTTTGTGAGGAGACCTCTTATGGAGTTAAGCTAAGTATGATGAAGCTTACTAGTGGTATTCTTGATGAGACTCGAGAAGTTCAGATATCTGATTTGAGTTTGGTGGACCGGTTGACTAGGATCAATCAAGGTCGAGGTGGTGACTTTTGGATTTATTAAAATGGTATTATGAGATGTCGTGATAGAGTTTGTGTTTTGGATATAGTTGAGCTGAAAAAGAGTATCCTTGAGGAATGGCATCGTAGTGGATTGAGTATTCATTTGGGTGCTACGAAGATGTATCAAGATTTGAGGAAAATATTTCGGTTGCCTAGTATGAAGAAGAAATTGCAGAGTTTGTGTATTCTTGTTTGAATTGTCAAAAGTCGAAGATCGACCATCATAAACTATCGAGTTTGATGCAACCGTTATCCATTCCTGAATGGAAATGGGATAGTGTTTCAATGGATTTTGTGTCTGGTTTTCCAGAAACACCGAAGAATTTTGAGGATATTTGGGTTATTGTGGATAGATTGATGAAATCTACTCACTTTACCCAATGAGAATGGATTATCCATTGGAGGAGTTAGCAAATCTCTATATTGAGAGGATTGATAGTTTCCATGATATTCCGTCTAGAATTGTGTCAGATAGGGATCCGATATTTACTTTGAGATTTTGGGGAATTAGAAAAATGCTTTGGGTACAAAGTTACATTTGAGTTCTGCATATCATCCGCAGATAGACGGTAAGACTGAAAGGACGATTCAGTCACTTGAGGATCTCTTGAGAGCTTGTGTGCTGAAAAAATGAGGTGCTTGGGATATTTACTTGCCTTTAATTGAATTTACTTACAATAACAAGTTCTATTCGAGTATTGGAATGGCACCATTTGAATAATTGTATGGTAGAAGGTGTAGGACGCCATTGTGTTGGTATGAGCCGGGAGAGAGTGTTGTCGTTGGACGTGAGATAGTCTAGAAGACTACTGATAAGATTAAGATGATTCAGGAGAAGATGAAGATTTCTCAGAGTCGTCATAAGAGTTATTATGACAAGAGGGGGAAAGAACTTGAGTTCCAAAAGGATGATCATGTGTTTTTGAGAGTTACTACAGTGACTGGTGTTGATCGAGCATTGAAGTCGCATAAGGTGAAGCCGCATTTTATTGGTCCATACTAGATTTCAGAGAAGATGGGAGATGTAGCCTATCAGATTTATTTGCCATCATCTCTTGCTAATCTCCATGATATGATTCATGTATCTTAAATGAGGAAATACATTGCAGATTTGTCGCATGTGGTTCAAGTAGATGATGTACAGGTGAGAGATAACCTGACTGTAGAGACATCACCTATGTGGATAGAGGATCAGGAGTTGAAGCAGCTTCAAGGTAAAGATATTTCCTTAGAGAAGGTAGCTTGAGGAGGACCAACAGGTGGAAATGTGACTTGGGAGCTCGAGAGTCAGATGAAGGAGTCATATCCTGATCTGTTTGTTTGAGGAAATTTTCAAGGGCAAAGTCCTTTTTAGCGGGAGAGAGTTGTAACACCCCAATTTTAGTAATTAGTGATATATTTCATTAATTAATTAATTGTTTGATTTTTGTGAGTAATTGATTTTATTTAAATTATTTGATAGGTGCGTTATGTGATGGGTTAGTCAGGTTAAGTATGTCGAACTGTAGAATTATAATGAGTAATAATATCGGTTTATGATGGAATTATTTTTATTAAGTGAGAAATGTAGGAAATATTAGAATAATAATTAATTGGGCCTAATGATGAAATGTGAAGAGTAAATGTGGGGGGGTGTTAGTAAGCCCAATATTGATTAGTAGAGTTAGTATATTGTTAAGGGTTTAGTAAAAAGAGGAAAATAGAAGTTAGTAAGAGAATAAGGAGAAAAGAAGCTAAAGTAAAGACAAAGAGAAAAAGAGAAAGAGGAGAAGAGAACCCTAAGAAGAAGATTCGAAGAGTTTATCAAAAATCAAGGTAAGGGTGATTTTTTACATGGTTATTGGGATTGTATAATAATGTATGATGGGTAGAAACATGTTTAAGATGAAATCCCTAAATTTCTATGGTTTTGTAATTGTTAGGTTTTGATGATAATTCTTGATATGTGAAGATTAATTGTGTTTGGATTGATGAATTGGGTGAAAATTGATGCATATACGTTGTGTTGATGATATAAAATATTGGATTGTTGATAGAAGAGGTTTGGGGCTTTGGTATTTGGTTGGAATTAAGTTTCGTAACATAAAAATATGGTTTTTTTTGTTCTAGTATAGTGGTAACTGGTTACGGGTATATGGGTAGCTGGTTACCGCTCAAAAAATGGTGTTTTGGGGCATTTTAAAATGGTGTAATTCGTGCTTGGTGTTGCATCTCGTAAAGAGACTCATGCTCGGAGTTATAAATGGTTTAAAATATAGTGTCTCCGCTCTTAATTTTTATCCTAAGGAAGGGAATATAAAGGTTAACCCTAAATAAGTCAGAGATTCTAGGTTGTTGGACTCGTTATTAAACGAAGGGAAGGTGTTAGGCATTCCTCATATACCTTGTTCACAAGGATATTAGGTTTATAATTACGGCTTAAGAAATAGGGTTTTAATTTTTATTAGGGGAACTCACCATGATTTTAGTCGTATGCCTATGTATCCTCTTATGAGGAAACAAAGTCCCAATTCGTAGTTCGCAATTGATAGGTATTTTTTATGGATTACGAAGATGTTTGAATTTCCCTTAAACTTAGTTCGGGTGTGTGAATAACGAAGTTACTATACGAAGTGTGAAGTTAATTAAAATATTATCGTAATCCTTTCTGAAAATTGATTTAGATTTAATTAATTATGAAAAAGAGTTTAGTGTTGGTTAAGTATTTTCTAAATGTATTAATATATAAAAAAACATCTTATTAATGCATGATTAAATTAATTTTAATGCAATAAAATAAATATTTCGATGAGATAGAAAATAAATATTTGATTTTATGATAATAAAAAAATTATTATAATTTATATATATATATATATATATATATATATATATATATATATATATATATATATATATATATATATATATATATATATATATATATATATATATATATATATATATATATATATATATATATATATATATATATATATATATATATATATATATATATATATATATATATATATATATATATATATATATATATATATATATATATATATATACTAAAATATAGAATATAAAAATAATAAAAGAAATTAAGAAAAATGCTGGGGGTAAAATTATGTTGGGCTAGCAAAACAATGGGTATACGTAGTAGGGCTCTGAATTCAGATGTTGAATTTAGGCCCAAATGCAGGTGAAATAACCGACTGAAAATCATCAAACAATGAAGTCGCCATCGAACGTCTTTTATCCCACATGAAGGGAAAGGTAAGCATCGAGAAAACCTGAGAAGGAAGAAGTCACGGCCTTGCAACCGAGAGATCGTGTAAGGGAGTCTATTATGCGAGGGAAAGGTATTAGCACACCATACGCCCATAGTACTCTATGGTATCCACTCTAGTTGTCTATCTTATGGGTGTGTCTAAACTATGCTTACTGTTTACTACTGAGGAATGCATGCAAAATAAAGGAGAAAAGAATGTAGAGAAAATAAAATTGTACTCGCTCAGGCCCTATTCCAATGCATACGTATCCTTTTTGAGGAATCAGAGTTACCGTAGTTTGGCTAACCTGTTTTGTTTGTTTGTGTTTTTTTATGAACAATGTTAATTCCGCCTTCTGCCACATCTCGACCTTTGGAGACTTACGCGTTGGCACAAAAGTAAATTAACCATGTCCTTACTTGTAAAAGGTTTCAAGTTACGCCCTCGAGGCAAGATGCCACATTTGATTGGTTTGTGTTTTGTTACCTTGAAAAAGGTTTAAGTATGATTAGCATGTCTTATGATTTGCTAAGGAAATAGGTTTTAGTTTTAGATGCAAGGATGCAAAAAGGGAAGAAAAGAGTCTAAAGGGAGACTAATCCATTTCTAACCTAATGTTATCATACAATGGTGGTCCTAAAGTTTGGATTAACAAAAGGGAAATGTCTACCTAACGTTAGCATGCGTGGTTTACAACCTAAGGTCTAACTTGTATCCGAAAGGAGCAAGCACATCCTAAGGGAGCATGGTATGTACAAGGGTAAATCAAGAAAGCTTGAAGAAGCACACACATAAAAGAATAAGGAAAAGAAACAAAATGCTTTAGTTGAGGGGAGCGTATCACCCAAGACAAACAAGCGGGAGTGAGATGAAAAAACAAAAATGTAATGTCCAAAGCGACTGAACACCTAACCAAGATATAGAAGATCGAGGTAGGTGACAGAAGACAATATGAACAATCACGCAGTATCAGCATCGGCCAATGCGAACTCCTGACAAAGTGTGGGGGTTCGATTGTAGAACCCTTCCCCACTTAACGACTCAATACACAAGAGCAAGCCCAACTCCGAAGCATCGTGGTGCGTCATGAGCTAAGGATGACACAAACAAAATTGAAGGGGTTGATCACTGACCCTCCCTGCTCGCCTCTTTTTGAGGACTTATCACATGTACATATGCAGGCACAAAATGTAAACACACTTGGAAAATACACAAAGGTGCGGTTTTAAACAAACCACACACAATGGCAAACAATGAGGAACTACCCTAAATGGGTGTTTTAATAAACCAGAGGGGTTCCTGACATGATCAGCAACGGAAATCCACATCATACATATCTAGTCATACTTCTCATGGCATCCGAAAGCAGTAAATCCCAACTTCTCATGATTTCTAGAAAAGTGGTAAAGAAATGCGATAAAGTGCGGAGAAGTACATAGGCAGTGGCGGCGACTACCATAAGCAAGTAAATCGTCAGAAGCAGACGAGAGCACTGGAGAAGTAAGGAGTAAGTGTTGAGCAAGCTTCACCAAGAAACAAACAAAGTCAGAAATAATATCCAACTAAGATAAATGCAAACGCGTGTTGCAAATGCAACGCGTAATCAGAATTTCCTGCACAAAATACAACTATACAAGATACGGGGCACCAAACAATGGCATGTATGTCAAACGCAAAATCGGACCATAAATCGAAAGTCCAAACAAGTTTTCCGATCAAATAATCGAGCAATAAATACATGATCGAAAACTATCCAAGTGTACCTTGCACAATCAACAAACATGTTAAAAGTATCAAGGAAAATCAAAGTATAAAAGAGTGGAATGAAATTTGGAGCAAACAATAGCAAAAGCAAAGCCAAAGGATCAAAAATAAAAAATTTGGAAAAGTTGCGTCGACCGCAACAGGGCATGAGTCGACTCAAAAAGGCTATGCATCGACTCAACTGCAGTCTTGTTCAATTGAAACTTTGAAGCAACATAACTTTTGCACCGATTTTCCATTTCGCGCATGATTCAAATCATTGGAAAACTTGAAAATCATAGAATATCCACGATACGAAACGGAAACCAAAACAACAAAAATTATACGACAAATTTTCCGATCTTAGCACCATCCACATGTGAATTCATGATCCGATTTCATGAGTTTCGACACATTTTTTATCGAATCAAAAACCAAATTCACATTAATTATGCTATGATCATAGCACAAGGAAATTTGTATGCAACCCAAAATCAATTGAATCACGCGATAAGATCAAGGCACAATGGCTCAAGTATTTTGTCAAACACATAATCTCTAAAATTCAACTCATAATATTTGCACAATTAGAGATCCAAATTTTACCATACATAATCAATCAAGAATCATCAATTAAGCTTGAAATAACTTCATTTTGTTTTCTCAAATAAGAACTTTCATGAAAATTAATTAATTGAATAAGCACTTATTTAATCATCCTATTTTGGATTTGCACATCATAATTCAAGATCAATTCACATTTTCATAATCGAAATCCCTTCCACAATTCAAATTAGATCAAAGTTCAATTTATTTATCCACAAAAGTGCTTATTTAAGAATCACTTATTTGAAAAATTCTTAAATCAAGAAAATCTTACCGTAGAATTTAAGATGAGGTTTAGGTATAGAGATCACAACAATCAGATTCGAGATCAGAGAAGAATTGAACTTCTTTGACTTTTGGATCTTGAAGAAGTTTGTTGGAAAAGTTGTTGGTGTTCTTGATGAAAATGAGAGAAAGTTGCTCTTTGATCCTTGAGCAAGATGAGAGAAATTTTTTGAGTGTTTTTGAGAATTGGTCAATCATGAGAGTCTTTGAAAATTGGAGTGAATAATAATATATAGTGTGCCCCTTTTTTGAATGAATGAGCCTCCAATAAACACAAGCAGATGTGCAAATTTACAGTTCATCAGAGTCCGACACCTTCCGGTCAAATTCGCAAGTCCCTCGGCGTGACTTTCGAAGTTGAAATATGAAACTAAAATGTAGGCAAAGTCGAGAAAAACATCGTGTCCGAATATCGGCTCAATCGGATTAATGGTGATTTAGTTATGATTTTTTGAAGTTTCGTCTCAGATGAAAATATTTCTCGGTTCAGGATTTTCAATGCATTGCGCGCGTTTTGGACCAAAAACAAAGGCCTTCGGGATACCGTTCGAATTGGAAAGCTGAAAGCAATATTTATCCAACTTAATTTGTGAACCAATGCCATAGGAACAAACTAAATACGATAAGAATCAACCGAGTTATGATTTTCTGAAGATGAAGCAGGTGAACATTTGTCACAATTTTCTTGTGTGAATATATTTGATAAATTCATATATTCGAAGACTCTCTGACTAGATCTGGCTTCCGGCCGTGAGATACGAAATGTAGATGACATCAAGATGGAATTTTGGCCATCAGAGCAGGCTCAAAACAATGAATGGTCTTTGAGTTATGAAATTTCTAGTGCGCTAAAACTGCATTTTCAGCACCTTTTCTTTGTATTTTTCACCATACAACTTCCAAAATAACCGCGTATTCGGAGACTTTCTTTTGAGAATTAGCTTTTGGTCCGAACATGAAAGTTGAACAGAAGATCGAGACGGTTTCAAAAACTCAAGAATCAACCCAAAACACAATTCCAAGCCAGAGATGCAAATTTTCAAACTCAAATCAGTCAAAACACTGTTTCCAATTCGCACTATTTTAAATTCACCGAAAACACCCAAATCTTCCACAACTCAAACATACATTGAAAAATTATGAGATATTTATTGTATTGATCAAATACCTTGATCCCATGCAAAATTATTTGATTAATGATGCATGATGTGTTAAATGACCTAATGGAGGGCATGCAGATGGAATGAGAAGCGCAAAATGCATAAACCAGATAAAAGTGAAAGGGTAGGACAAATTTGGGGTATTACATCCACCCCTATTTAATCGTCTTAAAACCGAAAGTACGATTGGTGCGTGCCTTTCAGGAGTTAAAGGTAGAAAATTATTAAATATCAATGCCAAAAATTTGTTCTGAGAGAAAGTGTGAGTGGATTATTTATTTTTGTGACATTTGTTGGGGAAAGAATTTTCCTATTTTTTGGTAAGAAGGCAGAGGTTGGACTTGTAACGTGGCGTGATGTCAATACAAGACAAAGGTTGGTACAAAAGAATAGCGGATAACGTCTACGGGCGAGCTACGGTCCTAAGGTGAAACATGAGAGCAATTTGTCAGAGAACCTAGCCTACAGGTGATCTCAGGTTCTAAGGTGATCTATCAGAAGAGCCTAGCCAAACAGGAGATCTCAGGTTCTAAGATGATCAGAGGAAGAACCTAGCCAATGGCCGATCTCAGATTCTAAGAAGATTTATCGGAAGAACCTAGCTAACAGGAGATCTCAGGTTCTAAGATGATTGGACAAAGAACCTAGCCAACAGGCGATCTCAGGTTCTAAGAAGATCTATAGGAATAACCTATCCAACAGGCGATCTCAGGTTCTAAGATGATCAGGGGAAGAGCCTAGCCAACAGGCGATCTTAAGTTCTAAGAAGATTTATAGGAAGAACCTAGCCAACAGGAGATCTTGGGTTCTAAGATGATCGGAGGAAGAACCTAGCCAATGGGAGATCTTAGGTTCTAAGAAGATATATAGGAAGAACCTAGCCAACAGGCGATCTCAGGTTCTAGGATGATCAGAGGAAGAACCTAGCCAACGGGCGATATCAGGTTCTAAGAAGATATATAGGAAGAACCTAGCCAATAGGCAATCTCAGGTTTTAAGATGATTAGAGGAAGAACCCAGACAACGGGCGATCTCAGGTTTTAATAAGATCTATAGGAAGAACCTAGACAATGGGCGATCTCATGTTCTAAGAAGATCTATAGGAAGAACCTAGCCAACAGGCGATCTCAGGTTCTAAGATGATCTAAGGAAGAACCTAGCCAACGGGCGATCTCAGGTTCTAAGATGATCTAAGAAAGAACCTAGCCAATGGGTTGTCTCGGGTTCTAAGTTGATCTATAAGAAGAACCTAGCCAAACAGGCGATATCAGGTTCTAAGATGATCTAAGAAAGAACCTAGCCAACGGTCGATCTCGGGTTCTAAGGAGATCTATAGGAAGAACCTAGCCAAAAGGAGATCTCAGGTTCTAAGGTGATCTATCAAAAGAACCTAGCCAATGGGAGATCTCAGGTTCTAAGATGATATAATGGAAGAACCTAGCCAATGGGCGATATCAGGTTTTAAGAAGATCTATAGGAAGAACCTAGCCAACGGGCGATCTCAGGTTCTAAGAAGATATATAGGAAGAACCTAGCCAACAAGCGATCTCAGGTTCTAAGATGATCTGAGGAAGAACCTAGCCAACGGGCAATCTCAGATTCTAAGGTGATCTATGGGAAGAACCTAGCCAACATGCAATCTCAAGTTCTAAGGTGATTTATCGGAAGAACCTAGCCAACGGGCGATCTCAGGTTCTAAGGAGATTGATAGGAAGAACCTAGCCAACAGGTGATCTCAGGTCCTAAGATGATCTATAGGAAGAACCTAGCCAATGGGCGACCTCAGGTTCTAAGATGATCTAATGAAGAACCTAGCCTATGGGGAATCTCAAATTTTAGGGCGATCGATTGGAAGAACCTAGCCAACAGGAAGTCTCAGGTTCTAAGATGATCTAAGGAAGAACCTAGCCAATGGGAGATCTCAAGTTCTAAGATGATCTAAGGTAGAACCTAGCCAACGGGCGATCTCAGTTCTAAGATGATCTGAGGAAGAACCTAGCCAACGGGCGATCTCAAGTTCTAAGGTGATTGCTTGGAAGAACCTTTCTAAAGGGTGATCTTAGGTTCTAAGGCGAGACCTACGGACGATCTGCCAAAATTACTAGGTCTACGGGCGACCTACAAGGAAATCCAGATCTATGGTCGATCTAAGATCCTAAGGTAAGACCTATGGGTGATTTACCAAAAGCTAGGTCTACCGGAGACTTACAAGGGAATATAGATCTACGGTCGATATAAGATCCTAAGATAAGACCTACGGACGGTCTACCAAAATTACTAGGACTACGAGTGACCTATAAGGGAATCTAGATCTATGGTCGATCTAAGATCCTAAGGTAAGACCTACAGGCGACCTATAAGGGAATATATATTTGAGGTCGATCTAGGATCCTAAGGTAAGACCTACGGGCAGTCTACCAAAATTACTAGGTCTACGTGCAACCTACAAGGGAATCTAGATCTACGGTCGATCTAAGATCCTAAGGTAAGACCTACGGGAGGTCTACCAAAATTACTAGGTCTACGGGTGACCTACAAGGGTATCTAGATCTACGGTCGATCTAATATCCTAAGGTAAGACCTACGGGCATCTTCCAAAACTAGGTCTACGGGCGACCTACAAGGGAATCTAAATCTACGGTCGATCTAAGATCCTAGGGTAAGACCTACGAGCGGTCTACCAAAACTAGGTCTACGGGCAACCTACGAGGGAATCTAGATCTACGGTCGATCTAAAACCCTAAGGTAAGACCTACGGGAGGTCTACCAAAAACTAGGTCTACGAGCGACCTACATGGGAATCTAGATCTACGGTCGATCTAAGATCCTAAGGTAAGACCTACGGGCCGTCTACCAAAAACTAGGTCTACATGCGACCTACAATTCTAAGAAGGTGGGAGTATTGGTCGCGACACGATGATTGAAGATGCGAGAATGACCAAGTTCATTACATTTGTTGGGATTTGAAGAACAGATAGACACATACGAGCATTTGGAATACTGGCACAAACGAGTCTTTAGAGAAACTGACATAGGCAAGTGTTTAGAGAAACCGACAGAGACAAGTGTTTAGGAAACTGACCCAGATGATTTTTAGGAAACTGACCCAGATGAGTGTTTAGGAAACTGACACAGACGAGTGTTTAGGAAACTAACACAGATGAGTGTTGGAATACTAAATTATTTGTCAGATGGGAATTGACTACTAGACAGGAGATGGGTTTAGAATTGATCGCCCGACAGGAACTGAGTTTAGAATGACAAGGTGTATTGATTTTATTGGGAATAGGTGAATGAGGTACTGGCACCGTTAGCTGGGGATTGTAAAGGTGAAGGACATCAACTGAAGGTTTTGGGTGACATCCTCTTGTGGGGATGTATTGTTGTGCTTGAATGAGTCAGGTCTTTTATGTAAGGAACCCAATCTGGGTTATGCTTCATATGCATGTTTGAATTTCTTTTGCCGCAAATATCCATTCTAATGGATTGGCTACGCGCTTTTGAGGATGAAATGTTATGCAGTGATAGCTATATGAAATTCAAAGAAATGGACTTCATGGGGGATAAGCGAAGGCTTATTGGGAACTGTTGCTCATCACTAGGGATGCTAATACATATCGGTGCTGGAAACCTGCATTACCAAAGATTACTAGGGATACTGGTAATAAATTTCACTAGGGAGTTCATGATACCGAAGATTATTGATAACTCTGCTGAAGATTGAATTACTGACGAAGCTAGTTTTCCGATATGCCACTAAATTATGAATTGTGTTGTTGGGAAAGAGATAATCTGGCCCGACTTCCATATATCCCGAACCATTGAGAGGATGGTAGAACTGAATATGTCGAGGAATGGGTATTAAACACCATGTGGATCACTTTGAATACATGCCCCAAGTTTACACCACACTGGGGAATTATCTCTTGAATCACTTGGGGATGAAAGAGGGGCATGCACACATGCAAATGCCTTGGTTTAGCTCTGCAAATACCCTGGTTTACTCCACTGGGGATGCCCCGGTTTAACTCCACTAGGGATGGACTTGATTAACTCCACTAGGGATGCCCCAGTTAAGCTCTTGGGGAATGTGCACCTGCGCGTGCCAGTCAAACGATGACTCCAGACTTTCTGAATTCACTTGGGGAATCAGGTTTGAAATTCTCTGTAGTAGATGAAGGAGGTTTCGTGCATGCCGGCCAGGCTAGGATGACCATTATGATACTTTTACCTATATTTTAGTCGTCTCGTACAACATAATTGGCTTGAGAATCTTTACGGGTGAAGAATGCCCCTGTCTGGAGGATATCTGAGAAGATATATGCTGAATAAAAGACCAGAACATCCGTGCCACAATATGATATGAGGTGGCCTTCCCCAACATCTTGAATCACGAAGTAAACTGCTCTTGATTACAAATTTCTTAGAGAGATTTGTCGAATCTCGACGTAACTACCCCAGGTTGAATGAGTTATGAATAGACTTATCAATGTGATAACCCCTGATCAACAGAAACTTAAAGATATTTATGGACGTGATAACCTCTTGTTGTACCCCAAAATTTTCCCTCTCATTCCTCAAGAATTTTCTCACAAGATTTCTATTTGGTCAAGACTACATAAGGTTTGATTAGCTCAAGATACTTCCTCAACACTGATGACTCAAAACTAGAGTTTGAATTTGCACAAGTACAATTGGACTTTTAATGCCCCATGTAGCTTTCATGGATCATATTGGGATCTCATGCATCAAATCGAAGAAGAGAAAATTATCTTTGGTTTCTGAGCTTCGATTGGGCATTAGACTTCCTTCGAGCAAGCTTGATTCATAAACTTCGATTAAGCAACGATTTCCTTCATTTCTTGCTTCGGTTCAGAAGGCAATAGCCTCCTACAGGTATGCTTCGATTCAAAAGGCAATGTCCTCCTGCAGGCTTGCTTCGATTCAGAAATCAATGGCCTCTTGTAGGCTTGCTTCGATTCAGAATGCAATGGCCTCCTGCAGGCTTGCTTTGATTCAGAAGGCAATGGCCACATACAGGCTTGCTTCAATTTACAAAGCAGTGACCTCCTACATGCTTGCTTCGATTCACAAAGCAGTGACCTCCTACATTCTTTCTTTGATTCACAAAGTAGTGGCATCCTGCATGCTTGCTTCGATTCAGAAGACAGTGGCCTCTTTCCTACTTGCTTCGATTCACAAGGAAAGGGTTTCCCTCATGCTAGTATGCACAAGGTAATGACTTCCATCATGCTAGTAGGCACAAGGCAATGACTTCCTTCATGCTAGTACTCACAAGGAAATGACTCCCCTCATGCTTCGATTCCACTTTTAAACCCTTCAACACACATAGTTTCTACACTATGACACACAACTGGAACATTCGAAGAACATGAATTTGTTGGATTCGAATAACCTATAATATGGTTCATTCGAAGGACATACAATATGGTCCATTAGAAGAACATTCAATTGGTCCATTTGAAGGACATACAATGGGTCCATTCAAATAAAACACAATTGGCGTTTTCCTCTTGATGAGTTTGGTCGAAGGCTACAGGACAAAGTCCTATGTGCTTCCAAGTCCAAGTCCGCTGCACTGCTCTGAAACAGTCCTGCATCAAGCTGCCACAACACTCCAAAACTGTTGCAAAGCAGTCCTGCTATGTTGCTCCCGTATTTGCACCAAATTGGCATACAAGAGTTGCACCTCGAAGGCTATGAAGACAGCATACCCAATTTGTTCAAATTTCATTTTGTTTTCCCCCTCAAATCTCAGCCAAACTCTTATATAAGTAAGATGTTCCATAACACATCTAAGGGTGGCTTTTTAGTAGATGGGGAGACTTTTGTTGGGTGGAAAAAATCATCAAACACTCTCAAAATCTCAAACTCTCAAAAATCTAAAACTCCTTCATGCATTAGTGAGCCTTTTGATTCACTCCCTAAATTCCATATAACAACCTTTCAATTCACTCCCTAACTGCCATATATCAGCCTTTCGATTCACTCTTCAACTTCCATATATCATCCTTCTGATTCACTCCTAGCATACCACATACCAGCCTTTCGATTCAAGCAAAGAAGTGGTCCCATTAGCTCAAGTAAGGTCCCAACAAAGCTTAATCCACCATCAAGTCATTTCTGAAAGTCATATAGAGGTGTTTCGATTGGCACTTCAAGAGGTAAGTTTTCTCAAAACTTGGAACTTTTCATTCCAGCATCATTTGTATATACATTGAAAAGAAAAAATGTAGATATCATGTCTAGGAAACTGACCATACTCTTAGTTTTGATTTTTATTGCTTGTGTCTTGAGAATCTCAACTCTGACTAGTTAGTTTTTTTTCCGATTATGGTACCAAAAAACTTATGCTAACCTCTGTTCTGTAGCTTTCGAAAGCTACATAGTTAGATTTGTATTCCGTGTTATGCAGGTTTTTACATCCTTCGATTGGCTGAGGGTGAAGCATTTCGAATCTTAACAAATAAGCTAGACATCCCTGTGCTCGAAGGAAAAAGATGAAACCATGAGTTCATTTTATCTTTAGTGAACACTGTATAACTAACGGATGAAACAAACCACCCCAGTGGTACAAACAGCGCGCGCAAAAGGCATTTATGTGTAAAGTCCTAAGCTTAAGCCCCAGCGAGACCTTTTGTCATTTGTTCATATTTTTTCACTTTTGCCTTGTTTACAGGAAGCACGTCTGGGCCTCCATTGGCTGGGCCTTAGCATTTCCAGTTTCTGAATCCCCCTGTTTACTAACAAACAGACCCTGGGCCCAAGCATAAAACTATTTTCTACACAAAAACTGTTTTAAACACAAAAATTGTTTTCTACACGAAAACACCAAAAATAAATTTAAATCATTTAGTATATTTTATTTAATCTCTTACAATGAAAAAGACCAAAAAAGAATTTTCCTATTTATTTTATATTCTTTAACTTAATTAAATTTCCTTAACAAAAACAAAACAAATCTTTTCCTTTTTCCATTTTGCCTTGTACATTATATTCCTTTCAATTCTTGTACAAATTCAATATGGTTGTAATAGATAATTAGGATTTAATTTCTTGCAAATCCCCATTTGTAAATTTGTGCACCCCATCCCCAAAATATGTAATAGTGTAGGACATTTATTTTTCCGCAATTTACCGCTTTTATATAAAAAGCTAGTAACTTAAGGCGTGTATGGAAAGATAAAATCAACAAGTAGATAACCCTAAATTCAAGATAAAAATGCATGCAATCAAACACACTATTCACACACATGTACCTCTAGGGTAATTTCACTTGTTGCCTCGGAAAATATTCATGTCCCTTGAATATGGGCATTTTAGCAAAGACCCTCGATGAAAAGATCGTAGTCCCTCGATGTTCCTTGATGTTGCCTTCGGTAAACGATCTAGTCTCTTACAAAAATTGCTAAAACATATCATAAGTTACCTCCTATGACTATACAGTTGACCCACGCCTGTCCCTTCACATCCAACGATTGGGGCTTCTTACCAAATCAATGGTAAGATAGAAACATCTAAAGGAGGAGGAAAATAACATAAACCTTTTGAGTAGGTAGGACTCTCGTAGTTGCTTGCTCGCAAACAAAAACCATTTCCACACATACACTTTCAAAACATATTTCAAAAACAAACATCTCTTTGAACTATTTTCAAAAAAACAACACTTTGTATGCATTCTTATAGAGACGAGAATCGTTACAAAGTTAGTCGCAACAAAAGAATTTTTGCAAAAAAGTTTCAAACTTACACCCAACACAAAGAACATTTTCAAACAAAGCATTTTCAAGTGACAGAAAAGAAACTAAGAGCCCATAGAGAACTATGGATGAAAAGGGTGCTAACACCTTCCCTTTTCATAACCTACCCCCCGAACTCAACAAAACATCTCAAAGGTTTTTCCTGTTCTTTTCACCCTTTCCTTTATTGGATAAAAGAAAAGTCAGTGGAGACTCTTGTTATCCACAACAATTGAGATCAGACGCAAAACAACAAAGTCAGTTCTCCCACCATATTACACCTCTGATTGATATTTTTGAGGGAATGCCCTAGACTTGGCTGAACTTGGAGAGATCGACTCTCGACTTTATTGCCCCAGATCGGAGGAATCTGCTAACTTCATCCCTGAAGGGTACTTAGACTGTGAAGCACCAAGATGTTTTCTCTGGACATAATCACTAGTTAACATTCCCCTGGATAAGTCATTGCTCTTGTGACAACTGACTCATGCATTAACAGAGTATTCAAGCTTCTCTTCTCTGACAAGATTGAGCTATTTACCGATTGTTCATTGTGTAGACTTGCTTGATGTCAATCCGTTATTTTGTATGCAGAAGAATATTTATTATGTGAATGATAATTCTAATGCAACACATATGTAAGTCTCAAACTTTGAAAATTTTGATTATCATAATGTCACAACTATGTTGTGACCGAGTCACTAGCTAGAGAGCAACATTTGCAAATTCTTTTTCATGAAAGGTAATGCAAGCACATGATGCCAACACAGATATTTAAACATGCCTCTTAGGATTCAGTTAAACTCTATCTCATTGTAGTACGCTTTCAAATCGACCCATGCTTTAGTTAGGACTTTGAAAGGGTTGTGTGATACGGTGGCAGAACCGACTGTTTAATACTGGTTTGCATTTTGCATTTTGCGTTTGCAAAATGTCGCGGTAAGCAAGAGTCGCCACCGACTTTTATATCATCCAATCATAGAAAAGGAAAAAGAACAGAAAAAACATTTTTTCGAGATGTTTCTGAGTACGGGGGGTAGATTATAGAAAGGTAAGGTGTTAGCACCCTTTCTATCCATAGTTATCTACGGGCTCTTAGGTACTTGCTCATTTTTCAAAATTTCTTGTGTGTGTGCTTGCTTTTGAAAATATTTTACTTCGTGATAACCCTTGTATCAGCCCTCAAGGATGTGACAAAGTTGTTTTGAAAATTTGTTTGGAAAGGTGTTTGTGTGAAAAAGTTTCCATTGAGCAAGTACCTACGAGCATCTACCTACTCGAAAGAAGATTGTTTCTGTTTTATTTCCTTTAGACAGTGCTATCCCACTATTAAGGAGTAGGTAGCACCGTCGTTGGAGTTGTAAGGGACATTCGAAAGGGACGTACGGTCACAAAAGAAATGTTAGGACACCTTAGAAACCATCCTAGAGTCCTAAATATCTTTTCCGAGGCAACAATCGAAAGGGTCATTTTTGATCTTTTGGGACATAGTGGATAGCCACTAAAACATCCTACGCTTCATGACCGTTCACCGAAGGCAACCGGAGTGAGAGTATATCCTAAGATTGAGCATGTGCAAGTGTGCTTTTTTCAGTTATTGTTATCTTTGCACATTAGGGTTTTCTACCTATTTTAATTTTCATGCATTCTTGCCATACAATCCTATTAGCCATACATCTAACAGTTAAATATTTGCAGGAATTTAAAGTGCGAGGAAGTAAAACCTAGCTATTACAGGGCTTCGGGGAGGGGGATTAATTACATAACCAAAAATCATGGATTTAAAGCAAGAAATAAAACCCTAATTTAACTATTACAAACCCTGAACAGTTACAAAATAATGGGAAAAATAATTAACAAGCACGTGGCAAATTAAATACGAGAATGATAATTAATAACTCAAAACCCTAATTGAGAGAAATAAATTTTTGTTTTTGTGGATTTTTATTTGAGAAAACATTTAATTGCAAATTAATTAAACCTAATTTCTAATTGTTTTTAAAATTATGAAAGAAAATAAATTAACCTAATTTCCTAATTAAATTAATTAATTAAATAAAATTTATTAAGAAAATAAGTTTTTTTTGTGATTTTTTGATTTGTTAATTTTATAAAATAATTTTTTTATTGATTAAAAAACAAAATAATTAAAGAAAAGAAATTAAAGAAAGATAGTAAAAATAACAAAATTGGCCTTGCTGTCAGTAGATCTGGCGGTGCTGAACTTCTGACACCCATAAGGATGGCCCAAAGTCTAGCGCCTGATCCAACGAGACCATCTTCTGGGGACTCATGGTGGACCTGCGTATGCTGGCGTTGGATCTGCTGGAGATGGATCCAGAGGATGATGATCCTTAGAAGATGAGGTGCGCTGGATCTGCTGGAGATGGATCCAGAGGATGATGATCCTCAGAAGATGAGGTGTGTTGGATCTGCTGGAGATGGATCCAGAGGATAATGATCCTCAGAAGATGAGGTGTGCTGGATCTGCTGGAGATGGATCCAGAGGATGATGATCCTCAGAAGATGAGGTGTGCTGGATCTGCTGGAGATGGATCCAGAGGATGATGATCCTCAGAAGATGAGGTATACTGGATCTGCTGGAGATGGATCCAGAGGATGATGATCCTCAGAAGATGAGGTGTGCTGGATCTGCTGGAGATGGATCCAGAGGATGATGATCCTCAGAAGGCGAGGTATGTTGGATCTGTTGAAAATAATGGAGAAAATGCCAAAAGCTCACGCCTGGGATTGAACCTAAGACACGAGCTTTTGACTTCCTTCCTCTGACCAAATGCGCTGCATGTTAACTCATACATATAACCAAATAAAAATAATATATATCAAACAAGCCATTGGATCCCAGTCAGCAAAACATAAACGCGTCATTATTTCCAGAACCAATCACATTATATAAAGAAGTGCCACGCCTGCAGTCAGAATGTCTTCGCCGGAGGGAGACGAGTCAACGACACCGGAGCTGCGTTCCAGTCGTCTTCTCCGGGAGGGTGAAAATCTCAAAACCTGCAAAACATGGAATTTAAAAGGTGCAAAAGACCCTACTCCCCCTGAAATTTTCCCAGGAATCCAAATATGGGGTTAGTTTGGTCTGAAGGTCCTTAGATTGAAAGTTTCGCAAGCTTTAGTTCGTGATGCCCTAACAATGGCATCACGTGATTTAAGCCGTGATACTCTAATGCAAAGCGTCCAAAATGTCCTAATGAAGGTCCTGAGTAATATTAAAAGCATTAAAACATTCAACAATGCGGAAAAAGAAAGATTAAATTTCCATAAATTTACCAAACGGTGATGACCGTGGATGGTGGTTCTGGTGTGTGATTGCTTGATTAAAAGGGTGGTACGTGTTCATGGGAACCTCTGGGTATGAATGGGATGCTTATGTTGGATTTAAAGAGGCTAGAACTTTTTAATTTTTTTTTCACGATCTAGAATGATTTTTTGCAATTTTTGTTTGAGCACTTAGGGTTGTCTATTCCTCCTCCCCCGTGCTTCTGAGTGAGCATACCTATATAATGAATCAAAATTAGGTTAACAAAGTTGAAAGAAATCTTTGCTTTCAATGAGAAAATAAAGGCTTTTAATAACATGATTTCTTGCATATTTGGACCAAATCAAATCTTTCCCTCTCCACGGATTTTCTTGCCATGCCAGCACTACTTGCTCTTTATTTTGATGAGAAAAAGATTTGAAATCAAATCTTACATTATTCCTTTTATTCACCTTATTTAATTTTCCATTCTATTTAATAAAATATCAAAAATAAATAATATAAATAATAAAATAATGTAATAAAGGACTCAAGGGTCACGGGCCATGTTGGAAGTGGGATGCAAGCACAAAAAGTTAGGCCTATTTGGCAAAAAATGCAATTTGAGCCCATTTGACTTTTGGCAATTTTGCAAAAAATGTCAATTTTGACAAGGAATATCTCCTCCAATTTTAATCCTAGAGAGGTGTTATTGGACTTTTTAGAAAGCTTAGGATGTCCCCTAAGCAACCCTTTTGGTCTCATTTCAATTGAATCTTCCATGTTCATGTATGAAGCTTTGACCCAAAAGGTGTTTTTATTGACTTTTCAAAAGGACCTATAATGTCAAAAATTCATATCTTTTTGTGAGTACATATTTTTAACTTGTGAGATGAAGATGAATTTTAGGTAATTACATCCTATTCAAAATGAGCTTTGGATGGAAAATTTCTGATAAAGTATGAAGAAGTTATGCTTGGTCAAAGTTTAGTTGACTTTTCCTACAAAACCATAATTTAGCAACTTTTGGGTTTTGATGAATTTAGAGCATCCCTTGAGGAATCATGATCAACCCTTGATCAAATGATGGAATTTACTTCAAAATGTTGATGTTGACCAAAAGTCTTGAGGTTTGACTATATGTGGGCCATAGTTGACTTTTGACCTAATACAGTCGATTCTCAAGCATCTGAGCAGCTGGCTGAGCAAACTTCTTCTGCTAGGAATGAAACTTGACATGGATGATCTTGAGAACATATTAGGACAATGGTGAGCATTTGGGTCCTTTAGACTCAAGCATCTTGATGAAAAATGAAACCCTAATTTGAGGTATACTGCCTTAGGAGAGAGTTGGTCTAGTCAACTCTTGGACTTCCTTGAGCAACTTAGGGACCTCAATTAACATGTATTGAGTAAAATGAGAGGGAAAATTTTGGGGTACAACAGCTTCCCTTGTTCAATCTTCTTAAACCTGAGGATGTAGATTGGCTGCTTTGTCTTTCGTGATCCGAAGGTGGAAGATGATTGAACACTAGAGTGCCCAGAAATTTGCACTCGCATGAAGTGGCGCTTGATTTGTGTTATCGGGAATGGGCTTACAGATGCCATTTGGAAGTTGAGGATTGAAGATTGTCGGATATGGGCTTAAAGATGCCATCCTGGATGCCACGGAGAATTATAAGAGATGGGCTTGAAGATGCCATCTAGAGGATCTTGATTTTCTGTCTTGGGAGAATAGAGTTTTAGGAGCTTCAGTTGTCCGTTACTATACTGGTGAATAACTACGGCTTGAGGAAGTAGAAGTGTACTTCGTATCTGGTCGGGGTATATGCTGCACTGCGATTTACTAGGGAAATGCGAAACCAATCATGTTTGATCGGGTCCCGGTCTTACAATGTTGTGGGCTGCCGTCTGGAGATAAGAGAGAGGGAACCTTGATAGTAAGGTTTTATGAGAAGGAACCTGGATAGTAGGGTTTCTTTGGTATGAAAGTCTGGATAGTAGGGCTATGAGAAGGAACCTGGATAGTAGGGTTACTTCGATATGAAAGCCTGGATAGTAGGGCTGTAAGAAGGAACCTGGATAATAGGGTTACTTCGATATGAAATCCTGGATAGTAAGGCTGTGAGAAGGAACCTGGATAGTAGGGTTACTTCGATATGAAAGCCTGGATAGTAGGGTTACTTCGATATGAAAGCCTGGATAGTAGGGTTCTGAGAAGGAACCTGGATAGTAGGGTTACTTCGATATGAAAGCCTGGATAGTAGGGCTATAAGAAGGAACCTAGATAGTAGGGTTACTTCGATATAAAATCCTGGATAGTAGGGGACTGAGAAGGAACCTGGATAGTAGGGTTACTTCGATATGAAAGCCTGGATAGTAGGGTTGTGAGAAGGAACCTAGATAGTAGGGTTACTTCGATATGAAAGCCTGGTTAGTAGGGCTGTGAGAAGGAACCTGGATAGTAGGGTTACTTCGATATGAAATCCTGGATAATAGGGCTATGAGAAGGAACCTGGATAGTAGGGTTACTTCGATATAAAAGCCTGGATAGTAGGGTTGTGAGAAGGAACCTGGATAGTAGGGTTACTTCGATATGAAATCCTGGATAGTAGGGTTATGAGAAGGAACCTAGATAGTAGGGTTACTTCAATATAAAAGCCTGGATAGTAGGGCTGTGAGAAGGAACCTGGATAGTAGGGTTACTTCGATATGAAAGCCTGGATAGTAGGGTTGTGATAAGGAACCTGGATAGTAGGGTTACTTCGATATGAAAGCCTGGATAGTAGGGTTACTTCGATATGAAAGCCTGGATAGTAGGGCTATGAGAAGGAACCTGGACCGTAGGGTTACTTCGATATGAAAGCCTGAACAGTAGGGTTACTTCGATATGAAAGCCTGGATAGTAGGGTTGTGAGAAGGAACCTGGATAGTAGGGTTACTTCGAAGAGATAAGGTAGATTAATTGACCCGTTTGATTTCGGGAACTGAGTTTCCATTAGTTGTATGTAGATGTGGTCTGTATAACTGCTGGATTTGTTGAAGATAACCGTCTTTTCTTGAAAAATATCAGGGTTAGTTATATGCGATGCATGAAATGCAGGGCGAGATGATGTTCTCAAAATAAATGATATTATGTTGTATGTGATATGTATGCGTACGTCATGATGTATGTTCATGAAATGCTGTCGGGGTATGCTTGCGCCTTGGAAAATAAATCCCTGATTATTGCTGGAGATTCGCAAATATTATGTCGGGAAGAGGTGTTGGAGAATAAACTCTATAGGGACCAAACTTTGAGGGAAGAGATACTCTGTTGGTAGACCTACTGACTTGGAGGAATAAATTTAGCTGAGGATGACATTTCGTTGCTGGAGGTGATGAGCCTTGTTGGAGATTGAGCTTCTGTATTTATAGAAGTAAACTTCGCTTGGGGGATGAATTTTACTGACTAGCCCGCAATTATGAACTTCGGATAGGGATAGTTACGTCCTGCTTTGGGGAAACTGACATCAATGACTTTGGGTACTTTTACTTTGTGGGGAGTGTATATACAAATAATCATGTTCCAAAGTTAACTCTATCCCGATACCTGCTGGGCAGAGGAACTGTCGGGTTTGGCACTCCTTATTTTTCCCTGTTTCTGGAATTACGGGTAATTGTCTTTTATTTCTTATGTAAATATTTATGAGCAGCAATCATTTTCAAATGCATATATCAAAAATAAATCATTGGACGTTCTTGCAAAACAAAACAGAAAAAGAGAAAACAAATTGAAGTTTCTTGTGAAAATGATTTGTATTGATTTTGAAGCTGGCCTGTAATAGGCGTTTTGTACAAGGAGGTTGACGTCCTAGTAAGAGAACACCGCCGAAAGATTATAATTTGTATAAAAGAAAGAAAAACAGCTATGTGAAACGACCCCATTGGGTTCCAACTTTGCTATTGCCTTTATATCTTTAAGCGTCTCATCACTTTGCTGCTTGGTTGAAGGTGGATCAGATTGATTGGGGTCGTCTCAGCTTGATAGTCGATACGGAAGTCTGGTTGCAAGATGATCCAAAGAGACATAGTGTTACGCTTCAATACCTAACTTTTTCCTGGACCGCCCTTTCGGGTTTTCAGTCCACCGGGATACCCTTTTTTGCCCAAGCCTCCCTATCGGGTTTTCGACTTGCCGGGTGTACAGATTTTTCATTTTCATCCCTTATTTTTGCCTAGGCCAGTCGACCTAGCGGGTCTTTTATTATGCGTAGTATCTTTTTACTATGTCTGCATTGGTAGGGTGAGGAAGGTCGTCACCATCCATGTTGGTTAGAATCATAGCTCCTCCCGAGAAAATGTTCTTAACCACAAATGGCCCTTTGTACGTGGGGGTCCATTTGCCCCTGGGATCACCTTGCGGCAGTATGATGCGCTTGTTCACCAGATCCCCGACTTTATATTCTTGACGCATGACTTTCTTGTTAAAATCCTTGATCATTCGCTTTTGATACGCCTTACCATGGAAGATGGCAACAAGTCTCTTTTAGTCGATTAGATTTAACTGATCAAGCTGGGTTTGGATCCAGTCGTCTTTGTTCAAACCCGCATCCTTCATGATTCTGAGACAGGGTATCTGGACTTTGATGGGTAGGACTGCCTCTATGCCATATACCAGAGATTAGGGTGTTACCCCTGTCAACTTCCGTGCGGAGGTACGGTACCCATGAAGAGCGAATGGTAACATCTCATGCCAGTCTTTATATGTCACTGTCATCTTTTGTACAATCTTCTTGATGTTCTTGTTAGCTGCTTCAACAACGCCATTCATCTTCTGCCGGTAGGGAGAAGAGTTATGATGCTATATCTGGAACTGCTTACAGAGTTCGGTGATCATTGTGTTGTTGAGATTTATACAATTGTCAGTAATAATCCTCTCTGGTACACCATATCGACAAATCAGATTGTGTCGGATAAACCGCACCACGACGTTCTTGGTTACTGTAGCAAAGGAAGCTGCCTCAACCCACTTTGTGAAGTAATCAATTGCTACCAGAATGAAGGGTGTCCGTTAGACGTAGTAGGTGTGATCTCACCGATCATATCAATACCCCACAACGCAAAAGGCCAAGGGGCTGTCAAAACATTCAGGTGCACCGGAGGTACATGCACCTTATCAGCATAGACTTGGCATTTATGACAGGTTTGAGAGTGCTGATAATAATCAGCTTCCATAGTGGAGAAGTAGTATCCTTCCCGTAGGATCTTCTTAGCCATGGTGTGCCCACTAGAATGGGTTCCGAAAGTTCCTTCATCTAGATTTGTCATGATCCTTTCCGCTTCACTCTTGTCTACACACCGTAGTAGTGTGGAGTCATGGTTGCGTTTATAGAGGATCCCATTGCTAAGAAAGAACTTCATAGAGAACCTTCTCAGAAACTTCTTGTCGTTGACAGAGGCCCCTTCGGGATACTCCTGAACCTCGAGATACCTTTTTACTTCATGAAACCAGGGTTTGTCTGGCAATTCTTCAGTGTCGATCTCACAGCAGTGTGCTGGTTCATCCAACCTCTCAATGGTAATCTGGGGAGCTTCATTGTACCACCTAACTTTGAACATAGAGGACATGGTAGCTAGTGCGTCCGCCAACTGGTTCTCTTCTCGCGGAAAATGTTCAAAGGTTACCTCCTCAAAGTGTGGGAGCAATGTCAGTACATATTCTCTGTAAGGAATGATATTCGGGTGCTTCGTATCCCACTCGCCCTTGATCTGACTTATCACCAAAGCGGAATCCCCGAATACACTTAAGAATTTAATCCTCAGGTCGATAGCAGCTCGAAGACCCATAATACATGCTTTATACTCCGCCATGTTATTGGTGCAGTTGAAACATAATCAGGCGGTGAATGAAGTATGACAGTCCTCGGGAGATATAATTATAGTGCCAATGTTGTTACCCGGTGCGTTTAAGGCTCCATCAAAATACATAGACCATCGGGATCCTTCCTTAGGTCCTTCATCCGGTCCAGGTTCTTCGTAATCAGTTACCAACATGATATTCTCATCCGGGAACTCAAAATTCATGGATTGGTAGTCATCCACGGCCTGGTGAGCCAAATGATCAGCCAATACACTCCCCTTGATTACTTTTTGGGTTGTATATTGTATATCATATTCAGTTAAGATCATTTTCCACCTTGCTATACTTCCGAAGAGAGCGGGCTTCTCGAAAATGTACTTGATCGGATCCATCTTTGATATCAACAAAGTAGTGTGAGTCAGCATATACTGTCTCAGCCGGCGAGCAGCCCATGCCAAAGCGCAACAAGTTTTCTCGAGCAATGAGTATCGAGTCTCACAGTCGGTAAACTTTTTGCTAAGGTAGTAAATGGCGTTCTCTTTTCGGCCAGACTCGTCATGCTGCCCCATCACACACCCCATTGAATTGTCTAGCACTGTCAAGTATAATATCCAAGGTCTTCCTTCAACTAGAGGCTTTAGAATTGGAGGTTCATGAAGGTGTTCCTTGATTCTTTTGAAAGCAGTCTGGCATTCATCATTCCACCTTACCACTTGATCTTTCTTCAGCAGCTTGAATATTGGCTCACAAGTAGCAGTCAGATGTGAAATGAACCTGGCGATGTAATTCAGACGTCCCAAGAAACCTCTAACCTCCTTCTCTGTACAGGGAATCGGCATCTCTTGTATGGCCTTTACCTTTGCGGGGTACACTTGAATACCCTTATCACTGACGACAAAACCCAGAAGCTTACCAGATCTTACCCCAAAGGTACACTTGTTTGGATTCAAACTCAGCTTGTATGTCTTCAACCAGTCAAAAAATTTCTGGAGATGATCAAGGTGCTCTTCCTCAGTCTGAGACCTGGCTATCATGTCATCAACATAAACTTCGATCTCGTGGTGAATCATATCGTGAAACAAAGCGACCATGGCGCGCTGATAGGTTTCACCAGCATTCTTCAACCCAAAAGGCATTACCTTATAGCAGAAGGTGCCCCACTGGGTGATGAAAGTTGTCTTCTCCATGTCTTCAGGAGCCATCTTGATCTGGTTGTAGCTCGAGAAACCATCCATGAAGGAGAAGATTTTATGTTGCGCGGTGTTATCGACCAGAACATGAATGTGAGGAAGTGGGAAGTCATCCTTGGGGCTCGCCCTATTCAGATATCTGTAATCAACACACATCCGTACCTTCCCTTCCTTCTTAGGCACCAGAATAACGTTGGCAACACACTGTGGATACGAAGTGACAGCCAAGAATCATGCATCGAACTGTTTCATGACCTCTGCCTTGATTTTCTCTGACATTTCAGGGCACATACGACGGACCTTCTGCTTGACCGGAGGACAGTCTTCTTTAGTCAGTAGGAGATGTACCACAATATCAGTGTCTAAACCAGGCATGTCTTCATAGGACCAGGCAAAGATTTCAACATAGTCGTGCAACATCTGTATCAACCTCTGTTTGACGCTAAGATCCATATTTTCACCTATTTTTACCTCTTTTATGTCTTCCTCAGTACCCAAGTTCACTGACTCAACTGGCTCTTCATGCAACTGTATGTCCCTTTCCTCCTGTTGTAATAGTCTAGCAAGTTCTCCAGGAACCTCACAATCATCCTCACCTTTGTCCTCGGCTTGGTTGATCGGATTTTTAAAGTCATAACTGTTAATAGCAGAGCTGTTATCCATAGGATCTAGAGTGGATATGGATCTGCATTGAGATACGTGAGTGTGTGTAAGAGAAATAACTATTTTGATAAAGTGAAAAACATAAAAGAAAAACAGAGAGCACAAAATTTGTATGTCAGAAACGTCCAATGCTTTATAAATGATTATGAAATGACAAATAATAGCCCTCACAAGCAAAGCCAAGGTGCCTCGGGCAAGGCACCGGGCCATAAAGTTTCACATTGTTTATTACAAATCTTAAAACAAATAAGTCAATTACTGCGGAATAAAATAAACAGGTATGAAGTCCCTAGCCGTCCAGTTGCTCGGTCCACCGTTGGTAGTTGGGTAGATCCAGCTGTCAAGGTCTGATTCCTCTTCACTATATTCAATGGCGTTAATCCCACGGTTGCTGATGCGTAGGGGAGGTCCTCCAGCCTGAGCGCGTCAAACAGCCCTTTGAGCCCATGTAGTAAAGCCCAAACCAAATTTGTCAGTTTTATGGGTGAAATCAGGGAGCTGGCCCCAATTGGCACACCCATCTTCTTCAACCACAGCCCTGGCGTCCTTGAGAGAAACCATCTCTGAACGGAGGTTTGTTGCTAGAAGTTTCATTCATTGCCAAGACCTGAGGGACCTCTTAAAAATTCTGACAAGGCATTTCTATGAATTCCCCGTCCATCTCTACGTAGCAGAAGGAGTTGAGGTGACTCACCATATATTCTTCCTCTCCCCGCACTGTGACAATCTTTCGTTTCACCGGATACTTCAGCATTTGATGGAGTGTGGAGGTGACTTCCCCAGCCTCATGGATCCAAGGACGACCCAACAAACAAGAGTATGATGGCCTGATATCCATCATACAGAAGGTGGACCCAAAAGTTTGAGAACCTACTTTGACAGGGATGTTGTGGCGGTGGAAATGTGCAAGACTAAGCCATTGGATTGACTAGACTTTATACAAATCAAAATAAAAATCGCCACCGCACTTTATTGTTTCCAAAGGAATGGGAAAAGAGCGAATAGCCCAAAAAGAGGGGGAAAGATTCAAGGTAAGGGGGTTGGTTATGCAAAGGGAAGGTATTAGCACCCTAAACATCTACGGTACTCCGCAGGAATCTCTTTGTAAAATCTGTATATTTTGGCTATAAAAATGTGTTGTATATAAAATGGATGGTGGAGGTGAGAAAAGAAGTATTTTTATTATTTTTTCACCCGCCGCGGTTGCGAACCTTTAGTGCCTACGTACCACCTTTCGTGCAATAGGGGATCAGGGTACACGTAGTTCCTCTATTAAAAATTTGAAACACAAGTGTGTTGGTTGATTTTATGAGATAAGACATCATCGCAATTGTCTGTGTGAAAAACATACTTACTACCCACAATCATGAGAAAGGAGAATTTGCATCATCTCAAAGTGGAGGATATGGCTTGGATTTTAAAATCAACAATGCCTCACTCAACACCCAAGTGGAAAATATCTCACTTCACTACATATTGTAGAAGTATAGTTGTTTGCATCACTACAAGGATTGACAAGAGTCTAATCTTTTGAGAAAAGTTTAAAGATAAAAGCCAAAATGGCAAAATGGTTTGAAATGAGATTGATTGACTTTTAGTCTTCTCATAAAAAAAGGTCAAGGTATTATTAAATTGATTGAAATTTATTTATGAAAATGTTTCGAAGATGCATGGACCTAAGTCCAAGTTTATTATGAAAATGTTTCAAGTTTCAAAACAAGAAGAGTTTTTTTTAAAAGGAGGGAGAAGATTTTTTGAAATTAAAGAATGAAAATTCTGGCTGCAGATACTCAATGTCACGTCCAATGTTATGACACCGTATCTGACTTACTATATGACAGTAAATACAAAAGCAGTAAAGAACACAGTCAATTGTTTACCCAGTTCAGTGTGCAACAACACCTACTCTGGGGGCTACCAAGCCAGGGAGAGAATCCACTATAAGAGATGTTAATTCAGGAATAAACCAACCAGTTTATCTCCTTCACTTAAGACCTACCCAATGCAATTCTAATCTAAGTACAACTTAAACCTGAGTTCCTACTCACTCCCCCTCAATCACAGCAGTGATACATAAACCAATTTGACTTAAGAATTGATGAAGACACTCTTCAAAAAAAACACACACTTGATTAAGCTTCACAGCTTTTAATCAAGCAACACAATCACTCGTGCTTCACAGCTTTGAGTGATGTACACAACTAACTTGACTCTGCTTCACAGCTTTAGTCAAGGGACATTCAAACACTCTTGCTTCAAAGCTTTGAGTGCTACACAACCCTTACAATCGAAACCTATTCCAAGGCACTTATCACAATGATAATTGCTTGGAGTACAATAAACAAATCTATACATATTACAAAATTGACTTCTAATCAATCAGCAGGGATCCCTTGAAAAACAGCAGCTCTGTTGAATATATAGCAGCTGCAACTTCAGTTAGGGTTTCCAAAAACCTAGGGTTGATTCCGTTTGACCTAAAGACCAGGTCACAGGACTTTATTAACCAGGTTAGGGTTGAGCTAGGTTACTCCTCAGAAAACGCAGGATTCTGTTCAGAAAGGACTGAGTTATTTCCTGAAAAAGCTCAGACTTATCCAATCCTGCAATCCTGTTAGTTCAGAACAGGATGTCATAACATCTGTTATGACATCTGAGAAAACCTGTCTACTGATTTAGCAAAATGTGATCATTTTGCAAACATGCTCAGATACACACTTATAAACATCAGTATTTGAATTACAATATTTTTCTGCACATGTACCTAATGAGTTAGTACAACCTGAACTAGAATGTTATGACATCAGTCATGACATTCACACATACACTTGGGATTTACCAAAAATGCAAGCCAATACCTAAACACCTACAAACTCCCCCTTTGGCAGATTTTTGGCTAAAGTCCCTAGACAATCAGAGATAGATAGCAGTAGAAATAAGTGACAGCAGAAAAATATAATGTCAAGTACTAATTAAGCAAGTACCAAAATATTCTCCCCCTCTTTAGCCACAAATGGGCCAAAGTTACATGTTCATAAAATTATACAGTTATCCAAAACAAAATAATGAGATCAGCAGCAGACAACAACAGAACACACTTCCAAACTCCACCAGCAACACCACCAAGCAGCAATCAACCTTCAAGCACTGTCATCAGACTCAGAGGAGCTAGTTTCTTCAATGTTGAGCTGTCCTTCAGCTTCTATACCTTCTTCCCTTCTGCTTTCTTCAGCTTCCTCCTTTTCTAGCCTGGCAATTAGAGCTTCTAGGGTCCTTTTTCTAGCATCCAGATCTTTGCAAGTTTCTTTTAAAACAGCTATGACATCTGATTTCTTGGACTGGGTCTTTGCAGACGATGTCTCAGCTGATGTTATGACAATGTCTGGAGCATGAGATCCCAGAAACAGTTTGTAGTGCAGGCCAAGGGCAGGAGCTCTTTTGCAGACTGTATCTCTTGCTACAAGGATGTCAGGGTATTGTGCAAGGATGATTCCACAAAGGAGGGAGGGAAAGGCAATTGGTCCTTTGACAGCATAACTGCCAGCATGCTTCAAAGTTTGTTCAAAGATGTACCTTCCATAGTCAAAGGCAGTCTTGGTTCCTACAGCATAGATAAATCTCCCCAATCCTGTGGAGATGGTTGATTTGTGATTTGTAGGCACCCAGTTTGCTGCACCTATTTTATGCAAGATGGCAAATTTCATGCTGAGTTTACTAGCATTCAGCTTCCCTTTCAATGGCCAGCACTTTACTTGCCTGGCTGTGATGGTTAAACAAACTTCATTGTCAGTTGCCTCTAGATCAGGACAGTCCTTATTTGTTCTTCCAAGAAACTTGTTGATTTCTGATGGAGAGAACTTGACCCTTCTTCCTCTAACAAAGACACTTTCAAAGTCAGCTGACCTTCCATCAGCACAATCATTTGACAAGTTCACTACAAACTCCTTAACCAGATTTTCATAGCATTTGTTAAACTTTGTCACTGTCTTCATTAGCCCAGCATTCTTGATCAGATCCATGATGTCTTTGCACTCCAAGGCATCATTGTTGAGCTCTCTCTCCAAGGCTATTCTCTTCAAGCAAACATACTTCCATCTGTTTGCATTGTCAGGATGATGAAAGGAGATGTTGTCTGTTGGCACTTCAGGCACTCTAGCAATATTGCTGGAGGGGAGCTTCCTTCTGATGGGAGTTTCTTCAATATCAATCTCAAATTCTGATTCATCATCAGAATCAGAAGTTTCAGGTTCTTTACTTTTCTTAGAGATTGGTTGTCTAGCAGTCTGCACCTGTGCCTTCTTCCCTTTTGTCTGAATTTTCTCAGCCATCCCTTCAGCCTTGGATTTCTTAGCATCAGGTTTAACATTCTGACTACTCTTTCTTTTCATCAATCTCCTAGCAATGCTAGGGTTCACATTAGCAATCAGTTCATTATCTGAGTAATCTTCATCCACATCAATGATAGGTGGATCAGCAGCCTTTTCAGAGGGGTTCTGAATGTTGTCTTTTGGTGTCACAACATCCTCAGTGACATCTACATTTTCAGAACCTTCCACATTTGGACTTTCTGATTGATTCAAAGGGATAGAAATCCCCGGTACAGATTGGTTGCCACTCAGAATGCTAGTAACCAGCCTAGCAATAGCTTGGTGTACTTGAACTGATCCTTCTCTATTAGGTATAGAAGACGAAGGATGAGAAGAATTACCAGAGGCTGTAGCTTGAGCTCTTCCTGCATGTATGGTTCTGAGCTTTTTGACTCTGGCTGGGTCAGTTGCCATCTCCCTGAGAGGAGTGACCTCAAGAACTTCAGATTCTATGCATGTAGTGATTGCCCTAGAATCTTGATCAGATGATGACGATGATGAGGAAGACGAAGCCGCCATGGTGGAAGACGATGTCTGAGACATTTTGTTTAACTTTGAGTAATAGTAGCAGTTTGAGAAAAATCTTTGATTGGGAGGAGGAAACAGGTTGCAAGGATGAGAGAGGTAGGGGGTAAAAGGGAGTCTCTTCAACTTCTTAAGGCTTTTGAAGGAATTGTGAATGAATATGATTAACCCACTAAATACAGACTTAATAAAATTAATCCCTTCAACCCTTGTTTTCAGCAAAACTAATTGCTATAATTTCTCATGTTGGTGAATACCCAACCTGCCCCTCAAATTTTCAAGTTTATTTCCAACAAGCGCCTTGGTAGAAGAATCAGTCAGCTGAAGTCTAGAGAAACTATGTTCCAGTTTAAATGACTTCTTCTCTTCAAAGTCAATAGGGTTCAAGGAAATGTTGAATGTTTTCAGATTGTCACAACACAATGTCACAACATCTTGTGTAACATTGTACTCAGGGAGCATCTGTTTTGACCAGATGTTTTGAGAACAGAATTTATGAGACTTGTTCTTTCCAACATCCTTGTCAAGATGACTTAAGGTTCTGACAACACATTCTTCTTCAAGTTTATTTGCTACATCACATATATTATCAGCCTGTAGTTTTGGAGCTCTTTTCATTCTTCCAAGCTTATGCTGCCACAGTTTCATCTCTTTTTCTTCTTTGATGATTTGACTCATAGTGGAGATATCAGTGTTCTCAGGCTGCCACACATAACAGTTATCTTTGGATTTGATTCCTCTCATTACAACATCTAGTTTTTCATTAAATACTAGACATTCAGATCTTGAGAAGTTGACCATGAATCCTAGATCACATAATTGACTGATGCTAATGAGATTAGTAGTCAACCCTTTTACCAGCAGTACCTTATTCAGACTTGGAACTCTAGGGCAGTCCAAATTACCAACTCCTTTGACTTCACCTTTAGCACCATCTCCAAAGGTCACAAAACTGGTGGTGTGAGGCATAACATTATTGAGGAGATTTTTGAATCCAGTCATGTGTCTGGAACATCCACTGTCAAAGTACCAATCTTCCTTTGCTGAGACCCTCAGGGAAGTGTGAGCTATCAGTGCAGTAGCCTTTTTCTTCCATTGAGGAGCATGTGGTACCTTTTTAGACTTAGGTTTGCCATCTGAGTTCTGATTAGGATATCCATGTAGTCTGAAGCAGAAGGGCTTTATGTGACCATATTTCCCATAATGATGACATTTCCATCTTTGGTACCTCTTCTTCATATGTCTCTGTCCCTGATGTTGAGAGTAATGTTGAGACATCCGTTTTGACATTTGCTTCCCAGTACCAAATTTCTTTGTTTCCACAAATCCTAGGCCAGATTTATTTCCCATATTTTGTCCAGCCTGAAGGATCTCTTCCAATTTTTCTGTTCCATTGGTCAACATCTTGACAGATTTGGTCATTTGATTCAGTTGTGAGTTCAGAAATTGAACTTCTCCTTCTAGATGACTTATAGTTTCAAGATTCGCCCTTTTTTTAGCCTCCAGTTTGATAATGAGTTTTGATTGTTTCTCATTCTGCACACAGACTTCAGCACTTCTGATACACAATTTCTTGTAGGTATCAGCCAGTTCTCCAAATGTTACTTCTTCATCACTAGTATCACTTTCAGAAGTACAAACACTAGTTAGGGCAGTAACTAGTTTAGCAGATTCTTCTTCAGAATTACTTTCTAAATCATAGTCAGACCAAGTAACAGTCATTCCTTTCTTTTGCTTCTTAAGAAAAGTAGGACATTCAGCTCGAATATGTCCATATCCTTCACATCCATGGCATTGAATACCTTTGCCTTGGTTTCCCTTATCTTCTGACCTTGGTCTTCTGCTGGAACTGTCAATGTCAGAGGGAATGTTATGAACATTAGACCTTGACTTTGGGTCCATTCTTTTGATGAGCCTGTTGAACTGTCTTCCAAGCATGGCAATAGCTTCAGATATGTTTTCTTCTTCATCCTCCTTGTATTTAACATCAGTATTGGATACAAGTGCTATGCTTTTGTTCTTCTTGTCTCCATTATCAGTGATCCCCATCTCAAAAGTCTGAAGAGACCCAATAAGTTCATCCACTTTCAACTTGCTAATGTCTTGGGCTTCCTCTATGGCAGTTACCTTCATTGCAAATCTTTTAGGCAAGGATCTGAGAATCTTCCTCACCAGTTTTTCTTCTGACATTTTTTCTCCCACTGCTCCTGAGGTGTTGGCAATCTCCAAGATGTTCATGTGAAAATCATGAATGGTTTCATCTTCCATCATTTTTAGATTCTCAAACTTAGTGGTCAACATCTGAAGCCTTGACATTTTTACTTTGGAAGTGCCCTCATGAGTAGTTTTGAGAGTGTCCCAAACTTCCTTGGCCAGTTCATATTGATGTACTAGTCTGAAGATGTTTCTATCAATTCCATTGAACAAGGCATTTAAGGCTTTTGAATTTCCCATAGCTAACTCATCTTCTTCTTTACTCCAATCTTCCTCAGGCTTCAGACTGATTGTCCCATCTCTCTCAGTTATGGTGGGATGAATCCATCCTTTGTCAGCAGCTCTCCAAGCCTTTTTGTCCAGAGATTTTAGGAAGGCAATCATACGAGGTTTCCAGTAGTCATAATTGGTTCCATCCAGAATGGGTGGTCTATTTCCAAAAACTCCTTCTTTGTCCATAGTGCCAGAAAGTGATATCCCTAGATCTCACCCAGTAATACAGGCAGGGTGCCTGCTCTGATGCCAATTGAAAATTCTGGCTGCAGATACTCAATGTCACGTCCAATGTTATGACACCGTATCTGACTTACTATATGACAGTAAATACAAAAGCAGTAAAGAACACAGTCAATTGTTTACCCAGTTCAGTGTGCAACAACACCTACTCTGGGGGCTACCAAGCCAGGGAGAGAATCCACTATAAGAGATGTTAATTCAGGAATAAACCAACCAGTTTATCTCCTTCACTTAAGACCTACCCAATGCAATTCTAATCGAAGTACAACTTAAACCTGAGTTCCTACTCACTCCCCCTCAATCACAGCAGTGATACATAAACCAATTTGACTTAAGAATTGATGAAGACACTCTTCAAAAAAAACACACACTTGATTAAGCTTCACAGCTTTTAATCAAGCAACACAATCACTCGTGCTTCACAGCTTTGAGTGATGTACACAACTAACTTGACTCTGCTTCACAGCTTTAGTCAAGGGACATTCAAACACTCTTGCTTCAAAGCTTTGAGTGCTACACAACCCTTACAATCGAAACCTATTCCAAGGCACTTATCACAATGATAATTGCTTGGAGTACAATAAACAAATCTATACAGATTACAAAATTGACTTCTAATCAATCAGCAGGGATCCCTTGAAAAACAGCAGCTCTGTTGAATATATAGCAACTGCAACTTCAGTTAGGGTTTCCAAAAACCTAGGGTTGATTCCGTTTGACCTAAAGACCAGGTCACAGGACTTTATTAACCAGGTTAGGGTTGAGCTAGGTTACTCCTCAGAAAACGCAGGATTCTGTTCAGAAAGGACTGAGTTATTTCCTGAAAAAGCTCAGACTTATCCAATCCTGCAATCCTGTTAGTTCAGAACAGGATGTCATAACATCTGTTATGACATCTGAGAAAACCTGTCTACTGATTTAGCAAAATGTGATCATTTTGCAAACATGCTCAGATACACACTTATAAACATCAGTATTTGAATTACAATATTTTTCTGCACATGTACCTAATGAGTTAGTACAACCTGAACTAGAATGTTATGACATCAGTCATGACATTCACACATACACTTGGGATTTACCAAAAATGCAAGCCAATACCTAAACACCTACAAAGAAGATGGGAGGAGAAGAAGAGGCTATCCTAAAGCATAAGATAAAAGCTAGGGACAAGAACCATATAACCAACAAGAAGGCAATACTTGACATTATGAGTCAATATAGAATTCCCATTCTTCGGATTGAAACCAAGCAAGAAAAGATACTAGACCTCTTGAGAGAACCAAACTTCAAGTGTTTTAAGTCTTCGCAAAAATTGGGCAGAGTAACGGCTGTATACGGGTGAATTCCAGATTACAAACAAAGATCGTAATCTCAATAACCTGCACACAAAACAAACAAACAACCCAATGTCTTGAGGTAAACCTCAAGAACTCCAGACAAAATATCAAATAAAGTCACAAAGTCTCCAAGATAGGCCAAGGTCTCTAATCCTAAGTCCAAGAAGTCCATCACTCCATAATGCAAAGGATAGTAACCATGTAGTACAAGTATCATTAATGATTTTTATGGTTCATGTTGATTATTAGGTGTCTTTAAAAAGAAAGAAAAGCTCGAGTGAGCAAAATAAAAATGACATAAAAGTAAATGCTCAAGTGAGCAAAGATGAAAATAGCATGAAATGTAAAATGCTAAAAGTAAATGGTACATAAAGCATGGAAATAAAAGCGTAAAGTAAAGTTAATTGTTAGTAATTAGTGGTTAGTTGGATGACCATCTTGAAACTTGCATTTGGAACTCATTAGAAGATTGGTAGAACCAAAGCCTCCACACAACAAGTTGCATTTTCTTTTTGTCAAGTATATCATCCATTTTGGAATTCTCACAAAGCAACATGTAATGATCAACAATGTTTAAGTGATCCGCGTTGACCAAAGGTGTTGTAGATCCATTAGAGGATTGGTAGAACCAAAGCCTCCATACAATGAATCTCAAGGTTAGTGGATCAAAGAGATAAAATTAACATACTTGGGCTTGCAATCATAAGTTTAGGTCACGAATGATCATTTATTCGAATCGGGACAAAATTTAGCGCTATGTTAAGCAATCGTAAGTGGACTTATGTAGAAGTCACACCTATTTTGAGGCCGGTCAATAGCAATATATGTACTTCATGTTTGGATAAATGATATAGAGATCACCATCCCTTAACATGTAGCACAATTAAAAAAGAAAGGGATAAGATGAAGAGGGAGGGGAATGATAAGCTAATTTGGATCACCATTTCAAAATTCTTTCATCTTTAAATTCAACCACTCCTCTAGATGGATTAAAGCACTAAACATATCATTAATCCAAAGCACCAAAAATGAATTAAATAATTCACTCTTAGGTAGATTTGAATTGATGAACATTTATCCAACTTCATCTACATCACAAAGTCCGTTGAGTTTAAAGACAAATTGGACATTTAAAATTGCAATCCAAACCAACAATCAAAAGGAGTGAGTAGAAAAAGCATTTTGGATCAAAGCTGCCCCAAAACAAGGCAAAAAAATGCATTCTAGCCCTGTGTAAATCGATTAAACTATTGTGTAAATCGATTTACACAGTACAGTTTTTAAAAATTTGCGTGAAATTGCCTCTGTGCAATCGATTGCACTACAGTGCAAATCGATTGCACACAGTTACAGTAGCAAAAACAACATTTTAAAAGGGCAATTTCTTGTTCAAACTTTCCATCAAACACCTTATGATCATGGATCCACTTGAGCACTAAAATTCCATCAAATTATGAGAAAATAACACCATTGAAATCACAAAATAATGCTCAAAGAATCAATCCCAAAGATCACCAAGATATCACATTGTGAAAGATGAATTATCCAACTTACCAAAGGTAGATCTAGAGAATTATCAAAACAACTTCAAGAATTTGCTTCAATTCAACCACAAGAATCAATTGACCAAGCTTGGATGTAGAGAATTGATGGATAAAAAGTGTTTGGATGAAGGTTTAGCTCAAAGATTAGTAAGCTTCAATGCAAAGCTTACTAACTTTTTGAAAATGGAGCTTTGAGTGAATTTGGTAGATGGAGAGAATTGAGAGATTTTTTAGCAAGGTGGATTTGGCTATCAAAAGCTTGAAATTTGAATGAAATGAGAGCTCTATTTATAGAGTTTTAGAATTGAGATTAGCGGTAATTTGGTAATTGATTCTTGGAGCCAAAATTTGAATTAATGATAACTCTTTCAAAAATTAGAGCCAAAATTTGAATTAATGATAATTCTTTCAAATATTAGAACCAAAATTTGAATTAATGATAATTCTTTTTAAAAATGAAAGATTGGCACTAAAATTTGAATTAATGATACATCTTTCAAAAGTGAAGGAAAATTGGAGCCAAAATTTGACAAGTTTAAAATGCTGATTTTTTTAAATTTTCACGTTGTGCAATCGATTACACTACAGTGAAAATCGATAGCACAATGTAATTTTTCAAAAATGGCGCAAAATACACTATGTGCAATCGATTGCACTTTAAGAACAATCGATTGCATCAGTGAAAAAAATGAAATTTTTTAATTCTTTTTCTTTACAAATAGAGATTTTAGGAAAATAATACCAGAAATCCTTATTTGTCAGATGCTTCGACTTGGTACCTACAAAACAAAAATATACAAAGACAAAGACAAATATTTTTTGTATTTTGATTAGAAGTTAGTCAACAACACATATACAAAATACACAACCAAGGTGCTTGGAGATTCCTCAAGAGCAAACTTAAAGATAGGAAAAAAGAGGAAGAACCAACCCTAATGTGATCTTGTTATGATCGAGTTGATATGATATGATAGAGGAATCTTAGGGGCAAAAATTGCGGTACAACAGATGTTCACTTCCCTGTGCACAATTCTCTTCGATCCGCCAAAAGCCCTTACCACAATGTTACTAGGCTTTAGAGTTAAACCCTCGCAATCCAAATGGTCTAACGCCTTCTTCGGCAGAACATTCAGTGAAGACCCAGTATCTACCACCACATGAGCCATAGTGGTGTCTTTGCATTCAATCGAGACATGCAGAGCATCATTATTCTTTCTTCCTTTCGGAGTCAGATCGACATCTGAAAAACCCAGCCCATTATCAGCAGTCAGGCTGGCCACACAATCTTTGAACTGATCAGCTGAAGTTTCTTGTGGCACATGCGCAGTCTTGAGAAACGCAATTAAAGCCTCCACATGGGCCTCAGAGCATAACAGCAAAGACAATATGGATATCTTTGATGGGGTCTGCCCCAGCTGCTCGACCACGTTGTAGTCGCTCTTCTTGATGATTTTCAGTATTTCCTTTATTTCTTGTTTAGAGGCTTCCACAACAATTTTCTTAGGAGCCTCCGTCCGGGCAGGCTCACCTACAACTTCTTTGCCACGGGTATCAGACGATTCGCCGACAGGGGTAACAACTGGGGTAAGAACAGGAACTGTAGTTGATGTACTAGCAGGAACAACAGATGAAATAATAATAGGCTTGTTGACAGTCTTGGGGGAAATCTCGGGAGAGAAAACCCTTCCACTTCGGGTAACTTTGTTGGTTCCGACAATGTTACCAATATCAGGATCAACCTCTTCGTCTTTCAAGTCTTGTTTGATGCCATGATAGTATACATCATCACCATAATGCCACGGGACAGCTTTATCCGAGACATATGGGATAGGACCAGGAACAGTAATTATTAGTGGAGCGATTCTTGGAGCGGATGTAATCCTAACAGGTCTTCTCGAGGAAACCTTGGAAGGATTGGAGGAAATGATTATGATGGCAACATCTTCATTTGGAACAACAGGAATCATAGTCTTCTCAAACAGAATCTCTTTGTTATCTATCAGGCGTTGAACACCTAATTTCAACATATGGCAACCAGAAGGTAGAAACGAACACATGTGGCAACCTTCACCACAACCCGGAAAAAAACTGGCCAACAGTAAATTATTCTTCACAGTCAAGAGAGGAGTAGCAACTTCATCGACAGAGGTAACAAACAAATCATTATCAATAGCATTAACTCCACGACCTTGTTTAGACATGGGAGCAGTTATTACATTCGGCTTCCCCGGAGCATCAAAATCTATCTCCTTTGCTTCGATCAAGTCTTGTATTTTGTTTCTCAGAGCCCAACAGTCATTTGTATCGTGTCCAGAACTCTCAGAATGATAGGTACACCGGGCGTTTGGATTATATCGGGGAGATGTAGTATTTGGATTCTTGGGAGCCTCTCTCAAGGTTTCCAAGTTAGATCTCAGCAGATGAGGCAGAACTTCAGCCAATGTCATGTTGATGCGGGTAAACTGCCGTTGTGGTCTTTCCGCCCTTTGTTAATTGTTGCATTGTAGAGCAACTGCATGTCTAGGTATCATCACAACACTTACTGTCTGACGATGTTTAGCCCTATTTTAGCCCCTCAGGCTGTAGACGACACTGGCTGTTAGAACAATGTTTGAATCTACTACCCCAAGTTAAAGTTTTGATGATAACAAAATGCTAGATTAAATAAATTGTATAATTCATATGAGACATATATGCTACCTAAAAATTATATTGTATATTTACAGAAACTCTAATGGATACCAGCATAACAACATCAATATCAGCATCAGAAGATGAAGCATCAATATCAGCATCAGAAGATGAAGCATCAATATCAGCATCAGAAGATGAAATATCATATGCCAGCATCAGAAGATCAAAGCATGTGCTTACGCTGAAGCTTGATGAACATATCTGCGCGTAACATACTTTAAACTCTGATCAAGACCAAAACAATATCATCAGCAGCTAGAAGCGTCAGAATAAGCCAAAGCCAGCAACACGCTTAAGTGACAACGGTACTGTGCATTTAAGACACTTTACTTCCAACGGCTATATTCCAAGACAAGATCTTCTCAATATGGAAAGAACATAATGGACATTGAAATGGCATAATTGACTACAACGTATCTTTTCCAAATGCTATATAAACAAGTCAGTGAAGAATGAATTGGCTAATGCTCTACAACTCTTTACACGCCTGAAGCAAATCATCATCATCCTCATTCATACAGTTGTTATATCTCTCAAATTGCTTACTCTATAGTTATAGAATCCTAGTTTCACATAAGCTTAATTTTGTGTATTATCACAGTTGTGATATAGAGTTTTTTGTACAAAACATTCAACACACACAGTATTCATTTATCTGTAAGAAAGAATTTCCTTGAGAAACCGGTCTGTGGTTTAGACTCAAGAAGGCTTTAGCAGTTGTTAAAGTAGTTGTAATATTCAGTTGAATATAGTGGATTAAGACCTCATTGGAGAGAGGCGAAATCACCTTGACGGGTGGACTGGAGTAGTTTGAGATCAAATGAACCAGGATAAAAATAACGCATTGTCAGCAGTTGATTTCAAGTTTTACAATTCAACCCCCCCCCCCTTCTTGTGTTTTTCACTTCTTCAATTGGCATCAGAGCGCCTGGTTCTGAGCTAAAACACTTAACTGTGTCAGTACAAGATCCAGCGTCAGAAAAACACAAATGGTAGGAACATATCAACATACCAGCAATGAAAACAATGAAGATAGGGACAGATTCAGCGGCAAACCTCCAGTCTTTGATGGAGAGAATTTTGATTACTGGAAAGACAGAATTGAAAGCTTCTTTCTGGCACATGATGGTGATCTGTGGGACATGGTGACAGATGGATACACGCACCCAGTGAATGCAAGTGGTCAGAAGATTGACAGGAACGCAATGTCTGATCAACAAAAGCGTGACTTCAAAAATCACCACAAGGCCATAACTATTCTACTCAGCGCCATCTCTTACGCTGAATATGAAAAGATATCTAACAGGGATACTGCAAAGAACATGTTTGACTCCCTCAGAATGACGCATGAAGGCAACATTCAGGTCAAAGAAACTAAAGCTCTTGCGCTCATTCAGAAGTATGAGGCATTCAAAATGGAAGAAAGTAAATCAAGTGAAACGATGTTCTCAAGATTTCAAATTCTGGTGGCTGGTCTCAAAGTTTTGGACAAAGGGTATTCTACTGCTGATCATGTCAAAAAGATCATCAGAAGCTTTCCAAAACAGTGGAGGCCAATGGTTACAGCGCTGAAGCTAGCTAAAGATCTCAACAAAATATCTCTGGAGAAACTTATCAGCTCCCTCAAAAGTCACGAGATAGAGCTAGAAGCTGACGAACCTCAGAAGCAAGGTAAGCCTTTAGCCTTAAAATCTAACAGAAAATTTGACTCCAAAGTTTTGCAGGCTGTTGAAGAAACCTCTGATGGGTCCTAATCAGAAGAAGACGAACTTTCCCTCCTCTCTAGAAGAGTGAATCAACTATGGAAGCAGAGGCAAAGAAAGTTCAGGAATACCAGAAGATTCAATCAGAATGAGTCCTCCTCTAGATAAAGAAGGTCAGACTCCTCCTCTGGATACAGAAGATCTGAAGGCTCTTCAGGAAGCAGAAAGCCAAAAACCAAGGACATCATCTGTTATGAATGAAATGAACAAGGACACTACAAGAGTGACTGTCCAAAGCTTCAGAGGGAAAAGCCCAAAAAGAAGTTTGGAAGGGAAAAGAAGAAGAGTCTCATGGATACATGGGATGACTCTGACTCGTCTGAAGCTGACTCAGAATCAGATGACGATAGAGCAAACATAGCTCTCATGGCCAACATATCAGAAGACAGTGAAGCTTCTGAATCAGACTCTGAATCAGACACCGAAGAGGTATTCCCTGACTTTGCAATTAATTTTACTAAGGCTGAACTTGCTGAAAGCCTTAACGAAATTCTGGAAAGATATCAGCAGATCAGAGTTAAATTCAGAAACCTGAAAAGGAATTTTGATTCTGACTCTGATAAATCTGAGAGTCTCAAGTTGGAAAATTCTGAGTTGAAAAATAAAGTTTCAAAATTAGAAAATCTTTTACAAAACCCTCAGAAGGAAACAATTTCTGAAACTCCCAGCAGCGCTGATGAGATCATCAAGGAGTATGATCACAGTTTTCAGAAGTTCCTTGCTAAAAGCATAGATAGAAGCAAAATGGCTTTAATGATCTATGGAGTTAGCAGAAACGGCAGAAAGGGAATAGGATACCAAGGTAAGGTACCTACACCAAAGAATGCCATGGATCTAATCATTAAACGCACTCCTCTGAATTCACACTTTGTGTATGGTCACACACATGACATTAAATGTACTAGTAATAATTATTCTGTGAAACCAAAATTCAACCAGAGTTTTGGTAAAGCTAACAAATCAGGACCCAAGAAAATATGGGTACCTAAGGATAAAATAATACATGTTGCAGATATCTTTAGCAGCAAATCAGAAACACCAGTCATGGTACCTGGACTCTGGCTGCTCACGACACATGACAGGAAGAAGGCATATGTTCCAAAGTCAGGAACTTAAGCCTGGAGGCCACGTAGGCTTTGGAGGCAATCAGAGGGGAAAGATCATTGGCTCTAGAACAGTAGGTAATGCAAATATTCCCTCTATAAACAATGTTCTATTAGTAGATGGATTAATGCATAATCTGTTATCCATAAGTCAATTAAGTGATAACGGTTATGATATAATCTTTACTCAAAAATCATGTAAAGCTGTTAGTCAGAAAGATGGGACTATCCTATTCAATGGAAAGAGGAAAAACAACATTTATAAAATCAAACTTTCTGAACTGAAAAGTCAGAATGTAAAATGTCTTCTGTCTGTCAACAACGAGCAATGGATCTGGCACAGAAGATTGGGGCATGTTAGTATGAGAAGAATATCTCAGATTAACAAACTCAATCTGGTCAGAGGACTTCCTAATCTGAAGTTCAATTCAGATGCTCTGTGTGAAGCATGTCAGAAAGACAAGTTTGCAAAACCTGCTTTCAAATCTAAAAACGTTGTTTCCACCTCTAAGCCATTAGAACTTCTGCACATTGACTTATTTGGACCAGTTAAAACTGCTTCAGTCAGTGGCAAGAAGTACGGGTTAGTAATCGTAGATGACTATAGCAGATGGACATGGGTAAAGTTCTTAAGACACAAGGACAAGTCACACTCTGTGTTTGTCACCTTCTGTAACCAAGTTCAGAATGAAAAGGATCTTAGAATCGTTAAAGTCAGAAGTGATCATGGTGGAGAATTTGAAAACAAAGATTTTGAGTCATTCTTTAATAACAGAGGCATTCTGCATGACTTCTCTTGTCCTAGAACTCCCCAGCAAAATGGAGTTGTAGAACGAAAGAACAAAACATTGCAAGAAATGGCCAGAACCATGATCAATGAGACAAACGTTGCTAAGATTTTCTGGGCAGAGGCAATAAACACAGCGTGCTACATTCAGAATAGAATCTCCATAACACCTATTCTGGAAAAGACTCCATATGAATTGTGGAAGAACAGAAAGCCCAACATTTCATATTTTCATCCATTTGGATGTACTTGTTTTATGTTAAATACAAAAAATTATTTGAACAAGTTTGACTCTAAAGCACAGAAGTGTATTATGTTAGGATACTCTGAACTCTCAAGAGGGTACAAAGTATACAATACAGAAACACAGATTGTGAAAGAATCAATCAGTGTTCGTTTTGATGATAAGCTTGACTCTGAAAAGTCAAAGAAGAATGAAGTCTTTACAGGTATGGAAGTTGAATTCACAGGTTCTGAAGACAAATCATCAAAAGCTCTCAAAGACACTCCTTCAACATCAGAAAGAGGCACTGCGAGCAATCCAACAACATTTGTAAATCAACCTCAGAAAAGACTACCCATAAGCAGCTTGTATCACCTAGAAGAAACAATCTTAGGAAGAAAGGAAGATCCAATCAGAACAATAGCCAGCTTCAGAAACTCTGAAGAATCCCTCATGGGACTTGTGTCTCTGATTGAACCTTCTTCAATTGATGAAGCACTTCTGGACAACGACTAGATTCTAGCAATGCAAGAAGAGCTGAATCAATTCACAAGAAATGACGTGTGGGATCTAGTTCCCAGACCAAAAGGATTCAACGTCATTGGAACAAAATGGGTGTTCAGAAACAAACTGAAGGAACAAGGTGAAGTCATCAGAAACAAAGCACGACTGGTAGCACAAGGTTATAGTTAGCAATAGGGGATAGACTATACAGAAACCTTTGCTCCAGTCGCCAGGTTAGAATCTATCAGACTCTTGATTTCTTTTGCTGTTAATAAAGGCATCACTCTATATCAGATGGATGTCAAGAGTGCATTCTTAAATGGCTATATAGAAGAAGAGGTTTATGTGCACCAACCCCCTGGTTTTGAAAGTACAAAAAATCCAGAATATGTTTTCAAACTAAAGAAGTCACTGTATGGTCTGAAACAAGCTCCCAGAGCTTGGTATGAAAGACTAAGTAACTTTCTGTTAGAAAAGGAATTCACCAGAGGGAAGGTGGACACAACCTTGTTCTGTAAGACAGTTAAGAATGACATCTTAGTGTGTCAGATTTATGTTGACGATATTATATTTGGATCTACTAATCCTTCTCTTGGAAGAAAATTTGCTAAGTGTATGCAGGCAGAATTTGAGATGAGCCTCATGGGGGAACTGAAGTTCTTTCTAGGAATTCAGATCAATCAAACTCCAGAGGGAACTTACATTCATCAGAGCAAATATGTCAGAGAACTTCTGAAGAAATTTGATCTCTCAGAATGTAAGCCATCAAAGATTCCAATGCATCCCACGTGCATTCTGGAAAGAGAAGAGGTAAGAAAACAGGTAGAACAGAAGGTCTACAGAGGTATGATTGGTTCTCTTCTTTATCTAACGGCTTCAAGGCCTGATATTTTATTCAGTGTGTGCATCTGTGAAAGATTCCAATCAGATCCTAGAGAATCTCACTTAACAGTTGTTAAGCAAATTTTCAAGTATCTGAAAGGTACTACTAATCTGGGTTTATTTTATAGAAAATCTAGTGATTACAGCTTAGTAGGTTACTGTGATGCTGACTTTGCTGGAGACAGAGTAGAGCGTAAAAGTACTTCTGGAAGCTTCCAGTTTCTGGGAGAGAATCTGATCTCTTGGTCCAGCAAAAGGCAATCAACAATTGCGCTATCAACAACAGAAGCTGAATACATAGCAGCAGCAGGTTGCAGCACACAAATGCTCTGGATGAAAAGTCAGCTTGAAGACTTTCAGATATTTGAGAGTAACATTCCTATACTCTGTGACAACACTTCTGCCATTTGCTTAAGTAAAAATCCAATTTTTCATTCTAGGGCTAAGCATATAGAAATAAAACATCATTTCATTAGGGACTATATTCAGAAAGGCATTTTAAACTTAAAATTTATTGATACAGACCATCAATGGGCTGATATCTTCACAAAACCACTTTCTGAAGATAGATTCAACTTCATTCTGAAACATCTCAGCATGAAGCTCTTCCCAGAGTGAAAATGTTTTAATTCTACATATTAACCTTCAGAATGTGTCTTATTTTACTGTGAACTTCTGATCAATCTTCTTTCAGAAAGTTAGACATGCAGATTGTATCAGAGTCTATCCTTAAAGATCTGAGCGTCTCACCTCAAGGATAGATGTGTTGTTCACTAAATCAAACAAGTGTCATCCAGTCATCAGCCCATCCCTGAGGCAGAACACGTGTGCATGCTTATGAGAAGGCGAAGCGCTGATTGGATGCATTGAGACACATGTCATGGGTAACCGTTCCAATATCTTTCTAAATCCCCTAAAATCAACTAACATTAAATGCAAGTAATCATGATTTATTTTTGAAACGTTTTTGTTTATGTTTTCAAAACACTTTTTGAAACCTATTTAAACACCTTAAACATCATTTATGCATTTTTACCGTCTCTTACAATCTTCAAAACCCTTCTGCATTTTTTTCACTTCTTACTGTGTGAAATCCTTTTTCAAACCTTGTCTCTCAAACCCTTGTGTGAACATGGAATCTTCTAGCATTCCATATGCAGGTTCCCAGCAAGATGCTTCTTCTGAACAGTATCAGATTCCCTTCAGAACACTCCTAACTCCGGTCAAGAACTTGGAAGTTCTGTAAGAATTGTTAGTTGATCTCAACAGCTTGAAGGAAAATGGCTTTGATTTGACTGAAGAAATTAAGGCACAAGGATGGGAAAGGTACTTTGATAGGTTGGTGGGTCCAATGTTCTCCAACTTGGTTAAAGAATTCTGGATTCATGCGTCTTCCTCAACTCATCAGGTTACTTCATATATCATGGGAAAGAAGATTGTGATCACTGAAGATCACATTGCAAGGCTGATTGGATACACTGGTGGTGGTATCCGCTGTATCGACATGGCAGAAAGATGCTCAGATGCTGCTGTTATTGCAAGAGAGATTTTCACTCATGGGGTTCCCTCCAGCAAAATAAGAGACTTGAAAGATCAGCACAGAATTTGGGCAAAGATTATTCTGGGCTGCTTTAATCACAAGAAGCCCACGAGCTCTCCTGATTATATAAACATAGATCAGCAGTTTCTGATCTATTTTATTAATCAGAATGTAAAGATTAATTTGGCTCATCTTCTGTTCAACCATCTGAGGACCAGCGTCAAGGAGACTAAAGAAGAAGAAAGGACTAAAAGGGATTGGATACCCTTCGGCAGATTGATATCAGATATTCTAACGGAGAATAGGCTGATTGAACACCTGTCAGAGGCACAGGAATTAAGCTCTATAGAACCTTCTGTTGGCAAGCAGCTGAATGCCAAGAATCTGAAGAAGATGAAGCTGATAGAGAACATAAGGAAGGAGCCCAGCGTCACTCCTCATGCTGAAATCACCAGCCAAAGAGTCCCTCTGGACGACTTTCCTATATTCTCTGAGATTGACTCTAAACCAGTCATTGTTCTCAGATACTTGGATGCCTATAAGGCTGATGGCACAGATCCCACTCTGAACATTAAAGATTTTCACCAGCAAGCACCAGAAGTTACTTTGAAGAAGACTAAGAAGAGAAAGGTTGTATCAGAAGGATCATCTCAACAGACCCCAAAGAAGAGAGGTAATTTGTCTTCTGTTAATGTTTTAAATTCATTTGCTGTTCCAACATCTATCCCAACCCCAGCTTCATTTGAAATCCCAATTCCCATTCCGACCATTGATGATACTGAAATTGAGTTTGACCCTTCTGATTCATTAACCCTCAGAAGATCCCGCGCCAAACCTCTTAATCCAAAACCTACAACCTCAACAGAACCAGAACTTCAAGAAGTTCTTTCTGAAATAAATCAACACTCTTCCACTCCCCATACAGAAAATCCAAATCCTCAACCAGAAACTCCCCATTCACCACAACCAGCAACTACACTATCACCAATACCAGAAGAACCAGAAATTCCATAACCTCCATATCCACAACCAGAAATTCCACAACCTCCATCTCCACAACCAGAACTTAATCCACCCTCACCTCAACACTTTGAGTCTCAACACTCTGAGGCTCAAACCCCTGAACCTCAATCACCTGAATCCTCTGAACCACAACCTTTAGCCATTCAACTGCCTTGTGGCACAACTGTGAACATACCTCAACTACCATCCTCACCAGAAACAACTCCTCCACACACTCCACCTAGTCCAATAATCATTTTTGACTCTCCTACTCCCTCACCCAAACAAAATCCAGATGACCACAGCAAGACCTTCATTGATCTAACAGTCCTTGACCGCCTTGCTGCCCTTAAAAATAAAATCGCCATTCCCAAACCCAAACAACCAGATGTTGGTTCTAGCATCTTGAATTTTGAAACAGACATGCAGAATTGGATTTCTTCTCTAAAGCAGGCTTGTTCGGGAGTGATTGATCCTGCTGCTTCAGACCAACTCTATACACAATTCAGAAAGTGGGTACGCGCTGAAACCTTTAAGCTGCAAGACATAAACTATGAACAGGCTCAACAGAACTTCAACAATCTGCTGAAATAAGTTGAAGGTCCAGTCATGAGTCAGCTACTGAAGGAGGAAGTGCTTCATCTGGACAGTGAGCCTTGGTCTGAAAAGTGTCTAGCTTCAACAATTCAACCTGCATAAGATCAGACGATTCCAGCTAAAGACCTTAGTCAAGAAGAAGATGTTGCAGAAAGCTCTCAGAAGCATCCTGATTCTGATGTCTCTCAAGCTGCATTGGACAAGCAGACTCTTGAAGAGCTGAAGCAAAATGATATTCGTCTGCAGAAAAGAATGGATGAGAATGATCAACGAATGAAGGAAAGGATGGATGTTCAAGATAATAAGATTGATTCAGTAGCCAGCATGGTGCATCAGCATAAGGAAACCGCTGATCAGATTAAGAACATGCTAGAAGCTCTGTTCACACGCCTTCCACCCCAACCTTAGATTTTGTTTCTTAATGTTTTCATTGCTTTCTTTACATGCTATATGTAACATTTTCTGAGCTATGAACTAAATGCAATCGTTTTTCTGCACTGATCGTGTTTTTTAACTTCAATTATTTGCACTTTTTGATTGCTGACAAAAAGGGGGAGAAAAGAATGATATTTTTCAATAACGGATTACTGAGACAAAAGTCTCAAACATTCTAACACTCTGATATACTTGAATGTTTCTTTGTTTTGCATAAGCTTACAGGTACAAGAATTTAATTATCTCTGATACACTGAAGCTCTGCTCCAGAAAGATCTGATGCTCAAAGAAAGTTCTAGAAAGATCTGATGCTAAAAGACTCATGGAATTAAAAGGGAAGTAATAAACTCAGGGGGAGTTTTTCTGATCATAACTCTGACAGTTTCTTTCTTATTCCTCTTAAGTTCTGATACCTTTTTATTCCTCCTTATCTTTGATACCTACCTGCATATCTCTGATACAATCTATTATTTGGTTATCTCTGATATTTTTCCTTAAATTTCAATTGAAAATATCTGGTTTTTGTCATCATCAAAAAGGGGGAGATTGTTAGAACAAAGTTTGAATCTACTACCCCAAGTTAAAGTTTTGATGATAACAAAATGCTAGATTAAATAAATTGTATAATTCATATGAGACATATATGCTACCTAAAAATTATATTGTATATTTACAGAAACTCTAATAGATACCAGCATAAGAACATCAATATCAGCATCAGAACATGAAGCATCAATATCAGCATCAGAAGATGAAGCATCAATATCAGCATCAGAAGATGAAATATCATATGCCAGCATCAGAAGATCAAAGCATGTGCTTACGCTGAAGCTTGATGAACAGATCTGCGCGTAACATACTTTAAACTCTGATCAAGACCAAAACAATATCATCAGCAGCTAGAAGCGTCAGAATAAGCCAAAGCCAGCAACACGCTTAAGTGACAACGGTACTGTGCATTTAAGACACTTTACTTCCAACGGATGTATTCTAAGACAAGATCTTCTCAATATGGAAAGAACATAATGGACATTGAAATGGCATAATTGACTACAACGTATCTTTTCCAAATGCTATATAAACAAGTCAGTGAAGAATGAATTGGCTAATGCTCTACAACTCTTTACACGCCTGAAGCAAATCATCATCATCCTCATTCATACAGTTGCTATATCTCTCAAATTGCTTACTCTATAGTTATAGCATCCTAGTTTCACATAAGCTTAATTTTGTGTATTATCACAGTTATGATATAGAGTTTTTTGTAGAAAACATTCAACACACACAATATTCATTTATCTGTAAGAAAGAATTTCCTTGAGAAACCGGTCTGTGGTTTAGACTCAAGAAGGCTTTAGCAGTTGTTAAAGCAGTTGTAATATTCAGTTGAATATAGTGGATTAAGACCTCGTTGGAGAGAGGCGAAATCACCTTGACGGGTGGACTGGAGTAGTTTGAGATCAAACGAACCAGGATAAAAATAACGCGTTGTCAGCAGTTGATTTCAAGTTTTACAATTCAACCCCCCCTTCTTGTGTTTTTCACTTCTTCACTGGCCTCCTTCTTACCAGCAAAAGGCTTCTTTACTGAACTTGAAGAGGCATCCTTCTGTATTTTGCCACTTCGAATCCCAGCTTCTACTCTTTCCCCGATTAGGATCAACTCGGTGAAACCAACTGATGAATTGCCGATCAAATGATTGAAAAACGAACCTGACAGTGTCCCCATAAACATATCAACCAACTCCCTATCAGACAACGGGGGTTGAACTCTTCCAGCCAAGTCTCTCCATTTTTGCGCGTAATCTTTAAAACCTTCACCTGCACCCATGGACATACTCTGGAGTTGAGTACGAGTGGAAGCAAGATCAACATTGTACTGCTACTACTTGTAGAAAGCAGCAGCCAGATCTTCCCAGTTTCAGATATTTGCTCCTTCTAGCTGGTAGAACCATTCAAGTTGAGTCCTTGACAAACTATCTTGAAAGAAGTAAACCCACAGATTTCTATCAACTGTGTGGGGCTGGATCTTCCTGACATAAGAGCGGAGATGGAATTTTGGGCAGGACACCCTATCATACTTGGCAAAAACTGGATCTTTGAACTTCTGAGGGATAACTACTCCCGATACCAATCCCAGTTCTTCAAAATCTAGTCCAGGTATCCTCTGAACTTCCATGGCACTCAGACGGTCTTCTAGGTGTTTGTATATCCTCAGCAGGAGGATATTGTTCATCGTTGTAGTTAGTATCATTATCAGAGATTACATGGCTAAGGTCCTTCTCTCCTTCTTGGTTCTCCCCTTTTTTGGATGAAGAGGTCAGGTCGACATGTCGCTTCAACCGCTCTCCAAACCTTCGGCCCATGTTCAGAATACCAACAACCTTCTTCCTTTTCTTCCTCTCTTTCAGAATGAGGGCTTTCAGATCCTCCTGCCCCTTTGCCAGACTGATAAACATTTGTTGGAACTGGGCGTTCTATGCCTGAAGATCCTTGATTGCTTTGTTCGGAAGACATTTTTGCATGAAATAAACAGCGAGGAAGATGAGAAACCTGTAATGGTACTTGTCTATGCAATGTCATGGATGATATGCATATGCAATGATTTCAAGGATTCTTAAAGGCTCAGATTTGTTTAACAAAAAAACACACGTTAATTGCATTAATAAGTTCAAATTGTTACAAAGAATGCCTTTTAGGCTTACAATTAAACAAAACAAAACTGAAAGCAAAAAGAAACTAGGTCTCCCAGGAGCGCATCCTCTTTGGTGCGATGTAGGAATTTATGTTCCTTTCTTCATGAAGTAGCCTAGTGATCTCCAGGACCTTCTTCTCGCTGGCATAGAACTGAGCTTCAAACGTGTCTCGCTCTTCTTTGAGTTGAACCCAAGACTTATGTAACTCTTCATGATCGGTTGGCATGTTGGGATGATGAACAAGTGAAGTAGTGTCTCCTTCAGTAGCTGGCTCCACGGTTATTAGTAGGACATCTGGGTAAGGCATCCTAAGACTTTGGGCGCGAGCTCATACCCATCGGAGATAAGGCTAAAGAGGAATGGAATTCTTGTGCCCTAGCGTCTTGCTATCAATTTTATGCACCATGCCCCAAGCCTTTATGAACCTTTTGTGGTATTCCTGAGCATCATTCTCATAGTTGAAGGCAATTCCTTGGATGAGCGTGTCATGTGGACCATCTCTTCTCGCATAACCAAAGTGATGTAAAGCCAAACAAGGGTTGTAAGTGATTCCTCCCCTAATGCCTAAGAGAGGGACATTATGGAATTCACCACAGCGATCGATGATGGTAACATCTTTCGAGAACCGTGAACACCAATGAATGTCTGAATGTTTAAGGGACATCAGCCTGCGAGACCATTTCAAATCCTGCTCATTCTTCAAAATAGATCTGGGTAGGTACGAAATAAACCACCTAGCCAATAGAGGAGTGCAACACAAGAAGGTTCCCCTTCTCTTTAGAGTGCGAGCATGCAAAGAGTGCAGAATATCCCCGAGTAATGTAGGTACTGGATTATGAGACAGGAAAACCTTGATAGTGCTTACATCTACGAGTTGATCAGCATTAGGGAAAAGTACCGTCCCATAAACAAGAAGTGCCAGCACCTCTTCGAAATCTTGTAAATCTAAGGTATCCCAAAAATGATAGGCCTTCACAAGTAGAAACTTAATCGAAACTCCTTAGACACTCCCTCTAGTCTCCTAATTCGCCACTATGTCAGACCGTTGTAAAGACAGAGCTCTAGAAATTTCTTCAGGCTTTGGATTTTCTTCCGTACCATTGAAAGGCAACTGCTCAAGAATAGGTACCCCTAACAACTGAGAAAACTACTCCATAGTGGGTACTAGCTGGTAATCCGGGAAGGTGAAACAATGGTGCACCGGATCGAAGAACTGAAACAGCACTTTTAACAACTCTTCATCAGGTTTTGCAGTGACCAAATTGAGCAACAGACCATGCTTTCTAGTGAAATGAGAAACTTCAAGAACCCTTAATGCCAGATCCTTTAGTTGAAGAGACACTTTCACAAGGTTGATATGTATAGTGTTCCTACAGGCAGATGCCAGGTCCTACAAAATAGAGCAAAAATGAGCCCTAGGAAATCCTGAAAATGGTTAGTCATGATATGCTATGCTTATGATGTCATGATTAGGTTAGAAAATCACAGGTATATAAAACAACAAACAAGTCACACCAAGTCCTTAGGTTTAAGGCTTGCATGAGTTTTAAGTTCGTACCCTCTTGAAGTTGGATTGGTTCAACCTTCCCTATAAATAGTAATCGAGTTCTAAGGGATCTCAATATCATTTATCTTTCCCCCAGCTTCGTTCAATAGGCGATGGACTCACAACCAAACAAAACTCAAGAGTCAAACCTCAATGAGTGTAGCATCGAGTATATGTCAACCTTGGGCATACACCAAAGTCGTCCATCTCACTACGTCCTACTGGCCAAGTTGTGCAATTAAAGGTTCTAAGGTCAGTTGATGCTTCACGATACCACGCGGCGGCCCCGTACTCTCCCTGATTGACTCAAGGGTTACCGATACCAACCAAAGTGCCACATCAACGTAGCTAATGCTTCAACCGTGCCGGCATACCCCAACATAGTTCCCTCACAGTTTATTGCCACTTACCTAAAAGGTGCTCCCCAGATCCGGGTGTAGGATCTATATTAATCCCAAACAAACCCTTTAAAGTATAGCAATCAAGACAATCAAGAGAAGCAATTTTAATTACCTAGAACCTAAGGTTTACCCCACTTATTTAGTCCCCTGCAGAGTCGCCATTTTTGTGATACGGTGGCAGAACCAACTGTTTAATACTGGTTTGCGCTTTGAGTTTTTTGTTCGCAAAATGTCGCGGTAAGCAAGAGTCGCCACCTACTTTTATTTCATCTAATCATGGAAAAGGAAAAAGAACAAAAAAACCTTTTTTCGAGATGTTTCTGAGTACGGGGGGTAGATTATAGAAAGGGAAGGTGTTAACACCCTTTCTATCCGTAGTTATCTACGGGCTCTTAGGTACTTGCTCATTTTTCAAAATTGCTTGTGTGTGTGCTTGCTTTTGAAAATATTTTACTTCGTGATAACCCTTGTATCAGTCCTAAAGGATGTGACAAAGTTGTTTTCAAAATTTGTTTGGAAAGGTGTTTGTGTGAAAAAGTTTTCATTGAGCAAGTACCTACTAGCATCTACCTACTCGAAAGAAGATTGTTTCTGTTCTATTTCCTTTACACAACACTATCCCACTATTAAGGAATAGGTAGCGCCGTCGTTGGAGTTGTAAGGGACATTCAAAAGGGACGTACGGTTACAAAAGCAATGTTAGGACACCTTAGTAACCATCCTAGAGTCCAAAAGATCTTTTCTGAGGCAACAGTCGAAAGTGTCATTTTAGATTTTTGGGACATAGAGGATAGCCACTAAAACATCCTATGCTTCATGGCCGTTCACTGAAGGCAACCAAAGTGAGAGTATACCCTAAGAGTGAGCATGAGCAAGTGTGCTTTTTTCAGTTATTGTTATCTTTGCAGATTAGGGTTTTCTACCTGTTTTAATTTTCACGCATTCTTGCCATACAATCCTATTAGCCATACATCTTATAGTTAAATATTTGTAGGAATTTAAAGTGTGAGGAAGTAATACCTAGCTATTACAGGGCTTCGGGGAGGGGGATTAATTACATAACCAAAAATCGGGGATTTAAAGCCAGAAATAAAACCCTAATTTAACTATTACAAACCCTGAACAGTTACAAAATAATGGAAAAAATAATTAACAAGCGCGCAGAAAATTAAATACGAGAATGGTAATTAATAACTCAAAACCCTAATTGAGAGAAAGAAATTTTTGTTTTTGTGGATTTTTATTTGAGAAAACATTTAATTGCAAATTAATTAAACCTAATTTCTAATTGTTTTTAAAATTATGAAATAAATTAAATTAACCTAATTTCCTAATTAAATTAATTAATTAAAGAAAATTTATTAAGAAAATAAGTTTTTTGTGATTTTTTGATTTGTTAATTTTATAAAATAATTTTTGTATTGATTAAAAAAAACAAAATAATTAAAGAAAAGAAATTAAAGAAAGATAGTAAAAATAACCAATAGGCCTTGCTGTCAGCAGATCTGGGGGTGCTGAACTTCTGACACCCAGAAGGATGGCCCAGAGTTTGGCGCCTGATCCAATGAGACCATCTTCTAGGGACTCATGGTGGACCTGCATCTATTGGAGATGGATCCAGAGGATGATGATCCTCAGAAGATGAGGTGCGTTGGATCTGCTGGAGATGGATCCAGAGGATGATGATCCTTAGAAGATGAGGTGCGCTAGATCTGTTGGAGATGGATCCAAAGGATGATGATCCTCAGAAGATGAGGTGTGCTGGATCTGTTGGAGATGGATCCAGAGGATGATGATCCTCAGAAGATGAGGTGTGCTGGATCTGTAGGAGATGGATCCAGAGGATGATGATCCTCAGAAGATGAGGTGTGCTGGATCTGCTAGAGATTGATCCAGAGGATGATGTTCCTTAGAAGATGAGGTGTGCTGGATCTGCTGGAGATGGATCCAGAGGATGATGATCCTCAGAAGATGTGGTGTGCTGGATCTGTTGGAGATGGATCCAGAGGATGATGATCCTTAGAAGATGAGATGTGATGGATCTACTGGAGATGGATCCAGAGGATGATGATCCTTGGAAGGCGAGGTGTGCTGGATCTGCTGGAGATGGATCTAGAGGATGATGATCCTTGGAAGGAGAGGTGTGCTGGATCTGCTGAAAATAATGGAGAAATGCCAAAAGCTCACGCCTGGGATTAAACCCAGGACATGAGCTTCTGACATCCTTCCTCTGACCAACTGCGTTGGATGTTAACTCATACATATATATCAAACAAGCCATTAGATCCCAGTCAGCAAAACATAAACGCGTCAGTATTTCCAGAACCAATCACATTTTATAAAGAAGCGCCACGCCTGCAGTCAGAATGTCTTTTCCAGAGGGAGACGAGTCAACGACACCGGAGCTGCGGTCCGGTCGTCTTCTCCGGGAGGGTGAAAATCCCAAAACCTGCAAAATGTGGAATTTAAAAGGTGAAAAAGACCCTACTCCCCCTGAAATTTTCCCAGGAATCCAAATATGGGGTTAGTTTGGCCTGAAGGTCCTTAGATTGAATGTTTCACAAGCTTCAGTTTGTGATGCCCTAACAATGGCATCACGTGATTTAAGCCTTGATACTCTAATGTAAAGCGTCAAACCTGCCCTAATGAAGGTCCTGAGTAATAATCAAAGCATTAAAACATTCAACAATGCGAAAAAATAAAGATTAAATTTCCAGAAGTTTACCAAACGGTGATGACCGTGGATGGTGGTTCTAGCGTGTGATTTCTTGATTAAAAGGGTGGTACGTGTTCATGGGAACCTCTGGATATGAATGGGATGCTTAGGTTGGATTGAAATAGGCTAGAACTTTTTCTTTTTGTTTTCACGATCTAGAATGATTTTTTGCAATTTTTGTTTGAGCACTTAGGGTTGTCTATTCCTCCTCCCCCGTGCTTCTGAGTGAGCATACCTATATGATGAATCAAAATTAGGTTAACAAAGTTGAAAGAAATCTTTGCTTTCAATGAGAAAATAAAGGATTTTAATAACATGATTTCTTGCATATTTGGACCAAATCAAATCTTTCCCCCTCCACGGATTTTCTTGCCATGCCAGCACTACTTGCTCTTTATTTTGATGGGAAAAAGATTTGAAATCAAATCTTACATTATTCTTTTTATTCACCTTATTTAATTTTGCATTCTATTTAATAAAATATCAAAACTAAATAATATAAATAATAAAATAATGTAATAAAGGACTCAAGGGTCGCGGGCCATTTGGAAGTGGGATGCAAGCACAAAAAGTTAGGGCCATTTGGCAAAAAATGCAATTTGAGCCCATTTGACTTTTGGCAATTTTGCAAAAAAGGTCAATTTTGACAAGGCATATCTCCTCCAATTTTAACCCTAGAGAGGTGTTCTTGGACTTTTTAGAAATCTTAGGATGTCCCTTAAGCAACCCTTTTGGTCTCATTTAAATTGAGTCTTCCATGTTCATGTATGAAGCTTTGACCCAAAAGGTGTTTTTATTGACTTTTCAAAAGGACCTATAATGTCAAAAATTCATATCTTTTTGTGAGTACATATTTTTAACTTGTGAGCTGAAGATGAATTGTAGGGAATTTCATCCTCTTCAAAATGATCTTTGGATGGAAAAATTATGATAAATTATCAAGAAGTTATGCTTGGTCAAAGTTGGGTTGACTTTTCCTGCAAAACCCTAATTTAGCAACTTTTGGGTTTTGATGAATTTGGAGCATCCCTTGAGGAATCATGATCAACCCTTGATCAAATGATGGAAGTTACTTCAAAATGTTGATGTTGACCAAAAATCTTGAGGTTTGACTGTATGTGGGCCACAGTTGACTTTTGACCTAATACAGTCGATTCTCAAGCATCTGAGTAGTTGGCTGAGCAAACTTCTTGTGCTAGGAATGAAACTTGACATGGATGATCTTGAGAACATATTATGACAATGGTTAGAATTTGGGATCCTTTGGACTCAAGCATCTTGATGAAAAATGAAACCCTAATTTGAGGTATACTGCCTTAGGAGAGAGTTGGTCTAGTCAACTCTTGGACTTCCTTGAACAACTTAGGGACCTCAATTGACATGTATTGAGTAAAATGAGAGGGAAAATTTTGGGTTACAACAGGTTGTAATGAGGACTGGTTCACAGTTTTAGAAAAAAGTATTTAAGGATCAAAATTATTTGGTTCCCACCCATTCTCCATGATGTTCTCCATTCATATGTTTAGTTGACCTGATACAAGCATTCATCTCTCAATAAGAGTTTGTGATGGTTGAGGAACCACTGAGGCCTCTTGGACACAATAGTCATTAACTTCTGATTTTGGTGTCTGATCACACGACCTTGTTCTCTCGATAGGGATTTTTATTGGTAATCCTTTTCTCGCCTTTTAGGCTTTTCAAAATCTTTCTCTCTTTCCCTAGCCTTTTCCTGGACAAATTCTTTTGAATTTCGATTTGGAAGTCCAGCGGGATTCCCCAACTTTTGCCTAAGCGACTTGTTTTCAAGTTTCGACTTAGCAGGGCTTTTGTTTCTTTCTTATTTATAATTTCCATTATGAACAAATTATTGATCTTTACGCCGTTTTCGATTTGTTAGAAGTGACCGTGACTGTCTGAGTCTTTGGTAGATGAGGGATAGCCATTATTGTATCATCATTTGATCTCATCTTCTTGATTTGCGAGAGATGCCCATTGGGATATCGTTAGTTGATACACGTTGATGATATATGAGGGTTAACCATAGTGGTTTTTACTTTCCTTGACCTTTTGACGGATAACCATTGTTGTATCCTTGGATGCACACTCTTGATGAGTTTTGAAAGCTTGATCAGATTAACTGAACATTACCCGCCCCAGGGTTAAAATGAGGGTTTTTTCCTGAATAGAAAAGAAACTTCTACTTCAAAGGCTCAGAGGGGTTAGCGAGGGTCTATCTCCCTTATATCTCTGGTGTTTAGGAATAGAAACAAGTCCTGTACATCGTTAACAGAGTCTTACTCAAAAGCGTACTAACCATAGATTTTTGCGTTTTTAGATTATCGTCATCCTCCCTCCAATCTTTACCTAAGCATAATACTTGGAAACTTGGCATCAATATGCAAGCAAAAAATTTAAAGAGTGATAACGAATGGATGAATAAAAATTAAAGGAACACTTCAAGACAAGCATACTTATTGCATTAAGATTTTCATTCAAAATAGACAAGTTTCTATATACAAGCAATGTTTAAACAAACAAGCAAGAATGCAAATGAAAATGAAATAAAGAAACCAATGATTTCCATCGTTGAGGAGACTTGACTATGTATGTACTTCTTTGTTTTGTCGACTTTCTGCAGCCTTGATGCTTGAATGGGCGAGAGAAAACACCTTCTGATCTGATGTAAACACAACAATTTCTGAATTGATCCAATCTTGGACCTTGTCCCTTGATGACATACCATCTTCAATCGAATGGTCGGGTGCCCCGGAATAATATTCATAGAAAACTCTTTCAAGAGAACAAACGAAATCTGTACCAGACGAATTGGTATAAACTGCATCACCAAGCATCTCATGCCACAAAGAAATAATACAGTTCTTCTTCTATCAGAACAACAGATACATCTAACTCGTGAGAAAGATCCTGGCAGTTGTCCAAATAGGAATTAGACTTTTGGAAGAGACGCCAGATAGGTGTTGGGCTTTATACTTCGACCCTTTTACAGTCTTTGACATCGAAACCGAGTGCCCCAGTATAGGAGACACATCTAGCCTGTGTATCGCAATTAGAAGAGATACTTGTGGGAAGAGGACCCCAAAGATCATAGTTGGAAATAAAAGGATGTAATGCATTGGGATCACATCAACATGCTCATCAGGCTTCTTCTATCTTTGCTTAAAATCCTAGCCCAATGAATTTACTTGGGGAACAAAGACTGGATGTTGTCGAACAGATCAGGGAACACAAAGTTGTAGGGAATTCCCCTGATTGAATAGTCGGATGCCCCAGTGTAGTAACCATATCGGTCATTAGTATCATGATCTGGAAGGGAATTTATAGACGGTACATAGTAAATTGGAACCATCTGCTGATAAGATGTTCCAAGAACTCAAGATTGTGTAGCACTCCATGGTTGAAAGAAATTCCCCAAAAGATGAGGAGAAGAGATAATCTCTATTGCGGAAGTAGGTGTAGGATTTTCGACATCATTGTCAAAGATTTAATGACCTGGCTCATCCGATTATTCAATCGATTATCTTCCTTCTCGAATAATTCCCAACCAAGGGCCCAAAGCTCGCATGTATACCATAACTAACCCTATCGGGATCTTTGTATCATTCAATCCCCCATGGAGTTATCCTATACTTGGTCTCTGAACGTGTGATGCAAGAAATCAAGTTAAACCTCTAAGGAGAACACCGGGTCTGAGTAAGAATCCCTAATCTTTGAGTACCTGTTATGAATGTGTGGATATGCATGGAGTGCATGAATGGATGCCATGTCATGTTCTATCATTTTCAAGGAACTTACGTGCTTTGATTTTGATTTTACGTAGGTAAGGGATGGAAACTTTTAACACAAGGCTTACAAATATGATTTCTTGGAATAACAAAACATGTACGTTAAGCATGTGGTTAACCATGTTATGTATGAAAAGATATGAGATCAAATAGGATCAAAGTTCCATCATTTCTGAACATGATTGCTGTGTTGTTTTTGAACCATATGAATATCACCTAATCAAAGGTATGGCATAGCTTCTGCACATATAAGAACCAAGTACCATATGGATTTTCCATTGTATGGGATCAAGGCTTCTAGAACACCAGATACTGTTGAGTCTTTTCTAAACATTTTGGGAATACCAAGATCGAAGGCCCGAATGAACCTCCAAATATACAAGTCAGGAACTCAGGAAATAAATTTGAGCACCCCATAGTCACCAACAGAACACCACCTGAATAGGTCACCGACAAAAATCTAGAACATAACCATTAGAACAAATAGTCACCATTTGAACATAGCCACCTGTCATACGGCGGGAGAACTGACTTGGGTGTTTTGCATTTTGTCGCAAATGTTGCAGATAGAAAGAGTCGCCACCGACTTTTCTTTTATCCAATAAAGAAAGGGTGAAAAGAACAGGAAAGACCTTTGAGATATTTTCTTGAGTTCGAGGGGTAGGTTATGAAAAGGGAAGTTGTTAGCATCCTTTTCATCCGCGATTATCTACGGGCTCCTAATTGCTTGCTAGATCACTTTGAAAATTCTTTGTTCGAAATGTATTTGTGGTGGGTTTTTGAAAGTATTTTGAAAACGCCTTTGTTTCGGAAAACTTTGTAATGACTCTCGTCTCTATAAGAATGTATACAAAGTGTTCATTTTGAAAATAGTTCAAAGAGATGTTTGTTTTTGAAGATGTTTTGAAAGTGTATGTGTGAAAATAGTTTTGATTTGTGAGCAAGAAACTACGAGCGTCCTACCTACTAAAAAGTTATTTGTTCTTTTCCTCCTCCTTTAGGCGTTTCTATCTTACCATTGATTGGTAAGAAGCTCCATCATTGGATGTGAAGGGACGGGCGTGGGTCAATCGTATAGTCATAGAAGGCAACTTATGAGACGTTTTAAGAATTTTCATAAGGGACTAGATCGTTTACGGAAGGCAACATCGAGGGACATCGAGGGACTACGATCCTTTTTTATTGAGGGTCTTTTCTAAAACGCCCATATTCGAGGGATATGACTATTTTCCGAGACAATAAGTGAGGTTACCCTAGAGTTGCACGTATGAATAGTGTGTTTGATTGCATGCATTTTTTTATCTTTGAGATTAGAGTTTTCTAGCAGTTGATTTTATCTTGACATACACCCTAATTACTAACAATTTATATTAAAGCGGTAAATTGCGGAAATTAAATCCTAAGTTATTACATCATTAGGGGAGTGGGGGTACAATTTACAAATGGGGATGAAGTAGAAACTTAAGTATTATAACCATATCGAATAATAATGAAGCCAATGTAAAAGCAGTGTAAAATAAAGGAAAAATGCATTTTGAACTGCTATGTGTCCACACATGCTGTTATGCATCGACATATAGCTTTCCTTGCTCCTGGCAAACCAAACCAACTCAGTATGAGTCGATGCATAAAGGGATGTGTCGACTCATGCACCTGTTTGTGTAGACACATATGTGTTTTGTGTCAACTCATGCACCTTTCACCTTTCTGTTTTAGGGCCTGGATAACAGTATGAGTCGATGCGTAAGGATATGTGTCGACACATACCCCTATTTTTTCACTAGAATGAGTCGACCCAAGTGGGTATGTGTCGACTCATGTTGTAGTTTTTTGCCTTAAACATTATTTTATTGTCTGTTTGGGTCAGTTTACAGTATGTAATTGATAAACATAAACAACAAGCAAATAGTTAGCTCAAAAGGGGAAATGATTACTACATTTTATCTTTAAAAATAAATTATGTATGAAAAATTAAAATCTCAAAGTTAAGAAGACTTAGCTTGGGACTGCACTTGGTGTTTTAAGGCTGAATACTTTTCCAGCTGCTGTGATGGCTCCAATGAATCTCCAGGAAGCTGTCCCAAACTGTTGAATCACACTAACTCAGTCAAGTTGTACATTATTGTTTTTGTGTTTGAAGGGTGAAGATAATGACACTATAGAAATTATTCTTGTGTTTGAACAATCTCTATGTGATAAGGTGTTTGAATTATGGGAGATTTATAACGTGGAATAATGGATTGAGGGTTTCTGTTTTAGATGAAAGTATAGTTGTTGTTTTTTTTCTGAATGAGCAAAAACTCTCTATTCTCTCTCTCTAAGCTAGCCTCTTGTGTGTTGTGAGAACAATCTATTTATAGAGGGAGTTTGCTGGGATTTTGGGAGGGAAACAAATAAAAATTTGAATTATTTGGGTATGCTGTCTTCATAGATTTTTTGATGCAGCTCTTATGTGCTAATTTGGTGCAAATATGGGGATGAGATAATGTAGGCTTGGACTGGTTTAAGAGCAGTATAGCCGGGCTGTTTTACAACTGTTTTGGAGTGTTCTGGCAGTGTTTAGAGATAGGATAGCAGAGCTGTTTTACTCAGGACAGCAGACTGTCTTCTAAACATGGTTTTGAGCTTGTAATGAGCAACACTTGTAGCATGATAAAAGTATGTTTTGTGGACCAATTTATGCATATTGTATCAAAGACAAAGCATTGTGGCAAGGTTTTGAGTCAAAGGAAAAAGTTCAAACAAGACAAAGTTTTAGGATTTGTAATATTGCAAAAATGACACTTTGTAATAACTTGAATTATTTGTAACATCTTGAATTATTTGTGACATCATGAATTATTTTGAATTGTAGTAAAAAGATGTCATGAAGCAATGAAATTAACAAGTATAGAAAATACTTTAAAAAAATTCCAAGTCTTGCAAAGTTGGATTTTTGACTATCTTGATTTTTTGATGATCAAATTTCATATTTTGGATGTCTTGATGAAATGTGATTTTTGGGACACAATTTTGGTCAAAAAGTCAAAGTTTGACTTTTTTAGTGTACAGTTGACCTTTTCACCAGTTGACCGAATTTTGTCTATCAATCCACTGATCTCAGGAGATTAATTGAAATATGCGATTAGGTTAAAATTACGCGCTCGAGTCCTTGAGATCATGCTTCCGACCAATAAGTCAGGTATTAGGTTAAAATCAAAGTTCAGTCATTTCCAGTCAAAACCCTAATTTTGCCCATTTTTCCCTTTTGATAATTTGAATGACTTTTGTACAAGACTCAAACCCTAATTTGAGGCATCAGTGTTGAGGAGATTGTTTGACCTAGTCGATACTTGCGCAAGCTTGAGTCATTGAATATCTTTGTAGGAAATATCTTGAGAAGTGAGAGGGCAAATTTTTGGGTACAATAGCTTCCCCTGTTCAATCTTCTTAAACCTGAAGAGTTAGATTGGCGAGTCCGCCATTCTTGACTTGAAGGTGGAAGATGATTGAACACTAAAGTGCCCAAAAATTTGCACTCGATGGTAGGTTAATTGCATCGGGAATGGGCTTATATGTGCCATTTGGAGAGTGACAGGGAGTCGTCAGAGATGGGCTTAAAGATGCCATCCAGTGTGACTGTTGGTAGAAATTGGAAGAAGTATCAGAATAAATATTTGGTTAATTTATACTGAAACAGTAGATGTCTTGAAGTAAGTGTTTATCATGTAGATAGTCGCCCCGTCTTGTTTCGGGAATTGATCTACAATCAATTTGTTGGTAAACTCGTCTTGTTTCGAGAGTTCATGTCATTGGTGATAAAGATAGTCGCCCCGTCCTATTTCGGGAATTGATCTTTACCTAACCAGAGAGAAAGAAAGATAATTTCCCCATCTTGTTTCGGGAGTTAATCTTCAATCTGCTCATGTAGATAGTTGTCCTGTCTTGTTTCAGGTATTAATCTACAATCATTTATTCACAGATATTTGTCATGTCTTGTTTCAGGTATTAATATGGAACCTTCTTTTTGTTGGTTGTAGTGATAGTTGTTCTGGCTTGTTTCAGGAATTAGTCTTTAACCTTAGAGAAAGGAAGATAGTTTCCCCGTCTTGTTTCGGAGTTAATCTCCAATCTGGTCATGTAGATAGTTGTCCTGTCTTGTTTCAGGTATTAATCTACAATCACTTGTTCGCAGATAGTTGTCATGTCTTATTTCAGGTATTAATCTGGAACTTGTTGAAAATTGATGATGACATTTGTTTGTTGATCTTTCCTGAAAAGGTAAAGAATTAGCTGTATGCTATGTCATGATGCATGGCATACATTGTGTAATGATGTTCTCAAAATAAATGAGATTGTGCTATATGTATTTTGTATGCATATGCTATGATGTTTGTAAAGTAATGTATGAATGCAATATATGAACTGGTCGGTTGTTCTTTGTAGCATCGTTGAAATGAGGGAAAATAAATCCATGACTGTTGTTGGGGATGAAGAATGTGATTCTTCATTATTTGTTTAGAACGTTTCCATTGGGGATTCCTGTTTTGTTGTTTGAGGAGAAATCCATTGGGGACATTGATTTTTCTTAAGGGAAACTCTGTGGAGAGTGTTGATTTTTTATTTGGGAAAAGAGTTTAGGAATTTTAGTTATTTGTTGCTCTACTGGGGAGTTATCTCTTGATTGGAGAGAATGGAAGTTAATAATCTGTTGGGGATTAATTGTTATCTGGTCGGATTCCAGGCTTTGCAGTAATTCACTGGGGATTAGTGGTAAACTCTATTGGGGAGGAGGAGTTTTGTTAGTGATTTGAAGAAGTTAAACTATTATTTGGTCAGGTACAGGATTCGTAGTAACTTGCTTTAAAAGAATGGAGTCGGTTGTTATCTGGTCGAGTTCCATGTTTTACATTAACTTCTGGTGATAGTAACGACTCTGTTGGAGATTGCAATGACTCTACTAGTGGTTAAGGGGTTTTGTCTCTTGATTTGTAATCGTCTAAGAAGAAAACTCAAGCTGGGGAATTTACAGTTTGTTGGGAAAAAACATGTTGAAGAGAATGTTTTGACGACCTGCTGGGGAGGTATTTCCTTTAGGGAGAAATCTACACGGCTCTTTTTTAAGACTAACTCAGCTGGGGATGAAGAATGTGATTCTTCATTATTTATTGGAATTGAATTGCTGGGAGATGGACTTTCGTGGCTAGAGAAATAAACTCTACTGGGGAAAGAAAACTCCATAAACAGCTTGGGGGTTTTTATGAAGCCCTATTGGGGAACCATGTTGTGGAATTCTTCAATATGCTGGGGAGATGATTTGAGACTCTTGCTCTGTAGGGGATATCAGAATCTCTGTCATCAATAGGTTGTATGCTAAAGATATGGCAGTGACTTCGCGGGAGGACGTCTTTGTCTCTGTATCTATTGTGGAATATATCTGCGAGGATTTGCATGTGGCTTTTTAGATATTGTCCCATTTCTTAAAACCATTAATACATGTCTTTCTGTTTTTATGTGTGTATTTGTAAATGGTGATTATATTCAAATTCATATGTTAAAAATAATCACTAGACATTTTTTCAAAACAAAACAGAAAAATAAAAAAAAATAGTTTATGCATTTTCAAAGAGATAGATTTTGTATTAATTTGTAGAAGTCTTCCTATAACAGGCGTATTTGTACAAGGAGACAGACATCCTAATAAGAGAATGTCGTCGTAAGAATGAAAGTTATACAAAGCAGTATACAAAGAAAAACAGATATGTGAAATGATCCCATTGGGTTCCCATTCTGCTATTGCCTTTATATCTTTGAGCGTCTCATCCCTTTGCTTCTTGACTGAAGTTGATTGGATTGATTAATACCATTTAAATTTGACACTTGATACTAAAGTCTGTCTGTGAGGTCATTCGACGGGACATAGTTGTACGCTTTTAATCCCTAACTTTTTCCTGGACCGCCCTCTCGAGTTTTCAGTCCACCGGGTTACCCTTTTTTTTCCCAAGCCACCTTTTCAGGTTTTCGACTTGCCAGTGTATAGATTTTTCATATATATATCCCTAACTTTTTCCCTAACCCTTTTGGTTCGCTGGGATGCCCTTTTTTTTGCCTAGGCCAGTCAACCTAGCGGGTCTCTATTTATGTGTAGTATCTTTTAACTATGTCCGTGTTTACAGGATGTGGAAGGTCGTCACCGTCCATAATGGTTAATATCATGGCTCCACCAGAAAATATGTTCTTGATCACAAATGGTCCTTCGTATGTGGGAGTCCATTTTCCCCTGGGATCACCTTATGGCAAGATAATGCGCTTGATTACTAGGTCGCCAACTTTATATTCCTGATGTCTGACTTTCTTGTTAAAAGCTTTGATCATACGTTTCTGGTACATTTGACCATTCGATCAGGTTCAATTGGTCAAGTCGAGTCTGAACCCATTTGTCTTCATTCAAACATGCATCCTTCATGATTCTCAAGGAATGGATCTGGACTTCGATGGGTAGGACAGATTTTATACTGTATACCAGAGAGAAAGGAGTTTCCCATGTTGACGTGTGTACTGAGGTACGATAACCATGAAGAGAAAACGGTAACATCTTGTGCCAGTATTTGTATGTCACCTTCATCTTCTGTATGATTTTCTTGATTTTTTTATTGGCGTCCTCTATAGCACCATTCATCTTCGGCCGGTAAGGAGAAGAGTTATGATGCTGAATCTTGAATTGGGTGCAGAGCTCGGTGATCATAGTATTATTGAGATTGGTAGCATTATCTGTGATGATTCTTTCTGGAATACCATACTGACAGATAAGGTTATGTATGGTGAATTGGGCCATGAGGTTCTTGGTAACATAAGTAAATGAGGCTGCCTCGACCCACTTTGTGAAGTAATCAATGGCAACCAGGATGAAGCGGTTCCCATTAGAAACGGTAGGTCTAATCTCTCTGATCATATCAATTCCCCACATTGCGAAAGGCCAGGGAGCAGTCAAGACGTTCAAGGGAACCGGAGGCACATGTACTTTATCAGCATAGATTTGGAACTTGTGACAAGTTCGGTAATGGTGATAACAGTCTACTTCCATAGTGGATCAATAGTACCCTGCCCTCAGAATCTTCTTAGCCATTATGTTCCCACTAGAATTGGTGCCGAAGGTACCTTCGTGCATATTTGCCATAATCTTCTCTGCCTCACTCTTGTCTACACACTGAAGCAAAGTAGAATCGTGGTTACGCTTGTAGAGGATTTTGTTACTGAGGAAAAACTTGGCAGAGAAACTTCTTAGGAACTTCTTATCATTAACGGAAGCTCCATCGGGATACTCTTGGGCTTCGAGGTATCTTTTCACTTCGTGGAACCAGGTTTTTTCCACTACTTCTTCAGTATCAACCTCATAACAGTATGATGGTTTGTCCAATCTCTCAATACTGATCTGAGGAGCTTCATTATCCCATCTGACTTTAAACATGGATGACATAGTAGCTAGCGCGTCTGCTAACTAATTTTCCTCTCGTGGAAAATGCTCAAAGGTAACTTCTTCAAAGTGTGGAACTAGTGTCAACACACGCTATCAGTAAGGGATGAGATTAGGATGCTTCGTGTCACATTCTCCTTTAATTTTACTGGTCACCAGGGCCGAATCTCCAAATACACTCAAGAATTTGATTCTCAGGTCAATAGCAGCTTTGAGACCCATAATACATGCTTTATATTCAGCCATGTTGTTGGTACAGTTGAAACATAGCCTGACAGTGAAAGGAGTATGACAGCCTTCAGAAGATATTACCACATCCCCAACTCCATTGCCCATAGTGTTGGAATCTCCATTAAAAACCATAGTCCATCGAGATCTTTGTTCAGGTCCGTCATACGGTCCAAGCTTTTCACAGTCAGTCATTAACATGATATTCTCATTCGAGAAGTCAAAGTTCATAGATTGATAATCATCAACAGCTTGATGGGCCAAATGATCTGCCAATACACTTCCTTTGATGGCTTTCTGTGTTGTATATTGAATATCATATTTAGTTAGAATCATTTGACATCTAGTTATCCGTCCGGAGAGAGCGGGCTTCTCAAAGATGTACTTGATGGGGTCCATCTTAGAAATCAATAAAGTGTTGTGAGTCATCATATACTGTCTTAGTTGGCAAGCAGCCCATGCCAGAGCGCGGCAAGTTTTCTCGAGTGTTGTACCCCAATTTTTTCCCCTAAGATCCCTTCATCATACCATGTTGATTCCATCACAACAAGATCACATTAGGATTCTTGTTTCCCCTTCCTATATTCAACTTTTCTCTTTGAGGAATCACCAAGCACACTGACTTGTTTTTCTTTTGTGATCATGCATGTTTTGTTTTGACTTTCCTTTTAATTAATAAAGTGCAATGTTATTTTGTCTTACTAATAATGTAGGTAAAGGCATTAAGATTCAGCAAGTTGCTCAATGGGTTCATGAGTTTATTTCCATGTCCTAGTCATTAAAGCTTGAGAAGTTCAAACCTCACCATTGGATTTGTTTTAGAGGGAATGGCATGGAATGGTTATTTTGGTTAACTACATTTCAAGATTATCAAATTTGGTTCAAAAATACAAGGGGTTGATTGGAGAAGTTGGCTTGCTTGGACAAGGCTTTGTTCCCATTGGTCACAAGTGCATATTCCTCTAAATTATCAAGATATGGAAGTGGTTTTGATGGCTATGAGTTCTCATTATCATCCTCAACAACTTCTATTTACAAAGCAAGAGTGTTGGTACAAGAAGATTGTTCAAAATTGTCAAGGTTCCTCAAGGCATTTTCTTGATCTAGGAGCTAGGGTTTTGAACTTAAAAGAAGCATATCTTGCTCATGTTTTGGTATTTTTGATTGATTCCAAAAACATCCTTATCTTCAAAGGGTTATCAACAAATCACTTCAAAAGTTCCAAGGAGTTTTCATGTGGAAGAAGCTTGATGAAGAAGAAAGATCACAAGTCCTCTAGATGAACCCCCAATTTTCCATGTGTGACTTTAAATGATCATAACTTGGTTAAATTTTATCACCTTGAGCCCATTATTTTTCCACAATGATCTTGAGGATGTGAACTTTATGCCTTATTTTATGTGAAAAGTGAGAAAATGGATGGAAGTTTCCTTAAGCATACAAAAGATTATAGGTTATTTCATTATTTTTTGCCAACTTCAACAATTCATAACTCTCTCAATTTTTTTGATATTTTGGATGGTTCAAGTCCCAAAATTTCATTCAAGAGAACTACTTCATGCCATCTTTTTTGGTCAAGAGCAAATTCCAAGTGGAAGTCTATGTTTGGATGCAAAACATTATAGGTCACTTTTGAAGAGAAAATTTGAAATATTTCTAAGTATGGAAAGTCAACATTTTTTCTCCAACTTTGACTCAACACAACTTTCAGCTCAAGCATCCATTTGATTCCATTCTTTTTCCATTGCAAATATTGTAACCTCATCTTTCTGAGACATCAAGAATCATGCCCTAAGACCCCTTGAGCTGAGAATGCCATTGGTTAGAAATTGGCACTTTGAAACTGAATTTTTCACCAAGTCAGAAGTTTGAAATTCTTGATTTGGCTTCTAAACACTTTGTTTATGCATGTTTATGCCTCTAAAAATGTTTAATGAAGTTCCATAGGTGATTAGCATAACAAAACACGCGTTTTGGATGAGTTTTGATCAAATTGGAAGTCACACTTTTCTTGTTTGAAACTTCACACAATTTCCCTCCAAACTTCATCATTTTACACGCTTGGACATTCCATTTGATTCCCTATAAATAGAGGGTCATTCCCCAATCATTTCCTCAAGCTTGGATAGCCAGAATCACCCTGCCAAACTTGTTCCATAACTCAAAATTCAGTAACTTCGAAATCTATTCCCAAGCCTTTTCAATCCAATTTCTCTATCAATTCACCTTCCTTGATCTTCCCTGAAGCTAACCATATAATTACATTCAAGAATCGTGCCCTATATTGCTCCATAGAAGTCCATTTTCAAAGCTCTGTAACTCAACTTCAATAGGTAGGTTCCTTCATCAATTCTTCAAAACTTTGATATCATTGTGATGCTCCCATTTCCCTGGTTCTAGTCGCAACACTTTCTTTCAACTGGAAACACGTTTTGACCATGAAATTTCAAATCCCTTTTCAAAACTTTCCTTCCAAATTACTTGAGCTATAGTTTATATAAATTTGTCGCGAAGGTGTGGTTGTCTTCGTCTTGAAGAGACGAAACGAATGGCATAGGTATGAGCTTCTAATTTTACAGTTTGAGAGACTTGCGATTCACGTTGGTTGGAGGTTGAAGATGACCAACGTGTCATCTTCCAACCAATGATGGCGCGCCACTTGTTATTTTTGAATTCTGATTTAATAATTGATTCAGTGCTTTATTCACTAATGACCATGATATACACAGTGCACCAGATCCCTTGGATTTGATTACTAACACGTTTTCACTCTCATCCAATGATCCACATATTTTTTTTATTTTATTTTCTTTTCTGATTTTTATATTTAATTGTTTTAAACTTCAAAAAATCATAGAAAATTCATTTTTAGTCCAAAAAATCTGAAAAAATTATGGAAAATATTTTTGATTATTCTCTTTCTGATTTTTATTTTTTCACAATTTAATTTTGTGTTTTGGTATTTTTTATAAATTTTCACTTTATTTGAATTGTTTTAAATGTTTAAAAATACCTTTATGCATTTTTAAATTCTGAAAAAATCATGGAATGATTCAATGATATTGTGACAAATATTGGTGACCTTATTTTATTTTTGTTTCTGACTTTGCTATTTTTTTATCATTTTTGATTTATTTTACTCATTTCTTTTAATTTTAAAAATAGTTTCTGACTTTAAAAAATAACCAAAATCATTTGAGCCCTTTTCTGATTTTTCTATGATCTTACTTTTTATTTCTTGATTAATTAGAACATAGTTGATATTTTTTCATTTTATTTCTATTTTTTAATATTTTTTAAACCTTTTTTAATGTATATATTAAATGCAATATTATTTTGTGGTTATTTTCTGGTTGATCTTTGATTAAATTTTTGATCATGAGCTTTATTAACATTATTGGATCCATGGTGTTGAGTTTAACTCCACAAAAATGGATGAATGATTTTAATAATAGTTTGATTAAATTTAATTCAAAAGTGGTTTATATTTTCTCTTCCACCCCACTTCATCTCATCCCATTCTTATTACACTAAGTGTTATTGGAGCATGATCTCTATATCATGTCTCAAAACAAATGGTGTATAGATTGTTATTGACCGGCCTCAAAATAGGTGCGACTTCTATATAAGTCCACTTACGATTGCTTAACATAGCGCTAAATTTTGTCCTGATTCGAATAAATGATCATTTGTGGCCCAAACTTATGTTTGCAAGCCCAAGTATGTTAATTTGATCTCTTTGATCCAATAACCTTGAGATCCATTGTGTAGAGGCTTTGGTTCTACCAATCCTCTAATGGATCTACAACACCTTTGGTCAACGCGGATCACTTAAACATCGTTAATCATTAAATGGTACTTATGAGGATTCCAAATGGATGATATACTTGACAAAAAGCAAATGCAACTTGTTGTGTGGAGGCTTTGGTTCTACAAATCCTCTAACAAGTTCCAAATGCAAGTTTCAAGATGATCATTCAACTAACCACTAATCATTAATAATTGACTTTATTCTTGTATTTTTATTATATGCCCTTTTATTTTTATGCACTATTTACTTTTAGCATTTACATTTCACGCCATTTTTATCTTTGCTCATTTGAGCATTTACTTTCTTGTCATTTTTATTTTGATAATTTGAGCTTTTCTTTCCTTTACTTAAGATACTTAATAATCAATATGGACCATAAAATCCTTAATGAAGCTTGGACTATTTGGTTACTATCCTTGGCATTATGGAGCATTGGACTTCTTGGACTTAGGATTAGAAACCTTGGCCTATGTTGGAGACTTTGTGACCTTAATTTATATTTTTTCTGGAGCTTTTGAGGTTTACCTCAAGACATTGGGTTGTTTGTTTGTTTTATGTGCAGGTTATTGTGATTACACTCTTTGTTTATAATCTGGAATTCACCCGTATACATCTGTTACTTTGCCCAATTTTTGTGAAGACTTAATACACTTGAAGTTTGGTTCTTACAAGAGGTCTAGTATCTTTGCTTGATTGGCTTCAATCCAAAGAATGAGAATTCTATCTTGGCCCATAATGTCAAGTACTGGCTTCTTGTTGGTTAGATGGTTCTAATCCCTAGCTTTTACCTTATGCTTTAGGATAGTCCCTTCTTCTCCTCCCATCTTCTTTAATTTCAAAAATCTTCTTCCTCCTTTTGCAAACTCTTCTTGTTTTTTAACTTGAACCACTTTCATAATAAACTTGGAATTAGGTCCACGCATTTTCAAAACATTTTCATAAATAAACCCTAATCAATCTAATGATACCTTGACCATTTTGTGAGAAGACTAAAAGTGAATCAATCTCATTTCAAACAATTTTTGCCACCTTGGCTTTTTTATTTTAAAACCTTTTCTCAAAAGATTGGACTCTTGTCAATCCTTGTAGTGATGCAAACAACTATACTTCTACAATATGTAGTAAAATGAGATATTTTCCACTTGGGTGTTGAGTGAGGCATTGTTGATTTTAAAATCCAAGTCATATCCTCCACTTTGAGATGATGCAAATTCTCCTTTCCCATGATCGTGGGTAATAAGTATGTTTTCCACACGAACAATGACGATGATGTCTTATCTTATAAAATTAACCAACACACTTTTGTTTTAAAAAATTTAAAGAGGAACTACGTGTACCCTCATCCCCTATTGCACGGAAGGTGGTACGTAGGCACTAAAGGTTCACAACCGCGGCGGGTGAAAAAATCATTAAAAAAATATATTTCTTTTCTCACCTCCACCATCTATTTTTATACAACATTTTTATAGGCAAAATATACAGATTTTTACAAAGAGGTTCCTACGGAGTATCGTAGATGTTTAGGGTGCTAATACCTTCCCTTTGCATAACCAACCCCCCTTACCTTGAATCTTTCCCCCCTCTTTTGGGTTATCGCTCTTTTCCCATTCCTTTGGAAACAATAAAGTGAAGTGGCGATTTTTATTTTGATCTGTATAAGTCAAGTCAATCAAATGGCTTAGTCTTGAACATTTCTACCGCTACAGAAAAAACGGCGACTTCACTGGGGAAAGATTGACCTTTTTCTAGTCCATCCCTAAGTGGGTTAAGCCTATCTTTGTTTATATTTGTATATGTGCTATTGTTGTTTACGTGTTAGATGTTGTATATATGTTTATCTGGATTTTCCTTGTTTTCAGGGTGCTTGGTGATTACTTATAAGTCCTATACCCAAACTTGGGAAAACTTTAAGATAGGACGGGCGGTATAGTCATGTTAACTTTGAGGGAGTAATCCCAAAAAATGAGGCATGAGATCCCCCACTCAGTGGAGGCCCCTTTGACTGTAGTATCATTTACCGAGTAATCGGGAAGACGTACTGCTTTTGACCTGGGAGCCTGCTGAAGCTGAGGACCGTAGAATACCTAACCAATCTTGGCCTTTTAGGTGTAGTGCGGAAGCTATGACGTAGTAATTCAGAAATAGTTGTCACACATACTATGCTCGGACGAGTTTTCTTGAGAATATTACTAATTACCGAGCTAATCGGGAAGTTGGTAATATCTGAAAGAAGGATGTAGACTCTGGGAACCTCTAGAACCTTGTTCGGCAGGTGATAACTTTTATACCAATACCTTATGGATAGTACCTTCGACCTCATGCTCGTGACGTTGAACCTATGAACCCTATATGTGTGATCTTGTGTGTGATTGTTGCATCATGCATCCATGCACTCATAAGCATCTTTTGAAGAGATATTATTTCAATAGATTTAAAAGTTGACCATTTGTGAATATCTCAGGTAATCATGGATTCTGGGAAAATAAAGACCGGGAAGTACAGTTTCAAGGATCCCAAGATAGATGAGTTGATCAGTCTAATTCCCGAGATTGAGTGTTCTGCAGATTTTTGGAAGAAGTATGGATCCATCATTCCTCTCATGAAGCTGGAGATAAAGGAGTGTATTCTCTCGGCCTTGGTCCAATTCTATGATCCGATGTATCATTGCTTTACTTTTTCCGATTATCAGTTGATGCCTACACTAGAGGAGTATTCTTATCTATTGGATTTACCTGTTACCGATCGTGTTCCTTTTACTGGTTTGGAGGGTGAGCCAAAACCACATGAGATTGCTGCTTTGATTCATCTGGGGAAGTCTGAGGTGGAAGCCCATATGACTACTAAAGGAGGGATTAGAGGATTACCAGCTCAGCTCTTATTGGAGAAAGCTCGTTACTTTTCCAGGATGAAGAGTACAGTCGCTTTTGAGGCCATCTTTCCTCTACTTGCTTACGGGTTGTTCTTATTTCCTAATGTGAACAAGTTTGTTGACATTAATGCTATCAGGATCTTCGTGATTGGAAATCCAGTTCCTACATTGTTGGGTGATGCTTAATACTCTATTCATCTGCGGGATTCTTATCATGGGGGTATGATTATATGTTGCACGCCCATGTTGTACTAGTGGTTTATCTCTCACATGCCTCAAACTAATGCTTTTTGGATGTCAGAAAGGAACCCCGTTGGGCTCCTAAGATCATGGCACTTACTCACTCGGATATTGACTGGTATCATCGAGCTTACCAGGATATAGAGATTATTGACAGTTGTGGTAGTTTCCCCAATGTACCTCTCCTTGGTACAAAGGGAGTAATTAACTATAACCCTGTTCTTGCGCGACGACATCTTGGTTATCTGATGAGGGATAAACCAAATAGTATTCATTTGAGTAGTTTCTTTCTGAAGGAGGGAGAAGACCGCAAGGAAGCTAGGGAGCAAATTGCGAAGGCCTGGCGTCACATTCATAAGAAGAGTAGGAAGGATTTGGGACCTAGGGTGTTGTTTCTTTGGAGCCATATCTTAAGTGGGTCCGAACGAGAGATATTCAGTTGAAAATGCCGTATTCCTGGGAAACACCTATGCCTGATTTTTTTGTGAAGACCATGCCTCCCTCGTTGGATTATCGAGAAGAGATACAACTTACTTTAGTCAGGATGCAACAGGAAAAGGATGCTTGGAAGAACAAGTGCCAAATTTTAATTTCTTATAAAGCAGCTTTGAAGGAGAAAGACGACTTGATTGAGATTCTTGAGAGTCGGGCTGTAGAGACCATGGAGAGGCAAGGGGATTTATTTTCTCCTAAGCCTCAATCAGATGCCAGTTGCTCACTTCCTAATTCAGGTGATTGGGAGGAGGTTTCCACTAAGTATGCGGAAGAAAATCAGAGGTTAAAGGCTCAGATTGTCGGGCTCACGGGGAAGCGCTAGCGTATAGAGTGATCTCCATTAGTTTTTCTTTTCAGGGTTTTAGGTTTTATTTTCATCTTGTACTTGGGATCATTGAAACTTGTAATCCATTTTGGAGTTGTTATAATAAAAATTTTCAGCATTTCAAATGCGTTATTACTTTGATATTTGCAATATGTCCATAAATTTTAAATCCCTTGAAATATTAAGTAATAAAATAAAATCATGTGCATTGCATATCATGAATCATATTGCACATATTTCTTGCATTTGGTATGCATATCCAGGTGTCTTACCAAGCTTCTTCACTCTGATTCAGCAAGTTGACTAATCACTACAACACTCGGGCTAATTTCAGAAAGAAGATGGACAACTTAGAATAGGAGAATCGCGAGTTGCGCGAGGAAGTTTTTGCTTTGAAGGTCGGAATGGCTAATCTGATCGCTCTGATGGAATCTATGTAGATTCTCAGAATCAGCCACCGAGTGTTAAACCTTAATCAACAAGGGCAACTACTAAAGCTCCGAATGTTCTTGTATCTGCTAATCCAGCTGTTGTTCAGAATCGCATGCCTCAAGGTTATCCATGGGGAATGCCAGAGAATTTTACGCCTGAAGGTTTCAATCTTGGTCCTCAAGATGCTCCAGTTGTTCAGACTATTGTCACTCATACACCTCCTGTGGTGCATGCTGCTCCTGCTTCACCTCCTTCGGAGATTATGGTTCCATTTGTTGACAATGATGTGTGTCTTCCTTTCCCTCCACCGAGTGAAGACTTGGGTCTTTATGACAGAATGGATGATTTTCAAGAACAATTCGACAGGATGCAAAGAAAGATGAAGGCCCTCAGGGGGAAAGAGCTATTTGGGCAGAATGTGAATGAGTTGTGCTTGGTCCCGAATCCTAAGATACCTGCTAATTTTAAGGTCCCATAGTTTGATAAGTACAAGGGAAACACTTGCCCTCATGCTCATCTGGTGATGTACGTAAGCAGAATGTCTACCCATACTGATGATCAGCGTCTGTTGATTCACTTTTTCAGGATAGTTTGACTGGTGCTGCTCTGAAGTGGTATATGAGTTTGGACAATGTTAACATCTATACTTTCAATGACTTGGGAGAAGCATTTATCATACAATACAAGTACAATGTAGACATGGCTCCTGACTGTGATCAGCTCAGGGCCATGTTTCAAAAAGACATGGAATCTGTGATGCGGTGGGAGAACTGACTTGAGGGTTTTGCTTTGATCGCAAATGTTGCGGTTAGCAAGAGTCGCCACCAACTTTTCTTTTATCCAAAAGGAAAGGTGAAAAAGCACAGGAATGACCTTTGAGATTGTTTCTTGAGTTCGGGGGATAAATTATGAAAAGGAAAGGTATTAACACCCTTTTCATCCATGGTTATCCATGGGCTCTTAGTTATTTGCTAGATCACTTGCTTTTGTTTGAAATTATGCTTTGTGTGGTTTTTTGAAAGTATTTTGTAAAGAGATCATTGTTTAGGCAATCTTTGTAATGATTCTCGTTCGTAAGAATGTATACAAAGATGTTGATCTTTTGAAAATGTTTTCAAGTTTTGTAAGATGTTTGAAAGTATATGTGATTGTTTTGAAAATAGCAAGGATGTTTATTTTGAAATGGAGCAAGTAATTGGGAGCAATCTACCTACTCAAATGTCTTTCTTGTTAATTTTATTTTCCTTTGACATTGTTGTCTTACCATTGATTTGGTAAGCAACCCTATCTTTGGATGTAAAAGGGACGGACGTGGGTCATCGTATAACCATGATTAGCAATGTTGCAAAGTATGCTTGTGTGCAAGTGTATTATTTTTATGCTTGTTTTTTGTCTTGGATTAGGGTTTTGCTAAGTATTGATTTTAGTCTTTCCATACAAACCCCAATTACTAGCATGTTATGTAAAAGCGATAAATTGCGAAATTTAAAGTTACTACGCTATTACAATATTTGTTGGAGGGGGGTATATAATTTATGAATGGGGATTGCAATAATATAAACTTAATTAACCTATTACAACCAAATTGAATATTGTACAAATAATTAAAATAAATGATATACAAGATGAATTAAATATGCAAGAAATGTAAATGCAAAGAAAATATTTTTTTTATTTGGTTTCTTAAAATGAAGGAGGTTTTAGTTCTAAAAAAGGGTAATTAAATTAAATTAAACTTAAGTTAAATAAAGAAATTATTTAAGAAAAGATTTTGTAAATGAAACCCTAAATCTATATTTTTGTTGATTAAAGGAAAATAAGCTTTAAAGAAAAAAAGTATTTTTTTATATTTTTATATTTTTTTGTCTTGAAAATAATATGTGGTGTCATGAAATATTTTTTGGTCCTTTTTATATTAAAAATAAGTGTATTTAAATAAATAATAACCTAGTTTTATTTTAATATTTACAAGAAAATTAATACAAGTAAAATAAAGTATAAATGAATAAAAATAATTTTTATTTATGTGGAAAAATATTTAAATTATGTCAAAATATAAATCTATATTTTTTATAGATTTACCACTGGGGTGGCTATACATCCGTTTATATAGGCAAAACCATAAATATATAAAGCAAACCCAGTCCTGATGACTTCATCTTCAACCTCCAGTTGGTGTACCTGTAACTCCTTCATTTCTCAACAAAAATGGAAAGTGACAAAATGAAAGTTGTTGCATTCTTCCTCATGATTCTAACCATGTAAATAACTAAGGCTAAAAGTCAAAGATAAGTGAGAATTTCTCTGGCCCTAATTTAAACCCTAAAAATTTCAGAAACTTCAACTCTAAAATTCTCTAAGCTCAAGCCATATAAATGTAAACTATGGATATGTACAGCTTCGTGGCAATGAGGTCTACATTTTATCTTCACAAATATAAGCCTAACAATGCCTAAGTAATGAGATAGAAGTTTAAGAAAAATACCTCAAAACTGGAAATCGTGAAATGCAAATGAGCTTGTTTAAGTCAGCTGATGATCAGGTTAGCTTCCTTGGACCTCTAGGAAGCTAGTGTAATGGCTGGCTTGAGCTGAGGATGGCTGGAATGGCTTGGAGAAGTCCAACTGCGGTGTTTTGTTTTTGGTTATGGAAGATAGGGAAAATGGTGTTACAAAAATGAAACATGTACAAGGATGAGTTAGTCTTGATGCAAGGAAGCTTTAGAAACTAAAAGGCCAAGAAACGCACGAGGGAAATGTGAGTTTGGTATGAAAAATCAGAACTTGCACAACAATGGTATTTTGGGACAATTTCTGGCTAGAGGGAGTTTGAGTGAGTTTTAGGGGCTTCTTCCTCGTGTGCAAACTTGCAAATAGTGTGTCTACATATAAGCAAGAGGTTTGGAGACTTGTAACAACTCAGAATTTGAAGTTGCATCCTTAAGCCGAACATGTGATTTTTGAGAAAAACAAGTTTCAAAGCTTGTGTACTTGACAAGGTAGAGTAAATCATGCTTTAAACAAGTTTGTTTCTGACTTTATGGATGGAGTGTGATTATAGGGAACAAGTTAGAGACTCAATAATGACTTTATGCAAAAAGCTTTCTTTACAAGAATGGGAGTGTTCACTTTGTGCCATTAATGGAAATGCAACTTGAATAATAGCTAATTTGCTTGGATCAAATCCTTAATAGCTGTGTAAGCATTTAATAAGGAGTGACAAACAAGTTTGAGGCCTGCAAAGCAAGGATTATGCATCCTAGCATGGATTTGCATATGTGTTCTTCATAAAAATGACCTAAATTCAAGTGACAAAACCCTAATTTCATCTCTTAGATTTTCCTTGATCAAGAATGATCTCAAGGAGTTCTTGGACATTTTTGAAAGTTGCAATGTTCTCTACAACTCATATTTGAATTGATTTTGAAAATTCCCCTTGGAACCATGTGAAAATTTTCCATTAAGTTAGGCCAAAAATCTGCCTAACTAGGGCAAAATTTCACTAAGTCATTTTTAGTTCATGAGCATGCATTCACAAAATTATAACTTGAGATCCAAGAATTTTTAGGAGAAGTTGCATCATGGTGAAAATTTGGCTCAAAGTTATAAAAAAATAAGAAATTTTCTATACTTAGAAAAATTTCTATGTTAAGAATTTTCATCTTTTCAAAATAAAATCTTGAATTATTGATTTCTTGATGAACAAGTTTCATGTTTTGATATGTTTTGATGAATTATGATCTTTGGCATTTGATTTTGACCAAAAAGTCAAAGTTTGACTTTTCAGTATACAGTTGACTTTTGATCAGTTGACTAGAAAATTCATTTGTCAATCCAATGGACTTGTAGTTTTTTGAACCATGTCATTAGGTAAAAGTGTTTCAATTGGACTCTTGAGATCATGCCTTAACCCAATTTATCATTTTCTAGGTCAAAAACCAGAAATTCCCCTTTCCCAGTCAAAACCCTAATTTTGACCATTTTGCCCTTTTGATGATTTTATCAAATTTCTTGAGGAGTTGTAGTCCAAACTTGATCAAATGACACATATGGGTTTAAAATGTTGATTTGGATAAAAAAATTATGAAGTTTGACTATAAATTGCCTATGGTTGACTTTTTCCCCAATACAGCTGATTTTTAGGTCAGCTGTTCAATTGACTGATCAAAAGTGTGATCCAAGGCTTGAAACTTGACATGAGTAATCTTGGGGGTCCATGATGATCCATGAAAGTCATATGAAGAATTGATAGTTCAAAAATCCTTGTGCAATCTCAAACTCTAATTTTCAGTCATCAGTGCTTGAGGAGGTGCCTTGAGCTGATCAACCATAATGCAGTCTTGATCCAAAGGAGATCCTGTGAGAAAATCCTTGATAAGTGAGAGGGAAAATTTTGGGGTACAACACCTTCCCCTGTTCAATCTTCTTAAGCCTGAAGAGTTAGACTGGCGAGTTTTTCCATTCGTGACTCGAAGGTGGAAGATGATTGGACACTAGAGTGCCCAGAAATTTGCACTCGGCGATGTGACGGTAGAGGGAATGGGCTTAAAGATTCCATTTGGAGAGGTGATAGAAATTTGTAGGAGATGGGCTTAAAGATGTCATCCAAAATCGATTGTTGAATTGTAATTTGTAAGCTGAAAGAATGAGTATCAGAATGGCGTATGTGTCTGGAGCGTATCTGAGCTGTATCTGAAAGTTGAATATGAATGAGTATCAAAATGGCATCGGTGTCTGGAGCATATCTGAACTGTATCTGACGACTGTATTTGAATGAGTATCAGAATGGCATCCGTGTCTGGAGCGTATCTGAGTTGTATCCGAAAGTTGAGTCTGAATGAGTATCAGAATGGCATCTGTGTCTGGAGCGTATCTGAATTGTATCTGAAAGTTGTGTCTGAATGAGTATCAAAATGGCATCCGTGTCTGGAGCGTATCTGAACTGTATCTGAAAGTTGAGTCTGAATGAGTATCAAAATGGCATCCGTGTCTAGAGCGTATCTGAACTGTATCCGAAAGTTGAGTCTGAATGAGTATCAGAATGGCATCTGTGTCTAGAGCGTATCTAAACTGTATCTGAAAGTTGAGTCTGAATGAGTATTAGAATGGCATCCGTGTCTGGAGCGTATTTAAACTCTATCCGAAAGTTGAGTCTGAATGAGTATCAGAATGGCATCTGTGTCTAGAGCGTATCTGAACTGTATCTGAAAGTTGAGTCTGAATGAGTATCAGAATGGCATCCATGTCTGGAGCGTATCTGAACTGTATCTGAAGACTTTGAACATTGTTAACAGTAGTTGTTTGATTAATCGTATCCTGAAAAAGATAAAATGTTAGCTAATATGCAATATTATGTTGTATGAAATGCATAGTATAATGCATTCGCGTTATCAATGTTTATGATATATGGATGCAATGTATGCGTATGTGAGCTAGTTTGCTACACTACTGTTGGATTGGGGAAAATAGATCCCTTACTGTTGCTGGGGATATGGAGTATAAGTCTTCATGTTGTGAATTCTAAGTGTTGATGAATTTCTTCTTAGAGAAATAAGCTCTGTTGTAAGGGAAATGTTGTAGACTGCTTGAAAAATTCCATTAGGGAATCCTGAGAAATTTGACGACTTCTACTAGGGAGTGATAACTGGGAGTTTTGTTTCGCTGGGGATTAAACGATGTACTATGGGGATTTTTTAGATAATAGCCTAGAGTTATTTCTCTATCTATTCAAACCATCAGTAATTTCCTTTTTTTCATTTTGTTTATTTGTAAACAATAATTATATTCAAATGCATATGTTCAACAATGAATCATTGGACGTTTTTGTAGACAAAACACAAACGTAAAGAAAAAACAGATAGTTTTTGCACTTTCAAAGAGATATCTTTGTATTGACTTTGAGTAAGTATTTTTTTGTACAAGGAGATAAACATTCTAGTAAGATAATGCTGTCGTAAAAAATGAAAATTTTGATACAAAGAAAAGATAGCTATGTGTAATAATCCCATAGGGTTTCCATTCTGCTATAGCCTTTGTATCTCTGAGCATCTTGTCTATTTGTTGCCTTGTCCAAACTGATTGAATTGATCCGAAACTCTGAGTTTGCCAGTGGAAGCCAAAGGTTGTCCGTAAAGTGATCCAACGGGACATAGTCATACGCTTTAATTCCCTAACTTTTTCCTGGACCGCCCTTTCGGATTTTTAGTCCACCGGGAAACCCTTTTTTGCCCAAGTCGCCCTTTCGGGTTTTCAACTTTCCGGGTGTACAGATTTTTTTTTTATCCCTAATATTTTCCCGAACCTTTTGGTTCGCCAGGATGCCCTTGTTTTGCCTAGGTGTGTCAACCTAGCGGGTCTCTTATGCGTAGTATCTTTTGACTATGTCTGCGTTTGCAGGATGTGGTAGGTCGTCACTGTCCATGGTGGTAAAGATCATTGCCCCACCAGAGAAAATGTTTTTGATTACAAATGGTCCTTCATAGGTAGGAGTCCACTTGCCCCTAGGATCACCTTGTAGCAGTATGATACGTTTGATCACCAGATCTCCAACTTGATACACTTGGCGTCTAACCTTTTTGTTGAAAGCCTTGATCATCCGTTTTTGATACATTTGACCATGGCAAACAACAGTAAGTCTCTTCTCATCAATCAAGTTCAGTTGATCAAGTCGAGTCTGGATCCAGTCGTCTTCGTTCAGCCCTGCATCCTTCGTAATTCTCAGAGAGGGGATCTGGACTTCGATAGGCAAAACAACTTCCATGCCGTAAACCAGAGAATAGGGTGTTGCCCCGGTTGATGTGCGAGCTGTGATACGATACCCACGGAGAGCGAATGGTAACATCTCATGCCAGTCTTTGTATGTGACTATCATTTTCTGTATGATCTTTTTAATGTTCTTATTTGAAACTTCCACAGCACCATTCATCTATCACCGATAGGGAGAAGAATTATGATGCTGAATCTTGAATTGCTCGCACGATGCGGTGATCATAGTGTTGTTAAGATTTTTACAGTTGTTAGTGATGATCCTTTCCGGGATACCGTACCGGAAAATGATATTTTCCTTGATGAAGCGTGCAATAACATTCTTGGTAACGGAAGCGAAAGAAGCTGCCTCTACCCATTTTGTAAAACAGTCAATGGCCACTAGGATGAAGCGGTGTCCATTGGAGGTTGTCGGCTTGATTTCGCCAATTATATCAATCCCCCACATAGCAAAGGGCCAAGGAGCCGTCAAGACATTCATAGGAACCGGAGGGACATGCACCTTGTCAGCATAAATCTGACACTTATGGCATGTCTGGGAGTGCTGATAGCAATCGGCTTCCATGGTAAACCAATAATAGCCTGCCCGTAGGATTTTATTTGCCATCGTATGCCCACTGGAGTGGGTGCCAAAAGTTCCTTCATGTAATTCAACCATGATTCTTTCAGCTTCAACCTTATCTATGCACCGAAGTAACACAGAGTCATGATTGCGTTTATATAGGATGTTGTTACTAAGGAAGAACTTAGCAGAGAATCTCCTTAAGAACTTCTTATCATTGATTGAAGCTCCTTCTGGGTATTCTTGAGCCTCGAATACATCTTGACTTCGTGAAACCAAGGCTGGTCCACTACTTCTTCAGTATTAATCTCGTGACAGTGCGCGGGTTCCTCCATTCGTTCAATGGTGATCTGGGGAGCCTCGTTATCCCAATTAAGTTTAAACAAAGATGACATTGTGGCTAGAGCGTCTGCTAGCTGATTTTCTTCTCGCGGGAAATGCTCAAAGGTAATCTTCTCAAAATGTGGTAGCAATGTCAAAACATGTTCTTTGTAAGGGATAAGGTTTGGGTGTTTAATGTCCCATTCCCCTTTGATCTGGTTGATAACCAAAGCTGAGTCTCTGAATACATCCAAGGATTTGATCCCCAAGTCTATGGCAGCTTTGAGACCGAAGATCCACGCTTCGTATTGCGCCATGTTGTTTGTACAATTGAAGCAAAGTCTGGCAGTAAAGGGAGTATGACACCCTTCTGGAGATATAAGTACGACACTAATACCATTTCCGAGTGCATTGGATGCTCCATCAAAGATCAGGGTCCATCAGGATCCTTGTTCAGGTCCGTCATATAGCCTGAATTCTTCACAGTTGTCTAATGTCATGATGTCTTCATCCGGGAATTTGTACTTCATGGACTGGTAGTCTTCTACAGCTTGGTGAGCAAGTTGATCGGCTAATACACTGCCCTTTATAGCTTTCTGGTTAGTATATTGTATGTCATATTCTGTCAGGATCATTTTCCATCTCACTATTCTCCCAGAAAGAGCAGGCTTCTTGAAGATGTATTTTTTCGGATCCATTTTAGATATCAACAAAGTAGTATGAGTCAGCATATACTGTCTTAGCCGGCGAGCAGCCCATGCCAGAGCACAACAAGTTTTCTCAAGCATTTAATATCTGGTTTCACAGTCGGTAAACTTTTTGCTCAGCTAGTAAATAGCGTGCTCTGTTCGGCCAGACTCGTCATGCTGCCCCAATACACACCCCATTGAGTTTTCCAAAACAGTCAGATACATGATCAACGGTCTTCCCTCGACTGGTGGCATCAACACAGGAGGCTCTTGTAAGTATTCTTTGATTTTATCAAAAGAAACTTGGCACTCGTCATTCAAATTGACTACTTGATCTTTCTTCAATAGTTTGAAGATTGGTTCACAAGTAGCTGTCAAGTGAGAGATGAATCTGGCAATGTAGTTCAAACGTCCCAAGAAACCTATGACTTCCTTCTCAGTACAAGGAGCAGGAATTTCTTGTATTTCTTTTACCTTGGCAGGATCTACTTCAATACCTTTGTTGCTGACGATAAAGCCTAAGAGTTTACCAGACCGTACCCCAAACGTGCATTTGTTAGGATTTAACCTCAGCTTGTACTTCTTCAGTCTCTGGAACAGTTTTTATAAGTGATCAAGGTGCTCTTCCTCTGTTTGAGACCTGGCTATCATATCGTCCATGTAGACTTCTATTTCGTGATGTATCATGTCGTGAAATAGAGCTACCATGGCACGCTGATAGGTTGCTCCAGCGTTCTTTAGTCCGAATGGAATTACCTTATAGCAGAAAGTGCCCCACTGTGTGATAAAGGTTGTTTTCTTCATGTCCTCAGGCTCCATTTTGATTTGGTTGTAACCTGAGAATCCGTCCATGAAGGAAAACACTTTGTGTTATGCCGTATTGTCAACTAGGATATCAAGGTGGGGGAGTGGAAAATCATCTTTAGGGCTTTCCCTATTCAAATCTTTGTAGTCCACACACATTCGTACCTTGTCGTCTTTTTTGGGCACGGGAACAACATTAGCAATCCATTGAGGATAATAGGTGACAACCAAGAATACAGCATTGAATTGCTTCATGACCTCTGCTTTAATCTTTTCTAACATATCCGGCCTCATTCGACGAACCTTTTGTTTTACTGGCGGACAATCCTCTCTTGTAGGCAGACGATGTACCACAATATCTTCATCAAGTTCTGGCATGTCTTCATATGACCAAGCAAAGACTTCAACATAATTGTGTAACAACTGAATCAGACGCTTCTTGATACTGGGTTCCAGATTGGCACCCACCTTGACCTCTTTTTTATCTTCTTTGGTACCTAGGTTGATTGTGTCCACGGGTTCCTCGTGAGGGTGAATGGTTCTTTCTTCTTATTGTAGCAGTCTGGCAAGTTCCCCTGGTACTTCACAATCTTCCTTACCTTCGTCTTCGGCTTGGTAGATTAGATTCTCAAAGTCACAAAAGGCCATAGAAGTATCATTATCCATGGGATCTCGAATGGATGTATACCTGCATTATGAGTGTGGGTGTGTGTAAAGGTATAGCTAACTTTGAAAGAATGTAAAATGTAAAAGAAAAACAATGAGCACAAAAGTTTGTATGCGAAAACGTCCATGATTCATTGATGTCATATGAAAAATGAGATAATAACCCTTACAAATGGATCATTGTGCCTCGGGTAAGACACAAGGTTTTAAGAGTGAGAATTGTTTTGAATATTACATATCCAACAAAATGTAAAGACAAATTACTGAGGGATAAAAGTGATCGGGACAAAGTCTCTAGCCTCCCAATTGCTGAGCCCTCCATTGACAGTCGGGAAGATCCAATCCTCCAGGTTGCAGCCATCTTCACCATCTTCTACTACGTTGACTTCACGGTTGCTGATCTTCAAAGGTGGCCCTCCAGCACGGGCACAACGTACATCCTTTTGAGCATTTGAAGTGAAACCTAGGCCAAACTTGTCAGACTTATATGGGATATCTAGGAGTTGTCCCCAGATAGTGCATCTGCCTTCTTCTACCACGGCTTTGGCATCCTTCAGAGATGACATCCGGAGTGGAGGCCTTGTAATATTGGGAACAACCTTGGTCACCACCACATCTTGAGGGACCTCTTCAAAGTGTGGAAATGGAGTTTCAATGAATTCACCGTCTAATTCCATATATCTGAAGGAATTGAGATGGATGATCATGTATTCTTCCTCTCCATGAACGGTGATAATCTTCTCTTGAACTGGATACTTCAACATCTGGTGCAGCGTAGAAGTAACAGTGTCAGCATTGTGGATCCATGGTCGGCCTAGCAAGCAGGAGTATGAAGGGCGGATGTCCATCACATAAAAAGTTGAATTGAAGGTTTGGGTTCCAAACTTTATGGGAATGTCTACCTCCCCATGTACCATCCTTTTCGATCCTCAAAAGCCCTTACTACTATGTTACTTGGCTTCAAAGTCAAACCCTCACAGTCAAGTCTATCAAGAGCTTTTTTGGGTAATACATTCAGAGATGAGCCAGTTTCTACCAACATGTGAGCTAGAGTTATGCCCCTATATTCCACTGAGACATGCAATGCCTCATTATGTTTTCTTCCCTTTGGCGTTAGATCAGCAACTGAAAAACCTAAACATTTGTCTGCAGTTAGACTGGCTACGCAGTCTTAAAACTAATCGGCAGACGTATCTTGAGGTACATGGGCGGTTTTTAAGAACTTTACCAAGGCTTTTGCATGTGCCTCGGAACATAGTAGTAATGCCAGCATGGAGATTTTAAAGGGAGTTCGCCCCAGTTGTTCAACTACATCGTAGTCGCTTCTCTTTATAATTTTTAGGATCTCTTCCATTTCTTTCTTGGAGATCTCAGGGATAGTTAATGATTGAGCCTTCATCCGGATAGGCTCAATCATAACACCTTTTCCTTGAGTCTCTGTTAATTCGGCAGCAGGAGTGTCAGTCGGAATGATTACAGGGGTTGTAACGGCTTTGTCAATTGGAGTGTTTGCACAGATGATTATGGGTGTGGGAGTAACCTTTGAAGCAGCCACAAAGATGATTGCGGGTCCAGAAACTGCTTTTGGGGGAGCAATTTCTGGAGAAAAGATCCTACCACTTCGGGTAATCTTGCTAGTTCCTGCAATGTTACTGATGTCGGAGTTGACCTTCTCGGAGCTTGAATCTTTGGCGGATGGCCAGTCCTGCTTGATACCATGGTAATATACATCCCATCCATAATTCCATGGTATGGTTTTGTCTTATGTATATGGGACTAGTCCAGGCATTGTGATTATTAAAGGAGATGCTTTCGGAACTGATGTAATTCTAACGGGTCTTTTGGTGGAGACCCTGGAAGAATTCACCGAATTGGTAATGATAGAAAGATCTTCAAAAGGAACAGGTGTGTTGTACCCAAAAATTTGCCCTCCCATCCTTTAGGATTTCATCCTGAACTCTCATACTTTCTCTTAAAACAAATCTAAGCCCTTTATTATCATTCCTTTCCAAGTAAATAGTTTACAAGAGTAAAATGGTCATTTGCAAGCTCAAAAGTCAAAACTTTTACCTTGGAAAATTTAAATTCTAAATACTTAGAGTTTTCCTAAGAAAAGGGGGGAAAGTGTTTAATGGCACCTCAGAGCTTCTGAGCCAACCTCCAGGCAGAAACAGTCAGAATTTGCAAAAGTGGTTCAACACGTGATCTTTAAAAAGAACATGGCTTTTCAGCAGCTACACCAACTCAGTCAGAGATTGTAAAAGTGGTTCAGCACGTGATCTTTAAACAGAACATGGCTCTTTCACCAGTTACGAAAAGGTTCAACCAGAGTTTGTTAGAAAAGTGTAAAGAAGGCAACAAAGCCTGAAACTCCTTCAGAATGTACTAGGATCAGAAGGTAATGGGATCAGCAGATTGGGTAAAATACTGAAGCAGGATCACTAAGTCCAGAGTTTTCAGAGGCATATCAAAGGAGCATACTGGAAAGTCTAGAAAACTCTCAGAGTTTGCTGAGGCAGCAAGAGGCCAAGGTCAGAGCTTGGTTTACGTTGTTTTTGGTGAAGCAGAACTGTTGGCTCAGGTTTTAGGTAATGATGCAAAATCTCCTATTACAAGATTTTTGATTTTGATAAATCTCATCATCATTTAATGCCCATTAATGCTCACAACCACTCCTGAGCATTCATCCAAGGGGTCTCTCCACGTGTGGCTTGTTGAACGCCTTTGTGCAGGCTTAGGCATGGGTCTATGCACCACTTTTCGCCAATGAGTGTCACTTCTCCTTAATCCTTGCTTACTGTTCCAACCTAGGCTGAAAAGTTATCCATCATCACAACTTTTCATAAACTTCCTTCAAAAACAAGTTAACCTCTACTGCATAATATTGGCGCCATTTAATCATTCAAAAATCCATAAATCCATGCCTATAAATAGGACACCATTGTCCATCACAAAAAAAAGGAAAAAAGAAACATCCAGAAAAAATTGTTAGGAGAGGAACAGAAAAATCTAGTGAAGGAAACCTTGTGAAACTCTGCCAAAATCCCCAGTGTTTCATAACTTTGAACTTCATACCTCCAAACTTCATTGATACTCAGCTTGTTTCCTGACTAGAGAATGCCCATACAGTTTCTGACCATACATACACATATCTTCTCCATCCACCCATCAGAGCTAAAGTTAGCACCAACTCACAAATTTTCTTCCAACAGCAAGGTAAGCACCTGCTGAATCTCCTCACGCTGCTAAGCATCATCAGCTTTGCATGCTCAATAAACACAATGTAAATATCATGTTGCTGTTGTATGCGTTCTGAGGATTTTCATACCTCTGGATGCTTAAGTAGGAATTGAATCAGTGTAGAACCTATTTGTGACCTTGTTGGTTCTGCCTTCTGAAACACTTTGACACCTGCTGAAATCATCCTAGGCATGCCTTCTGTTTTGTGGGAAAACAATAAAACTGCATATGTTCTGGCTAGCACAGGGGGAAATCAAGCTCTGACTTTGACGTCATCATTTCTGGGGGCTGTTTTGCTGCCAATAATATCAGAACTTCTGAAAATTATTGTGTTTCCAGCAGGGTTAGAACTTCTGACTCCCCCACTAACAAACTTTTGTCTTGCAGCGCATGGGGGTCAGAACTTCTGACCTTCCCACTAACAGGTTTCTGTTTTGCAGGTGCCAGAGTCAGAAGTTCTGACTCATACATTTTCACTAACAGGTTGATAATCCTGCAGCAGGCCTGGGTCAGAACTTCTGACTTCCTCTCAGCAACGCGCTAGCCCTCTCTCTCTTTCTCTTTTCCTTCCCCTTGTTATTTTCTTTTCTTATCTATTTTTCTCGTTGAACCACCCCCCATGTAAAAATATGTATCCCCCATCCCCTAAATGTTGTAATAGCGTAGAATTTTACATTTCCGCATTTTATTGCTTTCAAATGTAAATGCTAGTAATTAGGATATGTATGGCAAGATAAAATCAATGAAATAGAAAATCCTAATTCAAGATAAAATCATGCATGCAATAAAACACAATTGCACACAAACACCCCTTAAGGTATCTCCACTTGGTTGCCTAAACAAATGGGCCATGTTATGCACGTTGAGTACTTTGGCAAAACAAAAACAAAAACAAAATATCATAGTCCCTCGATGACGCTATCTTGGTTGCCTAAATAAAATGATCTAGTCCCTCAAAAATTTGCTAAAGATACTTAGCACAATTGCTATCATGGTCTATACGATGACCCGCGCCTGTCCCGTTTAACATCCTAACACAAGGTTGTTCACCAAATGCAATGGTGAAATAACACTGTCAAAAGGGTTAAAAACATATAGGAAAGATCTTTGAGTAAAGTAGGGTAGACAACTCTTAGTTACTTGATCAAAAGCTTTCAAAACATCCTTGCTATTTTCAAACATACTTCACAACACAATTTCAAAACATTTTCCAAATCAAACTTTCAAACATTGAAATCTTTTCAAAAGACAAAAACACCTTTGTATACATTCAAACAAGAATCATTACAAAGGTTGCCATAACGATGGCCTCTTTTCAAAACATCTTTCAAAACCACACACAAAGCACCATTTCAAACAATTGAAAAGCAAAAGCAAGTGATCTAAACAAGTAACTAAGAGCCCATGGATAACCATGGATGAAAAGGGTGCTTGCACCTTCCCTTTTCATAATCTACTCCCTGAACCCAAGAAAACATCTCAAAGGTCTTTCCTGTGCTTTTTGACCTTTCCTTAGGATAAAATAAAAAGTCGGTGGCGACTCTTGCTAAACTGAAACATTTGCGAACACAAACGCAAAACCTTAAGTCAGTTCTCCCACCGTATCACAGAACTGGCGAATCTGCTGGGGATATTATAAAAGTGGAGTAACCTTAGGGTTTATATCACCTTTGCATGCTTATCTTGTTTTCTTTAATTGCTTTACATTTAGTTCTCTTGTTGGGTTTGAATCCTCCACCCGGATTTTTGGGAAACATTCATAGGTAAATAGCAATACGTTGTGGAAACTGTGCAGGGTATACCGACATGGTTGAAGCAATAGCTATATTAGTGCGACATATTTGTGAGTATCGGTAGCCTTTGAGTCAATCAAAGAGAATACGGGGCCGCTGAGTGATGTCATAAAGCACTAATAAACTCTTAGAACCTTACTTGACCATCTTGGCCTTATTAGGGGTAGTGAGATGACCGGCTTTGGTACAGTCCGAAGTTGGTAGATACTCGATACTACACTCATTGAGGGTTATTTTCTTGGAATATTTCGGTCGCCAGTTAAGTGGCTAAACTGAAACAATGAACACAGAAAATAATCCAGTGATATTAAGCTCCTTAGAACCCGGTTACTATTCATAGGACAGGTTGAGCCAACTAGCTTCAAGAGGGTACTTACCTATGAAACCTCATGCAAGCCTGAAACTAGGATCTTGTGTGATTTGCTTGTACATATGCTTGTGCATACATCACGAACATCATGAAGCATCATTTACATCCACTAACAATTTCAAGGGTTTTGATCTTCATCTTTGTTCTTGTTTTGTAGGTCATAGAATCTCTTCGCAGGAAAACAATTCAAGTCAACCTTGTGAGAATCCCTCCTCAACTCAAGGAGCTTACTTCCAAAATTCCAGAGAATTCTCTCTTCAGTGAAAGACATGGTAGACTACTCAACTTGGTCAACTCCAACATTGAAGAAGACATGGTAAAAGTTCTCTTCCAGTTCTTTGACCCCCTACACCACTGTTTCACATTCCATGATTACCAAATAGTACCTACTTTGGAGTAATTTTCTCAACTCCTGAGGATTCCTATTTTCCATAAACTACCCTACAACGGTACGGAAAGAGAACCAAAGCCTGAAGATGTTGCTCAAGCATTACACTTGCAACCATCTGATATCAAAGGTCATTGGGAAACCAGAAGTGGTGTCAAGGGTTTATTGGCAAAGTTTCTATTTGAGAAGGCACAAGACTGCTGGAATTCTCTAGATCTACAAGATTTTGAGGAGATTGTAGCACTTCTCATCCATGGGTTGGTTTTGTTCCCAAACCCTGATCAGCTTATAGATGTGAATGCTGTCAAGATTTTCATATCTCGGAATCATGTACCTACATTGCTTGGGGACATCCTACACTCATTTCACACACGAACAATGAGGAAAAGAGGTGTTCTCATGTGCTGTACTCCTCTTCTAGCAATGTGGTTTATTTCTCACCTTCCCCAATCAGTTTTGAAGAATGAGCAGGGTTTAAGGTGGTCACAACGGTTGATGACCCTCACACATTCTGATGTTCATTGGTGTTCTCGATCCAGAGAAACTGTCCTCATCATTGATCGTTGTGGAGAATTCCCTAATGTCCCACTACTAGGCATTAGGAGATGCATTACCTACAACCCCTGTTTAGCTCTGAGACAATTTGGATATGCCCGAAGGGATGGCCCTCATGATATGCTGATTCATGACTTGGTTTTTGACTTCGACAACGACGCTCAAGGACTTTGACAAAGGTTTATCCGAGCATGGAGGATACCCAACAAAGTGGATAGTAAGACATTGGGGCACAAGAATTCCACCCCCCTTGAGCCTTATCTCAAGTGGGTACGAACCCGCGCCCAGAATCTTATGATGCCTTACCCTCACATTCCGCCTATGATCAAAGAGCCTGTTATGGAAGGAGAGGTTCCATACACCCTTCTACATCCAGACATGCCAACATCATTGGAAGAATTGCAAAAGAGTTGGATACAACTCAAGGAAGAACAGAATACTTTTGAATCCATCTTCTATGCCAGTGAGAAGAAGGTTTTGGAGCTAACCCGCCGAATTCACGAAGAGGAGACTCTCAACACTTACATCGCACCAAAGAGGATACGCAATGTCTTTTTACATTAAGGAGCTTCATAATATTTTGCCCATGGGGCATTTGTATACTAACAAATTTCTTCTTATTAATATGACGTGTGTTCTTTTTGTTTGCAACAACTTTGAATTTCTGAATATTTGAATGCATTACATGAATAACATATCATTCATCATATGCATAAACAGGTCTTCACACAAGGTTTCCTTATCTTTCTGTTGTTTATTTCAGCGAGATGGATATAGAGCAGATGGTTAAAGATCTGCAAGCACATAATTCGCAATTCCAACAACTCCTCATGACCTTAGAAAAGGGTCAAGAGGATCTTAAAGCACTGTTAGAGAAAGAGAAGGAACCAGAAAGTAAGAAGAAGAAAAGAGTTGGGGTGGCCACTATGGGAAGGAGATTTGAGCATCAGGCTAGGAGAGTTCTGGAATTCCCCTCGATGTCTGACAAAGGGGTTGGTAAAGGAAAAGGAGTTGCAATGCCCTCTGAATCTGAAGTTGAAGAAGAAGAAGAGGAAGAGGACGAAGATTACTCTGAACAGCAATATCCCCCGACGGATGATAAGTATAAAAATCTTGAGGATCGGTTGGCATCCATGGAGTTGCAAAGGGTACCTGGTTTAGATTTCGAAGAACTAGGGTTGGTTGTTAGGATCGTCATTCCTCCCAAGTTCAAAGTACCTACATTTGCTAAGTATGACGGTTTGTCCTGTCCAAATATGCATCTGAGGTCCTACGTCAGAAAGATCCAACCTCACTCCTCTGATAAGGATCTTTGGGTCCACTTTTTTCAAGATAGTTTGTCAGGCACACAATTGGACTGGTTCTATCAACTTGAGAGATCTGGTGTTCATAACTAGGAAGATTTGGCTACTGCTTTCTACCGACAATACCAATACAATGCAGATTTACCGCCTACTCGTACTTAACTACAGAGTATGGGTATGGCCTATAATGAGGGATTTAAGGAGTATGCCCAGAAGTGGAGGGATTTGGCTGGAAGGGTGCAGCCACCATTGTCAGATGGAGAGCTGGTTGACATGTTTTTAGGAACTTTGTTAGGTCCATTCTTCAATCATTTGATCGGGAGCTCATCTGCAGGGTTCACCGAATTAATTCTGACCGGTGAAAGGGTCGAAGCTAACATTAAAATGGTAAAATTCAGAAGGATGCCTCCGCTTCCACTTCTATTAAGAAGACCTTCCCGGCTAAAAAGGAAGTTTCTGCTATTCATACCCAGAGAAACCAAGGGAGAATAGAGCGCCGACCAACGGTGGGGGCTGTTATGATCCAAAACTCCTCAGTCGATCAACCTCGCAGCAATCAACCAAGAGCTAATCAGTAAAGGGTAGAAAGACCACAACGGCAATTCACCAGAATCAATATGACACCGGCTCAAGTTCTCCCTCATATGTTAAAGCTAAACCTTGCCAGCTTGAAGGAAGCGTCGAAAAACCCCAATACCTCTTCTCCTTATTATCACCCCAATGCAAAATGTGCATACCACTCAGACAGTGTGGGGCATGATACTAATAATTGTTGGACTCTTAAAAACAAGATCCAAGACTTAATAGATGCCAAGGAGGTAGAATTTGATGCTCCTGAAAATACGAATGTGATTTCTGCCCCAATGCCCAAGCACGGTCATAATGTCCATGCCATTGTAGAAGATCTTCATGTTACCACTGTTGATGACCTTTTGACTCCGTTACCAGTGATTAAAGGGAATTTGATGAAAGTCGGGATATTCCCAGGCTGTGGAAAAGACTGTTACTTCTGTTCAACCTTGCAAACTAATTGCCCACTGTTGAAATCAGGCATTCAACGCCTGATGGATACCCAAGAGATCCTCTTTCAAAAGACTCATGTTGATATTATCACTCATGTTACTCCTGCTACCTTTGTTACTTCAATCAATTACATTGCTATAATAACCATCTCCGACAATCTTTCCAAGACCTGCAAAAGGCTTGTTAAGATTACGCCTGATCCTAAGTTTGTGCCGCTGAAAATCACCATGCCGGGGCCTATCCCGTATAAATCTAACAAGATGATACCATGGAACTACGGAGGAGAGATCTTCTACCATGGTATCCAGCAGATCAAATCAGTCCAAGAGAATTCCGATGATGAAACCTCTGATATAGGGAACATTGCAAGAACGAGCAAGATAACTTGTAGCGGAAGGATCTTCTCTCCAGAGATTGCACCTCCACGGGCAGTCTTCGGACCCTCAAGAGTTTTTGTGCCTGTCAAGCCATCTGTGCAAAGTCCCGTAATTGAAGAAATTGATGCTCCCAAAAGTGGACCCTCTGCTGTTACCACCGATAAGGGTGAGGGGATACAAGAAGCGCCTGTTAGGACGAAGGCTCAGACTGTGGTTATCCCCGAGACCACCCAAAAAGAGATGGAATAAATCTTAAAGATAATCAAGAGGAGCGACTATGATGTCGTAGAGCAGCTGGGGCAAACCCCTTCCAAAATCTCCATGTTGGCTCTCTTACTCTGCTCTGAGGCTCATGCCAAAGCCCTGATCAAATTTCTGAAGACGGCACACGTTCCTCAAGAAACTTCTGCGGACCAGTTTCAAGAGTGCGTGGCTAGCCTTACAGCCGATAATGGTCTTGGTTTTTCTGATGCTGATTTGACTCCTAAGGGAAGAAAGCATAACAATGCACTGCATGTCTCTGTAGAGTGCAGGGGAACCACACTTGCTCATGTTCTGGTAGATACCGGTTCATCCTTAAATGTTCTACCAAAGAAGACGTTGGACATATTGGACTGCGAAGGTTTGACCCTAAAGCCCAGTAACATCGTTGTTAGAGCCTTCGAAGGTTCTAAGAGGATGGTTCATGGAGAAGTGGACATTACAATCAAAGTGGGTACATAAATTTTCAACTCTACATTTTATGTGATGGACATCCGTCCTTCATATTCATGCTTGTTGGGAAGGCCATGGATCCACAATGCTGGGGCAATCACTTCTTCTCTACACCAAATGCTAAAGTATTCGGTCCAGGGTAAGATCATAACGGTTCATGGTGAGGAGGAGTATATGATAAGTCACCTTAACTCTTTCCGCTATGTGGAGTTAGATGGAGAATTCATAGAAACGCCTTTCCAACACTTTGAAGAGGTTTCTCCTGAAGTCGCAGTAGTAAAGACAATGACTTATGTACCTATCATTTCCAAGCTTGTGTCTCAGATGTCATCCCTTAAAGATGCGGAGGCTGTAATCAAAGAAGGAAGAAGTACAGTGTGGGGGAAACTGCCTGATTTTCCTCACAAGACGGACAAGTTCGGACTAGGTTTCACTACTGCTGGCCAGAAAGTTGTGCGTCGCTCCCGGGCTGGAGGACCACCCTTAAAAATCACTTACCATGGAATTCATTCCTTAGAAGATGATGATGAAGAAGACAACTTTGAAGATTGGATATTTCAAACCATTGAAGGAGGATTAAGCAACTGGGAGGCGGAAGACTTCGTTCCCATCACTTTCATCAATCAGTAATTTATCTTTGAACAATTTCTTGTTTGGTCTGTAATAATTAAACAATTTGTGCACTCTTTTTGCCTTGTGCTTTACCCGGGGCATATAGGTCCATTTGTAAGGGCTTGATTTCTTCATTATCATATGCCATTTTTAATGAATCATGGACGTTTTCATCTATAAGTTGTTGTGTTCATTTTCTTTCCTTTTAAATTTTATTTTGTTTAAGGATGGCTATCCCTTACACACACCCACACTCACAAAATGCAGGTACTCATCCACTCCGGATTCCATGGGTTACTATTCTGCTTTGGCCTTCGGTGACGGAAGATTTGGTCAATCATGCCGAGTACGAAGGTGATGAAGACTGTGAAGTGCCTGGAGAGTTAGCTAGACTTTTGCAACAAGAGGAAAGGGCTATTATGCCCCATGAAGAATTGCTAGAAACTATCAATTTGGGAACAGAGGAAGACAAGAAAAAGGTTAAAGTGGGTGCCAACCTGGAGCCAAGAGTCAAAGAGCGTCTAGTTCAGCTGTTGAATGAATATGTTGAGATCTTTGCCTGGTCCTATGAAGACATGTCGGGACTGGATACAGATATTGTGGTTCACCGTCTCCCTACAAGAGAAGATTGTCCACCAATCAAACAGAAATTCCGCCGAATGAGGCCCGACATGTCCGAAAAGATCAAAGCAGAAGTGATGAAACAATTCAATGCTGGTTTTCTGGCTGTTACTTCCTATCCATAATGGGTTTCTAACATTGTTCCCGTGCCTAAGAAGGACGGCAAAGTCAGAATGTGTGTGGACTACAGAGACCTAAACAGGGCTAGCCCTAAAGATGATTTTCCACTACCATACATTGACATCTTGGTTGACAATACAGCTCGACACAAGGTATTTTCCTTCATGGATGGATTCTCGGGATACAACCAGATCAAAATGGCCCCCGAAGACATGGAGAAGACTACTTTTGTTACGCAGTGGGGTACCTTCTGCTATAAAGTGATGCCATTCGGACTAAAGAATGTCGAGGTAACCTATCAGCAAGCCATGGTAGCTTTGTTTCATGATATGATACATCATGAAATTGAAGTCTACGTAGACGACATGATAGCCCGTTCACAAACAGAAGAAGAACACCTTGACCATCTGCAGAAGCTGTTTGTCAGGTTAAAGGAATATAAGCTCAGACTGAACCCTAGCAAGTGCACTTTCAGAGTCAGGTCCGGTAAACTTTTGGGATTCATCGCCAGTAACAAAGGCATTGAGGTTGATCCTGCTAAAGTCAAAGCTATACAAGAAATGCCTGCCCCCGTACTGAAAAGGAGGTTAGAGGTTTTTTGGGACGCTTAAACTATATTGTAAGGTTCATTTCTCACTTAACATCTACCTGTGAGCCAATCTTCAAGCTGTTGAAGAAAGATCGGGTGGTTGAATGGAACGATGACTGTCAAGTTGCTTTTGATAAGATCAAGGAGTATTTGTTAGAACCTCCTATCTTGATTCCACCCGTTGAAGGAAGACCTTTAATCATGTATCTGACTGTTTTGGATAATTCAATGGGGTGCGTATTGGGCCAGCATGACGAGTCTGGCCGAAAAGAGCATGCCATTTATTACCTTAGCAAAAAGTTTATCGACTGTGAGACTCGTTACTCACTGCTCGAGAAAACTTGTTGCGCTTTGGTATGGGCTGCTCGCCGGCTAAGGAAGTATATGTTGACACATACCACTTCGTTGATTTCTAAAATAGATCTGATTAAGTACATCTTCGAGAAGCCTGCTTTATCCGGAAGAATCGCTAGATGGCAGATGATCCTGATTGAATATGATATCCAGTACATAACCCAAAAAGCTATAAAGGGGAGTGTACTAACTGACCATCTAGCTCATCAAGCCGTCGAAGATTACCAATCTATGAGGTTCGACTTCCCTGACGAGGACATTATGACTTTGGACAACATTGAAGGTAAAGGACCGTATGACGGACCTGAACAAGGATCCTGATGGACCCTGTACTTTGATGGTGCCTCCAATGCACTTGGCAACAGTATCAGCACGGTACTTATTTCTCCAAAAGGTTGCCATACACCTTTCACTGCTAGACTCTGCTTCAGTTGCACCAACAACATGGCCTAATATGAAGCTTGTATCTTTGGTTTCAAGGCCGCTATTGACTTGGGAATCAAATCTTTGTTTGTATTTGGGGACTCAGCTTTGGTTATCAGTCAAATCAAAGGAGAGTGGGACACTAAACATCCTAATCTTATCCCATACAAAGAACATGTCTTGACATTGTTGCCTCATTTCGAGAAGATTACCTTTGAGCACTTCCCGCGAGAAGACAATCAGCTAGCGGATGCTCTGGCTACAATGTCTTCCATGTTTAAGCTTAACTGGGATAATGAGGCTCCCCAAATCACCATCGAACGAATGGATGAACTTGTGCACTGTCATTAGATTAATACCGAGGAAGTAGTGGAACAACCCTGGTTTCATGAAATCAAAAGGTATCTCCAGACTCGAGAATACCCTGAAGGAGCTTCGGTCAATGACAAAAAGTTCTTAAGGAGATTTGCTGCCAAGTTCTTCTTGAGAAATGGTATCTTATATAAGCGCGGCCATGATTGTATTCTACTTCGTCGTGTGGACAAAGTTGAAGCTGAGGTGATCATGACTGAAATACATAGTGGCACATTTGGCACCCACTTAAGCGAGCATACGATGGCTAAGAAGATTCTAAGGGTAGGCTACTACAGGTCTACCATGGAAGCTGACTGTCATCAATATTCTCGTACTTGTCACAAATGCCAAGTCTATGCTGACAAGGTACATATTCCTCTAGTTCCTCTCAACATTCTGACAGCTCCTTGGCCATTCGAGATGTGGGGAATCAACATGATTGGAGAGATAAAGCCCACGAAATCCAATGGACATCGCTTCATCTTGGTCGCTATTGATTATTTTACCAAGTGGGTCGAAGCAGCTTCCTTCGCCTCTGTTACAAAGAATGTGGTTACCCGCTTCATCAAGCAGAACCTTATATGCCGGTATGGTATCCCCGACAGGATCATCACAAACAACGGTACAAATTTGAACAACACTGTGATCACCGCTCTATGAAAGCAGTTCAAGATTCAACATCACAATTCATCTCCCTATCGGCCAAAGATGAACGGTGTTGTTGAAGCCGCGAACAAAAATATCAAGAAGATCATTCAAAAGATGACAGTCACCTACAAAGACTAGCATGAAATGTTATCGTTTGCCATGCACGGATATCGTACCACGGCGCGTACTTCAACTGGGGAAACCCCCTTTTCTTTGGTATATGGCATGGAGGTTGTTTTACCTATGGAAGTTCAGATTCCTTCTTTAAGGATTATGAAGGATGTTGGTTTAACTGAAGACGATTGGACTCAGACCCGGCTTGATCAACTTAATTTGATCGACGAGAAGCGACTTACTGCTGTTTGTCATGGTCAAATGTATCAAAAACGGATGATCAAGGCTTTTAATAAGAAAGTCAGGCGTCAGGTATATCAAGTCGGAGATCTTGTAATCAAGCGGATCATCTTGCCGCAAAGTGATCCCAGGGGCAAGTGAACTCCTACTTACGAAGGACCATTTGTGATCAAGAACATCTTTTCTGGTGGGGAAAATGATTATGACCACCATGCACGGTGATGACCTGCCGCACCCTGCGAACATAGACATAGTCAAAAGATACTACGCATAAAATAACCCGACAAGTCGAAAACCCGAAAGGGCGACTTGGGCAAAAAATGGGCATCTCGGTGAATCGAAAACCCGAAAAGGCGGTTCAGGCAAAAATTAGGGATAAATAAAAAAATTTGTACAACCCGACAATTTCAAAACCCGAAAGGGCGACTTGGGCAGAAAAGGGTTTCCCGGTGGATCGAAAACTCGAAAGGGCGGTCCAGGAAAAAGTTAGGGAATTAAAGCGTATGACTATGTCTCGTCGGATCACTTTAAGGACAATCTCTTTAAGACCAATACTCCAAGCTTCTGATCAATCCAATCATCCGCGGATGAAGCAACGAATGGACAAGATACTTAGAGTTGTGAAGGCTACAGCAGAATGGGAACCCCATGGAATTGTTACACATAGCCATCTTTCTTTTTGTATAAAATTTTTTCTCAAATTGTTCGACAACACTCTCTTACTAGGATGTATGTCTCCTTTGTACAAAGATACTTACAAAAGTTAATACAAAAATACTTCAAAGTGCAGAAATTTGTTTGCCTTTCCTTTCTTTTTTACACTTATGTTTTATTTGAAAACGTCCAATGGTTTGTTTAATAGGCATATGCATTTGAATATAATCACTGCTTACAAATAAAGCAAAATAAGAAAGGATAATTACTGATAGGTCGAAAGTATAGGGAAATGTATTTGGGCTATTCTATTTGAAATCCCCTATAGTATGTCATTCAGATCCTCAACAGAACTAAAACCTTGAAATGCATATCCCCAGCGGAGTTAAGGTTCAAAACTCCCGATCCCCAGCGAAGCCAAAATACTCTAAACTTTCATCCCCAGCAGAGTCTAAAACTTCAAATCTTAAACCCTGGTGGAACACTATCCAACTTCTCCCGATTCCCAGCAGAGTTCTCCATAAAACAGGAATCCCCAGTTAGATTAGCATACAACCTAAGCTCCTGATTTCCTCGGCAGGATGAGTATTCTCCCCACAGAGTTATTTCCCAGCAAAACGAAGATTCTTATTTCTCCAGTGGAAGCCTCCCAGGTTTTGATTCCCTAGTAGAGATCGTCAGAGTTTTCCTTATTCCCCAGGAAAGTCATGAAGGATTCTCACATCCCCACAGAAGTTGTCAAAGTTCATGTTAATCCTCATAAGTCACCAAGGATTTTCTATCCCCGACAGTAGTCAGCAAGGATTTCTCATCTGCAACAATCAAAGATTTTTTTTGAATCCCTAGCATCGGCCGAAGATTTACTTTCCCCGGCAGCAGTCAAGGATTTCATTATCTCCAGCTATCAAGGATTTATTTTCCTCAGCAAGACAGCTAATCAGCTTACATGCACATCCATTATAATCATATATCATAAACATTGATGGAAGACATTTTATTGCATCATACATATCATGCAACACAACTTTGTGCTTTAGCTAACATTCTACCCTTTTCAGGATAAGATTAAAAAGCTATCATTAACAACTATTCAGAGATTTCAGATACAGTATGGATACACCCCCAGACACGGAGGTCATTCAATTACTCATTCAGAATTTCAAAGTCAAGATACAGTATGGATACACCCCCAGACACGGCGGTTATTCTATTACTCATTCAAAATTTCAAAGTCAAGATACATTATGGATATACCCCAGACACGGCGGTCATTCTATTACTCATTCAGACTTCAGCAATCAGATACAGACTAGATACGCTCCAGACACGGAAGCCATTCTACTTCTCATTCAGGTTCAACTATCAATTTCAGATACAGTATAGATACACCCCCAGACACGGCGGTCATTCTATTATTCATTCAGAATTTCAAAGTCAAGATACAGTATGGATATACCCCAGACACGACGGTCATTCTATTACTCATTCAGACTTCAGCAATCAGATACAGACTAGATACGCTCCAGACACGGAAGCCATTCTACTTCTCATTCAGGTTCAACTATCAATTTCAGATACAGTATGGATACACCCCCAGACACGACGGTCATTCTATTATTCATTCAGAATTTCAAAGTCAAGATACAGTATGGATATACCCCAGACACGACGGTCATTCTATTACTCATTCAGACTTCAGCAATCAGATACAGACTAAATACTCTCCAGACACGGAAGCCATTCTACTTCTCATTCAGGTTCAACTATCAATTTCAGATACAGTATGGATACACCCCCAGACATGGCGGTCATTCTATTACTCATTCATAATTTCAAAGTCAAGATACAGTATGGATATACCCCAGACACGGCAGTTATTCTATTACTCATTCAGACTTCAGCAATCAGATACAGACTAGATACCCTCCAGACACGGAAGTCATTCTACTACTCATTCATACTATCAACTTCGGATACGGTCCGGATACGCTCCAAACACGGACGCCATTCCTGATACTCATTCAGATTCATATTTTAGGTACAACTCAGATACGTTCCAGATATGGATACCATTCTGATATTCATTCTATTGATATTCAACAAACAAGTTTCGGATGGCATCTTTAAGCCCATCTCCAGCAATATTCTACCGTCTCCAAATGGCATCTTTAAGCCCATTCCCTCAACCTACATTTTGACGAGTGCAAATTTACAAGCACTCTAGTGTCCAATCCTCTTTTACCTTCAAGTCACTAAAGGCAGATTCGCCAATCTAACTCTTCAGGTCCAAGAAGATTGAACAGGGGCAACTGTTGTACCGCAAACTTTGCCCTCCCATCCTTCAGGAATTCATCCTGAACTCTCATACTTTCTCTTAAAACAAATCTAAGCCCTTTATTATCATTCATTTCAAAGTAAACAGTTTACAAGAGTAAAATGGTCATTTGCAAGCTCAAAAGTCAAAACTTTTACCTTGGAAAATTTAAATTCTAAATACTTAGAGTTTTCCTAAGAAAAGGGGGAAAGTGTTTAATGGCACCTCAGAGCTTCTAAGCCAACCTCTAGGCAGAAACAGTCAGAATTTGCAAAAGTGGTTCAACACGTGATCTTTAAACAAAACATGGCTTTTCAGCAGCTACACCAACTCAGTCAGAGATTGTAAAAGTGGTTCAGCATGTGATCTTTAAACAGAACATGGCTCTTTCAGCAGTTACGCAAAGGTTCATCCAGAGTTTGTTAGAAAAGTGTAAAGAAGGCAACAAAGCCTGAAACTCCTTCAGAATGTACTAGGATCAGAAGGTAATGGGATCAGCAGATTGGGTAAAATACTGAAGCAGGATCACTAAGTCCAGAGTTTTCAGAGGCAGATCAAAGGAGCATACTGGAAAGTCTGGAAAACTCTCAGAGTTTGCTAAGGCAGCAAGAGGCCAAGGTCAGAGCTTGGTTTACGTTGTTTTTGGTGAAGCAGAACTGTTGGCTCGGGTTTTAGGTAATGATGCAAAATCTCCTATTACAAGATTTTTGATTTTGATAAATCCCATCATCATTTAATGCCCATTAATGCTCACAACCACTCCTGAGCATTCATCCAAGGGGTCTCTCCACGTGTGGCTTGTTGAACGCCTTTGTGCAGGCTTAGGCATGGGTCTATGTGCCACTTTTCTCCTATAGGTGTCACTTCTCCTTAATCCTCGCTTACTGTTCCAACCTAGGCTGAAAAGATGTCCATCATCACAACTTTTCATAAACTTCCTTCAAAAACAAGTTAACCTCTACTGCATAATATTGGCGCCATTTAAACGTTCAAAAATCCAAAAATTCCTTGTCTATAAATAGGACACCATTGTCCATCACAAAAAAAAAGGAAAAAAGAAACATCCAGAAAAAATTGCTAGGAGAGGAACAGAAAAATCTAGTGAAGGAAACCTTGTGAAACTCTGCCAAAATCCCCAGTGTTTCATAACTTTGAACTTCATACCTCCAAACTTCATTGATACTCAGCTTGTTTCCTGACTAGAGAACGCCCATACAGTTTTTGACCATACATACACATATCTTCTCCATCCACCCATCCTAGAAAAGAACTTGTCCATAACCCCATCAGAGCTAAAGTTAGCACCAACTCACAAATTTTCTTCCAACAGCAAGGTAAGCACCTGTTGACTCTCATCAATCTGCTAAGCATCATCAGCTTTGCATGCTCAATAAACACAATGTAAATATCATGTTGCTGCTGTATTAGTTCTGAGGATTTGCATACCTCTGGATGCTTAAGTTGGAAGTGAATCAGTGTAGAACCTGTTTGTGACCTTGTTGGTTCTTCCTTCTGAAACACTTTGACACCTGCTGAAATCATCCTAGGCATGCCTTCCGTTTTGTGGGAAAACAATAAAATTGCAGATGTTCTGGATAGCACAGGGGGAAATCAAGCTCTGACTTTGACGTCAGCATTTCTAGGGCCTGTTTTGCTACCAATAATATCAGAACTTCTGAAAATTATTGTGTTTCCAGCAGGGTCAGAACTTCTGACTCCCCCACTAACAAACTTTTGTCTTGCAGCGGATGGGGGTCAGAACTTCTGACCTTCCCACTAACAGGTTTTTGTTTTGCAGGTGCCAGAGTCAGAAGTTCTGACTCATACATTTTCACTAACAGGATGATAATCCTGCAGCAGGCCTGGGTCAGAACTTCTGACTTCCTTTCAGCAGCGTGCTAGCCCTCTCTCTCTTTCTCTTTTTCTTCCCCTTGTTATTTTCTTTTCTTATCTATTTTTCTCGTTGAACCACCCCCCATGTACAAATGTGTATCCCCCATCCCCTAAATGTTGTAATAGCATAGAATTTTACATTTCCGCATTTTATTGCTTTCAAATGTAAATGCTAGTAATTAGGATATGTATGGCAAGATAAAATCAATGAAATAGAAAATCCTAATTCAAGATAAAATCATGCATGCAATAAAACACACTTGCACACAAACACCCCTTAAGGTATCTCCACTTGGTTGCCTAAATAAATGGGTCATGTTATGCACGTTGAGTACTTTGGCAAAACAAAAACAAAAACAAAAGATCATAGTCCCTCGATGACTCTATCTTGGTTGCCTAAATAAAATGATCTAGTCCCTCAAAAATTTGCTAAAGATACTTAGCACAATTTCTATCATGGTCTATACGATGACCCGCGCCTGTCCCGTTTAACATCCTAACACAAGGTTGTTCACCAAATGCAATGGTGAAATAACACTGTCAAAAGGGTTAAAAACATATAGGAAAGATCTTTGAGTAAAGTAGGGTAGAAAACTCTTAGTTACTTGATCAAAAGCTTGCAAAACATCCTTGTTATTTTCAAACATACTTCACAACACAATTTCAAAACATTTCCCAAATCAAACTTTCAAACATTGAAATCTTTTCAAAAGACAAAAACACCTTTGTATACATTCAAACAAGAATCATTACAAAGGTTTCCACAATGATGGCCTCTTTTCAAAACATCTTTCAAAACCACACACAAAGCACCATTTCAAACTATTGAAAAGCAAAAGTAAGTGATCTAAACAAGTAATTAAGAGCCCATGGATAACCATGGATGAAAAGGGTGCTTGCACCTTCCCTTTTCATAATCTACTCCTCGAACCCAAGAAAACATCTCAAAGGTCTTTCCTGTGCTTTTTGACCTTTCCTTAGGATAAAATAAAAAGTCGGTGGCGACTCTTGCTAAACCGAAAAATTTGCAAACACAAACGCAAAACCTCAAGTCAGTTCTCCCACCGTATCACAAGGTGGAACAGAATTCTTCTCGAATAAATTTCTTTGTTATCTATTAGGCACTTAATGCCTGCTTTCAACAAAGGACAACTGGTTGGTGAAGATAAACAAAAATGGCCAACTTCACCACAGCCCGAGAACACACCGGCATTCAACAAATTCATTTTAGTAGTCAGAAGTGGGGTCATGAGTTCATTAATTGAAGTAACAAACAATCCTTCTTCAATGGAATCGATATTATGGCCATGTCTGGGCATAGGGGAAGAAATGACATTCGGCTTTTCAGGCGCATCGAACTCAATTTATTTTGCTTCAATGAGGTCTTGTATTTTGTTTTTTAGAGCCCAACAGTTATTAGTACCGTGAACAAGACTTTCAGAGTGATATGCGCAACGGGCATTAGGATGATAATGAGGAGATGTTGTATTAGGGTTTTTTGGAGCTTCTTTCAAGGTCACCAAGTTAGATCTTAGTAGATATGGTAATACTTGATACGGGGTCATGTTTATTCTGGTGAACTGCCTGACTGGTCTTTCCATCCTTGGTTGATTATTTCTTTGCTGATCAGATGCAGGCTTTGGAATCATAACTGCCCCCACCATTGGTCGGTGTTCGGCCCTATCTTTGTTTCTCTATGGGTATACGACAACCACCTCTTTCTTTCTGATAAAGGGCTTCCTTACAGCTGTAGAAGAAGATGTGTATTTCTGAATCTTTCCATTCTTTATATCGGCTTCTATCCTCTCTCCAGTCAATATTAGTTCAGTAAAGCCTGCAGATGAACTTCCGATTAAATGATTTAAGAAGGGACCAGACAAGGTGCCCAAGAACATGTCTACCAATTCTCTCTCAGACATAGGGGGTTGAACTCATCCAGCCAAATCTCTCCATTTTTGTGCGTAGTCCTTGAAACCTTCATTGGACACCATGGCCATACTCTGGAGTTGAGCACGGGTAGGCGCCAGATTAGCATTGTACTGATATTGTTTGTAGAAAGCTGCAGCAAGATCTTCCCAATTGTGAACGTTAGCTCTTTCTAGTTGGTAAAACCAGTCAAGTTGAGTTCCAGACAGACTGTCTTGGTAGAAATGCACCCATAGGTCTTTATCAGCGGTGTGGGGTTGGATTTTCCTCACATATGACCGGAGATGCATTTTAGGGCATGAAAATCCATCATATTTAGCGAATACAGGTGCTTTGAATTTTGGAGGAATCACAATCCCCGACACCAAACCCAATTCCTCAAAGTCCAAGCCAGACACCTTTTGGATTTCCATCGCGCTCAAACGCTCTTCGAGATGTTTATACTTGTCATCAGCTGGAGGGTATTGTTCTTCAGAGTAGTCCTCTTCTCCCTCTTCCTCCTCTAATTCTGTCGGGATAATTATTTCCTTGCCTTTACTATCTTGGTTGTCTCTTTCACCGAATGTTGTTGCAAAGTCGAAAGTCCTTATTGTCTGCCCATGAAATCTTCTTCCTATTTTTAAGACTCCGGTTACCTTCTTTGTTTTCTTTTTCCTCTCTTCAGCCAGCAAAGTCTTCAATTCTTCTTTTCCCTTGACTAGTGTCAAGAGCAACTATTGAAACTGTGTATTCTGAGCTTGGAGATTCTTCACTGTTTGCTCAAGATCCATCTCGCTGAAATAAACAGTATAGAGATGAGGAGACTTGTTGCAAAAGACCTGCTTATGTTATGATGAATGGTATATGCATATGCAAAGTTTTCAAGGATTTCAAAGATTCAATTTTATTTTAGACAAAAAGGGAACGCACATTATATTAATAAGATAAAGTTTCAGTACATCAATGCCCCTTTGGAAAAATAAAAATAAAACTCTAAGATAGAAAAGTAGTGCGCATCCTCTTCGGTGCAATGTAGGCATTCAGAGTCTGCTCCTCATGAAATAGCCTAGTGAGTTCCAAAACCTTCTTCTCACTTGCGTAGAATTGGGCTTCGAAAGTATCTCGCTCTCCTTTGAGTTGTATCCAATCCCTTTGTAGGTCTTCAAGATATGTGGTTATGTCAGGATGTTGGATAGTGTATGGAACATCTCCCTCCATGACAGGCTCAATGATTACCAGGAGAATGGAGAGGTAAGGCATCATAAGACTCTAAGTGCGAGTTTGTACCCATTTGAGGCAAGGCTCAAGAGGGATGGAATTTTTGTGCCCCAAAGTCTTGCTATCCACCTTGTTTAACATTCTCCAAGCTCAGATAAATCTTTGGCGAAGACCTTGATCGTCGTTGTCATAGTCGAATACCAAACCTTGAATCAGCATCTCGTGCGGGCCATCCCTTCAGGCATAACTAAACTGTCTTAAGGCTAAGCATGGGTTGTAGGTGATTCCTCCCCTAATGCCAAGTAAAGGGACATTAGGGAATTCTCCACAACGGTCGACAATGATAACATTCTCTTTGGATCGGGAGCACCAATGAATGTCTGAATGTTTGAGCATCATCAATCTTTGTGACCACCTTGAACCTTGCTCATTCTTTAATACAGACTGGGGAAGATGAGAAATAAACCATCTTGCCAAGAGAGGAGTGCAACACATAAGGATACCTCTTTTCCTCATTGTGAGAGTGTGAAAAGAGTGTAGGATATCTCCTAGCAGTGTAGGCACCGGGTTGTGGGATATGAAGATTTTGACGGTGTTGATATCTATGATTTGGTCAGGATTTGGAAACAAAACCATCCCATAGAGGAGGAGAGCCACAATTTCCTCAAAGGCTTGCAAGTCTAAGGAATTCCAATAGCTTTGGGCTTTCTCAAACAGGAACTTTGCTAGGAAACCTTTGACACCACTCTTTGTTTCCCAATGAGTTGTGACATCAGATGAGTGCAAGTGTAGAGCTTGAGCAATCCGTTGAAAGGTAGTTGATTGAGAATGGGAATCCTCAAGAGTTGGGAGAATTCTTCCAAAGTAGGCACAAGTTGATAGTCAGGAAATGTGAAACAATGGTGTAAAGGATCAAAGAACTGAAAGAGCACCTTCATCATGTCCTCATATATGTTGGAGGTGACCAAGTTGAGTAGGTGACCATGTCTCTCAGTTAATGGAGAGTTTTCAGGAATCCTTGAAACTAGCTCCTTAAGTTGTGGAGGGATTCTCACAAGGTTGACTTGAATAGTTTTCCTGCAAAGTGAATCCATATCCTACAAAACAAGAACAAAGATAAATACCAAAATCCTTGAAATGGTTAGTGGATGTATATGATGTTCAAGATGTTCATGATGTTATGTACAAGTATGCATATACAAACAAAGAAAGCAAATCCTTAGTTTTAGGCTTGCATGGAGTTTTATAGGTAAGTACCCTCTTGAAGTTTAGTTGGCTCAAACCTGTCCTAGTAATAGTAACCGGGTTCTAAGGAGCTCAATATCACTGGATTGTTTCCTTGGTCATTGTTTCATCTCAAGCCTCTTTAATGGCGACCGAAATATCCCAAGAAACCAAACCTCAATGAGTGTAGTATCGAGTATCTACCAACTTCAGACTGCACCAAAGCCGGTCATCTCGCTACATCCGAAATGCCAAGTTGGTAAAGTAAAGGTTCTAAAAGTTCATTAGTGCTTCATGACATCACTCAGCGGCCCCGTATTCTCTTTGATTAACTCAAAGGCTACTGGTACCCACAAATATGTCGCACTAATGTAGCTAATGCTTAGATCATGTCGGTATACCCCGCACAGTTTCCACAACGTATTGCTACTTATCTATAATGTATCCCAAATCTGGGTAGAGGATTCAAACCCAAATAAAGAACCATAATGTAAAGCATACAAGTCAAACAATGTAAGAAAATAAATGTGATTTATCCCTAAGGTAACCCCACTTTTAGAATTTATTCCCCAGAAGAGTCGCCAGTTCTGTGATACGGTGGGAGTTGTTATAATAAAAAATTTCAGTATTTCAAATGTGTTATTAGTTTGATATTTGCAATATGTCCATAAATTTTAAATCCCTTGAAATATTAAGTAATAAAATAAAATCATGTGCATTGCATATCATGAATCATATTGCACATATTTCTTGCATTTGGTATGCATATCCAGGTGTCTTACCAAGCTTCTTCACTCTGATTCAGCAAGTTGACTAATCACTACAACACTCGGGCTAATTTCAGAAAGAAGATGGACAACTTAGAATAGGAGAATCGCGAGCTGCGCGAGGAAGTTTTTGCTTTGAAGGCCGGCATGGCTAATCTGACTGCTCTGATGGAATCTCTGGTGGCTTCTTAGAATCAGCCACCGAGTGTTCAACCTCAATCAACAAGGGCAATTACTGAAGCTCCGACTGTTCCTATATCTGCTACTCCAGCTATTGTTCAGAATCGCGTGCCTCAAGGTTATCCATGGGGAATGCCAGGGAATTTTGTGCCTGAAGGTTTCAATCTTGGTCCTCAAGATGCTCCAGTTGTTCAGACTACTATCACTCCTACACCTCCTGTGGTGCATGCTGCTCCTGTTGCACCTTCTTCGGTGATTATGGTTCCATTTGTTGACGATGATGTGTGTCGTCCTTTCCCTCCACTGAGTGAAGACTTGGGTCTTTATGACAGAATGGATGATTTTCAAGAGCAATTCGACAGGATGCAAAGAGAGATAAAGGCCCTCAGGGGGAAAGAGCTATTTGGGTAGAATGTGAATGACCTGTGCTTGGTCCCGAATCCTAAGATACCTACTAAGTTTAAGATCCTAGAGTTTGATAAATACAAGGGCAACACTTTCCCTCGTGCTCATCTGGTGATGTACGTAAGGAGAATGTATACCCATACTGATGATCAGCGTCTACTGATTCACTTTTTCAGGATAGTTTGACTGGTGCTGCTCTGAAGTGGTATATGAGTTTGGACAGTGTTAACATCCATACTTTCAATGACTTGGGAGAAGCATTTATCAGACAATACAAGTACAATGTAGACATGGCGCCTGACTGTGATCAGCTCAGGGCCATGGTTCAAAAAGACATGGAATCTGTGATATGGTGGGAGAACTGACTTGAGGGTTTTGCATTTGATCGCAAATGTTGTGGTTAGCAAGAGTCTCCACCGACTTTTCTTTTATCCAAAAGGAAAGGTGAAAAAGCACAGGAAAGACCTTTGAGATTGTTTCTTTAGTTCGGGGGGTAGATTATGAAAAGGGAAGGTATTAACACCCTTTTCATCCATGGTTATCCACGGGCTCTTAGTTACTTTCTAGATCACTTGCTTATGTTTGAAATTGTGCTTTGTGTGGTTTTTTGAAAGTATTTTGTAAAGAGGCCATTGTTTAGGCAATCTTTGTAATGATTCTCGTTCGTAAGAATGTATACAAAGATGTTGATCTTTTGAAAATGTTTTCAAGTTTTGTAAGATGTTTGAAAGTATATGTGATTGTTTTGAAAATAGCAAGGATGTTTATTTTGAAATGGAGTAAGTAATTGGGAGCAATCTACCTACTCAAATGTATTTCTTATTCTTTTTTTTTCCTTTGACATTGTTGTCTTATCATTGATTTGGTAAGCAACCCTATCTTTGGATGTAAACGAGACGGTCGTGGGTCATCGTATAACCATGATTAGAAATGTTGCAAAGTATCTTAGCATTCTTTTTGAGGGACTAAGATCATTTTGTAAGGAAACTTTGAATAGCGTCATCGAGGGACTATGATCTTGTATTTGCTTGTTTTTGCTAAGATACCTTACGTGCGTAATATGGTCATTTTTGTAAGGCAACCAAGTGGGATAACCCTAGGGGTGCTTGTGTGCAAGTGTATTATTTTCATGCTTGTTTTTTGTCTTGGATTAGGGTTTTACTAAGTATTGATTTTAGTCTTTCCATACAAACCCTAATTACTAGCATGTTATGTAAAAGCGATAAATTGCAAAATTTAAAGTTACTACGCTATTACAACATTTGTGGGAGGGGGTATACAATTTATGAATGGGGATTGCAAGAATATAAACTTAATTAACCTATTACAACCAAATTGAATATTGTACAAATAATTGAAATAAATAATATACAAGATGAATTAAATATGCAAGAAATGTAAATGCAAAGAAAAGATTTTTTTTATTTGGTTTCTTAATATGAAGGAGGTTTTAGTTCTAAAAAAAGAGTAATTAAATTAAATTAAACTTAAGTTAAATAAAGAAATTATTTAAGAAAAGATTTTGTAAATGAAACCCTAAATCTATTTTTTAGTTGATTAAAGGAAAATAAGCTTTAAAGAAAAAAGTATTTTTTTTATAATTTTTTTTTTTTTGTCTTGAAAATAATATGTGGTGTCATAAAATATTTTTTTTGGTCCTTTTTATATTAAAAATAAGTGTATTTAAATAAATAATAACCTAGTTTTATTTTAATATTTACAAGAAAATTAATACAAGTAAAATAAAGTATAAATGAATAAAAATAATTTTTATTTATGTGGAAAAATATTCAAATTATGTCAAAATATAAATCTATATTTTTTATATATTTTGTGATTTTTTTGGTATTTTAGAAAATATATTTAAAAGAAAAATAAATAAATAAATAAATAAAAATAAAATGGGCCAAGGTGGTGTCACAAGCAAGCAGGGTGTATGCTAGCAAAAACAAAAAAAAAAAGAATGTCAGGTCCAAAGAGCCCAGCGCCTACAAACAAGAAAATCAGAAATGTCAAAATGTGATAAAAGAAAAATGGTCTCGTTGGGGCTTAAACCCAGGACCATAGGGTGAACAGGCGCGCGCTTTGCCACTGGGGTGGCTATACATCCGTTTATATAGGCAAAACCATAATTATATAAAGCAAACCCAGTCCTGATGACTTCATCTTCAACCTTCAGTCGGTGTACCTGTAACTCCTTCATTTCTCAACAAAAATGAAAAGTGAAAAAATGAAAGTTGTTGCATTCTTCCTCACGATTCTAACCATGTAAATAACTAAGGCTGAAAGTCAAAGATAAGTGAGAATTTCTCTGGCCCTAATTTAAACCCTAAAAATTTCAGAAACTTCAAATCTAAAATTCTCTAAGCTCAAGCCATATAAATGTAAGCTATGGATATGTACAGCTTCGTGGCAATGAGGTCTACATTTTATCTTCACAAATATAAGCCAAACAATGCTTAAGTAATGAGATAGAAGTTTAAGAAAAATACCTCAAAACTGGAAATTGTGAAATGCAAATGAGCTAGTTTCAGTCAGTGATGATGATTAGGTTAGCTTCCTTGGACCTCTAGGAAGCTAGTGCAATGGATGGCTTGAGCTGAGGATGGCTGGAATGGCCTGGAGAAGTCCAATTGCGATGCTCTATTTTTGGTTATGGAAGATATGGAAAATGGTGTTACAGAAATGAAATAGGTACAAGGATGAGTTAGTCTTGATGCAAGGAAGCTTTAGAAACTAAAAGGCCAAGAAACACACGAGGGAAATGTGAGTTTGGTATGAAAAATCAAAACTTGCACAACAATGGTGTTTTGGGACAATTTATGGCTAGAGGGAGTCTGAGTGAGTTTTAGGGGCTTCTTCCTCATGTGTCAACTTGCAAATATTGTGTCTACTTATAAGCAAGAGGTTTGGAGACTTGTAACAACTCAGAATTTGAATTTGCATCCTTAAGCCAGACATGTGATTTTTGAGAAAACAAGTTTCAAAGCTTGTGTACTTGCTAAGGTAGAGTAGCTCATGCTTTAAAAAAGTTTGTTTATGACTTTATGGATGGAGTGTGATCAGAGGAAATAAGTTAGAGGCTCAAGAATGACTTTATGCAAAAAGCTTTCTTTACAAGAATGGAAGTGTTCACTTTGTGCCATTAATGGAAATACAACTTGGATAATAGCTCATTTACTTGGATCAAAGCCTTAACAGTTGTGTAAGCATTTAATTAAGGAGTGACAAACAAGTTTGAGGCCTGAAAAGTAATGATTATGCAGCCTAGCATGGATTTGCATATGTGTTCTTCATAAAAATGACCTAAATTCAAGTGACAAAACCCTAATTTCATCTCTTCGATTCTCCTTGCTCAAGAATGATCTCAAGGAGTTATTTGACATTTTTGAAATCTTGCAATGTTCTCTACAACTTAAATTTGAATTTATTTTGAAAATTTTCCTTGGGACCCTTTGAAAAATTTCCATGAAGTTAGGTCAAAAATCTGCCTAAGTAGGGCAAAATTTCACTAAGTCGTTTTTAGTTCATGAGCATGTATTCACAAAATTATAACTTGAGATACAAGCATTTTTAGGAGAAGTTGTGTGAAGAAAAGTTGTAGATTTAATGGACATCTACAACTTTCATGTTTTAAGTTTCTCTTGAATCAATTTGCATCATGGTGAAAATTTGGCTCAAATTTATGAAAAAATAAGAAATTTTCTATACTTAGAAAAATTTCTAAGTTAAGAATTTTCATCTTTTCAAAATAAAATCTTGAATTCTTGATTTCTTGATGAACAAGTTTAATGTTTTGACATGTTTTGATGAATTATGATCTTTGGCATTTTATTTTGACCAAAAAGTCAAAATTTGACTTTTCAGTATACAGTTGACTTTTGATCAGTTGATTGGAAAATTCATTTGTCAATTCAATGGACTTGTAGTGTTTTGAACCATGTCATTAGGTCAAAGTGATGAAATTGAACTCTTGAGATCATGCCTTAACCCAATTGATCATTTTCTAGGTCAAAAACAAGAAATTACCCTTTCCCAGTCAAAACCCTATTTTGACCATTTTGCCCTTTTGATGATTTGACCAATTTTCTTGAGGAGTTGTGGTCCAAACTTGATCAAATGACACATATGGGTTTAAAATGTTGATGTGGATAAAAAATTATGAAGTTTGACTGTAAATTGGCTATGGTTGACTTTTTCCCCAATACAATTGATTTTTAGGTCAACTGTCCAATTGACTGATCAAAAGTGTGATCCAAGGCTTGAAACTTGACATGAGTAATCTTAGGGGTCCATAATGAATCATGAAAGTCATATGAAGCATTGATAGTTCAAAAATCCTTGTGCAATCTCAAACCCTAATTTTCAGTCATCAGTGCTTGAGGAGGTGCCTTGAGTTGATCAACCCTAATGCAGTCTTGATCCAAAGGAGATCCTGTGAGAAAATCCTTGATAAGTGAGAGGGAAAATTTTGGGGTACAACAGAATCATTCAAAGAATATGCAAAGATATGGTGTGAGGTATCCTCCTAAGTGATTCCTCCCATGGAAGAGAAGGAGATGACTAAGATTTTCTTGAAGACCCTAGGTGCTTTCTACTATGAGAGGATGGTAGCAAGTATGCCAAGTGACTTTACTGAAATGGTAGGAATGGGTATCCACTTAGAAGAGGCTGTAAGAGAGGGCCATTTAATGAGAAGTGAAAGTTCTGGAGGTGTGAAGAAGCCATCTTATGGATTTACCAAGAAGAAGGAAGGGGATGCAAATGTTGGTATACAAGAGAGGAGGGTTAATACTTCTAGAAGGAATTATCAACGTCATCAGCAAGTCGCCTCAGTTACTTCAGTTGTGGGTGCAGCTCCAACTACCGTTGCTTATCAGAGACTGTCCCAGCAGGGGAATCAAGGGTATAATCAGAGAAGGTAGAGTTATGACCCTATTCCCATGATCTATACAGAGTTACTACCGAAATTGATTCAGAAGAAGTTGGTTCAGACCCGACCACCTCCTATTGTACCATCACCATTGCCTTGGTACTACAAAGCAGACCAAACATGTGCTTTTCATCAGGGAGCACCAGGGCATAATGTTTAGAATTGTTATCCTTTGAAGACTGAGGTGCACAAATTGGTGAAGTCTGGTATTCTATCTTTCAAGGATGTGGGCCCTAATGGGAAAAACAACCATCTACCCAAGCATGGGGGTGTAAATGCTATGAATATGGTGGCCGGTTGTCCAGGCGATTTCTGGATTTTTGATATTAATCTGGTTAGAGGAGATTTAGTGAAAATGCATGCAGACCTTTGTGAAATTAGCTACTATACACATAACCATTCAAGTTGTGCTATTTGCAGTACATACATACAGGGTTGCAATAAGATAAAGGTTGATTTGCAGGAAATGATGGATGGGGGCCTCATCCACATAATTAGACCTAGGGAAGAGTATGAAGAGGAGGTGAATATGGTTTCTGGATGTCTTAGAGAATTCAGAATTTTTTATGTAGAGTATATGAATGAGGACCTTGTGCAATTGCATGCTACTTTCTGCCACTTGGCTGGTCAGGAAGAACACCAGTATGGATCTTGTCGAGTTTGCTGTCGAGATTCCCGAGGATGTTCAATCGTGAAGAAGGGTGTTTATTTGTTGTTAGATAATAGAACTATCAAAGTTACAGGTCAAAGAGATTATTACCATGAAATTGATATGATTGAGGTTTGTTTGGCTGAAGAAGAGTCAGATGAAGAGTATGCCTCTGCAGATGAGTATTTCTCCTCAGAAGAAGATTTGTTTTCCAGAGATGACTCGATGATGACTGATTATGTTGAAGAAGGGGTAAAAGTCATTGTACCTTGTTTTGGTGCACCTGCCCATTTTGAAGTCAAGTATTATAGTAAGCTAGTTGTTACCCCGTTGGTGATTAGTTTGTCGGGTCCTATCCCCTACAAGTCAGATAAGGCAGTACCCTATAAATACAATGCTACAATTTTAGAGGATGGAGTGGAAGTTCCCATCCAGCCAATGCCTGATGTTGGAAATATTGCTGAAAATAGCAGGATGACCTACAACGGTTGTGTGTTTGCACCAGTTGTTCGAGGAGAAGTTAGTGCTGGAAAGAAAATTGCTGAGAATGTTGAACCCAAGAAGGCTACGGGTGAGACTAGTGGAGCTACGTTAGAGAAAGAAGTGGATGATATTTTGAAGATAATCAAGATGAGCGACTACAGAATTGTAGATCAGCTACTGTAGACTCCTTCAAAAATATCTATTTTGGCTTTATTGATGAACTCATCTGCTCACAGAGAGTCCTTGATGAGGGTATTGGACCAAGCTTTTGTGGAGAGTGATATGCATGTAGACCAACTCAGCAGCGTAGTAAGGAACATTACGTCATGTAATAACTTGAGTTTTTGCGACGATGAATTGCCATATGAAGGAAGTAATCACAACCTGGCCCTCCACATCTCTATGAACTGCAAGAACAATTCATTATCCAATGTGTTAATTGATAATGGATCCGCTGTAAACGTTATGCCGAGGAGCACTCTTTTGAAGTTGAAATATCAGGGAACGCCCATGCGCCCGAGTAGCATCATTGTGAAAGCGTTTGATGGATTAAGGGAATATATTATTGGTGAGATGGACTTGCCTATTCATATAGGAGCACATTTGTTTCAGATTACTTTCCAGGTCATGGATATTGTACCCGCTTATAGCTGTTTTATAGGAAGGTCGTGGATACATGAGGCAGGGGTTGTCACTTCAACTTTACACTAGAAACTGGAGTTTGTACGTGAATAGAAAGTGGTAATCATAAATGGGGAACATGCATTATTGATATCTCATTTGTCCTCGTTCAACATTGTAGAGGCTGATGAAGCTGCTGTTGGAACCCAGTTCCAAGTTTATCCATTGGAAACATAAGAGGAAATGAGAATTCCATGGTTTCACTTAAGGATGCACAACAAGTTATGTGAAAGGGTCATAGAGAGGTGTGGGGACAAATTGTGGATCCACCTATGAACAAGAATAGAGTCGGATTGGAGTTCTCTTTGAAGAATGACAAAGGTAAGAGCATGAAGCTGAAGACTGTTGCAGGAAAGTATCAAGACATCTTCTGTAGTGGAGGTTATCTTCATCCAAGTGTTTCCAGGATTAACTCCATTGTGAAAGATGAAACAGTGCAGGAAATGCCGAATTATGTGACGCACGGAGTTAGGGTTCAGAACGGGATCACCATTGATGTTCCCTCTTGCATACATGTTTCGAAGTAATTTAATTTGTTAAATATTCTTGAAAATATTTCACTCTGCCCAAGGTGGAAGTATTAATGTTGTAGGTCTTATCTGTTTGCTGTGACTTTTAAAATCAATAATAAAAGTTGACTTTGTTTCCCAAATTGTGTCTTTATTTTCTGATTTTTCTTGGAAAATGGTAATCAGAAGAAAAAAAACATATCAAAATAAATAATAACTGAAATTTAATCTTCATGATCACTTGTTATATGTGTCAGTTTCTAAATGCAATCATAAATCATATATGCAGATTAATTAAAAAAAATCGTTGAATACAATGACCATGCACCCTCTCCCAACTTTGAATGTCCTGTGTATGGGGCCGAAGAAGAAGACTATGATGAGATTCCAGAAGAGGTCTCACGGTTGCTTGAGCACGAGGAAAATTCCATTCATCCATATAAAGATCCATTGGAAGTAATCAATTTGGGTTCATAAAAAGATCCAAAAGAAGTCAAGATTGGAGCATTGTTGCATCCCGATGTGAAGAGCTGGTTGATTGAGTTGTTGAAAGAATATGTGGATGATTTTGCTTGGTCTTACCAAGACATGCCTGGTCTAGATATAGATATTGTAGAGCACCGCTTACCGTTGAAGCCAGAGTGTCCACCAATCAAACAGAAGTTGAGAAGAACTTACCCAGATATGGCAGTGAAGATCAAAGAGGAGGTTCTAAAGTAGATTGATGTCGGTTTTCTTGTGACGTCAGTGTATCCTCAATGGATTGAAATATTGTCCCAGTACCAAAAAAAGACGGAAAAGTCTGCATGTGCGTAGATTACAGAGATCTAAATAAAGCTAGTCCAAAAGATGATTTTCCATTGCCACACATTGATATGTTAGTGGATAGCACAGCAAAATTCAAAGTATTCTCGTTGATGGACGGATTTTCCAGGTATAATCAAATAAGGATGGATCCTGAGGACATGTAAAAAACAACGTTTATCACACCCTGGGAACATTCTGTTATAGAGTGATGCCCTTCAGGTTGAAGAACGCTGGTGCAACGTACTAGAGGGCTATGACAACCCTATTGCATGATCTGATGCACAAGGAAATCGAAGTATATGTTAATGATATGATTTCTAAATCCCAAACTGAAAAAGGGCATGTAGAAGAGTTGTTGAAATTGTTTCAGCGTTTGAGGAAGTATCATCTCCGCTTGAATCCAAATAAGTGTACCTTCGGTGTCTGATCGGGGAAATTTTTGGGTTTCATTGTTTTCCATAAAGGAATTGAAGTTGATCCCGATAAAGTCAAAGAAATTCAAGAGATGCCAGCGCCAAGAACTGAAAAGAAAGTCAGAGGGTTCCTCGGGCGTTTGAATTATATTTCTAGATTCATTTCCCACGTGACTGCAACATGTGAACCGATCTTTAAGTTGTTAAAGAAAGATCAAGGATGTGTATGGACGGATGTCTTCCAAAGGGCATTTGAAAGTATTAAAGAATATCTGCTTGAACCTCCTATCTTGCTCCCTCCTGTCGAAGGAAGAACGTTGATTATGTATTTGACAGTTTTAGATGATTCCATGGGTTGTATTCTGGGAAAACAGGATGAAACAGGGAAGAAAGAGTTTGCCATTTATTATCTCAGTAAAAAGTTCACTGATTGTGAGTTGCGGTATTCCATGCTGGAAAAGACATGTTGTGCTTTGGCCTGGGCGGAAAAATGTTTGCGCCAGTATATGTTGAATCACACTACTTGGTTGATCTCCAAAATGGATCCAATCAAGTACATTTTTGAAAAGCCTGCTCTCACTGGGAGAATTTCCCGCTGGCAGGTGTTGTTATCTGAATATGAGATTGAATACCGCACTCAAAAAGCTATTAAAAGCAGCATATTGGCAAATTATCTTGCTCACCAACCAGGAGAGGATCATCGGTCTGTGGAGTATGATTTCCCTGATGAAGATGTGATGTTCCTGAAAGTAAAAGATTGTAATGAACCATCGCCTGAGGAAGGTCCTGACCCTAAATCTCGTTGGAGTATGATATTTGATGGAGCTATGAATGCTTATGGTAAAGGAATTGGTGTTGTGATTGTCACTCTGCATGGATCGCATATTCCTTTTACTGCAAGGTTGACATTTGATTGTACTAATAATGTGGCAGAATATGAGGCTTGCATCATGGGTCTCGAGGAAGCTAATGATCTCAGAATTAAAATTCTAGATGTGTATGGTGATTCAGCTTTGCTAATAAATCAGATTAAAGGAGAATGGGATACTCGTCACCCGGGCTTGATCCCTTACAAAGATTATGCTAGAAGGTTGTTACCATTCTTTAATAAAGTTGAATTCCATCACATTCCTAGAGATGAAAATCATATGGAGGATGCTCTGGCAACTCTAGTTTCTATGTACCAAGTGAATACTTGGAATGATATACCTCGAATTATGGTTTGGCGACTGGATAGGCCCGCTCATGTGTTTACAACAGAAGAGGTAGCAGATGAAAAACCTTGGTATTATGACATCAAGCATTTTCTTCAGACTCAGGAATACCCGATTGGTGCATCGAAGAAGGATAGAAAGACATTGAGAAGATTATCTGGCAGTTTCTTCCTCAGTGAAAATGTGTTGTATAAAAGAAATTATGACATGGTCTTGCTCAGATGTGTGGATAGACACGAAGCAGACATGTTGATGCATGAGGTTCATGAAGGTTCATTTGGCACTCATTTCAATGGACATTCGATGGCCAAAAAGATGATAAGGGCAGGTTACTATTGGCTAACAATGGAATATGACTGTTACAAATTTGTAAAGTGACATAAATGTCAGATTTTAACCTAACTTCATGGAACTTTTTCATATAGTTCCAAGGGGAATTTTTAAAAGTGATTCAAAGAGGGGTTGTAGAGCACATTACAAGCTTTCCAAAATGTCCAAGAACTCCTTGAGATCATTTTTTAGTAAGGAGAATCGAAGAGATGAACTTAGGGTTTTCACACTTGAATTACAAGTCATTTTGTGATGAACAAGATTCAAAATTCAAACTTATGTTGCACAACCTCTACTTTGCAGGCATCAAACTTGTTAGGAACTCCATAATTAATTGCTTGCACAGCTGTTAGAGGTCTCAATTTAAGCATTCAATGCAAGGCCATGCTTTATATCCATTTTGGGAAGAAAGTGCACAATGCCATTTTGATAAAGTAGCTTTTTGCACAAAACTTGTTCTTGAGCCTTGCAATTGCTTTCTTCTGATCATACAAGTCACATAACTCAAGAGAAGCTTGTCTAGACACTTACAATCCCTCAGCCCATGCTTGTACTTCCTCTTGAAACTTGTTTTCCCACTTTTCTTGAAAATCAAGTAACATAGTAATTAGATTGTAACTTGTACTTCTGACTATCCAAAGCACTCAAGACCTTTTTCTTATACATACACAAGTCATTTTGCACAAATCACACGCATGCTTAAGCCCTGAATACACCAAGAACACAGAATCACCAAAAACACCTCCAAACTTGCCATTTCTGAGTTTTGAATCTAATCTTCAAATTTTCTCGTGCGTTTCTTGGCCTTTTACTTTCAAAAACTTCTAAATAACATACACAAACAACTCCAACACTTGCAACACCATTGTAACACCTCCTTCATCATCCACTATTTTCAAAAACAACACCTTGCACCTTGACTTCTCCAGAACTCCTCAGGCACTTTCAGCTCAGGCTAAGCATCACATTAGTTTCCTGGGAACTTGAGGAAGTTAATCCAATCATTGGAACTCACTAAAAGCTACTAAAACTCCAAACACGATACCCTCTTGCAAGGTAAGTTTTATGACTTTTGAACTCTTCATACAGACATCATTAATGGTTTATTTGTGAATGAAAAATGTAGATATCATTTCCCTAAAGCTAACCATGTCCATAATTTTCATTTATATTGCTTGAGCTTAGAGAATTTTAAGATTGGAGTTTCTGAAATTTTTAGGGTTCAGATTAGGGCCATTAAAATTCATGCTTATCTTTGATCTATAATTTTATTGCTTTGCATTTCTGAAATCGTGAGGAAATTTGCTGCAAGTTTCCTGTTTACATTTTTTATTTTTGTTGAGAATTGAATAAGATACAAAGGTTCTGGCTGGGCGTGAGGTTGAAGATAATGTTGGTCTCAGGAACGTGTTTACCGTATATATTTATGGTTTGATTTATATAAACGGATGTATAGTCACCCCAGTGGTAGAAGCGCGTGCCTGTGACTAACCTGGGTTTGAGTCCCAGTGGTACCCTTTTGGACTTTTTTCATACTTTTCACATTTTCTGACTTTTTTGGCAGTGCTAGGCCTCATCCCTTGGGCCTTATGTTTTTTTTCTTACTGCTGACCCCCTTGCTGGCTATTCACAACCTGGCCCTTTTTATTTTCTTTTTCTCATTTTTATTTATTTATTTTCTTAAATATATTATCTAATACTAAAAAAATCAGAAAAAATATATAAAAACATTAGACTTATATTTTAACATAGTTTATTTATTTTTTTACATAAAAAATTTATTATTTTATTTAATCATACTTTATTTATTTTACTAATTAATTTATAAATTTAATTAAAAAAACTAGGGTTTAATTATTTTCTTTTACACAATTTAAATATATTATTTTAATATTTAAAAAGACCAAAAATATTTTATAATACTATAAATTATTTTTAAGACAAAAATACCAAAAATATTCTTCTTATAAACTTATTTTCCTTTTTAATCAATTAATAGATTAGGGTTTTATTTGATTTCTTTTCCTAGTAAATTTAGGTTTTAATTTTTACTAGTTTAATTAATTATTTTTCTTATAATTAATTAGGTTAAAACAAAACCCCTCTTTCCTAAAAAATCCAAACAAAACATTCATTTTCTTTACATTTACATTCTTGTATATTTATTCATTTTATACATTATTTATTCAATTCTTGTACAAATTTAATATGGTTGTAACAGATAATTAGGCTTTTTTTTTGCAATCCCCATTTGTGACTTGTACACCCCCTCCCCCTCCCACAAGTATTGTAATAGCGTAGTAATTTTAAATTCCCAATTTATCGCTTTATATACAAATGCTAGTAATTAGGGTTTGTATGGAAAGACTAAAACCAATCAATTAGAGAACCCTAATCAAAGACAAAACCAAGCATGAAAAACAATACACTTGCACACAAGCACCCCTAGGGTATATCCACTTGGTTGCCTTACAAAATGGCCATATTATGCATGTGAGGTATCTTAGCAAAAACAAGCAAAATATAAGATCATAGTCCCTCGATGACGCTATCTATGTTTCCTTTCAAATGATCTTGGTCCCTAAAAGAGAATGCTAAGATACCTTGCAACATTGTTAATCATGGTTATACGATGACCCACGCCCGTCTCGTTTACATCCAAAGATAGGGTTACTTACCAAATCAATGGTAAGATAACAATGTCAAAGGAAAGAGGAAATTAACATAAAAGACTTTTGAGTAGGTAGAATGCTCCTAATTACTTGCTCCATTTCAAAACAAAACATCCTTGCTATTTTCAAAACAAACACCTACACTTTCAAAACATCTTACAAAGTTGAAAACATTTTCAAAATATCAACATCTTTGTATACATTCTTACGAACGAGAATCATTACAAAATTTTCCTAAACAATGGCCTATTTACAAAATACTTTCAAAAACCACACAAAAGCAAGTGATCTAGCAAGTAACTAAGAGCCCGTGGAAAACCATGGATGAAAAGGGTGCTAATACCTTCCCTTTTCATAATCTACCCCCCGAACTCAAGAAATAATCTCAAAGGTCTTTCCTGAGATTTTTCACCTTTCCTTTTGGATAAAAGAAAAGTCGATGGAGACTCTTGTTAACCGCAACATTTGCGATCAAACACAAAACACCCAAGTCAGTTCTCCCACTGTATCACAGAACTGGCGACTCTGCTCGGGAAAATTCTAAAAGTGGGGTTACCTTAGGGTTAGATCACATTTACTTGCTTTTATTGTTTGACTTGTTTGCTTTATATTATGGTTCTTTGTTTGGGTTTGAATCCTCTACCCAGATTTGGGATACCTTATAGGTAAGAGCAATACATTGTAGAAATTGTGCGGGGTATACCGACATGGTCTAAGCAATAGCTATGTTAGTGTGACATATTTGTGGGTACCGGTAGCCCTAGAGTTAATCAAGGAGAATACGGGGCCGCTGAGTGATGTCATGAAGCAGTAATGAACTTTTAGAACCTTTATTGGACCAACTTGGCCATTAGGACGTAGTGAGATGACCGGCTTTGGTGCAGTACGGAGTTGGTAGATACTCGATACTACACTCATTGAGGTTTGTTTTTTTTGGGATATTTCGGTCGCCATTAAAGAGGTTTGTGCTGAAACAATGACCAAGGAAACAAACCAGTGATATTGAGCTCCTTAGAACCCGGTTACTATTGCTAGGACAGGTTTGAGCCAACTAAACTTCAAGAGGGTACTTACCTATAAGACTCCGTGCAAGCCTAAACCTAAGGACTTGTTTGCTTTGTTTGTGTATATTTACTTGTACATAACATCATGAACATCATAACATCATATTCATTCACTAACAATTTCAAGGATTTTTGGATTAATCTTTGTTCTATTTTGTAGGATATGGATTATATCCGCAGGAAAACCATTCAAGTCAATCTTGTAAGGATCCCTCCTCAACTTAAAAAGCTAGCTTCAAGGATTCCTAAAAATTCTCTATTCACTGAAAGACATGGTCGCCTACTAAACTTGGTCATCTCCAACACTAATGAAGACATGATGAAGGTGCTCTTTCAGTTCTTTGATCCTTTACACCATTGCTTCACATTTCTCGAATATCAACTTGTGCCAACTTTGGAAGAATTCTCCCAACTATTGAGGATTCCTATTCTCAATCAAATACCTTTCAACGGTACGAAAAGAGATCCAAAGGCAGAAGAGATTGCTCAAGCTCTACACTTGCAACCATCTGATGTCACAACCAATTGGGAAACAAGGAGTGGTGTCAAGGGTTTCCTAGCAAAGTTCTTGTTTGAGAAAGCCCAAAGTTGTTGGAACTCTTTGGATCTGCAAGTTATAAGGAAATTGTGGCTCTCCTCATCTATGGGATGGTTTTGTTTCCAAATCTTGACCAACTCATAGATGTGAACATCGTCAAAATCTTAATGTCCCGCAACCCGGTGCCTACTCTGTTAGGGGACATCCTACATTCTTTTCACACTCACACTATGAGGAAAAGAGGTATCCTTATGTGATGTACTCCTCTCTTGGCAAGATGGTTTATTTCGCATCTTCCCCGATCTATATTGAAAAACAAGGAAGGTTCAAGATAGTCACAAATGTTGATGACGCTTAAACATTCCGACATTCATTGGTGTTCCCGATCCTTAGAGAATGTTACTATTGTCGACCATTGTGGAGAATTCCCTAATGTCCCTTTACTTGGCATTAGGGGAGGTATCACCTACAACCCTTGCTTAGCCTTAAGACAGTTTGGTTACGCCCGAAGAGATGGCCCACATGAGATGCTCATTCAAGGTTTGGTATTTGACTACGAGAACGGAGATCAAGGTCATCGCCAGAGATTTATCTGAGCTTGGAGGATGTTGAACAAGGTAGATAGTAAGAAATTAAGGCACGAGAATTCCATCCCTCTTGAGCCTTACCTCAAATGGGTACGAGCTTGCGATCAAAGTCTTATGATGCCTTATCCCTCCATTCTCCTGGTAATCATTGAGCCTGTTATGGAAGGAGATGTTCCATACACTATTCTGCATCCTGACATGCCCACCTCTCTTGAAGACTTACAAAGAGATTGGATACAACTCAAGGGGGAGCGAGATACTTTCGAGGCCCAATTCTACGCTAGCGAGAAGAAAGTTTTGGAACTCACTAAGCAACTTCATGAGGAGCGGAGCCTGAATGCCTACATCGCACCAAAAAGGATGCGTACAACTTTTTTATCTTAGAGTTTTCGTATTTCTTTGTAAACCCAAAAGAGGCATGATACATTCAAGCTTTGATTTATTAATATGACGTGTATTTCCTTTTTGTCTAAAACAAATTTGAATCTTTAAAATCCTTGAAATCATTGCATATGCATCTACCATTCATCATAACATAAGCAGGTTTCTTGCAATAAGTCTCCTCATCTTTCTACTGTTTATTTCAGTAAGATGGATCTCGAGCAGACGGTGAAGGACCTCCAAGAACAAAATGCTCAGTTTCAACATATGTTCTTAACTCTGGCCAAAGGACAGGAAGAGTTGAAAACCTTGCTGGTTGAAGAGACGAAAAAGAAAACAAAGAAAATAACTGGAGTTCTAAATATGGGAAGAATATGCCAAGGTCAAGCAAGAAGGACCCTCGACTTTGCAACGTCATCTGGTGAGAAAGATAATCAAGATGAGAAAGGCAAGGAAGCAGTTGTCCAGCCAGATTCAGAAGAGGAAGAGGAAGAAGAAGATTATTCTGAAGAACAACATCCTCCAGTCGATGACAAGTATAAGCATCTGGAAGAACGGTTAAGTGCAATAGAAATTCAAAAAGTTCCTGGACTGGACTTTGAGGAGTTGGGGTTAGTATCGGGGATTGTCATTCCTCCAAAATTCAACACACCGGTGTTCGCCAATTACGATAGAGTTTCATGTCCCAAAATGCATCTTCGGTCTTATGTGAGGAAAATAAAGCCTCATACTACTAACAAGGATTTATGGGTACACTTCTTTCAAGACAGTCTGTCCGGAACTCAACTTGATTGGTTTTATCAGTTAGAAAGAGCCAATGTTCATAATTGGGAAGATCTGGCCGCTGCCTTTTACAAACAATACCAATACAATGCAGACCTTGCTCCCACCCGTACTCAACTCTAAAGTATGGCCATGGTTTCAAGTGAAGGCTTCAAAGACTACGCGCAAAAATGGAGGGACTTAGCAGGAAGAGTCCAGCCTCCCCTATCTGAAAGAGAGTTAGTAGACATGTTTTTGGGCACCTTGTCCGGTCCTTTCTTTAATCACTTAATTGGGAGTTCCTCGGCAGGTTTTACCGAATTCATATTGACCGGAGAAAGAGTGGAAGTCGGGATAAAGAATGGGAAGATTCAAAAAGAAGCATCCTCTGCTGCTGTAAGGAAACCATTCATTGGGAAAAAATAAGTTGTTGTATATCCTCATAGAAACCAAGATAGGGTTGAACGTCATCCAATGGTGGGGGCTGTCATGATCCCTAAACCCGCACCAGCTCAACAAAGAAGCAACCAGCCAAGAACGGAAAGACCAGTTATACAGTTCACTCGAATTAATATGAAACTATCTCAAGTATTGCCACATTTATTAAGATTCAATCTAGTGACTTTGAAAGAAGCTCCAAACAATCCTAACATAACCTCTCCTCATTATCATCCTAATGACACTAACAACTGTTGGGGAAGAAATTCCCAATGTTATCACCGCCCCTATGCCCAAGCACAGCCGTAATGTCAACGCCGTTGAGGAAGATATGTTTGTTACTTTGGTTGATGAACTTGTGACCCCACTCCTGACTATCAAAAAGAACTTGTTGAATGCTGGTGTATTCCCAGACTGTGATGAAAGTTATCATTTATGTTTATCCTCACCAACAAACTGTCATTTGTTAAAAGCATGCGTTGAGTACCTAATAGATAACAAGTAGATTTTGTTTGAAAAGACTTCTATTCCAACTGTTTCTTATAATGATGTTTCCATAGTGACCATTTCCGACAAATCTTCCAGGGTCTCCACCAAAAGACTCGCTAGGGTTACATCAGTTCCTAAAGTAGCTCTGTTGATAATTACAATGCCTGGACCAATCCCGTATTCGTCAGACAAAATCGTCCCATGGACAAAATCCTACTGCCGAGTTCTGGCTGAGCCTGTTCGGATGAAGGCACAATCAGTAGTTATCCCTAAGACCTCCCGAAAATAGATGGAGGAAATTCTAAATATTATAAAAAGAAGCGACTACAACGTAGTCAAGCAACTGGGGCAGACTTCATCAAAAATTTCCATGTTGGCTTTATTGTTATATTCTGAGGCTCATGCAAAGGCCTTGGTAAAATTCCTTAAAACTTCCCATGTACCCCAAGAAATATTTGTCGATCAGTTCCAAGACTGCGTAGCCAGCTTGACCGCAGATAATGGTTTAGGTTTTTCAGATGTTGATTTAACGCCAAGGGGGGGAAGCATAACGAGGCATTGCATGTCTCAGTTGAATGCAGGGGCACGACTTTGGCTCATGTCTTGGTTGATACCGGTTCATCTCTGAACGTGTTGCATAAAAAGGATCTTGATAGACTTGATTGTGAAGGATTGGCCTTGAAACCTAGCAACATAGTAGTGAGGGCCTTCGACGGCTCAAAAAGGATGGTGCATGGGGAAGTGGACATCCCCATAAAAGTTGGAACCCAAACATTTGATTCAAATTTTTATGTAATGGATATTCGCCCTTCATATTCCTGCTTATTAGGCCGGCCGTGGATCCACAATGCTGGTGTCGTTACCTCTACGTTGCATCAAATGCTGAAATATCCAATTCAGGGGAAAACCATCATTATTCATAGAGAAGAAGAGTATATGGTCATCCATCTAAATTCCTTTATATATGTGGAAGTAGATGGTGAATTTATTGAAACTCTATTCCAGAACTTTGAAGAAGTCCCGCAAACTGTGGCAGTGATCAAGGCTGTTTCTCAAGTCTCAAAGATTACAAGGCCTCCGCTCAAGATGTCTTCTATAAAAGATGCCAAGGCAGTGATGGAAGAAGGTGGGCGCACTATTTGGGGCCAACTCCCAGATATCCCATACAAATCTGACAAATTTGGTTTGGGTTTCACTTCAGGAGCCCAGAAAGTTGTACGCCATGCTCGTGCTGGAGGACCACCCTTAAAGATCAGCAACCACGGAGTCAACGCGATGGAGGATGATGAAGACAGCTATGACCTGGAGGATTGGATTTTCCCAACTATCAGTGGAGGGCTCAGCAACTAGGAAGCTAGAGATTTTGTCCCGATCACTTTTATCCAACAGTAATTTGTCTTTAAATTTTGTCGGACCTGTAATATTAAACAATTCAGACTCTTAAAACCTTGTGTCTTACCCTAGGCACAATGGTCCATTTGTAAGGGTTATTATCTCATTTCCATATGACATCAATGAATCATGGACGTTTTTGCATACAAACTTTGTGCTCATTGTTTTTCTTTTTACATTTTCATTTCTTTCAAAGATAGCTATACTCTTACACACACTCATATTCAAAATGTAGATCTGCATCCATTCGGGATCCCATGGGTAACAATTCTTCTATGGCCTTCTGAGATTCTGAAAATCTAATCTACCAAGCTGAAGACGAAGGTGAGGAAGATTGTGAAGTGCCAGGGGAACTCGCCAGGTTACTACAACAAGAAGAGAGGATCATACACCCCCACGAGGAACCAGTGGACACAATTAACCTAGGTACCGAAGAAGACAAGAGAGAAGTCAAGGTGGGTGCCAATATGGAACCCAATGTCAAAGAGCGCCTGATTCAGTTGATATATGATTATGTTGAGGTCTTTGCCTGGTCGTACAAAGACATGCCAGGACTTGATGTAGACAACGTGGTACATCGTCTACCAACAAAAGAAGACTGCCCACCGGTAAAACAAAAGGTTCGTTGCATGCGACCAGATATGTTAGAGAAGATCAAAGCGGAAGTCATGAAACAATTCAATGTCGGATTCTTGGCTGTTACTTCCTATCCGCAATGGGTCACCAATGTTGTTCCCGTGCCTAAAAAGGACGGAAAAGTACGAATGTGTGTGGACTACAGAGATTTGAATAGGGCAAGCCCTAAGGATGATTTCCCACTTCCCCACATTGATATTCTAGTTGACAATACGGCGCAGCATAAAGTGTTTTCCTTCATGGACGGTTTCTCAGGCTACAACCAAATCAAAATGGCGCCTGAGAACATGGAGAAAACAACCTTTGTCACACAGTGGGGCACATTCTGCTATAAGGTTATGCCATTCGGGTTGAAGAATGCTGGGGAAACCTATCAGCGTGCCATGGTAACCCTATTTCACGACATGATACATCATGAAATAGAGGTGTATGTAGACGACATGATAGCCAGATCTCAAACAGAAGAAGAGCATCTTGACGATTTACAGAAGCTCTTTGAGAGACTAAAGAAATATAAGCTGAGGTTGAACCTGAATAAATGCACATTTGGGGTGAGGTTCGGTAAACTCCTAGGCTTTGTTGTCAGTAATAAAGGTATCGAAGTGGATCCCGCCAAGGTGAAAGCGATACAAGAGATGCCTGCTCCTCGTACTGAGAAGGAAGTCAGAGGATTCTTGGGACGGTTAAACTACATTTCCAGATTCATTTCTCACCTGACAGCTACTTGTGAACCATTCTTCAAATTACTGAAGAAAGATCAAGTAGTCAAATGGAATGATGAGTGCCAAACTTCCTTCGACAAGATCAAAGAGTACCTGCAAGAGCCTCCTATTTTGATGCCACCAGTCAAGGGAAGACCATTGATCATCTATCTAACCATTTTGGAAAATTTAATGGGGTGTGTGCTAGGGCAGCATGACGAGTCTGGCCGAAAAGAGCATGCTATTTATTACCTAAGCAAAAACATTACCGACTGTGAAACAAGATATTCACTGCTCGAGAAAAGTTGATGCGCTCTGGAATGGGCTGCTCGCCGGCTAAGACAATATATATTGACCCATACTACCTTATTGATATCTAAAATGGATCCAATAAAATACATCTTCGAGAAACCTGTCCTCTCTGGGAGAATAGCGAGATGGCAGATAATCTTGACAGAATATGAAATACAGTATACTACCCAGAAAGCAATAAAGGGCAGTGTACTAGCTGATCACCTGGCTCACCAAGCTGTGGAGGACTACCAGTCCATGAAGTTCGAATTCCCAGATGAAGACATCATGATGGTAAACAACTATGAAGGATTCAGACCATATGACGGATGTAACACACCAATTCTACCCCGGCAAATTATATAAACAAATCAAAGTTATAAAAATCATTCATGCAAATGAATCGAGATGCCACAAATTCTTCTATCAAAATTCATTGCATTCATCATGGATATATAACACTTTTAAAACATCGGATGAACCATCATCATGACATCTTTAATTAAATAATTCAACATCTACGCAGCGGAAAATCTTAATAACATCTCTATCATCTTTACAGCAACTTCAAAACAACACAATTTAATAATAATCAACTTAAAATTCAAAAACTGAATAATCAACAATCAAAAGCAACAAGCGTTCACCCCCCCCCCCCCCTGAGTGTTACATATCAGAGCAATGACACCGACTCGAACTACGGAAGGCATACAGCCTTCACTCTCAATTACCTGCACGTTACCAACATAAGGGCAACATTCAAACAGAAGGGGTGAGATATCTAACAATATAGTAAAGCGCATGATAATTAATATATTAAATTAGATCACATGACATCACCACTTCTCATCTCATAATCAACAATAATAATACACATTCACCACATTAATACACACTTCTTTATGCAGTCATATAATGTGACTCAATACTATGCAAATGCATGTTGTACCATTTGGAGCAGAACTCCCATCTCAAAAATTTGCCAATTAATAGAGGCATCAACAAGGCATAAGCCTTCATCTCAATATTCACCAATACAGGCCATCTCAACAAGCATAATCTTCATCTCAAAATGCAATGTATGCAACACAATCATGAATGTGATAACAACACCATAATTATCAACATCTCAATACAACATCATCGTAGGCCAAAGACCTACATCTCAAAAGCATCTCAACATCTCTTCATCAAACATCTCATATCATTCATGATAATTCATCAAACATCATTTATTCATCAAACATCATTTATTCATCAAACACAACTTCATTAATAACATCTCATCAACAACTCAGTTGTACTTTAATACGACAGTAACTCATCAATTTCACAACGTTGGCCATAGGCCTATACTAGGTATTGCCTATAATTAATTAACCAACTAAGGCTTACTTCTAAATTACTAAATCTATAAATTCTACTATTTCGTAATATTACATCGTTATTATTATTAATCCTACTGTTACAAATCAAACAGCAGCTTCTAAGCATCTCATCGTCATTCTTCTCCATAAAACCAACATAACGATCAGCACAGGAACTAATTCAAATCCTATGGTTATCCTTCCTATCTTAATTTTAACCCTTAAGAATAAAGCTCATTGTGTTATCTATTCAACGCTTGGAATGACACCTCAAACGGAGTCTGAAAAACTCAAGTTACAGCATTCTCAAACTGATTCTGCCAAAAACCAGGCAACATGGATCGACGCATAATGTATTGGATCGACGCGTATTGCACTGAACTCGCAAAATGAGTCAACGCATCCTCTCTTGTATAGACGCATACTGAGTCTACCACACCGCATGTATTGACACATACTCCTACGTATCGACTCATCCTGAGTCTAAAATTCATCATGTATCGACACAAAACCTCTTCGTGTCGACTCATCCTGAGTCTCTAAACCTTCCTGTATCGACACATCATGTTTGGGGTCGACGCATACTACTCTGTCCTACATAATTTCTGGGATTTTCTCTGCGTTTTCACTACGGGCTCCATACTTTAAGCCCTAAAAACTTAATCTAATCATAGATAATCATCACTTACAATTATCTTATAATTCTACGTCAATTAAACAGCATAGGAACATCATTATTCATCTAAAATTCATCAATTTCATCATACAACATCATATACATTCAATTCATGAACAAGACAACAATCACCTCTAACCCCACATACCAATTATCATGAACATAATTATAAAGTCAGAACTCCACCCTTACATTGGATTGAAGGTTGCTCTATAATCTTCCGGTTGAAACCTCGTTCTGTTGTTTTTCCTCTTTTTCCAGCAGCTTCACGTTCTTCTTCTCAATCCTTATTCTTCTACTTCCTCCTATTTTCTATTCTTTCTAGCAACAATAAAATAACCTATTATTCTTTATTCCTTATTGGGCTTAAAACTAATACACCCCCTTATTACTACTTCCATTCCTTAAAAACAAGCCCACATCAAATAATATTATACTTCTAATATTATTTCACCACTTAATAAAATAATTAAATCTAATTAATCACAACACATCTTCTCAAATATTCCAAAAATAATTTAATTAAATAATTAATTAAATTACGGGAGTTACAACGGACCTGAACAAGGATCCCGATGGACCCTGGTTTTTGATGGGGCATCCAACGCACTCGGCAATGGTATAGGTGTTGTACTCATATCTCCTGAAGGATGTCATACTCCCTTTACAGCAAGACTCTGCGTCAATTGTACAAATAAGATTGTAGAATATGAAGTGTGCATTTTTGGTCTCAAAGCTGCCATAGATTTGGGGATCAAATCCTTAAATGTATACGGAGATTCAGCTTTGGTCATCAGCCAGATCAAAGGGGAATGGGACACCAAACACCGTAACCTTATCCCTTACAAAGAACATGTGTTGACATTGATCCCACACTTTGAGAAGATTACCTTCGAGCATTTCCCGCAAGAAGAAAATCAGCTAGCAGACGCACTAGCCACAATGTCATCCATGTTTAAACTTAAATGTGATAACGAGGCTCCCCAGATCACCATTGAACGGATGGATAAACCAGATCACTGTCAAGAGATAAATACTGAAGAAGTAGTGGACCAGCCTTGGTTTCACGAAGTCAAGAGGTATCTCGAGGCTCAAGAATATCCGGAAGGAGCTTCAGTCAATGATAAGAAGTTCTTAAGGAAATTCTCTGCTAAGTTCTTCCTTAGTAATGGAATTCTCTAAAAACGCAACCATGACACTGTTTTGCTCCATTGCATAGACAAGGTTGAGGCAGAAAAGATCATGGCTGATCTACATGAGGGCACTTTTAGCGCCCATTCCAATGGGCATACGATGGCAAAAAAGATCCTACGGGCAGGTTATTAATGGTCTACCATGGAAGCAGATTGCTATCAACACTCTCAAACCTACCACAAGTGTCAGATTTATGCTGATAAGGTGCACGTACCTCCGGTTCCTTTGAATGTCTTGATGGCTCCTTGGCCCTTCGCTATGTGGGGCATCGATATGATTGGGGAAATTAAACCAATAGCCTCTAATAGACACCGCTTCATCTTAGTGGCCATTGACTATTTTACAAAGTGGGTTGAGGCAGCCTCTTTCGCTTCCGTCACCAAGAATGTTGTAGCCCGGTTCATTGAACAGAATCTCATCTGTCGGTATGGTATCCCGGAGAGGATCATTACAGACAATCGTACGAATTTAAACAATACTATGATCACTGCCCTGTGCGAGCAATTCAAGATCCAGCATCACAATTCTTCCCCCTTACCGACAAAAGATGAATGGTGTTGTCGAAGCCGCAAATAAGAACATCAAAAATATCATACAGAAAATGACAGTCACGTATAAAGACTGGCATGAGATGCTACCATTTGCTCTCCACGGGTATCGTACCATAGCGCGTGCATCAACCGGAGCAACACCCTACTCTCTGGTATACGGCATGGAGGTTGTCTTGCCTATTGAGGTCCAGATCCCCTCTCTGAGAATTATGAAGGATGCAGGTCTGAACGAAGATGATTGGATCCAGACTCGACTTGATCAACTGAAGTTGATTGATGAGAAAAGACTTACTATTGTCTGTCATGGTCAAATGTATCAAAAATGGATGATCAAGGCTTTCAACAAAAAGGTCAGATGCCAAGTGTATCAAGTCGATGATTTGGTGATCAAACGTATCATACTACCGCAGGGTGATCCCAGGGGAAAATGGACTCCTACACACGAAGGACCATTTGTGATCAAAAGCATATACTCTGGTGGAGCAATGATCTTGACCACCATGGATGGCGACAACCTTCCGCACCCTGTGAACATGGACATAGTCAAAATATACTATGCATAAGAGACCCGCTAGGTTGACACACCTAGGCAAAATAAGGACATCCCGAGGAACCAAAAAGGTTCGGGCAAAAATTAGGGATAAAACAAAAAAAATTGTTCACCCGATAAGCTGAAAACTCGAAAGGGCAGCTTGGGCAAAAAAGGGTATCCCGGTGGACTGAAAACCCGAAAGGGCGGTCCAGGAAAAAGTTAGGGAATTAAAGCGTATGACTATGTCCTGTTGGATCACCTTACGGACAACCTTTGGCTTCAACTAACAAACTCAGCGGTTCTGATCAATTTAATCAGCTTCGGACAAGGCAACAAATAGATAAGATGCTCTGAGACACGAAGGCTATAGCAGAATGGGAACCCCGTGGGATTATTTCACATAGCTATCTTTTCTTTATATCAAATTTCCATTTTTTACGACGAAATTATCTTACTAGAATGCTTGTATCATTGTACAAAAACACTTACTCAAATTCAAAACAAAGATATCCCTTTGAAAGTGCAAAACTATCTGTTTTTCTTTACTCTTGTGTTTTGTTTACAAAAACGTCCATTGATTTATTTTTGAACATATGCATTTGAATGTAACTACCATTCACAAATGAAAAAAATAGAAAGACAATCATTAATGGCTTTAAGAAATAGGGAAATCTATCTAAGTTATATCCGTAAAATTCCCCGTAGTGTGCAGTTTAGTCCCCAGTGGAACAAAACTTCTAGTTATCACTCCCCGGTAGAAGTCGCCAAAATTCTCAGGATTTCCCAACAGGATTTTACAAGCAGCACACGGAATTTCCCTTACAACAAGGTTTATTTCTCTAAGTGGAAATTCATCAACACTTCAAAAAACGAAGACTTGCACTCTGTATCCTCAGCAACAGTCGGGGATTTATTTTCCCCAATATTACTCATGTCAAGTTTCAAGCTTTGGATCACACTTTTGCTCAGTCAATTGAGCAGTTGACCTAAAAATCAGTTGTATTGGGGAAAAAGTAAATTGTGGCCAATTTACAGTCAAACTTCATAATTTTTTATCCACATCAACATTTTAAACTCATATGTATCATTTGATAAAGTTTGGATCACAATTCCTCAAGAAATTTGATCAAATCTTCAAAAGGGCAAAATGGTCAAAATTAGGGTTTTGACTGGGAAAGGGCAATTTCTGATTTTTGACCTAGAAAATGATCAATTGGTTTAAGGCATGGTCTCAAGAGTCTAATTGCATCATTTTGACCTAATGACATGGCTCAAAACATTGCTCAAGCCCAATGGATTGACAGATGAATTTTTAGTCAACTGATCAAAAGTCAACTGTATACTGAAAAGTCAAACTTTGAATTTTTGGTCAAAATCAAATGTAAAAGATCACAATTCATAAAAGCATGTCAAAATGTGAAACTTATTCATCAAGAAATCAAAACTTCAAGATTTCATTTTGAAAAGTTAAAATTTCTAAACTTAGAAATTTTTCTAAGTGTTGAAAACTTCTTATTTCTTTCACAACTTTGAGAAAAAATTTCACCATGATGCAAGATGATTCAAAAGAAACTTTCAACATGAAAGTTGTAGATATCCATGAAATCTACAAAATTTATTTACACAACTCCTTCCAAAAGTGCTTGGATATCAAGTTATAATTTTAAGAACACATGGTCATGAAACAAAACACTTAGTGAAATTTTTGTCCTAATTTGGTCAGGATTTTAACCTAATTTCATGGAACTTTTTCATATATTTCCAATGGGAATTTTTAAAAGTGATTCAAAGAGTGGTTGTAGAGCACATTACAAGCTTTCCAAAATGTCCTAGAACTACTTGAGATCATTTTTGAGTAAGGAGAATCGAAGAGATGAAGTTAGGGTTTTCACACTTGAATTACAAGTCATTTTGTGATGAACAAGATTCAAAATCAAACTTATGCTGCATAACCTCTACTTTGCAGGCCTCAAACTTGTTAGGCACTCCATAATTAATTGCTTGCACAGCTGTTAGATGTCTCAATTCAAGCATTCAATGCAAGGCCATGCTTTATATCCATTTTGGGAAGAAAGTGCACAATGCCATTTTGATAAAGTAGCTTTTTTGCACAAAACTTGTTCTTGAGCCTTGCAATTGCTTTCTTATGATCATACAAGTCCCATAACTCAAGAGAAGCTTGTCTAGACACTTACAATCACTCAGCCCATGCTTGTACTTCCTCTTGAAACTTGTTTTCCCACTTTTCTTGAAAATCAAGTAACATAGCAATTAGCTTGTAACTTGTACTTCTGACTATCCAAAGCACTAAAGACCTTTTGCTTATACACACACAAGTCATTTTCCACAAATCACACGCATGCTTAAGCCCTGAAAACACCAAGAACATAGAATCACTAAAAACACCTCAAAACTTGTCATTTTTGAGTTTTGAATCCAATCTCCAAATTTGCGTGTGCGTTTCTTGGCCTTTTACTTTCAAAAGCTTCTAAATAACATACACAAACAATTCCAACACTTGCAACACCACTGTAACACCTCCTTCATCATCCACCATTTTCAAAAACAGCACCTTGCATCTTGACTTCTCCAGAACTTCTCGAGCACTTTCAGCTCAGGCTAAGCATCACATTAGTTTCCTGGGAACTTGAGGAAGCTAATCCAATCCTTGGAACTCACTAAAAGCTACTCAAACTCCAAACATGATACCCTCTTGCAAGGTAAGTTTTTTTACTTTTGAACTCTTCATACAGGCATCATTAATGGTTTATTTGTGAATGAAAAATGTAGATATCATTTCCCTAAAGCTAACCATGTCCATAGTTTTCATTTATATTGCTTGAGCTTAGAGAATTTTAAGATTGGAGTTTCTGAAATTTTTAGGGTTCAGATTAGGGCCATTAAAATTCATGCTTATCTTTGATCTATAATTTTATTGCTTTGCATTTCTGAAATCCTAAGGAAATTTTCTACAAGTTTCCTGTTTACATTTTTTATTTTTGTTAAGAATTGAATAAGATACAGAGGTTCTGGATGGGCGTGAGGTTGAAGATGAAGTTGGCCCCAGTGGTAGAAGCGCGCGCCTGTGACTATAGGGACCTGGGTTCGAGCCCCAATGGTACCCTTTTGGACTTTTTTCATACTTTTCACATTTTCTGACTTTTTGGGCAGCGCTGGGCCTCATCCCGTGGGCCTTGTGTTTTTTTTCTTACTGTTGACCCCCTTGCTGGCTATTCACACCCTGGCGCTTTTTATTTTCTTTTTCTCATTTTTATTTATTTTTTTTCTTAAATATATCATCTAATACTAAAAAAATCATAAAAAATATAAAAACATTAGGTATATATTTTGACATAGTTTACTTATTTTTTTACATTAAAAAAATTATTATTTTATTTAATCATACTTTATTTATTTTACTAATTGATTTGTAAATTTAATTTTAAAAAATTAGGGTTTTAATTATTTTCTTTTACATAATTTAAATATATTATTTTAATATATAAAAAGACCAAAAATATTTTATAATACTATAAATCATTTTTAAGACAAAAATACCAAAAACATTCTTCTTATAAACTTATTTTCCTTTTTAATCAATTAATAGATTAGGGTTTTATTTTATTTCTTTTCCTAGTAAATTTAGGTTTTACTTTTTACTAGTTTAATTAATTATTTTTCTTATAATTAATTAGGTTAAAACAAAACCCCTCTTTCCTAAAAAATCCAAACAAAATATCCATTTTCTTTACATTTACATTTCTGTATATTTATTCATTTTATACATTATTTATTCAATTGTTGTACAAATTCAATATGGTTGTAATAGATAATTAGGCTTTATTTTTTTGTAATCCCCATTTGTGATTTGTACACCCCCCTCCCACAGGTATTGTAATAGCTTAGTAATTTTAAATTCCGTAATTTATCGCTTTATATACAAATGCTAGTAATTAGGGTTTGTATGGAAAGACTAAAACCAATCAATTAGAGAACCCTAATCAAAGACAAAACCAAGCATGAAAAACAATACACTTGCACACAAGCACCCCTAGGGTATATCCACTTGGTTGCCTTAAAAAATGGTCATATTATGCATGTGAGGTATCTTAGCAAAAACAAGCAAAATATAAGATCATAGTCTCTCGATGACGCTATCTATGTTTCCTTTCAAATGATCTTGGTCCCTAAAAGAGAATGCTAAGATACCTTGCAACATTGCTAATCATGGTTATACGATGACCCACACCCGTCCCGTTTACATCCAAAGATAGGGTTACTTACCAAATCAATGGTAAGATAACAATGTCAAAGGAAAGAGGAAATGAACATAAAAGACTTTTGAGTAGGTAGAATGCTCATAATTACTTGCTCCATTTCAAAACAAAATATCCTTGCTATTTTCAAAACAAACACCTACACTTTTAAAACATCTTAAAAACATGAAAACATTTTCAAAAGATCAGCATCTTTGTATACATTCTTACGAACGAGAATCATTACAAAATTTTCCTAAACAATGGCCTCTTTACAAAATACTTTCAAAAACCACACAAAAGCAAGTGATCTAGCGAGTAACTAAGAGCCCGTGGAAAACCATGGATGAAAAGGGTGCTAATACGTTCCCTTTTCATAATCTACCCCCGAACTCAAGAAACAATCTCAAAGGTCTTTCCTGTGCTTTTTCACCTTTCCTTTTGGATAAAATAAAAGTCAGTGGCGACTCTTGCTAACCGCAACATTTGCGATCAAACGCAAAACACCCAAATCAGTTCTCCCACCGTATCACAGTCACAAGTGCATATTCCTCTCAACTCTAAAGATATGGAAGTGGTTTTAATGGATATGAGTTCTCATTATCATCCTCAAAACCTTCTATTTACAAAGCAAGAGTGTTGGTACAAGAAGGTTGTTCAAAATTGTCAAGGTTCCTCAAGGCATTTTCTTGATCTATGAGCTAGGGTTTTGAACTTCAAAGAAGCATATCTTGCTCATCTTTTGGTATTTTTTATTGATTCCAAAAACATCCTTCTCTTCAAAGGGTTATAAACAAATCACTACAAAAGTTCCAAGGAGCTTTCATGTGGAAGAAGCTTGATAAAGAAGAAAGCTCACAAGTCCTCCAAATGAACCCACAATTTTCCATGTGTGACTTCAAATGATCATAACTTGGTCAATTTTTATCACCTTGAGCCTATTCTTTTTCCATAATGATCTTGAGGATGTGAAATTTATGCCTTATTTTATGTGCAAAGTGAATTAATGAATGGAAGTTGCCTTAAAAATACAAAAGATTATAGGTCATTCAATGATTTTTGCCAACTTCAACAATTCATTACTCTCTCAATTTTTGGAGATTTTGGATGTTTTAAGTCCCAAAATGTCATTCAAGAGATCTACTTCATGCCATCTTTTTTGGTTAAGAGAAAATTCTTGGTGGAAGGCTATGTTTGGATGCAAAACATTATAGGTCACTTTTGAAGAGAAAATTTGAAATATTTCTAAGTATGGAAAGTCAACATTTTTTCTCCAACTTTGACTCAACACAACTTTCAGCTCAAGCATCCATTTTATTCCATTCTTTTTCCATTGCAAAGCTTGTAACCTCATCTTTCTGAAACATCAAGAATTATTCCTCAAGACCCCTTGAGCTGAGAATGCCATTGGTCAGAAGTTGGCACTTTGAAACTGAATTTTTCACCAAGTCAGAAGTATGAAATCCTTGATTTGGATTCTAAACACTTTGTTTCTGCATGTTTATGCCTCTAAACATGTTTAATGAAGTTCCAGAGGTGATTAGCATATCAAAACGCGCGTTCTAGATGAGTTTTGATCAAATTGGAAGTCACACTTTTCTTGTTTACAACTTCACACGATTTCCCTCCAAACTTCATCATTTCACACGCTTGGACATTCCATTTGATTCCCTATAAATTGATGGTCATTCCCCATTCATTTCCTCAAGCTTAGATATCCAGAATCACCCTGTCAAACTTGTTCCATAACTCAGAATTCAGTGACTTTGAAATCTATTCGTAAGCCTTTTTCAATCCAATTTCTCTATCAATTCACCTTCCTTGATCTTCCCTGAAACTAACCATATAATTACATTCAAGAATCGTGTCCTATATTGCTCCATGAAGATTTTGACAGCATTGACATCTATAAGCTGGTCAGGGTTAGGGAACAAGACCAACCCATAGATGAGAAGAGCTACAATCTCCTCAAAAGCTTGTAAGTCCAATGAATTCCAGCAGCTTTAGGCCTTCTCAAACAGAAACTTTGACAAGAAACCCTTGACACTACTTCTAGTTTCCCAATGACATATGATATCAGATGTTTACAAGTGTAAGGCTTGAGCAACATCTTCAGGCTTTTGATCTCTTTCCGTACCGTTGTAGGGTAGTTGATGGAGAATAGGAATCCTCAGGAGTTGAGAAAATTCCTCCAAAGTAGGCACAAGTTGGTAGTCAGGAAATGTGAAGCAGTGGTGTAGGGGGTCAAAGAACTGGAAGAGAACTTTCACCATGTCTTCCTCAGTGTTGGTGTTGACTAAGTTGAGAAGACGACCCTGCCTCTCGGTGAATGGAGAATTCTCAGGAATCCTTGAAGTTAGCTCCTTGAGTTGAGGAGGAATTTTTACAAGGTTGACTTGAAATGTTTTCCTGCGAAGTGAATCCATTACCTATAAAACAGGAACAAAGATGAAGATCCAAATCCTTGAAATGGTTAGTGGATGCATATCATGCTTCATGATGTTATGATGTTATGCACAAGTATATATGTACAAACAAATCACACAAGATCCTAGTTTCAGGCTTGCATGGGGTTTCATAGGTAAGTACCCTCTTGAAGTTTAGTTGGCTCAACATGTCCTATAAATAGTAACCGGGTTTTAAGGAGCTCAATATCACTGGATTATTTTCTGTGTTCATTGTTTCAGTGTAGCCACTTTACTGGAGACCGAAATATTCCAAGAAAACAACCCTCAATGAGTGTAATATCGAGTATCTACCAACTTCGGACTGCACCAAAGCCAGTCATCTCACTACCCCTAAAAAGGCCAAGTTGGTCAAGTAAAGGTTCTAAAAGTCCATTAATGCTTTATGACATCACTCAGCGGACCCGTATTCTCTTTTATTAACTCAAAGGCTACCGGTACCCACAAATATGTCACACTAATATAGCTATTGCTTCAACCATGTCGGTATACCCCGCACAGTTTCCACAACATATTGTTATTTACCTATGAATGTTTCCCAAATCCGGGTAGAGGATTCAAACCCAAACAATAGAACCAAATGTAAAGCAATCAAGTCAAACAAGATAAGCATGTAAAGGTGATCTAAACCCTAAGGTAACCCCACTTTTATCTTTGTCCCCAGCAAAGTCGCCAGTTCTGTGATGCGGTGGGAGAACTGACTTGAGGTTTTGCGTTTTTTGTTCGTAAATGTTTCGGTTTAGCAAGAGTCACCACCGACTTTTATTTTATCCAAAGGAAAGGTCAAAAAGCACAGGAAAGACCTTTGAGATGTTTTCTTGGGTTCGGGGGGTAGATTATGAAAAGGGGAGGTGCTAACCCTTTTCATCCATGGTTTTCCATGGGCTCTTAGTTACTTGTTTTAGATCACTTGCTTTTGCTTTTCAATTGTTTGAAATGGTGCTTTTGTGTGTGGTTTTGAAAGTATTTTGAAAAGAGGCCTTTATCTAGGCAACCTTTGTAATGATTCTTGTTTGAATGTATACAAAGGTGTTTGTCTTTTGAAAAATGTTTCAATGTTTGAAAGTTTGTTTTGGGAAACTGTTTGAAATTGTTTTTTTGAAATTGTGTTGTGTGTTTTTAAAAATAGCAAGGATGTTTGCAAGTTTGATCAAGTAACTAGGAGTTGTCTACCCTACTCAAAGATCTTTCCTACACATTTTTAACCCTTTGATATTGATGTTTTACCATTGCATTTGGTAAACAACCCTTATCTTTGGATGTTAAACGGGGTAGGCGTGGGTCATCGTATGACCATGATAACAATGTTGCCAAGTATCTTAGCAAGTTTTTTGAGGGGCTAGGTCATTTTTGTATAGGCAACCAAGATAGCGTCATCGAGGGACTATGATCTTTTGTTTTGTTTTTGTTTTGCCAAGATGCCTAGCATGCATACCATGGCCATGTTTTTAAGGCAACAAGTGGATGAAACCCTAGGGGTGCTTGTGTGCATTGTGTTGTCATTTTTCATGCTTTTTTGTCTTGTGTTTAGTCATGCTATTTGTTTGATTTTTGGTTATCATACAAACCCTAGTTTAGTAATCATGGCATATTAAAACAATAAATGCGTAAAATAAATCTAAGCTATTACAACATTGATATGGGGAGGGGGATACAAGTTTGAATAAGGGGATATTGCTCAAAAATAAACCCTAAAACTATTATTACAACCAAATTGAAATATTGCATAAATGAATAAATGGACAATTATTAAATATGCAATTAAATATAAATATGCAAAAATGTTTTGGTATTTATTTTATGTATGTAAAATAAATTATTTAATGTCTCAAAAAATAAGAAAAATATTAATGATTATTTTTGGAAAGGGTGGAAACCCTAAATTTTGTTTTAAGAAAATATATTATATATTATTTATTTATGTACAAGAAAATAAATAAAAATATTCACAAAAATATTAAAAAATAAAATATGTGAGAAAATATTATTTTATATGTATAAATAATAAAAATAAAAATATATAATATTTTTGTATTAATGATAAGTTTTTATTTAAGAAAATAAATGTATTAAACCTAATAAACTAAATATTATGCCAAAAATAAAAAAATAAAATAAAATAAAATGTGAAAATTTAAGAAAATATTTTTGGTGATTTTTTATATTTAGAAAAAATAATAAAAGTCAGAAAATGTAAAATAAATGAGAAAATATAAAAAAATAAGAGAAATGGGCCAAGGGGGTGCAAAGAGCAAGCAGGGGGTGAAAATAGTCAGAACAATCCAAGCCCAGCCCAAATCACTTCATCCCTAACCTCTGGAAACAGAAAACGCGCGTATCCTTGTTCAAACTCGTATCTCCTGCATTTGTGCTTAAAAACAAAAACTTGCAACATGAAAGTTATAGCTCTTGATCACACGATTCTAACCATGTAAAAAACTTGATCTAACTCTCAAAGACTATAGAGAATTTCATTGGCCCTAAATCTTGACCTAGTTTTTTCATAAAGTTCAACTATCAAATACTCCTAGCTGAGTAAACATAAATGAGTTCTATGCATATGTACAGCTCAAGGGCAATGAGGACTACATTTTTTCTTCACAAACCTAAGCCTAATGATTCCTAAATAAGAAGATAGAAGTTTGTGAAATACCTGTTTCAGTCAAGCTCGAGTATGGCAATGTAGGGGTTGTGAGTGAGGCCTGAGATACTTGTGAGCTTGCTTGAAGTTCCTTTGAGCTTTCCCAATGCTTAGTTTGCTTTGAACTTGCCTGAATCTCCCTATAGAACTCAACCTGCAAACTCAGAATTTAAAAATGGTGAAGTGTGAAAATGGAGTTACAGTTGCTTGAGAGGGGCTGGGATAGTTTAGGTAGGTTGTTTAGAAAGTGTTTGAAGTGGTTTGGGACAAAACGCACGAGGCAATGTGAAGATGGAAGTGATTCTGCAGGGCCTGCCCTGTTTTTGCAAAAACTTGTGTTTTGGTGTTTTGGAGGGTTTGAGAACTTGCTAGCTCGTGTTTCTGACCTTAGGCAATGTGTAAAACTTGTTTGAAATGTGTATAAAGTTTGGTTTTATCAGATTGAAGAGTTATCTCACTTTTGCACAATTGCTTGTTTTTGAAGTAAAAGGTGGAATTGACAATGTTATGGCCTGTACAGGCTAGCTCCAAGCATGCACATAGTTGGTGTACTTTGTCTGATATTAGTGCACTTTGTTTGCTGAAAAAGATTAACTCCAATGCTCAAGACAAACAAAATTGCAAAAGTTGTGCTTTATGTAAATGGCATTGTTAACTTTTTGCCAAAAATAGATTAATCCTTTGTATAATGCTTCATAGATCATAACAAAGCCTCTAACCAATATATTTGCATTTAATTTATGAGTGTGGAAAGTTTTAAGGCCTGTAAACCAAGTACAAGCATGTTTTGGACAGAAATGAAAGTTGTAGCAATGGTGCAAAATGCCTTGGCCAAAAGTGATATTTTGCCATTTTCAAACTTTCTATTCTCCCTAACCATAAATGATTTTGGAGAGTTCTTGGACATTTTGGAAATATTGTAACATGCTATACAATCCATCTTTGAAATTAATTTTGAAATTCCACTTGGAACTATGTGAAAAATTGCCATGAAGATAGGTCAAAATCCTGCCTAAACTAGGGCAAAATTTCACTAAGTTAGAAAGTTTTTGGACCCTTATTCACAAAATCATAATATGAGATCCAAGCATCTTTTGGGAAAACTCTGTGAATAAAAGTTGTAGATTTTGTGGAGAATTACAACTTTCATGTTGGAAGTTTTCTTTGAATCCAATTGCATCATGATGAAAAAATTGGGCAAAGTTGGGAAAAAAATAAGAAAATTTCATAACTTAGAAAATTTCTAAGTTATGAAAATTTTCCATTTTAAACCCTGATTTTCAAGATTAGGTTTCTTGGTGAACAAGTTTCATATTTTGACACATCTTGATGAAAAATGACCCTTGGCACTTGATTTTGACCAAAAAGTCAAAGTTTGACATTTCAGTGTATAGTTGATTTTTGATCAGTTGACTGGAAAATTCATCTGTCAATCCAATGCATTTGAGATCTTTTGAACCTTGTGATTAGGTCAAGCTGATGCCATTGATTCCTTGAATCCATGCTTGAACCCAAGTTTCCATTGGCTAGGTGAAAATTCATAAATTCCCCTTCTACAGTCAAAACCCTAAAAATGACCATTTTGCCCTTTTGATGATCTGATCAAATTTCTTGAGGAGTTGTGGTACAAACCTGATCAAATAGTTCATATGAGTCTATATTGTTGATGTGGATAAATTATGAGGTTTGACTGTAAATTAGCCACAGTTGACTTTTCCCTAATACATCTGATTTCTAGGTCAACTGTCCAATTGACTGGGCAAAAATTTGATTCAAGGCTTGAAAATTGGTATGAGAAATATTATAAGTCCAACATGAAGTATGAAAGTCACATTGAGCATTGGAAGTCCAAAAATCTCTGTGCAAACTCAAACCCCAATTTCTGGTCAACAATGCAAGGAGGTGTCTTGAGCAGAGCAAACCCTAATCTGGTCTGGAGTCCAAAGAGTCTTGTGAGAAGAAATCTTGATAAAATGAGAGGGAAAATTTTGGGGTACAATAGTTGCCCCTGTTCAATCTTCTTGAACATGAAGAGTTAGATTGGCGAATTTTCCGTTCGTGACTCGAAGGTAAAAGATGATTGGACACTACAGTGCCCGTAAATTTGCACTCGTCAAAATGTGATTGAGGGAATGGGCTTAAAGATGCCATTTGGAGATGTGATAGGATCTTGTTGGAGATGGGCTTAAAGATGCCATCCAAGACTGTTTGTTGAACTGCATGTTGTAAGTCAGAAGAATGAGTATCATAATGGTATCTGTATCTAGAATGTATCTGAACTGTATCTGGAGACTGAATATGTATGAGCAATGGAATGGCGTCCGTGTCTGGAGCGTATCCGAGTTGTAACTGTATTGATTCTTGAATGAATAACAGAATGACTGTCGTGTCTGGAGTGTATCTGCATTGTATCTAAATCTAAAATCTGAATAAGCGACAGAATGACATCCGTGTCTGGAGCATCGCTGGGCTGGGGATAAAGGTATGAATGAGTAACAGAATAGCTTCCGTGTCTGGAGCGTATCTGGACTGTATCTGAAGTTGAGATTTGTATGAGTATCAGAATGACTTCCGTGTCTGGAGTATATCTGAACTGTAACTGGGATCTTGAACAAGTGACAGAATGACTTCTGTGTCTGGAGTGTATCTGAACTTTGAAGTTGATAGTTGAATCCGAATGAGAAATAGAATGGCTTATGTGTCTGGTACATATCTAATTTGTATCTGATTGCTGAAGTCTGAATGAGTGAGAGAATGGCATCCATGTCTGGAGCGTATCCGTACTGTATCTTTACTTGAAATTCTGAATGAGTAATAGAATGACCTACGCGTCTGGAGTGTATCCATACTATATCTGAATAAGAGATCTGAATGAGTAACAGAATGACTTCCGCGTCTGGAGTGTATCCGTACTATATCTGAAATCTTTGAATATTTGTTAAAGATAGCTTTTAATCTTATCCTGAAAAGGGTAAAATGTTAGCTGAAACACAAAGTTATGTTGCATGAAATGTATGATGCAATAAAATGTGTTTTATCAATGTTTATGAATGTAATGTATGCGTATGTAAGCTGATTCGCTGTCTTGCTGAGGAAAATAAATCCTTGAAAGCTAGAGATAATAAAATCCTTGACTGCTGCCGGGGAAAATAAATCATTGACCGCTGTTGGAGATTCAAAATCTTTGATTGCTGAGGATGAGAAATCCTTGGACCACAGTTGGGGATAGAAAATCCTTGGCAACTCGTGGGGATTATCAAAACTTTGACAACTTCTATGGGGATGTGAGAATCCTTCATGACCTTCCTGAGGACATAGGGATCTTTCAAGTATGCTTGAGAAACCTGTTTGGGGAATCCAGAGAACTTTGATGACTATGGCTGGGGATTACACCATGGGAATCCTTACTCGGCTGGAGAATAAGGAAATTTTGACGATCTCTACCGGGGATCAAACAAAGGAAAACCTTGATCTGCTGGATAATAAGGAAAACCCTGATGGCTTCTGTGGAGAATTAAGAATGAGAAACTTCGATCTTCTGGGGGAAATGAACCCTCGGGGGCTTCACTGGAGAAGTGAGAAAGAGAATCTTCGATCTGCAGGGGATTAAAAATTCTGACAAATTCATGTTGGGAGTAATGAAAACTCTGGCAACTTCATTGGGGAATCAAGAATGAGAATATTCAATCTGCTAGGGGAATTTGAATCTTTTGGGACTTCACACTGGGGAGTTAAGAATGAGAATCTTCATTCTGTTGGGGAGTAAAAACTCTGTGGGGAATAGCTATACTGCTGGGGAGTAGCTATCCTGCTGGAAAGTAAGTTCAAGACTCTCTGGCAAAAAAGCTTATTCCTATTTGGAAAAAAGTTCAGGAGTTTGGGTTGTATGCCAATCTACTGGGGAATTATCCGGAGGTTGGAGACAAAAGTCAACTGTTATCTGGTTGATTCTTAGACTTTAAGACAACTTGTTGGGGAATCTAGGAAAACTGAATGGTTTATGTTGTGGATTGGTAGTTGGAAATTTGACTTCGCTGGGGAAGAAGGTTTCATCTTTGCTGGGGATTTATGACCCAAAGTTTTTACTTCGCGGGGGATTGGGAGTTTGAAAACTTAACTTTGATGGGGATTAAGGGTTTGAAATATAACTCCGCTGGGGATTGGGAGTTTGAAGATTCGACTCTGGTGAGGATTTTGAAATTTAATTCCACATGGGATAAGTATTCCAAGGTTTTAGCTCCGCTAGGGACCTAGATGATGTACTGCAGGGGATTTCTCTTGGAATAGCCTCAAGATGTTTACCTATCCTTTCAACCTGTTAGTAATTGTTCTTTCACATTTCACTTATTCGTAAACAGTGATTATATTCAAATGCATATGCTCATTTAATAAATCATTGGACGTTTTCAAATAAAACACAAGTGTAAAAAGGAAAAGACAAATAGTTTTCTACACTTTGAAGTATCTTTGTATTAACTTTGTGTAAGTATTTTGTACAAAGGAGACAGACATCCTAGTAAGAGAATGTTGTCATAAAAAATGATAAAAAATTTATACAAAGAAAGATGGCTATGTGTAAAAATTCCATGGGGTTCCCATTCTGCTATAGCCTTCGTAACTCTGGATATCTTGTCCATTTGTTGCTTCGTCCGAAGATGACTGAGTTGATCAGAGGCCCGGAGTTTGTCTGGTGAAGAGATTGTCCTTAAAGTGATCTGACGAGACATAGTCATACGCTTTAATTCCCTAACTTTTTCCTGGACCGCCCTTTCGGGTTTTACGTCCACCGGGAAACCCTTTTTTGCCCAAGTCGCCCTTTCGGTTTTTCAACTTGTCAGGTGTACAGATTTTTTATTTATCCCTAATTTTTACCTGAACCTCCCTTTCGGGTTTTCAGTCCACCGGGATGCCTATTTTTGCCCAAGTCGCCCTTTCGGGTTTTCAACTTGCCGGGTCATTTATGCGTATTATCTTTTGACTATGTCTGCGCTCGCAGGGTGCGGCAGGTCGTCGCTGTCCATGGTGGTTAAGATCATTGCCCCACCAGAAAATATGTTTTTGATCACAAATGGTCCTTCGTAAGTAGGACTCCATTTTCCCCTGGGATCACATTGCGGCAAGATGATCCACTTGATTACAAGATCCCCGACTTGATATACCTGGCGCCTGACTTTCTTGTTGAAAGCCTTGATCATTCGTTTCTGATACGCCTGACCATGGCAAACAGCAGTAAGTCGTTTTTCCTTAATCAAGTTAAGTTGATCAAGCTGGGTCCGAATCCAATTGTCTTCACTCAAACCAGCATCCTTCATGATTCTCAAGGAGGGAATCTGAACCTCGATAGGTAAAACAGCTTCCATGCCGTATACCAAAGAATAGGGTGTTTCCCCAGTTGAATTGTGTGTCGTGGTACGGTACCCGTGCAGAGCAAACGATAGCATTTCATGCCAGTCCTTGTAGGTGACTGTTATCTTTTGTATGATCTTGATATTTTTATTCGCAGCTTTGACAGCACCGTTCATCTTTGGTCGATAGGGAGATGAATTGTGATGTTGAATCTGGAAATGTTCGCACAAAGCGGTGATCATAGTGTTGTTCAGGTTTGTACTGTTGTTAGTGATAATCCTTTCGGGGATGCCGTACCGGAAAATGAGGTTCTGCTTGATGAAGCGGGCGACCACATTCTTTGTAACGGATGCGAAGTAAGCTGCTTCGACCCACTTGGTAAAGTAATCAATGGCCACCAGAATGAAGCGGTGTCCATTGGATGCTGTAGGCTTGATCTCTCCAATCATGTCGATTCCCCACATGGCGGATGGCCAAGGAGCTGTTAAGAAATTGAGAGGAACTAGAGGTATATGTACCTTGCCGGCATAGATTTGGCATTTGTGACAAGTACGGGAATGTTGATAGCAGTCAGCTTCCATGGTAGACCAGTAATAGCCTGCCCGTAGAATCTTCTTAGCCATCGTATGTCCGCTAGAGTGAGTTCCAAAGGTACCATTGTGCAGTTCATCCATGATCTACTCAGCCTCAACCTTATCCACACAACGGATTAGAATGCAATCATGATTGCGCTTGTATAGGATACCATTTCTCAAGAAGAACTTATCCGAGAATCTCCTTAAGAACTTTTTTGTCGTTGACTGAAGCTCCTTCAGGGTATTCTTGAGTCTCGAGATACCTTTTGACGTCATGAAACCAAGGTCGGTCCCCTACTTCTTCAGAATTAATCTCGTGACAATGTGCAGATTCGTCCATCCGTTCAATGGTGATTTGGGGAGCCTCATTATCCCATTTAAGTTTAAACATGGAAGACATTGTAGCTAGAGCATCTGCTAGCTGATTTTATTCTCGAGGGAAGTGCTCGAAGGTAATCTGCTCGAAATATGGTAACAATGTCACGACATGTTCTTTGTAAGGGATGAGGTTTGGATGTTTAGTATCCCACTCTCCTTTGATCTGACTGATAACCAAAGCTGAGTCCCCAAATACAATCAAGGATTTGATTCCCAAGTCAATAGCAGCCTTGAGACCAAAGATACCAGCTTCATACTCGGCCATGTTGTTGGTGCAGCTAAAGCAAAGTCTGGCGGTGAAAGGTGTATGGAAACCTCCTGGAGAGATGTGTACCGCGCCGATACCATTTCCAAGTGCATTAGAAGCACCATCAAAGTACAGGGTCCATCGGAATCCTTGTTCAGGTTCGTCATATGGTCTGAAGTCTTCAATGTTGTCCAAAGTCATAATGTCTTCATCAGGGAAGTCGAATCTCATGGATTGGTTATCTTCGACAGCTTGATGGGCCAGATGATCGGCTAGCACACTCCCCTTTATAGCTTTTTGGGTCGTGTATTGTATATTGTATTCGGTCAGGATCATCTGCAATCTAGCGATTCTTCCGGATAAAGCAGGCTTCTCAAAGATGTACTTGATCGGATCCATCTTAGATATCAGCTGAGTGGTATGAGTCAACATATACTGCCTTAGACGGCGAGCAACCCATACCAAAGTGCATAAAGTTTTCTCGAGCAGTGAGTATCGGGTCTCACAGTCGGTAAACTTTTTGCTAAGGAAATAAATGGCATGCTCTTTTCGGCCAGACTCGTCATGTTGGCCCAGTATGCACCCCATTGAATTCTCTAGGACAATCAGATACATGATTAGCGGTCTTCCTTCGACAGGAGGCATCAAGATATGAGGTTCTAGCAAATACTCCTTGATTCTATCGAAAGCAACTTGACAGTTATCATTCCATTTAACCACCTGATCTTTCTTCAACAGCTTGAAGATTGGTTCACAGGTAGATGTTAGGTGAAAAATGAACCTTGCAATGTAGTTTAGGCGTCCCAAGAAACCTCTGACCTCCTTCTCAGTACGAGGGGCATGCATTTCTTGTATAGCTTTCACTTTGGTAGGATCAACCTCGATGCCTTTGTTACTGACAATGAAACCCAAGAGTTTACCGGACCTGACTCCAAAAGTGCACTTGTTAGGGTTCAGTCTGAGCTTATACTCTTTCAACCTGACAAACAGCTTTTGCAGATGGTCGAGGTGTTCTTCTTCAGTTTGTGAATGGGCTATCATGTCATCTGCCTAGACTTCTATCTCATGATGTATCATATCATGAAACAGAGCTACCATGGCGCGTTGATAAGTTGCCCCGGCATTCTTCAGTTCGAATGGCATCACTTTATAGCAGAACGTACCCCACTGTGTAAAAAAAGTAGTTTTCTCCATGTCTTCGGGGGCCATTTTAATCTGGTTGTACCCTGAAAATCCGTCAATGAAAGAAAATACCTTGTGTTGAGCTGTATTGTCAACCAAGATGTCAATGTGCGGTAGTGGAAAGTCATCTTTAGGGATAGCCCTGTTTAAGTCTCTATAATCCACGCACATTCTGACTTTGTCGTCCTTCTTAGGCACGGGCACAATGTTAGCAACCCATTGTGGATAGGAAGTAACAGCAAGAAATCCAGCGTTGAACTGCTTCATAACTTCAGCTTTGATCTTTTCAAACATGTCGGGCCTCATGCGGAGAACTTTCTGTTTAATTGGTGGACAGTCTTCTCTGATGGGGAGACGGTGAACCACAATATCTGTATCGAGTCTCGGCATGTCTTCGTATGACCAGGCGAAGATCTCAACATATTCATTCAACAGCTGAACTAGGCGTTCTTTGACACTTGGTTCTAGGTTGGCACCCACTCTGATTTCTTTTCTGTCTTCCTTAGTTCCCAAGTTGATTGTCTCTAACAACTCCTCATGAGGTAGAATAGCCATTTCTTCCTGTTGTAGCAGTCTAGCCAATTCTCCTGACACTTCACAGTCTTTATCACCTTCGTATTCGGCATGGTAGACCAGATCTTCAGAGTCACTGAAGGCCATAGCAGAATTGTTACCCATGGAATCCAGAATGGAAGGGTACCTGCATTTATAAGTGTGGGTGTGTGTAAGGGATAGCCAACTTTAAACAAATAAAAATTCAAAAAAGAAAGAAAATGAACACAAAAGTTTATATGTGAAAACGTCCATGATTCATTAAAATGGCATATGAGGATGGAAAATCAAACCCTTACAAATGGACCTATGTGCCTCGGGTAAGGCACAAGGCTAAAAGTGTACGAATTGTTTAGGAATTATTACAAACCAACCGAAATGTTTGAAAGATAAATTACTGATTCATGAAAGTAATGGGAACAAAGTCTTTTGCCTCCCAATTGTATAGTCCTCCATCCACAGTAGGGAAAATCCAGTTTTCCAAGTTGCTCTCCTCTTCACTATCCTCTAAAGCATTGACTCCATGATGAGTGATCTTCACTGGTGGCCCTCCAGCCCGGGAGCGACGCACAGCCCTTTGACTAGTCGAAGTGAAACCCAAGCCGCATTTATCAGACTTGAAAGGAAAATCGGGAAGCTTCCCCCAGATTATGGATCCTCCTTCTTCAATCACAACCTTAGCATCCTTCCAAGAAGACATCCGAGGCGGAGGTCTGGTAATTATGGGTACAAAAGCAATTGTCTTGGTTGCTGCAATCTCTTGATCTACCTCCTCAAAATGCTGAAAGGGGGTTTCTATGAATTCACCATCCAATTCTACATAGCAGAGAGAATTTAGATGGCTTATCATGTATTCCTCTTCACCGTGAACAGTTACAATTTTCCCCTGGACAAGGTACTTGAGCTTCTGATGCAGAGTAGAAGTAACGGCTCCAGCATGATGAATTCAGGGTCTTCCCAACAAGAAAGAATAGGAAGGACGGATGTCCATGACATAGAATGTGGAGTTGAAGGAATCAGTTCCCACCTTAATCGGGATATCCACCTCCCTATGGACCATCCTTTTGGAACCATCAAAGGCTTTGACAATGATATTGTTGGGTTTCAGGGTTAGGCCTTCACAATCTAACCTATCCAAGGCCTTCTTCGGCAAGACATTCAGCAAAGAACCAGTGTCTACCAGAACGTGTGCTAGAGTAGTCCGTCTGCATTCCACCAAGACATGTAAAGCGTTATTATGTTTTCTCCCCTTTGATGTTAAATCGACATCGGAGAATCCTAGACCATTGTCAGCTGTTAAGCTAGATACACATTCCTGGAACTGATCCGCGAAAGTTTCCTGGGGCACATGGGTCGTCTTCAAGAATCTGATCAAGGCTTTAGCATGAGCTTCTGAACAAAGTAGCAAGGCCAACATAGAGATCTTTGAGGGGGTTTGCCCCAGTTGTTCCACAACATTATAATCTCTTTTCTTGATTATTTTCAAAATCTCTTCCATTTCTTTCTGAGTGGTTTCAGGGATGATCAACGGCTGAGCCCTCGTCCTGACGGGCTCTTCTTGGATCCCTTTCCCTCTATCAACAGTAGCAGTAGAGGGGACAACCACAGGAGCTACAACTTCTTTAATAACTGGAGTTCTCGCAGATATGTTGACCGGTATAGGAGTAACCTTAAGAGCAGCTGAGTGTCCAAAGATTGCCTTTGGAGGCGCAATCTCCGGAGAGAAAATTCTTCCATTGCGGGTGATTTTACTCGTTCCAGCAATGTTTCCAATGTCGGAAGTCTCTTCATCAGAACTCTCTTCAGGTGATTCAATTTGTTTAATACAGTGGTAAAAGATCTCTCCCCCATAGTTCCACGGTATTGATTTGTTAGACTTGTACGGGATAGGCCCCGACATGGTTATCTTCAAAGGTGCGATCTTCGGATCGGATGTAATCTTAACAGGTCTTTTGGAGACCTTGGAAAGATTGGCTGATATGGTAATTATCGAAACATCATTGACGGGAGTCGGTGTAACAGGAGTCTTTTCAAAAAGGATCTCTTGGTTATCCATTAGGCGTTGGATGCCTAACTTCAACAACGGACAGTCGGTTGGTAAGGATGAACAAAAGTAGCAATCTTCTTCACATCCTAGGAAAATCCCAACCTTCATCAAATTCAACTTGATTATCGGTAGCGGAGTCATTAAATCATCAACAGCAGCGACAAAGAGATCTTCTTCAACAGCATGGGCATGGTGGCCATGCTTTGGCATTGGAGAAGAGATCACATTACGCTTTTCAGGGGCGTCGAATTCAACTTCTTGAGCATCTATTAAATCCTGAATCTTATTCTTGAGGGCCCAACAATGGTTGGTGTCGTGCCCCAGGCTGTCTGAACGATAAGCACACTTGGCATTCGCATGATAGTAAGGAGAAGATGTATTCGGATTCTTCGGGGCCTCTTTCAGACTGACAAGGTTTAACTTCAAAAGATGGGGAAGAACCTGAGAGAGAGTCATGTTTATTTTAGTGAATTTCTGTACAGACCTTTCCAACCTTGCTTGGTTGGTTCTGGGTTGATTGTTTCTAGGCTGATCAGCTGCAGACTTCTGAATCATTACGGCCCCCACCGCTGGTCGGCGCTCAACTCTTCCTTGACTTCTTTGAGAGTAGACATCTGAGACTTCTTTCTTTGCCGGAAAAGTCTTTTTGATGGAAGCGGAAGCAGATGCATCCTTTTGAATTTTCTCGCTCTTGATTCCGGCTTCAACTCTCTCACCAGTCAGAATTAATTCAGTGAACCCCGGAGACGAACTTTCAATCAGGTGATTGAAAAAGGGACCTAACAGTGTACCCAAGAACATATCAACAAGCTCCCTCTCAGATAGAGGTGGATGTACTCATCCCGCCAAGTCTCTCCATTTCTGAGCATACTCTTTGAAACCTTCATTTGAGACCATGCCCATACTCTGTAGTTGAGTACGGGTTGGTGCTAAATCCGCATTATATTGATACTGTATGTAAAAGGCGGCCGCCTAATCCTCCCAATTATGCACATCAGACCTCTCTAGCTGGTAAAACCAATCTAACTGCATCCCCGAAAGACTGTCTTGGAAGAAATGAACCCACAGATCCTTGTCAGAAGAATGTGGTTGGATTTTTCTGACGTAAGACCACAGGTGCATCTTCGGGCAAGACACCCCATCGTATTTATCAAAAAGAGGCACCTTGAATTTATGAGGGATCACAATGCCAGAGACCAGCCCTAAATCTTCAAAGTCTAACCCAGGAACTCTTTGTACCTCCATAGCCGCCAGACGTTCTTCCAGATTCTTATATTTGTCGTCTGCAGGAGGGTACTGCTATTCAGAATAGTCTTCATCCTCTTCTTCTTCTTCCTCTTCCTCAATCTCAGTTGGCACTGCAACTCCATTTCCTTTTCCTACCCCTTCATCAGATGTTGAGGGAAAATCCAGGACCCTTCTAGATTGACCTTCAAATCTTCTACCCAAAGTAGCCACACCAACTCTTTTCTTTTTCTTTTTCTCTTTTTCCTTTTCCAGCAAGGTTTTGAGCTCCTCCTACCCCTTTGCCAAGGTCAAAAGTAGTTGTTGAAACTGGGAATTCTGCGCTTGTAAGTCTTTAACCGTCTGCTCAATATCCATCTTGCTGAAATAAACAGCAGAGAGATAAGGAAACCTGGTGTGATGACCTGTTTATGCATATGATGAATGATATGTATTCATGTAATGCATTCAAAGATTCAGAAATTAAAATTTGTTTTAAAACAAAAAGAACACACGTCATCTTAATAAGATAGAATTTGTTAGTACATAAATTCCCCATGGGAAAAATAATACAAAATTCTAATGTAAAAAGACGTTGCGCATCCTCTTTGGTGCAATGTAGGTGTTGAGAGTTTGCTTTTCGTGAAGTTGACGAGTAAGTTCCAAAACCTTCTTCTCACTGGCGTAGAATTGGGCTTCGAAAGTATCGTGCTCTCCCTTGAGCTGTATCCAACTCCTTTGTAAATCTTCAAGTGATGTTTGCATGTCAGGATGTAGGAGGGTGTATGGAACCTCTCCTTCCATAACAGGCTCTTTGATCACAGGCAGAATGTAAGGGTAAGGCATCATAAGACTTTGGGCGTGGGTTCGTACCCACTTGAGGTAAGGCTCAAGGAGGATGGAATTCTTGTGTCCCAAGGTCTTACTATCCACTTTGTTAGGCATTCTCCAAGCTCGGATGAACCTTTGTCGAAGTCCTTGATCGTTGTTGTCAAAGTCAAAACCCAAATCTGGAATTAGCATGTCATGCGGGCCATCCCTTCGGGCGTACCCAAACTGTCTCAGAGCCAAGCAAGGGTTGTAGGTAATTCCTCCCCTAATTCCAAGTAAAGGGACATTAGGGAATTCCCCGCAACGGTCAATGATGATAACATTTTCTCGGGATCGAGAACACCAATGAACATCTGAATGTGTAAGGGTAATCAACCATTGTGACCACCTCAAACCTTGCTCATTCTTCAAAACTGATTGGGGAAGATGAGAAATAAACCATGTTGCTAGTAGAGGAGTACAGCACATGAGAACACCTCTTTTCCTCATTGTTCGGGTGTGAAATGAGTGGAGGATATCCCCAAGCAATGTAGGCACCGGGTTGCGAGCCATGAAGATTTTGACAGCATTGACATCTATAAGCTGGTCAGGGTTAGGGAACAAGACTAACCCATAGATGAGAAGAGCTACAATCTCCTCAATAGCTTGTAAGTCCAATGAATTCCAGCAGCTTTGGGCCTTCTCAAACAGAAACTTTGACAAGAAACCCTTGACACTACTTCTAGTTTCCCAATGACCTATGATATCAGATGTTTGCAAGTGTAAGGCTTGATCAACATCTTCAGGCTTTGGATCTCTTTTCGTACCGTTGTAGGGTAGTTGATGGAGAATAGGAATCCTCAGGAGTTGAGAAAATTCCTCCAAAGTAGGCACAAGCTGGTAGTCAGGAAATGTGAAGCAGTGGTGTAGGGGGGCAAAGAACTGGAAGAGAACTTTCACCATGTCTTCCTCAGTGTTGGTGTTGACTAAGTTGAGAAGACGACCATGCCTCTCGGTGAATGGAGAATTCTCAGGAATCCTTGAAGTTAGCTCCTTGAGTTGAGGAGGAATTCTTACAACGTTGACTTGAATTGTTTTCCTGCGAATTGAATCATTACCTATAAAACTGGAACAAAGATGAAGATCGAAATCCTTGAAATGGTTAGTGGATGCATATGATGCTTCATGATGTTATGATGTTATGCATAAGTATATATGTACAAACAAATCACACAAGATCATAGTTTCAGGCTTGCATGGGGTTTCATAGGTAAGTACCCTCTTGAAGTTTAGTTGGCTCAACCTGTCCTATAAATAGTAACCGGGTTCTAAGGAGCTCAATATCACTTGATTATTTTCTGTGTTCATTGTTTCAGTGTAGCCACTTTACTGGCGACCAAAATATTCCAAGAAAACAACCCTCAATGAGTGTAGTATCGAGTATCTACCAACTTCGGACTGCACCAAAGCCGGTCATTTCACTACCCATAAAAAGGCCAAGTTGGCAAGTAAAGGTTCTAAAAGTCCATTAGTGCTTCCTGACATCACTCAGCGGCCCCGTATTCTCTTTGATTAACTCAAAGGCTACCGGTACCCACAAATATGTTACACTAATATAGCTATTGCTTCAACCATGTCGGTATACCCCGCACAGTTTCCACAATGTATTGCTATTTACCTATGAATGTTTCCCAAATCCGGGTAGAGGATTCAAACCCAAACAATAGAACCAAATGTAAAGCAGTCAAGTCAAACAAGATAAGCATGTAAAGGTGATATAAACCCTAAGGTAACCCCACTTTTATCTTTGTCCCCAACAGAGTCGCCAGTTCTGTGATGCGGTGGGAGAACTCACTTGAGGTTTTGCGTTTTTTGTTCGCAAATGTTTCGGTTTAGTAAGAATTACCACTGACTTTTATTTTATCCAAAGGAAAGGTCAAAAAGCACAGGAAAGACCTTTGAGATGTTTTCTTGGGTTCTGGGGGTAGATTATGAAAAGGGAAGGTGCTAGCACCCTTTTCATCCATGGTTTTCCATGGGCTCTTAGTTACTTGTTTTAGATCACTTGCTTTTGCTTTTCAATTGTTTGAAATGGTGCTTTTGTGTGTGGTTTTGAAAGTATTTTGAAAAGAGGCCTTTGTCTAGGCAACCTTTATAATGATTCTTGTTTGAATGTATACAAAGGTGTTCGTCTTTTGAAAAATGTTTCAATGTTTGAAAGTTTGTTTTGGGAAACTGTTTGAAATTGTTTTTTTGAAATTGTGTTGTGTGTTTTTGAAAATAGTAAGGATGTTTGTAAGTTTGATCAAGTAACTAGGAGTTGTCTACCCTACTCAAAGATCTTTCCTACACATTTTTAACCCTTTGATATTGTTGTTTTACCATTGCATTTGGTAAACAACCCTTATCTTTGGATGTTAAACGGGACAGGCGTGGGTCATCGTATGACCATGATAACAATGTTGCCAAGTATCTTAGTAAGTTTTTTGAGGGACTAGATCATTTTTGTATAGGCAACCAAGATAGCGTCATCGAGGGACTATAATCTTTTGTTTTGTTTTTATTAAGCCAAGATACCTAGCATGCATACCATGGCCATGTTTTTAAGGCAACAAGTGGATGAAACTCTAGGGGTGCTTGTGTGCATTGTGTTGCCATTTTTCATGCTTTTTTTGTCTTGTCTTTAGTCATGCTATTTGTTTGATTTTTGGTTATCATACAAACCCTAGTTTACTAATCATGGCATATTAAAACAATAAAATGCGTAAAATAAATCTAAGCTATTACAACATTGATATGGGGAGGGGGATACAAGTTTGAATAAGGGGATATTGCTCAAAAATAAACCCTAAAACTATTATAACAACCAAACTGAAATATTGCATAAATGAATAAATGGACAATTATTAAATATGCAATTAAATATAAATATGCAAAAATATTTTGGTATTTATTTTATGTATGTAAAATAAATTATTTAATGTCTCAAAACATAAGAAAAATATTAATGATTATTTTTGGAAAGGGTGGAAACCCTAATTTTTGTTTTAAGAAAATATATTATATATTATTTATTTATGTACAAGAAAATAAATAAAAATATTCACAAAAATATTAAAAAATAAAATATGTGAGAAAAAAATATTTTATATGTATAAATAATAAAAATAAAAATATATAACATTTTTGTATTAATGATAAGTTTTTATTTAAGAAAATAAATGTATTAAACCTAATAAACTAAATATTATGCCAAAAATAAAATAAAAAAATAAAATAAAATGTGAAAATTTAAGAAAATATTTTTGGTGATTTTTTATATTTAGAAAAAATAATAAAAGTCATAAAATGTAAAATAAATGAGAAAATATAAAAAAAATAAGAGAAATGGGCCAAGGGGGTGCAAAGAGCAAGCAGGGGGTGCAAATAGCCAGAACAATCCAAGCCCAGCCCAAATCACTTCATCCCTAACCTCTGGAAACAGAAAACGCGTGTATCCTTGTTCAAACTCGTATCTCCTACATTTATGCTTAAAAACAAAAACTTGCAACATGAAAGTTATAACTCTTGATCACACGATTCTAACCATGTAAAAAACTTGATCTAACTCTCAAAGACCAGAGAGAATTTCATTGGCCTTAAATCTTAACCTAGTTTTTTCAGAAAATTCAACTATCAAATACTCCTAGCTCAGTTAACATAAATGAGTTCTATGCATATGTACAGCTCAAGGGCAATAAGGACTACATTTTTTCTTCATAAACCTAAGCCTAATGATTCCTAAATAAGGAGATAGAAGTTTGTGAAATACATGTTTCAGTCAAGCTCGAGTATGGCAATGTAGGGTTTGTGAGTGAGGCCTGAGATACTTGTGAGCTTGCTTGAAGTTCCTTTGAGCTTTCCCAATGCTTAGTTTGCTTTGAACTTGCCTGAATCTCCCTATAGAACTCAACCTGCAAACTCAGAATTTAAAAATGGTGAAGTGTGAAAATGGAGTTACAGTTGCTTGAGAGGGGCTGGGATAGTTTAGGTAGATTGTTTAGAAAGTGTTTGAAGTGGTTTGGGACAAAACGCACGAGGCAATGTGAAGATGGAAGTGATTCTGCAGGGCCTGCCCTGCTTTTGCAAGAACTTGTGTTTTGGTGTTTTGGAGGGTTTGAGAACTTGCTAGCTCGTGTTTCTGACCTTAGGTAATGTGTAAAACTTGTTTGAAATGTGTACAAAGTTTGGTTTTATCAGATTGAGGAGTTATCTCACTTTTGCACAATTGCTTGTTTTTGAAGTAAAAGGTGGCATTGACAATGCTATGGCCTGTACAGGCAAGCTCCAAGCATGAACATAGTTGATGTACTTTGCCTGATATTAGTGGACTTTGTTTTCTGCAAAATATTAAGTCCAATGCTCAGGACAAACAAAATTGCAAAAGTTGTCCTTTATGTAAATGGCATTGTTAACTTTTTGCCAAAAATAGATTAATCCTTTGTATAATGCTTCATAGGTCAGAACAAAGCCTTTAACCAATGTATTTGCATTTAATTTATGAGTGTGCAAAGGTTTAAGGCCTGTAAACCAAGTATAAGCATGCTTTGGACAGAAATGCAAGTTGTAGCAATGGTGCAAAATGCCTTGGCCAAAAGTGATATTTTGCCATTTTCAAACTTTCGATTCTCCCTAACCATAAACGATTTTGGAGAGTTCTTGGACATTTTGGAAAGCTTGTAACATTATCTACAAACCATCTTTGAAATGAATTTTGAGATTCCACTTGGAACTATGTGAAAAATTTCCATGAATATGGGTCAAAATCCTGCCTAAACTAGGGCAAAATTTCACTAAGTTAGAAAGTTTTTGGACCCTTATTCACAAACTCATAACTTGAGATCAAAGCATATTTTGGGAAAACTTTGTGAATAAAGGTTGTAGATTTTATGGAGGACTAAAACTTTCATGTTGGAAGTTTTCTTTGAATCCAATTTCATCATAATGAAAAAGTTGGGAAAAGTTGGGAAAAAATAAGAATTTTTCATAACTTAGAAAATTTCTAAGTTATGAAAATTTTCCATTTTAAACCCTAATTTTCAAAATTAGGTTTCTTGGTGAACAAGTTTCATATTTTGACACATCTTGATGAAAAATGACCCTTGGCACTTGATTTTGACCAAAAAGTCAAAGTTTGAGTTTTCAGTGTATAGTTGATTTTTGATCAGTTGACTGGAAAATTCATCTGTCAATCCAATGCATTTGAGATCTTTTGAACCTTGTGATTATGTCAAGATGATGCCATTGAGTCCTTTAATCCATGCCTTAACCAAATTTTCCATTGGCTTGGTGAAAAATCGGAAATTGCCCTTCTACAGTCAAAACCCTAAAAATGACCATTTTGCCCTTTTGATGATCTGATCAAATTTCTTGAGGAGTTGTGGTCCAAACTTGATAAAATAGTTCATATGAGTCTATATTGTTAATGTGGATCAAAAATTATGAGGTTTTACTGTAAATTGGCCACAGTTGACTTTTCCCTAATACAATTGATTTCTAGGTCAATTGTCTAATTGACTGGGCAAAAATTTGATTCAAGGCTTGAAACTTGGTATGAGCAATCTTATAAGTCCAACATGAAGTATGAAAGTCACATTGAGCATTGGAAGTCCAAAAATCTTTGTGCAAACTCAAACCCTAATTTCAGGTCAACCGTGCAAGGAGGTGTCTTGAGCAGAGCAAACCCTAATCTGGTCTGGAGTCCATAGAGTCTTGTGAGAAGAAATCTTGATAAAATGAGAGGGAAAATTTTGGGGTACAACATGATGCAAGGTGGAAGTGACAGTGTTGGCCCCATGAATCCAAGGGCGTCCCAACAAACAAGAGTAATACGGGAGAATGTCCATCACATAGAACGTGGAGCCAAAAGTTTGGGAATTGACTTTAATAGGAATGTCCACCTCCCCGTGTACCATTCTCTTAGAACCATCAAAAGCCCTCACCACAATGTTATTGGGCTTCAAAGTTAGTCCTTCACAGTCCAATATGTCTAAAGCACCCTTGGGTAGAACATTTAGCGATGAACCCATATCAACTAGAACATGAGTCAGGGTAGTGCCCCTGCACTCAATAGAGACATGCAGAGCATCATTATGCTTTCTTCCTTTAGTTATCAAATCAGCATCGGAGAAACCAAGTCCATTGTCAGAAGTGAGACTAGCAACACAGTTCTCGAATTGGTCGGTAGAAGTCTCTTGTAGCACATGAGCCGACTTTAGGAACTTCACCAAAGCCTTAGAATGGGCATTGGAGTATAATAACAAGGCAAGAATTGAATTTTTTTAGGGTGTCTACCCCAATTGTTCCACAACGTTATAGTCACTCTTTCGTGTGATTTTCAAAATTTCCTCCATTTCTCGTTTGGAGGCTTCAGGAATAGCTTCTTTGGGTGCCCCCGTCCGAGAAAGTTCAACAAATACTTCTTTGCCCTGAGTCCCAGCTGACTCGGTAGCAGAAATAACAACAATAACAACAGGTGTTTTAGCATGAATAACCAAAGAAGTGGTAACAGTCTTTGGGGATATTTCAGGAGAGAAAACCCTTATGCTTCTGGTAATTTTATTGGCCCCAACAATTTTGTCAATGTTAGGATCAGTATCTTTAGTAACTTCATTCTTAATGGCCAGGAGGTCTTGTTTGACACCATGTTAGTAGACATCAGCTCCATAATTCCAAGGAACAGCCTTGTCGGAGGAATATGGTATTGACCTTGGAAAGGTGATAATTAAAGGAGCAACCTTAGGAGTGGATGTAATCCTGACAGATGTTTTGGAGGAGACCCTGGGAGGATTGTCGGAAATGGTAATAATTGATATATCTTCACACAGACTTCTCGTAGAGGGAGTCTTCTCGAACAGAATTTCCTTATTGTTTATCAAGCGTTGGACACCTATCTTCAACAACAAGCAACCATTGGGTAGAGATGTACACGGGTGGAAACCTTCACCATAACCTGGAAATAAACTGGCTCGCAAGAGATTCTTCTTAACAATCGGCAGAGGAGTAGCTAATTCATCAATAGGAGAAACAAACAGATCATCAACGGTATTAACACTCTGACCATGCTTGGGCATTGGTGCAGTTATCATATTAGGGGTCTCGGGAGGGTTAAATTCAATCTCCTTTTCCTCAATAAGATCCTGACCTTTATTCTTCAGAGCCCAACAATTATTTGTATCATGCCCTGGACTGCTGTAGTGGTAGGCACACCGAGCATTTAGATTATAACGGGGAGATGTAGTGTTTGGATTTTGAGGAGGCTCCTTCAGAGTGACCAGATTAGACTTTAACAAGTGTGGCAAAACCTGAGATAAGGACATGTTAAGCCGGGGGAACTATCTTTTAGGTGTGTCCTGCTTGCGCTGATTGTTTTTTTGTTAAGTTGATACAGGGTTGGAGATCATTACAACTCCTACCGTTGTACGGTGTTCATCTTTGCTTTGATTCCTATAACCGTAGGCAACACTTAGTTCTTTCTTCCCATAGAATAGTTTCTTTACTGTAATTGAAGATGTATCTCTCTGAATCTTACCGCTCTTGATACCATCTTCTACTCTTTCACTTGTCAATATCAGCTCGGTAAATCCAGCTGAAAAGCTCTCAATCAGATGTTTGAAGAATGGGCCTGACAAAGTACCTAATAACATATCTACCAGCTCTCTATCAGACAGAGGAGGCTGGACTCTTCTCGCAAGATCTCTCCACTTCTGGGCATAATATTTGAAGCCCTCTTTGGAACCCATAGACATGCTTTGAAGTTGTGTACGGGTTGGAGTGAGGTCAGCATTGTATTGGTACTTGTGATACGGTGGCAGAACCGACTGTTATACTAGTTTGCATTTTGTATTCAAAAATGTCGCGGTAAGAAAGAGTCGCCGCCGACTTTTATTTCATCCAACTAAGTAAAAGGAAAAATAACAGGAAAACCCTTTTCAAGAATGTTTCTGAGTACGGGGGGTAGATTATAGAAAGGGAAGGTGTTAGCACCCTTTCTATCCGTGATTTTCCACGGGCTCTTAGGTACTTTGCTCATTTTTAAAATTGCTTGTGCATGCTTGTTTTTAAAAAGTTTTACTTCGTGATAACCCTTGTATCAGTCCTCAAGAGTGTCACGAAGTTGTTTTGAAAATTATTTTAAAAAGTGTTTGTGTGAAAAGTTTTGTTTGAGCAAGTACCTAGGAGCTAATTTACCTACTCGAAAAAGTCAGTTCGTTTTCCTTTAGACAGCGCTATCCTATTATTAAGGAATAGGTAGCACCTTCGTTGGAGTTTTAAGGGACGTTTGAAAGGACAAATACGATCACAAAAGCAATGTTAGGAAATTCTAGTAATCATCCTAAAGCCTTAAAGATATTTTTCCGAGGCAACATCTGAATGGGTCATTTTAGATCTTTTGGGACTAGAGGACGACCACTAACATTCCCTATACTTCATGACCGTTTACCGAAGGCAACCGGAGTGGCGTAAACCCTAGGAGTGAGCATGTGCAAGTGTGTTTTTTTCAGTTTATTTATCTTTACACAATTAGGGTTTTCTACTGTTCTAATTTCAATCTGTCTTTCCATACAATCCTATACATACATCTAAGCAGTTTATAGTTTATGGAAATTAAAATGCAAGCAGTTAGAGTCCTAATTATTACATGGCTTTGGGCAGATACATAATTATTTTGACTGAAAATAAAATGCCGAATAAAAATCCTATTTAAATTTATTACAAACTCGAAGCAGTTACAAATAATAATAAAAAAGGGAAAATTAAAAGTGCGCGGTAAATTAAATGCGAGAAATCATTAGACGACCTAAAAATATAATTTGAGAAAATATTTATGTTATTTTTAAGGAAAAAACTAGGTTATGTACAAAATTAAACCCTAATTCTAATTATTTTAAATTATAACAAAAAGAGAATTAAATTGCCTAAAGTTAATTAAACTAACTAGTTAATAAAATATTTTTTATGAAAAATGGTTTTTTGATGTTTTTTATGATTTCTTTGATTAAATAAAAAAATATGATTTTTTTATGGTGTTATTAAAAAGCATAATTAAAAATAATAAGAAAAGAGTTAAAAATAAGAAGAGAGATTGGGCCTGCATAAGCAAACCATGGGGGTGTATTTCTAATTTTTGTTAGGCCCATGCATACTGAGCCCATGCCTGCGCCAGATCCAGTGTAGCTCCCATCTAATGGTCCACGGTGTGACTGCATATACTGGATGTTAGATTTTTGTATGATGAGATCTAGGGGTTGAACTTTGGAGACGCATGGTGGACATTAGGCAAGGAAGTACACTGGATCTGCAATGAACAAATGAGAAAATGAAAAAACTCCAGACCTGGGTATCTAACCCAGGTCTTCCCCTTTGCAAACGCTTACCTTTACCACCTGGCCATATTGTCTTTTGTTTATATGAATAGACAAAATATATTATATTGGAATAATGGTCAGTGCTGATAAAAAACACGCGTGAATTCAAATTGGCCACTGGGATGGTGACAAATCATCATCTTCTTCCTTGTCCATCGTCTTAGGTATTAGATCTATACCTACGGACAAAGCTCCATAGCCATAAACCTGCAAACTTCAAAAATCCATACAACGCATGATAAATTAATTCTAAATGCACCAATCAACTCGTCTTGATCTCACGAGTATCATGGCATCATTTTCTTGGCCTAATTTTACCAGTATAGAGAAGCCCCAAAATGGATTCTTAAACCCTAATCATGGTAATCATCAGTATATGCATCAAAATTTCAATTAAACCATTCAAACATGTTCTAAACATCCATACAAACAAGAATGCATGATCAAAAAGCATTTATAATGCATGTATGATTGTAATTGTTTTTTAAAATAAAATGCAAACCATGATTGAATTGGTCGTGATTCTGAGAGTTTTGACACTTGAAAACAATGCAATTAGTCTTAGTGTGTCTCCAGGAATGCGTTGCAACCTTTAGAACCTCTTCAATCTGCCTCAAAATCCAAATTCAATGATCACTTTTCCTTGAATTTCAAGCTTGTGTACAGGGTATCTTTTGAGCAGCTGCGCCTCTATTTCTTCCTCCTAGGATTCAAACAAACCTCAGTATATGTCTTGAGTCTAATTAGCTTAACAATTTTGGATCCAATCTTGGGAGTTGATGGATAAAATCTTTGATCTTTAAGCCATATTCTTTCATTCCAAACTTGGCCAAATCATGCCTTTTTTGCCTCAAATTGCTTTGATTCGATTTGATCTGATTAAGCCATCTTAATTAGATTTGATCTTCATTAAAATCAGATCATCAAAACAATATTTGATATTTTTTGTTATTTATTTGATTTAATGTGATTTTTAGTAAATAAAAATCAAAATAAAATAAATAAATAGGGCAAATAAGTTATGGCTGCTGATTTGGGTCGTGGACCATGTCCTTAACAAGATACAATCCTGAAATGCTAGGCCCATTTGACAAAAAAAATGCACTTTTGAGCACATTTGACTTTTGGCAATTTTCCAAAAATGGTCAACTTTGACAATGCATATATCTTCCAATTTTAACCCTAGAGAGGTGTTCTTGGACTTTTTATAAATCTTAGGATGTTCCCTAAACAACCCTTTTGGTATCATTTCAATTGGGTCCTCCATGTTCATGTAAGAAGCTTTGACCCAAAAGGTGTTTTTGTTGACTTTTCAAAAGGACCTATAATGTAGAAATACATATCTTTTTATGAGTGCATTTCTTGAACTTGATGTATGAATATGAGTTGTAGGAAATTGAATTCCCTTCAAAATGAGCTTTGGATGAGAAATTTCTGATAAAGTATGAGAAAGTTATACTTGGTCAAAGTTTGGTTGACTTTTCCTAAGAAACCCTAATTTAGTATTTTTTTTTTAGTTTTGATGAATTAGGGGCATTCCTTGAGGAATCATGATAAACCCTTGATCAAATGATGATTATCACTTCAAAATTTTGATGTTGACCAAAAATCTTGAAGTTTGACTGTATGTGGGCCACAGTTGACTTTTGACCTAATACAGTCGATTCTCAAGCATATGAGCAGTTTGACTGAGAAAACTTCTTGTGCAAGGAATAAAACTTGGCATGGATGATCTTGAGGACATATTAGGACTGTGGAGAGCATATGAGGCCTTTGGAGCTCACCCATCTTTATGAAAATGGAAACCCTAGTTGGAGGTTCATTGCTTTAGGAGAGAGTTTGTCTGGTTAACTCTTGAGCATCCTTGAGCAGGTTAAGGGTCTTAATGAGCATATGTTGAGTAAAATGGGAGGGAAAATTTTGGGGTACAACAGTACTGCCTGTAGAAAACAGCAGCCAAATCCTCCCAGCTGCGGATGTTGGTTCCCTCCAGCTGATAGAACCATTCCAATTGAGTCTCTGATAAACTTTCCTAGAAGAAATGTACCCACAAATTCCTATCAGCGGTGTGAGGTTAGATCTTCTTGAAATAGGACCTTAGATGTAGCTTAGGACATGAAACTCCATCATATTTAGCAAATGCGGGAACCTTGAACTTTGGTGGAATGACCACTCTAGAAACCAACCCTAATTCTTCAAAATCCAGACCAGGTACTCTCTGAATTTCCATGGCGTTGAGATGATCCTCCAGTTGTTTATGTTTGTCATCAGCAGGAGGATATTGTTCTTCAGCATAGTCAGCCTCTTCTTCATTAGACCCCAGACTGTGGTCCCCTTCTTTGTCTTCTCTTCCTGATTTCCCCCCTCATTTGACGGAGTTGCAAATTTAAGAGCTCACTTTGCTGGTTCTCTGAATCTCCTTCCCATGTTCAGGACACCCATTGGTTTCTTTGTCTTTTTCCTCTTGTCTTTGATCATGAGAGCCTTCAGGTCCTCTTGTCCTTTAGTCGGAGCCAGGAACATCTGTTGGAATTGAGCATTATGTGCTTGAAGATCCTTCACTATTTGTTCGATATCCTTCTTACTGAAATAAACAGTAGAAAGATAAGGACACTTGTTGTGGAAAACCTGTTTATGTTATGATGCACGAACATGCGTATGCAAATGATTTCAAGGACTTAGAAGATTTAAATTTGTTTAGACAAAAGGGAACAAACTTTAATTGTATTAATAAGTCAAATTGTTTACAACATGCCTCTTAGGCTTACATTAAAATAAAATAAACAAAATGAACTACAATACAATAACAATGGCTCAAGTTTCCTATGGATGCTTCCTCTTTAGAGCGATATAGGCATTCAGGCTCCTCTCCTCATGAAGTTGTCTCGTGAGATCCAATGTCTTCTTCTCGCTTGCATAAAACTGGGCTTCAAAGGTGTCTCGCTCCTCCTTTATATGAATCCAAGTGCTTTTCAAATCTTTAACATAAGTAGGCATATCAGGATAAAGGACAGTATATGGAACATCTCCTTCGATAATAGGCTCATTGATGATTGGTAACATGGCGGGGTAAGGCATCACGAGACTCTGAGCACGAGTTCGTACCCACTTAAGGTAAGGCTCAAGACGGATGGAATTCTTATGTACCAATGTCTTACTATCCACTTTGTTTATCATTCTCTAAGCTCGTATGAACCTTTGATGATAGCCTTGGTCGCCGCCCTCCTAATCGAATATTAAACCTTGGATGAGTGCATCATGGGGACCATCTCTCTGTGCATACCAAAACTGTCGTAAAGCCAAACAAGGGTTGTAGGTAATACCTCCTAATGCCAAGCAAAGGGACATTATGGAATTCCCCACAATGGTCGATGATAGTAATGTCCTCTAAGGATCAAGAACACCAATGAATATCAGAATGTGTGTGTGACATCATCCTTTGAGCCATGTCAACCCTTGCTCATTCTTCAATGTTGATCGAGGTAGGTGTGAAATAAACCACCTAGAGAGTAAGGGAATGCAACACAAGAGAGTACCTCTTTTCTTCATGATGCGAGTGTGGAAACAATGTAGAATATCTCTAAGCAGGGTAGGTACGGGATTGCGAGAGAGAAAAACCTTTATGGCATTCACATTTAGGAGTTGGTCCAGATTGGGAAATAGAGCCAAACCATAGATTAGAAGGGCCAAGATATCTTCAAAAGCTTGAAAATCCATATCCTCCCAGAATGAACGCGCCTTCTCCAACAGAAACTTGGCTAAAAAACCTTTTACTCCACTTCATGTCTCCCAATTTGTCATAATGTCAGATCTCTTCAAATGCAAGGCTTCGGCAATAACTTCAAGCTTTGGAGTCTCCTTTAAACCGGTGAATGGTATTTGATCAAGCACAGGCAATCCTAGAAATTGAGAGAACTCTTCTAATGTATGCACCAATTGGTAGTCAGGAAATGTGAAGTAATGATGCATAGGATCAAAGAATTGGAAAAGCAAACACATCATTTCTTCTTGGAAGTTTGAGATAGCCAAGTTGAGAAGTCGACCATATTTCTTGGTGAAGGGAGAATCTCCAGGCACTCTTGATGCTAACTCTTGAAGTTGAGGATGCACTTTTACAAAGTTGATTCGGTTGGTATTCCTACGAATGGAAGTCATGACCTACAAAACAGCACAAAGATAAATTCCTAAATCCTTGAAATGGTTAGTGAGAATACTTATGATGTTATGATGTTTATGATGACATGAATAATAATCACAAACAAAGCACACAAAAAACCGTAGGTTTAGGCTTGCATGGTTTTATAGGTAAGTACCCTCTTGAAGTTTAGTTGGTTGAACATGTCCTAGAAAGTAATCGGGTTCTAGGGAATCTTAATATCATTGATCTTTCTTCATTGGGCATTGTCTCAGCACAATCAATATTTTCTTGCGGCCGAAATATCCCAAAAGTCCGATCTTAATGAGTGTAGTATCGAGTATCAACCAATCTTCAGCTTTACACCAAATTCGCCTATCTCACTACTTCCTAATGGCCAAGTTGTTCAATTAAAGGTTCTAAGGTCAGTTAGTGCTTTATGACACTGCTCAGCGTCCCCGTATTCTCCTCGATTCAACACAAGGGAGACCGGTACCAACAAATGTGTCACACTAACGTAGCTATTGCTTCAACCATATCGGTCTACGCCGTACAGTTTCCACAATCTATTGCTACTTACCTAATGGCATTCCCCGATCTGGGTAGAGGATCAATACAAACCCAAACAAGGACCCATAAATGTAAAGCAAGCAAATCCAACAATGAAAGCATGTTAAAGGTGATCTAGCTCTAAGGTAATCCCTCTTTTAAAAATTATCCCCAGCAGAGTCGCCAGTTCTGTCATACAGCGGGAGAAATGACTCAGGTGTTTTGCGTTTTATCGCAAATGTTGCCGATAGCAATAGTCGCCACTGACTTTTCTTTTATCCAATAAGGAAAGGGTGAAAAGAACAGGAAAGACCTTTGAGATATTTTCTTGAGTTCAGGAGGTAGGTTATGAAAAGGGAAGGTGTTAGCACCCTTTTCATCTGTAGTTATCTACGGGCTCTTAGTTGCTTGCTAGATCACTTTGAAAATTCTTTGTTCGAAATGTATTTGTGGTGGGTTTTTCAAAGTATTTTGAAAACACCTTTGTTTCGGCAAACTTTATATTGACTCTCGTCTCTATAAGAATGTATACAAAGTGTTGGTTTTGAAAATAGTTCAAAGAGATGTTTTTTTTAAGATGTTTTGAAAGTGTAAGTGTGAAAATAGTTTTGATTTATGAGCAAGCAACTACGAGCGTCCTACCTACTCAAAAGGTCTTTGTTCTTTTCCTCCTCATTTAGACGTTGCTATCTTACCATTGATTGGTAAGAAGCTCCATTATTGGATGTGAAGGGACGGGCGTGGGTCAATCGTATAGTCATAGAAGGCAACTTATGAGACGTTTTGGAAATTTTTGTAAGGGACTAGATCGTTTACCGAAGGCAACATCAAGGGACATCGAGGGAATACGATCCTTTTTTATCGAGGTCTTTTCTAAAACGCCCATATTCGAGGGACATGACTATTTTCCGAGACAACAAGCGAGGTTACCCTAGAGGTGCACGTATGAATAGTGTGTTAGATTGCATGCATTTTTTATCTTTAAGATTAGAGTTTTCTAGCGGTTGATTTTATCTTGCCATACACCCTAATTACTAAAAATTTATATTAAAGCGGTAAATTGCGGAAATTAAATCCTAAGATATTACATCATTAGGGGAGTGGGGGTACAATTTACAAATGGGGATGAAGTAGAAACTTAAGTATTACAACCATATCAAATAATAATGAAGCCAATGTAAAATAAAGGAAAAAAATGCATTTTGAACTGCTATGTGTCGACACTTGCTGCTATGCATCGACACATAGATTTCCTTGCTCCTGCCAAACCAAACCAACTCAGTATGAGTCGATGCATAAAGGGATGTGTCGACTCATGCACCTGTTTGTATCGACACATACGTGTTTTGTGTCGACTCATGCACCTTTCACCTTTCTGTTTTGGGGCCTGGATAAAAGTATGAGTCGATGCATAAGGCTAAGTGTCGACTCATACTCCTGTTTTTTCACTAGAGTGAGTCGACCCAAGTGGGTATGTGTCGACTCATGCTGCAGTTTTTTGCCTTAAACATTGTTTTATTGTCTATTTAGGTCAGTTTACAGTATGTAATTGATAAACATAAACAACAAGTAAATAGTTATCTCAAAGGGGGAAATGATTACTACATTTTATCTTCAAAAATAAATCATGTATGGAAAATGAAAAGCTCAAAGTTAAGAAGACTTACCTTGGAACTGCGCTTGGTGTTTTAAGCCTGAATACTTTTCAGCTGCTGTGATGGCTCCAATGAATCTCTAGGAATTTGTCCCAAACTGTTGAATCACGCTAACTCAGTCAAGTTGTACAGTATTGTTTTTGTGTCTGGATGGTGAAGATAATGACACTACGGAAATTGTTTTTGTGTTTGAACAATCTCTATGTGATAATGTGTTTGGTTTATGGGAGAGTTTGTAAGGTGGAATAATGGATTGAGGGTTTCTGTTTTGGATGAAAGTAGAGCTTTTTTTTCTGAATGAGCAAAGATTACAAAGAATACTATTTTTCTGCTCAAAACTCTCTATTCTCTCTCTCCAAGCCAGCCTCTTGTGTATTGTGAAAATAGTCTATTTATAGAGGGAGTTTGCTGGGATTTTGGGAGGGAAACAAATAACAATTTGAACTGTTTAGGTATGTTGTCTTCATAGATTTTTTGATGCAGCTCTCATGTGATAATTTGGTGCAAATATGGGGCTGAGATAATGCAGGCTTGAACTGGTTTAAGAGCAACATAGCATGGCTGTTTTGTAGCAGTTTTGGAGTGTTGTGGCAGTGTTTAGAGATAGCATAGCAGGGTTGTTTTGCTCAGGACAGCAGACTGTCTTCTAAAGATGGTTTTGAGCTTGTAATGAGCAACACTTGTAGCATGATACAAGTTTGTTTTGTGGACCAATTTATGCATATTGTATCAAAGACAAAGCATTGTGGCAAGGTTTTGAGTCAAAGGAAAAAGTTCAAACAAGACAAAGTTTTAGGTTTTATAATATTGCAAAAATGCCACTTTGTAATAACTTGAATTATTTATAACATCTTGAATTATTTGTAACATCTTGAATTATTTTGAATTGTAGTGAAAAGATGCATGAAGTAATGAAATTAACAAGTATAGAAAATGCTTAGAAAATTTTCCAAGTCATGCAAAGTTGGATTTTTGACTCTCTTAATTTTTTTATGATCAAATTTCATATTCTGGATGTCTTGATGAAATGTGATTTTTGGGTCTCAATTTTGGTCAAAAAGTTAAAGTTTGACTTTTTTAGTGTACAGTTGACCTTTTCCACCAGTTGACCGAATTTTGTCTATCAATCCACTGATCTCGGGAGATGAATTAAAATATGTGATTAGGTCAAAATGACACGCTCAAATCCTTGATATCATGCTTCTGAACAATAAGCCGGGTATTAGGTCAAAATCAAAGTTCAGTCATTTCTAGTCAAAACCCTAATTTTGCCCATTTTGCCCTTTTGATAATTTGAATGACTTTCGTGGAAAATTGTGATCCAAGACTTGAAACTTGATAGAAATAATCCTGAGGGTCCATAATGATCCATGAAAGTCATTTGAAACATTAGAAATCCAATTGCCTTTGTACAAGACTCAAACCCTAATTTGAGGCATCAATGTTGAGGAGATTGTTTGACCTAGTCAATACTTGCGCAAGCTTGAGTCATTAAAGATATTTGTAGGAAATATCTTGAGAACTGAGAGGGAAAATTTTGGGGTACAACATCACCATTTGAACATAGTACCCAACTATACCTGTGATAATAATTCCCTCCCCACTCACAGGTGAAAACTAGGTCAAGGTAAGGTCAGGTAACTCAGAATCGAGGGTACTCCTGAAAAACTATCACCGAATCACCTACGTGAAAATGATAGCCCCTCATTTGTACCTCATCTGAGCTTGGACGACATGGAGACAATAGTGAAACCTAAGTCAACTAGTCGTTCATGTTCCACTTTATTCCTAGGTTTCGATGGTTGTCACTTGGCCTGGGTATTAGGCCTTTTACCTCATAGAAACACCCACCCAATAAGAAACAGATCTAGTACAGCAGTAGCATATGGAAAATAGTAAAACACAATGCATACATATGCTCAGGTAATCATGTATGGATGAATAAACTAAAAGCATAAAAAATAAACACACAAAAAAGGAAACAAGAGTTAGGAGCAACTCCGAGATGGAACAGCTGTTGTACCCCAAATTAGGGTTTGAGATTGCACAAGGATAATTGAACTTTTAATGCCTCATATGACTTTCATGGATCATTTTGGACCCTCAAGATTGTTCATGTCAAATTTCAAGTCTCAGATCACATTTTTGCTCAGTCAATTGACCAGTTGACCTAAAAAACAATTGTATTGGGGAAAGACCCAATTGTGGTCAATTTACAGCCAAACTTCATAATTTTTTATCCATATCAATATTATGGACTCACATATGTAATTTTATCAAGTTTGGATCACAATTCCTCAAGAAATTTGATCAGATCATCAAAAGGGCAAAATGGTCAAAATTAGGGTTTTGATTAAGGAAGTGTAATTTCTGATTTTTGACCTAGCAAAATGGTTGATTGGTTGGAGACATGATCTCAAGGATTCAATTTCATCATTATTACCTAATGGCATGACTGAAAACATTGCTCAAGATCAATTGATTGATAGTTGATTTTCAGTCAACTGATCAAAAGTCAATTGTACACTGAAAAGTCAAACTTTGACTTTTTGCTCAAAATCAAGTATCAAAGATCACAATTCATCAAACCATGTCAAAATATGAAACTTGTTCATCAAGAAATCAAAAAGTCAAGATTTCATTTTTGAAAAGTCAAAATTTCTAAACTTAGAAATTTTTCTAAGTGTTGGAAATTTCATATTTTTCACAACTTTGAGCCAATTTTTCACCATAACGCAAGATGATTCAAAGGAAACTTTCAACATGAAAGTTGTAGATATCAATGAGATGTAAAACATTGTAGAACACAACTTCTCCTAGAAGTGTATGTATTTCAAGTTATGATTTTGTGAATACAAGTTCATGAAACCTGGAAACTTAGTGAAATTTTGCCCTAGTTTAGGCAGGATTTTGACCTAACTTCATGGAAATTTTTCACATAGTTCCAAGGGGAATTTTCAAAAGTGACGAACATAGAGGTTGTAGAGGATTTTACAAGATTTCCAAAATGTCCAATAACTCATTGAGATCATGCTTGAGCAAAGATAATCGAAGACAAGAAGTTGGACATTCATTCTTGAATTATAGGTTATTTCCATGATGAACAAGAATTCAAATCCAAGCCTGGGTTGCATAATATTTTCTTTGCAGGTCTCAAACTTGATTGTCACTCCATAATTAATGGTTTACACAACTCTTTAGGCCCTTATCCACTCGGTTTGAGCTTTGTCAAAAGTAATTTTCCATTTATGGCACAAATTTGTCATTTCCATTTTGATAAAGCATCACTTTTGCAATTGTCAACTTCTTGAGCTATGAACTTGTTCTTTATGCACACACAACCCCTATAACCCAAAAGCAATGTGTCTAAAGCCTCTTTGAACTCAGGACATTCTTGTACTATGCCTTGAAACCATATTTCCACTTTTCTTCAAAATCAAGTAACATAGCCATAAGTCTATATCTTGTGTTTCTGACCCTCTCAAGTGCAACAATCTCTTTCATATAACCATACAAGTTGTTTGCAAGAAAAGACACGAATACACAAGCCCTCAAACTCCCCAAAACCAGAAATTTCCATACAAGCACAAAAACTTGTCATTTCTGATTTTTGAATCCAGTCTCCAAATCCCCTCGCGCGTTTCTTCGCCAAACCATCCACAAAGTTTCTAATACACATATATAATCTATCCCAGTCCCTATTTCAAGACTGTAATCACATTTCCATCATCCACCATTATTAAAACTCAAGCTTGTAGCCTGACTTGAGCAGGGAGTTTCATCCATCCTCAAGGCAAAGTAAGACTTGCAACACATTCAGGGAGGTCCAGGCAAGCTAACCTGATCATCTTCACTCCTTAAAACTTTCTCAGAGTCCATATTCAAATCTAGCTGCAAGAGGTAAGTTTTCAAACTTCAATATCTGGATACAAGCATCCTTTATGCATACATTCTGAAGTAAAAATGTAGATATTATTGCCCTCAAGCTGACCATGTCCCTAGTTTGCATTTTACTTGCTTGTGCTTGGAGAGTTTTGCTCTGACAAGTTAGGGCACGCATTTGGTATCAAACAAAATTAAGTTTAACCTTTGATTTTTAGCTTAAATAAATTATATGGTTAAATTGATGATGAAATTTCCAGCAAGTTTCATGTTTGTACTTTTCAAAATGGTCAAGAAATGAGAAAGTTACAGGGTTACCAATGGTAGACTTAGTGGTCTGCGTGCACATGAAGGAGGAAGAAGATGATGTCAAATATTCAGGACTTGGTTTATTTTATATTTAATGAAAGTTTTTTCATGACCGAATGTACAAGCCACCCCAGTGGCAAGCGCGCGTGTATTAAGTCTTTACTGACCATAAGGGTGAGGGTTCGAACCAATGTGAATCCCCCTTTTGCATTTTTGTGATTTTTGTGATTTCAGGAAGCAGTTTTCTTATGTATGGCCATGCAAACACATGGTTGACAAGAAAATGCGCCTGGCCTAGTGGTAATATTTTGAGCCAATGATCTTGATGTTCTGAGTTCAAACCATGGCAGGACCAAAACCTTTTTTTATCACTTGTTGTTTCATTAATTTCATTTTTTTAACAAACTTTAGCATTTTATTTAACCAATCAAAACAACTCCTTTTGAGTTGATTTTTTGCACACTGTTTATTTGTAATACCTATTTTATGAATATAAAAAAATATCATAAAAATATTTTTGTTTTCATCAGTTTTTAATTAAAGCAAAAACCTTCCATAAAAAACCCTAAAAAATGCTTTCAGACTTAATTTCTTTTCTTAATTAGTTTAGGTTTAATTTTATTTACCTTAATTGATTATTTTCTTTTAGATAATTAGGTTAAAACCCTTTCATAAAAATCCAAACACAAAAATCATGTTTCTTTTTTTATTTTTGCATTCTTACATTTTATCTTCAATTTTGTACAATATTCAATATGGTTGTAATAGTTAATTAGATTTAATTTTCTTAAAAAATCCCCATTTGTAAATTTGGATACCCCCTCCCTTAAAGATGTAATAGCTTAGTATTTTTATTTTCCGCAATTTAATGCTTTATATATAAATGCTAGTAAATTAGGGTTTGTATGGAAAGATTGAAATCAACAAGTTAGCAAACCCTAATTCAAGACAAAATAATGCATGTAAATCAACACATTTACACACTTGCACCCTTAGGGTAAATCCACTTTGTTGCCTTATAAAAATGGCAACGGTATGCATGTGGGGAATCTTATCAAAAAGAAATCAAAATACAAAATCATAGTCTCTCGATGACGCTATCAAATGTTGCCTTTCAAAATGATCTTAGTCCCTCAATTAGAATTTCTAAGATATTTCACAACATTGATATCATGGCTATACGATGACCCACACCCGTCCCTTTACATCCAAAGATAAGGCTTCTTACCAAATCAATGGTAAGATAGCAATATCAAAGGAAAGGAAGAAATGAACTAAGACTTTTAAGTAGGTAAATTGTTCCTAGTTGCTTGCTCAATTTCAAATCAAACACTCTTGCTTATTTTCAAAACAAACACCAAAACTTTCAAAAAAACTTTCAAAACATTTTCCAAACTTGAAACATTTTTAAAAGTTCAACACTTTGTATACGTTCTTACGAACAAGAACTATTACAAAGTTTTCCTAAACGATGGCGCCTTTTCAAAATACTTTCAAAAACCACACAAAGCACATTTTCAAACAAAAGCAAGTAATTTAGCAAGAAACTAAGAGCCCATAGATAACTATGGATGAAAAGGGTGCTAATACCTTCCCTTTTCATAATCTACCCCCCGAACTCAAGAAATAATATCAAAGGTCTTTCCTGTTCTTTTCAGCCTTTCCTTTTGGATAAAAGAAAAGTCGATGGTGACTCTTGCTAACCGCAACATTTGCGATAAAACACAAAACACCCAAGTCAGTTCTCCCACCTTATCACAGAACTGGAGACTCTGCTGGGGAATAACTTAAAAGTGGGGTTACCTTAGGTCTAGATCACCTTTACTTGCTTTCATTGTTTGACTTGTATGCTTTATATTTTGGTTCTTTGTTTGGGCTTAAATCCTCTACCCGGATTTGGGATATCTTATAGATAAGTAGAAATACATTGTGAAAACTGTGTGGGGTATACTGACATGGTCTAAGCAATATCTACGTTAGTGTTACATATTTGTGGGTACCGGTAGCCCTTGAGTAGTCAAGGAGAATATGGGGCCGCTGAGTGATGTCATGAAGCACTAATTGACTTTAGAACCTTTACTTGACCAACTTGGCCATTAGGACGTAGTGAGATGACCGGCTTTGGTGCAGTCTGAAGTTGGTAGATACTCGATACTACACTCATTGAGGTTTGGTTTTTTGGGATATTTAGGTCTCCATTAAAGAGGCTTGCGCTGAAACAATGCCCGAGAAGGCAGACAAGTGATATTTAGCTCCTTTAGAACCCGATTACTATTTCTATGACAGGTTGAGCCAACTAAACTTTAAGAGGGTACTTACCTATGAGACTCCATGAAAGCCTAAACCTAAGTACTTGTTTGTCTTGTTTGTATATATTTACTTGTATATAACATCATAAAAATCATAACGGCATACTCATACTCACTAACCATTTCAAGGATTTCTGAGATTTATCATTGTTCTGTTTTGTAGGACGTGGATTCTATTCGCAGGAAAGCCATTCAAGTAAATCTCGTAAGGATCCCTCCTCGACTCAAAGATTTAGCATCAAGGGTTCCTGAGAATTCTCCATTCACCGAAAGACATGGTCGCCTCTTAAACTTGGTTACCTCCAATACTGATGAAGATATGATGAAGGTGCTCTTCCAATTCTTTGATCCTCTACACCATTGCTTCACTTTTCCCGATTATCAACTTGTGCCAACTTTGGAAGAATTTTCATAACTCTTAAGGATTCCCATTCTCAATCAACTAACCTTCAACAGTACGGAAATATATCCAAAACCTGAAGAGATTTCCCAAGCGCTACACTTGCAACAATTTGATATCACAACTAATTGGGAAATAAGGAGTGGTGTCAAAGGTTTCTTAGCCAAGTTCTTGTTTGAGAAAGCTCAAGATTGTTGGAACTCCCTGGAATTACAAGATTTTGAGAAAATTGTGGCCCTTCTCATCTACGGGATGGTTTTGTTTTTCAAATCCTGACCAACTCATAGATGTAAACACCGTCAAAATCTTCATGTCTCGTAACCCGGTGCCTACTTTGTTAGGAGACATCCTACATTCTTTTCACTCTCACACTATGAGTAAGAGAGGTATCCTCATGTGTTATACTCCTCTCTTGGTAAGATAGTTTATTTTGCATCTTCCCCAATTTGTATTAAAGAATAAGCAAGGTTCAAGGTGGTCCCATAGGTTGATGACGCTCAGACATTCAGATATTCATTGGTGTTCTCGATCTTTGGAGAATGTTACTATCGTCGACCGTTGTGGAGAATTCCCTAATGTTCCCATACTTGGAATTAGAGGAGGTATCACTTGTAACCCCTGCTTGGCCTTACGACAGTTTTGTTACGCCCGAAGGGATGGTCCACATGAGATGCTTATCCAAGGAATGGTATTCGACTACGAGAATGACAATCATGGTTATTGTCAGAAGTTTATTCGAGCTTGGAGGATGATTAACAAGTTGGATAGAAAGACACTGGGATACAAGAATTCCATTCCCCTCGAGCCTTACCTTAAATGGGTGCGAGCTCGTGCTCAGAAACTTGTGATGCCTTATCCTTTCATCTTACCAGTCATCATGGAACCTGTGGTTGAAGGAGATGTTCCCTACATTACCCTCCATCCCGACATGCCTACCTCTCTCGAAGACTTGCAAAAGGGTTGGATTCAGCTTAAGGAAGAACGAGATACTTTTGAAGCTCAATTCTATGCTAGTGAGAAGAAGGTCTTGGAGCTTACGAAGCAGCTACAAGAGGAGCAAAGTGTGAACGCTTATCTCGCGCCGAAGAGGATGCGTTCAGTATTTTTATCTTAGAAAGTTATTTTGTAAGCCCAAGAGGCATGATATAATCTTTCTTGTTTTGCTTAATGAAAATTGATGTTTTTTCATTCTTTTGTATATACAAATTTAAATCTCATTAATCCTTGAAATCATTTGCATGTACATATTCCATGCATCATAACATGACAGGTTTTCGCATAATAGGTTTCCTTATCTTTCTGTTGTTTATTTCAGAAAGATGGATCTAGAAAAAACTGTGAAGGGATCTCCAAGCCCAAAATTCTCAGTTCCAGGAAACTCTACTTGCCCTAGCCAAGAGGCAGCAAGATATGATGGCTTTGCTGGCCATTAAGAAGAAGCCCAAGAAGAAAGCTCTACTCAACATGGGTAGAAGGTTCGAGGAGACAGTTCGTCAAATCCCAACAGGAGGAGACTCATATAAAGAGGACGAGAACCATATTGGTGAGGTCAAGAGTACTCAGGTTGACTGTGTTAATGATCAAGTATCGGATGATGATTATTTTAACGAGCAGTATCCACCCGCCGATATCAAATACAAGCAGTTAGAAGACAAATTGAAAGTTATTGAAATCCAAGTCGTCCCCGGTTTAGATTTTGATGATTTGGGTTTGATCTCTGGGGTAGTCATCCCCCATAAATTCAAAATACCAATCTTTGCAAAATACGATGGAGTTTCTTGTCCAAAACTCCATCTAAAATCTTATGTGCGCAAGATACAGCCGCACATTGCTGATAAGAAGCTTTGGGTTCACTTTTCCAAGAGAGTTTGGCTGGAACGCGACTTGAATGGTTTTATCAGTTGGATGGATCTCGTATCAATACTTGGGAGGATTTAGCTACCGCCTTCTACCATCAGTATCAGTATAACACCGACTTGGCGCCAACGAGGGTGAAATTACAAGATATGACCATGGGAACGAATGAAGGATTTAAGGAATATGCGCAAAAGTGGAGACACCTCGCCAGTAGGGTTCAACCACCCCTAACTGATAGGGAGCACATTGACATGTTCATGGGCACTTTATTTGGTCCCTTCTTTAATCTGTTGGTTGGTTTCTCTTCTTATGGTTTCACCGAATTAATCTTAACCGGTGAAAGAGTTGAAAGCGGCATTAAAAGTGGGAAGATCTTTGTGGCATCTACCTCCACTTCCAATCCTATCAAGAAACCTTTTGCTGGAAAAAAGGAAGCCAATGAGGTGTATGGGGCAAGGGCCCGTACCAAGAAGAATGATCATCCGTCTGTAAATGTCGTCTGAATCTCTAATCCAACTCCTACTCCAAGACCATCTGCAAATCATCAACATTTTGAAACTCTGAGAAGACAATTTATGAGGTTAGGCATGTCATTATCTCAAGCCTTACAACATTTTCTCAAGTCTAATTTGGTGACATTGCGCGACCCTCCTGCCAACCCTGATACCTCGTCACCAAAGTATAATCCGAACGCTAAATATGCTTACCACTCAAGCAGCCCCGGGAATGAGACTGACCAGTGCTGGACCTTGAAGAACAAAATTCACGATTTGATCGATAACAAAATTATTGAGTTTGATCCTCCTCCAACTCTGAATGTAATCACCGCTCCAATGTCGAAGCATGACAAGGGTGTTAATGTTGTTGAAGTTACAATTTTTGTTGCCTCTGTTGAAGAATTGACTACTCTGCTGAATATAATCAAAAAGAACCTGTTGAAAGTTGGGATTTTCCCTGGATGTGTAAAAGACTGTGTGTACTATACAAGACAACTCAATGGATGTGAAGGACTAAAGAAGGGCATACAATGCCTGATGGATAGCCACGAAATCCTATTTGAGAAAACCCCACTTGCCAAAAGTTTGATTAACAAATGTGAATACCTCTCCATTATTACCATCTCAAACAAGCCTATTAGGATCACCTCCAAAGGCCCTATTAGGATTTCAAATGAACCCACTGTTACTCCCTTAATAATTACCAATCCCGAACCAATTCCCTACTCTTCAAACAAAGCGGTACCATGGAATTATGGTGCTGAGGTATTCTATCATGGGATTAAACAAGACGCCTGGATCGAAGAAGAAAAAGATGACAATGTCAGTAACATAGCTGGCTCAAGCAAAGTAACTAGAACTGGGAGAATATTTTCACCCAATATCTCACCACCAGTTGTTACAAAGGCGCCCATTCGCATTACTGATGCCAAGCCAAGTACCGATACAAGAGGGAAGGAAAAAGTTGTTGAGCCGGCTGTAACTGAAATACCCTCCAAGGAAGTTGCTGATGAAGAACCCTCCGCTCGTTAGATGGACGAGATCTTGAAGATAATAAAAAGAAGTGACTTCAAGATTGTGGAACAGTTGGGGCAAACCCCTTCTAAGATTTCAATGTTGTCATTGCTGCTTTGTTCTGATGCCCATGCTCGGACATTAATCAAATTCCTAAAAAAGGCTCATGTCCCCAATGAGACAACAATGGACCAATTTGAGAATTGTGTGGCTAGCTTGACAGTTGATAATGGCTTGGGATTTTCAGATGCTGACTTAACACCTCTTGGGAAGAATCACAATAAAGCTTTACATGTTTGTGTCGAGTGCAAACGGACTACCTTAGCACATGTGCTAGTCGACATTGGTTCTTCTCTAAATGTATTACCCAATGGGGCGTTAGACCGTCTAGACTGTGAAGGTTTAGTCTTCAAGCCAAGCGATATCATTGTAAGTGCATTAGACGGATCAAAGAGGACTGTTCATGGGGAAGTAGATCTTCCAATCAAAGTGGGCTCCCAAATCTTCAACTCCACCTTCTACATTATGGACATCCGTCCTGCCTATTCTTGTCTGTTGGGTCGCCCATGGATCCATAAAGTTAGGGCAGTAACCTTAACTCTCCATCAGAAACTCAAATATCCAGTCAAGGGGAGAATAGTCACCATTTATGGGGAAGAAGAGTTTATGGTAAGCCACCTTAACTCGTTCAAATACGTAGAGATGGATGGAGAATTCATTGAGACCCCGTGTCAAGCCTTCGAGGTTTTGTCACCAATGATTGTTGTTACTAAATGTTCCTCTGATGAGTCTAAAGTTGTTAAAGTCGTACCAAAGATGGTCTCAGTCAAAGATGCTCGTGCGGCAATTAAAGAAGGAAATTGTGATACTTGGGGATAACTCCTCGATATGCCATATAAAGCAGACAAGTTTGGTCTGGTCTTCACCATCAAATCTCAGAAGGAAGTGAGGCGTGCTCGCGCTGGAAAGCCACCTCTCCGCATTGGAAGCCATGAATTCAACATCGTGGGTGATTCTGATGAAGAAATCGCATTTGAAGATTGGGTGTACCCAACTACAACGGAGCTAAATAATTGGCATGCAAAGGACTACGTGCCCATCTCCTTCATTGAGGAGTAATCTACTTTTTATTGTCTTTCTTTCAACTCAAGAACATTTTGTCTGTAATATTCAAATAATGACTTTTAAGCCATGTGCCTGGCCCATGAACTTTGGTCCATTTGTCAAGGGTTTTATTTAGGTTCATCTAATCATATGATCATTCAGTACATTGGACTCTTTTGCATTCAAATATTCGTGTTCATTGTCTTTCTTTTCTTTCAAATACATTTTTCAAAAGAAAATAGCCATGTATCTTACATACACACACACATTCTTGCAGGTCCTCATCCACTCTGGATTCTATTGCCAATGACTCCACTATTTTCGACTATGACTTCAAATGTCCAATTAACCAAGCCGAAGACGAAGGCGAGGAAGATTGTGAAATACTGGTGTGATACGGTGGGAAGAACTGACTGTTTTTTGGAATGCTGGTTTGCGTTTTGTGTTTGCAAAATGTCGCGGTAAGCAAGAGTCGTCACCGACTTTTATTTTATCCAACAAGGAAAGGAAAAAAGCACAGAAAAATTCCTTTTTCTAGATATTTCTCGGGTTCGGGGGGTAGATTATAGAAAGGGAAGGTGTTAGCACCCTTTCTATTCGTGGTTATCCACGGGCTCTTAGGTACTTGCTCATATTGTTTTCAAAAATGTTTTCTTTATGCTTGTGGGATTGAAAAAGTTTTTGTTTGAAACTTTGATTTAACTCTTGCTTCTGTCCTCAAGAGTGTAATGAAGTGTTTTTGAAAACTTTGTTTGAAAAGGAGTGTAAGTGTGGAAAAGGTTTTGTTTTTTGAATGAGCAAGTATCTAAGAGTTAATCTACGTACTCGAAAAAGAAATCGTTATATGCTAATTTCCTTTAGACAGTGTCATCCCACTATTGATGAGTAGCTAGCATCGTCGTTGGAGTTTGAGGGTCAATTCAAATGTGGGACTTGCGGTCACTAAAGCAATGTTAGGACGCCTTAGCGGTAACCCTAATGTCTTAGATCATTTGTTTTGAGGCAACAATATCTGAGGCGACTGTTTCGAGGCGACTATGATCTTTTAGACAGGAGGGCGACCTCTAAAACTACCTATACTCAATGACCGCGTACGAAGGCAACCAAGTGAGGTGTACCCTAAGAGTGCGCATGTGCGAGTGTGTCGTTTTTCAGTCAATTTTATCTTTGTACATGTTAAGGGTGATCTAAGTCAATTTTTAGGTTAAAAAATTCAGTCTTGTCATGCCATCCTATTAACAAACATCCAACAGTTATAATTTGCGGAAAATAAATTGCGGAATTTAAATTACAAGGCGTCGGGTATTTACATCGCCAAAGAAAAACCCTTTAAAAATAAATAAAGCGATAAAAGATAAATAAAAGTCTTATTAAGCTATTACAATCTGGAAGCAAGTACATAAATGGATAAAAGAATGCAACGCGTGCGAGAAATTAAATCGAGCGCAAATTAGGGTTTTGACCCTTTAAAGAAACATTTTTTGTTTTTTATTTTAAGAAAGAAGTTAACCTAAATTAATTACTAAATTAATGAATTAATTAATAAAAATAAATTATTTTTGGGTTTTGGTATTTTAAGAAAGAAATAAAAATTAATTGAATGAATAAAAACCTAATTAAGTCTAATTTAATTTTAATTTTTTTACAAAAATATGTTAAAGTTATTCTAATTAAAACCTAAATCAATTAATTAGTATTTATTAATAAAAATAAAATAAAAGTTAAAATTTGATTAAATATAAAAATATTTTTATGGTTTTTATTTTTATAAAGAAAAGAATTTAATTGGTTAGTAATTAAACAAAAATAATAAAACAATTAAAATAAACAAAATAAATAAGCAAAATATTTAAGAGAAAGGGGGTATGGGCCTGAAATTGGGAGTTTGAGAAGCAAGCTGAAGGCCCAAAACACGTTGGCCTTGTTGGACTTTTTGAGATCTGGTGAGCGCGTGTTGACTTGGACCATGGTAGACCTTCAGATCCTGGCCACCAGATTTGGCCTTTGGCCATCTGGCCATTGGATGTTTGATGATGTATGGTAGGCTGCACGCTTGGATTATGCATGTGATTATCTGAAACAGAAAAATATCAAAGAAGTGGAGGACCTGGGATTCGAACCCAGGTCCTGATGGATCTTACCAATGCGCGCTTGCCACTAGGCCACTCGTCCTTGTTTGTTAATATAATACAAAGAAAATATAATAAAACAAAACAATGATTATTGGTCAGAACAAAAAATATACGCGCGTGATTTGAATGGACGTATGGGAGAACGACAACTCATCATCTCCTACCTCCAGAATCTGCAAATATTACCTGCGGATTTAGATCCGCGGCTAAATGCACAAGCCCGTTCTAAAATCTTCCCTAGGCCACATAAATCAATTCCAAAAACATGGTTAAGTTCGTCTTGGCTTCCTGATTAACACCATGCCCTTCTTTAGTCCCAATTTTTCCTAAAAAAGAAAATCCTAAAAACAAAAACGCAACCCTGGCTATGGTGTTTGGCAGTATAGGTCAGATAAAAAAATTAAATAATGCCAAAAGCTGGGAAATGTTTTGAGAATCACAAATATGCAAGCAATTTGTACCAATGATGCAAGAATGGAGAATTGAGATTTCAAGAACAGAGCGGGTTATAGTGCTACTTACAACGTGTTGTGGTGTGTGAGGAAGCTTACTTTAGATTGGTTTCGCTTCAGTGAACGTCCAGGAAGCGATTGGGATACTTGCCAAGTCCTGAAAATGTCTCTAGCTATGAATTCGATTCCACCCTTTTTAGTGAATTTTTCAACTTTTGTATTGCCTCTTTCTGCAGCCTCCAACCCTTATTTCGATTCCTTTGGCTTGTTTATGTAGTATGGAATGTATTAGGGTAACAATTTTGGATTGAATCTCTTTAAATCAATGCATTGGAATTTAATTTGATTCACTCTTTATAACTTGCCAAATTTGCCAATTTTCAATCTTTTTGCACATGGTTTGGTGTGATACGAATTTAATGATGTTAATCATGATTATCCAATCCTGAAATAGCCAAAAGATCCCATGTAATCAAAGTTTGGGATTTTATATGATTTTATTTGATTAAAAATGAATAAATTCAATAAAAAATCAAATAAAATAATAAAATTAAAATATGAACTCATGGCTGAAGCTAGGACACGTGTGCAATGATGCAAGTTCAAATCAAGTGGAAAAGAATGGGCCCATTTTACAAAATTTGAAGTTTTGGGGATAGTTGACTTTTGGCAATTTTACAAAAATGTCCAACTTCAACAATGCATAACTTCTTCAATTTTGAACTTTTGGAGGTGTTCTTGGACTTTTTAGAAATCTTGAGGTGTACTATAACCAACCATTTTCGTGTCATCTCATTTTTATATTCCATGCTCAAGTTATAATCTTTGGCAAAAAAGATGTTTTTGGTGACTTTCAAAAATGACCTATAATGTCCAAATTTATAACGTCTTGTGAGTGAATTTTTTGATCTTTGGGTATGAAGATGGATTGTAGGAAATGGAATCCTATTCAAAATTAGATTTGTATGGGTCATTTATAATAAATTATGAGAAAGTTATGCTTTGTCAAAGTTGAGTTGACTTTTCCTACAAAACCCTAATTTAGCAACTTTTGAGTCTTGATGAATTTTGAGCAACCCTTGATGAATCATGATCAACCCATGATCAAATGATGAAATATCCTTTAAAATGATAATGTTGACAAAAAATCTTGAATTTTTATTGTATGTAGACCACAGTTGACTTTTGCCCTAGCACAGTCGATTTTTGGACCCTTTGAGCAATTGACTAAGCAAACTTCCTCTGCAAGGCTTGAAATTTGACATGGATGACCTTGAGAACATATTAGGACATTGGGGAGAATTTTCGGCCATTTGGACTCAAGGATCTTGATGCAACACAAAACCCTAATTTGGGGTTGACTGCCTTAGGAGATAGCTTGTCTAACCAACTCTTGAGCAAACTTGAGCCACTTGGAGATTTTTCTTGCAATGTCTTGAGGAATATGAGAGGGCAAATTTTGGGGTACAACAGCTTCCCCTGTTCAATCTTCTTAAACCTGAGGATGTAGATTGGCTTTCATGCCTTTCGTGATCCGAAGGTGGAAGATGATTGAACACTAGAGTGCCCAGAAATTTGCACTCGCATGAAGTGGTATCGGCCTTGTGATGGCGGGAATGGGCTTACAGATGCCATTTGGAGATTGCTGGCAGGAGGATGGGCTTAAAGATGCCATCTGCAGGAGCGTCGATCGCATATGGGATTCCTTAGCGAGAACTTGCATACCTGTTGTTGTGGAAGATTCCGCTGGGGAAACTTGATCTTTGTTGAGATTTAGGAATTTGCCTGTACTTCAACTGAGATAACATCTTCATCAAGATCTAGGACTGTCTGTTTACTTCAACGGAGAATAATTCTGTTGAGATTTAAGAACTCGTCCACACTTCGACGGAGGAAAATTGTCGAGATTGAGAACCTTATCTATAATTCAACCGAGAATAATTCAGTTGAGATTTAAGAGCCGATCAGGTCTTCGACTTGAGGGAAACATCTTCATCAAGATCTAGGACTGTTTGTTTACTTCAACAGAGAATAATTCTGTTGAGATTTAAGAACTCGTCCACACTTCGACGGAGGAAAATTGTCGAGATTTAGAACCTTATCTGTAATTCAACCGAGACTAATTCAGTTGAGATTTAAGAATCGGTCAGTACTTCGACATAGCTGAGAACTTAACTGCATCCTTCCTGAAAGGTAAAGGTCAGTCGTATGCAATGCATGATATATATCAAGCAATGATGTTCTCAAAATAAATGAGATTGTGTTGTATGATGCGCATATGCATGTATCATGATGTATGGAAATGTAATGTTTTAGCTGGGGAAAATAAATCCCGGATAGCTGCTGGAGAAAGAGTTGAATTCTTCATTTCCGCTGGGGATAGCGAACGAAGATGATTGTGAGAATAAACCTGCAGGAGAGGACAGCTCCGTTGGGGAATAAACTGATGAAGAGATTACTCTGTGGGGAAGAGATGCTCTGTTGAGGATTCCACCGATAAATTCCGCTGGGGCTAAATTACCGTTGCTGGTGATACTAAATCATGTTGGGGATTGAATTCCTGTTTGTGAAAGATAAGAACTCCGCCGGGGATGACCCTTCAGTTGCGACTTCACTGGGGATAACCTTTTAGACTCTTATGGGGATAATCCTTTGAACTTTTTAGGGATAATCTTCCAAAGTTTACTGGGGATGATTCTCCAAATTCCACTGGGGAAGGTTTTTAGACCGCGCTGGGAAAAATTTCAGACTCCACTGGGGATATCTTGTATTCTGCCGGGGAATATTCTTATACTCCGTTGGGGAATATTAAGACTGGCGGGGATATTAAACCTTTTCGGTGCTTATGGTAAATAAATTCTGCTTGGGGAGAATATTACCGATTCATTCATGATTGCAAGTCTCAGCTGGGGAGAGCCATCATTACTGTCTTACTCTGCGGGGAGTGAAAGTACCTTGGCGATGTTCTTCAGCTGAATCTACCTTTGTATCTGGTGGATAAAGCAACTGCAAAGCTTGGACAAATTCTCATTTGCCCCTGTTTCTGATATTACCAGTAATCGTCTTTTGTTTCGCATGTAAATGTTCACGAGCAGCAATTAATGTCAAATTCATATATCAAAAATGAACATTGGACGTTCTTTGCAAAACAAAACAGAAAAAGGAAAAACAGTTTGAAATTTCTTTGAAAATGAATTGTATTGACTTTGAAGTTTGGCCTGTAAATAGGTGTTTTTTGTACAAGAGGCTGACGTCCTAGTAAGAGAACGCCGCCGAACAAATATAGTTTATACAATTTGTGAAAAACTAAACAAAACAGCTATGTGAATAATCCCACTGGGTTCCAACTCTGCTATTGCCTTTATGTCTTCGAGCATCTCATCACTTTGATACTTGGTTGAAGGTAGATCAGATTGATTAGTGTCGTTCGAGCTTGATAGTCGATACCGAAGTCTGGGTGCAAGGTGATTCAATGAGACATAGTGTTACGCTTTGGTCCCTCACTTTTGCCTGGACCGCCCTTTCGGGTTTTCAGCCCACCGGGATACCCTTTTTTGTCCAAGCCACCTTTTCAAGTTTTCGACTTGTCGGGTGTACAGATTTTTTCATTTTCATCCCTTATTTTTGTCTGAACCCTTTTGGTTCGCCGGGAAGCCCTTGTTTTTTCCTAGGCCAGCCAACCTAGCGGGTCTTTGATTATGCGTAGTATCTTTTCACTATGTCTGCATTGACGGGGTGAGGAAGGTCGTCACCATCCATGGTGGTTAGAATCATAGCTCCTCCTGAGAAAATGTTCTTAACCACAAATGGCCCTTCGTAAGTAGGGGTCCATTTGCCCCTAGGATCACCTTGTGGCAGTATGATGCGCTTGATCACCAGATCCCTAACTTGATACTCTTGTCGTCTGATTTTCTTGTTAAATGCCTTGATCATCCGCTTTTGATATGTTTGACCATGACAAATAGCAGTAAGTCTCTTTTCGTCAATTAGGTTCAGTTGATCAAGCCGGGTCTGAATCCAGTCATCTTCGCTCAAACCTGCATCCTTTATAATCCGAAGAGAGGGTATCTGAACCTCAATGGGTAAGACGGCATCCATGCCATAAACCAAGGAATAAGGTGTTGCCCCTGTTGACGTTCGCGCTGAGGTGAGGTACCCATGAAGAGCAAATGGTAACATCTCGTGCCAGTCTTTGTATTTCACTGTCATCTTCTTAATATTTTTATTAGCCGCTTCTACAGCCCCATTCATCTTTGGCCGGTAAGGAGAAGAGTTGTGATGCTGTATCTTGTACTGCTTGCAGAGCTCGGTGATCATCTTGTTGTTGAGATTGGTACCATTGTTCGTAATGATCCTCTCTGGTACACTATAATGACAGATCAGATCGTGCCGAATGAACCGTGCCACGAAGTTCTTGGTTACAGTACCAAAGGAAGTCGCTTTAACCCACTTCGTAAAGTAATCAATTGCTACCAGGATGAAGCGATGTCTGTTGGATGTTGTAGGTCTGATCTCGCCGATCATATCAATGCCCCACATTGCAAAAGGCCAAGGTGCCGTCAAGACGTTCATAGGTACTGGAGGTATACGCACCTTATCAGCATAGACTTGGCACTTGTGACAGGTCCGAGAATGCTGATAACAGTCGGCTTCCATTGTGGACCAATAGTATCCTTTCCGAAGGATTTTCTTTGCCATGGTGTGTCCAATGGAATGAGTTCCGAAGGTGCCTTCATGTAACTCTGCCATGATCCTTTCTGCTTCGTTCTTATCCACACAATGCAGTAAGGTTGAATAATGGTTGCGTTTGTAAAGGATACCATTGCCGATGAATAACTTCGCCGCGAACCTTCTCAAAAACTTCTTGTCATTAACAGATGCACCCTCGGGGTATTCTTGAGGTTCAAGATACCTCTTCACCTCATGATACCAGGGTTTATCTGCTACCTCTTCAATCTCAATGTCACAGCAATGTGCAGGTTTGTCCAGTCTTTCAATGATAATCTGGGGAGCTTCGTTATCCCAATTGACTTTGAACATAGAAGACATCGTAGCCAGCGCGTCCGCCAACTAATTCTCCTCTCTAGGGAAGTGTTCAAAGGTTATCTCCTCGAAATGGGGAAGCAACGTCAACACATACTCCTTGTAAGGAATAAGATTTGGGTGTTTCGTATCCCACTTGCCTTTGATCTGACTGATCATGAGAGAGGAATCTCCGAAGACACTCAAGAACTTAATCCTTAGGTCAATTGTTGCTCGAAGACCCATGATGCACGCTTCATACTCCACCATGTTGTTGGTGCAGTTGAAACACAGTCGAGTGGTGAACGGAGTATGAGAGCCTTTAGGAGATATGATCATGGTGCCAATGCCATTGCCCAAAGCATTTGAAGCTCCATCAAAGTACATAGACCATCGGGATCCTTCCTCAGGTCCTTCACCTGGCCCAGGTGCCTCACAGTCAGTTACCAACATGATATTCTCATCCGGAAATTCAAAGTTCATAGACTGATAATCATCCACTGCCTGATGTGCCAGATTATCTGCCAACACACTTCCCTTGATTGCCTTTTGGGTCGTATACTGGATGTCATACTCAGTCAAGATCATCTGCCATCTTGCTATTCTTCCAGACAAAGCAGGCTTCTCGAAGATATACTTGATTGGATCCATCTTCGATATCAACAAAGTAGTGTGAGTCAGCATATACTGTCTCAACCGGCGAGCCGCCCATGCCAAAACGTAGCAAGTTTTCTCAAGCAACGAGTATCGAGTCTCGCAGTCGGTAAACTTTTTTCTAAGGTAATAAACAGCATGCTCTTTTTGGCCATACTCGTCATGCTTCCCCAGCACACACCCCATTGAGTTGTCGAGTACTGTCAAGTATAAGATCAGAGGTCTCCCTTCAACTGGAGGCATCAGAATGGGTGGCTCTTGGAGATATTCTTTGATCCTTTCGAAAGCGTCTTGACATTCATCATTCCATCTTACCACTTGATCTTTCTTCAGTAGCTTGAAGATTGGTTCACAAGTAGCAGTCAGGTGCGAGATGAATCGGGAAATGTAATTCAAACGTCCCAGAAAGCCTTTGACTTCTTTTTCTGTTCGGGGAGCTGGCAATTCCTGTATAGCCTTTACCTTTGCAGGATCCACTTGAATACCTTTATCACTTACGATGAAACCCAGCAACTTACTAGATCTCACTCCGAAGGTGCACTTGTTCGGGTTTAACCTCAGCTTGTACAACTTCAATCTGTCAAATAACTTCTGAAGGTGGTCAAGATGTTCTTCCCCATTCTGTGATCTTGCAATCATGTTGTCGACGTATACCTCAATCTCATGATGGATCATATCATGGAACAAAGCGACCATGGCACGCTGGTACGTTGCCCCAGCATTCTTCAATCCGAAAGGCATGACCTTGTAGCAAAAGGTACCCCATTGAGTAACAAAGGTTGTCTTCTCCAAGTCTTCGGGAGCCATTTTAATCTGATTATAACTGGAGAAACCATCCATAAAGGAGAAGACCCTATGTTGAGCGGTGTTGTCAACCAGAACGTCAATATGAGGCAGAGGGAAATCATCCTTGGGGCTCGCCCTGTTCAAATCCCTATAGTCAACACACATTCGAACCTTACCATCCTTCTTTGGCACTGGAACCACGTTGGCCACCCACTGTGGGTAAGAAGTAACTGCTAGAAAACCGGCGTCAAACTGCTTCATGACTTCAGCCTTGATTTTCTCAGACATCTTCGGGCGCATTCGGCGGACCTTCTGTTTCACTAGAGGACAGTCTTCCTTGGTAGGCAGGCGGTGAACCACAATATCGGTATCCAACCCAGGCATATCTTTATAAGACCAGGCAAAGATCTCAACATAGTCACACAGCATTTGAATCAACTGTTGCTTAACACTAGCTTCCAGATTTACACCGACCTTGACCTCTTTCTTGTCTATCTCTGTACACTGATTTACTGATTCTACCGGCTCTTCATGCGGTTGTATGGCCCTCTCTTCCTGGAGTAGCAGTCTAGAAAATTCACCAGGCACTTCACAATCATCTTCACCTTCGTCTTCGTCTAAGTTGATCGGACTCTCGAAGTCATAACTGGCAGTAGCAGAGTCGTTACCAGTGAGATCCAGAGTGGATGTAGACCTGTATATGTGAGTGTGTGTAAAATAGTTGTTTTACAATATGTAACAAAAGAAAAACAAGGAGCGCAAAAATTTGAAATGCAAGAAACATCCAATGCTTTTATTAATGATATATGGAGATGACACACATAAAGCCCTCACAAATGAAGCCACGGTGCCCCGGGTAAGACACCGGGCCGTAAAGTTTTAAAACATTGTTTGTTGTAAATACAAAATAAAAGTCTCATTACTCGGTGATAACAGAAACGGGCATAGAATCCTTCGCTGTCCAGTTGCTTAATCCACCATCAGCAGTCGGGTATATCCAGCTGTCAATATCAAACTCTTCATCATCGTCATCCCCGATAGCATTCACCCCTGCGTCATGTTTAAGCTTTTATGGTGCTCCGAACTCGATCTCCTTGGCATCAATCAAGTCCTGTACCTTGTTCTTCAAGACCCAGCAGTCGTCCGTATCATGCCCCGGGCTATCAGAGTGAAAAGCACAGCAGGCATTTGGATCGTACTTCGGTGATGTTGTATTGGGATTTTTTGGGGCCTCCCTTGGAATCACTAGACTGGTTTTTAATAACTGCGGCAGAATCTGGGATAAAGTCATGTTGAGCGGAGTGAATTGTCTTCGTGGCCTTTCGGCCCTTGACTGATTATTGCACTAAGGAGCAACAGCAGGTCTTGAAATAACAACCGCATTAACAGCTTGGCGGTGTTCTGGTCTATTATGGCTTTTTGAACTGTAAACAGCACTGGACTCCTTCTTAAAAGGTTTCTTCTTGGTGCTTGACGAATCACCCTTCTGTATTTTACCGGATTTGATACCAGCCTCAATCCTCTCTCCGGTCATGATCAGCTCTGTAAACCCGGACGATGAACTTCCAATGAGATGGTTGAAATATGGACTAGACAGGGTCCCCAAAAACATATCCACTAGCTCCCTATCAGCCAAGGGAGGTTGAACTCTACCAGCAAGGTCCCTCCACTTCTGAGCATAATCTTTGAAACCTTCACCTGCACCCATGGACATACCCTGGAGTTGGGTACGTGTGGGAGCAAGGTCGGCATTGTATTGGTACTGCTTGTAGAAAGCAGCGACCAAATCTTCCCAATTACGGATACTAGCTCCTTCCAGCTGGTAAAACCATTCAAGTTGAGTCCCTGAGAGACTGTCTTGAAAGAAATGGATCCATAGGTTTTTATCAGCAGTGTATGGCTGAATCTTCCTAACATACGAACGGAGGTGCAGTTTTGGGAAAGAAACCCCGTCGTACTTAGGGAAGGCTGGTGCTTTGAACTTGTGGGGAATCACCACCTCAGACGACAAACCCAGATCTCCTAAGTCCAGACCAGGCACCTTCTGAACTTCCATCGCACTCAATCGGTCTTCCAGTTGCTTGTATCTATCCTCGGCTGGAGGATACTGGTCTTCGTCGAAGTCGGTCTCGTTGTCTGAAACTACAGGGCTAAGGGCCCTCCTTTCTTCCTGATTATCTCCCCCTCTAGATGAGTGGGTCAAATCAACCTCTTCTCGCAAATCGTTTCCGAATCTGCGACCCATATTAAATAGGATCGTCTTCTTCTTCTTCTTCTTCTTTTTCTTCTTCTTATCTTTCAGGATAAGGGCCTTAAGATCTTGCTGACCCTTAGCCAAACTCATGAACAATTCTTGGAAATGGGCATTTTGAGCCTGTAGAGCCTTGATTTCTTGTTTAGTTGATGGTTCAGAAGACATGATGCTGAAATAAACAGCGAAGAAGATGAGAAAAACCTGTAAGGGTACCTGTTATGAGGTGCATGGAATGAAATGTGTATGATATGATTTTAAAGACTTTGGAGATTCAAATTTGTAAACCAAAAAGGAAACACACTTTTATTAGATAAACTTTGAATTCAATTGTTCAACAAATGCCCTTAAGGCGTTACAAGAAAGTAAATCAAAACTGGAAATAATCAAAAGACTATCAGCGCTCCCATGTTCGTTTGCCTTTGGTGCTGACATAGTCGTTGAGGATCCGCTCGTTCTCCAGTTGCCTTGTCAAGTTCTGAATCTTCTGCTCTTGCTCGTGATACTTTTCTCTGTAAGTATCCCGCTCTTCTCTTAGCTGCATCCAAGACCTCTTCAGTGCCCCAATGTCAGTAGGCATGTAAGGGTGTAGGATGGTAGGAGGAACCCCTTCTTCATCAGCAACCTCAATAGTTATAGGCAAGACCGCTTCGTAGGGCATTCCCAGCTTTTGGGCACGTATACGAACCCATCGGAGATATGTTTCCATTGGTAGAGAAGTCTTTGCACCTAGCTCGTGTGGATCAGACCTGTGTACCCTATCCCAAGCTCTTATAAATCTGCGGCGTTGCTCGTCACTATCTCCTTGGAAATCAAAGACGATACTAGGCATTAGCAATTCATGAGGTCCTTCTCTTCTAGCTCGCCCGAACTGACGTAAGGCCAAACATGGATTATAGGTGATCCCTCTATGGGTTCCTATCAGTGAAACATTGGGGTATTCCCCACAGCGATCAATAATGGCCACATCTTCCATGCCCTTGATAGTCCAAATGATGTCATTATAAGAGAGAGACATAATCTTATAGGCCCAGCCCATGCCTTCTTTGTTCTTCAAACTGATTTGGGGAGGTGAGAAATAAACCACCTCGCCAACAATGGTGCACAGCTCATAAGGGTTCCCCGCCTCTGAGCAGTACGGGCATAAAGAGAATGAAGAATGTCACCCAAGAGGGTGGGCACGGGATTACCGGATATGAAAATCTTTACTGCATTCACGTCGACAAAAGAATCGGAGTTAGGAAACAATACCAAACCATATATCAGAAGAGCCAGAATATCTTCGAATGCCTAGAAGTTTAGACTGTCCCAGAACTGATTAGCCTTACCAACCAAAATCTTAGTCAAGAAGCCTTTAGTCCCACTTCTAGTCTCCCAATAAGACATTACCCCAGTCTTTGTCAGATGGAGGGCTGAAGCAATCTCTTCCGGCATAAGGACATTATCCCAACCTGTGAACGGGGTCTGCTCCAAAATAGAGATACCAAGCAGATCAGAGAACTCTTCCAAGGTAGGGACCAGCTGGTAGTCCGGAAAAGTAAAGCAATTGTACAGTGGATCAAAGAACTGGACTAAGACACTCATCATTTGTTCATCCATCTTGGAAGTGACCAAACCAAGAAGGTGCCCATGTCTTCTGATGAAGGAAGTAGTATCTAGCATCTTTGCAACCAATTCTTTAAGCAGAATGGGAACCTGGACAAGGTTGATACGGATGGTGTTTCTACGCATGGGTGCCATGACCTACAAAACAGAACAAAGATAAATCCCTCATGTCTTTGAAATAGGTTAGTCCAATGCAAGGTGCATGCAATGTCATGATGTTATGTTGTTATGATAGAAAACACACCACAAGTATCCACAAATAGCAAACATGGTAAGGGCACACAAGTCACACAGAGAGCCCTTAGATTTTAGGCTGGCAAGGAGTCTAGGTACTACCCTCTTTCAGTTCAGTTGGTTCAAACATGTCCTAAAAATAGTAATCGGGTTCTAGAGGATCTCAATATCACTGACTACCCTCGATCGGTCATAATTCCAGTTTAGCAACCTTTTCTTGCAGCCGGAATCATCGCGAGAGTTTAGTCTCAATGAGTGTAGCATACTGCTACTGTTCTATGGCCAAGTTGGTCAATTTAAAGGTTCTAAGGTCAGTTGGTGCTTAATGACCCCTTAGCAGACCCATATTCTCCTCGTTGCTCCACAAGGGATATCGGTACATACTAAAGTGCCACACCAACGTAGCTACTAATTCAACTGTATCAGTCTACGTCGTATAGTTCCCTCACAGTTTATTGCTACTTACCTAAAGGGTATCCCACAGATCCGGGTTAGGATCTATAGTAACTCTGATACAAGTCCACAAATATAAAACATACAAATCAAGCAATCGAAAACATTATGAACTATTCCTAAGGTACACCCTACTTATTAGGCATCCCCAGCAGAGTCGCCAGTTCTGTGATACGGTGGGAAGAACTGACTGTTTTTTGGAATGTTGGTTTGCGTTTTGCGTTTGTGTTCACAAAATGTCGCGGTAAGCAAGAGTCGCCACCGAATTTTATTTTATCCAACAAGGAAAGGAAAAAATCACAGAAAAATTCCTTTTTCAAGATATTTCTCGGGTTCAGGGGGTAGATTATAGAAAGGGAAGGTGTTAGCACCCTTTCTATTCGTGCTTATCCACGAGATCTTAGGTACTTGCTCATATTGTTTTCAAAATTGTTTTCTTTGTGCTTGTGGGTTTGAAAAAGTTTTTGTTTGAAACTTCGATTTAACTCTTGCTTCTGTCCTCAAGAGTGTAATGAAGTGTTTTTGAAAACTTTGTTTGAAAAGGAGTGTAAGTGTGAAAAAGGTTTTGTTTTTTGAATGAGCAAGTATCTAAGAGTTAATCTACCTACTCGAAAAAGAAATCGTTCTATGCTAATTTCCTTTAGACAGTGCTATCCCACTATTGATGAGTAGGTAGAATCGTCGTTGGAGTTTGAGGGTCAATTCGAATGCGGGACTTGCAGTCACTAAAGCAATGTTAGGACGCCTTAGCGGTAACCCTAATGTCTTAGATCGTTTGTTTTGAGGCAACAATATCCGAGGAGACTGTTTCGAGGCGACTATGATCTTTTAGACATGAGAGCAACCTCTAAAACTACCTATACTCAATGGCCGCGTACGAAGGCAACCAAGTGAGGTGTACCCTAAGAGTGCGCATGTGCGAGTGTGTCGTTTTTCAGTCAATTTTATCTTTGTACATGTTAATGGTGATCTACGTCAATTTTTAGGTTAAAACATTCAGTCTTGTCATGCCATCCTATTATCAAACATCTAACAGTTATAATTTGCGGAAAATAAATTGTCGAATTTAAATTACAAGGCGTCGGGTATTTACATCGCCAAAGACAAACCCTTTAAAAATAAATAAAGCGATAAAAGATAAATAAAAGTCCTATTGAGCTATTACAATCCGGGAGCAAGTACATAAATGGATAAAAGAATGCAACGCGTGCGAGAAATTAAATCGAGCGCAAATTAGGGTTTTGACCCTTTAAAGAAACATTTTTTGGTTTTTATTTTAAGAAAGAAGTTAACCTAAATTAATTACTAAATTAATGAATTAATTAATAAAAATAAATTATTTTTGGGTTTTGGTATTTTAAGAAAGAAATAAAAATTAATTGAATGAATAAAAACCTAATTAAGTCTAATTTAATTTTAATTTTTTTACAAAAATATGTTAAAGTTATTCTAATTAAAACCTAAATCAATTAATTAGTATTTATTAATAAAAATAAAATAAAAGTTAAAATTTGATTAAATATAAAAATATTTTTGTGGTTTTTATTTTTATAAAGAAAAGAATTTAATTGGTTGTTAATTAAACAAAAATAATAAAACAATTAAAATAAACAAAATAAATAAGCAAAATATTTAAGAGAAGGGGGGTATGGGCCTGAAACTGGGAGTTTGAGAAGCAAGCTGAAGGCCCAAAACACGTTGGCCTTGTTGGACTTTTTGAGATCTGGTGAGCGCGTGTTGACTTGGACCTGGTAGACCTTCAGATCCTGGCCACCAGATTTGGCCTTTGGCTATCTGGCCATTGGATTTTTGATGATGTATGGTAGAATGCACGCTTGGATTATGCACGTGATTATCTGAAACAGAAAAATATCATTCGAACCCAGGTCCTGATGGATCTTACCAATGGGCGCTTGCCACTAGGCCACTCGTCCTTGTTTGTTAATATAATACAAAGAAAATATAATAAAACAAAACAATGATTATTGGTCAGAACAAAAAATATGCGCGCGTGATTTGAATGGACGTATGGGAGTACAACAACTTATCGTCTCCTACCTCCAGAATCTGCAAATATTACCTGCGGATTTAGATCCGCAGCTAAATGCGCAAGCCCGTTCTAAAATCTTCCCTAGGGCACATAAATCAATTCCAAAAACATGGTTGAGTTCGTCTTGGCTTCCTGATTAACACCATGCCCTTCTTTAGTCCCAATTTTTCCTGAAAAAGAAAACCCTAAAAACAAATATGCAACCCTAGCTTTGGTGTTTTGCAGTATAGGTCAGATAAACAAAATTAAATAATGCCAAAAGCTGGGAAATGTTTTGAGGATCACAAATATGCAAGTAATTTGTACCAATGATGCAAGAATGGAGAATTGAGATTTCAAGAACAGAGCGGGTTATAGTGCTACTTACAGCGTGTTGTGGTGTGTGAGGAAGCTTGCTTTGGATTGGTTTCGCTTCAGTGAACGTCCAGGAAACGATTGGGATACTTGCCAAGTCATGAAAATGTCTCTAGCTATGAATTCGATTCCACCCTTTTTAGTGAATTTTTCAAATTTTGTATTGCCTCTTTCTGCAGCCTCCAACCCTTATTTCGATTCCTTTGGCTTGTTTATTTAGTATGGAATGTATTAGGGTATAAATTTGGATTGAATCTCTCTAAATCAATGCATTGGAATTTGATTTGATTCACTCTTTATAACTTGCCAAATTTGCCAATTTTCAATCTTTTTGCACATGGTTTGGTGTGATACGAATTTGATGAGGTTAATGATGATGATCCAATCCTGAAATAGCCAAAAAATCCCATGTAATCAAAGTTTGGGATTTTATATGATTTTATTTGATTAAAAATGAATAAATTCAATAAAAAATCAAATAAAATAATAAAAATAAAATATGAACTCATGGATGAAGCTAGGACACGTGTGCAATAATGCAAGTTCAAATCAAGTGGAAAAGAATGGGCCCATTTGACAAAATTTGAAGTTTTGGGGATAGTTGACTTTTGGCAATTTTGCAAAAATGTCCAACTTCAACAATGCATAACTTCTTCAATTTTGAACTTTTGTAGGTGTTCTTAGACTTTTTAGAAAGCTTGAGGTGTCCTATAACCAATTCTTTTTGTCTCATCTCATTTTGATATACCATGCTCAAGTTATAAGCTTTGGAAAAAAATGTGTTTTTGTTGACTTTCAAAAATGACCTATAATTTCCAAATTTATAACTTCTTGTGAGTGAATTTTTTGATCTTGGGGTATGAATATGGATTGTAGGAAATGGAATCCTCTTCAAAATGAGCTTTGTATGGTAATTTCCCATAAAGTTTGAGAAAGTTATGCTTGGTCAAAGTTGAGTTGACTTTTCCTACAAAACCCTAATTTAGCAACTTTTGAGTCTTGATGAATTTTTAGCAATCCTTGATGAATCATGATCAACCCTTTATCAAATGATGAAATATCCTTCAAAATGAGAATGTTGACATGGATGACCTTGAGAAAATATTAGGACATTGGGGAGCATTTGAGGCCATTTGGACTCAAGGATATTGATGCAACACAAAACCCTAATTTGGGGTTGACTGCCTTAGGAGATAGCTTGTCTGACCAACTCTTGAGCAAACTTGAGCCACTTGGAGATTTTTCTTGCAATGTCTTGAGGAATGTGAGAGGGAAAATTTTTGGGTACAACAACCGGGATAACTAGCCAGACTTTTATTACAAGAGGAAAAAGCTATTCAGCCGCACGAAGATTCAGTTGAAGTCATCAATCTGGGTACTGAGTCAGATAAGAAGGAAATCAAGATCGGCGCTAACTTGGAAAGCAGTGTCAAGAGCAGGTTGGTTCATATGTTGCATGATCATGTGGAAGTATTTGCTTGGTCTTATGAAGATATGCCTGGGTTGGATACCGACATCGTAGTCCATCGTCTACCGCCAAAAGAAGACTGCCCTCCCGTCAAATAAAAGGTTTGACGCATGAGGCCAGATATGTCTGAAAAGATCAAAGTTGAGGTGATGAAACAATTTGATGCAGGGTTCCTAGTTGTGACATCCTATCCCCAATGGGTTTCCAATGTGGTACGAGTGCTAAAAAAGGACGGAAAAGTTCGCATGTGCGTAGGCTATAGGGATCTGAATAGGGCAAGCCCCAAGGATGACTTCCATCTACCACACATTGATGTCTTAGTTGATAATACTGCTCAGCATAAAGTCTTCTCTCTCATGGATGGCTTCTCAGGCTATAATCAAATAAGGATGGCTCCCGAAGATATGGAGAAGACTACTTTTGTTACACAATGGGGCACCTTTTGTTACAAGGTCATGTCGTTCTGATTGAAGAATGCAGGGGCAACATATCAAAGGGCTATGGTAGCTTTGTTTCATGACATGATACATCATGAAATAGAGGTATATGTGGATGATATGATTTCCAGATCACAAACTAAAGAAGAACATCTCGATCACCTGTACAAACTATTCGAAAGGCTGAAAAAGTACAAGTTGAGGTTAAACCCTAACAAGTGCACGTTTGGAGTACGATCTGGAAAGCTTTTAGGTTTTGTTGTCAGCAATAAAGGCATTGAAGTTGATCCTGCCAAGGTAAAGGCCATCCAAGAAATGCCAGTCCCTCATTCTGAAAAGTAAGTTAAAGGATTCTTGGGTCGTCTCAATTACATTGCTCGCTTCATATCACACTTGACTGCTACTTGTGAGCCAATCTTCAAACTCTTGAAGAAAGATCAGGTAGTCAGATGGAATGATGAGTGTCAAGATGTCTTTGACAAAATCAAAGAATACCTACAAGAACCTCTTATTCTCATGCCTCCAGTTGAAGGAAGACCCTTGATCATGTACTTGACAGTATTAGAGAACTCTGTGGGCTGTGTTTTGGGCCAACATGACGAGTCTGGCCGAAAAGAGCATGCTATTTATTACCTGAGCAAAAAGTTTACCGACTGTGAAACCAGATACTCACTGCTTGAGAAAACTTGTTATGCTCTGGCATGGGCTTCTCGCCCGCTAAGACATTATATGTTGACTCATACCACTTTGTTGATTTCTAAGATGGACCCAATCAAGTACATCTTCGAGAATTTGCCCTTTCCGGATGAATAGCCAGATGGCAAATGATCTTGACTGAGTACGACATTCAATACACTACATGAAAGGCCATCAAAGGAAGCGTACTAGCAGATCATTTGGCCAATCAAGCTGTGGATGATTATCAGTCCATGAACTTCGACTTTCTTGATGAGAATATCATTCTGGTAATCGATTGTGCGAAACCTGGACCGTATGACGGACTTGAACAAGGATCCCGATGGACTATGATATTTGATGGGGCTTCCAACGCCTTAGGTAACAGAATTGGTGATGTAATCATCTCTCCTGAAGGTTTCCATACTCCATTCACTGCCACACTATGCTTCGATTGCACAAATAATATGGTCGAGTACGAAGCGTGCATTTTGGTTCTGAAAGCTGACATTGACTTAAGGATCAAGCATTTGAATGTGTTTGGGGATTCTGCTCTAGTGATCAACCAAGTAAAAGGATATTGGGACACTAAACACCCTAATCTTATCCCTTATAAGGAACTTGTGCTATCCCTAACTCCTTACTTCGAAGAGATCACTTTCGAGCACTTCCCTAGGGAAGAAAATCAGTTGGCTGACACTTTGGCAACCATGTCTTCAATGTTCAAGATCAGATGGAATAAAGAGGCTCCTAGGATTACGATTGAAAGATTTGACGAACCTGCACATTGCTGTGAGCTTGACACTGGCGCAGAAAAGCCATGGTACCATGAGGTGATGAGATATCTTGAAGCACAAGAGTATCCAGAGGGAGCGTCCATCAATGACAGAAAATTCTTACGAAGATTTGCAGCCAAATTCTTCCTAAGCAATGGAATATTGTACAAGCACAACCATGACTATACTCTACTCTCATGTGTGGACAAGAAGGAGGCAGAGGAAATCATGGAAGACATGCACGGGGGTCTCTTTGGTACTCACTCAAGTGGATATACGATGGCTAAGAAAATCTTAAGAGCTGGCTACTATTGGTTAACAATGGAGACTGATTGCCATCAACACTCGAGGACTTGTCACAAATGTCAAATTTATGCTGACAAGGTCCATGTGCCTCATATCCCTATGAATGTCATGACTGCTCTGTGGCCATTTGCAATGTGGGGCATTGATATGATTGGAGAAATCAAGTCCACCGCTTCCAATGGACATCACTTCATTTTTGTCGCTATCGACTATTTCACCAAGTGGGTCGAAGCTGCCTCTTTTGCCTCAGTCACCAAGAATGTGGTAGCCAGATTCATCAGACACAACCTCATCTGCCATTATGGTATCCCCGAAAGGATTATCACCGCCAATGGGACTAACATCAACAATGTTATGATTACTGAGCTTTGCACTCAGTTTAAGATCAAGCGTCACAATTCTTCTCCAAATAGACCGAAAATCAATGGCGCAGTCGAAGCGGCCAACAAAAATATCAAGAAGATTATGCAGAAAATGGTGGTAACCTATAAGGATTGGCATGAGATGTTGCCGTTTTCTCTACATGGCTACCTCACTTCAGCTAGAACATCAACTGAGGCAACTCCCTTTTCTCTAGTCTATGGCATGGAAGATGTTTTGCTAGTGGAAGTTCAGATTCCCTCGCTGAGGATTATGAACGAAGCAGGCTTAAGCGAAGACGAGTGGATTCAAACGAGATTGGATCAGCTAAACTTGATCGACGAAAAACGATTGGCTGCTGTTTGTCATGGTCAAACGTACCAAAAACATATGATCAAGGCTTTCAACAAAAAGATCAAGCCTCGAGTATATCAAGTTGGTGACTTGGTGATAAAACGTATCTTTCGACCACAAGGCGACCCCAGAGGCAAATGGACTCCCACCTACAAAGGGCCATTTGTTGTCAAGAGAGTGTTCTCTGGTGGTGCCATGATGCTGACTACCATGGATGGTGAAGACTTCCCACATCCTATAAACGCGGACATAGTTAAAAAATACTATGCATAAGAGACCCGCTAGGTTGACACGCCTATGAAAAATAAGGGCATCCCGGCACACTAAAAGGTTTGGGCAAAAATTAGGAATATATGCAAAATATTATACACCCAGCAGGTTGAAAACCCGAAAGGGAGACTTGGGCAAACATGGGTATCCTGGTGGGCTGAAAACCCGAAAGGGCGGTCCAGGCAAAAGTTAAGGATTGAAAGCATATGACTATGTCCCGTGGAATCACCACAGTCAATTTTATCACCAAGGTCCAAGTTCAAACGGTCTAAGATTAATCCAATCAACTTCTGTCAACGGCAAGGGGCATTCGAAGACATTGGGGAAATAGTAGAGTTGGAAGGCAATGAGATCATTTCACATGGCTATTTGTTTTTGTTTTCAATTTTGTTTTCCTTTCGACGATTTCCTCTTACTAGGATCTCTGTCTCTTTGTACAAAAATGCTTATTCATCGGTAAAATATCAATACAAATATACTTTGAAGTGCAAACTTCCTGTCTTTGTTTTGAATGCAAACTTGTCCAATGACTAAAACTGAATGAACATATACATATGAACATAATTAAAACTGTTTGGCACATATGACCTATGCAGTAACAAGAACCTCTTTAATGAATATGGAATACCCCCACAGAGTTATTTCATCAACATCCTCCTCAACAAAGTTACTCACAAAGTCTCTTTGCATAGGATAATCTTCAACCAGAGTCTCAATCTCTTGGCAGCTCTCTCTCCAGCTAAGTTGAATTTTACAAGTAGAAGCCTCGTGGACCTCTTCCTAAAAGGAACTCACCTCTTCAATAGGGTTTATTTCCCCAACAAGGTTTATTTCCCCAACAAACAACGAGTAGCATAACTCCCCAGCCGAGTACAAAGTTCCCCAGCGTTGGTCTATCTTTTCCAGCTGAGCATGTTACCCCCAGCTGAGTGTACCTCCCCAAGCTGAGTTTGTCCTCCCCGACTGAGTTTACACTCTCCAACTTGAGTTTTCCTTTCTGATTATTACAAATCATATGACCACAACCCCCGATCCCCAGTAAAGTCATCAACAAAACCTTTACTATCCCCAAAAGTTACTATGATGCCTGGACCCGACCAGATAATAGTCAACTTCTCAAGTCACTGTAAAGCCTGGACCCGACCAGATATTATTTTGACTTTATCAATTGTTGAAACCTGGACCCGACCAGATAACAGTTTGAGTTTCTGAAACCTGGACCCAACCAGATAACAGTTAATCTCAAGATACTATAAAGCCTGGACCCGACCAGATAATAGATTAACTCTTCAAAATATAGAAGAACCTGGACTCAACCAGACCAAGATTTAACTTCTTTCCCCCAGTAGAGTTTGCCTCTACCCCTAACAAGTTGTTGTGAAGCCTGGATATGACCAGATAGCAATTACCCTCATAAATTCATTGTGAAACCTGGAACCCGACCAGATAACAACTAAATCCCAAAACAGTTTATTATGAAACCTGGAGCCGACCAGATAACAATTAACCTCATCAACCTCAGAAATCTGTAAAGCCTGGACCCGACCAGATGTCAATTTTCAAACAAGTTATTGTGAAACCTGGAGCCCGACCAGATAACAATTAACTACGATCCCCAGAGAGACACTATGAAGCCCAGATCCGACCAGATAATAGTGCAAATTTCCAAAAACCATGAAACCTGGACCCGACCAGATAGTAGTTACCATTTCAAGTTACTGCGAAGCCTGAATCTGACCAGATAACAGTTAACTTCCTTATCCCTGGCAAGTTGTTGTAAAGTCTGTACCCGACCAGTTAACAGTTCAATTAAAAGAAATTTTCTACAAAGCCTGGAATCCGACCAGATAATAGTTAAATTGTCTCTTCCCCAGTAAGTTTCCGTGAAGCCTGGACTCGACCAGATAGCAGTTGACTACTTCATCCTCAGCAAACTGTGAAGCCTGGATCCGACCAGATAACAGCTGACATTCAAGAGAAATTCCCCGGCGGAAGCATCTTTTCAACAAAGTTTGTAGATGTGTATACTCTTCATCCCCAACGGAAATCCGGGAGTCAACTTCCCAAAACTTCTCAGCAACAGTCAGGGATTTATTTTCCCAGAAAAATACATACATCTCACATTCATACATCATAGAATATACATACAAAATGCATTTAACATGACCTCATTTATCTTGTGAACATCATGCATCCATCTGCATTTTACTAACTCTTTTTCTCACAGGTAAAACACCAAGTTATAGTATAAATCAACAAGAAGATTTGTGAGGGTACTTCTTCCTGTGTTTACTAATGTTCCTCTAAAGGCATCTATAAGCACATTCGTAATCCATCTTCGAGTGCAAATTTATGGGCACTCTAGTGTTCAATCATCTTTCACCTTCAAGTCACGAATGGCGGATCCTCCAATCTAACTCTTCAGGTTTAAGAAGATTGAACAGGGGAAGCTGTTGTACCCCAAAATTTTCTCTCTCATTTATCAAGTAATCTCTCACAAGATCTTCTTTGGTTCAAGACTGCACTAGGGCTGATCAGCTCAAGACACCTCCTTAAGCACTGATGACTAGAAATTAGGGTTTGAGATTGCACAAGGATAATTGAACTTTTAATTCTCATATGACTTTCATGGATCATTTTGGACCCTCTATATTGTTCATGTCAAATTTCAAGTCTTGGATCACATTTTTGCTCAGCCAATTGACCAATTGACCTAAAAATCAGTTGTATTGGGGAAAGAACCAACTGTGGTCAATTTACAGTCAAACTTCATAATTTTTATACATGTCAATATTATGGACTCACATATGTCATTTGATCAAGTTTGGATCATAATTCCTCAAGAAATTTGATCAGATCATCAAAAAGGGCAAAATGGTCAAAATTAGGGTTTTTATTGAGGAAGTGCAATTTTTGATTTTTGACCTAGCAAAATGGTTGATTGGTTGGAGACATGATCCCAAGGATTCAATTTCATCATTTTGACCTAATGGCATGACTCAAAACATTGCTCAAGATCAATTAATTGATAGTTGATTTTCAGTCAATTGATCAAAATTCAACTGTACACTGAAAAGTCAAACTTTGACTTTTTGTCAAAATCAAGTATCAAAGATCACAATTCATTAAAACATGTAAAAATATGAAACTTGTTCATCAAGAAATCAAAAAGTCAAGATTTCATTTTTGAAAAGTCAAAATTTCTAAACTTAGAAATTTTTCTAAGTGTTGGAAATTTCATATTTTTTCACAACTTTAAGCCAATTTTTCACCATGATGCAAGATAATTCAAAGGAAACTTTCAACATTAAAGTTGTAGATATCAATGAGATATAAAAAATTGTATAACACAACTTCTCCTAGAAATACATGGATTTCAAGTAATCATTTTGTGAATACATGTTCATGAAACTTGGAAACTTAGTGAAATTTTTCTCTAGTTTAGGCAGGATTTTGACCTAACTTCATGGAAATTTTTCACATAGTTCCAAGGGGAATTTTCAAAAGTGACGAACATAGAGGTTGTATAGGATTCTACAAGCTTTCCATAATGTCCAATAACTCATTGATATCATGCTTGAGCAAAGAGATTTGAAGACAAGAAGTTGGACATTCATTCTTGAATTATAGGTCATTTCCATGATGAACAAGAATTCAAATCCAAGCCTATGATGCATAATCTTTGCTTTACATGCCTCAAACTTGTTTGTCACTTCATAATTAATGGTTTACACAACTCTTTAGGCCCTTATCCACTTGGTTTGAGCTTTGTCCAAAGTAATTTTCCATTTATGGCACAAAGTTGCCATTTCCATTTTGATAAAGCATCACTTTTGCAATTGTCAACTTCTTGAGCTATGAACTTGTTCTTTATGCACACACAACCCCTACAAACCAAAAGAAATGTGTCTAAAGCCTATTTGAACTCAGGCCATGCTTGTACTATGCCTTGAAACCATATTTCCACTTTTCTTCAAAATCAAGTAACATAGCCATAAGTCTATATCTTGTATTTCTGACCCTCTCAAGTGCAAAAACCTCTTTCATATAACCATACAAGTTATTTGCAAGAAAAGACACAAATACACAAGCCCTCAAACTCCACAAAACCATAAATTGCCATACAAGCACAAAAAATTGTCATTTCTGATTTTTGTATCCAATCTCCAAATCCCCTCGTGCGTTTCTTGGCCAAACCATCCACAAAGTTTCCAATACATATATAGAAGCTATCCTAGTCCCTATTTCAAGAATGTAATCACATTTCCATCATCTACCATTTTTGAAACTCAAGCTTGCAGCCTGACTTGAGCAGGGAGTTTCAGCCATCCTCAAGGCAAAGTAAGACTTGCAACACATTCAAGGAGGTCCAGGCAAGCTAACCTGATCATCTCCACTCCTCAAAACTTGCTCAAAGTCCATATTCAAATCTAGATGCAAGAGGTAAGTTTTCAAACTTCAATATCTAAATACAAGCATCCTTTGTGCATACATTCTGAAGTAAAAATGTAGATATTATTTCCCTCAAGCTGACCATTTCCCTAGTTTGCATTTTACTTGCTTGTGCTTGGAGAATTTTGCTTCTGACTAGTTAGGGCACGCATTTGGTATCAAAAAAACTTAAGTTTAACCTTTGATTTTTAGCTTAAATAAATTATATGGTTAAATTGATGATGAAATTTCTAGCAAGTTTCATGTTTGTACTTTTCAAAATGGTCAAGAAATGAGAAAGTTACAGGGTTAACAATGGTGGACTTAGTGTTTTGCGCGCACATGAAGGAGGAAGAAGATGATGTCAAATATTCAGGACTTGGTTTATTTTATATTTAATGAAAGTTGTTTCATGACCGGATGTACAAAGCCACCCCGGTGGCAAACGTGCATGTATTAAGTCTTTGTTGGCCTAGTGGTAATCTTTTGAGCCAATGATCTTGATGTCCTGAGTTCAAACCTTGGTAGGACCAAAACTTTTTTTTATCACTTTTTAATTCATTAATTTCATTTTTTTAACAAACTTTAGCATTTTATTCAATGAATCAAAACAACTCCTTTTGAGTTGATTTTTTGCACACTATTTATTTATAATACCTATTTTTTGAATATAAAAAAATATCATAAAAATATTTTTGTTTTCATCATTTTTTAATTAAAGCAAAAACCTTCCACAAAAAACCCTAAAAAATGCTTTCAAACTTAATTTCTTTTCTTAATTAGTTTAGATTTAATTTTATTTACCTTAATTGATTATTTTATTTTAGATAATTAAGTTAAAACCCTTTCATAAAAATCCAAACACAAAAATCATGTTTCTTTTTTTATTTTTGCATTCTTGCATTTTATCTTCAATTTTCTACAATATTCAATATGGTTGTAATAGTTAATTAGATTTAATTTTCTTGCAAATCCCCATTTGTAAATTTGGATACCCCTCCCCTAAAGATGTAATAGCTTAGTATTTTTATTTTCCGCAATTTAATGCTTTATATATAAATTCTAGTAAATTAGGGTTTGTATGGAAAGATTGAAATCAACAAGTTAGCAAACCCTAATTCAAGACAAACAATGCATGTAAATCAACACATTTGCACACTTGCACCCTTAGGGTAAACCCACTTTGTTGCTTTATAAAAATGGCCACGGTATGCATGTGGGGTATCTTAGAAAAAGCAATCAAAATACAAAATCATAGTCCCTCGATGACGCTATCAAATGTTGCCTTTCAAAATGATCTTAGTCCCTCAAAGAGAATTTCTAAGATATTTCACAACATTGCTATCATGGCTATATGATGACCCACACCCGTCCCTTTACATATAAAGATAAGGCTTCTTACGAAATCAATGGTAAGATAGCAATATCAAAGGAAAGGAAGAAATGAACTAAGACTTTTGAGTAGGTAAATTGTTCCTAGTTTCTTGCTCAATTTCAAATCAAACACTCTTGCTTATTTTCAAAACAAACACCAACACTTTCAAAAACACTTTCAAAACATTTTCCAAACTTGAAACATTTTCAAAAGTTCAACACTTTGTATACGTTCTTACGAATGAGAACTATTACAAAGTTTGCCTAAGCAATGGCGCCTTTTCAAAATACTTTCAAAAACCACACAAAGCACATTTTCAAACAAAAGCAAGTGATTTAGCAAGCAACTAAGAGCCCATAGATAACTATGGATGAAAATGGTTCTAATACCTTCCCTTTTCATAATCTACCCCCTGAACTCAAGAAATAATCTCAAAGATCTTTCCCATTCTTTTCAACCTTTCCTTTTGGATAAAATAAAAGTCAGTGGCGACTCTTGCTAACCGCAACATTTGCGATAAAACGCAAAACACCCAAGTCTGTTCTCCCACCGTATCACATCAGCATTTGGTCGACCAGTCCCCAATGAAGTCGCCAGCTGAAACAACCGGCGGAAAATCATTAAACAATAAAGTCGATATCGAACGTCTTTTATCCCACATGAAGGGAAAGGTAAACATCGAGAAAACATGAGAAGGGAGAAGTCATGGTCTTGCGACTGAGAGATCGGGTAAGGGAGTCTGTTACGTGAGGGGAAGGTATTAGCACCCCACACGCCCGTAGTACTCTATGGTATCCACTCTTGTTGTCTATCTTATGGGTGTGTCTAAATTATGATTATTGTTTACTACTGAGGAATGCATGCAAAAGAAAGGAGAAAAGAATGTAGGGAAAATAAAATTGTACTCGTTTGGGCCCTACCCTAATGCCTACATATCCTTTTTGAGGAATCAGAGTTATCGTAGTTCGTCTAACCTGTTTTGTTTGTTTGTGTTTTTTTATGAGCAATGTTAATTCCGCCTTCTGCCACAGCTTGATCTTTAGAGACTTATACGTTGGCACGGAAGTAAATTAACCATGTCCTTACTTGAAAAAGGTTTCGAGTTACGCCCTCGAGGAAAGATGCCACATTTGATTGGTTTGTGTTTTGTTACCTTGAAAAAGGGTTTAAGTATGATTAGCATGTCTTACGCATACTAGATTATTAAAATCATTATATGTCGTTTTACAAGTT